>LR990525.1:3757500-5007500 GCA_905147745.2 Phlogophora meticulosa
AGTATTTAGTTAATTAAAGCTAAGAACACGTTACGCTAGATACAACCGCTGCGGTAGCAGTGCGGATATGCGGTCACGAAGGATCGGATATTTCGGATATAACCAGAATCACTGGGATGTCTAATATGAGATTGGTTGTTATTGAAATTTGTTGGTAAATACTGTGAGAGATTAAGTCGAGACTAAGCGCTACGATACTTAAATGAGTGACAAAATATATTCTTACATACGAGTATATTCTATTTACCCACTGTCAATTCTAGAACAGCACGGAAAATTGCGTCAAAATAATAAGAACGATTACAATTCATTTTTAAATTACCGCTCCAGTTTTCTAAATTATATTATATTTTTATTTAACTAGAGCAATTAGTTATTTTTTGTTTCAGTTTTTGTACAACTAAGTAATGTGGCTCGCTACAATTTTAATACCAGCAGATGAAAATCTGGCAACACAAAAAAGTGGAAAAAATAATAAATATAAACGCATTTAAACTTACTCCAAGACAATGAGGATCTATAAATATAATTAAATTGTAACAATCATTGTCTCTAAATGAGAAAAGATGATGAAAGATATGGAACAGTATGGACGTGTAAAAGAGTTACCTAGCTTTATAAGTCATCCATCTATTATACATATAATACAATTGTAACAGGCCGATGTCTGAACATTATGGATATTGAAGAAAAACTAATATAGGGGTTTGTTAGAGTAACTGAAGCCAACACAACAGTTTTTAGAATTTTCGTCTGTTTGACTCTGTTTTTTTTGTACACGCATGTGTTTTTTCTTGTACACGCATCACTCAAAAACTCCTGCATGGAATTGAATGCAGTTTTTACCGATGTTTTGCTAGAGGTCTAACTTAAAATATAGGCTATTTTAATATTCTAAATTCCACACGTACAAAGTAGTGGGCAAAAGCTAGTAAACTATATGTCATCTATCTTCAACATACGGATATACAACATATTGCATCTATCTACAAATTGCGGATAGTCTTTTGTTTATGGTATCAGCACATCAGCGCCCCTCACATTGGCTTGTCTATAAAACAGCCCCTCTGTAAAACGCTTGGCCGTGCAATAATGGCGCACAAACACATTTACATTAGTTCTCGTAATGTACCACATTAGGGGCTATTGCCTACAACGAGATAATATACGAGTATCCGAGAAAACATCTCAACAGTTTGTATTGTACTCTCAAGTAATTTGTGTCGGCGGATATTTTCGTTGAGTATTGCTCGGGCGGATATTTATAGGATTTTGAACCGAGCGGCAGTAATTTGGAGTTATCTTTATTTCAGTTTTTGTTGTTGCGTGTTTTATGGTGTGGTGCTATATTTCTTAGCTAAGTAACTAGAAAATTGACATCACTATGAGTTGGTGGTACAAATAGGTTGTATGAAGATGTAGTACCAGCCTATTACTGTCCCACTGCAGGGCAAAGGCCTCTTCTCATACAGAGAAAGCATGAGCATTAATCACCACTCTAGCTCAAGACGGGTTGGCAATTTCAGACTTATATTAACCAAAACACAACTGGACAAAAGTCCAGGTTTGCTCACGATGTTTTTCTTCACGGATGTCAGTGATGTCCAAGATAAACTTAGAAAGTTTATCTAGATTGGCATCTAGATAAACTTTCTAAGTTTATCTTGGACTTTGTGATGATTATGTGGCCATAATCATCACAAAGTCTGAAATTGTTAACCCGCCTTGAGCAAACGTGGTGATTAAAGCTCGTGCCTTTCAATGCATGAGAAGATGCCTTTACCCCGCTTTGGGACAGTAACAGGCTGGTATTATTTATTTACTTAATATTAAGTACTAGCATTTTGCAAAATTAAATAATGGATGTTCAAATTTGATACTTAGTAATAATAAACATCGACTTCTCGAACATTGTCCTAAAACTTATTAATTTATCAAAATTTTCTTTAGATAAATTTTACAGGATTGGATTGTATCTAGATTAACATAAGATAAGGCTAAGGACACATCAATCAATTTAAAAAAAAAGTACGCACGGATCTACAAACTTGCCTATTTTACTTCTATCTTCGACTTCAGTACAATTTTCCTAGAAATTCTAAACTACCCACTGACTTACATGTAATAAAACCCATCCTTAGGTATAATCCGCAACAATGGCTTTTACGACTACATTAATCGCCACAGTAAAACGTTACCCTAATTTGTTCGACAATAAAATCGAACACCGCTGTGCGAATTGAAGATTTTTATGTACCTGGAACAAGAAAACAAAGTCGTTAAGTGCGAAGACGTAAAAACATTAGTAAAAATATATTATTATGTGTGTAGTACTTTAGTGGGGGCCATGATTGTTGGGGTCCTTCCTTACAATAGGATGTCCCATCTTTCTTCATGGCCCATAAGTACTGTCGTAGTGGCAACTGAGAGGTAAAAATAGTATCTTTCTAAGATGGAAAGTTGCTAAGTTTATGTTTTTATTAACACATAAATACAATTTTAAGAATTCAGATATATTTTATTTTTTATTAAGCCTTTTACATCTTAACATACATGCAAACAATTAACAATACATAATACTTATTAAAATAGTTTTTTTTTTTCAGTTTTCAAAAACCAATATCAGTGAGGCTGTTTGTTGTACCCGACGTTATTATAAATTCGATTATAAATTCAAGTCTTCTTCTTCCATACATCTCTGTCTGTCGTCATTTCAAGTAAATTACAAATTCACCAAGTAGTTCTTCGATAGTATACACTATCAACTTTTCGTCATTTGTTTACAAAACAATGTAAAAAACCTGTTGAATTCCACACTGGCCTCTACGAAACGCCAACACAGAAAATCAAAAACCAGGTCAAAAAATCGTAAAATCCATTAATCCCACAATGACCATTTATATCAATTCAACAGATTCCAACACTGAAACGAGTGCGAAAAAAATAAATAAAAACCAAAAGTACTTTTTCAAACAGTTATTCAACAGAAACATTGAAAGCTTTCAAGGCACTAAGTAGCCAGAAACCTTTTCGTTAAAACTTGTAAATCATATTAAAAGGTTTCCATGTGAAACGCCTCACCTGCTCGCGACTTTGGGAGATAAAATAAATATTCCAGACGGGGTACGAAAAACCATTGGAAAAAACTTTTCCAACGGATCGCGATTTGCAAGTTGGTGACTTTTTGAGACGAAGCTATTTATTATTGCGTGGTACTATGAATTTATTATTTCTGTTTATTTATTGATTAATTAAGAATGGCACTTTAACATTATATACAGACAGCATTTTAGTGGACTAGACTAGTATTCATATCTACAACAGACAACATTTACTTATCGCAGTGTCTCTTAAATATATCTTCTTTTCGCCTATGGTATGACGTCATTACTAGGCAATTAAGGGGCTTATGAACAATACCCACAACAGAGTTCAATGACCTTTCCCATCATAATTCCCCAAACCTTTAACTTTTAGCTTCATCCCCAAACAAAAACCCCAACTTCAGAACTAAAAGCCACAAACTATCGACTCTAACAATCCGCATATCACAAATAATCCTTCAGTACATTAAACAAATCTGTAGACTTAACGCCGAGTACACACAGTGCTCACTCTCACCTCTAAACCGTTCATATCGCTACGTTTCTAATTAAACCGCCGAATTCACAGCGAAGCGTCGACGCGCTAATATAATAAAGCCAGTATAAACCGCACTAAACGGGTTTAATATCAAGAGGGCGGGTGTAGCTCAACTTTTCGACGCGGTCGGGCGCATTACAACTTACAACCGGAGCGGATTAGCAGCGGTGTGTATTCAGCTTAATGTTGGCTTCTTTGTTTGCTGGGAACTTGTATCTTTGTGCACTGATTAGATACAACTGTATCTAGACGAGGCTTTATGGGCTGTGATGTTGCAAATTAGCATTTAATGAGTGTGATACAATGTAAGGTGTGAAGGAAGGATTGGCGTTTTGAAATATCTTATTAAAAAGTATAGAACTGCACACTTAAGTTAATGTTTACGTTCCAAGCTCAGCACGTGACTTTAATAAAAGTCGAGTGCGTAGTACTTGCAACCGCAGTACCTGCGTGTATGACCAGAAGTATGGTTTAGAACAAAGCAAAAGAAGTATGTAAGGACCGTTGCAAGTGTGTTGTTTCTGCGTCCAAGAGAAAAATGCGTGAGTTTACGTATTTAGATTTCAAGTAATTACATTCAATAACGCAAAAATGGAGGCTACAGTGAACATTGTAAAAATATTAATTTATTTCTGATTCATTATACCTCATTTGTGATAGGTTCGTTAAAACTAAAAAGGTAACATAATCACCTAAAAATGTTTTAATCCATTAAATTGTAACCATTTTTCCCCAAACTACAAAGTTTTACCCAAAAACCACAGAAAACTAATTTAATTATATGAATCTGCGAATCCGACGGGGGGGACCCAACATAAAGCGGTTCCAACAAATTGAAACGAGAATCGAACCCGTGACCCTACACGTCGCTCAATAAACGGACCCCGAATGTGTTTATCGGCATTTGATACTGGACCCTTTATATCACAATATAAGGACGCAGAGAAGGTGCACTCCTCACAATATTATGTACCGGAAAAGCTTAGAAACTCACGAGACAAAGTCGTGGATGGAAATAAAATGTCTCATCATAATATATTTTATAATTCTTTTTATTTATTTTATGTAATACATAGAGTTGTATTTGTGTATAAAAGTAATAATAACAAAAATACACAAACAACAATGAGTGAATTAAAATAAAAATAATTGTGTGCCTTGCGACTGCGCCGAATAGACTCAGATCAGTAAAACCTACTGCTAGGATACAACTGGACCTGAAGTTGAGAGGTGTCGCGGATGTAAATCGGTCTAGTAGTGTGATAATGTGTGTATACTTAAATAAAAAGAACGGTATGGTCGTATTTGGCTGTCTAAATCACGCACACACTGCACCGCATCACGCAGCGTAGCCCGGGAGTCAGTCATCTTTCGTTGTTTTAAGTATCTGTTTTTGTATAGAAAACACGCGTAGTAATACACACAGAAAACGCATTCAGTCGCCGTGTTTGTCGTTCGTCGCCACGTACACTGCTGCGTGATGCAGTGCAGTGTGCCAATCGCCTCAGACTTCTAAACACGATCATACCCTGTTACATTGGTCGATGTTCTATTAATACAACTGGAAAGGGAACGGTCTCGATCTAATACACGCCAGATTGCGTTTCAGACAGCTAAGCTGGCGGTGGACCATGGGCGATTATATTATCATATGGTAATCGAATCCGGTAATGCTTAGCTCTGACCAACTGCTGCTTGGGATGCAGCTGAGGTTGATATTACACAAGATATCACACTGACTTCGACAGCCTCGTGGATCTTATGGTCGTAAATACAACTGCTGTGCATGAGGTCTTGGTCCCGAATCAGGCAGTGTTAGAAAGAGGAGTATACATTTTTACCCGGTTGATGACAATAGGCTCGCCCACTACTACATGTTAGTGTATTACAGGTACCTACACCTTTGTAAAACCTTACGGAGGATGTTTTATTATTCAGAATACTTTACGAATTTGAAGTCGGTAAGTATATACTAGTCAAAAACTATCGATCCCGCCATTGTGATCTTAGATGGACATGATTAATTTTGGATGTACAAGGGTATCTTTTACAGATAGCCTTACCACTATTACTCTATCCTAGGCACTAAAATATAGGATCAATGACCGGTCATAAAGGTGCCTGAATTGTAGACACAATAGAAAGACTTGTTGATTGCTTTAACAAATTTCTATGGTGCCATTATTATAAATTTTGGTGTCACGATTTCTTCGTGATCCTTCTGGACGCATCTTTGTAATGATGCTGGTCTTTCCTCAATCCATCCGTCCGTCCCTTCGTCAACTAGACACATGACGTAAATAAGAGTACCTACTTATATTTATAAATAGATTTTATTTTCTATTCTAACTGTCTAATATGTTGTCCGATTTTCTTACAATGTAATGTGGGTCCAGAGTCAAAAGCTTTTTGTAAATTTCCCTAGTAAAAGTAGTCAAGCGCACGTAGGTTCCTTTATGTAAAGAAAATAATGGGATGAAGCAAAGATGCGAGTGAATCTTTGTTATGATCCTGTGACTCAGTTGAACAGATTAAATTATACTTACAATTATATATTCAAAAGGGGCTATTTATTTAGTTTTTACGAAAGCAAGTATTAAATAACAATTTCAATGCCGAGCAGTGTTGAAATTTAAGTTCTAGTATTTAAAACTTGCAACCCCAGTAAAGTTGCATCCAAACATAGGCACGGCATGTTTTGCGTGCATTGTATTGTGCGTTACCATGAACAGCAGTGTATCACACACCTAAAATAAAAGTAGTTTCCCAGAATTTTGTTTTGTACAATGTTACTCTTATGTCCGTTTATAGCATCACTAGGCGATACTTAAACGGATGCCTCAATGTTATAGCACTGTCAAATACTACATTGAAAAACCAACAGCGCGGTTTTATTTAGTCATTCATTTAGGTGTCGCGTAGTGTTAGTGAGAACAGGCATTAGTTTGATGTACAGAATACGTAAAGGCTCTGTGATGGGTCTTTTCACAACCTATTTACATTATTACGCTATAGAGTTCACTTTATAACTACAGCATCACATACAGTTTCAATACTCTAATAAAACCTATGTAACCTCATTTTTTGTAGACAGTAAACCTCTTTAGAGTTCATTGTGCTCATTATTACGTTCAACTTATATGAGACCAACCCAGAAATTGCGAATAAAAATCAACTGTTCCGATCTAAGAAATAGTAGCCCTAGCGACCAAACACATCAAATTACCTAGTTATTAGTCTCACGAAATTATTTTCAAGTAGGTAACGTAAAGGCACTGTTTCAACCTTAGTAGGTACACATCTTTGACGTTTTCGGTTGGTAAACTTCTCACATGAAATTCGTGCTAGGGTTACAAAAATCATCATCAAGCTATATTAGTCCACTACTGGATATAGCCCTCTCCTAATGAGCGCCATAGCGCCCTGTCTTCAGCTTGCCGCATCCAGCATCTGCTACAAAAATACTAAGGTAGTATAAAACATTGACATACTGAACACCTGTTTTTTATATCGGAATCACGCATTAGTCCTTTAGTAGAGTTATTCATAATGATGAGTACAATGACCCTCCTTACGAGGTTCGCTGTCAGCAAAAAATAATGTAGTATAGATTCTATAACTATAAATATAACGCAAGTAACGTTTCCTTAACTTAATTTTTTGTAGTTTGAAGGTTTAAGTTTAAATTAACTTTAAATATTAGGTCTTTACCTATGAAATTGCCGTTCTGCAGTACTGGCCATTTCAAATCAAAATATTTTTTGTTTGGCTAAGAATTCTAATTTCAAATTAATTTTATTTAAAAAACATGGATTTTTTTTTCCAAAAGTAGTCATTTGTTTATTGATTAGTGTTACATTTTCATCGCATTTAAATCTTTTTCGTCATCATGGATACGTTAAAAATTCGAGTAATTATGGAATATGAGTACCGTCGTGGCAGCAACGCGGCACAAGCGGCAACGCAACATCAACGACGTTTACGGAGCTAACACTACAAACCAACGCACTACCTGTTATTGGTTTGCTCGCTTCCGTTCTGGAAATTTCGACCTGAAAAATGAACCTCGCGGTCGTCCGAAGACTTTGGTCGACAATGACGAATTAAAGGCGATTGTGGAAGCTGATGATACACAATCTACGGCTGAATTAGCAGCAGCTTTCGACGTTAGCGTCAAAACAATATTGGTCCATTTGCGTCAAATTGGCAAGGTAAAAAAGCTTGACAAATGGGTGCCCCACGAACTCAATGATCGCCAGCGCGAAGTACGCGTCGAGACGTGCCTTGCACTGCTCAACAGACACACAAATGAAGGAATTTTGAACCGCATTGTTACCTGCGATGAAAAATGGATTCTGTTTGATAACCGCAAGCACTCAGGAAGTTGGTTGGATCCTGGTTCAGCACCTAAACAATGCCCTAAACGAAAACTTACCCCAAGAAAAGTGATGGTCACTGTTTGGTGGTCTAGCGCCGGTGTGATTCAACACAGCTTCTTACCAAACGGGGTGAGCATTACTGCAGATGTGTACTGTGAAGAATTGAACACAATGATGGAGAAGCTGGCACATCTCCAACCAGCATTGGTCAATCGCTCGTCTCCGCTGCTCCTGCACGACAACGCGCGACCTCATACTGCACAGCAGACGGTCTCCAAGTTGCAAGAACTGGGGTTGGAAGCTCTCCGTCATCCGCCCTACTCACCAGACCTTGCGCCTACAGACTACTACTTTTTCCAGAATTTGGATAACTTCTTGGCGGGAAAAAAATTCAATACCCGAGAGGCAGTACAAAATGCCTTTGAAGAATTTGTTGCCTCCAATCCAGCTGATTTCTTTAAGAAGGGCATCAATAAACTGCCACTGCGTTGGCAAAGATGCATTGATTGCATGGGTGATTACTTCGATTAATACAAATAAAAAATACATGAAAAAAATTCATTTAAATTTTTTCATACAAAACGGCAATTTCATAGGTAAATACCTATTATTAAATAATTATATAGTAATTGTACCGTAAAATGTTGTTAGTTACACATTTGGCCGTATCTTTTTGTATTTCTTTCTACAAAATGTAATGTGTCACTGTTTGTTTTCCCTAATAAAAAAAAATGAAAAGAAAATACCCACCTCATTTTATGGAACTAATCTTAGATAAAAATAAAATAAAACTAGTTTAGTTCTCAGTCTACAATCAGGAGGAGACTCGACTCAATTAGCTACCGAGTTCGAATACGCTCAAATAGGCCCCCGGGTGAGCTGAGCAAGGGGAAGACGGGCTACGGTCTTAGTGCGAGCGAGAATATCTTCAGACAAAGGAGTGAACGCAATGCAGCATTCAGTAGAGAGTGAATGCATTGCCTAGTTTACGAGTCTGGCCAGCGAGTTCGATTAATAACTTTCAGTAGCGAAATCCAACATTTAGAGGAAATTATTGGCAAAAAAAATATAGCAGTCCCTTGCTTCAAAATGTGAAAGTAACTTCAATAAAAAAACCGGTTTCTTTATATTGAATTAGTTTTATAGTTTTATTTTATTACGTATTGTTCAAATACTTTATGTCGAAACTTATAGATTACATTAAAAAAGCACTTAGAAAACCAGTGGCAAAATTAACAAAAAACAAAAAAATACTACCTATGGAACCCTCAGCGGGCGAATCCAACTCACCCTTTTCCAGTTGTTTTTGATTAACCAAGCGGGAGCTCTCCATGGATGCTCGTCTAAAATACAGTCTTGGATAAAGCTTAAGCCTTCCCGCTTTCAACCGAAACCCAGCCTATTATCCACGTATGAAGGGTAAGATCGTGTGAAGTGGCTAGGGAATTTTAAAGCGGTGTAATCCCGCTCGCAAAGCGCCGAAGGTGTTCATAGTGTTTGAAAGATCGGCTGCATGTACCACCCGATTCTCTTAGGTTAATTATAATGGGTAGAAGCGAAGTTCCTATTACAAGTTTGTGTTTTAATGCGAGCCCTGCTAACTAGCGAGTTTATATGACAGATTTATGGCCTAGCATATTAGGGAGTGCTTTGTGATAATTTGGGTACAGCTGTTAAGTGGAGCGTGATTAGAAGGCGTGTGTAGTATATAATATGGTAGTTTTATTGAGCGATATTGTTACACAGGCTGTTGCTGAAACACTCACTGTGAACTATTAGTATGAATTCTCTTTCTGGATCAATTTCCATGCTACCTTCTAGATGACAAACCCCACTTGTTCATAACATTCAAACTAACACCTCGAAAACGGCTTCCAATTTTTTGCGCAAACGAAAATCCGACCGAGCAATGTGAGCCGGCAGCGTACAACCGGTTTACACTAGTCGCGAACGGCGATAGTCCGAAGCCAATCAACACGGTTGATCCGGCTGCCGATATCGACCCGAAACCCCGTTGAAACATATCGCCCCCGTGTATTGTACTAATCGAAAGTGCCGGTTGATTTGTGCACTGCATTCGAGGGTTCATTTTTTGAAAAAAAAAAAGGAATCTGTTTTCGCGTCGAGTTTTGCAAGCACGTACGCAGCAGGGTTCGTACCCCATGTGCATTCAGGAATGAAATGAGAGGCATTCCCGGCTGATGGCAAAAGCTGTGTTTTAATTGACAAATTACATGGTAGTAAAATTCATGTGAGCGTTGCAGAGGTTCGCGCCATTCTGCGTATTCAGAAGTAAGTAGTATAGTAATAAGTACAATACAATATGAACTTTATTGTCATATTTTGTTGAAGAACTCATTTAATTATAACTGAAGCTCCGTGAATAAAGTTAAAGCAAAAGAAGAACGAATAAAGATTGGAGACTGATAAAAATGTTCGAATATCAAATTCTTCAATCTTTACAGATTCCCTCAATTTGTCGCGACACACGCAGAACACAAAAAACTGGATAACCATATATCCTCAAAATCAGTGAAGACATATCGCCACAGTAAATCTCGCAGAATCTTTTCGACGTAACGGATAAAATTACCAGGCGAACAGAATGTCACAAGAGGACACTTACTAAGAGCCAGTGAATATCGTAAATCTCCTGCGACCTACTATTGTCCTAGTACTTTCTATTTTACTTTGGAGGTCAAAACTGAGAGCAATATTTTAGGTTTTAGGCGTTTTCGGGGACGTTTTCGTTTTTAATCGATTTGGAAAGTGATGTAGGTTCTGTGAGGAGGGGAAAGAAGTTTCAAGTAAAAAGTACTAGAATTAGTGGAGCTTTATTCTACTCTTTACGAGAGATATTGGGCATAGAAGTAAAATACATTTTAAGAGGTGAAAAGTTAACGAAGATTACCACACATCTTACTTCATCAACTTTAAATTGACATGAAACAATATGGACGTGTTAAGAGTTACCAAACTTTATGGAGTCATTTATACAGAATACAATTGTAAGCGGCTGATGTCTTTAAATTACAGATATTTATGAAAAACTAATACAAGATATGGATTAGAGCAACAGAAGCTAAAACAACAGTTTTTATATTTATTGTCAGTCTGTCTGTCTGTATTGGTGTCTGTAACGATTTGTCTATGTACGAGCATAACGCAAAAAATAATTAATGGAATTGAATGCAGTTTTCACTGATGATTTGCTAGAGGTCTAACTAAAAATATGAGCATTATTTTATTTGTATTTAATTAATTTACTGACTTTGAAGAAAAATTGATACTTCATTCTAAATTACACGCGTACGATGTGTCGGGCAAAAGCTATGCTTTTTTTCTAAGTAAGAAACTGGAATACCTTTTTTTTTTAAAACGTTGCCCCACACTAGGAATTTCTCCTGTATCGTGGGTGCGTATACAAACATTCAAACTCTCACATACACAAACAGCCAGACCCGGAACTACCTGTAGGTCATACAAATATTTGTTCCGTGCGGGAATCGAACCCACTTTGTATGTATGTGAATGATTCATACATCAAAGTGTTGAAAATATCAAGAACCGTTGTTATTTTAGACGCTTGAGAATCCAATGGTAAGAGCTCTCACTTGAGGAAACTAGTCACTCAAGAGGCTAGACGAAATCGTTTGAGCTCAGCGCGGTCGCGAAGGATGTGGCATGATGTAGGTACTCGTCCTTTTACTACTCACGTGATCTAAGGGCTTTGTTTTTTGTCCAATTATGGCTTTGAAGCGATGCTTTGTATTATTGAATTGATTTATATATTTCTTTTCTTCCAAAAAAATGTTTTTAATCTATAGAACCATTTTAGGGTAAGTAAAAAATGCGGCTTCGTCGTCTGTCTGTATTTTAGGGTCGCGAATAACACTAATTTGGAAAGACATGTTTGACATGTTTTCATTGCAATCGGTGATTTAAACTGGGTCAAATGTGGAAAAAAGCTTCAGATGAGGTTATAAAACTTGTAAATTTACAAACTTAATTCCAATCGCGTTGTTATTTATAACTAAAGATGTCCGTAAAAAAGCAAGGCTCTTTATAGATAGAAGTTTGCTAAGCGGGCAATCATAAACAAAAACTTGCTAGAAGTTTATGTAAATATTACAGGAAAAATAGTTATAGTTTTTAGTTACGGGTGAAAAATACAAACTAACGTTTTGTTGTCGCATTTTTCCAATCAAGATACGGCACCCACACTGAGAAAGTCTGACTCGCTCTTTCCCGGTTTATGGATATATTAACTATTAAGTCATTATTTGTAAGTTTTAATGGTGTACAATAAAGAGTATTCAATTATATTCTATTCTGTCATCATACTTTCTAGGCCCTGGTTTCAAAAACTTACTTTTAAAAATACATACAATTTTTCATTCAGCGTTTAGAAGTAGTGACTCACACATGAAAGGTTCAACAGAGTGGATAATGTGGAAAAACAATTCCTTTAAAGCTATATTGAAAATATATAGTAACTTAACCCATTTAAGGATTACTATGAATGAATAACCCATTTCAATAATGATTGACAATAGACAAGGGTTGAAATGCCGCGGATACAACTTTCGTGTTATCTTACTTTTGTATCTAAAACCGGCCAAGGATTTCAGAGACTGGAAATCTTTTTATTATGATATGGAGAAACATGAGATACAAAACCATCATCATACTTTATCTAATACCTTTGAACGAGCAATTCTTGTATACATGAATGTACATCATCATCATCATCTGCCTAGCCTTTTCCCAACAATGTTGGGGTCATCTACCAGTCGAACTGGATGCAGCTGAATACCAGTATTACATGGAGCGACTGCCTATCTGACCTCCACAACCCAGTTACTGGGCAACACGATACCCCTTGGTAAGACTGGTTGTTAGACTTTCGGGCTAATGACTACCCGTAACGACTGTCAAAGATCTACAAATGACAGCCGGGACCAACGGTTTAACGTGCTTTCCGAGGCACGGAGGAGTTTCGATATGTTAGGAACGGTCACCCATCCACAGACTGACCTCGGCAGGCGTAGCTTAACCTTCGATCAACCCGTGCGGCTGTTTTTATTTAGCCACGAGCTTCTCTATATATGTATTTACTCGGTCATCCATGTAATTTTATTAATGGAAACGGTTATGTTTTGTGGATAAATTGTCTATTTTTTTGACACCGTGTAGAAAAGAATTAGCTATTTATACCTACACCATAAAAACGTAAAGGTTACCTAAAGGTTAGTTTGTTTTGGTTTTTTCAGTTAAATATTGATTTCTAAAGACGGCACAAAGATAATTAATTGTTGTATAACCTATGCCTTCTACGTTCGGCAGTTATGTTCTTTAGTATGCTTAGCACGCATGTTTGACGTAAATCTGACGACAATTATTCTAACGATAGTAAAACCATCCTGAAGAATTTATGTTTGAATTTTTGAGGTATGCATAAAGAATCAATCATACAAATGGAAAGTTAATAGAGAGATCTAAAAAAAAATATATTATATTGAAAAAGACTTTTCATAATTTTAAAATCGTTAGGATTGTCGTTAAGTTTACTTTAAACATTCGTGCTAGCTACGCACTCAGACAGACCCCTCAGTCACTGCATATGAATGACTTCCACGCGATCATTAGATTTTTATCATGTAGTTTTGAGAAGCTCTCACACACAAACACACTCACACACTCACACACACACACACACACAAACACACACACACTCATACACATACACTCTCTCTCACACACACTCATACACATACACTCTCTCTCACACACACACAGTTTTCTCTTACTAAGCATATTGCACACACGGAGGAGTTGCGATTAAACACAGTTGAAGGATTTTGTGGACAAGTAGTGTAGTAAGTTATAAACAGTCTAATTTCGACCACTGGGGCAACCACACAATTGCAAGTTGTGTTGAATTTTAATTCAAATTTAGTAATTTTTTCATTGAATGGATTTACACCCAAGTTTTTGGCCAAAGAATCAGCATTGCCATTTAACGTGGCAATGCTATTTATGCATATGTTATTTATGGGCACTTTTCCCGATAAAAGTGATGAAAATAAAAATTGTCACTCGAAATAAATAACAATTGTAAAGAGTCGTAAATTTACGGGTAAAAATCGCAGAGAAATACAAAGACACATAACCAGAGTCTTAGCAGGATCGACACAGCCGAACAGATAAAGTTTTCCTCGCAAACCTTCACATCTGTCGACCCCTTTGTTCCACAATTATAACAGAATAGGCAGACCCCGGGGGCGACACTTGGTCGTTATTAACTTGGGGTCTCGGCACGTGACGAATTCTCTACGCGATTATGAAACTTGGCGAGCTTGGCAACTTGTGTTCCGGATCGAGCTTAGTATATTTGCTTCTACGTAACTCTCGACGAATCAGTTTACTAGGCTCGCATGAGTTTACGAGAGGTAGTTTTGCAAACTGTCGATTTTGTAGTAACGGGTTTTGTGAAGACTTGGCTGGGTATTGAGAAAACTGATGAGAAGGTATTTAAGTTGAAGCTGTTGGTTTAAGGGAAAACTTTACAAAAATTGTGACTTAGCATTTAAAAACTGCACTATCCTCGATTTTCCACAATACAAGATCACATCTTTTGAAGAACTACAGTAATGGTGCATTAACCGTGTCAGCGATCCGAATACTGTAAATAATAGAACAACACTAAAAGGAGCGGAGTGGTTAATAGGAGCTCGTGGCTAAAAAAAAACAGCCGCAAGGGTTGATCGAAGGTTAAACTACCCTGGCTGAGATCAGTCTGTGGATGGGTGACCGTTCGTTCCATATCGAGACTCCTCCGTGCCTCGGAAAGTACGTTACGACGTTAGTCCCGGCTGTCATTTGTACATCTTTGGCAATCGTTACGGGTAGTCAGAAGCCCGAAAGTCTGACAACCAGTCTTAACAAGCAGTATCGTGTTGCCCAGTAACTGAGTTGTTGAAGTCAGATAGTCACTCCATGTAAAATACTAGTATTCAGCTGCATTCGGTTAGACTGGAAGCTAGCCCCAACAATGTTGGGAAAAGCGGAGTGCCTCTGTAATATAATATAATGATAAAATATAAAACCTCACGACATAAAATACTCACTTGAAAGAGCAAACACACACGGGATGTAAACATCAGAACTAAAATATTATTAATAACAGTCCCTGGTGGTGTTTTCCATGTCAAAGGGATCAGTTAATTGATTTCCGTGGGAATAGTTACGACATATCTCATTAAGTATGTCGTAATGGATAAGTCGTATGACAAATCTAATATTTCGTCATTAATGAATATCATATATGTTTCGGCAGGGCTGGATTTGGGATGTTGCAATGTGCCTGGTTTGTTTGACACAAACATGGTAAAGTATAAACCGCATAACTTTATTTTTGGTGGTGTTACATTAATTTAAAACTCTTATAAAATAAACCTGTCCAAGCTAACCTGCATAGTAAATTTCGAAGGAGTCTTTATTTTTAATGTGAATTAAGTTATTGTATAAATATATCACAGGACAAAAATTACAAGCACATTCGAGTTTATCACCACCATAATAGAATTCAGCCTCAAGTAAGCCAACCGTAACTTAACACATAACTCTACAGCTTACATTCATACTCTAGCTTGCCAAAATCCACCCCTGGACCGAATAATACGTGTCCTTTCATATTTTCTCTTACGCTTAATAACTAGGAATTCCGTGTACATTACAAAGATGACAGCTCCCTTCGTATCTCCGTCATTACTTTTCTTTTCTTCGGGCGGAGGTACAAATTAATCTTTCCCGACTACAGAACCCTGTAAGTGGCAGTTCTTTTCTGCAGGACCATTGTGTTTGAAATTTCCATAGAGCTCTGAGTGCGATGGGAGTGTGGTGTATTTGTTGATTGTCTGTTTTAGTTGATTGTTCTGGTGATCGAAGGCGGCTATGGTTTTGTATTGGAAGGTTTTGGTCGTTTTTTTTTAACACATTTTGCATTGGATATCTCGAAGGCTGAAAGACGGTAACCCTCAAAGATAATTTGTTACCTATTTTTGTGTTTTCACAACTGGTATAGTTTCATCACCTGTAACTAACTTCGTGCTTAATTTTGAAACAGTTGGGATTTTTTCTAGGTAATCACCAACGTATGTTATTACTATTATGAAACATGGATTTGGTTATTAAACTGTATTCTCACAAAGATGGTTTACATGACATATGTCAAAATGACTTTGCACGACGAGTGCAAAATGAAAAAGATATCAATGTATTCATAAATATAGCTGGTGGGTTTATTGTAGATTATTTATTATATTTATTTATTATGGGTTTATTAAGTTTATTAAGTGTTTCCATAATTCAAAATAATACTGCCAGCAGAATAAAAAAATACAGCTTTTTTATACTGAATTCTGATATTTTTTGTGAAAACACTTTACACAAAAAACCAACCACAGTAAAATGTAGTGTATGTAACACTACATTTTACTGAATATTGGTATACTCGTATTATTAACTTAACACATATCGTGCACCGACATTTTTTGTGTGTGATTCACACATAAAATTATTTTATTTCATAGGAATAACAAACAGCAGTATATTACATAGTAGAGACACAAAATAAAGACTTTAAATAAAAGTAACAAATATAATAATTAAGACTAGTGTGACTACTTGTTTTGCTAACAGCTAGCTATTATGTCTACATAATAGCTAGCTGTTAGAAAAAGTCTACATAATAACTAGCTATTAGAAAAACAAATGATTATGTTGATGATGATGTTGACTTATGATGTCTATTAGTGTTGTTACGGTTTATACCTTAACAGTGAATAGACAAAGTTAGAGATCTCCTATGAATCCCTGGTTCTTATAACATAGCTACCCACCAAAGAGCAGCCTACAAGAAGAATTCTCACATAGGGTTGTAAAACAGAACAGTTTAGGGGCCAGTCCAACGAATACTTTAATTTATTCAGTAAACCGGCTGCAGTCTGGCTCGCGTTTAATTGTTATTACTAGCAGACTACACAGAGTTTTGGAATTTTAATTAAATTAATATTTTTAGTTTGGGAGTTGGTTGAATCTCGCTGTCTGGAGTTTCAATGCTTGTTGAGATACGTGATTTCATTGCCTAGGCTTCTCCCAACTATCTTTCGGGTCGGCGTCTTGTCTACC
Source organism: Phlogophora meticulosa (assembly GCA_905147745.2). Classification (NCBI taxonomy): domain Eukaryota; kingdom Metazoa; phylum Arthropoda; class Insecta; order Lepidoptera; family Noctuidae; genus Phlogophora; species Phlogophora meticulosa. Next base: position 3,774,714 of record LR990525.1, read on the forward strand.
TGAATGTAGCTGAGTACAAGTATTTATAATAGAGCGACTGCCTTTTTAACATTTACAACCAGTTACTGTGTAACAGATTTTGGTTAGACTGATTGTCAGACTTTCTGTTTCTGATTAACCGTAGCGACTGAGATAGCGCAAATATCTACAAATTACAGGCGCGACAGCTTAGCGTACTTTTCGAGGCACGGCCCTTCCGTATCAATATAATGGTAAACCACCCACGGACCGACCTCGGCAGGCGTAGCTTAACCTTAACTAGCAATGACTTATTACTAAAATTAGTCCTTTGGAAGTGAGCCTGTAAATGTCTATGCTTCTGTCTACGGCGTCTATCAAAGGGTGCAATAGTGCATGTACCTCACATGTTGCAAGCCCAAGGCTTTGAGCCTATGCAACGTCATTGATGCAAAATAAAAGCAAAATGTAATTGATTGACCACAGCAGACTTCAGCTCAATGAATACAAACAACACTTATGTAATCAAAACCTAACGAAAAGATAATGAAGATTAACGATTACGCCCGAATATTTTCAGCGGAGTCCATAAAAATACCATCATCAAAAAGTAATATTCAAAGCAGCAGTAATCTATCCATTCCATCAAACACAAAAATCTAATAAAAAAACTAACTTCAGTAACCAGATCAAAAGTTAGATTAACATCAAAATTGCGAGCCGTAAAACTAAGGGTCAGAACTTATTACGTTGTATAATTCTCGGGCCATAAAACGGGCGGGAACTAAAACCTTATCTAATTAGTATCGACGGGCGTCATGTCACGTGACTGGGATAGGACGCGACGTAAATCCGTGCCGCAAACTGTACGTGATATAATGCCAGTGGGGCCATTAAATCTGTGAGATTAATAAAAGTTTATTATGTAATAAGTACATAATTATAGACGTAGACTTACGTCTTTATCCATGGAAGTAAGCAGAAACTACAGGACCTGCTACCAGCTTCATTTACTCTCTACCAGCTTTACACTGCGGCTAAAAACGTGTGCTTTATAATAATACTAGCCTGTTATAACTGTCCCACTGCAGAGATAAGGCCACTTCTGACACAGAGAAGATGAGGACCACTCATTGTGAAGTAAAGAAATGTTCAACATAAATGCGAAACTAAAACATCGCTTACGGATTAAAAATACGAGTATCTAGTTATCTAGGTATCTAGTATCTAGGTAGACTCTTAATGAATGCATTAAAAAAATCCCTAGATCACAACATAATTTTGCTAAAAGGAACAAAGCAACACACACAAACCGTATACAATAAAAACAGAAAACATTAATTAGTTCCGTCTCAACTCTCGTAGAAAAGTTGATAAATACCTGTAGTCTTCCACGCCAGAGGAAATTAGTACTATAAAAGGTAGAACCAAGGCTAGCCAAGCAAGTTCCTAAAGCTGCACTCACACGTTCAATTTTGTCAGCAGTTATTCCGCAGCAATAGTTGCTAATTGTAAAAGAATGTTGGAAATCTCTGTGCAAATATTACTTTAAATTTTTCACATTATTATATTAATACGAGAAGCAAAACTTCGGCGAGCCTTTTTAAAAGAATACTATTTTGCCCGCAGCTTCGCTCGCGTTAAGAAGTGGGGGTGAGAAAGAGACAAAAAATAGCCTATGTCACTCTCCATCCCTTCAACTATCTCCACTTAAAATATCACGTCAATTCGTCGCTCAATTTTGCCGTGAAAGACGGACAAACAGACACACACACTTTCGCATTTATAATATTAGGAATACTTACTATATACATAAATATAGTAAGTATGCGTGGGAGCAATTCCCACGGAAGAGAGTCAGATTTGTCATAGATACTCGTAGATCATTTTTTATTTTAAATTTGGAGAACAACTGTAGAAAACTAAATCGGTTGAATTTCGACCAGATACCACTTCACAGTAACACACATTATGTATGTAAAATACCTATTGTCTACTAGTTTAGTAAGTTGCTACGTTTAGTTCGGTGGTATCTTGAAACTATTGCTACATACATACATGTTGCCAGAGAAATTCATAGTTGAATAATGTCGTCACGACATATTCAAGTTTGTTTGACTAATAATACCCAGCGTTTAGTAGTTCATGTGTAAACGCAGCTTAACTTTTATTTCAAAGTAGATATTTGCTTTTGTAGGTCGATATTTATTTAAGCTCTAGAAGCTAGTGAGCTGGATAGTTAGTGAGGTTTAAGTAGCTGCGGGTGAAACGGGGGTAATTGAGTCAGTGTATTTTTACTAGGTATCCTCGTATTTTTCTAGAGAAAAATTGTCCAGAGGTCGTCGGAAAATTACACTGTAAACTTTTTGCGTTGGCAATTTGCAAAAGAACTGACTATCAATTCATGTTAATTACGGTTGCAAAGGGACAGGGGGACTAGAAATGCCGATTCCATTGATTACAATTCAACGGAGCCATTTGTCAAAATTATTTTCAGCACGAAAACCACAAAGGCTCCCAAAAACGACCACATGCTCGAACACATTGGAAGACCCTTTTAAAACATAATTAATACTTAATCGTTAGAGAGCAACGTACCATCAAATTTAGCGTTATGTGACCGAAAAACAGGTAAAAACCATAGGCGGTCGTCGCGGCGTACCAACGCTCATTAGTAAGGTCTGAACCTCAGAACCCTAACAAAACCGAAACAATTTTGCAAATTTGTCATCGCCACGGGATTACAAAGCACTGCTCCATTTTCGTCGGACCTTTAGTAATTAACCCAAACACTTTGTCATAGAAATTTATTCGGGGGCCAATTACCATCGTTTGTTGTGGTATAGGTCCATTTTTCCCCGCTCCACTATTTTGCGTTTGCTTTTGTCAAAGAAGGTTTGAGTATTCTTTTTCTGTCTGTTTGTTGGGGTTAAGATTTTTTTTACGGTTTCTCTTATTTCTCTATTTGCTTATTTCGTTGACGCGAATGCATTTTTTTTTACGTAATGATAATTTGATATTCTACTAGAATTGTAACCTTGGAGGTTCTTGGTTAAATACAATCAGCCACACGGGTTGAATTAAGGTTAAGCTACGCTCTGTCGCTTTGTGAACAGGCCTTTTAAAAAAAGAAGCCCAAAAGCTTGACAACCATACTTGTCAAAGCGTGTAGTATTTACTCAGTAACTGTATTGTGGAGATCTGATAGGCATAGGGATTTGCTTGATAAAAAACACTAGAAATTAGCTGCATCTGGTTAAACTTTAAGGTGACCTCAATTTAGTTGGAAACTAGGCAGATCATGGCTGGAACTATTTACAATCTTATTACATTTATAATTATTCATTGTTCCAGACCAGTCTAAGAAGGAAAGAAAGAATTAATATAATAATAATAAACTAACTCACCACCTTGCTGCGGCCGGAGCACTATTTTATTACATATTTTATCGAAAATTGTTTTCTTATTTTATTATTGTTAATATATGTAAAAAAATATGCACTTTAAAAGAATACGGAAGAAAAACTAACTCAAAGAAAGGTGAAACACAATACACCATCTTAAACGGGTAATTATTACAACAAATTACGAGAAACAACAAACAGTATAACTCTTTTGTTCCCCTTCGAGATATTAATATGAATCATAAACTTGAAAGTCTTGAGTGAAAATAATTATACGAATGAAAACGAAATACCTTGCACTTAAACTTCTCAAGTAATTAATAACGGTATTCCAAGTATTTCCAAGTAATTAATAAAATTCAGAAAGTTGTGAGTTTTAATAAGCCCCTGATATGAAAACACGGGGCTTGAGATATAAGAGTAAGGCTCTTCCTCATTCGCCTGTGGATGTGGAGCCATGAGAACAAGTTCATGAGTAAGTGGTTAGTAACTTAAGTCAAGCGTTGTCGTAGAAGTGAAAAGTCAACACTGAAGTTTTAGTAAGTAACGAGATTGTACATATGTAAATACTAAAGAAGCTTGTTTGGACGGATGTTTGTACTCACATGAGTACCAAATGAGTTTCGGCAAGTCATTTTACTGTCAAGGAAGAGGTCATCTATTGTTTTTAATAATAATAATAACGGTCTATTACTGTCCCACTGCAGAGCAGAAGTCATACATAGAAGCCACGAGCATTAATCACAACACTTGCTCAAGACGGGTTGGTTTATATTTATTTTATAAGTACAGGTTTCCTCACGATGCTTTCCTGCGCCGATCGATGTCAGTGATGTCCAAGATAATCTTAGAAAATATATATGGAATGAACAAGTCACATTGGTACTTGCTCAGGTTTGAACCCACAACCTCTTGCACAAGAGGCGAGGCCTACATCACTGGGCCATCACGTTCCATTCCATCCATTGTTTTAACCTTTTTGTAATAATGTGATGTACGGAGAAAATAGAGTTTTAAATGGATACGCTACTATTGAACCTACCTAAGTTCAAAGTTATAGATAAAACTTGCACAGTGTTAACAGGTCAACCAATTTTTAGACCCATTTGATTCCCTTATTGTAGAAACAAAATTTCTTTTAAAACTACAAACAATAAAGGTGTCTATTGAAACTAAGATCAAAATTGCTCTTCTGAAATGTAGTAACATCATCATCTGCCGAGTCTTTTCCCAACTACGAGTAAGTTGAGGTCGGCTTCCAGTCTGACCGGATGCAGTTGAATACCAGTGTTTGATATGGAGCGACTGCCTATCTGAACTCCACAACCCAGTTACTGAGCAACACGTTCCCCCTAGGCTTAAACGAACGTTTTTTTTTTGAACGTGTTGCCCAGTCTTAACTGGTTGTCAGATTTTTGGGTTTCTGACTACCCGTAACGACTAACGTGTGATGCAAGAATTGTTATTGGCACTATTTTTTTTGCTATATGTACTGAGTTCTTTCAAAATCAGTACGATTGACTTGTTAAATTGCCTAGCAAATTATTTATTAGAATTATATTCAAAGCATTTTTCTTTAAAATATTCATTGTAGAGAAACGAAAACACAGTGTGCATGCATTTCTCACCTCAATATCCATCTTTAACATGAATTCGATAACGTCTGGCAACCATCCAAAACTTGATCAAACGCAATCCTCTCGTTCTAAAATACGTATCGAGTGCTTGTTCAGACATGAAGCCCATAATATAAGCAAAATGCACAAAATTACACATTGATTGATTAACTTATAAGAGAGGTTTTAAAAAATGAGTCCAAAGTGCCTACATTTGTATTAAAACGTTTCTTTGACTTTCAATTAAGTGAATCGCCCAACATTTTTCTGTTAATTTATCGCTGCCAAAGTATTGAGAGGTCTACGTTTTCATTTCAAATTCATTCGAGTCAGTGTAATAAATTATCAATTAGGGAACCGATAAATCTCTGGGGGCCCCATTCAGCAATTGTACGTACCCTGACCTCCGATTTAATGGCCATCGACTTAATAACTTCAACTTTTTACAGAACAAAGAACACTTTAACATGAATCCATATTCATGAGGGTTCCTCCTTCTTGATGCCTTGGGATTCTCTCGCCCAACACTGCGTTTTATTCAATTAATTCCTGATATCGACGTAGATCTTAACCGAACCACTCAGCGCTCCCTTTTAAAAGGATCTCTGGTCTATGAATATTCTGCAAAGAACTTGGGCTAACAAGTCTTAGTGTGGGGGAATTGTTGAATCGAAAGTATAACCTCCACAAGATCGCATTTAGAATGGGCGTCGAGTACAGCGATACATTAGCCGTATGAAAATTACGTTGTTACTAAACAATATCTCGAGGAGTTGGTAACATATTATTTTTATTTACGCTTTTACGTAAGTTACTCAATACACTGGGGGTTTATACTAAGTGTAGCTAAAATATTCCGGTAACAATAGAAGCGATATTAAAATATTTTGCTGGATACATTTTACGTGGGCAGGATTTAGGGTCGAGCTGAAACCATTTCAACTAGGTACTTGTACACGTGAGAGCAAAATATTGGGTTTCACAAAGCGTGTTTTTACATTTCGTATTTTATTTACTTGACAATGCCATTTCTACCTTAATGTGTATACAATTACACTGTCATTAATGCAATGTTTTTGGTTCATTAGAGGTTAAAATAAATGACAAAAAAGTATTTAATTTAAACTGGAAGTTTGTTGTGTTGAATGACGTTAAGTTAATATTAATATATATTATTATTAATATTAAGCTGAGCTTTAATTATTTTTCGCTTAATTACAATCTTCGTAAAAAGAAGAAAAAGCACACTGTACTATGTAAAATCGTGTTTTTTAGTTTCAGCATCTAAAACGTTGACTGAAAGAGAATGCCTATGGCGTGAAGTCCATCCTATGTTTAATAAAATTATATTACATTAAAATTAAGGAATTGTGCACATAAAATAGACGCTTATTCTATGGCCTCAACAATAACACGATATGTCACAAACTTACAACCACGGATCTGTAGTTGCAAAGTGCGAACAGTCGGGGGAGAGCGTGTTGTAGGTAATAAAATATATAATTTGCATAATTTATAGTGTTTACTCAGTGCGGCTGTCATGATACGAACATGTAATGTTTGGGGGGTGAGCAGATGCGAACTATCGTCGTGTTTCAGCGCAGTTTGCAGACCACAGGGGGTGGAAAGGGGGAGGAGCTATTACAGCTAATGGGACATAATTATCATTTACGGACTATAACCAAGACATTGTTCCTAAAAAATATCATAAAACATTAATTGGTTTTGTTTCTTTGGCGAAAGACATTAAAACCAAATCCATATCTTCATTATAGTAAGTCCTAAGCAATCAAAAAATAATAATAGTCGGTGCAAACAATAATCAGAACCAAAATTACTGTTCACCAAGTCAGTTTAGTTAAACCAAATAATAATTTATTTAGTCCACGTTACGACTGACTTTTTAATGCCTTTTTTACGACTTTGATTGCTCTAAAATGATATGAATCTACTAAAACAATAGAAAAAAGCAATGACTATCTTGAAACACAAGACATACGTGACCATGGTAATTTCTAAGGATAGAGTTAGTAAATATTTTCCCGCATTATGTTGGTAAAGACAAAAAAAAATACACACCCAAATACTTTGACGGTCGGAAATTGAGTAGGAAGAGACATGTGTAGAAAGTGATAGCTAGATTTAAATAACAAAAATAAACAGCAAGGTCTACAATTATGCCCACCTACCTAGCCTTTTCCCAATTATGTTAGTGTCGACTTCCAGTCTAACCAAATGTTGTAACTACATTCGGTACAAGTAGTGAGTGCCTATCTGACTTTCACAACCCAGTTACTGGGAAACATAATGCCCTTGCTGAGACTGATTGTCAGGCTTTATATATACTGACAGATAGCCGAGACCAATGGCTTGTGCTTCCCAAGGCACGAAGGAGTCTCAATATGTATTGAACGGTCACCTATCCACGGACTGACCTCAGAAATCGTAGCCTAAACTTCGATCGGCCCGTGCTGCTGTTTTTATTTAGCCACGAGCAAGTTTTACTATTTTTATTGTATTATATCAGTTTGTACGTATATTGTATGTGACTGCCGGCTGCTAAGCATGAGGTTCTGGGTTCGATTTCCAGGTCGAGCAATGAGTTATTGGGATTTTGCATTAGGAAGTTCTTAGTGGCAGCCTGGAGTCTGGATGTGTGGCCGGTTGATGGCAATAGGCTCACCAGTTTTTCAGTTTTTTAAATCCCGTGCAATAGGGGGTATAACACGTGACTTAACAATATAACTGGTGAAATGTGTGTGCATTGTAGATACACCTCTGCCTAACCCGTCGGGGAATAAAGGCGTAATGTTATATGTGTTATATGTAGTGCTACTTTAATTTTATTCTAGAAAACGCTCATTCTATGGCCCAAAAAACCATAATGGCGGAGACTATCGCGCAAAGCGCACACGATTCGTTTAATTTCAGTTCGGAGTGTAAACGCGAATCCGACTGTACTCGTAATAAACAAGTGATTAGCTTTTATTTATTGTCGTCGACTGTACTAGGTGTTAATGACTTGGAATATTAGTGTTACGTGTTTGTTTCATTGTTGCTTATATAGAGTGGAAGGGACATCGACGCACAGACTTATAACATGAGTTCAGTAAATGATTCTGGACTCCCCAACGTTGAAAATTTTCGTGAGTTTTTTCTTAAAAAAAAAAAAGAAAAATGCTGGACAATCCACACAGCATCATCTAGCCCCAAGCTAAACAGTGATTGTGCTATGGGTACTATGACTGATATACTTAATACGATACATTACATAGGTAGATATTTTTTTATTATACATAGCAAATACCCAGAACACATGTTTGTAGACCGTACAAGCATTTGTCCCAAGGCGGGAATCGTACCCGCAAGCTCCTGCGTCGCAGGCGGAACTTCGCCCGCTGCGCCACGTAGCTCGTAATATTCACGTGTTCTTCTGATTTTTTACTTAAAGCTGTAAAGAATCATGAAAAAATCATCATCTACTTCTAACAAAATTAGATTTATAAATTGTCAATACTAATACGTCTCTCATAAAAATCTTTCGATTCGGTTCAACTCATGACATTAACAGTTTAAATAAAAGAGAAAAAAACCGAAAAAATCAAAAGAGCTCTGGAAAACCCGATGAAAAATTTCAACACTTGCGCATCGACGGTCCTTTCATCCTTATATGTGTTAAATCCAGACTCCAGGCTGCTACTACACTTAGCCAGACCCAGGAATCGAACCCAGGATCTCATGCTTATCAGTAGTGCTTTCGACCACAGCACTAACAAGTCAGGCATTTCTGTGATTACAAAAATCATCAGAGATATACGAGTATAATTTTGTAACTGTAATGAGTGAGGGAACTTCATAATTAATATTAAATTGTGCTCAACTTGAAATTGACCAAAACAACACAGTCTGTAGGTTTGTGGTGAAATAATAATCGTGGCAACAAGGAGGTAAGCGACTGTGATGGGTGTGCCGGACGTAGATAAAATTACGGAAGGGTCTTAAGTGGGACAGGTAAGTCTCAATGTCTGACAGAGCTATGGAGTTTCTGGCCCATTCTTCATCAAGCTTAACTACATTTTGGAAGGGGCAACTAACATGTTTTTAAAATATGTTTTTATATATTTAAAAAAATATATTTTATAGTTTTTTTTTTATTTATTCAGCTTTTTATTTAACTTGTAAATTTTACGTTTTCTTATGACTTTGACTTACTCTTAGACATCAAAACATGCGTAAGGTTACAAAGCGCGTACATGATACATTTTCATTAGCCTTGTTCACGTAGACAGCGTTGACCTTGCGAAAAACTTTAATGAAAGAAAATTCCCTTTTTGCTACGTAACAATAACTATTATTTTTCATTAAAACGTGACAAGCTTTGTATTCTTTATAAAGGCCTTTTCTTTGCTGGTTTAGTGATAATTTATTTATAATGGTAATCGGTTTGATTGCTTTACACTTATCTTACGACATTCGAGTTTTTAGGGTTGCGTAGCAAAATAGCAAAAAAAGACCCAGAACACCCGGAACAAATCTTTGTAGATCGTACAAACATTTGTCCCAAGGCGGGAATCAAACCCGCAACCTCCTGCGTCGTAGGCGCACCTTCGCCAGCCGCGCCACATCGGTCGTAAAAAAAATATATGTCAAAACGAACTCCATTCAACCTTGGTATACCTGCAGGGTGAGTTTTATAAAATTTTAACTACACGGTCTAATTGAAAACCGCCGAAAAGTACCAATTACCAAAAAGGTAAGGGCTTAGTTCTAAAGAAAAGAAAAGTGAAATAAAACTTGAAAAAGTGATTTTTAAAAACAGAACATTTGTTTTCAATTAAAATTTAGCTTGACTATGATCATATACGACCGACGACCGATGTGGCGCAGCGGGCGAGTGTCCGCCTGCGACGCAGGAGGTTGCGGGTTCGATTCCCGCCTTGGGACAAATGTTTGTACGATCTACAAATATTTGTTCCGGGTGTTCTGGGTATAAAAATATCTATCTATGTAATGTATTGTATTAAGTATATCAGTCATCTAGTACCCATAACACAAGCTCTGCTTAGCTTGGGGCTAGATGATGCTGTGTGGATTGTCCAGCATTATTTATTTATTTATTTATATAAACCGCACCAACACCATTTTGTTCTAAGCACAGCATAAATCTTTTTTAAACTTATCGTGTCTCATTTAAGAAATGCTCATAAAACGAGTTGTGTTCATTAAAATAATTTTCACTGAACTTTTTTCTCAAATTTGAAGTTGCTTTTTTATGTTTAGCACTTTATTCCTCCTTTTCGACTTTTTTGCCAGGATGTGTCGCTGAGAATCTGACCGAACTGGCTGGAAATAAAAATTACTTAGAAACCTATCAACCAACCACTATTATAATTATAGAAAGTTGTTCAGTCTTCTTCGTTCTGGTTTCCCTGTCATCGAAGACCAGCACCAAAACATTGTCAAGCAATTTGTCATATACTTATAGACCAACAATGGCCAAGTGGCTATCATGTCCCCTTAATAGAGATTGGTGTAGGCAGGGAAGTTGACTTACAAATTAATTTATTGCGCAAATATATTATTCTCGCGGTAGAGGCTTGACAGAAATGTTTTGGAACTTGGGAACATTGTAGGTAGGGGTTCAAGTTTGGTTTTGGTTCTGTATGGTGAATTTTACTAAACTATTAAGCTTGGCATTGTCTGATAAATTTAAACCACTATTTGAGAATGAAAATCAAGTTGAAGAATCTCAATTTGATACGATATTGGCAAATTATCACGCCTGGCAAAGTATTGGTGAATATGATAAATTCTATTATTAAATTTTATAATTAGAGATAATTTAAACTAACTTTGATTTCTCCATAATTTGTGAAGCATTTATTGTTTCAGCTATTGAAAAGTCTTGAAGATTAAATCATAAGAACTTTGTTTATTTATGTCACAATTTAGACGAGAATCCGAATGAAGGAAGCACAGTTAATATTGGTACTTAACAGTATTAATTTATTTATTATTATTGAGTCGCATCCATACAATAATTCATGCATAAATAATAATCAGGGTTGGCACTTAGAATGAAGAACCAAAGGTACAAAAGGTTGCCTCTAAGGTATCGTCAAAATAAGTGGGTTTAAAGTTTTAAAAGATTCACAAGGAAACGAAAAAAAAAACATTTAAAAACTCTGGTGTGTCATTTAGGTATATTTAAATGAGAATGACCCCTTTTGTCATTTCAAAACGTTGAAAAGACGAGTTAATGCGTCTAAATACCCTATTTTGGGTTGGCGTCAGCTTGGTAGATAAATTAAAGATATTTTAGTAATTTCAGCCCTGGGCCTTGTTACAGCAACTTGTCAAAACTCAGTCTGCTGTCTCACCAAATTGAAAGTCAAAAAGTGGTAGCATAAGATAAAAAAAAGTACACACCCGCTATAAATTCTAATCAAGTAGGCACTGTAAAGGTTGTATGCAATAGCAGAACTTTTTACATACAGGCTGGTTTCAATAATAATTGGAGATGAAAATTGTTTAGAAGATAGAATGTGTCATTGGTCTAGGGTAGATGGATTCTTGGATGCGACGTGATTGTGTCCTAAATAAACATGATTAAGTCAGCGAAACCCTATTATTTTTAGCAACAATCTATTAATGCTGTAGACGTCCAGCTTCTACAGTAGTTACTGAAACTGTAGCGTATAAAACTTTTATGCCTGTGGTCGTCTCCCTCATTTTTCCCTCCACAGATCATCAACACCAACCTAATGATTGCGTCTCCACAGCACGCTAAATTGATCTTTATAGTACAACCAGCTCCATCGACGGACAACTACGAACAAACTTTTAATTGGAACAAAATCCCTGTACCAAAGGCGTTTTAATTAGGAAAATTTCCTATGAACAAGCGGACGATATAATTTCTATGCAAATCGAGCGTTTAACTTCGCATAACACAGTGGTGGAGCCGTTACTTCACGAGAAGGATACCGCAGTATATTTCTGAATTAATAAAAAGCTAATTGATCAAGTTCTGCCGACGGATTATTAATAACATTGTTTCGTTTTGATAGGTTGCGGGTGTTCACCGCTCCTCTTACACGTGGAGACATAAGCCGGGTTTTGTTGAAACTGTGACGGTGAAAAGGATTATATACATTTTCATATTGACAATTTTCCTTGTAGGAAAACCACTATCTAAATTTTCCGTTAAGACTGTGTAATGAAGGAAGGAAACATGTCTGATTTTTACCTTTACCTTTTGTAATTCTTTTATGTAGGCAAAATTGAAAAGAGTTTGCTTAGATGGTTTGCTTAAGATGAGACGATGAATGAAAGGCGATTTATAACATTATATAATGTGTTAATAGTCTCGAATAGTTAGTGTTAACACGAGAGAAGAAAGGCCTCTCTCTAGGTTACGATAAATAATATTTTTTTCTGTAAATGAGTTTAAAAACGCGTCAAAATGTTCCTAGTTTCGGTTGGTGTTTCCCTACCTGACTACTGTGAGACAAAACACCGAGATAGACTCAAAGGTCTCTTCTAAAATAGATATTATCTCGGTCCCATCGATCATTGGAAGACCGAGGAGATTAGTGTCTGAAGTTAGCTTTTGAAGAACCACACGGGTTATTTTATCAGTCAAAAAATATTAAGACCACCCGAATAATCCCACAAAGCTTATCACGTTGACAGAAGTCACAGGTACACAGAATCAAATGTTATCCCGCATCAATAATATCGTCTGTATTTACGTAAAGGTAATCAAATTAAGTTATCAAACTATCGCGCCACTCTGTGGATCCCTCGCTTAATGTTTGACAAATATATCCGTAATCAAATAATGCACAGCGAAACGTTATAACCCTTTGGTGTTTGTCTGCGTCATTAGTGACATCATCAGAAGGAGGGCCTCACAATTTTGAACAGTCTTACATTATTCTGACTTGATCTTCTAAAATCAAACAAACATCAAATGCCTGGCCATTTTCCAATTACGTTCGGGTCGCCAGGCTTACTAGAACCAGCTATGTATCAGTATTTTACATGCAGTGGCTACCTATCTGAACCCCACAACCCAGTTGCTGGGTAACACGATTATCTTTCGTAAGACTGGTTCTGCTTCCTGACTACCTGTAAATACTGTTAACTGCTTAACGTACTTTAGGACGCACGGATTGGTCGTGGTTTAATAATAACCATTTTAAATACCGCGCGGGCAATCAAAGGTTAAGCTATGCTTCTCGAGGTCAGTCCGTGGATGGTGACTATCCATTGCGTTTGGACGGCCCTCCGTTCCTCAGAAAGCACGTCAATCGGTTGGTCATTCGTAGATATTTGACAGTCGTTACGATTAGTGAATTATCCGCAATAAAATAAACTATGATATATTATACAATTTCGCGAGTCGTTACGGGTGCTCAGAAGCCCGAAATCCTGACTACCAGTCCTAACCAAGGGGCATCGCTTTACCCAGTGACTGGAATTGTGGAGGTCTGATACACAGCCGCTCCTTACAAAAGTTGCCCCAAACATGGTTGGGAAAAGGCAGGTAATCAATTTACTTTGCATTAGTTTCCTGACTTTACAAGGCTATTTTATATAAACATTACCGACACGATTATTTTCAGAAGTTAGCACTATTCAAACAAGCTTTCCGAGAAATGTTCCGAAAGACACGTGTATTCTAAATTAGAAGTCTGACACCTGCCTGTAAGTAAGTGCTTCTAAAACATTTGGCTTTATGCTTCGTTCTCGGTAAGTGATAAAGGCCTTCTTAAGTATATTTAAGGTACCCTTGAAACGCGCAGGTAATCTTGTGTGTAAACTTTACTAAAATGTTAAGGAGATCTATGTGGCCTTAGTCTTGATCTTATACTTAAAAGGTGTTTACACAACATGGGAACATATAGCGCAATACATTTCTTATCATTTTCTCAGAAACTAACATCAAATGCTAGACTTATTTTTTCGCCTTTTAAATTTATTTTTTTAGGGATTTTACGGCCATTTAAGTACGTCCTATTTTCTTTTTCAACTTTTTGTTACCTCCAAAAACTTAACGAACACCAACATTCAGCTGAGACAATGGAAAAGATAAAAGTGTCAAACTTCAAAAAGTTTTCATTCAACGCTCAATTAAATCGAACGACTCGCGAATCGATTCAACTCGGTACTCGATTGAATACCGATTGTAATCGACACCCGAGTAAATTGATAACTCGGGGAAAAGACCGCTCCTAATGAATATGCGATTGAGCTAAGAAAGTTAATATTGAAAATTGAGTCTAGGATTGGAGTTATCTCCAATCTATATTTGCATATCTATGGCAGACCATCTATTAATCTGAAAAGGAAAAGGTTGAAGGGAACGGAATAGGTTTTAGCTGACTCATAATAGTTAAGTTAATTTTGTAAAGGTTGGGTAGACTTTTGGTTGTTTTTGAAATGTTCCATTTAACAAAATGTTTGTACAACTTTTGTTACCCCTTCCAACTCAGTGGTTTTTACAGTATGTTTTGTATCTGTAAACGAAACAAGGATATGGGCAAATCATGGTGAGGGGGAACCGTGAGTAGAAAATGTATGTGAAAAATTTAACTTTAGGAGCACTGTGATGTTGTTCAGCAATTGCAGGACATTTGGTGTGTAGATCTCCCATATGCGTCTTGTTAGTTATAAATAGTATGAACATTTTAGAACCAGATTTATAGATTTATATCGTCTGCCCAGCTTTTTCCCAACTGTTTTGGCGCCAGTTTCTATTTTAACCGAATACACGATTTCGGTGAGTAGCAGTATTTAACATGGATTGACTGCTAATCTGCCGCGACAACCCATTTACTAGGTGACAAAACACCCTATGGTTGTCAGACTCGGGCTTTTCGACTGCCTGAAATCTGCAAATGTCAGGGGAGACCAGCGGTTTAACGTGATTTCCGAGGGTGTGGTAATAAAAACCGCTATGGTCAGAGGGCTGGCTCATACTTTGCCCAAATAATTATATATTGCTATCCAACGTGGTAATGCTGCCAGTCTTATGGGCACGTTTCTAGATGACAGCAATGCGGAGGAGTACTTTGATGTCTGAGTGTCTTGGTCAGCTTTTTATTTTAATTTGTTTTATGTCAATGTGTTCATAGTTAGTTTTATGCTAAAACCGCTATTGTGGTTTAGAATGACAGTGATCCATCAACGAACTTATAAGGATACAAATCATTGTTACTTGAAAAATATAAAGTTTCTACAGATGATTAGTAAATGACAAATAGTAAATAGAAAATAAATTGTACCATTTATGCATCCACTAATCAATAATCTATAAATAATTAGCAACACTATAATGTTACAGTGTTGTCTGTACGAATACTGGCTGGCAGACATTCAAAGTGTAATTAGTCTATTATTGGTGCGGTGCGATTGACTGCGGCTAATTAATGGTGACGATTTAATTTAATTACTCGCGTTTGTATTATTTAGTTGTTGGGATGTTGTAGCTAGGAGAGCTTGTTTAAAGTACTACCCTGCATATTTATTGCTTTGGCAAAGAGAACTGTGGCCTTAATGTGAGTTTTAATAAGTGCTCGATCGCACTTATGAATGAATTCCACCAAAAAAAAGGATACTAAATTAAATATATTAAAAATGATAATTAATGCATCCATTCATTTTTTATACTTTAGTATCGATTTTGTCTTCGTCATCTCGGACCTAGACTAGAAGTCAAGAACAAAACTATACCTAAACAAAAAAACATCAAACATGTTTTTATGACCAATACAAGACCATACAAATTGATGTAAGCGAACGGTTGATAAATTTTAATATGATAAATTTTAATATAAAAAATTGCACTAGGTCCACAGAGCGCTTTTGGGTTGTTGGCTCACATATTTTGTTGTTGTTATTAATTTATAAAATAAAATTACTATCCAATGACATTACGCTTACTTTTTGTTAACTTAACTTTACTTACTTTTGAATAAAACGATTGATTACATAGTAATTGTTAGTTTCCCTGTCCCAGTACAATGTAATAAAATGTATTCGTACGTCCACCTAGAATCTCGCGCTAACTTGACATTTTACGGCGGCTCTTTTAAATTTTCGGTACCCTTGTTATTTAACCATACGTCCATGAAAATCTTTTTATTCTTACTCATACGTCCAGCCAAATAAAAAAACATCAAATTTACTCTTGGATTATGACTCCAATTACAGTCATGGACAACGGAGTTTGGTACAAATGTGACTCTTTTGGAGTCATTGGACATTGATGAACGAGTTAAGTTTTACTATTGTATTCTTTATTATGTAATTGAATGTTATTCCAAATAAAATAAAATGTAATGAAAACAAAACTGCCTTCACAATGTAGACAAACCGGCACAGATGCACTGTGTTCTACAGAAACATGCGTGTTTTGACATAAGCAGAAGATTTAATAGTCTGGAAAGTTTTCAGGCCTGCATTATAATTGATATTCATGCAGTCACCGTAAGTGGGGTGATCAGAGGTGGTGGGGCGGAAGTAATAAATCGAGTTTCGTTTGTTAGTTGCGTCTGATAGCGTCGGGGGTGTTATAAATTGTAATGGGTGCATTTGTATGGATTAATTACTGCGGAAGTGACTTTTGTGACGGCCGGCTTCCGTTCAGACAGGTGAATTTGAATGGGAAAAAATAGACGTGTTGCTGGGCAGTTTGTTCCGCCACTTCTTCTTCTCAGCAAAAACACTTGGAAGTGGTAAAGGGTGGGCGTTTTGGGGGACTGTCTTATGTAAACGTTTTGACGTTCAAAACGTGCTGATTTTATCAGCCTAATTTGGATTTTTGATTTTGAGATTTTTCTTTTCAAGGTACCCAAGGTTTCCTAGGTACTTATATGAATGGTTATTGTTAGGTAGCCATGATATAAGTAATGATAGATCACTTCTCATGTTTAAGTACTTCGGAACATTTGCCTTATCTATAAAAATTAATAAAGTTGTCTGTTGTGATTTCAAAATGACAACTTTGTCCTAAATAGTATAGAATAGTAAATGCGGTAGTTAAAATATAAACACTTTTTTTTTTTGGCTGTCGGTCTACTTGTTTTTAGTAATCTCTTAAACGGCTGAACCGATTTTAAAAGGATTCATAAGGTGTTTTATTTACTTGTGAAAATGAAATAAAGTCCACCCAAACCAAAGTAGAGCCCATGAACTTCCACGCGGACGAAGTCGTGGACAGTAGCTAGTATATAATGTACAGAACAAAATCTGTGAAATCGATTTCCCATAAAGTTACCAATTTTTAATTTCCATAAAGAAAAAGTTTATTAAAATTTGTTGCTAACAGAAAGAAAAGACTTATTTAGTAACTCGATTTCCTGCTTAATATTGCAAAAGGAAATTTTCTGGGGAAAATTAAAAGCAATTAACTGAAGTTTAATTTTTCCGCGAAGCCTCAAAAAGTTAAAACATGGCTGGTCGTAACTTCTTGTCCATATTGTTCAGTGCATTACATAATCAATTGTTATGTAAACGTTTTGACGTTCAAAAAGTGCTACGAGACTAGCTGCTAAACTAATTTGAACAAATAAATTTTGATTTTGATTTTAGATATTTTTTTTGAATCTATGTTCTTCCATGTATAAGTACTCGTACGTAAGTAATGGTCAAAACGAGAAGAAAACATGAAATATATTGTCAACAGTAACCTTCAGAAGTTGTCATGAAGGGTTCAGCTATTTTGCTGCCAAACTCAGTGTTCAGTTAAACAAATTCATAAGCATCGTTCGTAAGGTTCTTAGGGGATGTATTCTCAGCTGTTTGTATCATCATACATTGTTTATGCTTAAGTCAATAATGAATTTACCTATAGGCTAAAGAGACTCGTAGCTAAATAGCTTCATGGATGAGCTTTTAAGCAACACTTGCCGAGGTAGGTCCGTAGACGGCGACCACACACCGACACCATTCCGTGGATTGGAGCCGTTGGTCCCGGCTGTCATTCGCAGATCGTCGATAGTTGTTAAAGCCAGTACCCCGAAGTCTGACAACTAGTCTTCCCATGGTTTTGCCCAATTACTGGGTTGCAGAAGACACACCGGCAGACATCTCATACAAGATACTGATACTAGATACATCTTGTTAGACTGGAAGCCTACTAACATAGTTCTAAAAAGGCTATGTAGTAGAAAATACCTAAAAAGAATAGAAAGGTGAATGAACATATTTTTTTATTTTTTTATATACAGATTTTAATCTGGGTGCTAACAACTTCTGGCAGTAGGTATGGGTAAAAACAAACATCCTGATCATGTAGTTTCTGAGAAGAATAGAAACACTCCGGAAATGAACTCGTAAAAGTATGAAAGATGGACAAATCCACCACATACACGAAAACGAAAAGATCTACACGAATATCAAACAAAGCATTGCCCTACATAGAAATCAACAAAAACCCGGTAATTCTTGGGAGCCAGTACTGAGCAATCAACTTGGGTATAATGCTAGTAGTTGAAAAGCGTCCATAGAGTGGTCAGAGGCGAGCCAGACTATTTGAAATCACACTAACGAGAGACACTCGGTAACGCTTTGAGCTAAAGAAATTGTCGCAGCGCACTGTGGAGGTGTGGTTTCGACTAGCCATATTAAAATAGACCTCAGAAAGATTTGTGAACTGAAAGCCCGTGATTTAAAACGTTCAAAACATAGACTTTATTTTATCTCAGCGATTTAAAACTGACAGTTTTGACAGATTAAGACTTGGATTAGAAACGGGAACGATTTAAAAATACGGGAATTGCCCTTCTATGATCAAATTAATCTCTTAATTTAGATTATAATATATTTTATGTAAAAAAATAGATAAAATTGAATGGTCTGTTTGTAATGTATAAACAACAGGCTTTTCATACATTTGAACGTATTTTTGGTAGGAGTACCGGAAAAACTTTTTATTTTTTATTTTAGTCAGCCTGTTTTTTTCGGCTTATCCGCAAAAAGGTTGGTGTATAAAATAGACAGTCAAAATATTACCGTTATTATTTACCAAATCTGAATGGCTTTCTTTACAAAAAAGCACTCTCAAGTGGAATTTTAACTTCGTACCCATTTACATTTTAGTTTAAATGGACTAAGCTTTTAGTTCAACCGCAGCTTTACCAAAAACACTCTCAACCACAAAACATGACCCACAGTTTTAAAAATACCCTCCAATGAAAAGCCTTAACCAATCCCAAGGCCGAATCTAAAAATGAAACACGAACCATCTGAGCAATATTTAGAGAGGTACTGACCAGAATACACTTTCGGCCAGAATCAGGGGGATTGCAAAAAAGACTGTTAAAACATTTATAAGGGTAGAGGGGAAGCATTTTCCATGGTGATGGTAGAAAGCCTGAGTGCATCAGTTGTTTGAAGTGCCGCAACGATTTTCAAAAAAAGAATGTTGTAAATTGGATTGTACTGGGTAGTCCATTGGAAAATTTTCAATTGTTTACATCAATGTTGATTATGTGATGTTTGTAATGCACCTACAGATGAGGGTGTTTTTATTATTAGACTACCGAAGCTGTCAAATTAATTGCAAACATGTGCTCAGTTCTTATACAGTTGCATTCTGAGATTCCTGTTAGGTATTTTTCCCTGTAAAGTATTCGTTCTGTGAGAGCTTACACCTAATTGTGTCTGTGACCAAGCTTATAGAGTTGAAGTGTCCAACTTTTGCATATCGATGTAACATGATGTAACAATATAAAATTACTCCTTACACAGCTAACACTCGTCATCCGTACATTTAAGCACAGCATACATATTTCAACGTATCGCTAACATGTCCAGTTGCATACGATACCCAACTGGGTCGAGCGAGCGTCACTTATTTCGTATGTATGAGATGAATGTCTGCGGAGCGCGTATTTAAAAGTAGACATTTGACTGGACCGACCACTGGCTGAATACTAAGATGAGAGAGTTCACGTTTTCGGGCTCGTCGAAAACTATTTCATTTTTAACTAGCTGGCGTTCGCTTCGATCTCGTTGAAAAAGTGGGATATACAGACATATATCATGAACACAAGTGTATAAACCATGTTAACCATGTAGGTATGCTGCATTATTTTGAAATGTTTTTGTATAAGAAATAATGAAAAACATTTTTTGGTACACGCACAGGGAAATATAAAAACCAAAAGTTAAAACTAGCAATTCATGAATTACAAATAAAGCACCTGTGCTAACACACCTCTCATCTCAGCAAAAGGTGCGATATTAAACAAAAAATAATTATCGCTGTGTGTGTGTGCGTGTGTGTGCGTGTGCATGTGTGTGTATATGTGTGTGTGTATGTGTTCTGTTTATTCACATTATTACATTACCATTGTTATTAGAAAATACTATAGGACTACTTCAGCTTTTCATTTGAATTACCAAACGGGATTGGAATAGCTTAATTCAAAGAAATGAATTCAGAAAAGATTTTATTTTGTGACTTCGTAGAGAATTACATGGATAGAGATAGGGAATGAACCAGTTTATTTTATCGGAAAGATTTCCAATTCTACGGGAGCAAAAATACAATTTGCGATAATAATCATTGGCAAGCAAAACAATTTGAATTGGAAAAGTTATATAAACAACATTAGTTGGGATCAATTTATTTGTGTGGGCATTTTATTATTTGTGTAATTCAGCAATATTTTATGCAGAGCCTATTTTGATAGGGTACTGAATCAATGATGAAGCTTGTATATTGGTGGTGTTATCATGAAAATATTTAATCCCTTTTAAGTTAAATGGTTTATGTTAGTGTTTATAATTAAAATGATTGAATTAAAATATAATAACCATTAAATTATGCGGATTAGTGTAATAACAACACGTGATCGGTGGAGAACTAAAATATTACCGTCGTATTGGGTTTAGCCACAGTAAGTAAAAATAAAACTTACTTTGGCTATTATGATTTTTATAACATAACATAACACCACGCCTGTATTCCTCGAAGGGTTGGGCAGTGGTGCACGTTTAGTAACACCCACATATGCCAGTTATGTTTAAGTCCCATGTAACAGGGGCGAGCCTTTTGCCAAAAACAACACAATAACCAGACTCCCGGTTGTTAATGAGAAAATTCATATTGGAAACCACATTTTGCCTGACCTGGTAATGGAAGTCATGACCTCACGGTAGCAGCACTGATTTTTCGTAAACCAAGAATATTCTTTTCAACGACGCGACGTCTAAATAAGACTAAGAACAAAAATAACACAGATATACCAACACACCACGCCACATAAAATACCTACAAACATAACAAAATAGGCAGCACAAAGTCGACATTGTCATATTAAGCCCTCACAAGATCACACTCGGAGACTGCGCCGTAATCTCTGAAACCACGCAAGATAACACAAGACGCTAGCTAAAGCCTAGACCAGATTATGCTAGTATTTTAGTCCACAGACGAATATTTTAGCACTGGAGTAGGTGCTTTTGTAAGAGAAATGGGAGGAGAGATGGGTGTTTGGTTTAGTTTAACTAATTCAAAACAAAAGTTGTTTTCTATTACTTTACGCGTGAGGGGAAGAGTGCCCTCGTTGTCACAAGGACAAACGAATCAAATTTTTAAATGTATTATGTGTATAACTTAGGTAGAAAAACGATTAATTAATATATATTCGTTAACCAACCCGTTTTGAACAAGCGTGGTGATTAATGCTCGTGCCTTCTCTGTATGAGAAGAATCCTTTGCCTTGCAGTGGGACAGGAACCTAGCTGGTATAAATAAGTAAATATTCGATCAAGGAGCAACAAGGAATGCAGAAAAATACAAAGTTATGACTAATTATGAGACATATGAATACAAAAATAAAGAAGTCATAAGAAAATGTCAAATTAATAATGTAACACAATTTTCTTATTTTGACTTTTCTCACATTTAACCAGTTATGTTTAAGTCCCATACAATAGGCAGAGAGCCTATTGCCATCAAGGGAGCACAAATCCAGACTCCGGGATGCTACTAAGAAATACTACTTTATATCTGCTAAAATCCTCACGAAACACAAAACACTAAACATTCACTTACCTACTCGGCATTTATATTTAAATGACATAAAACATTTACGACAACAATGCGAGCCCTTCTCAAGAATCGTCGGGAAAATATTTTTCCTACATTTACATTCATATTCGTTCTCTCGCGAACAATGTAACAAATGTTCGACCATCCGAAAAAGCCACAAACAACATTACGACATGAATTAATGAACAAAAAAAAAGAAACACCAGGGTCCCATTCAGCGAGAACCATTGGCTTACAACCGTCTAACCTTTTCAAAAATAATAATTCGAAACAAAGAATGAAAAAAAAAACGAAACAAAACAGGGTGGACTCTCCATATTCTGGTCAGAATGGTGAAGACGGGCCCTCTAGAGAAATGTTAATAATTTAGAAGAAGAGTCCTTTGAATACAGGGTCCCATTAAATTCCTTCTGTTTGTTGCCCTAATTAGGTAAATTACTCCAGGGAATGTTTTTTCCTTGTATAAGAAAAAAAAACTTTTCGGCGAAATGAAAATCACGGGCGTAGGTGTAAAATTATTATGGACACGCACGCGTGTTTTGTTTTTTTTTTCGTTTGTTTTCCCCCTTCTCCTTTAAAGGAGTTTTTATCAGATCTATGCTTGATTAAAACGTTAAATTCCTTTAGTTAATTTTTTTAGACAGGACATGAAAGAAAACGTGGGGGATGCAAACGGGTAGTAACTATAACTAGGTCGTTGTAGGGGCTGTTATGGGGGAAAGGGCTGTAGGGGTGACTATGACAATGGGTCTCTCGAAAGATATAAAGTTGAATAACACACTGACCTATTTAAAGGTTTTATTGGCGACGTGTGTTTACGCTGACCTTCAAAGAAAACATACAATTACTGGTATATATGTTGCGATTGTTTGATTACGTTTTATTTTTATACTTATACGTACGAGTACCTATGGTTTTTGTTTTACCTCTACTAACATTATTTCTAAGCTCACACATTGTGTATATAAATCTACTAACGACTACCATTAAGTATTACTAATTAGTCTAATACTAAGTTTATACTTTCTATGCACGTGTTTCGTTTCCGTTATGAACACATTTTTTGTTTCTTTTTTATCATTTCTTATATTTATAAAAATGAATCCCTATTTCCCATGGTCACGTAATCACACGTGTTTGTTATTGTAAGGAGAAGGTTCTCATGAAAGAAAAAAAGTCGCGCGTAACATTACAAAATTTAAGAAAACTCATACGATTATTTTAAATTCGCGCATTTTTGCGATTAATTTTTATATTTGATTGATGTTAATTTTAACTGCGGGTAACACCCGCGGGGCGCAGCTAGTTTCTTATTAAATGGACTTCATATTCAAATCAGTATTGATTACTATACCAAATGATCTTGTTATAGATGCTATAAATTGAAAACACTGTAGTAGTGTGTCACAAACACCTTAACTGCCAGAAAACGAGACACAATAGAAAATATATTGTTTGTAGATCACTTGGCGTTTAACGTGTTAACGTTAATTTTATATTTTAAACATTCTCAAACTCTATTATTTTCATCTACAAAACAAGAGCAAAGAACACAGGTACACACAAAGAATTACATCCGCATACACAAACATTATTTTCTAAAAAAAAAAGCGCCCGAAAGCACATTTTAATTTGTAAAAAGCAGGAAGGTATTCACAGTACGTTTGGTCTAGATTCCACAACTTTTCAGGCACACATACTTACATAGTACTTGAAAACAGAGCATTCTTACAGTCGTTGGGGTCATATCTTTTCAGAGTCTGTTGAGTGCGAGACAAATTAAAGAGAAGTCCTATTGTAGGGTAACTGTGTTATAGGGTAGAGTTGAGATAAAACATAATGGCTTAAAGTTAAAATTAAAGTGTCATGGAATGTTTGTCATTATACATTTGCAAACAAAATAATAAATACAAATTATAAAATAACATCTAACCTGATATATGATATTAAAATCAGTGTTAATTTAAAGGCATCGTCCTAGACAACTGGGCTTAACCCAGTTGTAAACGTTTTTTAGTGCCTATTGGCCTAGCTCTGTTCTGAATCCTGCTTGATATGGAGGGATGTGGACATTATGTATTTTTCTAACTCCTCCACTGTTCTTTTCTGAATAGATTCGTTCAGAATAAATTAAAATTAAAATTGTCGTTCTTCAGTGTCTCGACGCTTTTTTTGTGATTGCCATTGTTGATTGGATTTCAGGAGTTTCTATGGTTGTGACAGTGTGGCGGGAAAAAGGTTACCCTTTTACCAACTGTGTTAGGTTAGCGTCCAGTATAACCAGATGCAGCTGAAATACTAGTTTTATACATTGAACGGCTGCCAATTTAAACTCCTGAACCCAGTTACTGAGTAACAAGAAATCATAAAATAAATAGTTACCAATATTCGTTATGGATTTTTTGTTTTATTAACAGAAACTATCACTACCGACTAAAAGATTTTGCTTTACTCGTATGTTATGAAAATTGTAACTGCTGCAGTCAAAATATTGTGCTTTTATGTCTAAGCTTCTTTCTAAAGATTATGTTTTCAGTTCATATTTCTTTACCTACGGGAAAATCGTATCGTGAAATAGCAACACGCTATATTTCATGTGAAACTTTTAATATGGTAATTGAGGATCGCGTTTTATAATCAGACTGTTGTAATTACTTTTTAAAAAGGTAGTTTTATCAAGATGTTAATTACTAGAAATGGCGACGTATTAAAAACTACTGAAATATTACGGTCGTAAAACCCACAAATAAAGTAATAAAGAGTTTTGATTTATTGCTCTAGTATTTAAAGTAAGCAGTATTCATTGTTTCTCTGAGTATTACCAGCGATTATATATTTTTTTATTTTTTTATACATTTCAAGTAACGATAGGTATTGCATCGTGTACCTTATTCTGAATAGACTACAATTTCTAATATTTGTACTAATAAATATCCCCCCAGTTATCCGTATAAGGGTGTCGAATGGCAGTCCCTTTTACTAAAACATTCACATGACACTGGAAACGTATTCTAACATTCAAATATGTTATAAATATGGGTTAATGGAAATCTTGGAGTTATAAAACATATCCCGTGTTTCCCAAAACCCGTGGCTACCTCACGAGCCACCGAGCCAGCGAAGGAGCGGCATTCATACTACGACGCGTCTCGTCTCGGTCCCCATTCATTGTGATGATTGCTCCACACTCATTATATGTACTCGCAGCACACCGCGACTCTGAGTGTCCCGCCAGGATGTTTGACTCAACCGTTTCTATAGTAATGACTGGAGTTTTCTGCCCTTTTGTGTGCGATTGTGTAAGGTTTTGTGGTGAATATCAATATTGAGTGGGCGCTTTTGAGAAATGATGCTGTATTTATGGAAATGGAATAATTTGCAGTGACTGCCTCGTGCCTCGTGCCTGTTTAGTGGTCTCAGGTGCTAATGCTATGTATGAGGTCTTTGATACCATTCTCAGGCCGCGCAAAGTTTTATTGCGTTTTCCCATCTGCAACAGCTCCTAGTCTAGATGTGTGCTCAGTTAACGACAGTGGGGTCGTCCCTTATTAAGTTGAACTCTAACAAAATTATTGAAACGTCTACTATCAGTATTCCTCTGCCTAGCTCTTCTTCGAACCAAGTAAAATATTTGTGTTATGTATGAAAAAAAAACGTATTTAACCAAACGTCATTATGGCACAAAGACTTTTGGGGCGGGACACTTTTTAATATAGTAGGTACCTACCTACCTGAAAACGTATTGCTTTCATGTTTGTAAGGAGCAATTCACTTGAAGTATTACTTAGATCAAATGTCATTCCAACTGAGATCAAAGGCCTCACAGTACAAAAATACCTTTCTAGTGTTGTAAAAGAGATCCCTAGAGGATAAAAAAAAACTTGTTTGGCTTAATCGCTTTTAAACACTATTTGAAGCAAGGAGTAATGAGACTGAGAGCTAAGTGGGAAAACCTTGGTCCCGTGTCGAAATTTGTTGGGCTCGTACATAGAGCAAGTAGTCTATAGCCTATATTAATTCGTTCACTTTCAATAGGAATCTCAAATCCCTAAGAATTATGTTAAGATTGCAACGTGTTGTTCTATCAACAAATAATTGACAGTTCTTTCTTTTCTTGCAAGCAAGGACGTTTGTGCTGCAGCGCCCTCCATGCTCCTGTATGTTTTCCGGTTTGATCTACTGATATCGGAACAGAAACTTCTCCAGTACATCATTAGAAGGAGCTAAGGTAAAGTCGTAGCCGAAGGTTATCTCTCGTAACACTCGTCAGACTCGTGGACACCTTTGATCAAACCTTGCGGCTGTTTTTATTTAGCCACGAGCTCCCAAATATAGCCGTGTTATTATTATTTACTTATTTTATTATTATTTATTATTATTATTTAGAAATACCTCGTGTCAACAATAATTTATCTATTGTGATTATAGTGTAGTAGTGAATGTAGTAATGTGTAACAGGCAGAACATAAATGCTCAAACGCAAATAATAGTTGGTACGCCATACGGGACGCGAGTTCGCTTCCTCCCGCATGTAGCTACTAACATCAGCTGAAAATAAATAGTTTTTCACCTTTTTGTGCGTAGCTTAAAGTCGCGTTCGTTTGTAGTCAGTGTTTGATGTTGTAAAGAGTTTTTGCCTGTGTTAAATTTGTACTACAAAATTATTTCATACGACCATAGAATAGTGTTGCACCAACTATTTGTTGTGAAAAGAAAGCCCGTTTTCGCTAGCACGAGGCGTCATCAAAAAATCCACCGTATAGGTTTACATTGTATGGGACTGAAACATGGTTATGTTAAAAAAGTTCACATAATTAAGTTATGGTCAAATGAGTGTGTTACTATTATGTTCACCTCTGCCCAAACGCCTGTGTTCCCAGGCGTCAAGCTATGATGCTTAATATGTTATTAAGGTATCGTCAAGCTTTAGATGAAATGGGCGTAAATCTACAATAGAAAAACAACTTCTTAGGAAAAGGAAAAAGAAAAATCATTTCGACCGTAGACAAGAACTGCTTAGCGGGCTTTAGTTTCTGAGGTTTTGACCCTGAGAAACTATTTAGATTATATCGCAGTAGAAAGAGAGTAAAAAATAATTCGAACCCAAAAAAAAGTAAAATGCTCACACCTAATTAATATTTGACAACATTAGACACGTTAAGATGTTTAAACGTTATTTTTTTTTCGCCATTTTTCATTTGTTTCGAAATTCCGTAAGTACCCGACTGTGAAACCTACTCCGTCCTGGAATATCTACTAATACTGTAATAAACAGATGATAAACGCCCATTATTTCTAAAAAAGTATCCGTGGAATTTCTTGCCAGTTCTTCCTTATAGAAATCGATCAAATGGAATCTTGTTCCTTACTTTTGAAGTCTGTGCCTATGTACGTTTATTAACACTATATCCCTCTCACACCTATGTATTTACTATTTATGACGACCGATGTGGCGCGGTGGGCGAAGGTCCGCCTGTGACGCAGGAGGTTGCGCGTTCGATTCCCGTCTTGGAACAAATGTTTAGACGAGCTACAAAGATTTGTTCCTGGTGTTCTGGGTATTTGCTATGTATAATAAATATATAATATTATCTGATCTATCTATCTAATGTATCGTATTAAGTATATCAGTCATCTAGTACGATGACGATGCCATGTGGATTATCCACCATCATTATTATTTATTAATTTATTATAATCTGTATCATAGCTGTAAGTTTTCTGAAGAAAAAAATTACACTAGGTAATTAGAAATATCACTATCATTAGAAATTCCTAGTAATAAGTTCTTGCTATTTTTTTTACGTGTACACATGTCTACTTTGGCAAATATTTTTTCTTACTTTTAAAATAATTCCTGCGAAGTAAATTATTTAGCTTTAGCTTGAATTTGACTAAAAGTCGCATCCACAAGTTGTCGCGGCCATTTTTAGTTCTGTAATTGTGAGCTGACTGGAGACTGAAATTGCCATAATTGCTGTAGCAACACGGCAAGGATCTTAACCGTGTTATCTTCAGAAGAACACCATTAAGTCATTAGTGTTGAATACATTAATCTAGTTAAATGTCGGGGTGCTTCGGACTGGAGCGTCCGTGGTTTTGTTTGTGTGTTCAAAGTAATGACAAAAATTAAGTTCCGTTTTTTCGTTTTCTGACGTGGTGTGGGTTTAAATGTAACGTTAAATGTGATCTTTTACTAGGTAAGAAATTGATGAATGCTTGGCCTTTGTTTTAGCCAAAGAATCAGCATTGCCATTCAACGTGGCTATGCTGCCAGAGCGTTTGGGCACTTTTCTCGTTGACGGCGATGCGGATGAATTTTAAGATGCCCTATGATTCAGTTTTTCTTTTCATGTACATATGTAATAGTTTTTATTGAGTGCAGTAGGAATTTATTCATTTTTTAATTTGCTAAACTTTATCCACACCACCCATTAATTACACTTATTTTGAGATTTTGTCGAGTGACTGTTAATTAAGTCACTCGTGTATTTAGTAATTAACTCGCCACTTGATTTAATTAACTTAGCCGAGACTGCCTACAAAATTATTCGTCCTGTGAAATGTTACGTTCAAAACACGAGGAAATAGAGTAGTTACTAGGTAAATGGCTCTGTAGCTGAGCCAGTGAACCAGAATCCTCTCTCGTTTACACTACGTTGGTACATCAACTAATAGCGCCCAGTTACCATGGCGATGACATGTAATTTACTAGTATAACTCACTCAGCAACCGGGGAGATTCCATTATTATCGAATACTACAATCAATGACCAAAAATAATAATAATAAGCCAGAAGCCCCGCTAATCAGGTACAAACATTTCATATAGACCTCCATGTTGTACTGGTTAAGAATCTACATCTATCAATCCAGGCGGTCGATTCTGTAAAAACCTCTCCGTGATAACTTGGGTAAAATGAGCGGTGATGTGAGATGCCAGTGTCATTTATATTGTGTTCAGTTACTTAAATACTAGCTGGCAATAATATAAAATGATCAATAGCATCAACACAAAATATTATCACGAGTAGGTAACTGATTCTCGATGTAAAGTACCAGCCTATTACTGTCCCACTGCAGGGCAAAGGCCTCTTCTCATACAGAGAAGGCATGCATTAATCACCACGCTTGCTCATGACGGGTTGGCGATTTCAGACTTATATTAATTATATAAGTCCAGGTTTCTTCACGATTATTTTCCTTCACCGATGTCAGTTATGTCCAAGATAAACTTAGAAAGTACATATGAATTGAAAAACTCACATTGGTACTTGCCCAGGTTTGAACCCACAACCTCGTGCACAAGAGGCGAGGCTTAAACTACTGGGCCATCATGACATTAGAATTAAAACTAACATTGAATCTTATTGTTCAATTCTTTGTCAATCCCTTGCATCAGGATGGGTAACACTGACCCTTCACTCAAGTTTTCACGAAGACATTGTATACAGAATAGGAGCTGGTCTACTTTGTAATAAACTTCCCGGGAAAATGTAGGTAACAAGAACGTGAAGTGAACTGTCAATCCCTTGCAATGAATATGGAATCACAGCTTACTTCACCTAAATTTTCACGAATTTTCAAGTATCTAATAACTATGCTTGTAAAAGTAACCTTAGTTTTTAAACAAGAGTTTCATAAACAATATCAAGGACGACGGGGACGCGTAGTCTTTGAAGACGCTTTACTAGTTTCTCAAGTTCATACGTATTCGGTAGCAAATCTTGCGTTAACACCAGAATATGCAGCCTACCTAAGCCAATTCCATGTGCGACTGGGATATATTCAATAGTACACGACATCTCGCCTGTAGTACCCAAAAGGTTAGGGAGATTTGCAGCTATATAGTACACTCCCATTCCGCCAGATATCAATAGTAAGGGGCTAGCTCTAATAGAATTGACAGCCGTCGGATGGGCGAACGGACTCAGCTTTACACCGAGTAACTTCTCTTCCGCAGCTTGCGCCAAATGGAACACATACATACCTACACCGTTTCCCTCTTAAGGTAAGGACCCATAATAATATATGTCATCCAACTTCATTGTAATTCAAATTGCCACTAGTTCAAAACCGCAACTTCTAAAACTTGGGCAATAATCTAAAACTTGAAATTGCACCGCGCCAATCCGAAACTTTCCACCAATTATCCACATTGATTTGCATATTCAGAGTGGTACAGCATTAACCCCCCCGACACTTGTACCTACTTGGTTAGTAACGCCTCTGGGAAAAGAGGCACTGGCCCTATCCACTGCTCGTTACATTCAAGCTAATATAGCCCATATACATTTTGAATAATGAATGGACTACAACCGCAAAGATAATTATATCTTGCCGGATCGTTTTTGGAGCAAGGAATCGGAAAGTAGGACGGTGTTAGTAGATTCTTCTAGTGAATAAGTAATGTATTGTTTTGGGTAGAGAGTGGGCATCTGCATTATGTACGGGCATAAATAAAATGGGTTTCATTTCCCAACGCGTATTTCTTTGCTTCAAACGGTGAGCTTACTCGTGTACTGAGCCACTTGTAATGAGATTAAAAACGGATCCCATTTCTATTGGTGCTTCGTTTGATTTGGCGGTCACCATCCATGGGCTGACCTGAGTAAGCGTAGCTAAATCTTTGATCGACCCGTGTGGCTGTTATTTAGCCACAAGCCTCTTGTATACCTAACTCCCCACTGATTCAATATTCGACTCAACAAACTGTGTTTCCGATTCATAAACACTACAGAGGAACATATAAACTCCAAGATTCATAAATATTAGGATCAGATATATTTTGTGAGACGAGTCAAAGCGACCACCGACACATACGCACTTCAGGTCACGTACAGCGTCACATGGCTCTCAGAAAGAGATCCTTCATCAAATATCGTTCACATTTCGCTTTTTTTATATCAAGTGGATATTTTTATGCCTTTAGATATAGAAGATTGCTTTACTTTGACGTAATGAGTAGAGATTTAAATCTGACACCAGTACAAAGTCGATTCGAGAAAGCTTTGAAACATCTCATCTTTGGAAATGTTGATTGAAGTCAAGATATTTTTCGAAGAAACGATATACAACTAAATTAATTTAAGGTAATTGTTTTCAATATATATCTAAATGACTATTCCTTAAATATACCGATGCGATGGTTTGAATATTTACGCTTTGTAATGAGGGATATTTCCCGGATATTCGGTAAGACGGGAAGCCGACCCCAACATAAGTTGGAAAAGGCTAATAATTGATGATGATGTGATGACGGATATTACCTTGTAGCTTTTTTGGGCCCAGCAAGCACGCTATTATTTTCAACCAATGCAACTCCTGAAAGCCAGAGAATAACAGTGGCGACCATCAGAAAAGTGTCGATGCAATGAAACTCAACGAGTCCTGGAGGAACGATTCAACTGTATTGAACCTTGCTAAGGAATTAATCATAAAAAAACAGCGGAGAAGTTTATAGAAAAGAAAACATAATTTCTATATTTCTACTCCTGCTGCCTGGTATAGTTTAGTACCAGAAATGTATATTCAATGTTCTTACCAGGTAGATCTTATATTCCGTACCTCAGTTAAATCCCACCTGCATACGACACGTCCGGTTACTGACGTATGAGATTACGTCCGACCTACAGTGGGCTAGCCAACTAGTTTACGAATCTAAATACCTTTAGTCCAATGACGGCAGGCAAAGGCGACATACGGAATTGTGTTCTTTAATTGGTTGATATTTACTCGAAAGGATACAAGGAACTCTTATTATGGTGGTGGTCAATCATCCACAACGACTTGGGTATTGTAGGTGCATTGCTATCCTAGTTTTAAAAGTAACAAGTTGCTGGGGAGTTTGTTCCTCCACTTCTTCTTCCCAGCAAAAACACTAGGAAGTGGTGATGGGTGGGCGTTTTGGGGGACTGTCTTATGTAAACGTTTTGACGTTCAAAAAGTTCTGATTCTCAGCCTAATTTGAATAAATGAATTTTTGATTTTGATTTTGAACATACCTATGGTATGTGTGGAGTTACTTAATTTAAATGTCCTTTTTTTAAAATACCCTTTTGGAGATACAGAACAAAACTATGTTCATCACAGTTAAAAATTAATTATTTGGGACACGCACAGATCATAAAAAACACAAAAGAACTAAAAACTATACAATAAAAAAGGTCCTGTGCGAGGCCAAAAAGGCTCCTATCTCAGCATATGGATCAGTTGCCGGTGCTATCCAGATTTTAAATATTTACTTAATGTTAATTTGTAAAATTATCTGAAAAGAGCTACTTACAGATAAATGATATGTATTCTATAAATTAGTTTTCACAAACACTTTTACACGTCAAAGTAAAAAAAAATGTAATTTCATTTTATTTGACCAACATTCAACTAACTTTCTGTGAATTCTACCCAGAATTATTAACATGATTAGACAGATTAGCTGAAGTGAGAGGTAGTTTTAAGTGAGACCTTTGTTCATGATATCAGCTAAGCGAGTGTGTTTTCATCTTAAATCTTACCATTTCTGTACAAATAAAAATATATGTATACAAAAAAATAAAACAAAACACCAATTGTCTGTTCATTTCAGGTAATCTGTAAAACAGTAGTACCGATATTCACAAGACTCACTAGCATATAGCTGGTATGTTAAGGAGTAACTAAGGACTATTTTTATTTTAGAAAAATAATAATATTTTTCTTAAATAAAAATAGTCCCAAGTAAAGTTAGGTTTAATCAATTTAAGTTAGTTAAGTTAAGTTAGGGTTCAGCTCAAAACAGTTAAAACCTTTGAAATTTTGTCAAGTTCCACGTGGACTACGTCGCAAGCATAGCTGGTTTAAACCAAAACCAGTGGGTCTGTTAATAGATTTTCATAGCAGTAACTACAAGTGTTGTGGCGGTAACTAAACGTTTTACGGGGTAGTTAAACGTGACCATGATTTGCATAACTTGTGATTAATGAAGTCGCAACCAGTGGTTAAGGGTTTAGGGGTAATGAAATTGTTGTAAGTTTTTAATCACCTGTGTTATTGCATTTTGGAACTTATTGTGAGGATTATTAATGGCTAAATTAAAATAGGGCTGTATTACAGAAGCTCACACAAGACTCACATTACTTTAAACTAGTTTCAACCCATCAAATAGCTTTAAAAATCAAGTAATGCTTGAGTCTTCATTAGCGTCTGTATTACGCTTATTATTTATTGGCTCTTAGTGAGGCCAAAGTAGAAACTTGACCATTGATTAAACTTGATCTAACATAAGGTTACTATTAAAAATATTACTTTCTTTTTTTAATAAAAGCGTTGCCCCATACTAGGAATTTCTCCTGTATCGTGGGTGTATAGTGTTACAAGCATTCAACTCACATACACATACAGCCAGACTAGGAAACAATATCAATAGGCCATGCAAATATTTGTTCGGTGCGGCAACCGAACCTCAATATTACAACCCACCACTACTATACCACAAATAAGATTGTTCAAAAATGTCTTAAGAAGAGCTAAAGGAAAAACGGGACACGATAATTTATATCAGACACAAAGAGGAAGCAGCTTCCAATACCTGCTGAAAATAGGTCAGTAGGTAGATCAGTGACAGCAGTTCCATCGCCCGCAAGCTTCACCAACACCTTGTTACATGCCGCAAAACTAAAACGGGGTACGTGTCAATTCTCAACGAAAACAATTACGCGTGCAAACGGGCCGAGCAATTTACATAGAGGGGCGACGTCGCCCGGGGCGCGGGACCGCCCGATTAAAATCCCTAAAATACACGTCAACGTGTTGACGTTTTGATGAGGCGAAATAAATTGTGCGGGATAGAGGGGGGGGGGGGGCACCTCCTAACCCCCGGGGTATATGCGTGCCCCAAGAAAATGAAGGTAATCAGCCGACTGTGTCGCCCGTTTTTGCTTTGAAAACTGTGCCGTGCGCGAATTTTATCAGCTTACACAGTCCAAATGCTGGGTTGTGTATTTTTTTTTTCTTTTTATTTCGTTCGTGTATAATTCGTCTTGGATTTTGTATGTTACGTGAGACTTTGCTCCAGATAAATTATATTTAAAATGGCAGTTAAGCCAGCCACCCAGTGTTTCTTGTCATTAGAGGAACACATTTTCTTTTTCATATAATGCCCTAATAACATTTATTTCTGTTAAAAATACATCTATCTGATGTTTAATATTAATAGATATATTAAGCTAAGGTCATACTTGCATCGCTTTCGAAATAAACTATCTTTACCTTGCCTTACCTTTAACCCTTTACCTAAACTTTTATCTAAGTCTGCGTTCACACTGTACTCCTTTTCATGACTAGTGGATAAGATATTCTATCGTAAACGATAGTGACAGCGACTTATGTGTTTAAAACTGACAATTGGTAACACATAGCCATTGCGATAAAAACGCGTGTTCGAGAAAAAACATTGCCCGCATGTAGACTCTACTTGCCTCTGATTTTCGAGGTATATCGTAACGATTTTTATGTTGGATACCCAGAGTAAGTTTCTATTATTTCTTTCATACGAATGTGGAGAAATGACTGGCTGTTTTGATCAGGTACTTACGCTATAATATCGTACCGAGCGGTCAAGGTGTGAACAGCCGTATTGTATTCGAGAAAACAGTAAACGTGAAAATATCGTACCGAATTCCTTAGAAAAAAAGCTATAAACAAACGTTCTTCCTTAAAAATCTTCTTCAAGGGCAAACTCCTTAATTTTCCCACGTTATCCCAGGCGGCACAGCAGCCCACCGACCAACAGCCACAATTTCACACTAACGCCCGAATCAAACTGTAACCATGCAATAATAGGGCCGTCACTACCCACGACACCTCGTCACACACACAACGGTGACCATTTAAAACTTTCCCGAACATGTGACAAGAGGTGACAACCCTAGCGTACGAGCAATTTGGAACTCTATTGTTTGTGAAATAAGGTCGCTGGTGATGACAGTGTGTTTGAAATATGGATGGGAAATTTAACTCTGTCGCGACGAGATGAAGTTGGTTGTAGCAAAAATATAGGGGACACTTAAATTTATTGTAGTTGCATGTTTGGGCTACACCTCGTTGTACTCGTATCAAGTTCTGTAAAGATAAATGTTTCGATAAAAAATCGATAAGTTTCATGGCTCAATGAAGCAGTGCCTAAAGCTTACCTATTTAAGTATATAACAGAGAGACCCAGCACGCGTTTCATGATCACCATAGAAACGGGTTTTGTCGACGAATGAATAACAATAAAAAGAACAGTGGCGTGCCTAGGGTTTCAAACTAACGCAAGCCCAAAAAAAATTTAACCGATTTCAAAAAAAGAATTTCAGTTTTTTATTTTACCAGTATTACACTAGCACCGTCATAGATTTGCGCTACTAATTTTGCCATGCAATCATGTCTATTCAATAATTCTAAAATAATATTAGAGAGTGAGTCTGCTGTGCGACTTTCCGACACATTAAGAAAGCCCAAAAAACGGTCATGAATTTCATTTTTATAATAATATCTGAGAATCAAGCACAGTTCTTCTCTATGACTAACATCGGGGGTTTCGTCAATAATAATTGAAACAAATTTTGTTGGTCTAACTTCGTAATCGATGCAAGTTTGCATCACATCGGCTACGGAATGAATAATATCGTTTTGAATTTTGTTAGATAAATAACTCGGCCCCGGTTTGTCACTTTTATGATGCTGCATATGTTTTTCTAAAACGACATCGCATTTTGAAATTAACGAGACCAGTTCTAAAAAATTGCCTTTATTTAATGAAGTTTTGGACTCATCATGTCCTCTTAAAGGAAGTTCCTGTTGTGCTAAATGACAAACAAAATCGACTAATCTTTGAAAAACACTACGGTTGTTTTCAACCCGCGTGTTATATTTTGAAATTTTCTCAGATAACTGGCGTGATATAGTCTCAATTCGTTGTTTACCAAAATTACCGAAAGAAACCATTGCACACAGGTGTTTATAGGAATTTGCGTGCCTTTTAATGGCGCCAGATATGTTATTTAAATCATTATAACCAGATGTATTCCAAACGGAATCTTCATTCGAAAAAAATATGCAGCACCAGCAATACAACTTATTAGTATGCGAACAGCCAACAATCCAACTAGTTTTATACACTGATCTATTAAATTTTCGTTTATGCGATTTACTAGTCTGAGAAATACACAGATTAGGCGTCGGTTTTAATGAAGAAATTAACTGTTTTTTCTGAGCAAAGTTTAAAGATTTTACCTTATCTTCGCCAATCAAAACTTGAACGCATTTTAAATACAATTAGCTCCATTGTTGTAGGTAAGTCACCAAAACAATTGTATCACTGAGGAAATCTAAGAAAACACACAAAAAACTTTAACAACATAACCTTTTCCCACTTAAGCAAATGAAACTGAAGTTAGTTGCAGTCTCGGATGCCGGGAACTACTCAGTGTTGTCAATTAGGCAAAAAAAAACTAAAACAAAAAATCTAAATTTGCGTCATCTATCGCAAATTTTATATTTTTAAGATATTGCTTGAATATTTAATTTCGTTATTTTAAAAAGTCGCTAGTTTTTATTGTTGCTAAATGTTAAAAAAGTTTCCAAAGTCGTTAAAAATCTTCAAGATCTCACAAACCTGACTAAAACGGCAACACTTCAGAGTTGGCAAGCCGACAAGGTCACGCATACGCGTGCAACTTCATACCGTAAGCCCTGCTTAAATCTGCCATAGTTTTCGATTTTTACTATGCACAAGGTCTAATTCGTTATACGGCACATCGCTATAAGTGCGAAAGAGACAGATATAGTATTTGAAAGCCAGGTAAAAGCCCGTGCGTGTAAGCGAGATAGCTATATGTAGATGCAACAAATGCGAAACTCTGCGCGCGAACAATCGCGATGTGTAGTAGTGTAGAATAGGTAGATACTTTGTGTTATTTTGATAAGAATTAAGCGCGCGAACTTTTAAATAGTTCGGGTTTGATATTGATTCTCTATCGAGCATTTTAAAAGGCATGCCGGGCTTTTGGGCTTATATGAAGGTACCGCCACTGAAAAAGAATAACAGTTTGTTGAAATAAATCTACTGTCCTAAGCACGGCTATGTTAAAACTGCTCGAGTAGAAGACATGTCAATTTGGGAAATATAAAAAGTTGTTTATTCTTGGTAGAACTGATGTATGGTTATGGTAATTATGTACGACTGCTATATTAATAATAACGCTAAAGCGGGGGGGGCGTCTTCGTGTCTCAGTATTTAATGCGTAAAGCCGTTGGTCCCGACTTTCATTTGTAGATCTTTGATTGAGTCCTTACGGGTAGTCAGAAGTCAGGTGGATGACTAGGTCTTATCAAAGGTAAACGTGTTACTGATTGTAGAGGTCAGATAGGCTCCATGAAAATTGATGGTATCCATACTAATAATATAAAATGGGAAAGTGTGTGTGTCTGTTTGTCCGTTTTTCACGACAAAACCACTAAACGGATTTCGATAAAACATTTACAGAGAGATCCCGAGGAAGGACATAGGCTACTTTTTACCAGCAAACCACGAGGGCAAAGCTTCGGGCGGAAGCTAGTTTAGAATAAAATCAAATAATCTTAATTGTGCGCCACATAAACTTAAGATAATAAGTATAAGATCTACATTGACGACACGGCTGTGCCGCGTGTTGTGGGTTCGATCCTCGCACGGAACAAATATTTGTATGGCCTACAATTAGTTGTTCCGCTTCTGGATGTTTGTGAATGTGAGTTTAAATGTTTGTAAACGCACCCACGATACAGGACAAAATTCCTGTTCCCAACGTTTTTATTTAAAAAAAATAGGGTGATTAAATTACCAGTATTATCGTTTAAAGTCCATCCAAAGGTTTTCGGTAAGAGATCTTACAGACATCCTTTGGATGGACTTAATAGAGAAGGAAAACAATTGTGTGTGTATGTGTATTCATCTGCATCCAGTTAGACTAGAAGACGATTAGGCAAATGACAAAAATAAGGCGGATAATGATTGGTAGTTTCATACAAGTATGATTAATTGCAGTTAGTAAGTAGTAGTAGAGGATTTGTTATAACGTTTCAGATTCAATACTTACTGTTAAAATCGTGGTTACATTTCACTATAAAATATTTTTCACAAATTTTTGACACAAACTTTTTTGCAATATTTTGTTCGGACACGAGTTATTGCAAAAGTTTACAATTTTAACCAACTCTATTTTTACGAAATAAAACGTTGCAATTTTTCCATATATCACCTGACCTAAAAACTTCGTTAGTATTGGAAAATAGAAATAAATATTGGCAACGCTGCAATACAATCCTAACGACACTTTAATCGTAGACCAACGAACCCTTGTAATGGTTATCGATAATTTGAAACCGGTATCGGACGATACGAACCTGTGATGTCGCAACCCAGTTAAATATATCGTAGCATTGTTGTCTTTTACTTGTAGTACATTATAGATAGAGAGCTGATCAGCAATCTTACCAAATATAGTATTACCCAACAGGGTTGAGAAGGTCTGACAGGCAGTCTCTAATTGTGAAATGCCGACATTCAGCAGCATACTCGTAGTTGGGCAAAAGCTAAACATCTGCCTCGCCTTCAGCTTTATTATCTAATGAGATAGCTGATGACCAATGCAATGTATGATAGTAGAACAACGATAATCCTATAAAACTCATGACATCACGTCTGACATTAGAAATATGTATGTGTATTTTCTTACAAAAAAAGTGTTATTCTGAAATGTATTAGTCGTCCTGGGCGCATTTAATAAAAGGTCGACCAATCTTACCAAGTGCGCAATTTTTTCTATTAATCGTGAATTAACAAATCTCCTGGGGCCAGCTTCGAGTCTGACTGGATGCAGTTGAATACCAGTATTTTACATGGAGCGTCCGCCTATTCAGATAGGCGGTTGTGGAGGTCAGACTCCACAACCCAATTATTGGGCAACACGTTACCCCTTGGTAAGACTGTTCTCAGACATATTGGCTTCTGACTACCCGACTGTCAAAGATGTACCAATGATATTCGGGACCAACGGCTTAGCGTGCTTTCCGAGGCGGCACGGAGTAGTATCAAATGTATAGCTTGTAAAAGGTTTTAGCTGTGTTGGATATATTTTTAAAAATGTTGGTCGTCAGCTCTCGTGCTATTACGGGTGTGGCGCAAAGTGTTGGAGACGAAAGCAATTTAACTTCAAACAATAGAGGTGCACCGCGTGAAACTAAATTGATTGTCGCCCTACATGAACGTTTGTACAGTATTTATGTTTCAGCTCGTGACCGATGAGCAGTAGAAGACAAGTAGACCTCTATATATACCATTATCATTGTAAAATGAAATCACGTAAATATAAGTTCATAAAAAAGGTGATTAATAATGGCGCTATGGGGATGTCTATTTGATGTGTTAAAAGAGCCCAGCCGGTCTCCATTGTACGAATCTTCCCGTGAAAACTTATGTGAAGTGAGGTGAAGTAAATAAATAAATAAATAAATATTGCTGGACAATCCACACAGCATCATCTAGCCCCAAGCTAAGCAGAGCTTGTGTTATGGGTACTAGATGACTGATATACTTAATACTATACATTACATAGATAGATATTTTACTATACATAGGAAATACCCAGAACACTCGGAACAAATATTTGCAG
The DNA here is from genome assembly GCA_905147745.2 of Phlogophora meticulosa. Classification (NCBI taxonomy): domain Eukaryota; kingdom Metazoa; phylum Arthropoda; class Insecta; order Lepidoptera; family Noctuidae; genus Phlogophora; species Phlogophora meticulosa. The sequence goes on from LR990525.1 coordinate 3,814,434, forward strand.
ATCGTACAAACATTTGTCCCAAGGCGGGAATCGAACCCGCAACCTCTTGCGTCGCAGGCGGACCTTCGCCCGCCGCGCCACATCGGTCGTCGAGTAAACTGCCAATCCCTGACATTAGTATGATAATTCACTTTGACTTCACTTCACCTACTGGGCCGTACTATGACGTGATAAAGCCTTATCTGATCCAGTCTACAAAAGAAAGAGAGAGAGAGATAAAGAGAGATTAAATTATACAGAATGAATAACATTAACTTTATTTCAAAACAGAACAATCATGGATTCAGGAAGTATGGCACCAGGTAAATAATAGGTCTTTACCTATGAAATTGCCGTTTTGTATGAAAAAATTTAAATGAATTTTTTTCATGTATTTTTTATTTGTAATAATCGAAGTAATCACCCATGCAATCAATGCATCTTTGCCAACGCAGTGGCAGTTTATTGATGCCCTTCTTAAAGAAATCAGCTGGACGGGAGGCAACAAATTCTTCAAAGGCATTTTGTACTGCCTCTCGGGTATTGAATTTTTTTCCCGCCAAGAAGTTATCCAAATTCTGGAAAAAGTAGTAGTCTGTAGGCGCAAGGTCTGGTGAGTAGGGCGGATGACGGAGAGCTTCCAACCCCAGTACTTGCAACTTGGAGACCGTCTGCTGTGCAGTATGAGGTCGCGCGTTGTCGTGCAGGAGCAGCGGAGACGAGCGATTGACCAATGCTGGTTGGAGATGTGCCAGCTTCTCCATCATTGTGTTCAATTCTTCACAGTACACATCTGCAGTAATGCTCACCCCGTTTGGTAAGAAGCTGTGTTGAATCACACCGGCGCTAGACCACCAAACAGTGACCATCACTTTTCTTGGGGTAAGTTTTCGTTTAGGGCATTGTTTAGGTGCTGAACCAGGATCCAACCAACTTGCTGAGCGCTTGCGGTTATCAAACAGAATCCATTTTTCATCGCAGGTAACAATGCGGTTCAAAGTTCCTTCATTTGTGTGTCTGTTGAGCAGTGCAAGGCACGTCTCGACGCGTGCTTCGCGCTGGCGATCATTGAGTTCGTGGGGCACCCATTTATCAAGCTTTTTTACCTTGCCATTTTGACGCAAATGGACCAATATTGTTTTGACGCTAACGTCGAAAGCTGCTGCTAATTCAGCCGTAGATTGTGTATCATCAGCTTCCACAATCGCCTTTAATTCGTCATTGTCGACCAAAGTCTTCGGACGACCGCGAGGTTCATTTTTCAGGTCGAAATTTCCAGAACGGAAGCGAGCAAACCAATAACAGGTAGTGCGTTGGTTTGTAGTGTTAGCTCCGTAAACGTCGTTGATGTTGCGTGCCGCTAGTGCCGCGTTGCTGCCACGACGGTACTCATATTCCATAATTACTCGAATTTTTAACGTATCCATGATGACGAAAAAGATTTAAATGCGATGAAAATGTAACACTAATCAATAAACAAATGACTACTTTTGGAAAAAAAAATCCATGTTTTTAAAATAAAATAAATTTGAAATTAGAATTCTTGGCCAAACAAAAAATTTTTTGATTTGAAATGGCCAGTACTGCAGAACGGCAATTTCATAGGTAAAGACCTAATATCACAGTTATTTAAACGAGTGCATATCAGTAGTACCAATACCGCTTTTTAATTTACCTCACTTTGGCCGCTCACTTCAGCGGCCATTGGGCGTTTATTCAGCTGTGCCGCATTTGTTAGCTAACATTAGCTACAATAAAATTATGCTACGAATAAATAGACGCAACTGAATATCACTGAACATCCATTCCTCAAACAAACGAGCATCGAATAGCAAACGTCTAGTTAGAGGTGCATATTATTTGAATACGGTGAAGCGTGTGCTTCAAATAACAGGGTGAAATTATCACGCATTCTGAAGGAAATTTATAGAGAAAATTACGTACGTAATTGAGATGTATTCAAGCCAATGAATGTGGCGTAATAAGGAGGTTGTTTCAAGAGATAACATATGACATGATATTTACGCGTATCATTTTTTTATCACGAGTAAAATAATGTGTACTTCAGCTTCTCAAAATAATCCTGGGGAATGTTTTCCGTAAAAGTCGAAACCCATGTTAGAGTTTTTGACAATAATTAATGTCAAAAGATATGCTTATATTTTTAACGGTGTGCGTGATGTTTGACAAGATGTATCAACGCAAACGAAACCAAAGCAGTATGTAAAGGTGCGTCCAGACTATATAACATAACATGTTATAAAACGTAGTTATATAACGTTTTGCAATTAGCACACATACAAAACATATTATATAACTATGGCATGTAACATGTTTTATGTTATATAATATGCTATGTTAGTCTGGACGCACCTTAAGGATAGCAGGTGGTGTTCTGTAGTTTCTACCTACTTCCATGGAAAAAAATGTGAGCTTACGTATGTATGTACTTATTGTAAAATGCTCGTACACCACGTTTATTTTGTATGTACACCACTTACGAGTATATGTATTACGTAAAAAATAGTGCTGAATTATATACCTTTATTTACCCAGATGATTCTTATACCATTGAAACAATGGAGTGCGGAATGCACGCAGCACGAGGCTCTCCATCCGGACATTTAACTTTTTATTTCAATGGTCCTAATTTATCACTAGTTTATGATTAGTGACTTTAGTCACTGCTCTATCGATATAATCCAGCATTGCACATGTCAGCGGGCACGCCCCTGGACTGCCTTAGAGGCTTTTTATTTTTTCAGTTTAGCAGGCTTAAAAACCTTTACCTCAAATCTTCTTAACCGATTTTTTTTTAAAACGTTGCCCCACACTAAGAATTTCTCCTGTATCGTGGGTGCGTTTACAAACATATAAACTCACATACACAAACAACCAGACCCGGAACAACTATCTGTAGGCCATACAAATATTTGTTCCGTGCGGGGATCGAACCCGCGACACGCAGCGCAACAGCCAATCGCTTAACTACTGCGCCAACCGTGTCGTCGGCTTTGCTTAAGTAATTATCGATTTTGATATATATTAGTTTTTATTTATCTATTTTGTTGGCATATTGGTGTGTGCTAGCTAACATGAGGCAAATTATTTAATTTAATGATTTATAAAGTTCTTCAAACCTATCAGACACGTGTTGCTGGGGAGTTTGTTCCGCCAATTCTTCTTCCCAGCAAAAACACTAGAAAATGGTGAAGGGTTGGCGTTGTGGTGGACTGTCTTTTGTAAACGTTTTGACGTTCAAAAAGGGCTGATTCTCAGCCTAATTTGAATAAATGAATTTTGATCTTGATTTTTTGATTTAACAAACGTGCCTTTTTGTGTGAAAACTTCAGTGAACATATAATGAACATAGTGCTCGTGCTTTCTCTGTATGAGAAGAGGCCTTTGCCTTGCAGTGAGACTATCAAGCTGTTATTATTAAAATAGTACTTTAATTTAATTTTACGTATTATAATTTTTAATGTGCGGTCTTCCAATTATAAAAAAAAAATCGACACCGATCACGTCCCTAATAAGCAAGGGGGTTGAAAAGTGAACATTATTATTATAAATAAAGCGAAATGTCAAAAATGCTGCCCCTAAGGGCCAGGGCGAAGCGTGGTGACGCATAAAGAGATTCGTCCCTCCGTAAATGATTACAATAAAACTACCACCATGCGGGGGGGGGGGGGGGGAGGGTGGTCGATTTGCATAATTTTACTTTTATTACAGTCACACGCTTTGTTGAAATTTGCGTCTCAAGTTATGGCCGGTTCTTTGGTTCATTCCGGTGAATTATTTCTTACAAAAGAAATTGTAAATCAGGAAAAGGAAATGTAATGCTATGTAGCCACGGTGTGACAGAAACCAGACAGACAATGTTTTACAGTTCAAAAGGTAGTTTACTCTTTAATGTATAGTATTTGTATAGTTTAAAATATATTTTTCTAATCTGAAACTTAGGTACTAGGAGCCGGGCGATGTTAGCTGCGCTATAGTTATAAGCTTTTGCAGTTATCATCGTTTCACTAATTTTATGATTCTATCTGTTTTGTTTTGATTTGAAATGTGCTGTCTATTTGTACAGATAAATAAAAAGTAAACGTGTTTTTAATCACAGAGCCATCTCATGAAAACAGATTTTTAATTTGTAATTGCAGAATTGAGCATGTATGATACGTTGTAGCATATCACATTCTCATTAACTACAAAAGGATTTTTCAACCGAAACACAATACCAATAACAAAGGTCTTCATTAAAAATGTGGGGTATACGTTTACAAAATAATTTAAACAGAATCGAAATAATGAAACATAATAAACCACAATTATCTGTAATTGTTGCGTATCGTATACGTAGGTCTGTGCTGTGTGCTGAATTTTCAACGGATATGAAAAACATTCGAATACGGAAACAGATTCCAATTTTAATAATTAGCGGGGTAGCCAGACTCATTTGTTTAAATTAAAAATACCTGGCATTCAATATTTACTCGTATCTTGAAGTCAATGGATATCCCGTTTTTATTGAATGCAGCAATGATCTTAATCACTACTATCACGTTTTAGCAAAACTAGCTGACTATAGTTACGTCAGAGTAATGGCGTATTTTTACACCATGTCATTGAAGAGTTTTAATGACATGGTATGCTAGGTGTGTTCTTTTTTTGAGGAGCTCGTGGCTAAAAAAAAAACAGCGGCACATATTGATCAAAGGTTATGCTACGATTGCCGTGGTCAGTCTACGGATGGGTGACCATTCGTAACATATCGAGACTCCTCCGTGCCTCGGAAAGCACGTTAAGACGATGGTCCCGGTTGTCATTTGTAGATCTTTGACAGTCGTTACGGGTAGTCAAAAACACGAAAGTCTGACAACCAATCTTACCAAGGGGTATCGTGTTGCCCAGTAACTGGGTTGTGGAGGTCAGATAGGCAGTCGCTCCATGTAAAATACTGGTATTCAGCTGAGTTCGATTAGACTGGAAGCCGACCCCAACATAGTTGGGAAAAGGCTAGGATGATGGTCATTGAAGAGTTTTAACTAAACGCTACGAGCTCATGGATTTAATTTACACGTAATTCTGACGTTTATCTTAAATTTAAAAGGCCTGAGTACTGATACCATTCATGTACCAGCACACAGGTTATTGAACTCGCACAGGAAATTAAAAAAAAGACACCAGTGTCCACTTCACACGCGCACCATAAATAAGGGACGCTGCATACCCTCTAGGGTTACGTAACCGTGAGGATACTCCAACACCACCCTAACCCAGGCTTTTAAATCAAACCCCCTCGATGCTCGCATCAGGAATACCGGAAACAATTATTTTTGGACCCCCATCATATCGACAAGGGTGGAGTCGTTAGCCGTGCCTATAGATTTGATACAGTGCCGTATTGCCATTTTATTTCAAATGACTCGGGATAATATGGATTTATTGTATTTGCTGGGAGCAGGTGTCCAGCTCGACCGCCATGTTCAGTAGTGAATGTTTTTATGATTTTGGTTCATTCAAGGATTCTTAGGATGTATCGAAGAACTTACAAGTGATTGTCATAGAAATTGAATAACTATAATTGTGTTATTTTCAGAATTGTTAAACTCTTGTTTAAGTTGACGATGATGATATTTTATGAATCCTACTAATATAGTACCTGTGCCAGTTTGTGAGGACGTATGGCTTTTTTTACTCTTTCACTCAAATCTAATGGACAGATGTTTATTAAACCTAACACCATTTTCGGTTATACTTCAGAATAACCTGTAATAAAGAAAAAATTGTTCCCCTTTTTAAGCATATTTAGCGCATGAAGGAGTGTGATATTTGGCATAGTCAAAGTTAACACGGGAAAAGAGTGTAGAAAGTGCAAACGGTCTCCAATTTCACTGGGAAACCACTAATAAATATACGCAGACGAAGTCACGGAAGGCTACTTGCTTACAATTAATAGCAAAATGGCTAATGAGAAACTTTGACGGCAATCACCGTAAACGTGTTCAATTCCTTAGCACAACAAGCTCGCAAGACATAACTTGACATGTTTAATTAAAGTCTCAAGAAAACAAAATCAAGAAGATCTCCTACAGGTGTCGTTCCCCATCCAAAGAAACTGCATCTCACGCTGTTTCAACTAATGTGTTTACACCATCACATGCAAGAATCCAACAACCAGGACGCAAGACCTCCTTCACCCCGCGAGACGACAAACCAAACTGTCACAAACAACCCCAGACATGAACAACTCAAAGGTCAAACAAACTGGTCGTGGCGTGTTTAAGGATTTCGACAAACATTGCCGGCAACAGACGCGTTAAGTTTTATTACTTTCCTTTTGCAAATTATATGTGTGATATTATACGACCTGCGTACATTTACTGGTTCCCACTGAGATACTTTTCTTGTAATACGATAAAAATGTGGTATACTCCAAGGATTTCGACTGTGGTGATTCGAGTGCGATGTTTAATTTATGACACGCGCGTACATAACGCGGGGAATATTTATGAAAATATTGATGGTGTTTGGATTACAATATTTTTTCGTAGTCCCTGAAGTGATGGATATTGGTCAATGTTGACTGTGCTAAGTAATTGATTAATTGAAAAGCAAACGGCAAAAATGCGGACGCTGAAAAATTGCAGCATCTATACAAATAAATGAAATTGAAGTGTCTGTTTGTTATGTCAATACAACAGGTTTTTACTAAATTCATGTGAAAGATTACACATACGAGATAAATACGAATACATTTGCAAAGAACTACAACGTTGTTTTTTAATTGATGGTCTTGGTCTGTTGACAATACGTTGTACCACGTATTGCCAAAAGATACATCAGAATCGCAAAATATACTTACAAATAGAAACTACAAAATATCTAACAGGACGAAGCTATGAAAACTCCATGAATATGTTTCCCATATGCGCTGAAGTTTTTCTTTTTTTTCCAAATTCAAAAATAGAAAAAAAAAGCCCACGATAGGCCGTGGAACACACAAATTCGTTGCAGATGCGTATCGCGAAACGAATTGACTGGCGCGGGTTACCGGCGTCGATGGTCGTAAAAAAAAGAAAAAAAAAATACAGCAATGGAATCAAAAATGTTAGATGCCGAACATTGGGTAGACACGAGGACGTGTCGCGTCATAGATTGAAAAAAAAAAGGATTATTCTGTATTGGCTTTTTAGTCGATTCCAGAAAGGAGGTTTTGTTGTAGACTATTTCGTTGTTAAAGCAGTGATATGTCGATGGTATTTGTCTGTATCCAGTTTTGATTGATTGGTTGTGTATCTCTTTGCAAGATTGGTTGAATAACAGTTCAGGATTCCAAAGCTGCTGTTTTTGGGGTTTTCCCGAAAGGAGATCAAAATAAAGTAAAAATAAATCTGATGTCATATAAATGTTTTGAAATTGTAGGCTATTAAGAGAAAACCTCAATAATGACTCTCTACCTGAGAACTAAAGCCAAAGAGAGCTCAATAACAATACAAACAAGTATATACCAATGAAGCAATCATACTAAAACCGATAAAAAATAAGCAATATCACCCGCTCAGGGAATAAAAATCACGAAAATTCTCGAAACAGAATGCTAAAAAATATTCAAAAGTTCGAACAATTCATATTCCCCGTTTTCATTTGGACCGGTAGCTGAGCCAATTATAGATATTTATTTGGCTTCAACAAAAGCCTTGCCAGACCAACAGTGTAGTGATCAAAAACAAAGGTACGTAACTAACAATGAAATATGAATCCGACGTGAGCATTGTAAAGAACGTCTGTCTGTATGCGTTTGTATTGTATCTGCATTATTTTTGAAGTGAAAACTTCTTTAGACGCGTTGAGCAATGTTTGGTAGAGGTAAAGCTTATGGGTTCGGGCGGGCGGGACGGGCTAGCGTGATCGCGTCACCGACATTGTAATATTGTGACGCGTTGCTTATTAAGGTTGAAACTGTTAGTAAATCACCATGACTGCCTGCTGAATTGGTTATGTGGCTTATCAAATTTAGTATTTAATAAAATTATGGGGGTGGAACTAAATATATTGGATATTGAAATTTTTGAGTATGAATAGAGTAATGTAGGGTTATAGAAATGTTGTTGTGGTTTCGCTCAGAGGCATAGCAAAGCCTTACCGAGTATGAGGAAAAGTATTTGGGCAAGATTTCAAGGCAGAGGAACAGGTAGATGAGGATAACGCTTAACATCTAATGTATAAAATGCTCGTGTCACGGCGTTTGTAATTAAACTCCTCCGAAGTGGCTCGACCGATTTTCGTGATATTTTGTGTGCATATCGGTTTGGTCTGTGAATCGGACAACATCTATTTTCAAAAGAGCTTCAAAAGAGCTGCACAACTAATCCGTAGGTTCTTGTGGTTGTCCAGAGCTGGAAATTCCACTGTTTTAGCTTTCTGCTCTTTCTGAATATGAAATATGGCGAATCTCACTCCTCTGTGCGTGCGCGTATTATGTTTAGAAAGGGGTACAAAGTTATCCACGTATTAATAGATGTCACAATTTAAAAAAAAAACTGAATAAAATTGCACTACACTACCTTCCCATCACATTTATTTTATGCTGAACAACACAAACCCCATTTAAGTACAACCTATATGATATGTTAATACAAAAAATAGTGAAGAGGGTATTAGAAAAGGACCTTTCAATCGAAGGGAAATTGAAAGCACAGCCAAAATATCTCTAGCTCGTTGGAAACGCGACCCCACGTCAAGGGTCCTAGGGGGAGACAAAATTAAGTACTACGACAGATATAAATCACTACCCATGACCACAAAATGTGCATGCATCATGAAAACTGGGTATTACTTGGGTAGATGAAGCGTTTTATGAAAATAGAATACCCCAACAGGGTACGTACAATCACTACAAGTTTCTAGTAGAGGATGGTTTCGCATTGTACAGAGATCCCATACTATGCGAGACCAGTTTATACTGGAAATGTATAGTTTGATATGTCGTCGTGCGTACAAGGAAAGCTTTTGATGAGATTGATGTTAAAGGGAAGCATAGGAAGCTTAATATTTGTGTAATAATAATAAATCAAGCCTGGTTCAACTGGAGCGTTGCGTTCTACATCATACAATAATTGAAAAAATATCGGAATTATTTCAGTCGTATAAGACACAGTCATCAGGATTATGATAGAAAGTGAGTACTAAGAGGAGTTGGGTATTTTTCCATTACCCAGTCATTTTCATCATCATCATGCTCCTGCCCTTATTATCCGTCTTCTTTTTTCATGTGTATTTATTTCATTAAATTCACTTGGTAGTTTTTGAATTGACAACAAAAGGTATCCGTTTTCGTTCGGTTAAGCTTACAGATATTTGGGATTGGCGCAGCGTGTCTTAATCCATCATCAACTGTCACATCCCATGTATCGTTTGGTTTTTTGGTTATTATTTTGTTTTTATTTGGTTTTTCTCTACTCTTGTTACCCTCCACATTCACACTAATTTAGAAGTTATTTATTTATGATATTTCTATCAGTTTTAACTGATGTGAAACGTGTCGTCGTTTAAACAGTCATTATACTGCTTCACAATTTATTTGGGTCGGGTCATGTCTTTTACATTTCAACTATATTTGTGGTTACCTCAATAGTCACCACCTATATGCAAGGCGACGTTGAAACTGTTCATCGACATTTCTACGTTTATTTAAAAAAAAAAAAATGTTCACACTGAAAAAGATGTATTAAGACATAGACATGTCTTTCAAATGTATTAAGATTTTAAAGAAGTGACTTATTTATTTCACTTTAGATAAAATGTAAAAATATTGAAAAAGGCGCCCAAAGATTTCAACGAGAAGCATCATCATCTGCCTAGCCTTTTCCTATGTTGGGAGTCGGCTTCCAGATTAACCGGATGCAAGCTGAGTACCAGTATTTTAAATGGAGCGACTGCCTAGCTAGCCTCCACAACCCTGTTACTGGGCAACACGATACCCCTTGGTAAGACTGGATGTCAGACTTTCGGGCTTTGCTTTGCCAGAAGCATGTAAGTTCTGAACTCATATCAAATTATGCGTCGATTTCCCTTCCACCATGTATATAGCAATATTATTCAACGCACAATGTGAATTCGAATCATAAAACAAACACACTAAAATCATATTACTAGAGTCAACAGAGGCAGTTAATTGTATTCACAATTTACTATAGTTTTTAATCGAACAATATATTCTAACAAAGTTTTTATCACATTCCATAACGGTCGGCGCATTTGTAAAGGTTACCATTTCAACAATACGTCCATTGTTTGAATGTTTGATGTAATCAAAGTTGATTTCAGTTGAGTTTTTGAATTTAATGGGAGAGAAAAACACACTAGCCCAAACATTAACTTAGAAGTATTGAACAAATTGTCCTCGCACTTGAATACATCATAATTAAAATAAAAACTGCTGTTCTGTAAATTTCGTTGAGTCAATAATGTATGGAGCGGCTTTTTTGTGATTTCTGGGTAAAGTAACATCACGCCTGTATTCCCCGAAGCGTTGGGCAGAGGTTTACCTAGAGTGTACCCACATTGCTTACTATGTGTAAGTCCCATGTACAAGTAATAGGGGGCGAGCCTATTGTCATTAACCGGGCACAACTCACAACATACTCCGAGCTGTTACTAAGCAAATTCAGATGGCTGAATCCAATGGCACCTAAACCAACCCAGGAATCGAACCAAGGACCTCGTGCTCACCAAAGTGAAAGTTGTTCGTAAAGATGAGAAAGTAATGACCTCTTTTAAGATTTGGAGTTATTTCAAATGTAACTTCTCATGATCACTGATATATATTGGACAATTATTATACACTTTTGATTATAAAATAATTATTTTGAAGCATTCTTGCAGTGTACGGTGTACAACCCAAGAAAAGAGCGCATAGCAACTGGAATTTAATTACCCGACCACCGTATTCTGAAAATTAAGTAGTGAGTTTAACTGAAGAAGCTTCCGACCTAAACTCAAACCCGCCAATCCAACCACAAATTCCTTCAACAGGCAGTAGAAACGAAACGAAGATAACTCTATTTGCAGCAATGAAATGAAAGCCGAGCTTTCTCGAGAAAATTTCCTTCGAACAAGCTAAGGAATTAATTAGGGGACATCGGAGTAATAACTATCTAGCTAAACAATTAGTCTTGGACTTTTACAGATGAGTCCGAATTAATTAAGTCCATTAAGGAAGTTTTGTGAAGTTGGCTGTTTTTGTTGTTGAGTGTACCGTTCAGTTAGACTGAAGGCCCTTTTTAAAGGACAAGTTAAAGTGTCTGATCTTGGTATCGAAATACTTAAAAAAAAATACGAAAGCCTTCTAAAAAAAAGCAAGTAAACAAGTAAGTTTCAAAAGTCGATGTAGTAAATATTCAGGTCAGTTTTATTTTTTCATTTTTGTGTTGTGAACAATCACATTGTAATGTACGGACCTACCTAAATGTGTCAAATTTCTTTGATATTTTTAACTTTATTAAGAAAGAATAAGGTTCATGTTCAATTAGGGAAAATCTGACAATTTGGAGAAGCTTGATGTACTGGCGGTCTGTACCACCACTACGTTCAGATCTCATAACATCAACATAGATCATATTTTATGGTTAAGTTTATTAAGTTACGATAGTTCATTGTTTTTTTTTTAATTTTATTTACTTAATATGTATTTAGTTAAAATTTAATTGCAATAAACTCCATAATTATTTATTCCAAAAAAAAACTATAGTGAGTGGAAAAATCCTTTTAATGAAAACATCTAAAAAAAATTAAGCATAGTTACTTAATAAAATATAAATGGGACTACATTTTGGCTGCGTCGACCAAGTGAAAAAAGAAACGGCTCAATTATCACGGAAAAATAGATACATGAGAAATAAAAAAATCACCAAAAAAAAGGTTCTCTTTTAGTTGAAGCCAGTTAGTCAAATGTGATGATACGCAAAAATAATGTTTCTAGTAGATGTTATTTTTACTTCATTCGTTCGAAGTAAATTCCATGTAGACTATGTAATGTATTTATACTTTAGTAACATATTTTACTAACTATGACTTCTACGTTGGTCTAGCTGTTACAAGTGTTACTACAGAGCATGAGGTACTGGGCTAGATGACAGGGCCAGCCAAAGTGTTATTGGGTTTTACTATAAGCAAATTTCTAGAAGCAGCCTGGAGTGGATTCGTACCCGGTAGATGACAGTAGCCTCGCTCCTTATGACATAGGACCTTTACATTTCTGGCGAAAAGTGGCTCTCCTGTGGGTATACCGCTGCCTAACCCTTCAAGGAAAACAGGCGTTATGTCATGTTTATTTAGTTACCATGTATACCAAAATATCTTTTTTGAAATCCCACATTAGGATCGCCCTAACATTTTGGCACGTAGCGCTCACAATGAAACGCTGTTCGAATAAGGTACGGAAACTACCCATTTCGTGCCGAAATTCAAGACCCGACCCAGGAACGCGTCACCCAACATAAGTCCATCACCCATATTTCTTCCATTCTCAAACTTTACCTATTCATAGTAAGCGCTCTGAATAAATCAAAGCAGAGTGTAATATCGTTGACAATGGTTCATTCGGTCCGATGAGGCTGGCATGCCATGTCGGCCGTCACACAAAGCGGACATAACGAGGGCAGGCCGGAAGCGGCTCGCTGGCGCCCGTGCAGCATCCGCCGCGAGAGGGCGCCACCGGCAATATTTCCGTTTCGAGTCTGGAGTGAACTGACGTGTGTTGGAAGGTTTCGCGATGTGGGTTTATTTATATGGAATTCATATGCTTGAGAAGTTTGTTGGTAACTTATGATACGCACAGAGAACACATTTTTAGGAAGTACATATACGGAGTACTTTTGAAAAACATAAGGTAAAATGCATAATGTGAGCTCACTAATTAATTAATTAAATTATTAATATAAAAACGTCGAAATACAAACATTTCAACTTTCTCGAATCCTTAGGTACTGTAGAGGTCTAATTTTATAACAGATCTTATTGCATACAGGCTGGTAGGACTTTGGTTCTCTTTGGTTTGAAGCCATTAAGATAGAATAAGAATAGTTAAGAAGAACAGATATGTCTCCCGCGACAGGGAAGATTCTCGTTTGTAATGAAGTCAATTAATTAATAAATACCATAAAGCTAGAAAAGCCCTATTTTTAGTTTAAACAAAGATCCCGGTCTACAATGCCTACGCCAAATTTTCAAAATGAAAAAAAAAAAATCTTAAGAACATTGCGCGCATAGTGGAGTCTGTATGCATAATATGGTTAAAAAAGGATACAAAGTTTTCTCTTCACGTATTCATACATTAAAATAGGATGAAAAAAAGAAATGTGAATTTATGATTTTACAACAGACCCCTACTCTCTCAACAGAAAAAAGAATTACTTAAGTAATAGCCGTATATTGCTCCGTATTTAAAAAGTACATTAAAAAAAAAAAACCTTAATTCCGAAAACTGTAAATCAAAAGTAAAACTTGAAACATCTCGAAGATCTAGCCATTCATATTCCGAGTGGCACAGCGCTCTACGAGTCAGTTTTCTTGCCAAAAAACTTCAAGAGGTACCTATTGCTTGTGAGTAGGTACAATGATTTATATGTTTCAGCCGGAACTCGATATGATTTTAAAATACAACGACGTGATTTGTTACAGCTCTTTTTTGCAAGTGGTTTTTTTTTTGCTTTCATGATAAATATTTTAATGTACAATTTCGTAAGTATGTAAGTATTATATTCTAATTCTTTATAACTTATTCTTAAAGAGTAGATGACATTAATAATTAAATTTCCAAAGCATAAAAAAAGATATATGAGTTGTTTAAGATGACGAATTTTAAAAACATGAATGTATAAATTATTATAATTAACATGAATATTTAAACGAGCCCACACTTTTTTATTTACCATTATTTGTGATTTGACAATTCACTTTTTAATAACTGACATTACTACTTATGAATTTTGATTTAATTGTTATTTATCTCTAATTTTGTAGATCTATCTGGCGGATCAAAATAGAAAATGAAAAAACTTTTGGATGGTTTTACTGTAAACAAGTTTGCAAATAAATAAAATACTAAATGCCGAAAGTTGTCGAAATTAACAAAACTGATTTCAAAAGCGTTGTGTAAAAAATCTCCTTCCCTCGTTCATACAATCAGCAAACGACTCAGAAGATATGTTTCTTTTTTATTATTTCCTGGCTGAACTAAATGTTATTCCGCTTTATGAGTTATGCTGCGATTTCACGGGCTTACGAGTTTATTAGTTGAAATGTCACGTATTTCTTATAACGGTTTTTTTTCATTGAAATATAATGGCGTCAAACAAGACTGATGTGATGATTTTGAAAGAAAATTTATGGGTACTTACAAAATATGTAGGTATACTCTGAAACTTCTATATTTTGTCTTAAATTAAATACAAATGAAAAATATTTTTTTTTTGAAGATGCGAACATATTTAAATGATTATGAAAGTAGTATTTAAAACCCGACCTAAGAATCGAACTAAAACCGCGTGCTTAGCAATATCGTCCGAATTCACGTTAACTTTATGTCAAGCATGTAAATGCTTGCGATAGGGTATTTTTTATACTTTTTTAAATGTGTAAAAAAAAAGGTTGGTCAACACTAGGACTTTTTTCCTGTATCGTGGTTGCGTTTACAAACATTTAAACTCACATTCACAAACAACCAGACCCTGAACAACTACCAGTAGAACACATATAATATTTGTCCCGTGCGGGAATCGAACCCGCAACACGCAGTACGGCAGTCAATCACTCAGCCACTGCGCCAAGCATGTCGTGAAATTAATCAAAAAATCTTTCGTCGTATTCGTCAAATCTCAAAGACTATTTCGATTTCTACAACAATATACCCCACTCTGATATCCCAGCTGACATAATAACAACGTCACACGTCCGCCATACGGTAGCTATAACGCTAAAATGCTAATAGATACATCACCGAGACCTAATAAACTCGCAAGTAAACGTGGGCGAGTATCAAATACTTGGCGATGTCAAAATAATCCGGTTCGAGAAAACATATTCATGTCAATGTCTGCCAACGGAAATAGAAAATGTGGGCCGTCTGTGTGGAAATTAGGTGCAATTCTAAAAATATATACGCTTTTACGGAGAGCCAAGTCACTATCGACAGACCAAGTATGCGGGTGGGGGGTTAAAAAAGCGGGAGATGGGATTAAGTTGTCAAATGCATAAGGTTACTTAAGGTTTTTTGCTGATATCGACATTATCAGAATCTAATAAATTTTAATTTGTTTTTGTATATCTTCTTGTATATGTCACTGAACTCCTCCTAGAAGGCTGGACCGATTTAAATGTTTATTTTTTGTATGCGTTCGGGTGGCACCCTGGATGGTTTAGATTCATAATTGGACCCGGTAGGTGGCGCTGTACGGGCAGGACGAAGTCTCTTCGGTCCGCTAGTACGTATATATAAAGTTAGTTTTATCTTATAATTGTATATTTGTAAATACAAGCTATATAATAAAAGAGTTCCGATAGGTATAACGTGATTTCTGTATGTAAAGTTTAAATCGTTTCTCTATAGCACCGCCTACATCTCGTAGATTTATAATCTTTGAAATGTAGTCGTATCAGTTATCTATAAATTAAACTTTGTTACCACTTACTTGAACAACTTCAAAATAAAATGTGAAAAAAAATATGATTCCAAAAACCACGATTACCTGAAATCAAAAGAAAAATACAATTATTAAAAGTTTTGAAAATATCTATAAACATATTATCACGCCTGTACGCTCTGAAAGGTTAAACAGAGGTGTTCCTTTAGGTCACCCAAATGTTAGTTCCTATGTAATAGTAGACGATCCTAACGAACGAACCCAACAATACTTCACCCAACCTGGAAATAGATCCCAGGACTTGTTGGTTAACAGTAGCGCTTGCAACCACTAGACCAAAGAGACAGCTAGTAGGTACATTAATGAAGAAGCTATTATATGAAATAGCCCATTCCATGTGTTTCTAGTTAAAATTATATAGCTTTACAAACATAATTAAATCGTCCAGTTGTTTTCGAGGTTACGAAACACACTAACTTCCTTCAAAGAATAATATTACACCCACGCACTCTTTTTTATAAGAATACTTAAATGAAGGCAGGTTAGGTAAACAAATAAAAGTGTCACCGTGACTTTTATCTGTTGCAGAGTAAGCAGAGATTTATGATTTAAATTTAGGTCATTGGACCGCGGTTATGAACGGACTAATATTTTTAACCAACGAAAAAAAAGATTCGATTTCGATGATGTTTTTTTACTAGATAGAAAGTATACTTCAAAATAAGTCAATTACTTAAAAAAATTAGTCATTGAAATTTGTCAAAAGAAACCCACCCCTTAGTGTAGAAAATAGGGGATGATTGATTTTTGTAAAAGTATTGTACAGTAGAATTATTGTAAAAGGTGATGAGCAGTTGACATAAGCCTATTGTAAAAATAAATTATTAGCTGACCCACAAAAAAAGCGAAATATGAAAACATTTTCGTATAAAAATTCAGCCAACTTAAAAAAAAGCCTAAATTTTTCCCACCGATTTCCAAAATTATAATACAGATTAATGGAAGAAGGAGACATGCCGCACCGACTCCAAATCATCAGGGATAAGGGCAGGAAGACGAAGATGTACAAGTTTAAGTAAAGTGTTTAGGGTAAAGTTGGATCAAGTAATCAAAAAGATTATTTTATAAAATAATACTATTTTCATGCATCAGTATTCCATTATAAAAATGTTATCACAAAAATTATATAACGCTTTTGGTATAGGTATTAAGCTTTACTCAATAGAAAATCAAAATATAAAATTATAGGGGTACATAAACCGAACACAAAAAGAACATCCAAATACAACAAAATCCTAACAAAAGCTTCGTTAACACTTTTAGCTCAATAATACCACTTGTTGCATCAAAAATTCAACACAACACAGAAGCAGACATGAAATAAAAATGGCAATTCCTTTAAACTCCCGAATATCGTACGCTCACACGGCTTTACTGAATACCATCAAAAGACATCTTGAGAACGTTTCTGTTGAGCCAATGTTGTATTTATTTCATCTCAGGCAGGATTAGGCTTTCCCACATCGAAACTCGGGGCAACAGGTGCCACCCCGCGCCCCGCGCTTTCCCCCCTGCTACCCACACTACGCTAACAAAACAAGCACAACAAGATAAAATACACCCTCCGGTAACTAAACACTGTTTGTGCACATGAGGCCGAGAAAAAGTACACAGTCTAGTGCGGATCGTTTCGGAGCAGTTCGGGGCTCGACGTGCGTCGATTGAGTTTGGCTCCGAAATTTCATTTGGTAAAACGTCAGACAAGTGCACGTTGTGTAGGGTGAAAAATCGGCCAATAGTGGTTGCATTTAGTGTGGAATGTGTCGTAGTATTCGTTGATACAAATTGTGGTATTCATTTTACTAATGAGCGTTCATAGCATCCTTCCTGCTATCTGGCAGGCATATATTTATTTATATATTTCACCGAAGTAAAGAACTTTAATTAACTACATTGTTTGTTAACCATAAAACTGATCTCAAGTGTTAACATCTGAACTTTTCTAGAAAACGTGATGATTTTGATCTATCTATCTTGACCAAAGAGTCTGGTGTAGGGTTGAGATGACCTTTATTATTTAATTAACATTATTACAAAAAGTTAAGCTTCTACTTCCAGATTTCTCACTAACAGATAGGTAAACATATGTATATGTTAATTTTGTTTTGTCATAGTTTAGAACGGGTTAGTTTTAGTGAAACGGATAGGCAGGATTTGTTATTTCAGTATTTATTAGGTGTTTCTGTTGTTTTTGGGAAGCTTATATTACCATAGAGCTCAATAGTAACTTCAAGACCGCAATTCATACAATATTATTCCAATATCCTATACCGAGTACGATAAAGTTTATTATTCATCATCATAATCATCACCATTCATCATCATTTATCAACGTCACTTTTTAATTTATTTCAGTTAGGGTTTTGCTAAAAATATTCTCGGTATGACATACTGTTTTTTACGGTGACTAGATACAGTCTCGTTATTTCACTTACGTAACGTTACAAAGAAAGAAAATAAGTTTATCTATGCCCAACAAACAAAAAAAAAAAAGGTAAACAAATAACCAATAGCTACAAGTTTGGAATCGCAACAAGATAGAAATTAAAAAGATTAACCTTAATTATTCTTCACTGAACAGCCTGTACGGGAAAAATAACACGTTGTATCCCACCCCACCTCATTATCTGCCCCAAAATAATTACGAGCCCAAAAAGAAAATTTAACAAAAGATTTTTCAATGTCGCAACAAATTATTTGCGTATCACACTAATTAGGAATCAATTTGAAAGGGACCAGACAACATATTGTGTTCTTTCAAAAGGTCTAACAACCGTCCATTGTAAGGTGACCCGCCACGTGGGTGATGTGCGTATCATTGTTCGATTTTTGTAACAGCAGTAAGGGCTATATCACGCTGGTGATCTGGAGGGGTGTGGTGAGGCGATTATTTAATCCGCATGATGCGTGTGTGTAGCGTGTACGCCACGTGTACACAACGTGTTTTCTGCGTTTTCAGAACGAGAGGGATTGGCGTGAGTGTAGATACTAGAGAGTGCCTCACAAGCAAAGTCTACAATACTTTATAAATTAAATGCAATCCTTGTCCACTGCATAAAATTCAGAATCTACTGATTTGGAGTAGACACTGGTACAGTTGTTTCTACTAAGAAGGGAGGCCCTCACTTTGTTTGTACACAAAATTTATACGTTATCATTACATATAATTTTTGTGAACACGCGGAAAACACGTCGCGTAGTCGCGGCGTACACTGTTACACTGTTTGCTGGAAACACATTGGAATATCGTCTGTGTGATAGCGCTCTAAGGCGGGCAGGGTGGGTCATGTTATATTGGTTGGTTCGCTTGCCATTTCGGTATAATTGATTCTGCTTTTTTTACGGTCGGGTGAGAGTGCTGCGTCACGCGTTTGGATGCGTCGGGGCCCGGGTTAAATGGCAAGCGGCATATATTATGCCCATTGTACCTACAAATTGGATGATTTTAAGTTTTTTGTTATTAATCTCTATCTGGAACTGTTCAAAATGTGACGTCATAAATGTTGTATCACGAAAAAGACAAAGGATTTCAGTATTGTAACGTCTGGCGTGACCGGGGTCAAAATGTCATACACGCCTAATTATTTGCGTACCTATGTTTAGATGCCCTTATGAGTCAGTATACCCGATAACACAAATTGGTCTATTTTGGGCAAGGTGACTCGTACAAACAATATAATTATCAAGAAAATGGGCACGGTCGTGTCTCCTCGACTTTAGGGTCATAATAATTGTGCCCTCAGGTGAATATTTTATCGACTGATTTATTAAATATTCTTTTTAAATACCATATGGTGCATTGCAATTTGAGTAATATCGGTTAGCTCGATTAGCATTTATATATTTATTGTAAAACCAGCACTTCGCCCGCGTCTTTGTCCGCGTGGTCTGTACTGTTCCCTTCGAGCTTTTACATCCCCTCTCATTTAAAGGGTAGTTCTATAAATAATAATAATAAATAGGGATATAAAGGTAGAAAGGCTGATAATGACTTATATGAACGAAAATATAAAAGATAGCGATATGGTATCGCGGACTTTTTTTTTAAGACGGACCATATTGACATACATTATTTACCATTTTAAACAACTATTAAAGCAGCGCATGCAAATAATTCTGTTTTTAGAGGTATTTATTTACGACTTGCCAACTGACATTGCGATAGCTTGGCTAATATGAATCATGTAAATATAATTTATAGCCTATACCACTCTTGAATAATGTAGCTTTCTAACAGTGAACAAATTTTTAGAGTTGGATCATTTGTACCGGAGATTACCCCTTACATATGAACATGTACTTGATTAACCAAATAGTAACACAACATCTATAAATTCAGGTGTACTGTAGTGAAATGAGTGGTATTTTTGCTCAGGCAGATCACTAACAGATTTGGATGAAAGAAATAATATAGATTTTAGACTGTCAGTGTGCATAAATATCTTATACACAGTACTTGCTGACGCGGTTACAAGTTGCTGTGGAGAATTGAAATAACTAAATAACTATCATATCTTTTAAATTTGACCAAAGTATACACAGTGAGCTAGATTTATTAGTAATAGGTTAAGCAGTTTAAACTAGACGAACATAGTGACGCGAGATTTTTATGTTTATACACTTCACGAAGGACATAACAAAAACACAGCTAAACTACCCAGCTGATAAATCATACCAATATCTAGTACTAAATTATTTTCTCCCCATATTCAATTTACTTCCTACGGATATGCTGACTCTGTAAATTTAGAGTTATATCCGACACCGACGTATAAAGTTGCTGTAACAACCCTAACCAATTTAGCAGATATTGTATGTAACTTAATAGTGATGAGCGCAGGTAATACCGCTTCAAGTAAGACAGGCGTAGGGCTGCCCCGGGCGACACGTAACATGTAATGTCAAATAAATGGTCAGAGTAAAAAATATTTTTGTGTTTAGGCCTAATTCGGAAAGAGTGTATCAGGGACAATTCCCGTATTTATAAGAAATATATTGAAGTTTGCTAAAGGCCTAACCTGGTTACAGCTGTATACTAGTATTTAACATAGAGCGACTGCCTAATCTGAACTAAACAATCCAGTAAATGGAGAATACTATAGTCCTGGTTGACTAGCTATTGACTACGCGTAATGATTTCAAAGATATTATCAACAACTGATATAAAAAGGTTGTTCTCCCACTTCTTCCCAGCAAAAATACGAAGAAGTGGTAAAAGGTGCGGGCTTTGGGGGCCTATCTTAAGTCTTTCTGGTGTTCATGAAATGCTGGTTCTCGGCCTAATTTGAACAAATGAATTTTGATTTGATTTTGATACAAATGACAGCCAGGACCAACGGCTTAACGTAATGGTAAATGGTAATGGCTGGTCACCACGGAGCGACCTTAGCAAGCGTTTGTTAACGGTGTGGCTGTTATAACTAAGCCACAAGTCCCTCTGAACATATTAAACGACTATTACCATACAAATTCAATTGAATTCTGTTTCAATTCGCGCCAGCCCTGTCGCCGAACCAATTCCTAACAGCACAATGATTATACTAATCACCTATGAATATCCAGTCGAGTGTGTGCAATTATACGCTCCGGATTATATCTGGTGGAGCGTTTAGCGCTGATTGTAATAAATCATATTGCAGATCGATATACGTACTGTTGATGTGGGGCGCACCCTGTATAATACCAGGTATTGTATACTGAAGAGCATAGTTAGTGTTGTTGGATCATCGTGATGTGATTAAACAGATAATTTTGTAGGGTATTATTGTTCTAGCTAAGAAGACCAAGATTTTTGTTTAGTTTCTAATACTCGTACGTGATTTCAGTTCATCAGCTGCCTAGCCTTTTCCCAACTATAGAAGTCGGCTTTTAGTGTAACGAGATGCAGCTGAATTCTATTAGACTGCCGATTTAACGTTTACTACCTACCCAGTTATTGTACCCTTAGTTAAGACTGTTTGTTCAGAAATTCGGGCTTCTGCCTACCCGTAAAGACTGTCAAAGATCCACTAATAACAGCCGGGATCAGCTACTTAACGAGATTTAAATTTTAGTTATGTTAGAAACTGCATAACGTACTTTTCAAGGCTCGGAGGGTTCTCGGTACGTTATAGATGGTAAAGGCAAGCGTAGCTTAGCTTAGCAATCGATAGAGTGTGAGCGTGTTAAATAAGATGCCGCAAACACTAAATTAAATACTTTTAACACTAATAGCAATTTAAAATTGTAAATTATAAATCTTAGGTACCTAAATTAAGTCATTACAGTGCTATGGTCTAGCTGGGCACCAAGTGGTCAATAATGTAATTTGAAATTGGAACCTCAGCAAAAAAAAAGAAAAGTTTGTTTTGAACCTTTTTAAAAGAAAACTCATTTGAAAATCGAACGATAGTTTGATTTTTATAATCTTGCAGAAGTGATAAGTAGAGTATTCTTCTAGGGCATAAATGTGTCTTCGTCATAGATTAGCTTGAATCAATATGGCGCCCGTAACGTAAAACACTGCTTAATCCCCTTGGTATATAATAATCTACTATTTAGTATTATAAGCCTCAGTAGACGATTACAATTGAATAATTTGAATACTGCTTAAACACGAGTATTCTAAGCTTGTCAACGCAACAATTTCATTTAAATACATCATTTTGCTTTGATGATTCCTGGTAATATTGTTTTGTTTATGTACGTAGTAGAGTTTGGATTAATTTCCTGTTTCTCTTAGCCAAACCAACTTAATTGTGAAAAAAAAGGTAGTTTTTGAAACTAACATTTTGCAAAATATTTTGACACACAATTGAGACTAGAAATAAAGTCGAAAATAAAAATCACTGTATTCGTACTTTTGTCAGCATTGAAGCTCGTCCGGACTAATGGAAGTTTATTTATTTGATACTAGTAAAAACCGCGTTATAATGTGCCTAGCCAGATATGTACCGGCCCTTAAGGTCGCTTTTTGCTTAAGTTTTAGCTATTTGTTAACAAGGAACACCATCGATGGTTCCACAGATAAGTTGGTCGTACTCAAAGGCTCACTTCGTCGAATAAGTCTGTGATGATAGATAGATACATGAATTTTCTATTAAGACGATTTCAAGGAACTTTCCTGGAATATCAAAATATGGCTACGTGTTATTATTTATCAACACAGATAGTGTGTGAAGAATAAACAAGTAAAGGGCTTGCACGAAAGCCGTCCAGTGACTGCTCCGAACTCTTCAATAAAATTGTGTATTGTGTACCCATATAATGCAAATAAACTTATATTCTTATCTATTATATTCTATTAATACGGTTGCAATAACTCGTCATACTAAAAGTACTGTCCTTTTGTGTTAAATCAACTTAACTAGCCCTCAGAAATCTGCCGTAAGCAGATTAGAAACAAACAAAGGAAGTATGCAAAATACTTCCTTTGTTTGTTTCTAATCTGCCTAGTATTTCCCTCATTTGACAAATCTGTGTAATTAAATTAAAAATAATCCCGCCTTCATTAGGCTTGGTTAATTTATATTACAATCTATTGTATTTTATGGGCCATTTTGCAGTAAAATTATTATTTTTTATTACAGCATCGGGCCAGAAAATTCTGCCTCACAGAATTTTTAAATAATATTGTAATACAGATTTTTATATGTGAAGCGAAAACTCCTTTGTTAAGTATGAGAGTTGGCATAGTTCATAATTCGTAGGTGTAAAAAATAATACGTTCGAATTTGGAACTATGAGCGAAGGCTACAAATAATAAATAGGTATTATTGGAAGTTCTTTTTTTTAACGTATTTTATTTCTCTCTACTGCAATCAAAATATATATCCATATCCAGACGCGAATTGGCAGCTCTTCTGACCTTCAGACACTGTACTCATTTTACCAATTAAGCCCTATAATAAATTTAATAATGTATGCAAACAATCGGTATGAATACTTTAAAATTTAGACAAATCTTCGCGATACTACGAGTATAACATCCAAGCCCACAATGGCCCATAACAGATGAGGGGTTTCCCATCTCCAAATATGTACATAAAAGGGGAACAGTCTTGTCTACCTCGGCCTTTGTTGTTCGATTAGAATTTCAATTTTTATGGGAATATTTTGAATGCGATTTGAAAATGATATAAATTGTTATTGTCCAGATGTTTGTTTTCTTGCAGTTGAATTCAATAAAAGGAGAAATAAATCAGAATAGATACTATTGCTTTAAGAGTAATTGATTAGGTACAAAGAGCATTTGTAAATTCGGGTAAATAAACTCAAAAACATGTGCAATGGTCCAAGGACAGATGTAGGTTAATATCTGAGATGGTCTAATGATTTAAAATGTACAGTCAGTGCACGCATGACATGTGTCAGTTAACGTTAAGCTCAACTTAAGAAGCTCAACTCATTGAACTTTAATATTTATAACTTTACTAATATATCAAACATCTAATATCTAAAATATATAACTTTAATGTATTCTATAACTTTATTATTTGTATGGTTCACCAAAATGATTTATATCTATCGGGAAAACTCAGGGATACCCGAAAAGCACTGTGCCCCATTCACTAGTTAAAACGAACAAAACACTATCACCAATAAGCAAAGGTCGATTTGCAACGCAAAAGCCATTTCACAACAATCTACCCTCATTTACAGCGATTAAACGAAAATAACTAAAACTATTCCAGTTGAACACTGAGCCGGCTAATGAGAGAGGCTATTCATCAATGTAGTCAGGTACTTGGTGCAAGTTTGCATTATGACTGGGCCACGAAACTATCGCTTATTCGTAATAGGCGTTTTGACGCCGCCGCAAGAGTTAATAAGAAAAGAAGGTAGAACTAGATACCTCCAATAAATCTTTATTGTCAACAAAATAATGCTATTTCCACTAAAACAGATATCAACTTATTATTTTGAGGATTTAGTAAATTTTAACTGTCATAAGATTTAAGAATGACTACTAATGTAGAATATAAAAAATAGGCATAGAGCGAGTCTGACTTAGCCATTGAGGGTTCCGTAAAAAATTCTGAAAAATGAATTTCGTTTTTCAAAACTAAACTTTATAATATCTTTTTGGGGTGGGGAGCTTTTTTTCTGGTGACTAATAACTGTGCTAGTTAAAAACAATCGTTTTAATTTTCGGGAAATATTTAGATAAACCCCATTTGACCTGGTTAAATTGTATAGTGGGGACTATACAATTTATCCCGTCATTTCTATTCATCCTTTTTTTTACCTCATTCTGTTTTAGGCGTTGGACGCTAACTGAAAACGCTATGAGTTTTTGTTTCGTGGCCTTTGGGATAGTGTGTATAGCAGCCATTTTAATTAATATCAAACTGTTGGCAATAAATTTAGAGGATTAAAGGGTTACGATATCATGTTTTCTAGCTAATACTTCATAAATTTAGAAATTTTGTAATGGTCACAATAACCTAAGGTTTTTTAAACTAGTCATTTAGAATTTTATTTCATTGCATCGGTATGATCTGAATAGTATAGTTTAAATAGCTTTCTATTAGTTAGAAGATTTTTGAAATCCGTGGAGTAGTTTTGAGGATTACCTCCAACATTCAAACTTCATCTTTTATAATATTGTAGTGAAGATACGAGATTGCGAGATACATTATCCAATAAAATTCCAAAGTAAACCGTAAGATGCTAATAGCATCTACCTACTCTATTAAGGCCACGCTGTGCCTCTTTAGAAATAACGATGCATGAAAGCACTGCGTATAATATGCTTATCACGCATACCACATCGTTAAAAGACACTACACAGATTCACAGCCATCAAACCAGATTCCCCATTACTTGTCAAACGACGATTACAAGCCATACCACACTTTCCGAGCAATCGCGAAATTTAATAAAGCCGGAGAGGTTGGCGTGTGTAGTCATTTACATTTAAAGCACCAATTATTTGACGTCATTAGCGCCCTCTGGTGGTCATAAAACGCACCCAACACGCGCACAAGCGCCCCTCTTTCGCGTTTATAAATTAGAAGTAAAATGGCGATTTTTAATCTGTGCCTCCCGTTGAGCCGGCCGTTTGTCTGTGTCGCTGCGTTCCTTGAATTAATTTAATCAATTCTGTTGAAGTGTGTTTTAGAACTGCGTGCATGCAAAAGCTCATTACAGCTTGTGTAGACTGAAGGGTACTTTAGTTAACTCTGCACCCTATTTGTTAATGTTTACTTTTAAACTCAAATACGCAAGCAGCATTAGTACTCTCAAACCATAGACCTTTCTATTTGTCAGTCTCATAAATAGTACTATTTAATTCCCATAACTAAACTAAACCAGCTGTTGACGCTCAAGAAACAATACATGGCACACCCGCTGCAAAGTTAATGCAAATTTCAAGTAGCATTCTCACGAAACGGCAGCTCTGAGCAGTCATTTACCCCCCCCCCCCCCCTCTCATTTCAGAACAAGTACCAACGAATTTAAATCACATTCAAATTTCGCACTTCGATTAAAAGCTCTAAGAGCAGCGCGTTAGTGTTGAACAAACATTGGTACCGGCTAACTTAAACCTACGCTGGACAGTCCGGATTACCAGGAGCTCTGATCCCTACAGTGCTGGTCCCTAATATTGTAGGTGTCAGGGAGGGGACAAGTGTCTAACTGAATTGGTCGCGTTCATGTGATCCCAATTACTATGTGCAGAGAGCCAAGCCGCTTATGCAAATGACGATTTCCCGCGGACGCATCTAATGGGCCGTGAAGGGTGGTGGGGGACCTATGCACTTTTAGAAGCGTCCTTGTTAGGGCTGCCTGGCTTGCATAATGTAAATCCAGGTGCCTTAAATTACAGACTAAGTATATTTAGTTGTGGTTGTAAAAAGGTGCTCGTACCCGAGCTTTGGAACGAAATTATCGACTCGGCAAGTACTAAACGCAAAGTGATGTGATGGGCTGTTGATAATAAAATTCATTATTTTTAACAACACTATTTTTCACATTAGGTTTATGGTCAGTTTTAAAAAATAAAGAAGCTACCCAAGTTGAATGTACATACCTATATATCGCCAGGAATTAAAGGTAGGATCTGCAAATATACAACTTGGAAATAGAGCCAAAACTTCGCTGTGTCCAAAAATATCCATAAACTTAGCATTTGAAACGTCCCGTTGTCATGACAACCCAAACTGAACAGCCCGTATTCCTGGCAGCCCTATCTCTTCCTACCCCCTCTCGGTGCTAAATCAGGATCGTGGTGCAGAGGATAAAGTGACCAACGGACAGACACTGGCAGGTCGTGTCACACTCCAGACAATTGAACTCAGATAGTTTGGTCTTTGAACAGAAATAAATCTAATTATTTATTTACTTTCTCGAAAGATGATATTGCTTCCTTTCTTATGACGTCAAAATATGTCATGGAGTTGTAATGTGGTACAGTGTTGCAAAATAAAAAAATAAATATGAAGAAAGTTTGGTTTCCTCGTTTTCTGCTAACGAACATTGTGTACAATATTATTAAAGACTCTTTTGAATACAACTTCTCTTGTATAAATTATGTGTTTGTTGCATTTTTGTCGGTAGCTAGAATAGTAAAATATAAACTGTTATAAAATATTAAGATTTCTTTCTTTGTTCTCTCACGAAAAGAATGGCCTTGCGGTTAGGGCAGTGCCTCTCATACACGGGCTCAAATCCGTACAAGTACTAATGTGACTTTTTACATGATATCTTAACATCGGGAGGAAACCTGGGTCTATAATTATTATTACCTGGATGACCGAGCTTTATTCGGATACAACGACGTTTTCTAAAAATGAAACCTAGCTAGATCGATTGCTCGCCCCCGAAAACCCCCTGCATACTCAATTTCATGAAAAACCTTGGAGCCGTTTCGGAGATTCAGATTAAACATATATGTACATTTATACAAGAATTGCTCGTTTAAAGGTATTAGAATGATAAGTCTAAAATCGCCAACAAGGTTTTAGCAAGCCTGTTGATTAATACTCGTGGCTTTTGCCCTGCAGTGGGGTAATGACAGACTGGTATTATTTTATTATTATACAGAAAATGCTAATCCTTTAATATTTTATATCACTGTCTTGTCCGTAGATTTGATCTCACTTCAAAAACTGCTGAATGCATTGAAATATCTATTGATAGTTTCATTTATCACTGTGGCAATTTCACAGTTGTACGATAATGTTGCATGAAAAACCCAAAAACTCTCCCCAACCCATACATTGGCTGGGATCCCGCAATTTGATCAATTTATAACTAAACCGAGCGCTTTTATTGGCGCTTATCCCCTTTAATTGCCATGGGTGCGAGCACGCGTCGTTTTGGACGTTTTTTCGCCGAGGGTAGGCAGAGATTGTAGTTCGGTGATTTAAGGGAGCAATTGCGATGTCCACTATGTAGTTAGGTATGAACATGAGCGATATAAATAGTTGGTGTAATTTTGCTACAGCTTTTTAAAATGCCTTTTTATTTTACCTCAAAAGTTCGTGTTCAGCAGATTTAATGATATTAATTGAACATTATCTTCATTCCTAATATGATCATTTAGTAAGAAAATAGAACCTCACTCACATTCTGCCTAAATAATCAACATCGACGAAAACTCACTAAACATAACAATAGAACAAAACTATTGTTATTTCTCTGAGTTCATTGATTCTTGACTTAAAGGTCATTGGATCGAAGCCTCTTAAAATGTTCCTACTAAATAATACTCGCTCTTTCATTGAATATTATTAAGAACTCAAACAATAAAAGTTAACAAAAGCCTATTATTTAGGCAATTATAAGATTCCTTTGTGTCCATTTAGGACTATTAAATAATCTATCCAATTGTTAAAACGAGCGATATTAACTAACCAAGCGGTTGTCTATGAAACAGATTATATGACAACCGATATGGCGCGGTGGGCGAAGGTCCGCCTGCGACGCAGGAGGTTGCGGGTTCGATTCCCGCCCTGGAACAAATGTTTGTACGATCTACAAATATTTGTTTCGGGTGTTCTGGGTATTTACTATGTATAATAAAAATATCTATGTATGTAATGTATTGTATTAAGTATATCAGTCATCTAGTACCCATAACACAAGCTCTGCTTAGCTTGGGGCTAGATGATGCTGTGTGGATTGTCCAGCATTATTTATTATTTATTTATTATTATTAAATAATGCGATAAAAACATGTGTTTCTATGTTCCGTTTCACCGACTGATCAGTGTTTTATCGCCAAGCGAGCGATATTGGAATAAAATTTGCAGGATTTTGCATAATTTCGAAATAATCGCGTATTATGATGGCTGGGATGAGGGGTGGGCTTTTAAATACGACATATGATTTTGAGGATAAGTAGAACGTATGTTGACAAGTCTCTTTTAGAATATGAGTAAAGTTGCGTTTAATATCGGTTTTGCGTCTCCATCGTGGGTAACCTGGGAATAGTACCTAGTAATAATAATATCTATGTCTTTTTATATTTATGATCAAAACAATTTAGTGTTTCCTTTTTTTTCACTCAATTTGATCCAGCGCCAACATGGCCAATTTTCGCCTATAATATTGAATTTTAATCTTAACACTTAGTGCAATAAAAACGAAAAAGTGTAACAGAATAAACCAATAAATTAAATACGTCAGGTCATCAATCATCACGTTGCCGACATTGATGCGTAACAACGTAGGCAGTCTCATGGCATCGGTATGATGATAGACGTGTGACGCGCCAAGAATCGATGCAAGCGCCGATTGATCTTTTACAGGGCTTACGAGATCATTATTTTGATAGTTACTTTAATTCAGGTTGTAAATAGTTTGATAATAAAAAAAACATTCATATCAGTTTAAATTATTATAATGTATCTATATAAATGAATGCATTTAAGGTGTTTTTTTCTGACTTTTTACTTTCTGCTAATAGTAAATATAACAGTTACTCCAATTTTTTTTTTTTTTTTTGTGTTTGTTCCAGCTAATCTCCGAAACTGCTGCACTGATTTTGACGGGAATAAAATTGGTAGCTAGCAGGTGTTTATAACAGACAAATAATTAGGGTTCTGCGCTAAAATAATAAAACCTATGAAATTCCAAACGGACGAAGTCGCATGAAATCTATATTCAAAGAGATTTGCAAACTTACGCATCTTAGTTTGGTAACAGAATAAAAATAAGTTTATCCATCAATTTTGAAAATAAATCATGAGTGCAAGCCCTAGTTACACTGCAGCATAAATATTTGTGTCAACATTTCCATGTCACTTGTAATGATAGATATAAAGATTATCTCTTTGAAGTCCACATGACACACTGTCGAATCGATTTCAATTCGATTATTTCATCGATTTGTTCTACATTTTGGATGAACAAGACAGCTATGTTGTATATTGACAGGTGGAAAATGGCACCTGATCCAATGTTGTAATATTATAATAACGAATAATTATTTTGAAAGTTAAATAGAGATCAAAAAATATATTATTATATATTTATTATCATCATTATCTACACAGCCTTTTCGTAACTATGTTGGAGTCGGCTTCCATTGTCACTGCTGCATCCGCAGCCGAATACCAGTGTTTTACATGGAACGACTGCCTTTCTGGCCACCAGAACCCAGTAACGATAACTTGATAAGACAGATAACGGCTGTACGTAATTTCCAAGCCACGAGATGGGTATGTAATGGATGGTCACCCATCCACGGACCGACCCCAACAAGTGTAGCTTAAGATTCGATTGACCCGCGCGGTCTTTATTATTTCGCACAAGCCCTGTAAAACTATATATTATGATTTTATTTAAGTATTAAAATCGTTTTAGGGACCAATTTTGTATTCGATATTTATTTTCTATTTAAAAATTTCTAAAAGGGTGTTTTTCCTGATTTCATTTATTTTGTACTAATTGTTAAATAATTCGATATTCTCATTGGAAAAAACCGTTAGTATTTAAATCTAGTTAGCATAAAAATAAATACAATCGATTTGCAGACCAACCCTCAAAGCTCCCTTACAACCAATATTCACTGAATAAAATAAAACAAACATGAAAAATTCAACAAAATCCTCGGTAGGGACCGAGCGATTGAAAAGTTGCCAGACCTAATGAAGCTTGCGTTTAAACCAGCCTTCTTTTTTTTAATTTGCATACAAGTACGTATCAGGCGGTCAAACTTTTTTAATTTGGCCTCCCCGCCTGCCGGCGTAGCACGCACTCTACGCCGTAGCGGAGGCGTAGCGGGTCTACACATATCGAAATTATTACGTTTCGAGAATGTGATCAATACGAGTAAGAATAATAATTTGGTCGTTATTTTTACTTTGAAAGTCAGTGGTGGATTTTGTGTATTAATCAGAGTCTATAACTTCAAGGCAAATCTTATAAAAGCAAGCTTGATCCTAAATTGAAGGTTTTTATATCTTTCTTTCAAAAATGTGTGATTAAAACACTTGTAGTAACTTGAGTAATCATAGTACCTATAGTATAGTTCATTAGTCTTGGTTAGTATATCAATAATACACACACATATACAGATAAACTCACGCTATTTACCCATAGGAGTACGTAGAAAAGAATCCAAACAAAACCCCACCCGAATATTATTTATTGTGTTTCTTCATAAATGATTTACGTATAATTGACGATTTTTTCTTCAGAGCCATTAGGAAATAATCAACCCAAAAATAAATAAACCCAAAACATAATACTTCCGTGAACATATAATTAGTGAAACTAAGCCATTAGTGAGTCGGAGTGACCTTCCATTTTGGGCGAGGGTAGTAATTTATTCATAGTACCCAACTTGTCCCGGGACACGCCGTGATTCTATTGTGATCAATAATAATGAGTTTCTGAGGTGTGCTCTAGGGTAAACAGATGTATAATGTACATATTTTACTAGTACCAGTGATTTGTTAAAATTTACATGATACATATGAAACGATACAATGCGTATACGCTACGTATGCGATACGTGATACTAATGTCTTTTTATTTTTTGTTATAATAATATGTATGTAATAAATAATAATACATATTTTTTTGATATATATTGAACGTTCAAAATAATAATTCGTTAAAATGGCACCTGATTCGTATTACAACATTGAATCAGGCGCCATTTCCCACTTGTCAATATACAACGTAGCTATATCTTGCTCATAAAAAAAGGTAGAACAAATCTATGAAGTAATCGAATTGAAATCGACGAGACAGTGTGTCGTGTGGATTTTAAAGAGATAATCTTTATATCTTTCATTAGTGACATGAAAAAAAAGTACATATGAGGGGGCTCGTGGCTGAGTATTAATAGCCGCGCGGGTCGATAGCAGGTTAAGGTACGCTTGCTGAAATCAATAATTGGATGGGTGACAATAACGTATCTCAATCCCAATGTTAATCTTTAACTGTAGCTTCTGATTCGCCAGCTTAAAGTTACAGATTGAAAACTCGGCCTATGATTGGTTACAAACTAAGATCGATCAGATTGGGATTGAGACTCGTTATTAAAATCGGCCGTTAGTCATCGCCTTGCCATGTGTGATTGTGTTTTATGTTGGAGTTCGTGAAAACAGCCATGCAGTAACTGCGTGAGTACGTAATAAGTTCCTCAGTGGAATATTTATACTACTTTTTTGCTGAACTGGAACCCATTTAGCGCAGCCTTAAGGCACCCCACTCGATATCTATTTTGTTTAATTACTGCTGTTTCATATAATTTTGTTGTTATTTTCTGTTTAGTATTGTGTCGTAGTGTGCCTGAGCATGTACTGAATGTCTTTTCTTTCTTTCTTTACCTACATCATTAACAGCATACCAAAATAATCCTCTTTATAACAGCAATACGTTAACCTTACTACTTCTAATAATAGTTCGCACGTCACAGAATAGTTCAGAAGTTTGATCCCGTAAGCCATTCAAAATGTTACTAACTTATATTAAAACCTTTGTCAACTAATTTGTCAAGGGCTTCCAGGTCACTTTGTGGCGCATTTCAGTCAGTGACTTGTAATTATTGTAGCGATATAATATAAGTCGTTGTGGCTCTATACTTTAGGTCCCCGTTTCTTATGTTCGAGTTTGTGGGTTTACAACTTTTTCAATTCATGTGTATTTCTGAGTTTATCTTACGACATAGCTGAATGACGGACACAAGGAGCTGATTAATACCTTCCCTGTAAGAGAAGAGACTTTTGCCCTGCAGTGGGACAGTAACAGGCTGGTATTATTTTTATGAATGCTGCATAAAACATGACTATAAACCTTCTTAATTTACTTATATCGTCTAGGTAGGCCCGCAATTAGTAAAACGATCTTAGAGGCGAACTGGACGTTATTGCTATATATACCTAGACTCGGTCGTTAGGGGAAATTGAACAAATACTTTATATAAGAGTTTGTTTCATGTCCCTGTTGTTATTTTCCCTTAGCTGTAATACCTGATCATTCGAGGAGTCTTTGTGCATGAAACTGTATGGTAGATGACGGCATCATTCGCCATTCAATGATATATATATTTGTCATGTTTATGCAATGCCAGGACCTGATAAGCCAAGGTCGTGTAGAAAAAGCTGACGGTGCTAATTGTCACAATATAATAAAACATTATAGGGTCTATTATTACCTACATTGTAGTCTTAGGGTCAGCGCAGACGCAGCTGCAGCTGCTCGAGTATCCTCGAGTAAAATCTGTCTGTGGACGCAGCGAGTATTCATAAATATAATTCATAGATCAATTTCGCTATTGATCGAGATATACACACATAATACTCAATTATGAACAATTTGAAAGCATTTTCTAAATCTTTGTATCTGTGGGATATTTACTCATGTTATACGGTGGAATTGTCATGTTAGATTCGATGCGCGCACTCTCGAGCTTGCTCGCGACTGCTCGTGCGGCTGTGAGGAATATACGAGCAAGCATGCTTAAATATACGCTACGCTACTTTCTTGCGGAAATATACGCTACGCTACTTTCAACTTTATAATGTTTGGATTTCATTATTGATGAGCCAAAACAAAAATTCTGGTCTAAAGCAGATAGATACGATTTTATTGAGTTTTTATCCGACTTGTCAAGGATGTGAGAGAGACATTTCCCAAAACTCCGTTTCAATAAAGGTTTAGACAAAACAAAAATATCTTTTGATAATTTTTACAAAGGACATCGTACGGTTTATAGAGGCACAGACTTTACTTCCACCGATCAATAAAATTCAACTTTCTATATTATAACAAATGAGTCCGTTCTCATACTACTCGTACTAATGAATAATCGACTACGCGGTGGATATTCAATATTAATATGGGAAGACAAGCCAGCCTTGCAGCCATTACTTTTATATTAAATTTATGCCTTCGGATTATAAAGGGTGGGTTTCCATATTTATAAATTGTTATTGTATTGATTGGGAAAGTAGAACATTAACCGAAGTAAATTCATGCTAATTTATTGTGTCATGGGGAGGAATTTTCAGTTCGGGTTCGGATATGAACCGGGGGGTTCCGAACTTTTTTTCTGCGCCGTTTGAGTGAGTGTTTTATAACGACGTCCGCATGACTGTGAGTGGATATGATGATAATGCCTGGAATGTGATAGCTTGATTTGGAAAAAAAAAATAGTCAACAGAATAAATCATAGGTCTTTACCTATGAAATTGCCGTTTTGTATGAAAAAATTTAAATGATTTTTTTTCATGTATTTTTTATTTGTATTAATCGAAGTAATCACCCATGCAATCAATGCATCTTTGCCAACGCAGTGGCAGTTTATTGATGCCCTTCTTAAAGAAATCAGCTGGACGGGAGGCAACAAATTCTTCAAAGGCATTTTGTACTGCCTCTCGGGTATTGAATTTTTTTCCCGCCAAGAAGTTATCCAAATTCTGGAAAAAGTAGTAGTCTGTAGGCGCAATGTCTGGTGAGTAGGGCGGATGACGGAGAGCTTCCAACCCCAGTTCTTGCAACTTGGAGACCGTCTGCTGTGCAGTATGAGGTCGCGCGTTGTCGTGCAGGAGCAGCGGAGACGAGCGATTGACCAATGCTGGTTGGAGATGTGCCAGCTTCTCCATCATTGTGTTCAATTCTTCACAGTACACATCTGCAGTAATGCTCACCCCGTTTGGTAAGAAGCTGTGTTGAATCACTCCGGCGCTAGACCACCAAACAGTGACCATCACTTTTCTTGGGGTAAGTTTTCGTTTTGGGCATTGTTTAGGTGCTGAACCAGGATCCAACCAACTTGCTGAGCGCTTGCGGTTATCAAACAGAATCCATTTTTCATCGCAGGTAACAATGCGGTTCAAAATTCCTTCATTTGTGTGTCTGTTGAGCAGTGCAAGGCACGTCTCGACGCGTACTTCGCGCTGGCGATCATTGAGTTCGTGGGGCACTCATTTGTCAAGCTTTTTTACCTTGCCAATTTGACGCAAATGGACCAATATTGTTTTGACGCTAACGTCGAAAGCTGCTGCTAATTCAGCCGTAGATTGTGTATCATCAGCTTCCACAATCGCCTTTAATTCGTCATTGTCGACCAAAGTCTTCGGACGACCGCGAGGTTCATTTTTCAGGTCGAAATTTCCAGAACGGAAGCGAGCAAACCAATAACAGGTAGTGCGTTGGTTTGTAGTGTTAGCTCCGTAAACGTCGTTGATGTTGCGTGCCGCTTGTGCCGCGTTGCTGCCACGACGGTACTCATATTCCATAATTACTCGAATTTTTAACGTATCCATGATGACGAAAAAGATTTAAATGCGATGAAAATGAAACACTAATCAATAAACAAATGACTACTTTTGGAAAAAAAAATCCATGTTTTTAAAATAAAATTAATTTGAAATTAGAATTCTTAGCCAAACAAAAAATATTTTGATTTGAAATGGCCAGTACTGCAGAACGGCAATTACATAGGTAAAGACCTAATATCTTTGCAGGTTTGATTGCTTTTTCTGTGTTTTGACTAATAAATATTGTTCTGTTCCTATTCACAGACTATCAATCTGGCCTAGTGTAATATAGAGTTACAATAAAATGCGATGCCACCTAATACTGGTTTTGTTACCACAAACGTGCAGCCTACTGTTCTTAATAATTGTATACTTTGAAACCACATATATTACAAGCGACACGCTAAATTACGTAGTTAGTGCGACGCCGAATTTCCTTGCGGCTTATAACCTATAAGGGTGCACTCTGACGTGTTATTATTTCACGATAATATATCCGCGTCGCGCGACGCCTCGCTGGCTAGCCGCGTGACCGACCACATAGGGTTGCCAGTTTGAGAGCTTTTTATTGCATTCTTAGAAAATTCGAACAGTTTCGAGTGTATGGGTTAAAAACATTGCATTTTTTTAATTATGTGTGTCCTTAATCGCTAATCAATTATATGGATTTCCTTTACAAATACCAATATAGCTGTTCGACTAGTCGAAAATCAAAACATAGCCAAAAGTAGTATTTATTAAAACAAACCTTCAAAGTGACATGATTTCACTATTTCATTTCAGACAGAACACCACCTCATTTTCAATAAACAAAGCAAATAACCCAACAAAACTTTAATCATCAAAGTCCAAATCAACACACGCAACGTCAAAAGCAATTCTCGTTCAACATTTCGACGGAAAACTAATAAAATATCCGCACCGCAAAAAACGCAATTCGTATAATATCCGAATCGCGCCAACCCTAATTGGACGGGGCGTACGTACATTATTAAAACTGTCGACTACCACTGTGGATGCAATGCTATCGAAAATAAATAGCGACATCGCTATGCGATATATTCAAGTTATTTTTGTAATTACTTCGCCAGTTATGACAGTACGCTATCCAGGGTTCCTTATTTCTTGTTCGCAACAGCTTTAAGGCCAGAGTGTTTGCGAAAACGGTGAACATTTTTGTATTACTCAATCAAAATCAAAAATCAAAACTCATTTATTCAAATTAGGCTGAGAATCAGCACGTTTACAAAAAGACAGTCCCCCAAAACGCCCACCCTTCACCAATTCCTAGTGTTTTTGCTGGGAAGAAGAAGTGGCGGAACAATCTCCCCAGAAACACGTCTGTCTGATAGTTAGAAGAACTTGAAGCTATACAACATATTATGTCAAAAAAATAATACACTTTAGAGTTTTAACCTTTGATCATTTTTTTACCAAACTTTATCCCTAAAAATTACCCTGAGTCGATTATATTTATTATCTATACTAATAATGAAACTAAACAGATTGTTTAAACTACCAGTCGGATTTTTTTTTGTGTTTTTTAAAGCCCATTTTTGAGGAACACAGAAAGAGAACCGAGGGGCACAGTTATTTTAAAATATAGGCTAGTTAGGTTAGTATAAAAACCTTTATAGTTTTTCTAAAATAACCGTTTATTATAACGGAAAACTGTTTTTTGTCGATAAAAATGAAGTATCCGAAAAAAGCACGAACATTAAAGTTGAAACTGTTACAGACGTAACATTTTAAAGTTAATGGTAACAGTTCAAAACTTTATTTACGTTAAGTTCAAGGCATTAACATTAATCTCTTATCTTCAAAGCGGTATCACAACATAATTTAGGCACTTAAACAAATTAGGGCGGTGAGCTGTACCACGTGCCATTTTGGGTGAATACCCTAACTGAAACTCAGAACAAAACTTACAAACGAAAACATAAGGTAAAGGTAAACCGACCGCAAAGCATGTCAGACAGTCATCTTCTTCAACTCGGGAAGAACGAGCATTTAAGCGAACAGTATGATTTAAAACCTTAAAAACTTTTCGGTCACAGTACGTTCATCATCTGGCTCACCTTTTCCCAACTATGTTGGGGTCGGCTTCCAGGCTCATCGGGAGCTAAATAACACTGCTTTCCATGGAGCTACTGCTTGTCAGACTTCCACAGGAAAGGAAGATGTGAGCAAAAACGCTAAATCTACCTACCCCCGTGGACTATGAGGCGTGAGTTTATGTATGTTTGTACGATACTCCCTGGTTAGACTGTTGTTAGACTTATGAGGACCTGACTACCCTAACGACTATCAAAAATCTTCAATAACGGCCGGATCCATCAAAGCATGAGGAGTCTCGATAAGGCATCCATGGACCAGAAGCGAAGTTTAACCTTAGATCGACCCATGCGTCTGTTATTATTGAGCTACGAGCCACTCCGGTCACAGTACGTGGTCTAACAATAATTTTAAAAAGCTTAGTTAATTCAAGATTACCTAACCTTCCCGTAGAATTTTAACGATATTACAGTAAGTTGTTTGGTATTATTTTGACAGTTTGGGATAGCTTGATGTGCTGGCTTCCGTGCAATTTGTTCATCACCGGAAACATACGTTTACTTATTATTATACAATTTTATCTTTTAACACGTAAATACTAACCTAAAAAAAGGTTGAAACCAACTATTTTGAATCGCTTCCATAATTAGCACGTCTGTTAACCTCGCAAGCACACGTCAAGCACTCTGGCACGTAACACAGAGTTCTATTACTGGACAAGACAGGACGACAAACGCAAGCAAATTCACACGTTTACCAAGTTCCGCTAAGTATAACTGCGCTCGCTTCAGAGGATATTGTCTAACTTACGAGCAAGTGATGTGTAGTGTGGTCTGGGGCACATCTAGTTCCACTACGATCAACTTGGAGTGAACTTTACAGGTTTAGAGTAAACTGATTTATTTTTTATATTAATAACATACAGCTGTAGTCTGTAGCTTGTAGTAGAGTTGCACTTGTATTTTGCCAGGTATGTTTCAGTCCCATGTAATGTGTCTATTGCTACAATTCGGACACAAATCTAGGATACGGACTGCTACTAGAAAATCCTAGACGGGAAACTCAATACCACTTCATATAACACGGGAATCGACCAAGACCACATATGCTCAGCAGTAGCGCTTACGACCACCAGACCAACTTGGCAGATAAATACGCCGTATCTATTCAGGATTCTATTCCCAGTACCTATCATTAGGTACTTTTAAAAACTAACTGATTACAGTTAGTTTATAAAAGCCAAATCTACATAGATACTGCATCACAACTGCTATATTACTCCCAAAAAGAATTGGCGTGCAAAATGCAAAAAATAAAACGTATCATTTGTTATAATTTTGAACATCACACTAGAACGATATTTTTAACTGTACAATCACGAACTGTGAAAAAATGTGAAAACACTTAGTGGCTTCTAAAAGCATTTTTTTTTCAGTATTCAGTAATTTTATGTTGCCACCATTGTAGTTATTTGGAACTCAAACTAATATGAGACAGGATAGATATATCTAAAAGTTGTATTCGTTTTTGTATGAAAAAAAAAGCTTTAGAATGTTGATTAGTGTAAAACAAGACAGTATTAAGTACAACCTCTTACCCACAGTCTATCCATTCCAGTGGAATACAGCATACATTCTAAGATGTCCTGCATGCCACAGTGCCCACAAGAGTGACAAGACAAGACTCATGCTCCTCAGGCACTCCCTGCTTGTATAATCTAAGACTACCCACTTCGCCCGTCCCCCCGGCGAGCAACTACGAGCTTAAGGGAAGCTGTTGTGTTGGGGTCATAAATCTCCAGGCCGATTATCGACTACCTGTCTGGAAATAAGGTTAGTACGTCCATGTAAGTACTGAGTTTTCTAAAGAAGGGGTTGGTTTTAAAGTTACTGATGTTGGGATAGGCTTGGCCTTTTGTGTTACTGGAAAAATAATGACGTATACGCTTTTGCCAACATTTGTTTTTCAGTGCAGTATTTAGGTTTAAATCATAGTGGAAAAGTAACTAACATTAAGTACTATCGAGTAGCTTGTATATCTCAGCTAACGGTGCATGTAGACTAATTCGGTCACTCTGTGTTAGTTTATAAAGTGCCCAACATTGACTTTTGAAGTTTATTTGCAATTATATTATGGACAAATGTACTTACTTACCTGGCTTCATACCGAACCTGTGTCTTTTTATTTTAACACTAGCGACTCTCCCCGGCTTCGCACGGATGATGTTTTCAATAAGATTTTCATACTAAAATGCCATCCAAATAACCGACTATTTAATTTTTATTTTGTCAAAAAAAAAAAAAAAAAAACTTGTCCTGTCAATTATGAACTCGACAAACTATAAATCTGCCAAATCAGTCAATGAGTTCTCAAGTAATGACCTTTCATCATACATTCAAATACTCATCAAATACTATTAAGAAATATAGATTAAAGTCAGGAAACCAACTTAAAAGTGCAAAGAAAACATCTTCTGTTTATTCCTGAACCTTATGCGCAAGTAGCAGCCGTGCTTGACAGTATTCTTTGTTAGTTAACCGTTTCGTGCCACGACCCAATGATTATTAACTAAACAAAGAACTGAACTAAAATGTTTTCAATGTGCCCCGATACGGCACTAATGGTTATCTACGTGATGTAAACTGGTAATTAAAAATACTTTATAGTTTATGAATTAGATTATATTAGGTCTTTACCTATGAAATTGCCGTTCTGCAGTACTGGCCATTTCAAATCAAAATATTTTTTGTTTGGCTAAGAATTCTAATTTCAAATGAATTTTATTTTAAAAACATGGATTTATTTTTCCAAAAGTAGTCATTTGTTTATTGATTAGTGTTACATTTTCATCGCATTTAAATCTTTTTCGTCATCATGGATACGTTAAAAATTCGAGTAATTATGGAATATGAGTACCGTCGTGGCAGCAACGCGGCACAAGCGGCACGCAACATCAACGACGTTTACGGAGCTAACACTACAAACCAACGCACTACCTGTTATTGGTTTGCTCGCTTCCGTTCTGGAAATTTCGACCTGAAAAATGAACCTCGCGATCGTCCGAGGACTTTGGTCGACAATGACGAATTAAAGGCGATTGTGGAAGCTGATGATACACAATCTACGGCTGAATTAGCAGCAGCTTTCGACGTTAGCGTCAAAACAATATTGGTCCATTTGCGTCAAATTGGCAAGGTAAAAAAGCTTGACAAATGGGTGCCCCACGAACTCAATGATCGCCAGCGCGAAGTACGCGTCGAGACGTGCCTTGCACTGCTCAACAGACACACAAATGAAGGAATTTTGAACCGCATTGTTACCTGCGATGAAAAATGGATTCTGTTTGATAACCGCAAGCGCTCAGCAAGTTGGTTGGATCCTGGTTCAGCACCTAAACAATGCCCTAAACGAAAACTTACCCCAAGAAAAGTGATGGTCACTGTTTGGTGGTCTAGCGCCGGTGTGATTCAACACAGCTTCTTACCAAACGGGTGAGCATTACTGCAGATGTGTACTGTGAAGAATTGAACACAATGATGGAGAAGCTGGCACATCTCCAACCAGCATTGGTCAATCGCTCGTCTCCGCTGCTCCTGCACGACAACGCGCGACCTCATACTGCACAGCAGACGGTCTCCAAGTTGCAAGAACTGGGGTTGGAAGCTCTCCGTCATCCGCCCTACTCACCAGACCTTGCGCCTACAGACTACTACTTTTTCCAGAATTTGGATAACTTCTTGGCGGGAATAAAATTCAATACCCGAGAGGCAGTACAAAATGCCTTTGAAGAATTTGTTGCCTCCCGTCCAGCTGATTTCTTTAAGAAGGGCATCAATAAACTGCCACTGCGTTGGCAAAGATGCATTGATTGCATGGGTGATTACTTCGATTAATACAAATAAAAAATACATGAAAAAAATTAATTTAATTTTTTTCATACAAAACGGCAATTTCATAGGTAAAGACCTATTATTTTGTTTATTTACTGTTTGAGTTGAAAAGTATCTGAGTAATTTAAGGGTTCATTTTATATTTGTCTTGATAAACGACATTTGATTCTAGCGTTATTACTGGCCGTTTTTTTACCTCGTTTAAAACCAGAATAATCATACGCTAATGAAACAGACAACGTAATTTGCTCAACGTATTTCACTGAATTCATAGTCAATCCCAATGAATCGATAAAAATCTAATCATTGCCTTGTAGTCCCAATAAAGACTGGCAAATAAGTTTTTCGAATTAAGAATTCTCATCAGCAACAAACATAAAAATAGCTCAATTTTTTTAATTCAAAAACGGCACCCCACCAAGAAGGAGAATTAAATTCCACAAAAAAACAAAGTAAAAAGGTGTTCGACTCCAATTAATGATGGCAATACTCACAGCGAGATTGGCGAACAATTTAAAAGGCTTTGATGTTTCGCAGATGTTCCGTGGCGCCACTGTGCTGCAGATTTGCGGATTATGGAGTAGAAAAAGCAGTTTGCACTCCTTCATTCGGGGATCAACTCTATTGAGAGGAAAATGAGACATTTTAAACGATTTGTTGAACGTTAAGATGAAAGGCATTGGCATGTCTTTGGGTTTGGCTTTTAATGATACCTACTGACTTCTGGGAAAAATATTTACCGAACTGTATTTTAAATCTTTTTGATCCATGTTGCTTGTGTTATTTCTTCACAATTATTCTGATCACAAATAATCTCTATTTACCTAATAATTATTGACTTATTTTGCCATCCCGGTATGACACCGTCAACGTCAAACTGCGATGGCTGAGCGGTTTAGCAAAACGTTGTGTTAAAACAAAGGTTTTTAGTAGAATCCCACCAAAGGACGGTACAATTATGCACGCAATATGGCCGCTACTTTATAGTAATTTCTCTTATCATCGTCCAATAGTTACTTGCTTTATATGTACTTAAAACTCACGCCCTTTTCCTATAGGAAGAAACTTAGGAACGCCACCTGCTACGATATTTAAATAGGTATTCCTTTTGCTGCGTGGTTCTCGCCACCGAGGCATGTATGTAATAAACTGTAATAAAGTTAAAAAGAACTATCAGAAATTTTATAGATTGGGGTAGCTTGATGTGCTGGCCTCTATACCTGAAGCTTTATGATGTTTACTTAATTTACTCATATGAGACCTCTCTGACTTGGATTTCGTACGTCATTCCTTTTTGTCTCTACTAAACATTATTTAAGTATTAACGCACTGTATCTTATATGTATATTGCATGCACGTAGGCATCTCGTTTCTAAAGCAAATTAACAATTTTCCGGTATTTTAAACAAAGCGTAGACAAAACTTTTGACCTCTTTCTGTAAAACGCATGACTACATTCATTAAGACGCCGGGCGTTTGGCTAGGTACGCAGTTTTTTGTTCTACCCTCATTAATTGTTCTTTGATGAGAGGCTGCTTGCTGCGGTTAAGACGCGCTTTGTCATAATTATACACAGTATTTACGTATAATTCAGGCTCAAGGGTACCCTGATTAAGTTAGTAATTACGTTTGTTTTATTAGTTTGATTCATGCTTGGATTTTTAATCACATTTTAAAATCTGAAAGCCTGACAACCAGTCTTACGAAGGCGTACCTATAACCCTCGTCTCGGAAACCACGTGATTTCTGTAAAGAAACAAAGTCTGTACCTGGTCAGAACCCAAGGGGTTTCTTGATGGCACCTTTCCGGTGCAACTCGATTTTAAAGGTACTGGCTGGCACGATAAGATATTATAATATTTTTTTACGAAATCCTGAGGTTTTAGTTAGTTTACAAAGTTGATAGTTAGTTCAAGGTATTTTGAGTTTTTACATAGTGCGATGAAAAGTATAACCAAATATTTTTGAAAGGCGGTAAATTAGCAAAAGGTTATTTTACTAGTAATTTTATTAAGCATGTACTGTGATAAATAGATACCAGTACAAGAGTCCTTGCCCATCATGCTGGAGGTTGTCGTTTCAAATTTAAGCAAGTT
Organism: Phlogophora meticulosa; assembly: GCA_905147745.2. Taxonomy (NCBI): domain Eukaryota; kingdom Metazoa; phylum Arthropoda; class Insecta; order Lepidoptera; family Noctuidae; genus Phlogophora; species Phlogophora meticulosa. Next base: position 3,857,861 of record LR990525.1, read on the forward strand.
TCTTTTGAGTTTATCAATTCATCATCACTAACATCAGTAAAAAAAATATCGTGAGAAAACCTGGACTGAAAATTAATATAAGTTTGAAATGGGCAAACCGTTTTGCAGCAAACGTGTTGATCAATGCTCCTGTAAAAAACTGTAAGAGAAGCGACCTTTACCCTGCTGCAGGACAGTAACAGACTGGTATTTTTATTTATAACTATAACTTATAAATTAGTTTAAACGTGCCTGAAGTCACGTTATCTGTATAGGTAGCTGTTATAGGTACTCAGCTATGTCCCATGCAACTACTTCAAAATTCATCAATGGATTACAAAGTTTGATGAACTTCCTGGATACTCTAGCATGCTAGCATTAAATTGAAACCACAAATCCACTGAGCTGAGCGTGTGATTATGTAGATGTGCTTCTAAGATAGTTCATGAAACATTTTTGAAAGATAATGCCACCGTTTCCCAAGCTCAAAAATAAAATTAAAAAAAAGAATGCTGGACAATCCACACACCATCATCTATCCCCAAGCTAAGCAGAGCTTTTGTATTAGATGACTGATATACTTAAAACAATACATTACATAGATATATATTTTTTTATTACACATAGTAAATACCCAGAACATCCGGAACAAATCTTTGTAGATCGTACAAACATTTGTCTCAAGGCGGGCATCGAACCCACAACCTCCTGCGTCGCAGGCGGACCTTCGCCCGCTGCGCTACATAGGTTCATCAAAAAACGTATCCTTATTCAGTGAATTCTCTAATCTCGTACTGATATACAGCTCTAGTTAAATACAGTGACTGATGATTACAAAATAAGAACTAAATCAGGGATGCCAGATTAGTTTGAGCCCTGAATTTGCCCATGTTTTGGTCGATGCGTTTAAAATGACCACTATGTTTGTTTGGGAGCTTTAGTACTCGTATGTAATGTATTGCAATAGGTATATCAGTTGTCTAGTACCCATAACACAAGCTCTGCTTAGCTTGGGGCTAGATGATGCAGTGTGTTTGTCCAGCAATATTATCATATTATTATTATTACATAATATCATACAACCCGGTGACGTTTCGCTGTGGCTAAGTCTACAATTAATGACATGGAAAGTTAATAAAAGTATTTTACCGAGCACAGACTTGCAGCTAATGCAACGTTGTGTAAAAAATTTAAGTCAATCCATCGACTACCTTTTGAGTTTTCAGACAAGAATACACAAAAGATGATATTTTACAAAGTCAGATTGATATCTGTACAACTTGTTGTAGACTATGGCCAGGTATACATCGCACAGGATCTTGTAAGATAGGTAGCCCAGTGTCGCATCTATGAGACTGAAGCTTCATAATTAATGGTTATGCAAACGTTGAATATAGATTAAACCTCGATGCATTAGGGCAGGGTGTACTACACCCCTTATTCCAGTGTTATTGATGCGCTTGACTCTATTTGACACATAGTGTCACATAGTCAGGTAACGACCTGACTAGTGTTTTCTCCATCATTAGGGTTGGCTTCATGTCAACTCAGATACAACCAAATACTTACCAGTATTTTCTCGACTCGAGACTAGAGTACAAAGCGGTACCAGCGGTAAAGCGATTGTCAGATTTTCAGGCATCTTACTACCCGTAACGACAATCAAAGATTTACGAACTATAGCCGGGATAAACGGTTTAACGTGTTTACAGAGGCACGGAGGGGTCTCGGTATGTCACCGATACACAGGCCGACCTTGACAACCTATAATCGACCCATGCGGGTTAATATTTAGCCACAAGCATTACCACTGAATTATTTTACAAATTCTTGTACTGAGACTATGGCCCTTAAATCTATGTAGTTTAATACAATATACCAAGGCACTAATGTACTTTAAAACAGTGTATACCACATTTAATATAAAGACAATGTTGCAGGCACTACTGAGAAAACGAGAACAATACATTTTAACGAGAGGAACCGGTATGACATAAAGATATTTATCCGAGATGACTGTAAAGGCGAAGAGGGTTGTACGCTTCTATCTTAGTCTTTTGATTGGATGCATTTACCTGGTACTGAGCTAAGTTATGCATTGTATCAAGTGAGCGCAGGTTGGATGGACTTGCAGACAAGATTGTCGCATGAATATTTTGTTGTTTATAAGAACGTAGGTACCTTTACGTAGGTTCTGAAATATATTTTTATTATCTCTGGGTTGGTCTTGTACATGGTCTTGTCGTAATTTATGACGTTTTACATGTGAAAGTATGAACTCCAGATTTTACGGTAATATTAAAATCTCTAATCGGCTTTCGTAACTACCCAATGGGTGTTCAGGCGACGGGAACTTTTCGCTAGGGTTTTGCCGTGTGTCTGTCTATACGTGTTTCCGTCTGTTTCTCACAGGGCTGTATGTCTTAAAATATGTATTACGTGCACCGAAGTAGAAAAAAAACGTGCTGTTCGTTATTTTATAGTCACTGTTACCGAAATACATTTTTGCTTGAATTTTATAATAAAGTTGTGAGTCTGAACTGGGTATGGAAAATAGCAGTACATCTGGCTGTAATGAAGATTGACCTCTATGTAGATGGTCTTAAGAACGAAAAAAATCTCACCCTGTTGTAGTTAGTGTGTTTTACCTCAATACCAAAAATAGAAGAAATTTCGTAAAATGCACAATTGAAACCCTCAGTTATGTCATTGTATTGATACATTTAAGTCTTTAGTATACTAAATATAAATTGTAAATTCATTGAAAACAGAAATAAATACGTGATGGAAAATATCCATTTAAAAAAAAATTATTACTTTTCCAATTTAAATTATATACATTGGTACTAATCATATAAAATCAAATTAACTAATGGCAATTTTGGTTCATACCCCGCGTTAATTTTTTTTTTTTACATAATCAGCCCAACTATAGATTCAGCCTTCCTTTGAAATGAAATGAAATCACACTAAAAAAAATCTTTTTCAAGTAACTGAGAGCAAAATAGTTGGTGTCTGCTTACGAGTCCTATTCACCGCAATAATTGGAAGATGCGTTAGAACACCTACTAATAGGTGGGCATCTGGTAATTGTATACCTAGTTAGAACAGTTAGACATACTTAATTGAGTAGTGTCGTTTGGCTGGGGACTAACACAGTCTAACTGAAACCTGACTCAAGACAGATGTTTGTGATTGAGGACAATTCTGTATGTATAGGATTATGATTGGTGTATTTTTCTTTCAGGTCTGGTTTGTGCTCTTGATGGAAAAATCTAGACTGTGGAACTACGAATCATCATCATCCATTCAGCTAAAAGACGTCCACTGCTGGACAAAGGCATTTCCAAAAGATTTCTTCAACTCCTGTGCTGCGGCTCCATCCATCCATCGGCTTCCTGCTATCTTTACCAGATTTTCGGTCCACCTGATGGGGGGCCAAAGCTACGAATGGTTTCTTCAAATTGTCTCTGATTTCTTTTGTTTGAAATGTTTTTGTTAATAAAACAACGTATACGTGTATGAGTTGATTTAAAAACAAGAAATATTTAAATTTAAAAGATGTTGTCAAATATTAAAATATTCTACCGAATTATTTACTATAGAAACTAATATAAAAAATTAAAAAAACAACAACCTGACTAACACCAGTGTTTTCTATCAACAAAAGCTGAATTCAGCTGATTAAGTGTAGTTAATCCCTTAATGTGAAGTTCAAAATTCAGGTGTCTTAGACCCTTACTGTTTGAAAATTTAAAGCTTGTTAGTGTGAAAAAGATGTGAATTATCTTCGAGACATAAACAGGCTGGTAGGTGATAGTAACCAAACCACATTTTTATTAAATTAAAGTTCTAGTTTATATCAATCAATGCGAATGCCATTTGATTGCGAACATATTTCAGTGTTTAACTATGTATTTAACCTAATGTATCGAATTCATGTTTGTTAAAACGTATCGATAAACCGGTTTATATGAAAGCAAACAGATGGGTCAATCAAATTTAATATTGGTGCAAATATAGTTTATTTATTGTACGTATCAAATTTCGAACTAGAGGGCTGTGTTTATTGAAAACAAACATAATTAATTCACAGAGCTAGAGGGTTCTAGACGTTTTTTTTTTATTTAATTTAACTATTAGATCTAAATGTTTGCCTATTATGATGTTTGCTAGCCATTATATTAATATTCAAGCGAATGTTATTCTAATACATTACTTATATATGGTAAAAACATTTTACTTTTTTTTCGTCATAAAATTTTCCTTATTTTTTGTTGGTTGGTACAAGAGACCAGCACATCAAGCTACAACAATCTGTCAAATTTATTTGATAGTTTTTCAACTTTATTACAATACAATACGGTTTATGTTCAATTGGGAAAAATCATTTTGGGTTAGCTTGATGTTGTCGTGAGATTTAATACTTTTGTAATAAAAACGTATTAAATAGATAGATTTCTACTGTTCCAGTTTCAAATGAAGGAAAATCTTATGTTGTGTTTTGTAGTCGTTTACGCATAAGATAAAAACGTTTTTAATAAAAAAGATATTTCTATTGATACGGTGGTACAATCTTAGGAGATAAACTGACATTAGTTTTTGTACTTACTTTTATGATACATACGATACGTTATATAACCATCGTATATTGATATATACGATGGTTTGTGCGGTATGTTAATGTTTTTTACAAGTCTTGGAAATATTTCGAATAATAAAAAGAAATAACAAGAGACATAGTCAATATTAAGATTACAATTTTAAAGGGAACTAAATGGAAGAGTTGGATTCGCTCTGAAAATTGTTACAGTTTAAAATGAGCAAGACTGGATATTCTAACGAAGATTATAAATGCAATTGTGAGTTTATTTTTTCATTTGTTTTCACAACTTAGCTTCTCCAACTAATAATTGTGAAATATTGCATACACGATATCACCTTTGATAAAAAAAAGGTATTAACGGTAGTGAATCCGTGGGCAAAAGCTAGTTTTAAATTTGTCTGTGAAATAAATACTGACTATAAGGGGGGGGGGGATCCTGCAGGACTGAGTGTCATGAAAATAGGTACTTTCAACCGCGTGTTATTCTTAGAGTTCAATAATCAACCTGTTACATCACCGTAGCATTTTGTTCTCGTAAGTTGTGGGACGATGTCAGAATCGTTGTTTGCTATGCTTCTCGTTGCCATAGTGAAATAAATAATATAATAAAGAACTAAAAGTATGCGATATGATCTTTGTTACTTGAACACGTGTAAGGGTGAATAGTGAAGTGATATACCACGTTACCTTTTGTCTAACTATTTATAAATGTTTTTTTTTCTGTGTCTTTGACCAATAAAAGGACCATTTATTCCCGTGTAAATACATAAAATAATTACCATAATATCGTGAATGAGATCACATACAAGAGCTAGTATAGAATAACACTGCAGCAGATACCATAATAATAATTTTACAGAAAGCTTTTCAATAAGCCGTTTGGCTTATTGAAAGTTTTCAAAGCCATAATATTTATTCACGGAAAATCTGAGTCAATCTCCGGTACCTATTTATCTTTAACCCAATACCCCAAATCCTGAAACTAAAATTAAGGCTATTCAGTGTTTGACTTGAAACCAATGAATTTTAATAATCTTATTCAAAATAAACCTCTTTTCTGAAGCTTTACAATTTACACCCACGCCGGTTGTGAGTCTTACGCACGCTGACCTTTCTGAAGAACATCACATTATTTATCATTAATTATGATACTGATTTTCAATTTCACCATGGAAATAACAAACTTGTTATGCACAGTTTAATGTGAATTTTCCGGTCGACTTTGTCTTTAACGTAAAATTTTGCGATTGTAACAATAGGTGTCACCTAAAGGTGCAGGTCGACAAATAGAAGCACTCTGTACTGCGCTACATTGTAAGAATATTTAGGAAATAATTTAGGTATCACCAGGTGTTTGTGAAAATGAGAATTAAAGTCATCCATAAAATAATTACAGCCAGGTATTTTCATTGCGGAATTCAGCAGAAAATCGTTTTTGAATCCACTTAGTGTTTACATGAAACTGTACATGTTTGTTTTCATGGATATGCCTCCACTACTAACAGTACTAAAATCATTCTGAGAATGTATTTTCTAGCTCAATTTTTCTATGGAAATCGAAATATCAAGCCGTTGTAAGCTTCCCGATACCAGCGTTCACGTTTCCATGAAAAATGTGATTTTCAGAAAATTTGCCGCTACTGATTGTGGTCGCATTGTAGGATATCTACGTAGTGTAATCAACCTTAAAAATGATTAAATAATTTAAGAAAGAGCCTCTCACCGTTTAATGTAACTGACACGCCGGCCGCTTACGCGTACAACACACAATAAACCACGTGATTGGGGAACAAAACATCGCAACAATGACGTCACTATTACAAATTCTTTATTCGAATAGGTTTTATTTTATGAATTGATAAACACAAACACTTGTTATCGCGAGCGTATGGCGGGGATCGACGGCGCGTTGGGACGCGTCCGCTTTTGCCGAATGCTCGGCAAGCACTGCCGGTTGCCTGAAGCTTCGCCCCCGCCCGCCCTTTACGGGCCTTTCTTTGTTTCCCTCATCTCCCCCCGCGCCGTGTTAAACAAATCTCCGTGTGCTGTGATCTTCTTCGTCAATTGATTTGTGACGAAATAATTTCGCCGCGATAATTGTTCTAGCGGGAATTAGCGAGTGTTTTATGCTTGGGGCGGCCATAAGGGCGGTTTTAAAACCGTTATTGGGGCTTGCTTTGGTAAAAAGGTATTGGGTTTTATTGTTATGGTGAAATCAGCAGGTATATAATTATACTGTTATTTTGATTGTGTTTATTGTAGCTGTTTTATTGCAATAGGCAGGTTGTACAAAACGTTTCAAATATTTTAGTATTTTTGTTTGTGTTACAGATTATTCCAGGAATTATTTGTACCGGAAGGCAAAACTATTGACAGTACACATTTTCTCACAGTTTGTGGCTAAATAAAAGCAGTAGCACCGGGTCGATCGAATCTTAAGCTATGCTTGCCGAGGTCAGTCTGTGGATGAGTGACCGTTTGCAACATTTTATACATATATAGAGATTCCTCCTATATTTCTTTTTGTAGTCGCCACTGATTGTGGAGGTCAGATAGGCAGTCGCTCCATGTAAAATATTGGTATTCAGCAGCATCCAGTTAGACTGGAACCAACCAAAAAAAAGGCTCGGCAGATGATAAACATGAATATCCTCACTGAATCACTCCATCCTAACAGTTAATACATTCACAGACTAAATATATGAGCGGCTGGATAAAACTTGGCTGGAGGTAGATCACTGTGCTGCCCAATTTCTCACAGGCAATGGCAACTTTAAAAGCAAATTATTTTCTTTCAAGCTTGTTTACCTTTGTGTAAATGTTCTACATCAGTCTGTGAATACGAACAATCTGCTCATCATGTCCAATGGGAGTGTACTCTTTGGCAAAATGATCGCAATATAATGTTAGATAGTGTGCACGTTGCATCCGGAGTTGTTTACTATAAGGACCTTGTAGAAACTATATCAAATTTCCGTGCGTTCAAGCGTTTTTGCCATACCTACTACTATTGGAAGCAAATGTAACAGCTCATCATTTAGGACCCATTAATACCAATGAGTGTTAATTTTAAACCGTAGTGCTAGGCAACTGGGCCTAACCCAGTTGTAAACGTCTCTTTGTGCCTATTGGCCTAGTTCTGTTCTGTCTCCTGATTGAGAAGTGGAAATTATGTATTTTTCTAACTCCTCCGCTGTTCTTTTCTGATTGAATTCGTTGCATGATCCAAGACAGTTGAATCGTTTCGCTGGGAATCGTCGGGCTTCATTGCCTAGACGCTTTTCTGGTGGTCGCTACTGTTGATTCTGGTTATTTAGGAGTTGCAGTGGTTTGGGAATAGTGTGGCGAGATTGTCCCAAATTCAGACTAAATATATCACTGTTCGGCAATTTTACGTTTTATTTTGTAATAAAAAACTCATCAATGAATTCTGTTGAGCCTCTGATTGCGTCTATATTCAATGCAATGCTTTTATGTGAAAAATATGTAATTTATTTCCTGGCTTAAAGTATTGTATGATTATTGTTCTGGATCAACATACTTTCGTAATTGCTAACAGGATCTGAAATTCATAGTTGCTTTAACATCACCCTTATATTCCCCGCAGGATTTGGGGAGAGGTGCACCTGTATATCCAGATCATCATCATCATCATCTGCCAGCTGGGTCTGGGTCAGCTTCCAGTCTAACCGAATGCAGCTGAATACCAGTGTTTTACATGTCACGCCTATCTGACCTCCACAACCCAGTTACTGGGTTGTGGAGGTCAGATAGGTAGTCGTTTACACGGCAACACGATACCCTTGGTAAGAATGGTTGTCAGACTTTCTAGCTTCGGACTACCCGTGACCAACGGCTAAACGCGCTTTCCGAGGCACGGAGGAGTCTCGATATGTTACGAACGGTCACCCATCCACAGACTGACCTCGGCAAGCATAGCTTAACCTTCGATCAACCCGTGCGGCTATTCTTATCTAGCCACGAGTTTTTATTTGTCCAGATGTATGAACGTAAAAGATGCAAAAGGAGTGTTCCAGCCTTAACACAGTCGGGCATCGGGACGAGCGCGCCGAGCGACGTGTGGCAGAGGAGAAAGAGGACACAAGGCTCGTTCGCTCCGTGTCTCCGCGCGTCATCAGCGGACGGTCGACGAACAACAAACACGCTGGACCCGTCACACTAGTAACGGGTCCAGCGACTTAAAAGAATCTAGTGCCTCATTGTATAGATCAAGTAAAGTCCCTTTGTAATTCTGTATTTCATTAGAAAACCTATGTAGTATGTGAGTATGTAGAGATCGCAGCAGACGGTATTTTGCCTTACTCCATGGCGCAAAAGCTTCAAATTATGTATGTCATAATACAGAATGGATTATAATGTGATGATATTTTATTCGGATTTTTATTTTGTAATAGCATTTTGTTTTGTAAGTACCTGTTATATTTTTGAGCATTAAGTTTTGTTGTTGTTACATGTTAGAAAACATAACATGTTATGTTATCTCCATGTATGTTTAGCTCGTAAGTAACTGAATTTCGTTGGCTTCAAAGTATCATAATTGATTAATAGATAGTCATGCCCACGCCGTAAAAATTAAGTAGGCCGAAGCCTGATGTCGCCGTTAAGAAATTAATAAGGAGTTTTATTGCAAAAGTACCAAATTATGTCGTAAAAATTCCGACATCCAATGATTACCGACAGATCCCTCCGTCACATCCCTCGGTAATTGGTAAAATGTCATTAACGAAACGTGAAATTGTAAATTACGATAATATTTTTATTGATCACGTGTCTGACGATAAATCTAAATTATTTGAGTTATATACGATGATGGATGATGTTTATTTCTGTAAATTTAAATCGGTACAGAAAGAATATTGAAAAAAATAAATAAATGGTACTTGATAATCACATATATAAAATTATACTATAAAACTAACTATATTCATATTTACAAAAAAATAAAAAAAAAGCCGACAAGGACACTCAAGCGTCAAAGTATTCCTCCGCATCGCTGTCGTCTGGAAACGTGCCCAAAAGTTTTTTTCTGTAAATTGGTTTCGATTTTGTATGGAGACGCGTATGTTCAGTTAAAAGGACGCGTTCGCATATAAAACTGATGTTTTCTGTGAACCAAAACTGAAAACCAATTTTACACATCAATAAATATTTAAAATTAAATGACTTCGGTGTTTCCTAGCTGACCTGAGAAAAACACTTTTAGTTTTAAGCTTTTACCCCACACCAGATTTTTTTTCCTGTATCATGGGTGCGTTAACAAACATTTAAAGTCACATACACAAACGAACAGATAGGCTGAAGGCTACACAAATATTATTGCTCCATGTGGGAATCGAACCTGCAACACGCAGCGCAGCAGCCAATCGCTCAGCCACTGCGCCAACCATGCCGTCAACACGGAAAGCAACTTAGAGGTAGTATCACTCCCTTTCAAGTTCAGTCATTATTCGAAGGTTAAGTTACGCTTGCCGAGGTCAGTCTGTGGATGGATGACCAGTCATTACATATTGAGACCACTCCGTGCCTCGGAAAGCCCTTTAATCCGTTGATCCCGTCCTTTATTCGTAGATCTTTGACAGCCATTACGTATTCCGAAGTCTGAAAGTCTGACAACCAGTCTTACCAAGAGGTACCCCGTACCGCGTATCCCAATAATTGATTCGAGTTGTGGAGGTCAAATACGCAGCCCCGCTGTAAAATACTAGTATTCAGCTACACTTGATAATACTTGATATCATTTGACATCCACCCCAGCAGGCAAGTGATGATCGGTGCCACTGTTAAGTGTCATTTTGACTTCCCTTGCATGTAAATGTTAATGTTTCTGTTCTACTTCAGTTCTTCAAGTAATTTTTTTCGTATAAGAATTAAATCTAACCTACATTGCAGAAGCAGTTTTAAGAGAAGAACTAACCTTTTAATGATTAATCTAATACCTTTCAACGAGCAATTCTTGTATAAACATATGTACGTACATAAATATATAATCTGATTATCGGAAACGGCTTCAACGATTTTCATGAAATTTAAAATGCAGGGGTTTTCAAGGGCGATAAATCAATCTAGCAAAGTTTCATTTTTAGAAAACGTCGTTTTATCCGAGCAAAGCTAGGTCATCCAGGTACTACATACATATACTGTAACACACGCATTTTTTCCATAGGGGTAGGCAGAAACTACAGAGTGCCATCGCATGCTACGATCCTTACATGCTATTTTTGCTTCGTCTATGTTCATATTATATCTGGTCATACACGCACGCCAGTTGCGATTACTACGCACATGACCTTTTTAGTGATTTATACGTAACTATTAATGGCCTTATTTTATTTTACGTATCAAAGCAGGTTCCCAGGTAACATTATTGAGTATTGATAAGATAATGGCATGCTTTGACTTAGTAAGAGATATACATTCATTTTATTCACATAAAGTAGGACATAATTAAATTATATAAGTAGCTACATCTATAAATAAATTCTGTAATCTATGTATATAATATAATATGTATAAATGAATCCCTATTTCCCTTGGTCACGGCATCACGCGTGAACGGCTGGACCAATTTAACTAATTCTCTGTTTATTGTGTTTGTTATTGTGAGGAGAAGGTACTTATGAAAGAAAAACTAAAAAGTTGCGCGGAACATAAGAAAATTTAAGAAAACTTGACGACTATTTATACTACATCCGTTTGACAGTTCAAGCCATGACAGGACAACGTCTGTCAGATCAGCTAGTTAATAATAAACATGCCTTTTGGTGCTAACCCAGTACCTAAGAACAGTCAGGCCCTCAGTGTACATAATCTCTTAAAAGCACAAAGTTATCTTTTACGCCCATCTAATCGGCCAGATCCATGTCAGTTTCAAGTGGCCGAATCAGGGTTGGCACTGTTGCTATAAAATCCTAAAAGCTATATCAGAACGCGGGCCAACCCTCGAGCCGTAATTACCTAATATCATTAGTAGCGACGAGCAACCGTATCGACGTTATTTTATTAAATTGGCATCGGTTAATTGATGAATGATGTCGCATGCCTTTGTTGATGGTTTTCAATTAGTTTGTCATTCATTTAGATGTGTGCGTGGAATAAACAGAGATGTACATACACACATCAACTCGCGCCTGTATACTCCGAAGGGTAAGCCAGAGGTGTAAGTAGTACTCCCACGCTTGTATTCCAGAACGGGTAAGCAAGTGTATACCTGAATACACTCACATTTCGCCAGTAAAGTTTAAGTTACATGTAATAAGGGTGAGCCTACTACTGACCAGACCAGGTACGAACACAGGCGCTGGGCCGTTTTTGAGAAATTCCTGATAAAATAGCCTAATATTTATTTGCCCAACCCAGGAATTGATCTCAGGACCTCACGCTCAGCAGTAACAACCACTAGGATCAACGAAGCTTTCTAAAGTACAGAACACCACCTGTTACAATGGCCACTTACTCCTTTTACTTCGTTTATACAGATGTGGTTACGGTCATAAACTGACTCATCACCTGCCTAGCCTTTTCCCAACTATATCGGGGTCGGCTTTCAGTCTAACCGGATGAAGCTGAATACCAGTATTTTACATGTAGCGACTGCCTATCTGACCTCCACAACCCAGTTACAGTCATAGACTGACTATGCTATTTTAATTAGCTCACTGTAACTTGGAAAATGCCCTAATACCCAGCATTGAATCATAATATGTCTAGATGATCGACACGTCAAACGATAAAATTGCTGAGTAAACATTAGCTCAAAATGAAATATAAAAATTAAACAATACCCATTTCCTTTTTCAATCTTTCAACAAGCCGATCTGTGACTGGCAGTTCATTATTAATATTTAAATAGCAACTTTATTTATTACAGAGCGTACATTTGCCGACGGCCAGTGTCAATACGAATTAAATATGTTTTAATTTCGCGTTCACAGGACATCAGTCATACTGGTTTAATTAATTATAATATTGTTACGCAGAACTCGACGGGCCATAGTAATGTGGATATTTTATGTGGAATATGATCGAACGGATCGCAGGTACTTAAATGGGCTGTTTAATTTAGTTGAAAACATGAAGCCATGAAGGTTGACGGCACGTTTGGCGCAGTAGCTGAGTGATTGACTGCTGCGCCGCGTGTCGTGGGTTCGATTCCAGCACGGAACAAATATTTGTGTGGCCAACAACAACCTGTAGTAGTTGTTCCGGATCTGGCTGTTTGTGCATATGAGTTTTAATGTTTGTAAACGCACCCAAGACAAAGGAGAAATTCCTAGTGTAGAGCAAAGTTTAAAAAAAAAAATAAAGAAAAAGAAGAAAGAAAGAAGGTGTTTTATAACTTATCTCCCTGTTATATTTACATTAGTATAATTTTCTCTAATAATACTAACGAAAGTAATAAAGATCTATGTTTTTATATCTATGAATGGTGTTGGTCTAGAGCTAGGTCCAAGTCAGGCAAAGTGTTATTTTCCAAGTGTTGATGAGAATAATTGGCTTTCCCCATATTACATGAGACCTAGAACATAAATGGCGAAATGTGGGTGTACTATAGGTGCACCCCTGTCTTTGCCTCTCCCGTTTAGAGAACACAAGCGTGATGTTATGTACATGAATAGTAGAAGATCATCATCTATCTGTACAAATAAATAAAATTGGAATGTCATGTTAAAAACAGCTGTGTACTATGTGAAAGAAAATATATTGTTTTTAGATTATATGTGCCAAAACTTTTGATTTTATTTTTCAAATAGGTAGATAAGTAAGAAATTTCAAATCAGATAACGGTGCTGTAATGACAAAAGCTTCGTACACACGGGGGATTAAACAAACCCAGATTATGCAAGTCGATAAGGTAAAGCGGTTTACATTATACCGTAAATACTTACAGACTGAACTGATTACGATCATTTGGAAATTTAACATAATATCTCAAAATGCATATTAAATCACTTGGTAAACCTAAATAAATAGCAAATGTCTAGCAGCATCTTCATAATAATATTATCTTCTTATGTTTTTTTTTGTTAAGAATTACAAATCTGGTTAACAGCAGTTTTCAAAAAGAATTTTTTACAAGAAAAAAAAAAGTTTTTTTTAACGTAAAACAAAACTTGAAAACACTAGGAATTTCTCCTGTGTCGTGGGTGCGTGTGATTTAACAAACTTTTACATTTACATACACAAACAGCCAGACCCGAAACAACTATCTGTAGGTTATACAAATATTTGTTTCATGCGGGAATCGAACGCACAACACGCGGCGCAGAAGCTGATCGCTCATCCACTGCGCCAATCGTGCCGTCAAGTCGTGCCGTCGCAAAATTACAAAGTCACGATTCCGCTCTATAATCACAAACGTCTATTGATAACCTATTCCTAATTACTTTGACTTTTCTAGCCTGCAGTTCTGACGTGGATGAGTCGGTTTGATCGATCGGTATAATATTTTTGTTCGATATTTTCAAGATGAAAATGATTGTCATACTATATCTTACCCTTCAATCTGCAAACCATTGTAACCGTCTTATGGTGACAGGTGGACCGTGTACTCAGTGTGGCCTAAGCTAATGCACCTCAAGTTATGGATGTACTAAAGTAACTTCTCTGCCAAACCGTTTGGGGAATACAAGGGCTATGGTGGTGTTTTGTTCAGATCAACGAGGACTAAAGAAAGTTCATCCGCGCAGTACTTCTGACCCTGCTATATAGTCACCGTCCACCCCACTTTATCACATCGCCGATGGGAATTACACTCGTTTCAACAACAACGCACATTGCTCGCTCTCAGGTGGCCCGTATCCCAGGTGCCGTGGAATCGGTAGCCACCAGTCAATGCATAATGTATGAATCGCGAGCGTCGATCGTCGAGACGATCTGTTTTGTTAAGATGTTGCTCATCTATTGGAAATTAGGTCACATTTAAGATACACCTTTGGAAAGATAAAAGTGATGGAAGATAATATTGAAGCTTTTAGAAATAGCTCAACAGCGTCCATTCGATTGCCTCAATATTTGTAGATCAAAGATCAATGAAGTCTTTGGAGATTCTAGCAATAGAGTTACAGACTGAATCCAAGGTTATTATATTTATAATAATAATAATAATAATAATAATAACATTTATTTCAGACCATAAGTCCATAGAAAAACACACATTACAATATTATACACAAAACATCAATACATATATGAAAACACAAAACATCTTATTTTAAATATTTGAAGGAAGCACGATGACTGGTCATCCATTGCCACATCATTGGACTATCCATCCTGTCGGCTACTATAGCCACCAAGCTGTTAGAGCTGTCACGCACTCGCCGCATCAGGGATGCTATCCGTGAACGCATCAGTGCGTAAAAATCTGGCACGCCATTCTCCGCAAACATCCCCGATGCACTGCAAAAGCGTGGCAGCCCCAACATCACTCTGAAGGCGTTATTGTATTGGACTCGCAGAGCATTGTACGAGCTTTTTGTATAGCTGACCCATAGGGCACACGTGTACATAGATTGGCAATACGCTCTAAAGAGCGTAATTTTCACCTCCCTAGTACAACGTGCAAACCTACGAGCCAGCATGTTACATCGAACTGCCAATGCTCTGCGTTCCCTCTCCACGTCCACATCATCGGACAAACTATCAGTGACCCAATGCCCCAGGTATTTGAACTTCGTGACCCTGGAAAGCTGAGCGCCCCCCAAGGTCACTAGTGGGACAGTATTGTAACATTTGTTTCCCGCTTTGAAAACCAGTAGTTCGCTCTTGGTCGCATTGTACCTAAGACCGTGAGCCACTGCATAGTCCTCACAGATGCGAAGAAGCCTCCTAAGTGCACTGATCGATGGACTTAGCAATACCATATCATCCGCGTAGCTGATGTTATTGACGCAGTGCCCGTCAATGGAGCACCCGATATTGGTATTGCTGAGCTCACAGATCAGTTCGTTTACATATAGGTTGAATAGCTTGGGTGAAAGAAATATTGATTGTATTAATAGTCGAGACCAAATAGTTCATTATGAGTTTAACAATTTAGGATATGCTTTGCAATTGGCGAATTCGCTGACTTATTATTTTATAACAAGCATGGCTTAAATACACTTTCTCTTATAATCTCACATTTTACATACTTGCGAGTACGACACATTTACGTCTGAAAATTGAGCTTATTCACCTCCATGTAAAGAGCTCTTCAATCTAAACACATGACATCCCCTATTTAATCAACTCTCTCCCCCTGTCTTTATAAACTCAAAAACATACTTGATTAAACTAAACACGTGAAAAATAACTCCAAAATGCTTCCGTGTGAGGATCAAGTGAGAGTGGTGCTACCACATGATGGATAGGTACAGAAGGCCAGCACCAGACAACGAGTGAAAATTAACACAAACTTAGACACGTTCAGAGTGCGCACGGGCCGACTAGCATTTGTTTAACAGAAAGCATGAGATAGGGGGTGCATTAACGTAGAAGATGGTTTTTGGTGCCAGTTGTATTAGATTTAAGCATATTAGCTCTTGTAAGTAGTTGTTGGCTTGTGTTACAAGTATGAAAACTGCTTGAAACCTCCAACAAAAATATCCATGTAACTTACATTAGGATGCTAGCTGGCTTGCATACTACTGTACCTTAAAAGTACGTAATGTATGCCCAGTGCATGTGTACTTTTCTGCAAGTTAATGGCATGTGGCGGCTTAGACCCGGCGCCAAATAGTAGCACGGCACGACAGGGGATTTTTGTAATACAGATGATTTCGAATCTTATTTAACAGTATTAACGCTAACATTTCATTGATATGTCGCAGCCTGCTTTGGCATCTTTCGGCACGTTCTGGCATATCGAAATGTGAACGCTAAGCAACATAAAATAAGGTCTCAAATAATTTTTGCTTACTAAAATCCCTTGTCGTGCCTTGTTGCCAGTAGGCGACGGCCCTTAGAGATGAGATCGCCGCACGTAATCGTCTATGTATTCGCTCGATACACGGAGCTAGCCTTCTGTATTCTTTATTTGGTGGTGCTAGCGTGCACTTCAAAGCGTTCGGTTGCCGAGCTACGGGCGCGTTGCGTGTCAATCGTGCAACGCGACCGTTCTAATTAACCCCCCCGCTGACACCTCCGCTTTCTTTATATCGGGATGAAATCGGGTTTACTTTTGAAGTGATATTGTGATAAATACATACATGTATAAACGTGTGTTATTGGATTTCGTCATCTGGAATTTTGGACTAACGACCCAAATGTAACTGACAAAATAAGCGTATATATAGGCGTGATGTTATGATGTATGTTACATAAACTCAATTCTTTTTTCTATGAGGAAACAGAAAGAAAAAAAAGTAATCAAAAAATATATAATTATGTATATGAATTTAATATATCTATTAATTTATGAAGCAGTTGCTGATTATGAGTATTCTATGTGTACGCGTGTGTCGCTTGTGACTTTAAAAAAAAATCAAAATACGCCCTGTTTTTATTCAGACCTACTTCAGATTAAATAAGTCTTCAGAGCTTCAAACAGTAAAAAAGAAATCACATGTTTTATTCTACGTTATTAAGTTCAAAAGCACTTTGCTGCTATAATTTGTGATATGACCTGGAGACCATATGTTCGATTCCCAGAATGATGTATTATTTTCTCTACTATAATTTCGATAATATCCTCAATTAGAGCCATATGGTGGCTAGCCCATACAAGGTGACTTTTAATACACTATCAATCTTTTGGGGGGTGACAGTAACTATGGATCAACAATTATTTTTTTGTATTTCCAAGTTGAAAGTTCCATAAACTTCCATCACATAGAATAATTTCAGATGCGCTACATTTTTGTTTTTGCACATTTTTCACTTAAGTTCTAACACCACGTAAGTCAAGAATAGCAACTTTAGATTTTATTAATTACTATTTTAGATACCACTTCAATAGCATTTGTTTCTTGAAAAAATGTGATAAGCTTGATTTTTGTGATACGTCGAGTCGCCTAAGTTGAGTTAACAGAATTGACTTAAGTGTTGTTAGAACATAACCGGTGATTTACTGTACAAAATTGAAGCCATATTTAGTCTACAAGAAAATCATGTGCAATTGTGACTAATTTAATGTTACTAGCTGTTGAAGAGCTTCCCGCGCTTAAAATGGCGTTTCTATTTCTGCAACCGCGCAGAAACCAAAATATAGCCAGCGGAATACTTGTTGCGACAGGATGACTGTGTTAAGTGAAATAATATCAGCAGCAATTGGGATATATCCGAGGTTTTTTGATGAGTAGGTACACACTTACCGAATATTTTCTATAAAATATTGTCGTATTTAAAATCTTGTACAGACTGTATTGATTGATCTTGCGAATCTGTCAAATTCTTTGATTGTTTTTCAACTTTATTGAAAAATTTTAAGGCTCGCTGTAAACTTTTCTCAATTGAATATTGAGAAAAGTTTACAGTTTGGGATGGCATGATGTGCTGACGGCGTCCATTACGATTGTCTTCATTTAGTACGTGAAAGATAGGGTTCACTTCAAGAACGCAATGAGTTGGGATCGAGCTCACGGCATTTTGTTCTCCAGTCCGTACAGTTGCAGGCTTGAACTCGATAAGGTATTATCTATTATGTCAGCGTTTGAAATACAGTGCATTCTAACTTATAATAATATTGTAACAGTGACAGCATAGACTATATGCACAAAACTCAATCAATAACACTTAATTACCACCACATAATTGCCACCCACTCGGCCGTCGACACACGATGACTAATATTATATACCCATACCCGATGCCATAGAATAAGAATTATGGAAATAGATACGAAACCCCTCTGGCAGTGTGCTGATGCCTCCGAAGAAAACACCTACTACCTATCTATTCTTACCGCGTACTTGCTACGACTATTATGCGCACACAAGCAGGATTGTCAATTTTGTCATTGATTGAACTCAACGCAAACGCCGATACAACCGTACTGTTTTGAACGTATCATACGTAAATGGTAGGCATTAAACATGCATTTTGATTTAAAGTTTTGCATCTACACAAATAAAATACCTACCTATATCTATCCTTAGCGATCTACCTGCAAACTTGCTACGTCTAGTACTAGAGTCTCTAAAGCAGCGATATCAATAATTATGACAAATATCAAGGGCGGAGCGCGCAACGTGCATCGCAAACGTCGATATAACCCTACACCCTTCTGAACGTATCACACGATATACTGATATGACTAAAAGATTCACGTCTACACATTCGTATTCTATGCTAATATTCATAGCCGATGGACAGCGGCTAATAAAACGCACAAAACCGTCTCTGGCAACAGTGCGACGCGACACGGGTGATTGATGAAGCGCGATCGATTACCGCCGAGCCGCGGACGCGTCGCTGTCACTGTATACGCAAACGTGTAGACGGCCTTATGTCATCACCGAGTGTGTTGGTGTCCTAAATGGACCACACGGTAACGGGAAGGATTTTAATCATTGCGAAGTTTATGAAGTAATAGCTCACATTTCCTGTTCTTCTCGGCGATAATCTCTTTGGCGTTTTCTTAGCAATCCGATCAGTTTTTTCGATAATAAGAATAGGTCTAAAGCAAGCACAAATATTGTTCAACTCTTTAAATCAAAAAGAGAATGTTATGCTTTTCTTACACAATATTTTATCGGGTCAAAGCAGCCCACCCGCAACAATCGTATAGCTCGTATATCTTCAGACGACAAACAAAACTAAAACAAATCTCTCTTGTAAAACATCTTTCGAAACTGACCATTTCCAAAACGGAACTCAATCCCTCAGGTAGCCGAAAACATACTTTTTCTATAAGCCTACTAGGGACTTTCCACCCCTTTTTGAACCTACCTAAAACAGGGACCAAAGCTCCTTAGGATGCCCCTGGGTATTGCATCCGTTTCGACCTTGGCTGAGCTTAACAACTTTGCATAATATTCCCACTCAGTTTTGAAATTAAATCATGATCTTTATAGTAATATTCAATATTTGGTGAAGTAACTAAGCTTATTTTGTATTACACTACAATTAAGCTTTTTTCAGTGTAGGTTTTTAAACGGTTTCTTTGCTTACTCAAAATTAATTCGATTAAAAACAGCCTCCAATCACGACGATTTTTAAGTACGCTGTCTTTCTACTATTTTTGGTAATTTAGATTAACGTACCAATGTAACGTTACACGAGGTATGGATAACTTTTTCGAGAGGAATCTTTGCCTAAAGACTGCAATAGGGGCTGCCACACAATCAAGCTGAGGAGTTATTTTTGAACTCATCCTAGTATTTTATAGCTCAATTCTTGAGGGAGACCCTTAGGAGCGGGTCAAACCGCAGGGCATAGCTCGTAGGAAATAAAATGTTCTGAATAATAGAACAAGGTAACATAAAACACAACGTAAAATTGTATTTACAAATAAATTCGAGCCACGGCAAGCTGTAGCAACTTATTGATATTGACATAAATGATTGATGATCCACAATCTATAATAAAATATCCTGCCGTGGACATTGTTGTTGTAGATCGATACATTGGTACACATTCTACTAGCGTTCCTCTTATGTTTCCAATAAAATATTACATTTTTAATGTATGGGTTGGATTTTGTTAGATATTTCATAAGTTAATGGACAGGGATGAAGGGGTCAGTGATAGAAAGATGCTGCCAGTTTTATGATGATTGCAAACTTAGATGTAGATTCATTTTTGTTGCGTTAAATTATCTATTTTCTCTAAATCATTATGTAGGTTGCAGTAAAAAGTATAGTCAATTGCGCAGATGTGTGGTTCTATCCTTAAATAAATTAGATTTCAATAACGCGATTTTTATAATCACTTCTTGTGTCCGTGTTTTGTTGGTTTTTCTCGAGATCTGTGCAACGTGAACATTAGAATTTTAGTACCTATGAAGGCCTCTTGATCCTTTTAGTATTGACCATTGTTGAATAAAACGTTGAACGACGAATCATTTAGTTCAAACTAGTTTTTTCTATGGCACTATGTCATTTAGTTATCGCTACTTCGCTCTACTGCTCACCACAGAAATAAAATAAAAACAAGTCCCAATTAAAAGCATCCTGTCCAAGAACACATTTTTCCAAGGTAACTTTATGGCTGTTCCTAATTTCGGACGTTCCGTTTATAATATGTTCAAATTGCGGGTAGAATGAGCTTAAATTATTCAAGACAGGCACCGACGTGGGCCGGCACACTTATACGCCAATTTGAAGTCCACACAGTCGTTGTATTCATTATAAAAAGTAATGGAAATGTAAAATGGAGAGCAGTTTGAAAGCCAGGTTTTGCGACTTAAAAAGTCTGAAACCTGAAGTTGTATCTGCTTTTAAATTAATAGCCACTAAATGTGGAATAAATTCGGGGTAATATTTGCTCAGAATTGGGACAATTGGTACTTTGCATTTGCTTATAGATTTTTTTTTCTTAGTGGGATCGCGGAGGTCCGTGTTCGGCTGCTTAAAAAATGTTCCGTCTTCCTACGCTCTTATGTACCGATGCGGTTCGTACGAAATTTTAGAGATAAATAAATTAGTCCAGTCAGGACATGAGCTGCTGCTGACTTCGACGAATCGAACCCACGACACGCGGCGCAGCAGTCGATTGCTCAGACACTGCGCCAACCGTGCCGTCAATTGAATGGTTTAATAATAGATTGTCGGATTTTCAATGTTCGGCTCAGCGCCGAAAGTTGAAAATTGAACAGCGCAGTGATATGGCATAAGTTATTATTATTGTTGGTGAAGTCGGGTATTAATTAATAAAAAATGTACACGTGCCTAAAATTAAGTGCAAAACAAACTGAGAACACTGACACAAAATAATTAGGGAGGAGTCATCTTCATTTCCGCGGCTTTGTTGTTTCGGATAGCACAGAAAGAGCTCACGGGGAAATTATTCAAATTCGAGAAACTAAATCTTAGGAGAAACGGGGAGCGGGGGTAGGCGGCTTATGATGCTAATTTAATTATTGCTGTGACGTTGCATCAGAAATAAGGTCATGAGTTCAAATCTGCTGAATCAAACTTTCAAGCTTGGCTTTCCTACGTTTAGTGATTTGCATGTCAATGTATATTTTCTACAGCACTGTCTCTGCATCACCCAAACAGAAAATGCCTATTGCATTAAGTCCGCCTCTGTAAATGTTTGTGCTTAGAGTATTAAATAAATAAATAAATAAATATTGAATGATGAGTGCAGTGTAACTATTTAATGGATATTTAAACCGTATTTCACAAACCAAAGTAATCAGGTAGCTGTCACTGTCAATGTCAATGTGAACTGTCAGTCAGCGAAAATGGCGGCAGATTGAAGGTGATGATTGACTTGGGACTTGGATGTGATGGTGAAATTGTGAGTGAATTAATATTACACAGCAATCAGCCTTTCCACATAGTATAATGGATACTCAAAACGAGCAACTCATTTATATCTTATACCTTCAAACGAGCATTTCTTGTATAGGTATATGTACAAATATATATAATCTGAATCTTGGAAACGGCTCCAACGATTTTCACGAAATTTAGTATGCAGGGGGTTTCAGGGGCGATAAATCGATCTACCTAATAATAATAATAATATACTTTATTAATTCAGACCGTGGTGTCCATTTTGTTATTAACAATAAGTGTTATAAATGCTTAAAAACTGTCAACACAAACAAAATAAAAACATTATCTTGACATGCTCAATCACTGCAGCGCCATTCCATAAAATTCCATACCATTAAATAACCTAAGAACACGATGTTTTATTTGAGCAAGGCTCGGTCAGCCAGGTACTGATTATTATAATGTAACTGGCCAGTGGGTACTATCTCATTGATATCTAAATTAATATTACAATCACGAGGATAAAAGAGGTTGTGGATGTAGGCTACTGAGAAGCTTGCACGGGTCGATCGATGGTTAAGACGTACGCTTGCCGACGTAGTCGATCCCGAATGTCCTTCTTAGATTTTTGACATTAATTACGATTTATCTGACAATAATTATTTTCATCAAGGCGTATCGTGTTACCCAGTTACTGGGTTGGGTCAGAAAGGCAGCCCCTCATGGTACATTGCTATTCAGCTGTATCCGCTGAGACTGGAAGCCGTCCCAACAAAGTTGGGAAAACGATAGACAGATGACGGTTAATATAAGGTACATTATCATATTCTTGGACACTTTTTCCCATGGGATTGTACACGTGCCTTAATCATATTTTTCCTTTTCCTTCCTTAACATTTCCGGATGTCAGCAACCAACCATAAATATAAATTCCTCAAATTAGTTAAAATGTATTTTCTGAACTTGTTTACGCCACAAAGTCACCGTCATCATCATTATCGCTATTCTCCTGCCCTTGTCCCAATTTATTTGGGGTCGGCGCAGCATGTTTTCTTCCATACATCTCTATTTGTCGTCATCTTCAAAGTCACCTCCTAGCCGTACCTATCATCTTTCACACAGTCCATCCATCTCATTTCCCAAAACATATCAGATTATAGAAAACTCAAAACCACGGCAAAGCACCGCTATACACAGCCTGAAACATTTCACCATGCTTGTACCAAAAGTTCCCTTTGAAAGCCCCACTTTAGTCCACATACCTTCGTATTTATTTCAAGTGGTTCATCGCGATCGGGTCGCACTGTCGCGTCACCTACTCCATGCTAAGCCGTCAAAGCCCTGTTACGGTTACATGAATGAACCGTCTGTCGTGGTGCTACACTAGTTACATGCTGTCCGACCTAATTGTTCGATGCGTCGCCACCTTTGTGAGAGCACAAAATGGCGGACGCAGGTAGGCAATGTAGAATAGGAATGTACAGATGCGACTGTCGATTTTGGTTTTTATATAAAATTATTGTTTCTACATTACATCTGATATTGGTAGATTTTGATGGTGTATCGTGTTACCCAGTAACTGGGTTGTGGAGGGCAGATAGGCAGTCACTCCATGTGAAATACTGATATTCAGCTGCATGGGGTTAGACTGGGAGTAGACCCAAACACAGTTGGGAAAAGTCTCGGCACAATGATAATGATCTGACATTAGTAGAAAAGTGATAATGATCTCATATTAGTAGAACAACATTATTGTCGACATGGTTACAGTTTGAATATAATAAAATTGTCGTCTTTTGATAAGTAGCCATCTCTGCAAGAAGGCAGTGCGTAGCATTCTTAATCTTCACTCTTTGCCAAACTGGTATGCTTCCTAGACAAATTAACTTAATAAATTAAAAATGTGAATTTTATCGTGAAATTGTTTGGGGTGCTACGACAGAAAACCTCCTCGAGTGCCCGCAGGCTGTAGTTCCCTTGCGGACAAGTCCGGAGTGAAGGCCAGTCTGTGGGACGGTGCACCCTGGGAGGCGGCTAACGACTCCCCTTGGGTAATCTTGCCTAAGGGGTTTCGATGTCCGCCTGCGAATATTCTGTCCGAAGGTACACTCCAACGCGTGTCCCTCTGCAATTGCAGAGGGCACAGCGGCGAAGTAAGAGCGGGCTCGGCGTGCACTTACCCTGCCACCGGGCAGGCAAAAGGAAGACTTGCTCCTCCTTCTGCCACCGTTAGTCTCGTAGCCCCAGAGATTGTCCAAGGTCATGTTTCTGACTTTTGATGGGGGTCGAGGGTCTTGGCTTAACCGCCCGGGCCGCGAGGAAGACAACCTCTATAAAAAATCACCCCAAACCTCCAAGCGGCGGCGCACCGTGAGGGAGGTTGCTAGCTTGACTAATGGGTAGCTAAATTAGTCTCTAGTGCGGACCACTATTTTGAGCAGGTACACAAAGTTATTACTCGTGGGAACAGAAATGGAAACACTTAAAAACAATTATAAAAATTACGAACGGAGGGAGAAAGAAAGGCGATCGGAGTCCGACGCCGCATCGATGGAGAGCCTAGAGAGCTCTGACTGCGAGGGAGAGGTGGTTTTCGGTGAAAGCTCACGTTTTTACCGGAAACGTGGCAAATCGGGGGAAGGATCGTCCTCCGAAGGAGAGTTTGTGTCGGCCCGCAAGATCCCCACCAGCAGTCGGGGTGCGAGCCGAGCAGGAGGAAGAGGGAGGGGGCTTACCTCCCAGGAGGCTGTTGAGCGAGCCGATAGGCTCGCCGCGGAGGGCCGCCACCCCGCAGCGACCAGCATCAGGGCTGACTCGGGGCCGTCAAGCAGTGTGCCGGACGCCGGGGAAGACTCCGCCGAGGAGTCGCGTAGAGCGCTCGGAGAGCTGGTCGTAGAAGCCTTAACGGCCATATCAAGGAAGCGAGTGAAGGGCTCAAAGAAGCGGGGCATCGCACAGTTCACGGCCTCAATCTTGGAGGCTGTAGACGCCTCCTTCGAGAAGCGGCTCGAAAAGAGGATCACGATGCTCCGGGCCGAGCTCATCGGAGCGCAGATAGTCGCCCCCAGGAAGAGGCACCAAAAGGGGGACGCATGCAGGGGCAGGAGCAAAAACAGCCCCAGCCCCAGCCGGAGTCGGAAAGCCAGCTGCTGATGCTGGTGCGCCAGGAGCTTGCTGCCTTTAGGCAGCAGCAGCAGCAGCAGCGGGAGCAGTTCCAGCTTCGGATGCAGCAGCAGCTATCCGTGCTGGAAGGGATTGTGCTGCGTCCCCCGCTCGCTGCCTCCGGTCAGCAAAAGACCTATGCCACAGCCGCCGCGGCCTCGGCTGCTGCGCCCAAGGCGGGCCCATCGGGACAAGTCAGGCGCGACGCCGTGACGTCGGAGCCTGCGAAGCCGGGCCCGGCGGCCAAGCAGCAGCAGCGACTGGGGAAGCCTGCTCCTTCCACGAGGGTCAAGGCAACATCTGCCGCTAAAGCGACGAAGGCTCCTGCCGTGGCGGCGGCTAGGCCCCTCCTGCCACCTCCCCCGTCTGTAGAACCTTCGGCTCAGGTCGGATGGACGGTCGTCGGCGACAAGAAGATGGCAGGCAGGACGACAAGGGCGGCCAAAAAGCGCGAGAGGCAACTGCAGCGCAAAAAGCGGGCCATGGCGGCTAGACTTCGTGCCCCGAATTCCGAGGCTGTAGTTATCACACTACAGCCAGATGCGGTAAAGAAGGGCGTGACGTATGACGCCGTCATGGAAAAGGCGAAGCAGGCGGTGTTGCCCCACCTTGGCGAGCTCGGAGCCTCAAGGGGCTTCCGCATGAGGCGCACCGTAACTGGGGCCCGAATGCTGGAGGTCCCTGGTGCGGCCAGTGGCCCTGCCGCGGATGCACTGGCGGCAAGGATCAAGGCGTCCTTGGACGCGGAAGAGGCCCGAGTGTCCAGGCCCACCAAGTGCATTGATATTCGCATCATGGGCTTGGACGACTCCGTCAAGGTGGATGAGGTGGTGGCTGCCATCGCCGGAGCGGGAAGTTGCTCTGCCGAGCAGGTTCGGGCGGGCACCATCCGCGCTGACAGCACGGGCATGCGAGCCGTGACGGTTAGCTGCCCAGTGTCTGCGGCCAAGACCATCACCGGGGAGGGCCGACGGCTTCTGGTAGGCTGGGTCTCCGCGCAGGTGAAACTGCTGGAGCCCAGACCTCTGCGGTGCTACCGCTGCCACGTGGGGCACCACGTAGGGGCCTGTTGCGCCGCGGAGGTGGACCGCAGCGACCGCTGCTTCCAGTGCGGTCAGCCCGGTCACAAGGCGGTTGAATGCCGTGCATCGCCGTACTGCTACGCATGTGCGGCTTCAGGCAAGCCGGCCGACCACCGGGCTGGGAGCAGGTCCTGTGACCCTCCCGCCAAAGCCAAGGGCAAAGTCCAGAGGCCCATTCACCCCAATGCCCTCACCGCCGCAGCCTCGTCTTTGGCTGCCGCCGCTGTCGCCGCTGCGACCCCCGCAGGGGGTCTGCGGGCTCGGGAGGAGACTGTAATGGACTGTCAATAACGGCTCCATTGCGACTCCTCCAGGCGAACATCAACCACTGCGCCTCCGCTCAGGATTTGTTGCTCCAGAGCATGGCGCAGTGCTCGATCAACATTGCTGTGGTCTCCGAGCCGTACTATGTCCTGCCCAGGGGAGACTGGGTCCAGGACCTGAACGGCTCGGTGACCTTAATCTCGTCGGTCGCCGCTGGTACCCCGTCCCTCGAGGCCGTCACGAGGGGACGGGGTTGCGTGGCAGCACGGTTCGGGGATTTTGCTGTGGTGGGCGTCTACCTGTCCCCGAACAGAACTCTCGCCGATCTCCACATCTCCCTTATGGAGCTGAATGCCGTCGTCGCTGGATTTGGTTCCCTCCCCGTGGTCGTTTGCGGGGACTTCAATGCCAAGAACTTGGCTTGGGGTTCCCGGTACACAGACCAGCGGGGTCGGATGGTGGAGGACTGGGCTCTGGAGTCAGGCCTGGTCGTCCTAAACCGGGGTTCTGTCCCCACGTGTGTTCGGATGCAGGGCAAGTCAGTGGTGGACATATCGTTCGCCAGCCCTGCTCTGTCACGGCGTGTCGTCGACTGGCGCGTCATGGAGGGGGTGGAGACGTACTCAGACCACCAGTACATTCGGTTTGACATCTCCCCCCAGACCTCGATAGCGCCGGTCCAACAGACCCCGTGTGGTCCGCGTTGGGCGCTGAAGCAGCTGGACCGGGAGCTCCTCCTGGAAGCCGCGATGGTACAGGCCTGGGTGCAAGCACCGGACAGGCCTGTCGACATAGACGTCGAGGCAGAGTGGTTCCGGGAGGCCATGTCGCAAATCTGCGACGCGGCAATGCCCCGAGTCCGTCCGGGACGTGCCCGGCGCCAGGTGTACTGGTGGTCGCCGGAGATCGCGGCACTGCGCAATGCGTGCAATGCCGCGCGGCGCCGGTACGCCAGACACTGCAGTCGCCGCATCCGCCCGCCGGATGCGGCGAAGGTGGTGCGGGACAAACTCCGCCCCTGGGCTCCCCCACTCACGCAGAGTCTCCGGCCCCAGATTGTGGAGGGTGTGGTGAGCACTTTGTTCCCTGCGCGATGGGAACACTCTCCCCCGCTCATGGCTCCGCCACCAGCGGTGTCTAACGCGGATCAAGATGACGACGACGATGACAATGCTCCAGAGGTGACAGAGGTGGAGATGAGTGTTGCGGTACGAAGGCTGAGTGCCAAGAATGCCGCCCCAGGACCCGACGGCTTGCCTGGTAAAGCCTGGGTCCTGGCCATGGGGGCTCTCGGGTCTCGATTAAGAGAGCTCTTCAGCGCATGCATGGAGAGGGGCCAGTTCCCACTTCGCTGGAAGACAGGGAAACTGGTCCTTATCGCGAAGCCGGGGCGCCCTGCAGACTCTCCGTCCGCGTACCGGCCCATTGTGCTGCTCGACGAGGTGGGCAAGCTCTTTGAAAGAGTAATTGCAGACCGCCTTGTCGCGCACCTAACACGATTGGGGCCGGACCTGGCGGACGGCCAGTTCGGCTTTCGCAGGAGGCGCTCCACGGTGGACGCCATCATGCGCGTGCGAGCTCTCACGACGGGGGACGCGGTGTCCCAGGGCAGGTGCGTCGTGGCGGTGTCGTTGGACATCGCCAACGCATTCAACTCCCTGCCCTGGAGTAGCATTAGGAGGGCACTCCGGTATCACCGTGTGCCTGACTACCTCTGTCGCGTGATCGAGGCCTACCTGTCGGACAGGTACATCATCTACCCTGGTCACCAGGGAGAGTGGAAACGGCGAGAGATGTCGTGCGGTGTTCCGCAGGGATCGGTACTAGGGCCGCCCTTGTGGAACATCGGCTACGACTACGTGGTGCGCGGCGACCTCCCTGACGGAGTTAGCGTGGTCTGCTACGCAGACGACACGCTGGTCCTAGCACAGGGGGAGTCGTACCAGGTGGCGGTCGAATTAGCGACACGTGGGGTTGCGATAGTCGTTGATAGGGTCCAGCAGTTGGGACTCGAGGTGGCGCTGCACAAGTCTGAGGCCATGTGTTTTCACGGCCCTCAGAGCGCAGCGCCTCGGCGTTCCCAATTAACGGTAGGAGGAGTTCACATCGGCGTCGGGTCGACGATGAAGTACCTGGGACTCGTCCTCGATAGCCGGTGGAATTTCGAGGAGCACTTCCGACGCCTGGCTCCCAAACTAAATCGAACTGGGGCTGCCCTCAAGCGGCTCTTGCCCAACCTCGGGGGTCCAGGCGCCTCCTGCCGGAGGCTCTACGCAGGCATCGTCCGGTCCATGGCCCTTTATGGGGCGCCGGTGTGGGCACCGTCACTGCGAAAGCGACCGGCGGCCCAGCTGAACGCGTGCCAGAGGGTCATGGCCATACGGATGGTGCGGGGATACCGCATGGTTTCCCGCGAAGCGGCGAGCCTCCTTGCTGGCCAGCCACCATGGGATCTGGAAGCAACTTGCCTTGCACACATGCACGATCTGCGCGTGGAGATGCAACGTCGGGGCGAAACTCCGCTGCCGCGACAAATCGCGGCATGGCGGGCAGAGTTCCGGCGGGGTCTCATGGTGGAATGGCGACAGCGACTGTCGCAACCCAGTGCTGGGCACGCCATAATCATGGCGGTAAGTCCCCTCTTTGAGGAGTGGCTGGAAAGGCAACACGGCGTCCTTACCTTCCGCATGACGCAGGTCCTCACCGGACATGGTAAGTTCGGGAGGTTCCTGCACCGAATTCGTGCGGAAGAAACGCCCGGGTGTCACCATTGCGTGGACCGCCCGGAGGACACGGTGGAGCACACAGTAGAAGTGTGCCCCGCTTGGGAAGAGCATCGCCGTGTCCTCGTGGGGGCAATCGGCGGCGGCAATCTCTCGCGCCGGGCCTTGGTACAGGCCATGGCCCGGAGCGAGGAGGAGTGGCAGGCGGTCGCCTCCTTCTGCGAAGCAGTAATGCTAGCAAAGGAGGCGGCCGATCGCGTGAGGCAACGGTCCTCACGCCCCAACCGCCGTCGAGATCCCGACCCCGATTACCGGCCACCGTAGGCGCGGGCTTGCGGACGGCGAGCAATGGGTGGCTCGTTGTCCGACCGTCCGGTAACCATCCGGACCGAGCCCAAGTCGTCGACGGCGCGTACTGTTCCACGCGCGCCTCAAGGAGATGTCAGCAACTGTAGGGACCCAGCAGGGTCGAAGCCTACCGGGGCCAAGGGTCTGATTCTGAAAGGAAGACTCGGCCCTGGTACGAAAGGCAACGAAGGAACAGGAGTGGGTTTTTAGTCAGTAAAAGTCTGACACTATCTTCCGCCCCGCCCAAGAGCGGGGGATGTCATAAGATGATTTTCCCACCACAAAAAAAAAAAAAAAAAAAATCGTGAAATTGTTTTATTATAATATAAATCACTTTGGCGAGTGTCAATTTAAGTCTGAAAAAACCACGATGACCATTTGAGTGGTTATTACAATACACTTGAATACAAAACATTTTAGTTCTAAAATGAAGTTCTCAGAATTAAAAGTATTACAAGACAGTGTCGTGAACATAAGGCATTAATTAGGTAAAGATAACGAGCATTACGTTGGCCAGAATTTTAGGTATTGCGCTGCGTAATAGTAATGTGAATAAAAATGTTGTTTCTTTTCGGAAAGTTTATAACAACCACTGCATTTATCACAACACGTATCTTAACTACTCGTAATATTTTAAATACGAAAGTAAGTTTGTTTGTTATCTTTTCACGCCTAAACCACAAAACGGATTTCGATAACATTTGGCAGAAAGATAGATTGCCCCCCGGGAAAGGACATATGATACTTTTTATATCAAAAAACCACGCGGGCGGAAGCTAGCATTTACATAATTTAAAACTGATCTGAAAAATAGTAAAGTCAGATTTAGGGTATTTTTTCGACCAAAAAAAGACAAAACTTTAAATGTGGACAATTTCTTAAAATGTCGTACGTTTCTGGTACGGAGACAAAGGAATAAAAAAAAACTCAATTTGAGGGTACGCTTAGCGCTTTAATACCCAAAACTAACAAAGAGAAAAGGATGGAAAAACAGCACGAGTGCGAGTGGCTTCAGTATCAAATATTTTGACACGACCCTGCTTCTTAAAGAAGTGCTTAGTAGAATCAAAGCTCAACGTATAAAAGAATCGCGTCTTTGAAGCGTGTTTTTGAACAGCTTTCCACTGCGCTGCGGGTTGGAATAAACGCCGACACAGGTGTCTCAGTCATTTAGCGGATAGTCATAGATTAAGTGAAAGAAGATGGTTCATATTTGCATACACTTTTGAAAGCTCACGTTTTTCGACACAGACGAGATGATGAGACAAAAATTCACTACTATTACCCACTCTTACAGAAATCTTAATCATAACGAACGTAACATAAAATGACTTCTGTATATCCGGATGGTTTATACAGAGGTGTACCTGTAATACACCCACATTTTGCTAATTATGTTTAAAGCCCATCTAATAAGCCTATTGCCATCAACCGGGTTCAAATCCAGGCTCCAGGCTACTACCAGAAAATTACTAATTGAAATATCTAAATTACTCTGCCCGACTAGGGAATCAAACCCAGGACCTCATGCTCAGTGGAAGCACTTGCAACCACTAGGCCAAAGAATGAAATCTTAAACATGATGGTGCTTAAATTACCAAATTATAACAAAAACTAATCATACAGAATTAATTTGTTTTTTTTTAATTCTGTTATTCACTTTGGTACGATATAACTATACAGCAGCACTGTTTCATGGGCTTCCTAAGCTTACTAGCAAATCAAGAAAAATACTTATAAATCAGCATGATTACAAACGACAGCTCAGTGGCAATAACGCATCTAAACCAGTACACCAACAAAGAACAGCAATACACAATAAAAAAAAGCTCGTATAACATAAAACTCGCTACACTGCGACGACAACTATTATACTGTAAAGATCGTGATACATAATATCTCGAGTATTTTCACGTTTGATCTGTCTGGACCTGTCCGACGGTACAGGTGCTTCAGCAGAGAGACACGCGTCCCGACAAAGGGCCAAACGGAACTCAAAGCGCTATTGGTAGTAGTCAAAGAGCTATTGAAGAGAGATACGACGTAAATATGACACTCGTTTTGAATAGGTGTAAGCTGTGAGGAATGTTTCAATTAGTCGCTTTTAGTAACTGAGATATGAAACGTCTACAGTTAAGGGGCTTTTGCCTGAATATTAATAATGATGCATTAAGTCGGTGTGAATGTTCTTACATAGGCAAGAGTTGGGAGGATCTTTGACACAAGGAATTTGGTATAAAACAATACTGAGCCTCCTCGAATACCGTGGCTCATTAATGTGAGTTTGAGTAGATCTTTAATTGTAACAGCGCTCAGGTTAAGATCTGGCCACGTTCCACTGTAAAAGTTCGCATACATGATAAGGAAATCTCCAAATTGTGATGTGTGCGGTGTAATTGAAGACGTGCATCACCTGTTGGTGGAATGTGTCCGTTATGAGACCGATCGAGACCTCTTTATAAGAACTTTCTACTTGAGCAGAACTAATGTGGGTACCTATGTTCCACAAGATACTGTCCACTTCTTTGGCTGAAGCTGCTGAAGCGCTGTT
Source organism: Phlogophora meticulosa (assembly GCA_905147745.2). NCBI lineage: Eukaryota > Metazoa > Arthropoda > Insecta > Lepidoptera > Noctuidae > Phlogophora > Phlogophora meticulosa. The sequence continues at coordinate 3,889,960 of LR990525.1, forward strand.
TATGTTATTTAGTCGTCAAGCCATAGTTAGTAAATAAATGTATTTTAGTTTAAGTTAGATCAAGATGGAATTGACATGTACTTTATGTTTAGAAATTTCTTAAATAAAAAGAAAAAAGTACTTGGACAGAAAGTACTCTTGAGGGGAGAAGATATTTTGAAGGGGCCTCTCTTAAGGTGCTGTGCTGTGGGGGCCCTCATGGCACAGTATCTTGCTGAGTGGTATCCTTCTTGCCATCGCTACAAAGTGCAACTGCCGATAATTATTTGTAATTCTTTTAGGTTGTGTTTTCTCTTTACTAACATAAGCAAAATGTATTTAGTAACACTATGGATATTAGAATAGACTTCCCTATTTTATGTCATATAATTTGCACGTCTTACATGCATACATAAACTCACGCCTTTTTCCATGGGATTAGGAAAAAATTATTTGCACATCTGTGGTAAAAAATCATTTTTTTCTTTTCTTTCTCTTTAATAAATATGTGTTGTTTCATTAAACTGTATTTTAGTGTATTGTATTGTGTTGGTTTACTGTTTCACAAAATTAATGTTTTATTATCCAATAAAAAATAAATATCCTACTAATATCATCAATATCATGAAAGTTTGTAAGTGTAAATATTTTATTAATTGTAATTATTTTTGTAAAACTACAAAACGGATTTTGATGAAACTTTACAATATTATAGCTCCAAAATAAAACAAGGCCTAAAGTCTAAAAAGATACATACGCAAACGAAGGAGTAGAATGTATGTATATATGTATATACATATATCACAGTAATGTCATATCTCATTTTTGTAAAAGCACGTGTCTTCCAGTGTGCGATCCACACAAAGGAAGCGTGCGATACAGTTGAGCACGGTCGTAAATAACGCGGTATGACAGTAGGTAATATACGCTCAGCTGTGCCCCGATAGTTTGCTATCTACAACTATTCCGCGCTCGATTGTACGTGACGTGTTGTTTGGAGTTTCTGCGTTTAATCGTTTCTGATCTCTGGTAGGAAATAATGGTTGTAAAATAGTAGATGGAAGTTATTGCATTGTTTTTTTTTTACTGTCAATTTTTAATATCATAATATATAACGTCTTCACGCCATTTGTTCCCCGAAGGAAATGTTGACGGAGGTGGTATTGATTAATACTTACACATTTCACCAGTTTAGTGGTATATAACAAGGAACGCGCTTATTGCAAATCTCATAGTATTTAAATCAGTTTAGTTTTATACAGTATAATACTTTTAACATGATACGGGAACGAAATCAAATTTGGAGTCATAAAATATTAATGACTTTGATATTCATTTATTAATCTCTAAAATATCGTACATTCCGCATTGGCACATAATAGTGTAGGAACAGAGGCCAGCACATAAAGTTAACCCAATGTGTCAAATTTATTTGATAGTTTTTCAACTTTATTACAAAAGAATACGGTTCATGTTCAATTGGGTAATTCTGACAGTTTGGGGTAGCTTGATGTGCTACACACGTGGTACACGGTTTTTTTCATGCTGCACTGGACAGGTTAAAACATTTCCAGTTTTTATCAATACTTAACAAGTTGAATATTAGGTCTTTACCTATGAAATTGCCGTTCTGCAGTACTGGCCATTTCAAATCAAAATATTTTTTGTTTGGCTAAGAATTCTAATTTCAAATTAATTTTATTTTAAAAACATGGATTTTTTTTTCCAAAAGTAGTCATTTGTTTATTGATTAGTGTTACATTTTTATCGCATTTAAATCTTTTTCGTCATCATGGATACGTTAAAAATTCGAGTAATTATGGAATATGAGTACCGTCGTGGCAGCAACGCGGCACAAGCGGCACGCAACATCAACGACGTTTACGGAGCTAACACTACAAACCAACGCACTACCTGTTATTGGTTTGCTCGCTTCCGTTCTGGAAATTTCGACCTGAAAAATGAACCTCGCGGTCGTCCGAAGACTTTGGTCGACAATGACGAATTAAAGGCGATTGTGGAAGCTGATGATACACAATCTACGGCTGAATTAGCAGCAGCTTTCGACGTTAGCGTCAAAACAATATTGGTCCATTTGCGTCAAATTGGCAAGGTAAAAAAGCTTGACAAATGGGTGCCCCACGAACTCAATGATCGCCAGCGCGAAGTACGCGTCGAGACGTGCCTTGCACTGCTCAACAGACACACAAATGAAGGAATTTTGAACCGCATTGTTACCTGCGATGAAAAATGGATTCTGTTTGATAACCGCAAGCGCTCAGCAAGTTGGTTGGATCCTGGTTCAGCACCTAAACAATGCCCTAAACGAAAACTTACCCCAAGAAAAGTGATGGTCACTGTTTGGTGGTCTAGCGCCGGTGTGATTCAACACAGCTTCTTACCAAACGGGGTGAGCATTACTGCAGATGTGTACTGTGAAGAATTGAACACAATGATGGAGAAGCTGGCACATCTCCAACCAGCATTGGTCAATCGCTCGTCTCCGCTGCTCCTGCACGACAACGCGCGACCTCATACTGCACAGCAGACGGTCTCCAAGTTGCAAGAACTGGGGTTGGAAGCTCTCCGTCATCCGCCCTACTCACCAGACCTTGCGCCTACAGACTACTACTTTTTCCAGAATTTGGATAACTTCTTGGCGGGAAAAAAATTCAATACCCGAGAGGCAGTACAAAATGCCTTTGAAGAATTTGTTGCCTCCCGTCCAGCTGATTTCTTTAAGAAGGGCATCAATAAACTGCCACTGCGTTGGCAAAGATGCATTAATTGCATGGGTGATTACTTCGATTAATACAAATAAAAAATACATGAAAAAAAATCATTTAATTTTTTTCATACAAAACGGCAATTTCATAGGTAAAGACCTATTATTAAGCACGCAATCTTATTTAACCATGCGGTACCCAAAATAGAATAAAAGAAATCATTCCTGACTCAAAAACCCCTCGAACGTCATAGGAAAAACCATACAAAGTCTATAAAATACTCGTCTACGGTTTTCCCCGGCGTCCAATAATAATTAGTTTGGGCATCCTGCTATGGCTTCGTCACTGGCAACACTGAGGACTCACCACAAATCCTTTTTATTTTAACCCTGTTGCTGCAACGGTAAATTGTTGACAGAATTCTATTTTTAGACAGCTGGTTCTTCAGTAAAGGGACGCTACTTTTTAACGTAAAAAGAAAATTAATTGAGTTGTGTGAAAAGCAGTAACGATGTTTATAGACTCGGTGTGTTGATTAATATTTGCAAAGTATATTATGTGAGTAAGTACGTAAAATATACGCTGAGGGAGAGATAAGAAAAGAGACTCTTTATAACTGAAAATCGTTTAGTCAATTACAAAAACTAAGTAAAAGTTATGCTTAACGAACTTCACCCCTTATTCCATAAAATTACTGCATGAAATTAAGTAACTTAAATTATCAAAACAAACTATTGAAAACTAAACAAAATACCGAAAAGCCAATTAATTGAAATTCTCAATTCTATTTGTTTAGGCTCAGTCCCAATCAAAACGCCAAACAGAAAACTTATTAAACGTTTCAAAATTAGTTTTTCGAAGTAAATAATATTCCAGACTGAAAAATAGAACTTTTTAAGTACCCTTTTCCACCTGTTGCTGGTTTAATCGATCAAGAGTAATCTAGGTTCTACGTAAATGTTAGCACTGGGAATTTGGCATGGTACTCTTTTAATCAATCAGGTGGCAGGTATAACTAATTCATTAATCTTTCGCGTTTCATCTTAAGTTCGAATTGAGTTAGCTCACTAGTTTAAATACCATGTAGTATATGAATTGGTGGCAATAGACTCGCTATTAAAAAAACATCCGTGGAAATGTTGAAATCTAGAATTTCTCAGTAGCAGCCCGGAGTCTGGATTTACTCCCATATTTCGCTAACTATGTTTAAATACCATGTAAGTAGACTGGATTTGTGCCCGGTTGATAGCAATAGGCTCGCTATTGCCTCGCTATGACTGTGAAATTCTAGATTTCAAAATGTCCATGGATTATTTTGTCCAACAATTACATAATGAGATCCCTTTGTGTCTGGGATGGCACGTTAAGCCGTTGGACATGGTTATCTTTCATTGATCTTTGACAGACGCTACGGACAGTCAGAAGGCCGAAACACCGATAACCAGGTATACCATTAGATAGTGTTACTCAGTTACAGGGTTAGAAAAAGATTCGTTTTATAATAAACACTGGCACTCAGCTGCATCTTGTTAGACTAGAAGACGACCCATGGGAAATGGTGAGGCAGATGATATTTCGTATGTTTGCATACGAAATATTATGAATTTTAGAAATAAGTCATAGAAATAGTTTAGCTTACAAACAAAGCACATCAAATTCTTTTTTAGACCATCCGAACAGACCGACAAAAATTGATGAAGTCGAAATAAGTATTTCTAACCATCCTAATCACAAAAATATCCTGTGTTAGCAAAAATCCGCTTCATTTCAGGAATCACTCTACCAAAAGAAATCTCGTTATCAATAAATTGCTTTATCGACCGAGTTATGGACCTCTTTGGGTCCACATATGTTGGATACCGGACCTCGTCTGCTCTCGGAAATTTACGTGCGTGTATGTAAATCGGTATGAGGTCGCAAACAACGGATTGATTTTGTACAGTCGCGAACAGTCTGTTTCAAAATTCAATTTCAATTATGAAAATTCATCTCCAAAATTGGACTTTACCAACTAACTCCCAATTTTGTTATTTAATTTTATTATTTTAAGGGACAAACTTAATCCAATTACGTCATACTAATTACGAGAAAGATGTAAGTTTAACGTAATTAATAACAATTCCATCTTGATTAATGTCCAAGTTCTTAAGGGTATTATCGGGATTGGAATCTGTCGACGTTTCTATACTTGTTTTTGTAGTCTGGAAGATTTGAGATAACAATGTCTCCCTTAATTTTGAGATAAGAAAAAGAGACAAAAAAACTAAAATGTGTTTCAGAGTAAGTAATTGAAATAGATTGTGCCTTGGCTTAATTAAACTAAACTTTGGATTTTATTCGACTTTAGTTAATAATTATTAAAAGAGTGTGATTGAAATCATGAATGTGAACTACATATTTCCTCCGTTCCCATTTTTAGACTAAGACTTTAATGCTACTTATTTTTGTAACGTTAACAACGCATCAAAATCTATTCTTTTCCATTTTGGTGTACAATATGGAATAATATATTTTGGTCTATGTACATAGATGGACCCCGATGGATATACTTTAATGTTAGGGTGGTACTTTAAAAAAAAATGCTATGAGGGCAACCTTGAAACAAAACAAAATCAGCTCAAGTTATGCGAATATAGACGTATGAAGCAGCTGATTTTTATTCGGCTATTAGAGTTGATCACATAGTACTTACATACATAAAGTTACGCCATTTTCCATGGGGGTAGGCAGAAATTAGAAAACGCCACCTGCCATGATCCTTACACACTCTTTTTGCGTCGTTACCGTTCATACATCTGGTCATACACGCACACGCCAGTTGCGAGTAATACGCACCTGTCTGATGTTTTTGAGAAACCATAGATCGCATAATGAAATACTTTTTTTTACATATGAGCACAACTCTTTTTTGAAGTATGTTCATCGTCCTACCTAGCTCGCTATAATATGTATATTTTTTTAAATTCTCGTAAAAAAGTTTAACAGTAAACAAAATCTAACACTTTTGACCCTAACCTTACCTGTACGTAAGAACTCCCAGGTAAATTCCGTTCACTCTCAACCAGAATGTTTTGTTCCGTCCCTTAGGGTGGGCTAAATTACGGAGCCCTTTAGTCTTGGAAGGCAATACATAAGTATAAAACAATAGAGCTTTGTCCATTAAACTTCATGCGAAACCAAAATTTATTTCGCACAACTTTCTGATTGGATACCCCGGTTTTTGTTTATCAGGCTTGGCCTATGCCCATCATTGGGATGGACAGCCGAGATTGTGGGCCTGCTTTTGACATTGAAACAGGTATCAATTTAGGTTTTAACATGGGTCGGATTAATATCTAAGTGAAGGCTGCGAATGGGATGAAAGTGATTTGAGAAAATAAATAAGTTAGAAATTTAATTAGCGGGTGTTTAAGTAAGTGTAAGTATTTCAATCATAGTAAATTTACCACATGACTGAACGAGAAATATTGAAATCTAATTAACCCACTAACCGTGAAACTCGCATATATAAGATAGATAATTTCGTGTCCATTTCGCCTAAGTCATATTTATACGAGTAAAAACCTTTTTGCAATTTGATTCCTTGATCTCCTATATATTTGCTTGGATCTACTTGTATGTGATATATATAAACGCAGGCGGTTGGAAGGTTAAAAGACAAAGCAATGTTTGTGGAGCCTAAGTAATTGATAAGGAATGATAATTTTGTGTATTCATTGTCATCATCATCATCTGCCTAGCCTTTTCCCAACTATGTTGGCGTCGGCTTCCAGCCTAACCCGCTGAATATTAGTGTTTTACATGGAGCTACTGCCTATCTGACCTCCACTACCCAGTAACTGAGCAACACGATACCCCTTGGTAAGACTGGTTGTCAGACTTTCGGGTTTCTGAGTACCCGTAACGACTGCCAAAGATCTACAAATGACAACCGCTACCAACGGCTTAAGATGCCGTCAAAATATGCTAGGTATATACAAAATTATCTTCAACAAGAAGTCTAAAGCATTCATAACCATACCTAGAAGTGAAAAATCCGTGTCAGTAAAATATCAAGTCATCCGGGAGACGGTGTTTTGCGCATAACCTGTTCCCAAGGTCCCTATATAAGCGGCGCTTTACTAGCAACAAGTTCTCTTGAAATACAACAAGGCTTCAAGAAAATATGATAAAATACTCCACTGAAAAAGTAGGGAAAAAAGCAAGTGTTGAGTATTCATTTTTAGGATTTCTCTTAAAATATCAACATGTAGTATGACAGCTATACAATATAGCGCGCATTTATGTAGGCTTTCATTAAGATATCGCCTATTGTAAGTAAATTATAATAAAAATAATTTCAATTTATAATGAGAAAAAAATAATAATAAAGAAATTAATTTTAAAATAAAGAAACAAATTAACTATTAAAATTTAGGAGATTTTTTTTAAGATTTTTTATAGTTAAAATATCCCTGATGACACTGTAAAAGTATAATGCTTGGTTACGTCACGTAATCTTCCCCTACAACTCAGAATATTTCTAAAGAAAAAACTTAATCAGCTTTTGCTTCACCGTCAACCCAGACATCTGCCGTCGTCTTACTTCCCACTAAACCAATGAAGCAATAATAAAAAATATGCAAAGAAATATCTATCTCAGAGGCTGTCAATATAAAAGTGGGTTAAAGATTCCGGTCTATGATTGAAATCGCAAGTCTTAGGGCAAAACCAGCGACAGTATTTATTTTATAAAATTATGGAAAGCCTTTAATAACAGTTTTTACCAACGCTTCTCTTTAAAGAAAGAAAAAAAAATACGAAAGGCAATTTATTTTACTTTTTTTTAAACTGTTGAACAGTTATCAGAGATTTGGCCCAGTATTTCTGTGACACAGACAGTATCTTTGGCAGTCGTTACTGTGGTACTGTCTGTAACTCGAAAGTCGACCAACCCGTTTTACCAAATTGTATCGTGCTACCCAGTAACTGGGTTGTGGAGATCAGATAGGCACTCGTTCCATGTAAAATAATGGTATACCGCTGAATTTGATAAGACTGAAAGCAGACTTCAAGCTACTTGGGTAAGGCTAGGCGATGGGATATTTATGAGAATTTTCCACCCCAGCAACAAAAAAAAGGCTAGGCGATAATAGAATTAAAGACTATGCCTCCATAGTCTTTAAGTCTACCATTCAGTTATTCGCTCGTAGCCCCCTACGGACAAATAAGAAACTTTTATATTAAAAGCCAATCTATTTTTTTTGTCACGGAACCCTAAAAGAAAATAAATATCTAGTCTTCAAGCAACCTTCCTGCGACAAATAAATCAAAGTGAAATATTTTTTGTGAAGCAAAGTTTTGTTCGAATTATGAATACGGTAGTCAAGTCACCTGTTCCTGACAAGTTTCCTGTCTTCTCCTTTGTTGCTAAATGCGAGAAAAATGTTCAGGGAGAGTCAAGTGCACCCGTTGGGCGAGTATCTACTTTGAGAAATAAAATCCTATGAATATAAATTATACTTTCCGAGACGGTGTCATAATGGAGGTTTACTCCCAGTGAGATACTACTAACTACAACTTGATAACTTCATAACCCCCCATTACATAGGGCTTAAAAACATTATAGTTGGCATGTGGGTACACTCTAGGTACACCTCTGCCTTCGGTGAATATAGGCGTGATATTATAGTGAGGTGTCCAATAGTCTTTTATGTAGCAATCAATTTCTTTTTTATATTTAGCCTATCTGTGTATCTGCTGGGCAAAGGGCTCGCCAATAGTCTTCCATTATCTTTGTCTGCGACAAACCGAGTAAACGGTCAAAAAATGAGCCTAAATTTTCATGCCAGCGGTCTTCGGACAGTCTCGGTGACGTCACCTATCTTCCGGAACCCATAAAGTACCTACTCATGAGACAAAAGGCTTCTGACGAAATTTACAACTGGAAACCTCATGACAAAAATTGTCACGCAAGTAACTATGAACTTCTCTTCAATATTTCGAAAGCTGAAAAACAAGAGCAGATTTCAAAACGAACAGTTTTAAAATATACTATTAGTTTAAAAACTCTTGAAAGGGTAACGTAACCACTAAAATAACGTCTATTTTTAGCTTGTTCATTTCCAGTTTTGTGGGATAGATTTTTATACAAATTAGATCAAACTGACCGCTGCCTGTGGACGATCGACTGTTTTTGTGTGTCAATGACGCAAACTATCATTTGTATGCAAAATATCTGCCAGAACATTTGAGTGGATTTTGTGTGAAAAATACGAGTGCGTTTATTTATAATAAAACTGAAGCTGTAACTGTGATACTAGTGAACAATGTTTTTTTGTCAAATAGGGGAAACCCGTTAATAGCTTACCATACAATATAAGATTATTTATAAGATGTATTTTATTTTATATCTTAATATAGGTATATAAATTACGTGTCACGTTGTTTGTTCGCTATGGACTCCCTAAACTACTGAACCGATTTTAATAAAATTTTGAACACAGTGTGTGTTTAGGACAAACTTAAAAGATAGGGTAGCTTTTTTTTCGATTATTGACCTTAATATATTTTTATTGCAAATTAACTTAACTTTTGACGCGGAACGAAGTTCGCCGCGACAGCTAGTAGATTTATAAGATACAATTACCTATGTATAGTAATACATAGGTAATTGTATCTTCTCTCTTTAGTGCTGATTTTTTTTTTCTTACACAGTTTCAATAAGAGATAAACTCTTCCTCAACATTTTTTTTAAATAAGCTGGATACGTACTTCCTCTCTTTTCACTATCGTCGCAATCGTCAACTGGTGGGTTCAAATTCAGGCAAGTAATTCTGTAGGTATCAATGTGACTTATCATATCTACTTTCTAAGTTCATCTTAGTCATCCTATGTCAGAGATTACTAAGATGGAATGGATGTAGGAAGAAATGATGACTTATAGATAATATAAATAAGTCAGAAATTGCCGACCCTCCTTGCTCCGTGGTGATTAATAATCGTACCTTCACTTTATGAGAAGAGCTATTTCCCTGCAGTGAAATTGTTACAGGCGCTAGCGTTATTACTCTCCACATACTATAGTACCAAAAAACCCAGCCTATTTAAAAATAACGATCACCCAACACACCTGTCATCTGCCAACTCCCACTTAAACAAGTACTCACCTACCCAAAGAAGCGGAACCCGACAACATCTGCGAATGTCTGCGATATAAATCGCGTCGCACCCCACATCGACGTTACTTCAGCAGCAACTGACTCAATTTGATCAGTATAACTGCGTTTCAACTGTCGCCCAGTAACCGCGGCCCGTTCGCCATCCAAGTCACGGAGTTGGGTGCGGTTGTAGTGACAGCGAGAGCGGAGAAAATTTAATAAAAGAGATTTTAGTCTGTAGTCATATTTAAAAGCAGACGACGAAAAAGGTTGGAAAGTTACACATGATTCCTACAAGGAAGGTTTTCATTACACAAGCCAAATTACGTTGCACGATGTTTTTTTTTCGGTCAGGTAAAGATAAAATATTTAAATCATGTTCACCGCCGTAAAGCTTCAAATATTGTGATTATCTACTTTATAAAATAGTATATAAGATTTTGAAATCTGAATAGTGTAAAGATTTTATTGAATTAGGTTATAATGAGGCAAAAAAAAATGTAATTGTTAATAGTTACAAATATTATAAATCAGTTAGCAGCAGTACATTGTAGACATATGTAACTATAGTGCCTGACCCCTCTGAACCAACGTAAAGACTCGAATGCAATTATCTTTAGAATACAATTAAACCTTACAAACAAACGAATTGAGTTAAAAATAGTTTGGGGCACACCTACCCACGATGTTTGATTGCAAATCTTTCCAACTGTTCATTCTGTTATTCATGAGAACTACGAAATATCATACAAAGAATAATTCACTCGTACAAGTTTTACTGCCAAGAACTGGCACCACACTTTTATGAAGACCGCGGACAGAGTTCACTAAGAGGTGTTTGTATTGAAATTGATTTATGTAAATTTTGTGGAGAAGACGCGTCTGCCCCGCGCTCGACGTGCAGATCGTTAAAACGAACAGATTTAGTTTCAAGTTTCACGTGAAATATTGCTGAGGAAAAGTATTGCTTCGGAGTTTTTCGAGCTCGAATAGTGTTAGTGTATGACTGTGTGTATGTTTATTTTTGTCGAAAGTTATGTCAATATATTATAATAAGAAATACCTGATACCATGAGACCAGAACATGGTGCTTTACCGCGCGTTAAAGTTGTTCGTCAGTTTTTTCTGTGACAAATCGTGACAATCTTTACGTTTTTTCTGATGTTTTTTTGTTCACTTTGAACTGTGAAAACCAATAAGATTTATAATGATCATCATATATTTTTCAAAGAAAAATTTCATTGGGTTAGATACTCGTATAAATAAATCATGGTTTATATCTAACCCAATGAAATTTTTCGTTCACAGTGGGGGGTCACGAATCATGCACTGAACTCGTGGTGTGTCGATGTCGCTTTCACCCTGTAAAAAATATGTAATAATACGAGCCTGTTACTGTCCCACTACAGAGCAAAGGCTTCTTCTCATACAGAGAAGGTAGGAGAATTGATCATCATACTTGCTCAAAGCAGATTGGTAATACCAGTTATATTATTTATAAGTCTAGTTTTCCTCATGGTTCATTATGCAACAATATTTAAAAGTACCTGGATGACTGAACTTTGCTCGGATAAAACGATGTTTTCTGAAAATGAGACCTAGCTAGATCTATTTATCGCCCCCAAAGCCCCGTGCATACTGGATTCCATGATAATCGTTGGAGCCGTTTCCGAGATTCAGATTATATATATATGTATGTATATACATATTTACAAGAATTGCTTGTTTAAAGGTATTAGATAAGTTGCGAAAAACTACTAACTTCATCATAGAATGTTCTGAAGCTGCGAATATACCTAGTAGGAAAGAGTCCTAACACGTACAAATAAACAAAGCAAGCAAAATAAAATGTATGTAATGATGATAACCTAAAAAAGCAGAAAAAAACCCAAATATTCAAAGCAAAAATAAACTTTTTCATAATTTAAAAAAAACATTCGTATATCACCAAACTCATATTCTCGTCCCGTCAGGGAAAAACAGCATCATATAAAAATTACGTAACACCCAAATGCTTCTTATGAGGATAACATAAAAAAATAATAAAGCGAAGGCATATTTTTCCTACCATGACATAGACGTGAAATGTGTCAGTAAACATCTCTTGAGACTTACATTATAATCATGATTCAACATTTGATGGGAATCCTACAAGGATTATATCTCTCGTATGTGGTATGACAGGTCAGGGGGCCTAGAGAAAATCATTTTTCTGTATGCGTTAACGCCAACGGAAAGATCAAATTGTATCAAGTTGACATTAGCTTTAGAGATGTCGCATGACTCCTTACCATAATCCACCACCACATAATCACCTCCTTACCGTAATGGCTGATGTGTAAAAGAATCTGAGGGTAAGATAAATATGTAAGTTTTAAACAAATGAGGCTGAAACTATGTTTTTGTAGAACGGAAAAAATATTAAAAATAATATCCATCCGTTTTCACGATAACTGATGAAATATGATTTTTGTTTCTGTAAACAAAAACACGTAACAGAAAAATAATGAAGTCAGTGTTTACTAGCTGACTACTTTGAAAAAAAAACATCTAAATAAAGTCATAGATCACAGTCAGTTTTAAAGCCCAGATATTATCTAAGTCAGTCAATCATATTATGATGACCATACAGGTTAGTCTCCGAGATGGTCTTCAAAGGACCACTACATAGACTGCTGTAGAGTATTGTTTATTCTATCTTTTTTTTTTCCTTTAACTTATTTTTCATTAAGTTAGCCCTTCTACAGTTAACAGCTTGTTTTTGTTATATAATATAGTAATCTGTGTAAAATGTCCTGGGTGGTATATATGTTCAGTTCAATTTAAAGACAATACTGTTTGTGCTTAATATATTAGGTCTTTACCTATGAAATTGCCGTTCTGCAGTACTGGCCATTTCAAATCAAAATATTTTTTGTTTGGCTAAGAATTCTAATTTCAAATTAATTTTATTTTAAAAACATGGTTTTTTTTTCCAAAAGTAGTCATTTGTTTATTGATTAGTGTTACATTTTCATCGCATTTAAATCTTTTTCGTCATCATGGATACGTTAAAAATTCGAGTAATTATGGAATATGAGTACCGTCGTGGCAGCAACGCGGCACAAGCGGCACGCAACATCAACGACGTTTACGGAGCTAACACTACAAACCAACGCACTACCTGTTATTGGTTTGCTCGCTTCCGTTCTGGAAATTTCGACCTGAAAAATGAACCTCGCGGTCGTCCGAAGACTTTGGTCGACAATGACGAATTAAAGGCGATTGTGGAAGCTGATGATACACAATCTACGGCTGAATTAGCAGCAGCTTTCGACGTTAGCGTCAAAACAATATTGGTCCATTTGCGTCAAATTGGCAAGGTAAAAAAGCTTGACAAATGGGTGCCCCACGAACTCAATGATCGCCAGCGCGAAGTACGCGTCGAGACGTGCCTTGCACTGCTCAACAGACACACAAATGAAGGAATTTTGAACCGCATTGTTACCTGCGATGAAAAATGGATTCTGTTTGATAACCGCAAGCGCTCAGCAAGTTGGTTGGATCCTGGTTCAGCACCTAAACAATGCCCTAAACGAAAACTTACCCCAAGAAAAGTGATGGTCACTGTTTGGTGGTCTAGCGCCGGTGTGATTCAACACAGCTTCTTACCAAACGGGGTGAGCATTACTGCAGATGTGTACTGTGAAGAATTGAACACAATGATGGAGAAGCTGGCACATCTCCAACCAGCATTGGTCAATCGCTCGTCTCCGCTGCTCCTGCACGACAACGCGCGACCTCATACTGCACAGCAGACGGTCTCCAAGTTGCAAGAACTGGGGTTGGAAGCTCTCCGTCATCCGTCCTACTCACCAGACCTTGCGCCTACAGACTACTACTTTTTCCAGAATTTGGATAACTTCTTGGCGGGAAAAAAATTCAATACCCGAGAGGCAGTACAAAATGCCTTTGAAGAATTTGTTGCCTCTCGTCCAGCTGATTTCTTTAAGAAGGGCATCAATAAACTGCCACTGCGTTGGCAAAGATGCATTGATTGCATGGGTGATTACTTCGATTAATACAAATAAAAAATACATGAAAAAAATTCATTTAAATTTTTTCATACAAAACGGCAATTTCATAGGTAAAGACCTATTACTACTGTTTATCTTCCCAAATGTAATAAATAAATAGATACGAGGGCACCTTTTAATGAGTGCTAGCATTTGTAAGTAATCATATAGTTGGACATCGAGTCTTTAAGCTCCGAAGCTTATAGACTCGATGTTTAGAAGAGGTACACGCACTCATTAAACTATGTAGATTTTTAACGCACCAAAATATGATTACGATTCAGCTTGATGACAGTTCGAACAGACGAAAACCACTTATGAAATCAACAAACTAAAACAGCAAAATGTAGCAAGATTTTACTTATATATAGAAGGAAGAATATAAAAGGGTCAAGATGGACTCGTGCTTCTTACTTAAGTAAAAAGAAGGCAAGAAAATCTTATATAAAAATAAAAACCCTAGTTCATTTCTGCCCCAAATCCACAAAAATTCTCTTTGACGAAACTTATTATTGCTAAATTGATGGAATATTGATAATGTACACACCTTTCCCGCTAAAAAATAACGCGAAACACTTTGATCCCGTGTTTCGGCAATTTCGTATTCTAGTGACGGAGGTTGTAATCAAAATGTATACGATCATGGCCCTGATTGAGGTTTGTTTTGACAGAGATCCGGTAGGTACAGTCAGCCTCTAAAATATATGTACATCTACATTCTTCAAGGATTTTCAGAGGTACGAAGAACAGGGTGTAAAGGTTCTCGTCTTCCATCGAAAAGGGAGGATCCTCCAATCAGAGGAGTAGTCTTATGTTTGGTGAGCTACTGTCGGATGGTGGTCAAATTTCAGTATTTATTATGTCACGGATATCTTTGATATATCTAGATGGAGGATACGTCAGTTTAGTCTGTGTGAGGCGGTATAGAGGTCGCCCCAGATTCAATTTACTGTGTAGACAGTAAATCTTCATTTATTAATATGTTATTAAAGTGTTCCTATAATTACCTTCGCATTAATGGTTTGTAGCTCTGTGTTATGCGTAATATGTTTTGAAGCTACACATTGATACAAAATTAAGTAATAAATATTGTAGATAATTATATGAAACATTGTCGATGTAAGCAACTTTATGAGGCCGACTGTATTTTTGATAGACTGTGTCGAATCAAACTGTACGACGCGACGTGTCTTATGAATTTTACAACAGACACAAAGTTGATACGATTATTAATTTATTATATTATCTGATGGAGAGAACTCATAATTTGATTCGGAAAATGAAAGAAAATTTTGGATGGAAAGCAAAATAACTTTTCATCCGTGTTACTTTCAGAATAGCTCTAGTAGCACTTAGCTTAATAGTAAATTCATGAAATTGAAGCCAAAAACTTAGTCCTCAAAATAAAGGAGTTAGCACATAATATGTATAATCCTTTGTGTCAAAACACTATAAATTACGTTGTGGACCAATGAAGGGGCCTCTTCCTAGTTCCATAGAATACTAGCCTGTTACCTGGTATCAGCACTGCAGGGCAAAGGCCTCATCTCAAACAGAGAAGTATTAATCACAAAGTTGTCTCAAGGCAGGTTCGCGATTTCAGACTTAGTTAGGCTTTTGAGACCGGTGTCAGTGATGTGTAAAACAAACAGAGAAAGTTCAAATGGATGTAAAAAAATCACATTGGTACTTTCCCGGATTTGAACTCACAGAGGCTATGTATCAGTCAAATTCTCAACCTGCAATGAAACAAACAAGTATTATCTATATACATATATATGTATATGTATAAATGAATCCCGGTTTCCCTTTATCACGCCATAACTTGAAAACGACTTTATCGATTTCTAATATCTTTTCTTAACTTTTCTAATTCTACGCAGAAATATTAGATATTTCGAAAAAAAAAAAACACTATTTTAACTACGCCTGTTTAATGAATCTGAATTTTAACCGCAGGTAGCACCGCGGGACGCAATTAGATATTTATATTATACGTGAGGTGAAAACTTCGGATGCCTTTTTAAGAAAATTATGCTCAATAAGGAGTGTCAGATTCAGAGTTTATGTGGAAAAAGATTGGAGAAAGCTAAAACACCGAGTCGAGTTCCGGCCACTAAATAAGTTACTGATTATGATAATATGCGTTGAATAGTCCGATTAGCTTCAAATATATCATAAATCAAGGTAGGCCAAGGAAGAGGCCAGGGTAGAGAAAACCAGGATATCAAGGTACCAAAATATGTTAAATTTCTTTGATAGTTTTTATGACAAAAGAATAAGTCTCATGTTCATTTAGGAAAATTTGTGTCTGTGCGTATCCGAATGCATAACATGACAACATTATTATCAGCAGAAGCAACAGTAAATCTACAAAAAAAAGTTGTGAAGCCACTCCATCACAGTTCCCGTGTCAAACCCTGGAGACTTCACGACATTCGCCGGTCGATTAAACGCTTGAATTAGTGCAAGGGGACTTCACAGCTGGGACCCTATCATATTTCAATATAGAACCCCCGGAGTAATGAGACATTACGGTGATTACTACAAGCTTGATGTACATTGCCCCTTGAGTACTGAGCTTCGTGACGGGAATGCTGAAGTAGCGCGCGTGTGATATGGTTTATGATTTCTTGGGTTTATGTGGAAGAAAATTGGAGAGGTAATTTTTATAAAAAATTAAAGTTGTTGTTTGGAAGCTTCAAAAGGAATCACTTTTTGCTGTCATATTTTTGAGACAAACTCGTGTTTATAATGATTGATTATGTTTTCAGTATTTTGAATTTCGTTTGATTAGCTTGAGATAAAGATTACAGTTTCAGCGCACACCCTTAAATTTAAGAAAAATCTTCTAAGACTTCTTCTAAACTTAGAACAAGACCATTACTTTCCAGCAGCATCCTTATTAAATCTATTTGGCTCTGAGGTACACAGCAACAAAATAACCAACATTAAACACTGTCGCACAAACTAACGACAACAAACCTTCACTCAAAAATTCGTAAACCATTGAACGACTACAACCAGAACACAGAGCTGAACTTCTTACCCACCAAGCATTGTACTAGAAACAATTTGAAACACCCGCCAATCATTAAGTCCTGCCCCAGGTGTCCTCAAGACGGACATAACGGCTAATGCACCTATTTGTGTTATTGAAAACTCAATATCATGAAGACAGTAACAAATGGCTCACGGCAGCGGTGATCAGTCTTTCGTATTGTTTAATGGAATTTACGAAGTCCTTTGAGTGGGTGTACTAAGACAAGAGATAAATCAGAACACCATAAAATGTATATATTAAATAGCTGACCCAGCAAACGTTGTTTTGCCATGTTAAATGTTTGGGGTGGACCACCCTTATCATTTAGGGTTATGAAAAATAGATGTTGGCCGATTCTTAGACCTACCCGAAATGCACACAAATTTTATAAAAATTGGTCCACCCGTTTTGCAGGAGTTTGGTAACAAACATTGCAACACGAGAATTTTATTTATATACGCATTGACTGTTAATAGACATTACTTCTTATTGTGACATTTGTAATTTTTTGATTGTATTTATTTTTCATTATTCAATTTAATTTTGACATACTTACCTCTCAAATAATTTGAATTTCCTTCTCGCATGATTGGTATTGCACTTTTCCTCTTTGCATGCCACCATATTTGTACGCCACTAGGCATAACATAGCGACCTATGTAATTATTTAAGATCTGTATTCACTACCTATGTTACACAAATAATAAATGATTTGATTTGATTTGATTTATACATCAGATAATACGTAAAGCAAAAACTTCAGATTCCTTTAAAAGAGGTAGGTAAGTGTGAGATTTGGCATGATAAAAGTTTAGATGGACAAGAAGTAGCTAAAACCAAAAACTTTTTGTCGAATTTCGGTTACTGAGCGACCAAGCTTATTTATACGTATATATCTAATACCTTTAAACGAGCAATTCTTGTATTTATATAATTTTAATCTCGGAAACGGCACCAACCATGTAATTTAGTATACAGGGGTTTCGGGGGCGATAAATCGATCTAACTAGTTTTCATTTTTAGAAAACGTCGTTTTATCCGAGCAAAGCTCTGTCATCCAGGTTAATACGTGAAGCGAACAATTAGGATCAATTTTAATAAGAATTAGGTTCTCATGTGCCGATGTATAGTATATATTAATTGTTATTGGCCATCTTCTACATATTGTATTGCTTGTTTAAATGTACTAGCTGTAAGTGTGAGCTTTGGTATAGTTCAAATTGACATCTGGAGAAATGCAGAAGGAAAATAAGTCATACTTCAACTACATAGCACACACCTACTTTATTTGGGGTTCCATACCCAAAAGGTACCACCGGGGCTGTTACTAAGCCTCCGCTGTCCATCTTATCGTCTGCCTGTCAGCGGGCTGTATCTCATGAACCGTAATAAGGAAGACTTGAAATTAATAATAATAAATCATTTGTTTCGAGCAACAAGACTCATAGCGTTAGTACGAGTAACAATGTACTTACAAACTATGTTAGTAATACACTTAAAAATACAAAAAACACAGAAATCACAGAAATAGCGAAAATATATTGTGACATCATTGCTGCAAGGTGACAAGCCTAGCCGAATTAAGTTAAGAGAGTTGAAATTTTCACATAGTGTATAATGTTATTGCCGTTGTAAAAACCATAAACACAAGGAAGGAATATTATTTTTGTTGCTTTATCTTATCTTGTAAGATGGTATAGAACTCTTTTGTGTGAGGGTTTGACTCACATTTGGCCGGTTAAAATAAAAGCCAGGAAGGGTGCAGTACTCAGGGTGCGCCAGACTACTTTTAACGTCACTAAATCCAACGTCAGTGGCTCAGGGTTAGGTAATAGCTACTCGTAGAAGCAATGTAATGCACTCCACTAATAGAGATAGACATCGAACGACGTGTATCATTACGACTTTACCCAAGAAAATAAATAGATACTGACTTATGTCAGGCCAAATGCAGGATATAAAATTTAGGATGGTAAAATTATAGTTATGACATTATCAAATCAAAATCACATCGTCATCTACATGATGATGTCATTTTATAACTATAATTTTACTTTCATATATTTACTTACAGTACTTTATGGTTATAATGGACTCACTAGATAGCCCTAGAGGCCAGAAGGAGCTCTATCGGATTACGAAAGCAAGGGAAAAAAGGACAAGAGATATTACTCATATAAAATGTATGAAAGATGATGTAGGTAAGGTTCTGTGCAATGATGATGAAATAAAAGAGCGATGGAAGGTTTATTTTGATAAGCTTATGAATGAAGAGAATGAATGGAATGGTATGGTACATGAGGCACCAGTAAATGAGGGTTTGGTAAGACAAGTTAGCATGGATGAAGTAAGGCAAGCAGTAAGAAGTATGAAAAATGGAAAGGCCATGGGCCCAGATGATATACCAGTAGAAGTATGGAAGGAACTAAAAGAAGATGGATGTACGTGGCTGACTTTATTCTTCAATAAGTTGTTGCATGAGGAAGTGATCCCACAAGAGTGGTGCAATAGTTCACTAGTGCCCATCTTCAAAAATAAAGGGGATGTACAGGACTGCAACAACTATCGAGGGATAAAGCTCCTGTCGCATAGTATGAAAGTATGGGAGAAGGTGATAGAGAAAAGATTACGAGAAGAGAGTGAGATTTCCCAAAATCAGTTCGGGTTTATGCCAGGTAGAGGAACAATGGACGCCACCTTTGCACTCCGCCAGTTGTGCGAGAAGTATAGATGTGCACATAAAAACTTGCACATGGTGTTCATTGACCTAGAAAAAGCGTATGATAGGGTGCCTCGGGAAGTGTTGTGGTGGGCCTTGAAGGAGAAAGGTGTGCCTGGGAAGTATGTTGAGTTGATTCGTGCGATGTACAGCCGATCTAGTACCTATGTCCGGTCGTCTGCAGGTAACACTGCCAAGTTCAGTGTGGCTGTAGGATTGCACCAAGGGTCGGCCTTAAGCCCTTACCTCTTCCTGTTAATAATGGACGCACTGACGTCGGAAATACAGGAAGAGGCACCCTGGTGCATGCTATTTGCCGACGACATTGTCCTTGTCAGTGAAGATGGACCTGAGATCCAGGGTAGATTGGAGAAATGGCAACAGAAGCTGGAGAGTGTAGGCTTGAAAATCAGCAGAACCAAGACAGAATATATGTTCTGCGATTTCGGCGGTCTCTCCAGCCCTGAAGCCATTGCGCTTGATTGCGTGCTCCTTCCGATCTGCTCCGACTTTCGGTATCTCGGTTCACTAGTGCAAAGTGACGGAGGAATAGATCGGACTGTCAAGCACAGAATAAACACAGGGTGGATGAAATGGCGGCAGGTAACGGGAACAACTTGCGATTCCCACGTTCCCCTTAAACTTAAAGGGAAGATCTATAAGTCAATGATAAGACCTGCCGTCTTGTATGGATCAGAATGTTGGGCCACAAAAGGACTGAATGAAAGGCAGTTGCATGCAGCTGAGATGAGAATGCTAAGGGGGATGTGTGGTGTTACGCGAATGGATAGAATAAGAAATGAGTATATAAGAGGAAGTCTGAAAGTGGCGCCTGTGACAGAGAAGTTGTGTGGAAATCGGCTGTCATGGTATGGGCATGTGATGCGAAGGAATGAGGATCATGTTGTGAGGAAAGTTTTGAGTATGAATGTAGAGGGTTACAAGAGTAGAGGGAGACCCAGGAAACGATGGATGGATTGTGTGAAAGTTGATATGGCTAAGAAGGAGGTGACTTCTGAGATGACGGGAAATAGAGATGTATGGAAGAAGAAGACATGCTGCGCCGACCCCAAATGAAAAATTGGGATAAGGGCAAGAGGATGATGGATACTTTATGGTTATAAAAAATATTTTTTTTAAATAGGACCACTCGCAGTTCACAGTCGCAGAGACCTTACTAAAAGGCCTCCAGCCAGGGCTGGTTATAAAATGACATAATATAATCATATTTATTTCAAATGTCAGAAGTTTCATTATCCATTCTTTTTTTTGTTTCCGGGGTGGAAAATCGTCATCGATCCGTTCATACATCTGGTCATAAACGCCAGCTGCGAGCACCTGGCCTTTATGAAGAACATCACCAAGAAGGTAAGTATGTCCATCTAGGGCGTCCCATCCCGGCGTTTCCGCTTTTCCATCTGCCTTATAAAAACCTTTTATTAGTCGTCTTTCATCCATCCATTTATTTAAATGATTATTTTAGTCTAGATATCAATCCAGAACATTAATAAAGCATATAATATGCTCGAAATAGCTATCCATTTAATTCGAGGGGCACACACGCCAAACTTCTGATTGGAAACTCTCCCCAATAACTGGCAAACTGGACATTTTCCAACGTCAGCTGATTAAAAACAGACCGAGTTGAAAAACCAAATAGGTTGAAAAACCAAGGGGTGTACGATGGGAAAACTTTTGTCTGGCACTAATCTTTTGAAATGGGGTTCTCTCATCAATAACATATTATGGACAAGTTGGAATTAAACCTTTTGCTTGCTGGAATAGGGGTGAAACAAGCGAGTTTATTTTAAACTGAGACAGAGAATATATTGTGTGTACAGAGTATTTGATTTAACTTATGTGTAAAGTTGTTGTTGACTTTTCGAGCTGAATTCAATTTCTAAATCAAAATTAAAAGTTTGTCGTACAGCGCGCTTAGATACTTCCATATTTTATAAGTAACAAATTAATTATTTGAAGACCAAATTAGTAGTATTTATGAGGATTTAAAATAAAATAAAAATTACAATAAAATAGAATAAAAATTAAATTGAAAATTAAAATTAAATGAAATTTAATTTGAAAAATAAAGTGAAAAATGATAACTTAAATGAAAATTAAAATAACTTTACCAGTCATTAATTTATTTTCAGAAAAGTATATATTCAATGTTCAGAGTGGTTTAGTTTTTTCATAATAAATTGTTTTTGGTTTGTTACCAAAAACAATTTCAGTCCGAAAATTTCAAAAAAAATCGTTGAACCGACATAGCACGTTAACTAACCAGTTTTGAACCCTAGTTAACTGGACTTATTTTGTTGGTAGCTCTAGTATAACCCTTTTCAAGGAATAAGTCAAATTTTCCTGTCACCCTGTGTAACTAATTCCGTGAAGTACTTACGTTTCTTATCAGAATTAAGTATTTAGTTGTTAGTATTTAGGTCAACTTTGTAATTAAATATTATATTTGAATACGAAAATGGATACCATGTATAGATCAGAATGTTGGGCCACAAAAAAGATTAATGAAAGGCAGCTACATGCAGCTGACATGAGAATGCTGAGGTAACACCACACACCCCGGTGTTACGCGAATGGATAGAATAAGAAATGAGAATGTAAGAAGAAGTCCGAGAAGTTGTGTGGAAATCGGTTGTCATGGTATGGGCATGTGTTGCGAAGGAATAAGGAGCATGTCTTGAGGAAAGCTTTTTGAGTATGGATGTATATATCATCTTTTCATAGGTCCCCCTTTACTCTTGTAACCCTACAAGAGTAAAGGGGGACCTATGAAAAGATGGATGGGGATTGTGAGAAAGATGATATGGCTAGAAAGTAGGTGACTTTTGAGATGACGGCACATAGAAATGTATTGAAGTAGAAGACATGCTGCACCGACCCCAAATAAATTGGGATACGAGCAGGAAGATGATAATGATTTAAATACGAATATCGTAATGTTTAAATTATCTAGGTGAAAGTAGCTGAACGTGTGTAGGTACGGAGCCCGCGCTACGCGAGTCAGAATCTCACTTCTCCGGATTTTTAACTATCTTTCGTCTACTTCCGCGTGATTGAAGGCAATAAAATGTCTTACTAAGTAATCCCTTGAGAATTGTTGACTTGGATTCATTCACTTGTTTCAGCATAATTGAACCACAAACATGCAACTTACTGAACATCCAAAGTTTTTTTAACTATGGTGTTTAAACCACTGCAGAGCACAGGCCTATTCTCATACAAGGAAGGCTCGTGCCTTCCTTATTTAGTATTTAGAAAGCGTGGTGGTGGTTAATGCTCGTGCATTAACCACCACCACGCTTGCTAAATGCGAGTTGGTGATTTCACACTTTTATTAATTTAAGTCCTGGTTTATTCACGATACTTCCCGTAACCGATTGGTGTTCTAAGATAAACTTAGAAAGCACAAAAAGTCACATTGGTATTTCCCCAGATTTGAACTCATAGCCTCGTGCATGAGAGGCGAGACCCTAAACACTGAGCCGTTACCATTACGACGGAACGACCACTTAAAATGCATCCCTATCTTCAAACACTAAATCACTCACGGAAACCCTTTAAAAAACACGAATAAAGTCTTGTCAGTTAACTTCGTTGTACCTGAAGCTGAAACAAAAAAAGAAAGGGTTGTGTAATATTTCAACCGAGGTTTTTTTACCCTATCAAACATCACTTGGGCGCCTACCACGGTCGATAAGGTCGGGTACCAACTGTATTATCTTGCGTCCTTCGCACGGCTCACTCTAATGCTCTTTATGTTTTTATTCCATTACTTTAGGCCACACCGCGAATGTACCCCCGCAGGTTTACGTTCCCTGCGGCTGTCGTTAAGGTAACGTACTGCTATACGTAATGTCTTTTGCTAGCGTTGCTTATTTTAACACGCGAATGTATTTTCTGTAAGTGAAACAATGGAAAGTTGATACTTACAATACGTTTTCGTCTAGTATGCTCTTGGGGTTTTTATTTCTTTCTAATACCAGTTTTGGCAAGGCTGACGGCTTTTAATTCAGTAGCTGCGAATCACTCATGCAGAAAAATTGCTTTTTATTGATTAAATAAAGGTACACAAACAGCTTATACACACATAACTTCACCCCTGTATTCCCCGATGTGTTAGGCACAGGTGCGACTACTATAGCACACCCATTTTTTTTAAGTCCCATGTAATAGAGCTTGTAACAGCTTATACATCGCACGATAATTGGTATAAGTTATAAGGTCATATGGTCTTATGTTTAGTCCAATTGTTATTCACGATATTTACATATTAAAACTATATTTAAATATTAAATTAATTATATAAAGTTCCATAAAACTTAAGTTTTTACAAAAACAGCTTTGGCGTATCATTTGGCGTCTAGAGACATTTGTCATTTAGAATCGTATCGTGATTCATTTATTTGTTGCATATTTATTTTAACACCAAATAATGAAACATTTGACAATCCTGCCTTCAAGAACGTCTTGTCGTAAATAAATCTACATGATATCTGTGCAAAAAAGATACACTTAAATCTTGGATGCATTTGACAATCTATTACTTTCATCAGTCTAGCAATAATTTAAGCTTACTTACACAAGTTCAACGAACTGCCTACTCCGCTATTTTTATTTTGAGATGGAAAAGATTGCTTCTCATCTGATCCGAAAATATAAAGAGTGTATCTCAGTAGCTTATCATCCCCTGGCAAATTGCAAGAGTCAACAGGGCGAGCGAGTTATTTATTTAACCCACCTGTTACTACTGAAGTGATATATTAACTTGCACTTCATTGCACTATGTTTACTTTTTTCGCGTTCACTTGCACTGCAGTGTAGCTGAAACGTGACGATGCATTCGTGTATAACGAAGAACTTAGCTATTTGTTGTTCCATGATTTATGTTTTGAATGCAGTGCCTTCTTGCATAAACAGTAGCAAATGAAGCTAGTTGCAAATAAAATACGGATGACATTATTATGTTATTTCACATAATAATGTCATCCGTATTTTTTTTTAAATGAAATATTTTTAAATAAACAATATATTAAAATTAAATTGAATTATTATTAAATTAAAATTAATAAACAATTATTACTGAAACGTTTAAAGAATCAATATGTTTGCAATGGATAGGTGGCAATAAAAATGAACATAAAAGAGAAAAAAAAACTTTCCAAGATAGGTTCATAATACCTTGATTTAACTACTAGTGAACATCTAAAATGTTGTTAGAAAAAAAACATCACAACACCTCTAAGCATCTATTCGCCAAAGTGTAAAATATCATCCGACCCCAAATGCAAACGCAAATATTTCCTGGAAAATTGAATTACGAGAAATTTTGCAAAACAACAGCCTCATCTAACAGCCAGCCAAATTCTAATTAAACAAATTAGTTACCCAGAGTGTTGTACGATCTAGCGACAAATTCCAAGTTTTGAAAAGTACGGACTTTGCGTACGTGAGTAATTTACTAATGCACCGACGTCGCACTTTCGTATCGTAGTCGGAATGAAATGTGGTGGGCCGCGACTGTGGGTAGCGGGGCGGTCGCGATAGCGTTTAATGGGAAAGATTTATGACGCACCTAAACCATTCTGCCGTGGATTACAGTAGTTTGATAACTTAATATTAAATCATGATCTGTGTGAAACTCGTACTTACCAAGTGAACAAAAAAAAACCGTTCAAGAGCGAGTTGGGCTCGCGCACCTAGGGTTGTTTTATTCTTCCTGGTATCTTTACATAACCTTCTATCACATAGATAAGTTCAGATTTTTCTGTAAACATACTTTGGAGATAAGGTCACCTTATTTTGATAGGGGGTAATTTTTTAAGGTGCAAATACCACCCTTTCATATGATAGCCCACATGCCCATTCAGTGTTAACTGTTAAAAAAAAAACATCTTCCCTATTTGCAAAATATTTGGGTAAACGCCATCAGTTTCAAGTTGATAGCATTAGTAGTTCTTAAGATATCCAGCTGTGACAGACAGACAGACAGAACCTTAACAATGGGGACTAAAATATCGAGCCATTGACTGGTGACGCAGTGTGAGCGCATGACTCAGCGACAAAAGAAGTAATAAAAGAATTTTATTCCGTAGAGCCGCCATACCAACATCCCGCTATCGCCCTATCCGTGCCCTGACCCGAACTCCTCTCCACCCTGAGCAAAGCGCGCACCTCTCTCATCATATTTGCAGCTTTCATTACAGTTATTAAAAACTATGCAGCCGGGCGGGATCCGATTCATTAATACGAAAGAATGCAAAATGTTTCAGTGCTGTTTTTTTTATTAATTACAACTATGTAAACATAAGTGGAGCTTTTATTTACTTTAAAGTCTCTTTGAGAGTGAAATTCTGCCGCAGTAGACTTTGATCTTTAACCGTTCAGGTCCCGCTTATGTCAGTTTGATGTTGACGGTGTTATACCGGGGGGACAGTAGGGCCTTTTTTTAACTCAACACAATAGAATCACACATGCACGAACACCCAGACGAGATTTGTAACTTGCGCGAATGGAATCTGTTTTCCTAGTGTATTACGAGTGTTTTAGATACCACAGAATTTGCAAGATAATATTTATACAGTCTGACTACAAAGTACTGCCTAATAAAAACCTAATACTTAAAAACCAAATCACCAAAATTTTCAGGTATCCATTTATTTTTTTTATTTACAGTAAACCTGTTTTTTTTTATTTCTGAGTAATAATTTACAAACAAGAATGTTAGCAGTTTAAATATTTGTCAAAGAGTGGTATGCTTTGACTCTCATTATAATGTGAAATCATTGGTGTTTCAAAGATTTGTGTGTTTTCAAAGTATGATGAAGATCCTTGATCCAAACCAATATTATAAATGTAAAAGTAACTCTGTCTGTGTGTTACCTTTTCAAGCTTAATACGCTAAACCGAAATTTAGTGTGGATATAGTTCGATACTCTGGAAAGGGCATAGGATAGTTTTTAATTCGCTACTTTGTCTGCATCCGCAACAACCGACAATCACGCGGAAGAAGTCGCGGACAAAAGCTAGTATATCATAATTTGTTATATTTGTTTTTGTCGTTTCTTGTATTGAGAGTTAGTTGAGAGGTGAGGGAGGGGGTCAACCAAGTGACATATAGTGTCAAAACAAGCGATTTTTTTTTAAAATAATAAAATCAATGAAATATTAAAATTATTGATATATTTTAGGTTTTTGAAAGCGCTGTTTTAAATTAATAATATAGAAATTGAAAAATGCTTAATATGTGATGTCATACCAGAGTTAGGGTCACATAAATGTCAAAATCGTGAAATTACGTGACATAGTTTATGGACAACCCCTAACGATCATTTTCCATTTTATTTATCTCTGAAATTTCCAGACATAGTAAAATTGACTGCCAATTAAATTTTTAACCACCCACAGACTCGTCAAAAACCAGTGCAAAATGCAGAAATATTTAATTAATGCAGCATCCAATAACAGTACAGTCTATAATGTTCGCGAACCACAAAATGTCCAATCAAACGCAGTAACTATGTACAAAGGGAACTGTAAAATTGAAGTGCAGTGTATATAGAAAACTATAAAATTGTAGTGCAGCCGACAACATTTTAATTAATGTATTACAAGCTGTCAACGTCAACCCATTGTAGGGTTGCCACTTTAAAATGTTACAGTTAAAATTCGTATGCCGTGGCGGAAATAATGTGACTGACTTTTCTCAATGCATGTTGATTTCAACACTGAATATTTTAAGGAGTTTTGGAAATGTTTTTTTTGTACAGACGCTAGCACATCAAACTGTCCCAAACTGTCAAATTTTCTCAATTAAACATGACATTTTCTCAATTGAACATATTCTTTTGTGATAAAGTTAAAGATAAAAATTATCAAAGAAATTTGGTAGATTGGGGTAGCTTAATGTCTGCGTACAAATCCATAAAAAATTGACCGAAACTTTGAGAGTAGTTTCTTCTTCATTGAACAAAATCATTTTATTATTTAAAAAAATACCGATCCAATTATTATATGATAGGTATTATTCTGCATGTTATTCGAAATGTCATGATGGCCCAGTGGTTTAGGCCTCGCATCTTGTGCACGAGGATGTGGGTTCAAACCTGGGCAAGTACCAATGTGAGTTTTTCAATTCATATGTAAATTCTAAGTTTATTTTGGACATCACTGACTTCGGTGAAGAAAAACATCGTGAAGAAACCTGGACTTATATAATTAATATAAGCCTGAAATTGCCAACCCGTCTTGAGCAAGCGTGGCGATTAATGCTCATGCCTTCTCTGTATGAGAAGAGGCATTTGCCCTGCAGTGGTACAGTACTAGTACTTTTACTTATTATTCACACGACAAACATGTATTGTATATCTTCCAAACCTTGTAACACAATACATAGTTGTATAAATCCGAGAGCAATTTTAGGAGATCGCGACACCCCTGTACGCGACGCGAGTATAGTGAATCAATAGCGCACGTTTTCCCGTTTAATTAAAATTTCAACATAATGTTACCTTTGAGCGACCCTACATTGTGACTAGTAATTAAGGCTGCACTGATAAATGGCCACTTTATTTAAAATGTCGAGACTCAAATCAGTTCCACTGTTTAACACCTTGACTGCCAGAAAACGAGACACAATAGAAAATGTATTGTTTGTGTATGTATCATTTGGCGTTTAACTTGTTAGATAAGACCAAACAAAAGTAATAAAGAAACAAATTAATTAATACCAGCCTGTCACTGTCCCATTGGAGGGCAAAGGTTTCTTCTCATACAGAGAAGGCATGAAAATACACCACGCTTGTTCAAGGTGGATCGGAGATTGTTTACAGACCCGGATTGATTTTATGTCCAATGTTTCCTCACAATGTTTTCCTTCACCGATGTCAGTGACGCCTCTGATAAACATAGTAAATGAATTGAAAAGTCACATTGGTATTTAAACAGATTTGACTCTTCAATTTTGAGCTTAAGAGGAGAGTCTTCAATCACTGGGCCATATTGACAAAAGTGTTAATAAACTATAAAAATAAAAGAGCATACAATTATGTATTTCTAACAGCATTTGTCAAAAGAGTTTCTTAATTCGGTATTTTATAACGGACGAGTACTTTAGACGCATGTGTGGCTTTGTCGGCTTTAATTTTATTTTGTTTTTGTATGTATGTAATACATAGTTAGTTTTATGTCATAATTGTATATATGTAAACAACAATTAAAAATACATTTTGAAGGTATCTTAATTATTTTTAACGACCGATGATATTTAACAAATTAAAAGGAATGCATAAAAACCTGTGTTTAGTAATTACTCTAAACCCAAAAGTATCAAGGGGCTTACAATTAAATACAACGAAAAAAGCAAACGCTTACACACGAAAACTAACAAAGAGAAACATACGCAGCAACAAATAATTCACGTACCCACACATGAACTCAGAATATTACGAAACAGAAAAAAAAACCCCAACAACGTCGTCTCCTTTTTAACCTTTTGGCCACCATAATACAAATCACTTTCCGGGTTCCGTGCGCTAAAAATAAGTCGAGACATTTAGTAAATTTATAAATAGAATTTGGGACCTTTTGTCCAACAGTGAACGGTTAGGATGATACTGGCTGAGTTGAAATAAGAGAACCTCGTTATATTGTACGACCAATAATCGTTCACCTGTTTCTATTTTAATTTGACAATGATAAACACTCTTTAGTAGTTCTCTGTTCTTGACATATACAAATATACATATATATATATACATATATATATCAATGAAAAGAGAAGGCGATAAGATATGATCTAGCAACATTTTATCAAGAAGCTGTTTTTTTTAAGCCGCTTGAAACCGCCGTTGTATACTTCGATATACACAATCATGTATAAGCACAAATGAACCCAGAATTAGCGATTACCGAGAAGTTTTACAATTTTAATTGTATGTAAGAAAGCGTTCAAAAATATCATTGTATCTGAACTGTGGGGATCTGAAGCTCGTCAGTTTTCCTTATACCTTCTTAGTAAAGTCATGAGCATAAATACCTCACTTTGGCAAGATAGAAAAGCGATTTTTTCGTAAAGTATATTTTTATTTAAAAATTCGTACAACAGTGGTTGAGGTCTTTCTTACCTCTTTCTTACGTTTCTCAAGGTTAATGGTCCGAATCCAGACTAATATTAAACTGACTTTTTCAATTCATACGTATTCTCATAAGTTTATCTTTAGTTTATCTTAGACATCACTGACGAAGACGTTGTGAAGAAACCTGGACTTGTAATAAATATAAGTCTGAAAATAGCAACCCGTCTTGAGGAAGCGTGGTAATACGTACATGTGTGTGTTACTACTTCTCTGTATAAGAAGAGGCCTTTGCTCTGCTAGGAAGAGTAAAAGGCTGATATTATTACTATTTTTTTTTTTTTTTAATAAAAAAAAAAAAAAAATGTGATGCGAAGGAATGAGGACCATGTTGTGAGGAAATTTTTGAGTATGAATGTGCAGGGTTACATGAGTAGAGGAAGACCAAAGAAAAGATGGATGGATTGTGTGAAAGATGAAATGGCAAGAAAAGAGGTGACCCTTGAGATGACGGCAAATAGAGATGTATGGAAGAAGAAAACATGCTGCGCCGACCCCAAATAAATTGGGATAAGGGCAGGAGGATAATCTTGATGATGATTTTATGGAATAGCTAACACCTGTATTCCCTGAAGAATTAGGCAGAGGTGTACCTACCTATTAATATTACACTCACATTCGCCAGTTATGTTTTTAAAACCGATGTAATAGGGGGCGAGCCTATTGCCATCAACTGACCACAAATATATACTTCAACCCAATATCAAATTGCCCGACCCAAGAATCGAACCCAAAACCTCATGATCAACCGTATCACTTGCTGCCACTAGACCAACGAAGCAGTCTAAATGAAATAGGTATTTTTATAAAGTAGCATTATTTTTTTATTTCACGAGAAAATCCCTTTCAAATTTTTCTTAAGTGATAAGGTATCTATGCTAGTAACCGTGTCACCTTTATCTCCAGTAAACAAAACACTATTCATCTAACACATTGTCTACACACTGAACTGCTAACCGATCTTAATTGAAAACTGTCCCTACTCCGGATTTAGGTTATGCCTTGATTTTAATAATAGATAACATTGACGCCCGTAGTCTTCAGCCGATGGCTTAGTACCTTATTATTTCGTGGGTTCGAGTTTTACTACTAACTACACACACACACACGACGACACGTTTGACGACACAGTTGGCGCAGTAGTTAAGCGATTGGCTGTTGCGCTGCGTGTCGCGGGTTCGATCCCCGCACGGAACAAATATTTGTATGGCCTACAGATAGTTGTTCCGGGTCTGGTTGTTTGTGTATGTGACTTTAAATGTTTGTAAACGCACCCACGATACAGGAGAAATTCCTAGTGTGGGGCAACGTTTTTATAAAAAGAAAGAAAGAAGAAAGAACTAAACAATGTATGTTTAAAAGAGTGTGATGGTTGGTTTTCTAATAATTTTATTTTAAACATGCATACGCTGGATATACCTATACACAGAAAACAGTTATATCTTCAATGCCTTGGCAACGTTACTTTGGAATTTCGTAGTTGCAGCCTGAAGTCTAGATTTCTAACTAATGCTCGCCCCTTTTTTTACATGCAGTTCAAACATAACTTACCAAATTTGGCTGTTCTATAAGTACGTCTTTCCCTTCGACGTAAATAGTATTAATAATGTAATATTTCAACTGACCAAACCGCCATTTTCCAATCTCCCTAAAGAAAATTCCAATTCTGCCACAATTTACCATAACGCAAGCCAACTAATGATCTTCATCTCATGTTTTATTAAAACCTCGTGCAGCAAAGACAGTATTTCCTCCACAAATAAAACCATCTTCTCGAATGTTCGCGGAAAGTTTCAATTGAAATGTCACGATAACGAATAACAATAGTCTGCCATGTCAAGCGTCTGCTTGTACTGGGGGACGCAGTTCTTGACAACTTTTTGTATCTATGGCAGTTTGGCGGGATAGAATTATTTTTGTTGTTGATTAAGTGGTAAAAGAGGGAGTGATGTACATATTATGTACATATTTGATGCTTTTCCACAATTCGTTCACAATTGACTTTTGTGTTTCACTTCATAAAAACAACTATTTAGTCTTACTTATGTTATTGTTTACTAAATATCATCAATTTCTCTCTTGATTAGACTTAATATCTCTTCAAACATTAGATTGTATTGACGACACGGTTGGTGCAGTCGCCAACCGTGTCTAACCAATCTAATGTTGGCGCAACAGCCGATGGCTCAACCACTGGGTTGAGCCATCGGCTGTTACGCGGCGTGTTGTGGGTTCGATCCCCGCACGGAACAAATATTTGTATGACCTACAGGTAATTATTCCGGGTCTGGCTGTTTGTGTACGTGAGTTTCAATGTTTGTGAACGCACCCACGATACAAGTTTTTTTTTTTTTCGATTTTTCTAAGAAGATAAAAGAATAAAAAGTATGTCAGTTCCATCAGAAGGTTAACAAGTTCCCCCAACGACTGCATTAATACGATTGAATGATTGACCTAGACTCGAACATTATAGGTTAGCCTTTAATGTTAGCCCTGACAGACGCTCAACTTAATAACATTGAATTTAAGGCCACAACATACACACATTACTGTCGTAATATCTTGTTAAAGACCGCCTACTTGTAGTTTAACACACTTACACAAAGTTGTTACTGTTGTCTCGCTCACATATAGAAATGGGAGTCACATAAATCTTAAGAAAGTTGGAAAGAAAAAAATACATTTATTTGGCAACAGATTATGAAACACTCACGGTACACCAAAAAGGAAAAAATAGCAAACTTTAAAAACTATAGTGTTAACTCACGAATGCGCCAAAAAGGTCAATTTAAGTGGTAATGGCAGACACTCTGTCTGACACTAGTTTTGTAGTGAACCTATACATAATTCTGAATTCAAATTGTTTAATGCGCACCCTTAATTGATTGACTCGCAAACTGTCACCCCTCTAATCTCAATCTCAGGGAGGCACACCAAATAAATGTGTGTGTCCCCACTTCCTAATACACAAGTGAGATAGACATTCTACTCGGACCTGACCGGATTGCTTCAGATAATGATGAGAGGGATTTTCTTCAGAAGTGTCTTAGAGTAGCCGTAGACAGAAGCGATAGTTTAATTGTGATATGATGCAGCTATACAGATTATAATGTATATTGTCCAGTAAAGGTTTTTTTCGGCATATTTGTTTGTCTAATCGCTGTACTTTTTTCTTCTTACGCTGTCACTTGCTTTTTGCCACCAATTCCACAACATAATTTAGCGTTATAAAAATAATATGAGTAATGTATTATAATATAGTGAAATTATTTATGGTGGTAATTACTGTTACTTACTCTCAACTTAAATAAACTTCACTAGTACATCTTAGTGGAACGTATTTCTTTATACTTATTGAACTTTTAAACCTTTGCGATAAATCAGTGTACTACTACAGTCTGTATATTTTGTTATCCTCACAAGATGGCTGTCGTCAATTCAGAGACTCAAATGACTCATGAGAAGTAAAAACAGGTTCAATTTCTTCAGAAACCTATTATCGTATACTATCCGACGATTTTCTATCACACGTACTCGATCGTTCACCACTACCAACAACAACGACAGAAAACAATCTCGACAAGAAAATCCTTCTCCCCGTCCAATCATTACGCGACGGAACACCGTTAAACTTAACACCTAATAGTTATCGAGGGAAAATATGAAGAGAAGGGGGCGCCATCTTCAGTTTATTGACCGTCTGCTGTACTTACAGAGATCGCGGGCACCTAATCAGGGGCCAGGTAATTCTAGCGGCCATAGAGAGCAGCTGATTGGTTATCGATCCGCCTGCATCCTTGCCTTGGCTAAAGATAGTTTGTGTTATTGATGGAAGCCTGGTGAGGAGACTTTTGCAATCTTATGGTTGTATTCGAGCTCAGAGTTGGAAGTTGTCTGCGTCTTTGAAGTATGGTGTTTGATTTTAGTTGAAGTTTGCGTCTTGGCTTTTAAATTGATATTACGAAAGTGAAGTTGGAGTTTGTGTTTGAAGTTGAGTGTAACGCAATGAGGAAAACAACCTGGTTTTCTGGAATTTGAGATTAAAAATAAAACTGATATTTTTAGTAGTTTTTCATATCTTTCTGAAATATTTAATGTACTCTAAGCGGCGTGGAATGGGCAGTCCAGTCAGTCATTTAATGTAGTACCTATATTAACCAGCTTGTTACTATACCAACGCAGGACTAAAAAGGTTCGAGTATTAAACACCATGCTTGCTTAAGGTGGATAGGAAATTTTAAACTTAAATTAAAGACAAGTTAGGTTTTCTGTCTATGTTTTCCATCACCAACCTCAGTAATGTCTTTAGGAGACTTCGAAAGTAGATATAATTTTCGGATTTGAACCCACAACCACGTGCGTGAGAAGACAGGTCCTTCGTAACCACTAGGCTATCAAGACATTATTATGCAGTAAAGAGTAGATTAAATTGAACTTACTTGTATTGTTTGATGTGACCCTCAGAAGAAACGATAAAAAATCACTACACGTGTCGGTGTTAACAAGTTAAGTATAAGAATCTTTACATGTAATATTGTTACATACATCAAATGGCTATTAATACTAAATACTGTTGAAGCGGACTTTCTGATTAATAGGCCAGCGAACAATGATCTTACGCATGAAGTTGCCTACATTGGAGCGAAGTATTAATATCTGGCGCAAGTAACAAGCGCTCGCGATTGGAAATTAAAAAAAAATACGTTGTTTTTCTCGCAGAACCGATGGCCGTAGGTGTGGAAAAAGTGGTCCTACGATCTGGTGAAGATCATAAGAAGCCGATAGATGAGGGCAACGCAGGACCGATCGTCGTGGTAATCTGTAGGGTTGGCCTATGTCTAGATGTGCACGTCTTTTGGCTGAAATGACGATGATGATGTTTCATTTTTTAAGAGGCTACTTCTTATTTCCTCCTTTTCTCATATTGAGTTGAAACTAGTTACCACCACTATAAACAGTCATTGGCGTTAACTGGTCTATTTATTAGTCACTAATGTTTAATTTTATGAAATCTACGAGTAAGTAATACCACACGGGGTTTTTTACAATACATAATTATAATTCGTAGACGTTTCAAGTATGTTATTTCTCCCTAAACCTCTTCAATTACTGCGACTGCTTTTTGGCATTTCCTGGGATTTGTATTGTTAATGAAACGTGCTCGTTTTCACTTACACTAGGCAACAACTAAATTAACGGTGACAACCGAATTTCCAAATCCAAAAGCTTTTATTTTGGTATCAGGAGCTAAGTGCTCAGTTCCATTTGTCGTTTGCTATGGAAAAGAAACCGGGAAGAAAAGTGTAACTGAAAACTGGCATCGCTGTTTTTATTCCTTGTAATCTCCAGTCTCTTGTCACTTGAATCCCATATCAACAATATACCAACATAATATTAGAGCACCGGGCAGATGTGTCACACTGGCCGCACGTTAACACACGGGCGCGCTTGTCGGTACCTACCCTACCATCAAATCCTTCATCCATGATGTGACTTAGCCTATTAGGGGCCACTGCTGGGCATATGTTCCTTCTAAAAAGTGGTTGCCATGGTGGCATCACAAGAAAAATATGATGAAGTATGCATATAAGACTTAGTCTTTACATATGCAGAAAGAGCCAGAAGAATTACGTTTGAGCAATATTAAATCTGTGACATGTAACAGAATATTTAATTATATGATATATTATATAGAGCATGCTGTATCAATCTATTTTAAAGGTCTTTACCGTCAATCTACTGATAACTCTTTAAGCCATGTCAGAGTTAAAATTGAAATTAAAATTGAACCTGACCAAAAACCTAATACTGGAATGTTTTATGAAGATACTTGAGCATTTTTATCAGTATTTAAAAAAAAAACCTTCCAAATATCAACGTATAAAATCACTTGTTCCAAAACTTTCAAAGTCAACGGTTAAAATCTTCACTCAGTGTCTGTCTACTTTATGTTTAGCGGAGGCTTCAACTACGTGCTACGGCGTAGCCCTAATGGCGGCCATCAGCTACGCGGCTACGAGTTGCTACGTACACTTAAACTTTTACACCATCTTGAAATGGTTTCAGTATTTTATATAAGTCGTACATAATGTCAGACCGTATCTATGTTTTGACACGGACATTACGACTTTTAGTTACAATACGATACGTTGTATTTTTACTTAGTTCCACTTCCCCATTAAAATATTATGATTTAATACAACCAAACATGTATATTTATTAAGCAAATTTGGTTGCAATGCAAAAACGATAACATATACGTATGTACGATCCAGTTCGCTCGCTTGCTCTACATATATCAATTAATACACTACCAAAAGCCAAATTCTCTGAACCACTAACACAGCTCAAAGCTCCATAGTTCGACAAACAATAACAAAACAGTTTATACTAACAATTGAATAAATAAACACATTGCATTCAACGTCCGAGAACAGATCCGACGTCCTCAAAGGTCGAAGTACTTACATAATACATTTGTTACACACGAATCATATTCCCGACAATATCATTTCGTGAGTCGACGTAGCATGAAATACGCCCTGAGTGACTCGGCACAAGACGCCGACACTAAAAACGATACGTACGTGCTGTACTGAATGCTATAATATATTGCCAAATATAGAATGGAATTCAAGAGCATTACAGATTTTACGAGTGTATTTTAGAAATTTCACTTTTGATATTTTTCATATTCAATTTCTTTTTTACCACTTTCCTCGCACGAAAGTAAACTCTCAAACAATACAACTACTGTGTCAATGAAAGGCCAGTGCTAGCGTCCTTTGATTACTGTATTGGATAAGTTATAGACCCTGCCTGCTACCATACAAGTATTTTTTTTAATGGCCGCCTGTAAGAAATATCGTCTATCGATAACGCCCATCATTGTAACACAATTTGCTCTTTAACACCTTAACTGCCAGACAACGAGACTCAATAGAAAATATATTGTTTGTCGGTCACCTAGCTTTTAAGGTGTTTAGTTATTATTATTTTATGGCGTAAAATGAGGAGTATTTTTTTTCTAATATTATACCCCTAAATTATATCACTTTTGGTATAACAACCAATCTGATAAAAACGCTCCTTATTACGCAAGGCAAACTATGTATCCATCTTATAAATTGTTCCTTTTAATAACGGATAAGAACTAAAGAAATAGCTCACACTATCCTAGCTCCATCTACGTTACAAGCATCACCAACTCGTCCTTTCGGAAACGAACCTTTCCCGTTGTAATATTTCATCCCCCCGCGCCCCTCAAATCATGAAACTTCTTTTACAGTGATTTGATGATATTGCACTTTGACGAACGCCGGGCGTGAGGATACACGAAAAAAAAAAAGAAAAACAAGATGGATGACTTGCGCGAATGAATGGAAGCAGATTGGAGGGTCCTTGAGACCTAACAAGCATATGTTGAAAAGATTTTGATTTTTTTTACAAGCTTTCATGTTGATTAAAATGCCTTTGTTGACAGTTTCATTGTCACTTTTGTACGTTTCATATTTTGATCTTACTGCATTCTTTAACATCCGTGCTGCTGTGATTGATGTCAACATCTCAATCATGAATATTATTCTTTTATTTTTGGCTAAAAAGCACTCAGCGTTTAAGATTAAAAAAGAAATTGAATGTTATTGAAATCAAGCATTGATATTCGCAATTTAAAAAGTAAAAGCTGTATGTTTACGAAAAACTGTCTTAAAGGCCGATAAAGCATATAAAATTGAACACAATTCTGATGAAAATGTGCATATGTCTAGTAAACGATATCTGAAAAGCGCACACGATTATTCGAAGTGCTACGGTTGGATAGTTCCTAAATCGTGCGACTCAAACGTCCATCTATGAAAAGGTATTTGTGCGTATATATTTTTATTCAGGATATAGTTTTATTTTTTTTACGTTAGCAAAGCACTTACCTGTCAGTTCCACCGGCCATTGCCTTGTAGTCTTGTATATCCATGTCGCCCATGTACTGAGAGAAATCTGCAAAAAGAGAATTTTGTTATTATTTTTCTTACTCGATATTTTTTGTTATAAAACGGTTATAATTAATAAGAACTGGAAACAAATAAAAAAGTAGTGTTAAGTTAAAAGGATCTTAACAAAAAGCTATAGATATGAAATGTTAAATTAGTAAAAACTATTTTCGATGTCAATCACACCCCGTCGACGATTTCTCAGTGGCTCAACACGCTTGAAGTGGTTCAACTAAAGGTGACCAGAGGTTTGACTTCCAAGTTTGTAAGTTCAAGGTGTATCGTGTCCCAGTAACTAGGTTGTGGAGGTCAGGTACAGTCACTCCATGTAAAACACCGCTAGACTGGGAAGCCGACCCCAACACAGCTAGAAAGGCCAGTCAGATGATGAAGCTCCTTACTGAGACCCGTCATAATTTTAGAATACAAAAACGAAACAAACACATCACCATATAAATCAAAGCGAAATCTACGAGACGAATGCCGAATTATTAATAACACAAACGATTTTCGACATCAATTGGCGGCCCTCGGCGAAATTCGTCGCGATTTTGTATTCGGACCACGTGGCTCCTCCCTTTGGCGCGTCGGCGGGGTGAGGGGGGACGACAAATCACGCGCACACTGTGGCCAAGCCACTAAATGAATATTGACATCCCACTAGCTAACGGGTTGAATTGATAATCTGGTGATGACGGAGTATTTTGTTGGTGTGAAGCTAAATTTGTGATTTATATTTTATGTGTTTTATAACTGCTGCTCGTCAGTACATTATTATGCAAAGGATTTAAAGTAGGTGAAGCTGTATTTATGAGTATAGGCTAACGTTTGAACACCCTCATGGTGTTAATCTTACTATTTCACAGTCACAGTCTTCTCAAAGAACCGCAAGCATTCCAACATTATCGTCTTTCATTCATCAGCAAACAAGTCTGTCTAAATCCAGGGTATGATGATATCCACGATCGTCAGTTGGACATCGCATGTCAAGTGGTCCTATACGTGGTATAGGAGAAGTGGTTCGATCAACACTATGAAAAATAGGATATTATAATTAAATAGATAACGCCTTGTGTAGCGTTTATTAGCTACACGTAGATGTACGTTTGTTTGAAGACTCTCTGGACACAGCTATCGTGAAAACTTGGTGGGTAGGTTCTTGCTCAACTCCTGCACGTCAGACACTAAATCAAAATGCATATAAGGTCCTGGGATTGATTACCACGGTCGGGCTTTGGTCAATTGTTACTAAATACCTGTCTTTCACTTTAAAATAATTTTTTTCACAGTATAGTCTGACTAAATACAGCTGTTCCTTTGATGAAGAATAGAAAAAGAAACCCACTAAAATATTAAGTATCGCCAGTATTTGCCGTAAGACTTACCTGGGGATTTTGCTCATTTTAGTATTGCGAAATGGAAATGTATATCTCAGTAATCACTTTAATTATGGCAAGTAAATGATAGTGAGTATGTTTTATTTTATGTAAGGGATGGAGGGAGAGATGTATATTTACATTAAATCGCGAAGAGTAGGTAATATCAGCTGTGAGCTGCAAAGTTTTTAAAGCATATTTCCTGCACGGAGGCTGTGTGAGACCTGGCAGTGTCAAGGTTTATAATTATGGAGAAAGAGTGTTGTAAGCTACAACGGTCGAACTGGCACCAGGGACTGACGACTAGTAAGATCTTTTTTAACCGATAGCAAAAATGGAAGAGGTTCTCAGTTCGACACTCAGGTTGTTCCACCCCTAATTGTAGAAAAAAAGGAAATTGATTTTTCACCTACTGAATTTTGTAAAATATGACGAGCAGTTGACAAAAGGATTACATAAATAATAAACCGACCAAGAAAAAGCGAGAAATAAACACTTTAATTTTGGAAATGAATTTTGAAAAGCACCGACTCCCGTAAATAAAGTTATTTTATACTCTTTAGTGATTATTTTGAAGTCTGTTGAATTTTTGGTTCTTTGCCTCCAAACATGATTTATAATGGTGGACACCAAATTTTCAGCGATGCTCATTTACCAGCACAGGTGGGATAACAATAACAGAGACTTAATAAATGTCAACCCTCACCCCCTAAAAAACTTAAGGATGATAAATAACAGAAAAAATCTTCCTTTACCCTCACCTGTCCAATTTAAAATCTGCAATACAACGTAACAATGGCAAACGCTCGACACTCGGCAAAAATTGAAACAGATTGCGCAATCTATCTTATATATTTTTCATAATTTCCAAGTAAATAATTTTGTCCATTCCTCAGAGATAATGGAGGGGGTGAAGTGGGAGAAGAAAAGAGGGGGGTTAATGAATGGCACAGATTTTGCATAATTAAAAAGGGGTGCTCCAGATGATTGCTTATTTCTATGAGTAATGGTGCCGTTGACAAGCGACGGTTTCGACTCCGTATCGTAATATTGCGACGTCTTTAAGAATTTCGTGGCAGGCGTGAAATACTTTTGATAAATGTTTAATGGAAGGACAAAAGTGAAGAGGGCGTTAGTTGTTGTGGGTAAAAAGAAAACGCAGAGTTTTGGTTATTTTCGACATTTTTACGACTTCAGGGAGTTTATTTACACGTATGAATACACGGAGTGGTGAGGTGGTCTCATCAGGCAGAAAGATTTGCTATAAGCCTTGGTCGGTTGTTTTGAGCTATTACACACGGTACGACCGATTCAGTGTGTATCTGAAAAACCCTGGCTTGTTTAAGAGTTAATATTGTACTTATCATTTTGACTATGAACCTTTTTCAGCTTTTACCAACCCTGAGTTTCCCTACATCCATACTAATATACACTAATAATATTATATTATGAATGCGAAAATGACTCATGTATGTTAGTTCACGACTAAACAGCTGATGGGATCGTAATGAAACTTGGGATGGAGTTAGTTTGTGACCCTGGAATGGACAGAGGATAGTTTTTATTCCGTGACAGCGTCTGCATCAGTGATAGCCGACATCCACGCAGAGGAAGCCGTGGTAAAAACCTAACATACAATTAGCCTCTTAATATCGGTAAACATCGACGACATGTTGCTACATCCTTGTAAAAAGTGTTTTCAAGGATCAAATCTAATACTATTAAGTTTTAAAAGCTTTGAGACAGACTTAAGCTAAAAAAACTCTAAATGTAATTAGTAAAAAATAACGTTTTTGTAAGAAACGACAAAGATTTTTGCTGTTGTTGTTGTTGTTAAAAGACAGCTTTACTTGAGACTTTATATAAACAAAGTTAAGCCAATAACCAACTTACGCGAAAAGTTTCCTCTTAGTAAGTACACAGGTATTTTGTTATTATAAGTAAGTACCTTTACTGAGCTTCTGAAGTACACACACATTTTTATTTGGAAATCTTCATGGATTATGAGTGAGGAAAACGGTGGGATATTTCTGAATTGCCACTAACATATTCACGTCATGGTCGATTTTGGGCATATTTTGAAGAGTTCCCAAATTGGGAACAATAATTTTGAAGCAGTTTATTTTCTGGTTATAAAAAGCCATGAACCATGAATCTATAGCAACATTGTTAATTGGGTGACTGATTGCGCAGAAAAAAATCCAAGTAGGTAGTCAAATTTGATAGTCTATTTTTCATGTTGGGCAATCTGGTTTGTACTTTTTTAATGCTAGCAACTCTATTTCTTTTTTCTTTAAATTATCGAATAGTTAAAATCACGCCACACGCACGTCCGTTGTAGCCAATAAACATTTTATTTCGTTCTATACTGAACCAGCGGCAAAATAATCGCAGAATTTCAAAGACAGCCTTAAAAAAATCTACGTACACACCAACTTAATTCTAAAACCAAGTACAGTAGGCTGCAAGTTAGTGGTAACACTATTACTTTGCGCAGGCCTAGCGTACTATGGAGTTTTTATATAATAAGAGGCCAAGTTATACTGGTTCTGTTACATCTGAGGTGCGGCATAACGTTCATACACAAATTCAACGTCGGAATTTTATGGCAATCCCCAATTTTTGGCGACAGTTACTTCTAATTCGTTCCACTGGGAGCGAGCCACTCGCAACATACATTTGCAGAGCTAAATGGGGCACAGACGTTTCTCTTGTTCGACCCAGCACCCATGGGAAATGGCCTACTGAAAGTTTTGCCTGAAAAAGTGTTTTATTTATGAGAAGTGTGTTATATAAGTGGGTTGTATGGCCTGTTTATGGGTTGTTATGAGACTAAGCTTTTAAAAAGGAACATTTTTATTCGTTTATGTATTGCTGTTTATTATTTGAGTGGTACTCGTTTTGATGGGTCATATTTCGTGTTGGGTTTCTTGTTACTTTTACTAAAAAGAGGCTCGTGGCCAAACGAATTCCGACACACGGATCAATGAGGGAGTCATGGCTAAATAATAACATGGCTCGATTTATAGTTAAGCTACACTATGCTAAGGTCGGTCCAAAGACGGGTGACCGTCCATTATTGAGAAATATCTGTACCCAGAAACGCAAGTTATATGCACACTTGTGCAGAGCAAAAACAGTGCACTTTTACTTAGATATTTTATTTAGATGTCGGGTCTAAAAGCTTTAAATATTATACGTCAAACATTTAAACGCTTCTTTGAATTTCCATTTAATGGCGCCATCTTTTCTCCCATAATATACACTGTCGATGAATAATGACGTTGCTGAAATTTATTTTCTCTTCATTTTGACATAAAGTTATTACTTAAACGTTCGAGAGAACAGAGGCTGTTTCACAAACCTCTCAGACTATTTGTCTCAGCACTTTGGTACATAAATAAATATAAAACATCAGCTGAAAATATGTTTCAAGCAAAGGCTGGGCGAGGTAATAGGCAATATTCTGGAGCTAAATAAAATCAGTTCTCAGTTTCAAAGCCATTATTGGAAGAGAGAAATTATATTGGTAATTTGTTTGTGAAATTTGTTTAAAAGTGAAATAATTAGCTTAGAAATACGCTTCTGCGTATTCCGGTACGCGGAAGACATAGCGTTGGTAGGCCCCCACAAGGTGGAACGATGATCTGGATAAGATCATAAGAAGCCGATGGCTAATGCAGCACTGGACCGATCTTTGGGGAGGATTATGTCTAGCAGTGGAGGTCTTTTGGCTGAAATAATGAATATTTAGTATAGGAACTTTGCATGAGAATAGCTTTGAGTATGAATGTTGAGAGTTGCAAGGGTAGAAGTCCACCATAGAAGTGATTAATAGATTGTGTGAAAGATGGATGGATGGCGGTAAGAAGCGGTGACTATTGAGATGACGGCCAGTAGAGATGTAGAGATGTATAGAAGAAAAAGATATACTGCGCCGAACCGTAACGATGATGATGATATTGATGATGATGGTGATGATGATGACTATGATGAGTATGATGATGAGGATGATGACGAGGATGAGGATGAGGATGATGAGGATGATGATGTTCCATTTAATGTTTATATGTAGAGTATACAGCTCAGATTTATGTGACTCCCGTATTGGTGTATAAACCATAAAAAACTGTTTTGGGGAAAAGAACTTGTAAAAGTATGCACCGCTTTCCTTTAATATGAAATCACGTCAAGATAAACTTAATAAGAACTACTTGTCACAAAATAAGTTCTAAATATTATGTGAGGAGCTGGTGTTTGAGGTAGGCGCAACGCACCTGTATTTACAGATGACCAGGATCTCAACCCGCAGTACCAGTTAAAAGTTAAATGTAAAAATAACGGTGCCATTTTATCTAGATAACTTACAGGCTAGATATTTTAATTAACAGGCATTTAATC
Organism: Phlogophora meticulosa; assembly: GCA_905147745.2. Lineage (NCBI taxonomy): Eukaryota > Metazoa > Arthropoda > Insecta > Lepidoptera > Noctuidae > Phlogophora > Phlogophora meticulosa. Next base: position 3,933,537 of record LR990525.1, read on the forward strand.
ACGTTAAACATATCATTAGGGTTATGATATGTTTTGAATAAAATTTATATATTAATAATAAGACAAAGCCGACACAAAATTTGATCGCTGGGGAGGTCCAGAATCGTGGACTGAACTCATGCGTTCAGGTTGTGCGTCGATGTCCTTTCCAACCCTATTTTGGTGTCCTTGAACATTTGGAGACGGAGATATTGTCAAACAAAACTAACTACTATCATCTTTCATGCAAATAAGAGGTTTTTAATAGGGGAACTTCGGATAATAATGTAAATAGTGCTATTGGAAGAAATTTGGGAGTTTTCTAACATAACACGTCTTAGCAACCAAAAATTGGTGTCTGCTAAAGATGCTTTGTGTTCTTGAGTGGAGACCGCGACTCGGCAAACGTACTGTAGGACACCCTCCGACCAGGTGGGATGACCATCTGCGAAGACTGCAGGCAGATGCTGGATGCGGCAAGCTGAAGACAGGGCGCTATGGCGCTCATTAGGAGAGGGCTCTGTCCAGCAGTGGACTAGACGTATAGCCTGATGATGATGATGATGAAATATGCTTAATCTCCATCATTACTTACAAAATTTCCCAAAATACATACTGCTTAAAATGTTACTATTATTCAATTTTTTTACTGGAAAACAAACAAAAATGCTTTAAAGTATTTCATGTAACTAACATGATCCAGAAGGTTACTGTTACACGAATACATTCTGAGTCATATAATTCTGAGATTGAAACCCCCAGGGCCCATTCTAATTATCTTATTAATAATGCAGGTACCCAAAACAAGATTCTTTGGATAAATTAAACTGTTGCGTGGTAAGTTTTTACACGCTTTATTAGTCTTGTAAACGAAAATATATCAAGCTCTTACGTCAGACATGTAATATTTGACAAAATTATATTCTTTTCACTTTATCGAACAGTCGGATCAACTTATCAAATATTAATAAAAAGTCACTATTTTGTTCAACATTACAAAGCCTCATTCAATTTCATTTAACTTATATATTATTTTATTTATTGAAGCGGCCCTATACTCAATCAATTTAACTCCATTTATTATATTTGAAGAGACACCACGATGCTTTATCAATCACTTTACAAAAGACTTAGAGCAGTCAATTGTATTTTTAGGGTTACAACTTGAAAAGGAAAAACGAAATTTCATAAGATCACTTTTTGTTCGTCTGTCCCAGAAGTTTTTCTCGAGATTATTGCAAAGTAGAAATTTGAAATTGACTCTCGATGACTCACAGATCGCAATTTATTTATTTGAATAAAAAAATGCTTACTGTGGTTAATTGAGAAAATAAACAATATTATTAATTTATCGTGTTCGGTATCATTGAATTGTGTATTGAAGGTATTGCTCAATTCACAAAATTTGCAAAATATACCAATTAATCGTTTGCATAAATTGAAAAAAGGGGTTCTCATTGAAAATGAGCCATATTTTACAGGATTTTTTCTAGACGTATGCAATATTGCATACGTCTGCATATCCATAAACAAGTGACCACTAACCGCCCATTCACTTATTTAGTATTATTCTTTAGCAAATATTATTATGAAAAAGGATAATAATTATCTGAATTATATACATTACATTTTTTCCTTGACATATAATGTTATTTAGATGTGTGGGACCTAGTTTAGGTAAATGTATTACGCATTATAGATACGGTTATGACGGCCGACCAGAGTGACTGTTGTATAGACTGCTCAGTGTAGATTCCACCACAATCACCGATCCAGCGTCAGCCACTAGTTATCTGGCACTTTAAGGCACATACTTATATATTATATATATTTTTTATGTAAATTTTGTTACTCGCTTTTTATGTTTTCTATGTTTAGTATTGTGTCGTTGTGTGCCTGAGCCTGTGCTGAATAAATGTTTTTTCTTTCTTGCTTTTTATTAGTCGAAACCCTAATTGTAGGAGTTTTACTCGCTCCTGGCCAGTTTTTTTTATATTATTGTCAATAAAGCCGCCATTTTCGCCTTGTCATATTTTACGGAACGTTTCTTATCCAGTTAGACTTCAGAAACTCGAGTTATCAAGTCTACCTTTTTAGGTACCCGCCAAATTACGACAGTCTTAGATCCGTGGCACCGAAAACTTTCCAAATTCCCCTACGTTTTCTTGTGAAATTGTTTTTTTTTTCACACCGCTCCGTACAATATTTTCTCAAGTGAAATGTGCCCCTTTATAAATTGCAAAGCAGCGGCACGGGTAACTTTTGTAACGATGTTCGCGTCAACTCGAAAAATTGGCAATTGACAATTTAGGGGATAATTTGTGAAGAAAATAATTCGTAGGCTCCAATGTAGCGAACATTGTTGCCCTCGTTGTGGGGTTAACAAGGAAATGGTAATGGCGACGTCAATAAGGAAGTAGCAGAGACGGTAATGGGAGTCAAAGTGCTTTTATAACATTGGATATTTTGATGATTTTATTTCTAATGATAACCATAAGAATAGATTTCTTGTTGTGACATACGACTAAGCTAATGACAAGGCTGAACCAAATCGCTAACCGCAGCTCTTTCCAACCAAAACAGGGGAACAAAAACTCTCCATCTTTTGACGACAGTAACAATTTTAAGAATACTGTTACTAGAATTTAAAGGCCTCGAAACAAGCTCTATTCTATTCAAATGTATGAGAAACATATCAAGATTACCCTAAGCCGGAAGAAGTAAAGGAAGAAGGGGAAATAATGATGGAAAGCCTAATAATGTTTAGCAAGGAAACTGCGAAGTAGTCAGTTTTTTGTTATCCCGATGATTAATATGAAGCTTCCGATCATTTGACTTTATTCGTTCCTCGACGTTGTAGGAACGAGGCTAAAGCTTAGAACACATTGTTATGAGCAAAATTTTATTTTCGGTTTAAAGAAGTTTATTTCTCAAAAAGAACATACATAGTTCACTTAAATATGAGAAATTTAACAAAAATGAAATATTATTACTATAAACATAGTTGTCGTTCAATCTATCGTAGGTACATACAGTGGTTTATTATTTTTGGTTAGCTATTCTTAAAAATGTTCATTGATGAGGAGTCTCTTATTTCTTTAGATAACTTATTTTATAGCAAATTAGTACAGAATATTACTAACAATAGCATAATTACGAAGTTTCTAGAATCGATTTGGGAACACATTGAGTAGAACATAAACTTTATAGTACATATTCACCGTCATTGTGTAGTATTGAATGTAGTCATTAATGAATTGTGATCAATATATTAAAGTTTTGCAAAAAACAAGCTAAAATGAACCTAGTTAGTGTATAAGCGATAAAAAAAACAAATTAATTTACCCAGATTGACCGTCTAGTTGGTCAAGTACTCCCAAGCGTGACTGCTGAGCGTCTTAGGTTCTATTCCTTGGTTGGGCACAGTGTTATAGTTTTTTTTTAAATTAATGTTCTCATAGACAGCCCGGAATCTGGATCTGTACTTGGTTGATGGCGATGGACTCACCCCCTGTCACATGGGATATCTTCTGTACGTGTGTATGAAAACGAACTGCTCTTATATGATTTAATCGATTTATTGAATTACTATTTTTGTGTTTTGATTGGGACGTTGTCCATCATTCCCTGGATGGTTTCGATTCACGATTGGAACACCGGGTCCAATACGACTGGACTTAATAACGACAGCGCCACCTCAGTAGGTGGTGCTGTTTGAACAAGATTACGTCCGTCTATTAAGCTATTGTGTAATAGAAACAAAAGCTACGATTACATTGCAAGTAAAATATGCATAGAAAACTGTGGCTCACGAAACGTTTTCAAACCATCAATCTCGAGATATCGCGCCCGTCTGTCCACAACCTAAGTCATGTTTATTATGGCACGAAATGGGTTCCCCTACAACGTTTTATAGTGACATTAGAACATATGAAGATTATTTGTTTGGGAGCGAAGGTTCCCTGAGATTACGAGAAAATGATTTTTATTGGGGTGTCGGAATAGATTCATATATCGTTATTAATGTGAAGAACGAGGGTGTTTTGGATTGAGAATAATAAGATGTACGTAAACGGTCTCGCAATAATTTTGGGCTGTTAAGAATTCTGGACTGATAAAAACTCATTGGTTTGGTTGATTAAGAGCTCCAGAAAATAAACACCAAACATTATTGCTAAATTATTGGTTGGCAATTGTTTAGTGTAACAAACACTAACTTCAGGACTATCTATCTAAATATCTATATATTTAAAAATAAATCACTATTTCCTTTGGGCCTGGACCATTTTCGCTAATTCTTTTTTTGTTGCGTTTGTTATTGTAAGGAGAAGATCCTCACTAAAAGAAAAATTAAGAAAATTAACGACTATTTCAACTTCGCGCGTTTGCAAGTTCGCTCCGTTGACCGGATAACGCCTGTCAGGACAGCAAGTCCTTTATAAATAAATTATCTATCTATAAATATATAAATAATACAATCAAAGATTTTTTTGGTGAGCGCTCTCTTTTACTGCCAGTTTGATTTAAAAAGTTTGAGATAGGTTGTTACATAACGTAATATTCCGCTTCCACCCTTAAGAATGGGTTACCCCGTTCCACACGACACAGCCAATTCTATACGATTTACGATTCTATACGGGCTATATAGAAAAAAAAACCTAATTACTAAAAACATTAGAACCTCGAACATCAAAAATAAACCAATCTCGAAAAACACGCCAATCTCCAAACCAAAAAATACCCATTCCGCCCTAACACTACGGCTGTTCCGAATCGTACCTTCGAGTTCCCTTCCCGGCTATATTTCTTGATCCCCTGTCCGAAGCACAATATGGGTGCGCTGTTAATCTTTTTATGTCGACTGCATTATTTTACGTGGGTTCACTACTTTATTTAAGGTGCTTAGGTAGAGTCTTGCTGGATTTCACGTAAGGATAAAAGGTTAACGCTATTGTATGGAGGTTTAAGTAAATTGGGTGATGTATATTTTGGGATTTATAAGTAGTTGGAAGGTTAAGGGAGTTAGTTTGGGGAATATAAATAAGTGGTTCAACGGATCTTCATAACTTTGATGGGGGTCTTGAAACCATATTTTTTCATACCCTTATTTCGTATATATCATCATCATCATCTGCATAGCTCTTCTGACTATGTTGGGGTCGGCTACCAGTCTAACCGAATGCAACTGCATCCATTACTTTACATGAAGCGACTGCCTATCTGACCTCCACAACCTAGTTATTCGGAAACCGATCACCTAGTTGATACGACTGGTTGTAATGCTGTACCCGTAACGACTGTCACAGATCTGCGAATGTCAGCCAGGATCTACAGCTTCATGTGCTTTCCTAGGCACAGATTGCTTAACCTTCGATCAACCCGTGCAGCTGCCATTAGTTAGCTACGATCCCTTCGTATATTTCGTATCCTTCCTTATTTTTTTTTTTCCACACAATATTAAATTTGCAACTCCGTAAAGGTAAAGTTACTGACAAGGTGTCAGGTAAATAAGTGCTGAACATCTGACATGGTCGGATGAGTGAAATAATGTGACTGGCAGATGTGTCAATCAATTGGGGGGAGGGGGGCAATTTAATCGACGTACGGTCTGTGTAAAGAAGAAAGTGAGTATTACAAGATGCTACAACTGATAGGCATCATTAAAACGCGACGACCTATGTGGCGCGGCGGGCGAAGGTCCGCCTGCGACGCAGGAGGTTGCGGGTGCGATTCCCGCCTTGTGACAAATGTTTGTACGATCTACAAATATTTGTTCCGGGTGTTCTGGGTATTTGCTATGTATAAAAAAAAATCTATTTATGTAATGTATTGTATTAATAAGTATATCAGTCATCTTGTACCCATAACACAAGCTCTGCTTAGCTTGGGGCTAGATGATGCTGTGTGGATTGTCCAGCATTATTTATTTACTTAAAATAAGCATTTAAGCAGTGAAATATTCTTAAAAATAGCACCTGAGGAGCATTTAAGCTAGAAAGCACAAGCACTCATTGACAGGCCATGAGTAATTTCCTCCTAACTTTTTAAAACGACAAAAAATACCGTTTTATATAAAAGCGGATCAAAGAAAGCTTATTTCTGTACAATTAAATTAGAATGCACGCTGCTTACACATAAACAAGATTAAACTTTCGTCTACTTCCTCCAGTTTGCATCCCCAGCCTGGACCCTGCTGGGTTTATACACTGGCGTTCAAAGGAAAGTGTAAGCGCCCTCCCAATTCGTATTCAATACACACACCACGACGTGTCTCGAAAATTTTTAAATTCTACTGCCTCCACAATCACGCACCCTCGACAATTTACCGCGATCGACTTTACGGGACGAATTTAGTTACGAAGTTTTTTTTTTGGTGGTAAAATGCAATTAAAAAGACTTATTTTAAATGCCATTATTTTGATCCTCTTTCGTTTAGCGAATATTTAAAGATTTTTTTGAGGGATGTGTTTAAAATTGAAGCTAGATGATAGATATTGAAGAGAAGCATAACTGTAATTCGTTACTCGAACGATATTTAATATTGCAATGCCGCATTATAAGTCTGGTGAAATCTACACCGTCACATAAGAACTACCAATAGGACCTGACATCACAGACATCCAAATTATTCAAGCAGACTTATTCGCGTAACATAACATACGTACAACTAAACAACATCATCCAATCGGGCAGTAGCCTACTAGACAAAACATCCGTCTGATCGGAAAAACCTCCCAATTCATAAAGGATGAGGAAATTTTCACCTTGTTCCTTATACCTCCTTCCAAAGCAAGAAATAGCACACTTATAGATCCTACAATCATACTCGGTAAGAGCAAAACAATAACTCTTCGGCGTATCCCTTTCTAGCAAAGCTGTAGGATCCCTGTTAGATATCCAACACAGTGTATGTAACTTGTGATTCCGTGGAGGCCAAACTAAATCTATGCATCATCACTATCCTGTCAGTCTGTCACACTTTTTTACCCCAAACAGCCAAGACTCAAGAGTACAAAAAGAAAAAAAATCAACGCAAAAGTGAATTTCCGACAGTTACATTAGCATAAAGACGGCGCGAACTGTAATCATTGCCCCAGCGCATCGTGACTCGAATGTCGAATGAATAGGTACGAACACTGTCTGTCTAAGATGGGAGGTCGTCATTTCTTTTGTAATCTATTTGGTAATTTTTTGGGGGGCTGATGGTGTAAAGGACAGTTTGTTTCTTTCGTGGTTACGGGATTAAGGAGTAGATCGACACGGAAGTCACTTTCGGGACGAAGATATCAGGAATATGGGGGACTAGAGATTTATTTACCGTCTTTCGTAACATAATTTTTTAGTGGTTCCTGTGTAGGTACTAGATAACTCAATTTTGTGATATTTTTTTTAAAATTACAGAATGATACCTGCCCCAATACGAACATACATAATACTCCTATTGCTTCATTTGCGTTTTATTACACATCTGGTCATACACGCACGCCGGTTGCAACTCGTAGTAGCTGATCTGAATGACAGTTAATGTTGCACCATTTTTAATTGAAATGCTATCTAGTGACCAGTTGGGATAGGACACCCATCTCACAAATGTAACGTCATGCCTTAGTCTTTCAATCGGTGTCCATATTGAACAAAAAATTACTTATAAGGACACCGATTGCTCTCTCTCAATTCTTTCCATGTTTCCATTACCAGAGCCCGACGTTTTAAAGAATGAAAGTGTAGAGACCACTTCAAACAAAAATATACAAAACACCTCAAGTTATTTAAGAAACTTCGCGACGACCAAGCTTTTAAAACTACTATTTTAGTTCAAGTTTCGTCTTAGTAATAATACTGGCGCATTTTATATCGAGAACATAAAAGTTAGTTTGGACAAAATGAATTTCTTACGACCCGTAGTTTTATAAAATGGTGGAAATTTTGATGACTCTGTTTACGAAGCTTGAAAGGTTGAGGAATAAAATGTTTATTTTATGACTACAATGAGACGTAATAAGTGCGCAGATTAAACATAAAAGCGTCATAGATCTTTCTGTTGGCACAGTGTGGCTCAAAGAAACAACAGCAGCCAAAAATAAAACAAACCTTACATACAACTGCTCCACTTTACATATTCCTGTTTATGTTTTGAAGCGTTGTAATATTGAAATGACTGGATACTTTTTTAGTTACCATCCTGTCCTGATTCCAATTTATTCGGATTCGCAGCAAAGTGGTTTTATTCGTCAGGTTTTAACACTTTGCCAGTTGCTTACAAGGTTATTTTGAAAAAAAAAAACAAAAATGTCTGCGGACGTCGTTGCAAATATTATGTAAAGGAACAATTCCTCATACCGCCGGCATTAGATTTAACCTTTTAAGCTGAAGTCAAAAAATGTATGGCGTCAAAAGTTAGTAGATACTTGCTCATAGATTACAAGAACGACATTACTTAAAGCTAAGTATTCTATTATCTATTTCTACTTGCCAATTTAATAAACTATTTACAGAAATCTTTTGGCATTTAAGTCTTTACACTACCTACTAATGCAACAACGTTTAATATTATGAATAAGTAACTCTGTCTACCTATCATAGCCACATGTGCCCGTAATATCCCGCTGTTCATTCATAGGCCTCGCCATTTCCCAACAATGGGGTCGGCTTCCAGTCTAACTGGATGCAGCTAAATAGTTTTATATATAAAGCGACTGCTTCTCTGACCACCACGACCCAGTGGCTGTCAGACTTACGGGTACGTAACGACTGTCAAAGATATACAAATGACAGCCGGGACCAACAGATTAACATGCTTTCTGAGGCGCTCGATACATAATAGATGGTCACCCATTCACGGACCGAAATCAGCAAGATTATGTTAACCTTCGATCGGCCCTCAATGGATGAGCCATGAGCGTCTAAAACAAAACTACACTACAATAAATACAAACAATCAATTTCAGTACCTAATTGGGTTCCTGGCATCAAATACATTTCGTCTGAAACAAAACACAATTTTAAGGGTGAATAAAGTACAATAACTCAATAGGAATGTCCCATAAACGTTCCCATATAAAGGCAATCGATTCTATAGAATCTTTACAAATGAAACTGTCGCACCTATGTCACATCGCGACCGTATCTGTAGACTCGGTGACGCATGTGGCGTCACTCGTGTGAATATAAAACACGGAAGCACATAACTTCTAATGGAAATGGTCGAAAGGTACTTACAATACTATTTTTTTTTTATTTATGGGGATGATTTTTGTTCTTAATTTTAATCTAAACAAATACATAAACAAAGAAGTTTCCTGAAATGTCAAAGGCTGCGTAAGTGACACAACCAGGACATGGCACAGATGCAAAACATTTTTGCAATAAATTCTAATAGGTTTCATTCAACTTCAGTAGAAGCAAATACGCGATCAAGTTTTGATTTTATGTTTGGAACATGAACATGCAAAATATTAGTAAGCCACTAATATTTTTAAAGAATGTTTAGGAGCCCTGCATTGTTGAATATCTCAATTATAATTTTAATAAAGTTGTAATCATTAATAATACGTAATAAAACATTTTATTGTTACTATAATTATAATTTATTTAAATAACTATGTTTACATAAAAAATCAACAACAATAATACGATACGATAAGTGTAATATTATTATTATCCAGAATGGTTGAAAAGGAAATTTGACTTTCTTCTTTTAATGATTTGTGTGAGTTATCATCTCAAAGCTACTTTTAGCTCCTAAATGTTGTTTTCATAAAACATCGGAGATTCAAATATGGCATAGTGGAATAGCAAAGCTCATACCTTATCAAACTTATAGGTAAGTTGGTGTCCTTTCATTTTATAAACATATACTGATGAACATAGGCCTTCCAAGCTAACTAGAAGGTTCATAATTGACATAGGTAAGCATCATACTACAATCAGTCAAGGTTAAAACTGCTGTCATGGATAGCACTGGCTAATAATATGATAAAAGGAAGGAAGAAAATAGGTTTATTGCCATAAGAAAAAATCACTGTAAAATTTTCATAATTTAAGCCAAACGACGTCCACTGCTAGATATGGGCCACTCCCAAGGATTTCCACGACGACTGGTCCTGCACTGCCCTCATCCATCAGCTTTCTGCGATATTTGCCAGATGGTTGGCTCACCATGTGTGGGTTCTACCCATACTTCATCATCCGGTACGTGGTAAAATGTTAGGAACGCAGAAAAACACCGCTGCTTATTTGCCATCTCTACCATCATCTCATCACTATAGTTATCACTTCTATGACATGTGTCAAACCCAATAAAAAAATTAATACCCCACGTTACTAAAACGTAAACCGTACAAAATAACAAAATAAAAACTCGAAATGAACGTGGGACAAAACAACACCCAGACAAAACAATTGAAAAACAAAGTTCAAGCCAAATTCGGCAATTCCGATTGGTTCGTTAAACTGGCAATAATTCACGCGAATTGAAAAGCGTCGTTCGACGTAATTAGTATTCGAGGGGTACTAAGCCCTAATAAATATCTTCTAATTGCTTGTGTCGTGGTTTAAGCCGAGCAATCCCGGTGACGTGGACTGACGTACAGACTGACAGGACTTATCGTGTCGTATAAGAGGTGAAAATTTATATATATATCTTGCTGTTAGGTGAATTTGGTTGGAAAATATGTTTGTAAAGTGTGATGTAAATGATGATATGGCTAGAATGGAGGTGAATATTGAAATGATGACTAATAAATTTGTACGAAAGAAGAAGACATGATGCGCTGACTCCAAGTAAATTGGGATAAGGGCAGGAGGATGACCATTATGAGGAAAATGATGTGATGGAAATAACAATTATTGAAGAAGTCATACTCATTGTGGACACTTCTGGGAAGGTCAACATTTCATTCCAAGAATGTGAAATTAGCTTTCCTTTCAGGGATGTTTTTATTAAGATAGTTCTAATGTAATTGGATTAACTTAAGTTTGATGAAAAGCATTAGTACAATATGATTCTCGCATAAATCGAACACAATAGACACTCTCTTTATAAGTACATTTCTTTGAACTAAAAACCCTGCAGCCCTGCTTACCTAATTTTGGGCCAAAGATAAAAAAAATACATGGCAGTAGATGGACCTATCAACCTTTTACCATAAAACCTTTTATTCAGAAAAAGAAATGATTCGTCCCATCAATTTTTTACTCATAATACAAAATCTATTCTGCCCTTATCATTCGTTATACACAATAGTTTCATAGAAACTCAGTCATAGATATTAGGGGGTAGATACCCCTAAAAAGGTTGACCAATCCTTTGTCGTAGAATTCCAATATCGGATGAATGTATAGAATTCAGTTCTATAGGGGATGGCCTATTCATGTTCCGAGCTGCGGGTACGGATGGCACAAAAATATTATTATCAGAAAAAATAATAAATAGTTATTTTAATAGGTATGGTGCGAGATATTTATTTAAATCTTTTTTCTTTATATTTTATTGTACGCCAAATAAAAAGACACGCGGTTTTATCACACAGGGCGACCTCTTACAGACAATCATTTGTATGGATTTAAAAAATGGAAATAATTTTTGGAATTTTAGTGTTCAAAAATATCAAACACATGTAAAGTACATAGCAGCACAACAAATATTTAAATTATAAAACTACAGAAACATAATTATATGTTTCTATAGTTTATTATTAGACACGACACGGAGAGTATTAACTCTCCGTGTCGCAATGTTTGTTACCAAACTCCTTCGAAACGGCTGGACCAATTTGTATGAAATTTTGTGTGCATATCAGGTAGGTTTGAGAATTGGCCAACATCACATCTATTTTTGATAAGGGTACACCCCAAACATTTTTTTTTTTCATATTTCTTTTGCCTTAATATGGCAAAAAAACATTTCAGCCGGGTCAGCTAGTATGCTAATAAATATCAAGTACGTATACTTAAAATAAATTGTATGTTCTTAACATGTAGTGGTTTGAACAGAATATATAATTTTGGTTGCATAGTTAGATTGACGATAGTCATACAAAGGGAAAGAACGTAAAAGTTTGATGGAATTATGTTTGAACTTTTAAAAGTGATCGCGCTTTGTAGGTAGTAAAGACAGATTTAAATAAATTGTACCTCATTTTACGGCATCTACCAAAATACTATGATAACTACCTAGTTATCATTTATACGGTTTTTTATTGTGTATAATAAAGAGTGTTTTATTCAATTCTATTTTTAAAAAAATATTAAGACAAAATGTTGTGAGTCCTCAGTGAAAGTACTTTGAAATACATGCCTTATGATGTAAAAGCACTCGGTTATAAACAAATCAAATAAAAAAGAAGATAAATCTAATATTTAGAACCATATTTGTATGCTAACGGTACTTATAGTGAAAGAATCTGACCCATGGCATTGTGAAGCCCTCCAAAAGACGATTATTAATTTGTCCACCATAATACATTACTCGTTATTAATTGGTATCTGCTCTTTGGCTTCAGATGAATTATTGTTGTTCGTAAAATTCCTGAAAGCTATGTTTATCTTGTAGACTGTTTGCCAGATTGTAACGCAGTTTTTTTTTCTTTTTCTGCTTCTCTCTTGTTGAGTGCAGGTAAACAAATAATACTGTGAATACCTTTTCTCTTATGAATCTATTAAATATATATAATACTAGCGGACCGAACAGATGTCATCCTACCCGTACAGCCACCTACCGGGTCCAATTGTAAATCTAAACTATCCAGGGCACTATCCAAACGCATATAAAAAAATCATTCAAATCGGTCCAGCCGTTTAGGAGGAGTTCAGTGACATACATACGTAAAGTAGACTTATATATATAAAGATAAATGTGTACGTAATCACATCATATAGATTACTAAAGGTATCGCAAATGTCGTCACTATAGTCATGCTTTAATAATGTATGTCATGAAAAAATCAATATTCAATAGTGAACATTCTAGGCACATAATCTAATAAAGCTATGGTACAGTCGCTAGCTAAGTACCATTTCAATGGAATAACGAGGCCAGCTTATACTGGTCTGGTTTACACTGACGTGTACCTTACCGTACATAATAAAATGCAGCCTTTCATTATTACACTAGCTTTTGCTGTTTTTCCAAGTAATTATACAAGAAATGTTCCTTCACGACATAATGAGATTATGCTACACGCAATATATAAATTGCGTTGCACCCATGAAAGCAATACATTTGTATGGTATTACGTTCCCTTAGAAATCACTTCATCAAACAGTTTCAACAAAACATCTTTCTTTCTTATCACTTGATTAAAAATTCAAAAGATCACTCTTTCCGCCCTTTCTTTCAACCCCTTTTCAATAACACCAATCTTATCGCAATCTTTATTTTAACTGTACAAACGAGTAACATCAAAATGTCCTCAATTCTCTGCTTCAAATCAAGTTTGAAGCAGTTCAAACCAGTTAATGCCGGTTCGTACACCCTATCTATTATGTTGTGCCATCTACCCTTCAAAAATCCTTGGTAACGGCCGTTTAAAATTTCCAAAGGTGTATTGATTTCTGCCAACCCTCTGATGTTTAGTGAGGGTTGAAAGTAAGGGTGCGTTGTCAATAGTCAATACGGTGTTGGCTTGGGGACGTGTATCTGCAGCGATAATCTAAGTATAAGTATAAGGCATGAACTGTAGCACGTGCTGGCAAGGTGTTTATTTTATAACGTGCAGTTTTTTCAAAGAATGTCGTTCTTTGTAAGAATTGCACGTAACACACACATAGAAAGATAGCAAGAATGTAAATTTGTCATAGACGACACGTACGTGTAAATTGAAAGAAGAAACTAAAAACTTAATATAAAATATATCAAATGTTAATGGTGGTCAGTTCAGACTGCGCTTTAATATAATATACTATTCTAGGTTTTGTTCGCAACTTCGTCCGCTTGTTTGTCGGTTTATCGCGGATTAAAAATCCGTAGGTACAAAGAATTTAGTAGAAATCTGTTCAGGGGATTAAGCATGAAAATGTCACATACAGACAGACTTGGAAACTACGTATAGCACAACGTCCGCGACTTCATCTAACAAACAGACAGGCAGATAGACAAACAGGCAAAAAAAAACTGTTTTTTTTTTATAACTGTGCCGTGTAGAAAACTGTGCCGTGTAGACTTTCTTATGCATTTAGTAAATAGCTGTTATTTTAACTTCCATTTTATTATTTTGAATAGATGTTAGTTTAAAATATAACTTCAATATCGATTACCAAACTTTCACGAACAGACCTCGCGCTCGATTAAATACCCTCTTTCACCACAAAAAATATAGGCATGACTGCCCTCTTCTACTCAAAAAGGGCAAATCTAAATGACTTCGGGCAAGTGAAACCCCTAACCTTGATATAATAAAGAAAAAAACTATCCGCACGAACACATCACTCTATGAACCAAACATGGTTGCTCAGGCGGCAAATTGATTCAAAAATATACCGTCAAATTGAATATCAGTAAGTGAGTTACGTTCGGAAATGATTTAAGCGTGAACCAACTATATTGTTTTGGGTGGGCCCCTTTTAGACGTTTTCTGTTGTAGATTTTGTGTTGAGGACCTTTGTATTTTCGATCGATTTGCCTTCTTACTTTACCTAATACTAATAAAATAATAACCTAATTTTGCCGCAGATATTGATTGACCTTATTGGTGATGTTCTTCAAGAAGGTCAGGTGCGTAGGACTCCCAACCGGTGTACCAGATGTATGAACGTGAGCGAAGCATTATGAGTATGTAAGGATCGTAGCAGGTGGCGTGCTGTAGTTTCTACCTAATACCATGGAAAAAAGGCGTGAGATTATGTATCTATGATGTATGTATCCTCTTACTTTGTTTTAGTTTTTCTTCTCAGAGTAGTCTCCTAGGAAACACTGACCTCATCTACATAGTTTAAATTAATATGACTTACAAAAAATATTGAGCAGCGAATAAGAAGTAGAAGATTTTATTAATGGGGCTAGGCAGAAACTACATAACGACACCTGCTACGATCCTTACATACTTCTTTTGCTTCGTTTACGTTCACATATCAGGTAATACATATACTTGCGAGTACTACGCACCTGACCTTTTTGAAGAACATCACCTATAAGGTCAGTGTATGTCCTTCTTAAGAGATTAAAGACTATTTTATAGTCCAGATATTTTATACATTTAGAGGAAAAAACCAAACAGAGGTACGAAGATGTCCAACCAAAAAATAAACAATTTCTCAATTATACGATACCAAATAATAAAAACTCTTTGCAAGGTTTCAACAAACCGTAAAGTAATGAAAAAAAATATTCCTAAGACAATTTTTCTAATATTACTTCCCTCTTTAAAGCTTTTCCTTATTTTAACCGTTTCACTTTTCCTCTATCGGCAAAAGTAAAATAACATTGCAAAAAGCGTATCAAGAAAAATAAAGAGGCGGCATTTTATTTACAGTTTTAATTAGTATTTATTTATCTGGCTAATTAGCGGCTCTTAGCTAGGGGTCCATTTAATTTAAAAAATAAAAACACTGTTGTTTGTGTTGCGATGCCGTCTCGTGTTGAATATGAAACAGACTCGCTTTGAACATAAGTTTCTATAGAGTGGCTGTACTGTAACAATCTTCCCGTGAAAACTTTGGTGAAGTGAGCGATGAAGTGAGCTGTCAGTGTTCTTTACTTTTAAGGTGATGCCTAGTTTTTATCTGTTAGTATAAATTTGATACATCTGAACAGTGTGCTCACATTATTTGTAAATTATTTTCTGTGAAAACTTTGTAATTGGTTTATAGATCGAATATTAACCAATTAACTACAAGTATTTTTTTGTATTTAATAAATCAATAACTGTCCAGCGGTATTTCTGTTACTAGTAGCCGCTCAGTGGTCCAAATTTGACCGTTTATCTTAATGTTTCCTTCTCCATATAAGCTTTAATTATAACAATTAAATAATTAAATAATAGAATATAATAATTCAAAATTATATTCTCTCTACTACCGATATTTTAGCTTAGTTGTTGTTCTTTTGTTTTCTTTTATTGTGTGTGTGTGTTTTTTTTTTGTAACGTGAATGCTGTGTTTTTTCTTCTCTTTTGTTGTGAATGCTGTGCACGTCTGCAATTGACGTAAACACTAGTCCATGCCTCTGTTCTCTGTTATTTGTAAATGTCTGTGTTTGTGTTGTTGATGTGCCTTAATAATAAATAATAAATAAATAAATAACAAAAACACTCGTACACTTCTCCGGGCGCGCATTATTCTGAAAAGCGATCCAAAGTTTTGGCGACAACTATAAAAAATACTGGCAATACGGCAGGATGACCTTCATTAGGTATTTTGTATTATTTTTGTGGACATCATCATCACACATCACCAATCTTTCAAGTACCTACCGCGAACACAGAAAAATAAATGTAAGTACACTGTTAGTGTTTATTGTCATCACAAATCTAGATTCCGGGCTGCTACTAATAAATTCCAGACGGAAATCCCAATAACACCATGTCCGTTCCAGGAAATCAAACCCAAGACCTCATGCTCATCAGTAGCAAACAATAGCAATCTGTCATATTACATGGGACTTAAACGTAACTGTGAGTGTACTATAGCTACAGCTACGCTTTTGCCTAACCCTCCGGGGTAGACTGTCGTGATGTACATAAGTACTTCAACTTGCTTTAAGGATTGATTGGTGAACGCAGTATGTTAATAATAGGGATGTGTCCTAGGTAAAAATATATTAAGTCTATTTAGTCCGTCAGTAAGATTACCAAAAACTATTGGACACGTATTTTTTACTTACTTAATTCAATAAAAAGTGACAATGATATAGCACATCCAAGTTCAGGAGAAGGGGCTTGTGACGTCACGCCGTGCTACACTTTTAACGAAAAGTGTAGCACGGCGTGACGTCACGCGCAATTTCAACGCACTATACCGTCGTCATTTTTGGTTTACGTGACAAAAGAAAAAATACCTGTCCAGTATTTTTGAGTAATCCAACTTTCGGACCAATCAGATTTTTTAAGGACACTACCCTATTGGTACTCAGAACTGTCCCAAACCTTTGTCCGTTAAAAATAAAAGATGCGACGGTCATTATTAAATAATTGTATGCATTGATCCGAACTGAAATAATTGGGCTCCAATATGTAACGGTATCTGACGGACGCTGCTCTCTTTATTACATTTTAATGTAACACGAATGTACAGAATATATGTACATTTAAATGTATACTTTTGGGTACATGTATTAAAGTGCATTTGCAATATACAAAACTATTATTTGTATTGTGTTGTCGTAGTACATAGTGTAATTATTATATTATTATGTCGTAGGTCCTAGTTGTTATTGTAGGGTTTCTTAGATACTAATTTATGGAAGAATGGTTGCTGTTATTATGGAAATTCCTTATTTTTTTTAGTACCACCACTGTGTGGCTTGAAAGGTTGGGCAAAGGTCTACATATTAGTACACCCAATTTTCGCTAGCTGTGTCTAAGTCTCATTTAATAAGGATCGAGCCTATTCCCACCAGCCGGGTACAAATCCAGACTCTGGGATCGATTCCCGGGTCGGGGAGAGTGTATGGTTTGTTTTTTTTCTACCTGGTATTTTTCAGTTGCTGCAGGAGCCTGTATTTGTGTCCGGTTGATGGCAATAGGGTTGCCCCCTGTAAGATTTATTCATAACTGGTGAAATGGGTGACTGATATAAAACAGGTTCTAGGTGGAAAACCCAATAACATGGAGAACTCCATGAGCAGTAATGGCGCTTCGATCCACTAGATAAACGACGCAATTCAATAACCAATAAAATAATATAAAAAGTAATCATTAATAACACTCAAAAATGGAACGATTACCGAACGAATGTCTATAGTCCGTTCTCCGTGAAGAAGCCATCAATTTCAATAAAACGCTGGAGTGAGACAAAAAATACGATGCAATTAATCATACGTTCCGTCATTTTGACGTCGCGTTTCGGGGTGGCCGGTCAACGCTACGTTTCAAAAGTCTCCCCATATTATAATATTTGGGGTTGCACCGTTTGTTTGTATGAAGATATTATTACCTACAATTTTGTCGATGGGTGCAATAACCAGGACTTTGATAAAGGGAGCATTTTATTGTTGAACAAAGTAGATACATGATCTTGTTAATTTCTTGGTTAAACTGTTGCCTGAAACTTTAGTTGTTTTAATCCTTATCATACTCGTATCTTGTGTTGGGCCATTAAAAGGCCAACATTCATAACAAACATTTTGGTGTTAAGAATCTTGAAGTTAAAAGAAGTAAAGCTAAGTTTTTAGACCCTAGTTATAATAACCAATGAGAAACATTACAACCTTCATAAAAAAATATCAGATCAAAGATTAGACACCTATGGCTCTTAAAATTAAATAAATAAATAAATAATGCTGGACAATCCACACAGCATCATCTAGCCCCAAGTTAAGCAGAGCTTGTGTTATGGGTACTAGATGACTGATATACTTAATACAATACATTACATAGATAGATATTTTTATTATACATAGCAAATACCCAGAACACCCGGAACAAATATTTGTAGATCGTACAAACATTTGTCCCAAGGCGGGAATCGAACCCGCAACCTCCTGCGTCGCAGGCGGACCTTCGCCCGCCGCGCCACATAGGTCGTCAAATTGTTTATGATACGCTTTCTGCTTGTGAATATGTCAGCTAATAGACTGTGTCAATATACTGCGGCAGTAAGCAACTAGGATAGCTAACATACACACAGCTAGGTGCAATATTATGATTATTGCGAATATACCTTAGAAACATAAACGTTAGGCCTAGAATACACAAACGGTTACTTGCTAGAATTTCGAATCCTGTCTTTGAACAATAGTACTGTGTGTGTGATCTTTACATAAAACTTCCATAACCATCGATATTCAAAAATCTCGCAGTGATATTTTTTTTTTCAGGAAATTGTCACTGCAAGATAATCACTGCAAAATAAGTCAACTAAATCGACTTTGACGGTTGGACGTCATAAAGCTCTGGCCGAACTAAAGCGAATTACGCGCGGCATTCATGACCAAATAAGCCTGCTTCGCCGCGACCTTTGTATCAAATAAACAAAAGCCAATAGTCGCAGTGTCTTTTAGCAGTAGAAAAAAGGATGCGTTTGATCGCGTGCGTGTTATGTGCGGCATTCGTCTCAGTGTGGCCCGAGTTTAAATAGTTTTGTAAGCAGTATACTTTCGCCTACTAGTAATACCAGCCTGGTGCTATCCCACTACAGTGCAAAGGCCTCTTCATACAGAAAAGGCACGAGCATTAATCACCACGCTTATCCAAGACGGTTTGGCGATTTCTAGACTTATATTAATTATAAGTCCAAGTTTCCTCGCGATGTTTTCCTTCACTGCTGTCAGTGATGTCCAAGATAAACTTAGAAAGTACACATGAATTTAAAAACTCACATAGGTACTTGCCCAGGTTTAAACCCATAACCTCGTTCACAAGAGGAGAGGCCTAACCCTAACCCACTGGGCCAACATGAAATTTTTAGCATACTACGTTTCTTTAAATACGAGTACCATTTCAACCAATTTTGATGTTGTAGTATTTCATTTTCTATATTTCTATTAGTCCTATTTTATTTTTTATTCTTGAGACGATGACATTCCTTGTGTCACGACCCTTATATCGATAGCCAACGACCCATATTTACAGCTACATAGCTTCGGAATGCCCAAATGCATTGGAATGACAGTCCAAAGCAATAGGCCTGAAACTATTATCATATAGCCATGGGTCTATCAATACTAAGTAAGCCTTTATTGTTAAGGCAAGTATTTGAGTACAGTATTATATATTAACGGCACTTAAAGGGACTGGGGACTAAAAGGGAAAAGAGTATAAGTAGGGATGTTATGGGTACTAATGCTCTAAGAGGCGATACAGTTTTGGTATTGTTAGCGAATCTGTACAAAGGAAATTGAAAAGAGGGGTTGATATTAGTTTAGGTAAGTGGGTGGTAGTACGTGGTACTTTATATATATATATATATAATATATACTACATATATATATATATATATATACTACAATATTTGTATCTATATTGTGAGGAAACCCACATGTTTTAGAACCAAAAATTTGAAGATAAGAGACATCTGCAAAGCGCCCGCGTGGATTGTGATAGCCTCTTTCAGTAGAACAGAAGCAGTTGGAACGGTTACAGTCATAGTAAAAATGCCTAAAAATTGCCTTGAGTTTGTGGCTACTTGATAAAATTGCAGTTTCGTATTTCTAATATTTGATCTAATCTGATTATGTTAAGATTATGATATGGTCCTGTAAGCCTGTGGTCATTTGCCTGATGTTATTTTCCACTATTAACGGCATACCTTCCTCTTTATAATGAAATAAACATCCGATCATTTATATTAAAAAATAGCATTTGTTTTTGAATGTCAAAATAACACCTCTTATTGGAAAACCCTATACTTGAACACCACGATATATTTTCAAAGAGAACAACGTTCTTTAGCAAAATATTTTCCAAGCTGACACAATCACTTTTCAAACCTTTATTATTTTTAGTTAAAACACAATAACTTGTTGATAGGAAGTTC
This sequence comes from Phlogophora meticulosa, assembly GCA_905147745.2. Classification (NCBI taxonomy): domain Eukaryota; kingdom Metazoa; phylum Arthropoda; class Insecta; order Lepidoptera; family Noctuidae; genus Phlogophora; species Phlogophora meticulosa. The sequence continues at coordinate 3,954,147 of LR990525.1, forward strand.
CTTATATCATGTATTAATCAACTATTAAAATGTGTTTGTTAAATAATCTAATCAATTGTATTGTATGCAGTACATTTCCTTTTCATCACACGCCAGTTTTCTTTCTTTTTTTTTTTTAATAACGTTGCCTCACACTAAGAATTTTTCCTATGTTGTGGGGGCGTTTACAAACATTTAAAGTCACATACACAAACAGCCAGACCCGGAACAACTATCTGTAGGCCATACAAATATTTTTTCAGTGCGGGAATCGAACCCACGAGACGCGGCACAGCAGTCGGTCGCTCAGCCACTGTGCCAACCGCGCCGTCAGTTGTTAACGTTATTGCATCGGTAGAAAGATGGCAAAAGTGGCTTTTTTAGTACCAAGTTTTATGACTAAGAGCAGTCTCAGTTTCTCTCCTCCCTACACTTCACACCTCACAATCACAACCCCCACACAAGAAACGCCGCGAACGAAAACTCAGAACCGCAATTCCGACGAATAAAAACAATTTTGCAAAAACATTGACCGCACCGGCAAGAACTATTAGCCATTACCGCGCTCCAGCTAGTATGGCTTCACCCCGTTGCGCCCGACTGTACTTCCTAAGGCTTCGAGGTAAGTAATGAAGCAGCCGCTTGTTTATGGTACAGTCGAGTACTGCAGCGGGGTTAATTTATTTTTGCTATTAAAAATGAAGGCGAAGAGTTCTGTGGCGACTTGGGTTAAGTATTGGCGAAGCGAAATGGGAGTGAAGTTGCCCCAAATACATAATGTGTAATTGTGTATTGAAAATGATTGACTTTTACTGATCTTGAAATAAGGTTCAGTTTTTTTAAGGTGGTGATGTAACGAAATTGACAAGTTTTAGGACGCGTATTGGCACAAAATCATTTTCCAATACAACCATGTAAAAAAACATGATTTGTATCTTACCTAAGAACATATAAAATAACATATATAAACAAGAACATATAATATATAACAAACAAATCTTACTGGGCTCGATAGAAAACATGATTTTTGTGCGTCAATGTCCCTTTTCCAGCTTGTATTTTCTTTACTTCCAAAAACAAAAGGGAAAACGTGACAAATCTTTGAGATTGTACTGAAATAAACTTTATAAAAACTTTCGAAATGTGAAGCAATGTTCTCGGAGACGTGGAAGCCTAGCAAAAAGAAGTTGACCTGAACACGCCATGTTTACAACCAGACTCAAGTTTGAAAAGAGAATGATATAATGTTTTGAAATAGACTGAACAATGAAATCCAAAACATTTACCGCTCTGTGGAAAGAGACCTACTATGTAGCCAATACCTACACACTTTAATGCCTATGTTTACTTACTTAATTTTCTACATTTAGGGATATCTTTTTTCTAATTTCGATGGTGGTCCCATTTAAACTTTGAGGTATACTCTATACAGTACAAAATATCGAAATTGGACTACATTTTAAGGATGTATACGTAGTCTTACATACAAAAAAATATACGTGTCGAATTGGGAACCTACTCCTTTTCTTCGTTAAAAAATAACAAGGAATTTAGCGCTCTTTTTCTTCAAAGCACGAGTATTATTTCGATGAAAGCTGCCATAAGGCACACTCACTATATTCCATTTAAAAAAAAAAACATTCCTTCGCTATTCTTAATTTTTATTTTACTTTATTTGGGAAATAAACAATCATACACTGAATGTTATATATCTATTTACACAGTATGCTATAAGTAAATGTATAATCCACTACATTTCCATATATTACTAGCTTATATTAGAAACAGTTTTGGTAAACTTAAGTAAGAAAAATAGAAATCAACAATACAATATTTCGCTGTCTAACAGTTAAATAATGAAAAGAATCTTGATTGCAAATTCAAAAATAACTTGGAGAATATACTCTATTTTCAGAGTCACTCATTTTGCTCGTGCCCCGGGGCTCTAAGCTGAAACTCTCCTTCCATGTTTGATTCTTATTTACAAGGCGGCAAAAGTAAATTACGTTCCAGCTTGCGATTGATTGTTCTCGGCAATCCCTCGAGATTGCAAGTTGCAATTTTATTGCAACCTCTGTCGGCCGTACTAAGAAGCACGGATCGACTTTGTTTCTTGCGTGCCTTTTTGATATCATGATCTCAAGCTTTGCGTTTTGTATTTGTTCTTTTGATTAATATTTTTGTGATCGTAACTTTGCTGTTTCATTCCCGTACGATACTTTGTTTAGTCTCTACACAGCTTCTTACATGACGATATGCAACCGTCTTAGTGATTTAAGAATTTTATGTGCGGAGAAGACTATACTTAAAATTTGATGGTTTTCATCATAAAATGTTTACATATAGTATGCTTTCTCGTATAAATAATTATGAAAATAACAGGTACTCAGTGCAAAAAAAATACTTAAACCACTTATGTACTTAAAGGTACCTTAAAAAAATCGCCCAAAAAACTCTTAACCAGTTACCTAAATCGCAATAAAAATAAAACCCTAAAGTACTGAGCTTAATATAATTTTAAGGAGAATACGCGAGCACTCGCGGTAAGCTCGCAAAGTCGGGCAAATGTTTCCCGCAAATAAATAAAGGTGCTGAATTTCATCTGGCATTTATAGACGTGGCTGTACTTTACGACTTTTTTGTTGACTGTACGCGGGAATTTGTACAGTAGATCCTGTAGATGTGAGAAAAACAGAGAATACTGAATTGCTATGATTAATTCATTATTCATTAATGGAGAGCTTGTCATGTTAGCTGTAATCTACGATTTCCATATGTCTGTCTTGGCTTAACACGAAAAAGGGGTCTCAAAATAATACTTTATTTTAGATTCTCTGCTGCATTTGGTACACTTGTTAAGTATCATAGTATCATTACGCTCAAGTAGTAGTTATAGTACGTACACGGGTACGTAATAGGGGGTGAGCCTATTACCACCAACCGGGTAGAAATTCAGACTACGGGAAGCTACTAAGCAACTCCACAGGGAACAAAACCCAAAAACACCGAACCGAGAATAAAACCCAGAAAACCACTGCTCGCCAGTAGCACTTGCGACCAATACACCAAGGAGGCAATCCAATAATACAATGACGTATATTTAGAAAATCAATTAAGTTAACACTTTGACACGTCAATGTAAATATTATTTTCACTTCGATTTAATCTACATGTGGTCGGTGTTTTCACACAAAAAAAAACAAAACACCGGGTGTCATGATGGCCCAGTGGTTTAGGCCTCGCCGCTTGTGCACGAGGTTGTGGGTTCAAACCTGGGCAAGTACCAATGTGAGTTTTTCAATTCATATGTACTTTCTGAGTTTATCTTGGACTTCACTGACATCGGTGAAGGAAAACATCGTGAGGAAACCTGGACTTTATATAATTAATATAAGTCTGAAATCACCAACCCGTCTTGAGCAAGCGTGGTGATTAATGCCCATGCCTTCTCTGTATGAGAAGAGGCCTTTGCCCTGCAATGGGACAGTGATATGCTGGTACGTGGTACGTAGTCGGTGTTTTCAAGCCAACCACTCTGAGAAGAAACACCGAAACAAAATCAGAGGTTACAGCTCCTTTTATAGTTGAGACAATGTCTTGGTCAGATCGATTAAGATCGGTCATAATTTGATTCATAGATAGTCTTTTAACACCTTAAACGCCAGGACATACAGTTAATTTTCTATTGTCTCGACGTCTGGCAGTTACGGTATTAAAGAGAGAACCACACATATTTGAGTGGACCTGCGTTCAGTCAGTGCACGCATTTGTCCGTAATTGTGTATTTTAACTCAACATTAATTAATATCCAACAACCAGATAGACTACGTTAGCGATTGGCTTCTGACGTCATTTCAACTTATATTATTATCATCACTAATATTATAAAGAGGAAAGATTCAGTGGTTGATTTGTTTATTTTGTTGTTGTTGCTTTAATTTGTTGTAGGATTTGTTTGATTGTGTTAGTGTTGTTCGTTTGTAATGGATAAACTTAAAAATTACTTAACTGATTTAAAAAAATCTTTTACCTATAGAAATCTACACTATGAACAAGTAACATGGGCTGTTTTTTGAGATAATAAAGTTTGACGGAATAAACGCGGGCAAAGTCGCGGTCGTGGTGGTAGTGTTGTATAAAGCGTCTTACCACCATAATACCTACCTACCTATACCTAAGTTAAGCAGAGTTTAATTTCTGATTACACAGTCTTCTCTTCTCTGATTTTGACCGACCAAGAAGCAAATAATGAATTCATCGTCCCCCGTAATGTAATCACAAAATTTTCACTTCCTACTGAAATTTAATTATGAATTCCTGAAAACCAACGTCTGAAACGTTCGGCCAAGTTCCGTTGGAATCGTTTAATAGTTTCAAACTTTTCAGTAATTATTAGAAGCAGTATTGAGCGTATGCATTGTTTTTTATTTAAATTAATCGGTAGTTAGTCTCTTATTTCTATGAAAAGAATATAATACAGTTGAATACTGTTTATTTACATCATAATAACTTTCAGACCTACATAAGGTGTTACAATGAGCGATCTTATTGCTGCTTTGACGGTACGGTTGGCGCAGTGGCTGAGCGATTGACTGCTGCGCTGCGTGTCGTGGGTTCGATTCCCGCACGGAACAAATATTTAAATAAATAATGCTGGACAATCCACACAGCATCATCTAGCCCCAAGCTAAGCAGAGCTTGTGTTATGGGTACTAGATGACTGATATACTTAATACTATACATTACATAGATAGATATTGTTTATTATACATAGCAAATACCCGGAAAACCTGGAACAAATCTTTGTAGTAGTACATTTGTCCCAAGGCGGGAATCGAACCCGCAACCTCCTGCGTTGCAGGCGGACATTCGCCCGCTGCGCCACATAGGTCGTCGAATAATAACGATTACGTCGATATTTGTTTGGCTGACAGGTTGTTCCGTGTCTGGCTGTTTATGTATGTGACTTTGAATGTTTGTAAACGCACCCACGACACAGGAGAAATTCCTAGTGTGGGGCAACCGTTTTATTAAAAAAAAGAAGTTACGAAGATACCTACTTTGGATGTAATGTTCTTGATAGAGAATTAGATAAGAAATGCAGACTATTTAATAGTATTCCACAAATTTAGTACTGAGTTTGGGAAAGGTATTATTTTTTTTAAGTTTAAGTAAGAAACAACTACAACCTAATCACGATTTTTTTTTATTGCAACGAAAGCTTGCCACGTGATAGTGATTAGCACGTAACAAGGATGATGTTGTCAAACTCATATTGTAGAATTGTGTTATCATTACATAATGGATAGTCGTTTTAAAAAACGGAGCCGGATTATTTATTTATTTAATACTTTAAGCACTCAAATGTACAGAGGCGGACTTAATTCCATAGGCGTTTTATACCACTCAACCTTTGGGTGATGCAGAGACAAACAGTGGTAGGTGCAATTTATTAAAAGATAAGGGAAAAGAGATATATATATATAGATACGATTACGATGAATGGATTACGGTGTATCAACATTCCGAATGCGTTTCGAACTAAGCCGCAAGCGCTTAATCATAACTGGTCACAGTAACTAAATTTTCACACCCCAACCAAACGTGTAACGTTGGATTTGTGAACAGCCGCACTATATGAGCCGAGATATATTGTGGAGAAATCAAAGTTGGTTCAGCTCGAATGTATTTACAAATATAATGAATGTATTTATAAGAAAATGTTATACGAGGCTCCGTTTTTAAAAAAGGCTAGTCGGTGTGTAATACGTCGAACTCTACAGTTTGGCTGAGACATCTTCATCTAGTTAACTCCTGAAATACTTTTTTTTATTATTCACAATAAGCCAGTCTGACTAGCCAGATCCAAATTTACATAAATAGATTTACTTCAAGCTTCTGCTAGCGTCATAGCTGTTGTACCGGGCGACGCCGCAACCAAAACGCGTGTGACGTCGATCAACGTCATGGGTACACGTTGACGTGACGTTGGGGACTGGCGCAATTTATCTATTGCTTAAATGCCTCCCACGTTGTAATATTGCGCGTAACTCTGATGTGCGTTAGTCATTAACTGTTGACAATTATTCTACTTAAAATATTTGTGCTGAAGTTAATAATAAATAAATAAATAAATAAATAATAAATAATGCTGGACAATCCACACAGCATCATCTAGCCCCAAGCTAAGCAGAGCTTGTGTTATGGGTACTAGATGACTGATATACTTAATACAATACATTACATAGATAGATATTTTTATTATATATAGCAAATACCCAGAACACCCGGAACAAATATTTATAGATCGTACAAACATTTGTCCCAAGGCGGGAATCGAACCCGCAACCTCTTGCGTCGCAGGCGGACCTTCGCCCGCCGCGCCACATCGGTCGTCAAAGTTGTACGAACAGATCGTGGATTTGAATGAACTGGGCACAATTTCAATATATACTGTTTTTAAAAGTAGGTACATTGATATACCTTCATTGAGTTTGGAAAGATAAGTTTATTAAAGAAAAATTGAAGTTCATAAAATCAGCCTATTTTTAAATATTACAATGAAATTAATCCCATCTTTTAAAATGAAACTTTATTAAAACGTATAAACAACTAGCACCGGGGTTTTATTAAAAAATATTTACATTTTAAAGCAATATTGCATAACCCGTCGTAAATTTGAAGCAGCCAGGGGTAGTAAGCATTTTTATGAAATGCCAAACGAAAGGAGAGGGGACGATGCAAGTAAGCCATTGAGCAAGCCTGGTTATACACCGAAGAAGCTATGGCCTTATAGCACGCTTTATTTGGATGTACTCCAAAAAACTTTCGAAAATAACCGAACTTACATTCCCATCTGCCGAGTTCGCCACCTAAGTGAAAAGTTAGAAGCGAAATTACATTTCGTCGCGCCAGTAAAAAAAAAAGGTATATTTCGGTATTTCCGCGGCACGTCCACGTTAAGAATATAAGAAGCTTAGAATAACGCAATCCGCGTGTTTTTTCAGAGTGTCGCGAGAATTTCTTGGCGTGGGGTGCGTATCGAACTTTTGTCATTCGCGGCTGGATCGCTTGAGCCTGTGATACTCAACCTGTGGCCGTAAACATATTGTATAAGCGTGTCGTATGTAGACCCCCAATGTGTCTCTTGTGCGGTATAGCTAGTCTTACTAGTCTATTGTAGCCATGGTTATTTTTTGTTATTGTAATATCAATTAAAAGTTTACTTTCTTAACTTTGTTGGTCCTAGTTTATTACTAGTATATGAGTAGTGACTTTTAGTCACTGCCCTATTTATATAATCCAGCATTGCACATGTCAGCGGGCACGCCCTTGGACTTGGGAGGATTTTTTGCGTGTGCTAGCTAACATGTAGCAAATTATTTAACTGAATGATGTACGAGTATAAAGATGATTGACGTAATTATTATTTTCGACATATGTTGTATAGCTTCAAGTTCTTCAAACCTATCAGACAGACGTGTTACTGGGGAGTTTGTTCTAGCACTTCTTCTTCCCAGCAAAAACACTAGGAAGTGGTGAAGGGTGGGCGTTTTGGGGGACCGTCTTATGTAAACCTTTTGACGTTCAAAAAGTGCTGATTCTCAGCCTAATTTGAATAAATGATAATTTTGATTTTTGATCTCTTTAGGTATCTTTTTTACTCGCACCATGCATGCACGCTTTAAGCGAGAAAGGGTAATGCATGAGAATTGCTTATCCTTTTCGGTTTGACAGTGTACGAAGATAGTGCTAAAGGCACATGACTTGGCTGGAGAATTGTATCAACCGTTTTTGGCTTTTATAAAGCTATTTTGACTACTTCATTGGTTATCTCAGCTCATGCTACTAATATCATAAACGAGAAAGTTTGTGACGGTATATGGACGGATGATTGCAGCTCTTTCACGCAAAACTACTTAACTGATTTTAATGGAACTTTAAAGTTTTAGAGCTTCTACTTCAGAAAAAAATAAAGACTTAAATTTATAAAGATATGCCACATACGCAGATACAGTTTCGAGTATGAATGTGCAAGCTTACAAGAGTAGAGGGAGACCAAAGAAAAGATGGATGGATTGTGTGAAAGATGATATGGCTAGAAAAGAGGTGAGATGACGGCAAATAGATACATATGGAAGAAGAAAACATGCTGCGCCTACCCCAAATAAATTGGGATAAGTGCAGGAGGATGATGATAATGATGCGACGTTTTTTTGCGATCTATAAAGTCATAAAAAGACACAAAAGCTTTTCTTTTTACTGAAGGAGACGGGTGAATCAAGAAGATCTTTTGCTTACAAAACCATTCCACTTCAGTCCAAAACAAAGTTTGAGCACCACAGATCTAAACTTAAAATCCGGGTTTGATTTCGTTCGGCCGCCCATAACGGCTACTTATACACAGGTGGTTCCCCTTTTTCACAACTTTATGCAAAATAGTATTCGACTTTAATATCTCGTGGAAGGTATTACGTTTTATAAATTACTTCGCGACGTGGCCCAAAACAAAGTTTTCGGTTCGACTGGGATTTTTTATTCAAATGAATCAAAACTTTCCCTGTAGAGGCATACGATGGAGAAGATGGTATTATGATTGTATGATAATGTTGGTGTTGCTTGTTGTGTTTAAGTTAGTTTCTTAGTAATTGTAATTCCATGAAAATTCTGATTGGTCCAATAGTTAGATTACTCAAAAATATTGAACACGTATTTTTTCTATTGCCACGTAAACCAAAAATGACGACGATAGAGCGCGTTGAAATTTCGCATGACGTCACGCCTTGTTACACTTTTTACGTAGAAGTGAAGTCACAAGCCCCTCCTGCTGAACTTTGATCTGCCATACTTTTGTCACTTTTTATTCATCTGAGTAAGCAAAAATACGTGTTCAATAGATTTTTTTGGTAATTTAACTGGCGGACCAAATAGACTTACAATTTATTATTTTTACCTAAGGCATCATCCCAATTGTGTTTGTATATAGGAGACAATAAGTCCTGTGTTATCGTCTGCACGCACCATGATACTTTCAGATATTAATTATCTCTCTGTTAACTATACTAGTACACTATGAACAACTTACTTATGTGCTCCAGCTTGCCGACTTTAAAAATCCTGAAACACAAAGAAACCTTATATCAAATTCTCTTATGCATGTACTTTTACAGGAAAATTCTACAAAAAATGTGCCATAAATCGTGAGTGCTCTGTCTGTTATTATTACTTTTAGAGTTTTTGGATCGTTTGAGCTAAAGACTTTCTTCAGAACTATGATCAAAAATTATGTAGCATCCAACCAAAATACACAAACATCCGAACAACATTTAATTTCCACGCTTGTACGCACAATTACGGCCAAAATTTTAATTTGACAATCTGTCACCTGTCAACGTGTCAAATACACGTCTCGCTCGGAGCATTCGCAATTATTATCACCACCATATTGTAGCGAGACGGTGGAAAGCGATGACAGATGCTCAGTGGAGATCAAATAATGAATAAAACGCAAGACTAAGGCGGTTTTCACCCCCGTGCTAACGAGAAAAGTTGAGTTTGGCTGATACGCTTCGAACCGCACATTTCACTCTTTTTGGGGAGCGTTTTTGGTGGTGCGGGAAGCGATTTTAGTCGTGACGGAAGTAATTTTGGTGGTACAGGTAGCGATTTTGGTGGTGCCGAGAGCAATTTAGTCAAGGTAAGGGTTCGAGAGTACTTCAATAGCAAAAGACAGCCTCTTAGTAATAAATCTTAACTTTTTTAAAGCTGAACAAAAAGCTAAAATGCTTACCAGAAAAATACATAATTTTTATTTAAAATACTTAATCCTAGGAAATTTTTAATGGAAGTCAGTAAACATGATGTTCAAATTATGTAATCCTCACAACATGATCCTCATTCTTACGCATCATACGCCCATATTGACATCCGATGTCAACACACTTCCAACTCGCTGTTTAAATTAAATCTAACCCGCTCCGCTCATCAGCTACAGACACCGACTCATACAGAATATCCTCTCGCGACTGTCAGCGTTTCTAGTTCATCTGCCTCGTTAGAGCACAATTGCCGACGTGAAATTAAAACCACCACCCATCTGAACGTACATAGGTATTATACACGTCATAGTGAAATGCTGGGAACGGGATCAGTTATTGTTCGCAATTTGAAGCCCCTGTTTTGTTCATTGAAGTCAGATTTTGATTTGCCGTCCATTGACGGGTATAGGATATCTCATTGTGATGTCCTATAGTTGATCTGTGATGGTTGGTTAAACTAGATATTAAGTTACGTTTCAGGCCTTGGGGCATTAGCGCCCACAGCATGGTATTGATATATGGTGGGGGCTGATGACTTGTCACGCAGGCTTTTTGAAATACATATTTCAGGCACCAGTCTCATCCAACGGTGGAATATAACATTAGACCATAACATGGTTAGTTAAATTAATTAATTGAATTGAATCGGTATATTATAGGTGGGAAACTTTGCGAGCAGACTGACGGCACACTTTCACTGCCCAGTTCGAAATACATTTTTATTTGTATGTCACAATGTTTGGCAAAATTACGTAACGCGTAGGTATATGTTAGGGGATGATGAGAATGGTCACATATCATTTATAGCTATTCTCATGTGCGACTTGAAGACGAGCTGTGGGTACAGGAAAACTATTTTTCGACGCGGGAGGCGAGTGCTGGGCACTGAAAGTGATGGTCTGACTGTCCAAAAAGGTACAACCCAATATTTTAACACTTTTTCAGACATCAGAAGCAATCACAAAAAGTTGAATGCATTTATTTTTGTATTTTGATTTGTTTTAATGTTTGTTTGTAATGGATAAACTCAATTTTTAAAATGATTTAATCTATAGAAACCTTTCTATTATTTACATTATTTGCGAGTAACTTTCTTCGAAGGGGTACGAAATACAGCTGATTTTTTGCGTCATCGTTTTCAATAACTCCCTTTTTTATTGACATTCATTGTCCTATGCATCTTTTTTGTTTTCAAACGCTACTACGGCTAAGCTTGTTGCAGCTGTCAACTACTACACGTCATTGTTATCAGCATGTGTCTGCGGCAGTTAGTGGCTTGTCACTTGTAGTTGTCAACACGTCATCCAGTTTCGACAACAGAACATGTTGATTTGTGTCTACATGACGTCGAAAGTAGTCTGAAATTTAGCAAACCCATGGACCAAATTCAGCAAATTACTATAATAATCCATGGAAAATTATAAAGACATTTTTTTTACTCTTATTAGAATCCAGATTCTTATCTAGAACTTTTGTAAGACACCCATGGAATTCATTTTTCGACATGCGAGAAAATCTCATGGAAAATAATATGGTACAAATTACTGCCTACACTTTTAAAATACTAACACTTGAAAATAATGCTTCCTTGGTCTATTGGTCACAAGTGGTACTGCTTAGCATGAGGCTTCGGGATCGATTGCCGGCTCGGACAAAGTATTATTGGGTTGTTGCCATCTGTTACAGTCAGTTCATTCCGTCCTCGCCGCCGAGGCCCGTAGCGACGACCCCGTCAATGCCCTCCCCCCGACCCTTTGCTCGAGCCAGCCCGCGTAGCTGAGCCAGTGAATGATTAAAAATTAAGTCCCTAAATTATCTATCTATAAGATCCAGCCCGTCCCTTGCTGTCTCCCAGCGACATCCTAAGCCGAGGCTCGTACCCCGCAGGGGGTGCCCTTAGCGATTGGTCGGTCAGCTTTAAAGTTTTTACACCCTGGCTGGAGGCCTTAATTTCTAAATGAGTCCCCACAGGATAATTCGGTTAAGCAGTAGATATACCTGAAGGAAGAACTGCGAGATGCCCATTGCAAAAAAAAAAATGTTACAGTCTGAGACTGGATTGCTGTTCGTTTGATAGCAATAAGTTTGTCTCTATTACCTACATGGGACTTGAACGTTAATGACGAAATGTGGGTGAACTATTCGTACACTTGTTCCCATACCTTTGGGGTTTTTTTGTTTGGAATGATTAAACTCAAAACTCTTAAACGGTTTTCAATAATTCTTTCATCTAAGAAAAGCTACACTATCGTTTTTTTTTTAATGTGTAAAAAGTTACCTAGTAACATAATATGTATTTATAGCTTTTTAGTGGGTCACTTTGCAATTTATCTAAGATAACAGTTGAAAATATTTGGAGGACTTATTTTTTCCAGCTATTTTGATTTAAACAGTAAACTACTGAACTGATTTTGATGAAATCCTACTGTACATGATGAAAACCAATCGGAAAGTATATCCTTTCACAAAAAATATTCAAATCGGTTCATAATCGACGACCGTTGTGGCGCGGCGGGTGAAGGTCCGCCTGCGACGCAAGAGGTTGCGGGTTCGATTCCCGCCTTGGGACAAATGTTTGTACGATCTACAAATATTTGTTTCGGGTGTTCTGGGTATTTACTATGTATAATAAAAAATATCTATCTATGTAATGTATTGTATTAAGTATATCAGTCATCTAGTACCCATAACACAAGCTCTGCTTAGCTTGGGGCTAGATGATGCTGTGTGGATTGTCCAGCATTATTTATTTATTTATTTATTTATTATAAGCGGCGGATTTATAAAGTAACAAACACAAAAAAATATACAACTGAGATATACAATTGAGGACCTCCTACTCCTTTTAATAAAGTCTGTTAAAAAGTGCGAAGACGAAGTCCTTTTATCTTTTCACTAAAACAAAATCCAAACAACTTCCAAAAACATAAATACTATCTACTAAAATATATCCACTACAGATAAGCACCATTTTGTCTATCCATCCCCTCAGACACCCTTACAACTGCTCTCCCCGTCTGTCTGTACGGCAACAATCGTAGTAATTATTACTGGAATACCGGCAGAATGATAAGTGCGATGTTGATTCATCCCAAGTTGTCGCAAGTAGTGGGGGTATGCGATGTGAAACAAACAATATGGCGAATTCGTTTTTAAGGGAAACAACGCTTGATTTGTTTTCCGCTTAAATCGATTGTAGTGTAAGAAGGTAACCTCTCTGCTTAATCCTTCGGGGAATATAGGCGTTTTGTTTTGTGTTCGATAAAATACAGTAATATAAGCCTAAGCAAATTATGTTAAATTGCAAATTCAACTTTTGCTTGTTGCTTTACATATTTTTTTAGATAATATGATCAAAATAGGCGTTACTGCCACTGCCGCTCATTTATTGTTCACTAGTACTTCGCCCGCGACTTCGCCTGAGTGGATTTCGTAATTTTCCTTCAAACTTTAACATCCCGTTCACCCCCTTTAAAGCGTAGTTTTGAAAATAATAATCGCCATAGCACTCAGGAATAATGTAGCTTTCTAACAGTGTAAACATTTTTATAATTGGATCATTAGTTCAGGAGATTACTCCAACACAAACATACAAACATACACTCTACATACAAACTTACAAACAAATTGTACCTCTTTATAATATAAGTACAGATAAATTGTCATCTATCGATAATGTGTACGATGTGTACATCTAAATATAATATGTTGTCACAAAATGTCAGCGAAATATGTCGACGATACTATATAAAGTATAGTCAGGATAAGATTTAGATGTTTTTTTTTTTACAATGTAAGTACCGGGAAAGACGCTAGTTTAAAATGAAAAAAACTTGAAGGAATTTTAAATGGAATTATAAAAAATGTATTTATTTATGTAATCAATTAGCCTGTGATTGCGTTTCAAATTAATCTTCTTCCAAATAAAGTTCACCTTCAATAATTCTATTTTAATAGCGTTGCCATCGGAAAATGGACGGATAAATTGAAGCTACTTCACTAAATAACTGAATTAATGATTTTAACTTCGAAATATTTTTCAAGTGAGAATTAGTAATAATACTTAAGTAGGAAGCTTTTTCGAGTGAATGCTGCTACGCCGAAGCAGTAAGCCGATTAAAATCCCCAATGAGACTTACATGGCGTGACACACGGCGTTTTTAAATGAAAAGCTTTATTTTTTATTTTTTGTGGATGGATTTTGCTTTCAGCTCTGATTTGGAAGTCTTTCTGAGTTGGAAATGGAAATACTCGTATGTTTGAAAGAGATTAACAACAACGCAAATGGTTGTTTCTTTAACTCTAGTCACTGAAAGTAGGTATTAATTATTTCGTTATTCTCTTATACATATTAAAAACAAAACTTTTCATTTAGCATTTTATTACCCAAAACAGCCACTAAAACATATAGTAATACACTGAATTTAATTCAGAGACTACTAAAGCGCCGTTTTACGAGTAATATTTGCAAAGTTAAAACACAAATTTCACAAATAAAACAGACTGCGGACTAATTAAATGCATTGTTCTGAAAACGCAGAGTTCAAAGGAACCGTTTGAATTTCAATGCTATTATAATTTTGTCTTCACCTGGACTTTTTAACATTTTTAAGTACCTTTTTGTTGTTGACAGTTGGAAATTTACAATATTGTTGAAATGCTTCTCCATGCATAACAACAGTATAATATATATCAACGCTACTTTTAACACACAAGATTTATTTAAAAATCAGTGGAATACACACCACTTTTAATGTCACATTTTAAGTGTGTCTGACAAACATCACGCTTCTTTTCTCCAAAGGGTTACGCAGCACTGTATTAATAGTACACACACATTTTGTCAGTCACGTTCAATCCCACAATTGACGACATAGAGAGCAATCCTAATGTCATAAGTCGGGCAAGAATTGAGACTGCAGGGGTACTGAGAACGCATGGGTACATGGAAAAAAAACAATAATATTTTGCCCTACTCGGGTATCGAACTTAGGACCTCATAGTCAGCCAGCACCATTTGCGACCACTAGACCAACGCAGTATGTTTGAGTTTGTGCGTTTTCAATAAACAAGTGTATAGTAATTGTACCTGGTTTTTAAACTCAATTTGAGAGCTACCTATATCAATATATAGCGGAAATAGAACAATACGCTTCTAACAATACCTTATTTGTCAAATTGTGATAAGTAGTATAGAAGTTATACATACACACGAACATACATACATACTTATTTAAACCATAACCTCGGCGTAGTCTATTAAAAAGCCTAGCACCAACCCTAAATTAATTTTGGATAAGGACAGAATGACTTCGATAAGGGCAGAAAGATGACGATTGTGCCAGAATGTAGTAAAAAAAAAGTTTAAAGACAACGTTGGACGAACTAAACATCCGTATGTCACACATAGGTTGAGATGGAACCGTTCTGCTTCCATAGTTGTATAAAACCCTATTTTATAACGTATAAATTCTGAATACTTAGGGGAACTTTGTTCCCTATATTAAACTTATATCAGCTATGATTTAGTATTCCTTTGATAAATTATTTTATAGGATAAATGAAGGATAGATTCGCAAAGGCAGAAGCGGAAAGGCAGACTGCATGACTACCTATCATAGGATCTAATAAATAAGTTGTTGTCATTTTGTCAGGCAGATGCTGGATGCGGCAAGCTGAAGACATGGCGCTATGGCGCTCATTAGGAGAGGGCTATGTCCAGCAGTGGACTAGTATAGCCTGATGATGATGATGATGTCATTTTGGGAGTAGGTCTATACCTAAGTAAGTAGTCTTCAGAATAAAAACAGTTTGTTTAAGTTGCTAGAAAACCTGACAATAAGTCCAATGCATTCCTGGTGCATCGCAAAAATGACATTAACTTATTTATAAATTCCATTTTTTTTCGAAACATCTGAGAAAACTACAGCAATCTTTTCGAAGAAATGATTCGTTTGAAAGTAACTCATAGAGAAAAAAAATATCTGAAAAACCACGGGCAAACCCACAGCACAGTGTATACTCTGAACGATTACTTTCCTTATCATTTTGTATTATCTACTCAACTGGCAAAGAATCGGAATATCACAACTTTAAGTACCCAGCGCTTGATCACATTTTAAGAATCAGAGATACTTCATAGTACTTGAGATATGTTAAAGTATATGTTTCTTTTTCTACCAAAAACTGTAAAATATATACCAAGTCGATTTATTTTGTATTATTTGCATCTGTTATTTTCATGGTAGAATGTAGTACCTAATACCAAACATTATTCGTATTAAATTGATTGTTATTTATTCGATAATTCAATCAATTAGGGCATTTTATTAATATAAATATTGTAAAATAAGAACTGTCATTACCAAAGTCTATGACATGTAACCATCAAACCTAACAGGAATTAGAAGTTGTATAGTTTAGTATAATTCTGCTTACCTCTTAAATTGAAAATAAGTTGTCTAGATGACAAAGTCTTCTGCTTGATAGAATGGTCAGTCACGGTAAATTCTAATAGAAAACAACGCAACGTATCAAACACTAAAATTTCGTACAAAATCAAAGATAAAATCGAAATAAAAAAAGACTACATAAAATATATATAAAAAACACACAACACAAAATATGTAATAACTAAAATTTTAGTCACATTGCTCGGCCATTTGTCTCACAACTGAGAAAAAAATAATGACATGGAAAAGTCAAGGTTTTTTTATTGATTCGATATGTTTCATCTTTAGTTGCCAGTATCAGTTTTGTTTTACAAAGGTTTTAATCGTTTTCATCTTGATTAAACTTTTTGTAGAAACTTTTTGTGTTCACGACTCCATAAAATATTGTTTCGCTTTTATATGTTATTCGTCCATCATTGATAGTCGTTACGGGTTCAGATGCCAAAAATCTGTCAACCAGTCTTACCCAGGGGTAAGACTTTTTGACTAGACTAGATTTACCCACTAACTGGCCTGTGGAGGTCACATAGGTCGCTCCACGGATGCCTCTAGTCATCAGCTTTGGTTTGTCTGAAAGCCGGTACTATCTTATTTGGGAAAAGTTTTGGCAGATTTGTAATTGCATAGTAGGATAAAACAAGTAACTTTTCGGGTCTTTATAAGTACGAAACGGATTTCGGCACAGTTTAACACTATTTCTAAAGAACTTATTTCAATGTTGAAAGGTATGGACCTTTCAACATTGAAATAAGTTCTTTGGGTACCCATTGTATAACAAGAATATCAGCCTTTCAAGTACATAAAATAAAGAAATCTTTATGTTAAACTTACTAACTTACCTTTGTCGGGTTACAAGTCAAAATTATCATTTCAAAACGCAAATATCAATTTTATAAAAAAAATACATTGGTAGATTCATTCTTAAATACTCAAACGAAATCCAACAGAAAAAATATAGTAACAAAAAGAACAGAAAATTTCATTCGTGTTTTCAATACTGTAGACTAATCCTCTGAACAGATTTTCAGCAGTATCGTCTATATTGGGACTGAATAAAAAAGAGCCGGATTTTTTCAGCGCACGAAAATGCAAATCGAACGTACCCATCTTTATAAAAATGCAAAAACGAACCATGAAGTTTATAATCGTATTTTATCAAAGTCAAATCGTGTTTCGACATTGTGAAAGCTTTTAGATTTTGCAGTAGTGGGAGATGAGCTCTGCTATGCGAAGGCAAAGCGCCATATTACCTTTTTTATACGTTTCAGCACTCATCAATGGGAACGCTTTGACTTTTATTTATTTGTTTGCTGTCATGCACATCACACATTTTTCAACATTACCGTCGGATTTTGTACATGAACCCTGTCAGGGCACTGCAAAGCACAATGTTGGTTTGCTCTTAAGTTAATATTGGAATTGAATAATTTACATTATGAAAACTTGATATTTGTGTACAATTTCAGAAATAAAAATTCAGTATACCTACATCTCTAGAAGTCATTATGATGTGGAGTAGATCGGAGTTTCAATACAACACGAGGCTAGTTTTACTTTATGTTAACAGTGACGTGCGGTCTATTGTATTTACTTGTAGACTTGGGCAGATTCTGGCATCGACTCCCTTGAATGTGTTCAACTTTAATTAAACTAAAAGGAGAGAATATAGAAAAAAGGAAAATGTGATCTGAAATATGAACTGGTTGAACGGAAGCTTCACTAGTTCTATTAAAATTGACATCTCTCGTATTATTGTTTGTCCATCCGTTTCTTATTTTATAAGAAAGAGGAAGATAGATATAGCCCAAATTTAATTCAGCTTGTCGACAGTGGAATCGGCACCATTGAAACAGTGAGACTCCTATTACACAGGTTGGAAAGATAAAGCGGGACTGGAAGTATATTTATTTTATCACATTTTATTCTAGGAAATGATTATGACGTGGCCATATTATGGAACGCATCAAACCGTTTTAACCATTCCGCGTGCACCAATCAGGGTGCATAGAAGCTTCTAGAAGACTTAAACAAAGGACGCGCGAATAAGGTCACGCGTGCGTCACTTGAACACGCATATAATCATATCGCAATAATATTTTGACAATCTATGTGGCGCGGCGGGCGAAGGTCCGCCTGCGACGCAGGAGGTTGCGGGTTCGATTCCCGAAATGGGACAAATGTTTGTACGATCTACAAATATTTGTTCCGGGTGTTCTGGGTATTTGCTATGTATAATAAAAATATCTATCTATGTAATCTATTGTATTAAGTATATCAGTCATCTAATACCCATAACACAAGCTCTGCTTAGCTTGGGGCTAGATAATGCTGTGTGGATTGTCCAGCATTATTTATTTATTTATTTAATTTATTTAATCAGGTCCCAAAATCATCTTTCTTCCTGCGCAGTATAACACGCATAGGGTTCACATTATACTTATTACACAAGGAATTCTATATTTGTTTTAGGATTATTTTTCACTAGCACCATTTAGCGCCGCTAGCACTGGTATCATAGCTTTTCACCTGACCTGATTGCATCGCAAATTGTTCATGAATAAATAATATTAAGACAGTATACTTAAGGGGAATCACTCTAGCAAAATTGATTGTGTATGTAACGCAATTTTTTTACTTTGAAACGTTTAACGTACTTTATTTTAAAGACAGGAGAAAACGTACGCTTTTAGCAGACCCCTTGGGTGGGTTTGTAGTAGTCCATTAAGTCAATTTCAGATTGTTTTTCTGGAAATTGCGGATTTTAAAATGAAGTTAATGAAGTACGATCGATACAATTTTTTCAAAACCTTACCTTACCTTAACCAACAGTTAATGATAGTACCTGGATGACCGAGCTTTGGTCGGATAAGACGACGTTTTCTGAAAATTAAACCTAGCTAGATCAAAGTGTCGCCTCCGTCGAAAATCGTTGGAGCGGTTTCCGAGATTCAGAATACATATATATACATAGGTATGTACCTACTTATATATAAGAATTGCTTGTTTAAAGGTATTTGATTATGTCTAATCGATAATTAATTATCGATAAATATCCTTTCTAAAAGCTTTTCACTGGCAGAACACGCATGGCCTAAACCACTGGGTATTAATGGTGAAATTTTGCACGTGTTTTTTTATTTAACAGAATTAAGCATTACGAAGAAAGGATATTTGAAATGAATTTGTTCCCTTATGGGATGAAATAGAGGATGATATTATTTTTTCCAATCGGATGCATGGCTTGTATAAAATCACTAGCTGACCCGGCGAATATCGTCCCACCTCAGAAGTTAGCTAACACTGCCATCTGTTAGAAACCTATGGAACTTATTATAGGAAAACATATACGGTAATTTGCGACACAACAATTTTCAGGTCAATAATCTAGATAAATCCCTTTTTTTAATACTGATCAAATTACACAAATTTAGCCAAAGTCATAAAAAAATGGTAAATTAGTTCCTAAGTTTATAATATATGAATATAGCAGACAGTAAAATTCAAGAGCTGTCTTCTAGATGAAAATTAATTGATTTATAGTTTATAATATACGTCATGTATATCTCCATTTAAATGCGACTTAATCATAACTAGAGAAAAGTGGGGTGTTACTATAATAGTGAACGTCTGCCCAACCGTTCAGGGAATACATTGTACTATATACGTCATGTCTATCTTTGCCTTCTTTGTATGAGAAGAGGCCTAAGCCCTACAGCGGGATAGTATCTTATAGGCTTATATTATCTATGTATCTATTTGTATTTAAATAAATATTATGTTTACCCCTTTATTTTCGATGTCATCACTAACACAGAAAGGACTGGAAAGCTATGGGGAGGCCTTTGCCCAGCAGTGGAACAATATAGGCTATGAAAAAAAAACGATATTGCACCTAGCACTATTTGTCTCTGGATCACCCAAAGGTTGACTGGTACAAAATGCTTATGACATGAAGTGTACTTCTGTACACGCATGCGCTTGTTTTAAACGAATAAACTCTGGCCAGCAAATTTGGAAAGAATACCAAAAATAAAAAAATAAACCAGCTTTAAAATACCAGCAAAAACACAACCTTTCAAAGTAGTCAAGTAAAATCCTATCGCAACTGCTCTGCAGGAAAGGTTATATGAAATATTGAATGGAAAAGTCTAATTTTAGACCGCCAATGCTAGACGCTACTGACGGCCTAGTGAATTATTGAACAGGTTGTAATGCAGCCGACATGCAAGTCTGACGTAACTTATGCATGTCATAGTTCGAAAGCACCTTTAAGTTCTAATGTTACGGTAACACTGGAAATAGGAAAACCGCCCTTAATGTGTCTTAGAAATAAAGGCGCTGTCAAATTCAAAGGCTTGCCATGGCCGTTCATGTCTTTGATTTTGATAGCGACCAAGACGAGGTTGATTGAAGTTACATAAACGTAATACTACGCCCGTTTTTACAGAAGGGTTAAGCAGACGTGTACCTGTAAGTAGTACACCTGACTAAAGACTGAAATAACCTTTATAAAAAAAAAGTAAAGTACCAGCCTATTAATGTCCCACTGCAGGGCAAAGGCCTCTTCTCATACAGAGATGGCACGAGCATCAATCACCACTCTTGCTCAAGACGGGTTGGCGATTTCAGACTTATATTAATTATATAAGTCCAGGTTTCCTCACGATGGTTTCCTTCACCGATGTCAGTGATTTCCAAGATAAACTTAAAAGTACATAATATGAATTGAAAAACTCACATTGGTACTTGTCCAGGTTTGAACCCACAACCTCGTGCACAAGAGGTGGGCCTAAACTATTGGGCCATCATGACATTTAATGAAAATACTTAATGCTTTCAAATATTGTCACCATCCAAGTAAATGGAAGCAGTCATAAAATATGTTCATAAGCAAACAAAATTTTAGCCTTTCATATTTCATAGTCATTAGTCCATTTTTGAGTCACGATTCGTTTTAGGATCATCAGGAGTCGTCTAATATAAATTAACGTCGGATCGTAGTCGTATCGGAATGTCGAAGAATTTTTCCTAAGTTATCATTTTCTTTTTGAACGATTGAGATCAAAATGTTGGTATCTGAATGAATTTCTAAGGATTAATCAGTGGATTGAAAAAATCTATATATTATAGAATTTATTTTATTTTTAAATATCTTATCTATTTCGTTACTTAGAATGGATAAAGTAAGCATTACGTTTAGTTTAATATCTAACAATACTTGAATATTCTTTTCTAGGGTAATTTAGAAAAATAAAATATTATACGAAATACCAAGCAATAAGTCGGATTAGAATAGATTGGATATACAGTCCTATTTCAAAGGAATCAAATAAGGTTCTATTGGTCTCTGCGACCCGAGTCACGAGCCTAGAACAGTTTTTCAGTGATCTCACTCAAAATCTTTTCTTATAAGCCTATACTATCCCAAGGCTTGGTAAAGACCTCAACTCTTATCGAGCTACCCAGAACCTGCCCTTCCTGTACCCCACCTTGTTTAATTATTTTTTAAATAAAAATATATTATTTTGGAACATAAAACAATTGACATCAATTCAATAAAAGCAATGATGGCTACAAAAGTTTAAAACTGTGTTGCAACTATCAACGCCCGTCTAAGTGTAATAAAACACAATGTTCCAGGAACATTGGGGTGAATATAAAGAAAAACACTATTCAAGGAACAAGAAGATACCAGAGATCCAATTCTAGGATCCAGTCAGCCAATACATGCATGTGTGTGTGAGTATAGCGGTGTGAAGTAGAGTGGGGTGGTTGTGAAACAAAAAAATGAATGACTATCGTAATTATATCAACTCTCGGTACTTGAACATTTTGATTCGTCAACAAGATGCATGTCAAAATGTAACAACTTTCAAAACGGTAAAAGAAAACATGTTCCAGAACTAAAAATTCAAACGGACTGCAAATCTGTTTGGTGCCAATCAAACCCATGTGGGGATTTAAGTCCTCTCTCTGTAGTAGAGAGCAGGCTTGGCCAGGCACTAGCTGTAGGGACATTCCACTATAGTCTAGATAAGCTAATGCTATTCTTCATCACATCTGCACTCACCACTGAATTGAAACCGTGTCTCTATCGACAACGATACGATTCCGATGCGATGATGAGTAGGGTTATATAAAAGCCCTATTCCAGTAATAGCCGGGTCAATACGCGCTTTGTATCGCCGTATCCAAGTAACTGTCGACCTCATCAACTATTGACCGGTCCGTATCGACCGACACACTTGTCTACGATACCTATGGTAATTTGTGTTATTGCTTTCTGTATTCATTTATAAACATGTACTTACGAGTCGAATAGATGGGCTAAGTTTCAAGTTGCATTATTAGTCACAAAAAGAGGTCATCATTATTTTTATCTGACTAACCTTTTCAAACTTTATTGGGGTCGGCATCCATTATAACCGGATGCAGCAGAATACCAGTGTTATACATGGATAAACTGCCTATCTGACTGGTAAAACTGGTTGTCAGACTAAAGTAACAGAAAGAGGTATGTGACTGAATCAACAGGAGGCATAGACAAAATCCGTTTTCTGTAAGTGTTGACGTCAATGAAAAGACCAAATTGAATTGAAAACTTTCCATATTTATAATGTCATTGCCATATATTTTGACGTTAACGTTTGGCGTTTCGCGCTACAGAAAGTTTTTGTCTAGGTCTGCAGGAATGATTGAGGGACTGCACCACAGGACATATAGTGTCTAAACACACTATGCCGAAGTTACGCGACCGAATCAGCACAATTACGTCTGCAATGCTATTTGAATTACTGATGTACGTCATAGCGTACAGCCTAACTTCGGTCAGTTCAGCGGCAACTTATTCTGTGAGCACACATTATACGCGACCGAAGTTCGGTTCGATTGCCGACGAAGATCCGGGGGCGGGAAGCCGCCCGCGCCCCGCATGTCCACCCGTAGTGTTCATTTTGCTTCTGTCAGCGCTTCAGCGCTCAAGACACTGAATACAAGCACAAAGTTGCGGAACTGAATTTATATATCAGCCGAATACGTCGGAATGTAATATCAGCCGCCGAACTTCGGTCGCGTAACTTCGGCATAGTGTGTTAAGACACGAAGATGTCTTGAAGGTTGATACTGGAGACAACATTTTGATACAAAGTGATAATATGTCGACATGAGTATTATTAGTAACAAGAACCTTCTCCATACAATAACAAACACAACTAAAAAATAATTAATGAACTTAGTCCAGCCGTTCACGCGTGATGTCGTGACCAAGGGAAATAGGGATTAATTTTTATACATATAGATGCCATCTCCATGCTCTGTGGCCAGCTCTCCCTTAACCACCCACTTAGGACCAAACACAATTTTGGTATTTTATTTGTAGTGGGCTAGTGACTCAGCCAATTATTGCACCAATTCCAGAATTCAAGTTCCAGTGTAGGTACTTATCTTGCAGATCATTTTCATACGTACTAAGTTATATTTTTAATTTATCCGGTGTATTCAAGGAAGTTTTATCAAAAGTGGAAAGCTCTGGCCCTGACGTTGATCTAGAGTAGCTTAAGTTCATTTGCCGAAGAAGTCGTGGCCGACTGCCAGTTGTTGATTCCACGAAGTATCCCAGTTAACTATAACGTAATGAATACATTGATTGTTTCCTACAACTCCTAAATAGTTCACGTATGTTCAACTAATAGCATTTTAAATACATCAGAATTAAATCTAAGAATAGCTCACAGCGCCACCTGTGACATAATACATGAGTTACCGTTGCAACGTTATGATTGGCTGCCAAGCATGCACTGCTGTCACCGACGCGTATAAATCTTTAAAATGAGAACACTATATTTAATAAAATGTCTATGCACTCTAGCACAAAGACACTGGAGAATTATTCTTGGGAAGTTTTATAATCTAGAGGTAGACTCGGTCTTCAAATTGGAGTAGGTAACTACTTCAGATTAAAGACGTAGTCTACAATATATTGAACAGAATTTTGATTGATGTAGTGCCATTAGGGATATACCTAATAGCAATTCGTATCATTATGCTGTAATATTCATATTTTGGTTAGGTTTACCAAATTGATACCACGAAGTAAACGGCTTTTATTAAAATCGTTGTACCAAAAAAAAAGGTTAGATACTCAATCTCACCTTTTGTTTTTGCTTTCAATGAAAATTATACGTGGTATTTATGGTGAAAAAAGCTTTGCCATGTTCACGCTACCATCTAAATTTAAATAAATAAATAATGCTGGACAATCCACTCAGCATCATCTAGCCCCAAGCTAAGCAGAACTTGTGTTATGGGTACTAGATGACTGATATACTTAATACAATACATTACATAGATAGATATTTTTTTATTATACATAGCAAATACCCAGAACACCCGGAACAAATATTTGTAGATCGTACAAACATTTGTCCCAAGGCGGGAATCGGACCCGCAACCTCCTGCGTCGCAGGCGGACCTTCGCCCGCCGCGCCACATCGGTCGTCAAAAAATTTTGCTCTATTCAAAATTATTCTTCAAAAATAAACGTGTAAATGCGGTACTACAAGTTTATCCTGTCGCCGTTTTAGCAGACTGATACTGGCAACCTAGAAACTCACCATGCCATTGTACCTCGCTTAGCATAAAGGCATCAATGCGCCCAGCACGAACGACCGGAATAACATAACAACATAAACAGACCACAAAGTTTCCAGAGCTGGCCTCTTCAGTGAGAGAGGGAGTTGGCCATATTCCTCCAAACCTCCAAGCGACCCCACTGAGGTTTGATGTAGGTTTCTTGCTATTCATTTTTGGCTCTAGGGCCATGACTGTTACGGATCCGATTTTGATTTTAATTTTCAGTTTCAAGTACACGCTATGTAAAACGATTTTAAAAATACTCGTTTTGCACGTAGTCTTTATTTAGTTTTAAGAATTTATGGGTGAAACTGATTGTGTAACTAAAGGTTGAGTTATGGGTATCACAACCAATGGTAGTTGCTCCATGTAACACACTGGGATTCAATTGCGTGCAGTTGGACTGGAAACCAACTCATAGTTGGGAAAAGGTCAAGGAGATGATGATGATGGCTGATACTAGACTAAGTAATTCAGCTTGCCGCATACATCTAAATCAAAATCCTATAGGGTTTTTTATCGATTCTAAAACCGTTCGAGTATACGAGTACGTCACACTTCGTGCGCTCGTGCGAGGGCTTCTGATTAATGTTTTAATAAGACCAGCACACAATATAATATAAGCGTCAATGAATCATTCAGAAAAAAAAGCTTCAGAAATCTTGTGAATGGGCCAGCTACCACACATTACCAGTTTGTGTAACAGTAGGTATTGCATCATGTCAACGATCTTCCATATATACGTGGTAAATGGAGAGATTTTGGTTAGGTTATACATTCTGTGAGATCTTTTTTCATGTATATATGTTTGTATGTAAAAAATGTACACCGATTTCTCCTTAACTGCTGGGCCGATCAACGTGATTCTCTTTTCAATAGGTAGAGGAAGCTGGCCATGTAATCTCATATTAATTTTCGTAACTCGCATTTTCCTAGTTTTTGAGTTATTTTAAATAATATGTTTTTGAATCTCTTCATATAATATGTTGACGATGTTAAAGTAGTCACTTAGCAAGTTTTATTTTTATTTGTATATAGAATCCTTAAGAGGTCTATAACTGAAAAGTATTAAAAAAACAACCGACTGAATCACGAAACTGATTTTACTTGTACAAAGTATTTTTGTCTGTTTGAAGAACTGACTGGCAATTGTATAATTGCCAGTCAGTTCTTCAAACAGATTTTAATACAACGTTTTCTCGGAAAATAGTAATGGTTATAACATCGGAGCTGGAACGTTATTTTGGATCGTCAGAGGTCGGTGGTTTTCTGAATATTGATGCTGCAAGTTATAGTATCGGGATTGTACGCAAAGAGTCCCAAGAAAGTGATGCTGTATTGATGCAGTCGCCAATCGACGATGCTAAAATATCTTGTCGTCTATGGTCGTAAAACATACTGAAGTACCTAACCAATTCCTTTATATATTTACATGTGTAAATATATAAAGGAATTGGTTTATAAAGGAATTGGTTCATTAAATTATGTAATTTAATGATAACTTTGAGATGATGAGTGAAAAACGACTAACAAGTTTGGGCAGGTTTTTGTAAGAAGAAACACCGGGAGGGGACGCACTAGAAGGACATATACTGACCTTATTCGTGAAAGAACATGACCGATAAGGTCAAGTGCATAGTACTCGAAACTGGCGTGCGGGTATCACTAGATGTATGAACGTAAACGAAGCAAAAGAAGTATGCAAGTATTGTAGCAGGTGGCGTTCTGTAGTTTCTGCCTCCTCCCATAGAAAAAACGCGTGAGTTTATCTATGTATGTATTTAATTAGTAAAAGCATTAATCTATCAAACTGCACATGCGTTTGAAAACTCAATGAGGCGTATGTGACAATATATGTGAGAGCCAAAAGTCTTAACTACACAGCAGAATTAATACATCAAAACCTATACCTACACGCAATAATTAGCTTCAAACATAATGATACATTGCAATACAACTATGACTAGTAAACTCATTCACTACAAACACAAGAGGGTAATTAATATCACAGTCCGAAATAGTATCAGGTCATTGCACTCACATCAGATCACACGAATCAATGTAGCGCTCCAACATTTTATGTTTTAGCGAGTAATTTCATGCTAATAGGATTTAAGCAAGTTTGTCAAATTGAAATTAGTGATTGAGTTATTTGCTCAATTAAAATAATTTAAAAATCAGTCGTGCATCATTGACGTGTCCATTAAATTTATAGATTACGTGGTGAGTTTATAAATTGTTTAACATAGAGATGGGCGTCATTTTCAAACGGGCTCGCAACACCGCATCTGTTTTGCAAGCCTACTTAACATATTGTGATTTACAATAAACATCATCATCATCATCCTCCTGCCCCTATTAAAATTGATTAGGGGACAGCGCAGCATGTCTATTTCTTTCATACACCTCTATTTGCCGTCATTTCCTTTCTAGCCATGTGATCTTTCACACAATCCATCCATCTTTTGTTTGGTCTCCCTCTACTTTTGTAACCCTCCACATTCATACTCAAAACATTCCTTACAACATGGTCCTCATTCCTTCGCATCACATGCCCATTCTACGACAAACGATTTAAATAAATTGATGATTGAATAACCGTGGTTATTATGAGTGATCCGAGAAGTTGTGTGGAAGGGATATAAAAACAAATCCTAAAATCATTTCAAAAACTAAATATAATAATGTTCTCGTAGTACTTAAAAGAGAACTAAGATCTAGCTGTACCTAAGTCGATTAATTTTATAGTACTTGAAGAATATACCATGGTTATATCATGGCTAGCTGATAGTACATGTGACGTCAAAGTACGTACGTACGTGGCATTTATGCTAAACATATGCTATTCTAAATGTCTATAGTTCCATCATATTCCATTCAGTTAATACTGAGAACCGCCTGAATAGCATGCAATTTTGAAGTACGTATTACATTCTACGTACTGCGATAAATTGAAGACCCAGGAAAATCTAATAGTTCTGAGTATGTTATTAGGATCAACTGGATGTATTTCGATAGATATTATATAAGCGGGAGAATTAATTTCAGATAAGGAAACACTGCCTTTATTAAACAACTAGTTAATAATATTTCGTAAATCAACTTTAATTGTTTACGAAACACAGTGACTGGATATCAGACACTGAATATCCTATAGCAAGTCCAGCATCACAACGAGAAGAAGCACACCAAACTGTGGTTGTGCCAGAACGTCGTCAGCGCACTTGGGATTCGTAGAAACATAATTGTGATTGATTCTCTTAAAACCTGAAACTTGTAAAGTTTAATAATGCCGCGAAATAATGTCGTAAATAAATTATTTGTCAAAATTAAATTTCCGACATATTCAGGTCATCCCATAAAAAATTCCAGATTCAGTGAATCACCTAGATAAATATTTAGACGCAGGAAGTGAGTCAATTGTTCACTAATTCACCTTTGTTTTTTTTTAATTATGTAGAACTCATATTTTATACTCGTAGAATTTATTGTCATCGACCGATTTCTACAATTACTATTTTGATGATGGCTGCAACGGTTAGTCACTGACATTACATTGCTTAACAGGCGTATTGGTGAACTGTGACTTGTCATTCTATTATTTTTTTATTGCTCATCACATGTTTTTTATTTGACTGGATTCCTTTTGAAAAAATAATAACATTAAAAAAAAACGTAAATGCGGTAGGTACAGTCGAGTCGTTCACATCTTCGTTAGTTTTAATTTTATTTCATCTAGTTTGGACACATATTATCTGATACTTTTTGAAGCAACGCCAATAAGCAGACTCCTTCATTAAAAACAAAATGTAAATGCTTGATAACAAGGTTCAAAATAGCATATTAATATAATTATAAACCTTTCGCCAATGTCTAGTTGTCATAAAACTAAAACCTTTTTAATGGACTGGCCATTTAATGAAATATAAATCAAGTCTATTTTATTGAAATGTCAGTGTCACATGTTTAATTGGCAACTGAGTGTCATTGTGACTTTGACATTATGAAATATAGCAGAGCAAGCACGGTTATTTTTAATGACCGATATTTTATGGATATTATTTTCATACTTTTGGATTCAAATAAAAATTAAAAATTCTCTGACTCATGATTTTAACAATGTTCGTAATGGCGTATAATACCATTATAAAATCCCGCCTCTATTCTCCGAAACGTTAGGCCACATTTTGCCATTTATGTTGAGAATTAAACATAAATGGCGAAATGTGGCCTAACGTTTAGGAAGCGAGCCTAAATCCATCAATCAGGCACAAATCCAGACTCCGGGTTGCAACTGATAAATTCCATAAGGAAAAAGCCCGGGAATCGATCCTACACACAATCAAGGCCTCTGACCAACGAAGCTATAAAAAATTAAAATTCTGACAATCATGCTATTCATGTATATGTTTTTTGAAGTTAAATTTTAGTTATACTTAATAAAAAGTTGATCGATAAAAAAAGATCCTTGCTTCCACCGTTGAGTAGATAGAGCAATAAAGCAGATTCTATCATGCATGGAACAAATAAAAATAGACCTAAAAGTGGCAAATATACTTTTTCTACGACTGTACTGTACCTGTTCCTAAACAATCGGAAACATACATCACCAAATATGAATCGGCTCGTTGCCAACTAAACGTATGCAAGTCCATTCATTTATTCCTATCAGTGGCTTTGTATGTCAACTATTATATCATTAACTCACATAACGAATCTAATGAGGATGTACAACGCTCATAAAACCGTCAAATGATACAAATGATATATTTTTAAGATTACAGCATATTCTAATTTTCAGTTTGGCAGACATTCACAGCATAGTATCTATAATAAAAATTCACAGAGATTAGCTTATGTAAGAGGAAATTGAATGTGTTAATGTTGCCGATGAAAAGTTTAAAGAAGCTGTTACATTTTTTATTTAAGAACAACGGAATTATGTTTGTCATGTCATGTGACTTTTTGATGTGGGTTTTTTATTGAGAGTCACGCCTACCCATTACTTCAATCATTATAGTCTTCCCTATACCAGAATCAATTCAAGTTCAAAATAGACACCTCAAAGTAATATTAATACAAAATTATCATTATGACGGGGACGTCCTACATACAGGGACAGACCAACCTGAGTTTTCTTCACAACGACTCCTTATTTGAGGCATTGTGAAGAAAAGTCAGGTGCGTAGTACACGCAACCGGCATGCATGACCACATGTATTTGTATGAACGAAGCAAAACGAGTATTTTAGGTTTGTATGGTCCTGTAGTTTCTTTTTTCTTCTTTCACCCATACACCCGTGGGAAAAAAGTATCTATGTGTGTATGTGAAAACAGCAGCAAACCCCAACCTTTTCAAACATCTATACTATACGGTTCTCCTGGGGTGCTTTCTCAGTGCCCATAATCTACATTTCAAACATTTTGAAGCCCACCAAAAACTAAATTCTTAAAAACAAAAGCCTTCTAACTAAATTTTGATTTTTCTTAAATATGTAGGACCAAAGTTGGAACCATTCAAAGACAAGTCGAACGCAATGATACCCGGAATAAACATAGCTATAAAGATTTTGTTCCCAATACAGCAATCGTTCCCAAGACCGCTTTGAAACTCGGCGCCATTTAGGACATCGTTATATAGGTATGCTTATTTGTTTATTCAGAAGGCAATAGTTGGTAAGTGTGGACAATAGTCCGTGAGCTCAAATATGTCCCAAAAGACCTGTTATGGTAAACGTACTCCTAGCATAAGCACATTTAGCTTATGTAGGAGAGGTTAATAGAAATATAGGGTACTCGTGTCAGACGACTTGGAAATATAAAACTACGTGCAAAGAAATTTCTGGCCCTTTGGTACGCGTTTTGTTTTTGGAGCCATTGTGAGACCAATGCGTGTGTCAATGAGACCACCATGCAGTATTTTATAATACAAATAAATATATGTACAAATCGGTCAGGTAATATAATTATTATAAAGGCCAAAATGGAATGTGATTGGCGACTACTGATTACAAATTTTGTTAAATTAATGTCAACTGTGGTTTGGTTTACGTTTAACCGTTTTCATATTATTCATATTTCGTTTTTTTTTAATTTATGTGAACGTGATGAGTTAACTCACATAATCGAAAACTTTCATATCCGCTTCCACAAATTGAAATTTTCCGAGGAAAATATCATACATTGGTCTTTTAGAACAGCCCCAAACTTCCTGCCACTTCCTGCCACACCCATCTATTCAGAATGCATGACCATGTTTATTCCGGCCAAAACAATAATAAGCCTGTAGTTAAATCAAGTGTTAAAATGCTCAACTAGACTGCACTAAATGCATTTGGAGGCGTTTTCCCTCAATTCGCCAAGCCGTTGGCGGGTACTTAGGGCTGCCAAGTGTTAAAATTGTTTTTTAATGTCTCTTTTATTTTTAAACTTGGAACATAAATGTTTTACAAAAATGGACTGAGCAAAAATCTGTGCTAAGTAGTCGCTGAGTCGGAATAAATAGGCGCCTGGTGTTATTGAACTAAGTTAAGTATTGAAGAGCGTTAAGTTGACTATCGATTAATGTGCATTTGACTTTACTTAAGATTTATTTAGCATAAATACGGTTTTTGTAAACATCTCAAATCGGCTTGAAATACAAAGTGCCATACACACCCTCACACTCATGTACTCTCAGTCACATCTACAGGCTACACTTTAACTCACATATACTCACACACATACTTACACCCACTCATACACACATTTGGTTAATTTAAGTTAACGTTAAAATAGGTAGTTTTAGTATAAAAATTATATACTTTTGGTATCTGTGTGATACGTCTTGCTATGAAAGAGCGGACTCTCCTAATACAGGCAGTATCTGCCTAAAAAGAGGATCCAAACAAAAATGTGCTGATACTTGTTTTACCAATTAACTTTATTTATTTCTTTTTATTTTATTTACCAATTTTTTTTTTTATTATTACATCTTGGAAGTAATTTTTTCATAGGAAGATATCTTGACTTGTTAGTAATCCGTCTACTCTGTCGTATCGTCAACACAGCCCTGTCCCAGTACTAATAAACGTCTCTCTTCCCTCGAATAAATCTTCAATACATTTTCTGGTCAAAATTCAAGACGTCCCATAAATCTATACGTTCCAACTAAGTCAGAGCATTCGACAACCCTCGAGGCACAGCAGAAACTGCACTAATTGTTTTGGAGTCGATCCAAAATATATACTTACCAAAATTTCACTCGTAACACGGTGCATTTGTGAATTGTTTCAGTAATATAGTAGGTGTAAGATTAATGTTCGAGTCTTACATTTATTGGAATTTATATGTACAGCTGCTGGTTCAATTTTAGGGACGCTCATTGTATTTTGAAATGTACTATTTAACAAAAAGCTTGTACAGGAACCTGGATTTATGCGACCGTTTTTGCTGCCTAATTTTCGAAGGGTAGATGAAATATCCTGTATTTCAAAGTTTCTTGTCGTTGAATGTCTTGGGATTAATTTATTTGAGGTTCAAAAGAGCCCAGGGTTTTCTCAGGGGGGACAAGTTTAGGGGAGTAAAAACTTGGTTGCAAACACGTGTAGATGTGGCTAATGTTTTGGTAAAGAATATAATATCTTGGACCTATGTGAAAATGAGTGAATTAAACAGTTGCCATCTTTATTTTTTTCCTATACTTAAGAAACCAAGGTGACGCGAAGCTAGAAGCAGTTCGTGAGATGACCCAGGTTTCAAAGTAGAAGTTTATTTGACTTCTAGCTGACATAAATATTAATGGTGAACTCTCCCTTAACGATTAGGAAAAGTTAGTAAGAAAAGATAACAAAATTATCATAAAACCAACATGTCACTCTTCTACTGCTTTGCCTTAGTAAGAGAGTCACATGAGAGTCCCATACAGAGAAGGCATGAGCATTAATCTCCACGATTGCTCGGGGCGAGTTAGCAATTTCACAGCTATACTTATAATATTGTTATTCTAAATTTTGTTAGGTATTATGTAACAGTCTAAGCATTACTTTTGTCCTATTTTGGGGAAATGAGGGCTGACTGACCTCAATATACTCGTAGGTACTACTAAGTAACCAAGCTAGGACATCAGATCGACAAATTGTATTGTTACCTATTCTTCACAGATGTAAACTATTCCTAAGTAAGTTGTCATCCTACTTTGTAACTGACTGTACCACTTCTTTTTATTAAATAAATTACTATTATTATCGTTTTGAGCCATGGCCTTGTGTACAATGTGAATAAAAGTGTGTACATGGTTTTTGAGGCCTCCGGGAAAAGTGTACCAATGGACCCTGTAATAATACTTGGCGGGTTACCACTCAAAAGAGTGCTCAGTTTTAAATACCTGGGGCACTTTCTCACCGGCGACCTCAAGGACGACATGGACGTTGACCGTGAACGCAGGGCGTTGGCGGTCCGTGCTAATATGTTGATACGCAGGTTCGCGCGTTGTAGTAAGGAAGTAAAAATTACCTTGTTTAAAGCGTATTGCCAATCCTTCTACACGTGCGGCCTGTGGGTCAGACATACCAAGAGATCGCTTGACGCCCTGCGTATTCAGTATAATAATTCTTTTCGGATGTTGTTGGGACTGCCGCGTTATTGTAGCGCGTCAGGTATGTTCGCTTCGGCGCATACCGATGACTTTTTCGCTATTATTAGGAAAAAAACCTTTTCAATTCTTTCAATGGCGCGGTCTAGTGCGAACAGCATCCTGAAAATGTGGATAGACAAGCACGATGCGCCATGGCTGTCTCACGCTATGGCAGTGCTTGTCAAGTAATAGTTTCCCGTGTGTTTAATTGTAATTACTAACATAGTTTTAAGATTTCTGTTACTAACAAGTTTTGGGCCTAGTTGCCATCAATAAACAAATTTATTATTATTATTATTATTATTATTAATGAGTCCAGGTTTCCTCACGATGTGTTTCTTAATATATGTCAGTGCTTTCTAAGATAATCTTAGAAAGTATACAGCATCATCATCATTTGGGGTCGCCTTCCAGTATAACCGGATGCAGCTGAATACCAGTGTTTTACATGGAGCGACTGCCTATCTGACCTCCACAACCCAGTTACTGGGCAACACGATACCCCTTGGTAAGGTTGTCAGACTTTCGGTTTGACTACCCGTAACGCCTGTCAAAGATCTACAAATCACAACCGGGACCAACGGCTTAGCGTGCTTTCCAAGGCACGGAGGAGTCTCGATATGTTACTTACCCCATGAAACTTAGAAAGCATAAATAAATTGAAAAAAAAAATTGGTTCTTGCCCGCATTTGAACTAACAATAAATGCATGAGAGGCCAGGCATTTACCACTGGGCCATCACTACATTCATATAAAAGATACACTGACCTATTCCCAGTGAGGAACTGTTGATACTGTAGGTGTATTTATGTTTCATTCAGATAGTACGGAACTAATTTAATATTAGATAGCATCTTACATAATAATTTTCATAAATTATATTGGATAGTAAAACGTCCAGCAAATCAACTGGCGACGAGGTCCTTCCTGCAATGATAAAGCTTTGCTCAACCACAGAATTCGAGATATCGCGAAACGTTTGGTTGACTCTTCACGTGACCAGAAGGGGCTGGCCTCTTTTTTGCCCAATGAATCAGCGTTGCCATTCAACGTGGCAATGCTGCCAACTGGGCACTTTTCCCGTTGACAGTGACGCGGATGAATTTTTCGATGCCCTGTGATACTTTTATCCTTTTTTTTTCTTTTCAAGTATTAATAGTTTTTTCATTGTTGAAGATATAAACTCGAGTTAACCACATCATATTAAAATAAAATGTATTATATAAATCCATTTATTGCAGTTAATTAACACCGATCAAGAATAAAAGTACGTACTCGAAATATCACAAAAATACATGACAGCAAGATTTCTTTCTTTTCATAAACATTTATAACACTTTAAACTGACTTCAAAATACATATATGAATAGGTTCTCAACACGGTTGTGTACTTGTACTTTTTTTCAAATTTTAATTTGGAAATCACTGACTAGTGTAGGAAACCATCGCGCAGAAACCTGGACTTATACTTAATTTAAGTCTGAAATAGCAAATCTGTCTGGAACAAGTGTGGTGATCAGCGCTCATTCCTAGTTTGTATGAGAACCTTATTTGTTTGTTTGTTTGAGTGGAACAAAACTAGGCTAGTATTATTTATTAATATATTTATGATAGAAGAAAAGGAGTTCATTTGCAGACAGTTACTATAGCTTTGTACTTCCTGATAATGTTTCGTGTCTATCTGTTCACTTGGTTGCATGGAAGTTACTACGAATTAAAAGCTGTCTGTATCACAAGCAAGGCATAATACTATATAAAATTACTCTCTGTGTATAGTTAAATAATACCATGTTTTTTGTTCTGACCAACTAGGTACTGAACAGCCTGTTTCAGTAGCTGTGTTTTGTTTATTAATGAAAGAAAAAACAAAAAAATAAATAAAAAAATTAAGTTTTTGTTTGAAGCTCACATTTTTAATTATTATTTTTTTAAGTTGAAGCAGCGTTGCCCCACACTAGGAATTTCTTCTAAATCGTAGGTACATTTACAATCACTTAAACTTATTAACACAAACAGCCAGAGACCTGGAACGCTTTCCTGCAGGTCATACAAATATTTGTTCCATGCGGGAATCGAACCCAAGTCATACGGCGCACAAGTCAATCGCTCATCCTCTGCACCAACCGTTCCCTCTTATTAGAATTATTATGCTTGTATACCCATTATTAGGTGTTGTGGTGGGCCGTGAAAGAGAAAGGTGTGCCTGGGAAGTATGTGGAGTTAATTCGTGCAATGTACAGCCGGTCTAGGACGTATGTCCGATCGGCTGCTGGCAACACCGACAAGTTCAGTGTGGCTGTAGGACTGCACCAAGGGTCGGCATTAAGCCCTTACCTCTTCTTGTTGATAATGGACGCTCTGACGTCGGACATACAGGAAGAGGCACCTATTTGCCGACGACATTGTTCTTGTCGGTGAAGATGGACCTGAGATCCAGAGCAGACTGGAGAAATGGCAACAGAGGCGGCGGCAGGTAACGGGAACAACCTGTGACCCCCATATTCCCCTTAAACATAAGGGGAAGATTTACAAAACAATGGTTAGACCTGCTGTCTTGTATGGATCAGAATGTTGGGCCGCAAAAGGCATGAATGAAAGGCAGTTACATGCAGCTGAGATGAGAATGCTGAGGGGGATGTGTGGTGTTACGCGAATGGATAGAATAAGAAATGAGTATGTAAGAGGAAGTCTGAAAGTGGCGCCTGTGACCGAGAAGTTGTGTGGAAATCGGTTGTCATGGTATGGGCATGTGATGCGAAGGAATGAGGACCATGTTGTGAGGAAAGTTTTGAGTATGAATGTGCAGGGTTACATGAGTAGAGGAAGACCAAAGAAAAGATGGATGGATTGCGTCAAAGAGGATATGGCAAGAAAAGAGGTGACCCATGAGATGACGGCAAATAGAGATGTATGGAAGAAGAAAACATGCTGCGCCGACCCCAAATAAATTGGGATAAGGGCAGGAGGATGATGATGATGATGCTTGTATACCCACTATGCAGGGAATTTAGGCGTAGTGTTTTGTTATAATGTGTGTTCAAACTAAGGCCTAAGCAGTCTATTCTTGCGTAGGTCATAGAAAGATGAATTATTAGTTATCTCTTTGTCTCTGTCACTATAACACCCACGAGTGTTTGCTAAAATATTAACAGCTATCAGAAATACCACTGACTCTCAGGTAGTATTTTTTGTCGCACTCTTTGTCAATCAACTCTAAGCGTCGACAAAAATAAACTTCTTTCATGATGAAGGTAGAATTTTGATGAAACAATGAATTTTGTTTGAAGTTGACATGGTACCTTTTAGTTTTTGTCATTTCTCGTGACCCTAGTGTTCCGTACCTTTGGAAGGCAAGCTTACAAGGGGTTTTTGTTGAAATAAGCACGAACCATAATTTTCTTCAGTATGTTAAACCTCATAATTAAACCAAAGAGAAGATGGATGAGAACTTTTGAGATTACGGAAAATAGAGATAAGTAACTATGGAAGAAGACATGCTGCGCTGACCCCAAATAGATTGGGATAAGGGCAGGAGGTCGATGATGGTGATGTCACATTGCAATATTATAGGCGTATAAACAATCACAATTAAATCACTTTTCTCGGGAACAGAGTGCTGGCCCTTTTTGGCCAAAGATTCAGATTTGCCATTCAACGTGGCTATGCTGCCAGCTTTTTGGGCACTACTGTTGTCATTGAAAACTTTAAAATATTTTGTTACTACAATTATTTTAAGCCGGCTAGCTCAAACATTATGTACCTACCTACATTGGTCATTTATTAAACTCATACAAATAAATTACTTAAGACTGTTATTGATAATCCATGTCATACAACCGGAGTTTAACATTTACTACTGCAAAAACAATCTTGAGAAATGATTATGATATTTTTTTAACTGCTTGAAGAAAAGCATCACTGTTTTTGTAACGAAAATTGACTCTTAAAAATTCTTTTCGAAAAGAAAAGAGAGAAGAATATAAAAAAAAACTTTAACGACCACGTGTTTACAAAGAATGTTATTTTATAACAAGCCGGTTGGTGACAGCACGACGTCCGTGCACTGCAAAACATTTCGCGTTGCAAGCTCAAAATAATTATTCTCCCAAGGTCACTGCCTACGTACGCATTTTATTTTATTCTTCATATCGTTTAGTAGGTAAATCTCTAACATATCTTCTTGTTTTTTTGAGACGTAGTAATTGTTTTGTTACATGTAATTTTGCTT
Source organism: Phlogophora meticulosa (assembly GCA_905147745.2). Taxonomy (NCBI): domain Eukaryota; kingdom Metazoa; phylum Arthropoda; class Insecta; order Lepidoptera; family Noctuidae; genus Phlogophora; species Phlogophora meticulosa. Next base: position 3,991,869 of record LR990525.1, read on the forward strand.
TGTAGAGGTCAGTTTTAGTGACGTCAAATAGGTAGCCATCTTGCCAAGATAATCATAAAGTTATGTTGGTAACACGTTGAGGTAGGCATTACTCTTTCGCGCCTTTATTTCCACGGCTGCAGGTAGGGCCTGCTAAATGTTTTATCACCAGCATTATTTCGTGGCCACCACTGACTTTCAGTAGGTCAATCATAAAGTGAGTTATCAGGTACATGGTATGAACTAAGTTATTATTCGACCTCTTGCCAGTTTTCGCTTAAGTGGGTGTGCTGAAGCAAGAATCTTTACAACAGCATATATATTGAGACGGTGAATACCCTCTGTAATCTTAACAAAAAACTCTGAAATATTTATACCTATGGAATGAGTATTTCTGCCGTCGAACCCTTGATTCAGTTGGCGAGACACCAGTCAAAAGTTCGTGGAACATAATTACGGAATTCAGGCCGGACTTTAATTGTACAGAGGTATTCCAAGATGATACAAAGTTTGAATTAAATTAAACTATTCAGTTTCATTTGTCATTTCGTAATAATAAAATTTTGCTGAGAAGAAGACTTTGTAGACACGACATGCTGTCAAGAAGATCCAACTATAAACCGAAATATCTTTCAGTCGTGATTTCAAATACAGATCAGTATATTTGCAAATCAGGCAACCAGTTTTAGTCTATTTATTAAATTACTGCATCATCTCATAAATCGTATGGTTATTGGGGCAAAAGGGTTCTCGTCGGGCAACCGCGTATCGGAAGACGCAGTGTGGTTGCCTATCCACACTGCGTCTTCCGATCTTCCGATCTTCAGCAAATCGTCAGTCCACCTTTTGGATGCCTATCCAAAAGGTGGACTGACGATTTGCTGAAGATCACAGGAAGCTGGTGGATGAGGGCAGCGCAGGACCGATCGTTGTGGAAATTTCGATGAATCTCCATGTCCAGCTGTGGGCGTATTTTGGCTGAAATTATGATGATGATGGGAAACCTAAATGTTAGAGTAATGCGAAAAAAAATGTAGAAATGTGGGAAAGTTGAAATAGACTTGAATGTCCAGCAATGAGCAGTATCATGATACATTGAACTTTTGTGACAAAAATACTTTCAGACGCTACATACATATTCAGTATACCTACATACTTATGCCTTCAACAATGTTTTGAAATTCACAGGATTAAGAATTTGGTACCAAGCCAACATTTCGGTCACTTTGGCGAATCGTTTTAATTGAATGCATCTCTAGTAATTATTACGGTTTTTGTTTTAAAATGTTGTCTTACAGTCTGAACAAACATGTAATATTTTATACAGAAAATGAACGAGGCAGGTGCTTTTTCAATCTCATTGTTCCAATGTGACCACAAATATTTGTGAAAGTATAACACAGATTATAGATATTTTTTAAAGATTGTCTGGGGTCAGAATTTCAGATTTAAAAGATACGTTTATCTATTTTGGCATCTATTTTTATTGCATTAAGAACGAGAAATTAAATCTAAGCTTTAACTTACGAAAAATAGTTGAGGCAGGTGCTTTCTCTTTGTTTTCAATGTGACCGCAACTATTTATACAAGTAAATCGCTGAGAGAAAGATATTCTTGGAAAGATTGTCTGTGATGAGGCTTAGAGATTTCTTATAGTGTACGTTTATCTACAAGAGCTTTCTTCAACTATTTTAGTAACGAGAAATGAAACCTATGCTTTTTTTATCTTAAGAAAGAAATAATATCCGAAAAAATGGGTTTCGACCAACTGTAGTGACGCAGTCACGTCCGTATGGATTAAGGAACCATACCTGATATTGAGTCAATATTTGTCTAGTCTTTTCCCAACAATGTTGGGATCAGCATCCAGTCTAACCAGATGCAGCTGAATACCAGTGTTTTACATGAAGCGACTGCCTATCTGACCTGCACAAGCCAGTTACTGGGCAACACGATACCCCTTGGTAAAACGGGTTATCAGACTTTCGGCTTGACTACCCGTAACGACTGTCAATCATCTACTAATGACAACCAGGAACAATGGCTTATAGTGCTTTCCAAAGAAGGGAGGAGTCTCGATATGTTACGAACGGTCACCAATCCACAGACTGATCTCGCCAAGCGTAGCTTAACCTTTGATCAACCCGTGCGGCGATTTTTATTTAGCCACAAGCTAAATACAAGCTGGAATCTGAAGTCGTTTCATAACTTTGATTTATCTTAAAAAATATAAACTTACACCTGGCTATTTTTGTTTTTTTTTAAAAAACGTTGCCCCACACTAGGAATTTATCCTGTATTGTGGGTGCTAATTACTAGTTAATTTAAACACATTATTTGTATTTTTTAGTTTTTTTTTTAACTTTTCCCCACACTAGGAATTTCTCCTGTATCGTAGGTGCGTTTACAAACATTTAAACTCACATACACAAACAGCCAGACCCGGAACAACTACCTGTAGGTCATACAAATATTTGTTCCAAATACTTGTGTTGTTATAGTTGTAAATATATTGACATTTTGTAAAGGTCCTCTAATATTTCAAGGCTTGTACCACACATTCTAGGATTTGGCCTACGAAATCGCCTAATTGACAAGGTACTAAACATTGTTTACTAAGTATTTGCATGAAAATATTTTTATGATTAGATTTACATGATCCATACGAACGCACACACTCACATCAAATCAATCGTTTCTGACCTGGTTTATTGATATTCCTATACAACTGCATGCAAAATATCCAAATCCCGATCAATGAGTACATAACATACCTTATCAAAAAATGTTTATCGATATATTATATAGGTACCAATATTATGATATAACATAATAACTAACGATCAAGGAATAAAGATAAAGATAGACGGGCACGACAGAAATGCGTTGACCTATGTGACGGGCGGCGATAACCCTCAGGTCGGTTGGTTGATTCTTATGGAGCGTGCACAATTGCTGTTAGCATATTTTTGCAATTTGATGTATTTGTAATAATTTACTCGTTTTCGGGCCGGACTTTCGTTCATCGCTTTCATCTTCGTCAGCTGTGATGTCGCCGAGTATTTAATGTGATTTCGAGGGTTTCTATGAGGCAAACATGTCTCGCTCAATCCTACTTTAGACTGGCAGTTTTCTGGGTAACATTCTTGATTTTAGTTTTGGCGCGTAGTCATGTGTTTCGAACACGATTTAAAATTTGAACGCCGTACTGCGTTCCATGGACCGCTGATATACCACAACTTCAAATTATAGATTAGCCAGTAGTGGCAGTAGACAGACGTGTGTGGGAAAAGGGGAGGGCGAGTGGTTTGCTTTTTGTCTCTGCATCACCCAAAGGTTGACTGGTAGAAAATATAGGCATTTTCTTGTGCTGTGGCTGTGGCTTTAAGTTCGCCTCCGTACATTTGTGTGATAAAGTATTAAATAAATAATAATGTGCTAATAAGATAGTTTAACTGCTGCATTTGGCAAATGAGACCAATATAGACTTGCTTCATCGCCTTGGAACGCCTAGGAAACGCTGGTTATTCGAAATCTTTATTGAATATTGGTTAGAAAAGGCAACTCATGTTAAAGAGTGGATGGTTATGACCTGGCTATTCCCAGCATTGGAGTAATGATTGAAAAAAACCACAGGTCCCTAAAACAGACACACGGGGCTGCAGTAGACCATAAAAAAGATGGCGGCATGACTTTTGAGTCTTCTTAAGAAATTTGCTAGAAGGAGCACATAATGGTGAAATGGAAAGAATTGGGGAGCGTCTGTGCAGCAGTGGGGCAGTACGGGTTAAATATGTAGTAATCTAATATATTGTTACAATAGGAAACAAGTAGGCTGAAAATACTTTTCCTTGCAGTAAAAATAGACAGCAATTGGTATATGGCCTACTTAGCGTACCTAGCTTAGAATTTCTGAGAAAATTGTATCGATAGTAGTTACTGGAACTCGCCATCAAATGTCTAGGTATTAAGTGGTGAATAATTTTGCTCGTTATATTGTGTCGCCATATTGTATTACACTAGTTTATACTGTAAAACGGGGTGGATAGAAACGCAGGGGCGAACCGAAAAACAACTCTCAAATGGATTTTCACGTCAGTCATATATTATTTATTATCATATATTATACTCATATATTATATTATTTTTTCTAGAGAATTGAAGGTAATAATTTCGAAACCGTGTTACATAACATAACATCACGCAAAAGGGTTAGGCAGAGGTGTACCTTTTTTATGGCAATCCCGCCACAGTATTCCCAAACCACTGCAAGTCTTGAAAACTAGAATCAACTGTGGCGACCACCCGACACGCGTCAAGACAGTGCAGCCCGACGAGTGCTGGAGAAGCGATTCAATTATCTTGGATCCCGCAATGAAATGAATCAGAAAAGAACAGCGGAGGAGTTCGAATAATACATTATTTTCCACAAGAGGTGTATCTATAGTATACAGTTAACACCTTGACACCTTTTGAGTAACAATTATAGACCCTGTTATACCGGTAACTGTTTTACTTGGTACCAGTTTATACCTACACCTAGAAGCTGAAAATTTCTAAACTTATATTTGCAGGTTTATGACGAACAGTTTAGTCAGCCGCTTATTACCGGAAAACGGATGACGCGGCTTTCTTTCATCGGTATAAGATTGACTTATTTGCCAAAGTCAACATGGTTCTTGAGAAAGAGATATTAAAGTATTTGTCATATTTAGTTTCAATAATAGGTTGAAAACGGAGACGCGGTGGGGACGCCCGAGAAGGACATAGACTGAATATATTTATGATGTTCTTCACAAAGTTCAGGTGCGTAGTATGCTCGTAACCAGCGTGCGTGTATGACCAGATGTATGAACGTAGATGAAGCGAAAGGAGTTTGTAAGGATCGTAGCAGATGGTGTTTTGTAGATTTTACCCACCCCTATGGGAAAAAAAACTAACTTTATGTGGCAATTCGTCGTGTAATTATTAAGAAACTTATAAACGCACATATCGAGGTAGGTATTCAAACAACTCTGATACGTAACTTCTATTAGAGACCAATTATTGTCCTATACATTAACAGTAATTTTGTTACAGTAAAATAGGATGAGTATTAAAGTAATTTATTGAGGTGAAACTCTCACGTTTACATGAGATAGGTTGGCTTATCATACGAGTAACTAAGGCATTAAGTCCGCCTTTGAATGATTATTTTTACTTGAGCTGAAAATTCTGAAAAACATACAAACAGTCGAACTTAGAACCTCTTCTCTTTATAAAGTCGGTTTTAAATGGTTCTTTACATGAAATACATTGAATTCCATCTCCCCAGTAATAGGTGAGCTTGCGGAGGCCTGTGTACATTTGTGGACGTCTTTCAACCGAAATGTTGACGATTGCTAAGACTTTTCTGTCCATCTTCCTGTCTGTCTGTTTATCAGCGGGCTGTATCTCATGAACCCTAATAGGTACAGTTAGAATGTTTACTTCTTTGGATGATTCCTTCAGCTTGAGAGGGGCTCCTGGTATACAGATCCGTAATAATAGGAACTCTTACTAAGCAACGGGACCGTATTACTAAGCCTTTGCTGTCCATCTTCCTGTCTGTCTGTTTATCAGCGGGCTGTATCTCATGAACCCTAATAGGTAGACAGTTGGAAGGTTTACTTCTTTGGAAGATCGGCTTGAGAGGGGCTCCTGTTATACAGATCCGTAATAATAGGAACTATTACTAAGCAACGGGACCCTATTACTAAGGATATCCATCCTCCTGTCTGTCTGTCTTCCAGCGGGCTGTACCTCATGAACCCTAATAGGTTCAGTTAGAATGTTTACTTCTTTGGATGATTCCTTCAGCTTGAGAGGGGCTCCTGTTATACAGATCCGTAATAATAGGAACTATTACTAAGCAACGGGACCGTATTACTAAGGATATCCATCCTACTGTCTGTCTGTCTTCCAGCGGGCTGTACCTCATGAACCCTAATAGGTAGACAGTTGAAATTTTCATTTCTATGGAAGGTCAGCTTGAGAGGGGCTCCTGGTATACAGATCCGTAATAATAAGAACTATTACTAAGCAACGGGACCGTATTACTAAGGATATCCATCCTACTGTCTGTCTGTCTTCCAGCGGGCTGTACCTCATGAACCCTAATAGGTAGACAGTTGGAAGGTTTACTTCTTTGGAAGGTCAGCTTGAGAGGGGCTCCTATTATACAGATCCGTAATAATAAGAACTCTTACTAAGCAACGGGACCGTATTACTAAGGATATCCATCCTACTGTCTGTCTGTCTTCCAGCGGGCTGTACCTCATGAACCCTAATAGGTAGACAGTTGGAAGGTTTACTTCTTTGGAAGGTCAGCTTGAGAGGGGCTCCTGTTATACAGATCCGTAATAATAGGAACTCTTACTAAGCAACGGGACCGTACTACTAAGCCTTCGCTGTCCATCCTCCTGTCTGTCTGTCTTCCAGCGGGCTGTACCTCATGAACCCTAATAGGTAGACAGTTGGAAGGTTTACTTCTTTGGAAGGTCAGCTTGAGAGGGGCTCCTGTTATACAGATCCGTAATAATAGGAACTCTTACTAAGCAACGGGACCGTACTACTAAGCCTTCGCTGTCCATCCTCCTGTCTGTCTGTCTTCCAGCGGGCTGTACCTCATGAACCCTAATAGGTAGACAGTTGGAAGGTTTACTTCTTTGGAAGTTCAGCTTGAGAGGGGCTCCTGTTATACAGATCCGTAATAATAGGAACTCTTACTAAGCAACGGGACCGTACTACTAAGCCTTCGCTGTCCATCCTCCTGTCTGTCTGTCTTCCAGCTGGCTGTACCTCATGAACCCTAATAGGTAGACAGTTGGAAGGTTTACTTCTTTGGAAGGTCAGCTTGAGAGGGGCTCCTGTTATACAGATCCGTAATAATAGGAACTCTTACTAAGCAACGGGACCGTATTGTCTGTCCATCCTCCTGTCTGTCTGTCTTCCAGCGGGCTGTACCTCATGAACCCTAATAGGTAGACAGTTGGAAGGTTTACTTCTTTGGAAGGTCAGCTTGAGAGGGGCTCCTGTTATACAGATCCGTAATAATAGGAACTCTTACTTAGCAACGGGACCGTATTGTCTGTCCATCCTCCTGTCTGTCTGTCTTCCAGCGGGCTGTACCTCATGAACCCTAATAGGTAGACAGTTGGAAGGTTTACTTCTTTGGAAGGTCAGCTTGAGAGGGGCTCCTGTTATACAGATCCGTAATAATAGGAACTCTTACTTAGCAACGGGACCGTATTGTCTGTCCATCCTCCTGTCTGTCTGTCTTCCAGCGGGCTGTACCTCATGAACCCTAATAGGTAGACAGTTGGAAGGTTTACTTCTTTGGAAGGTCAGCTTGAGAGGGGCTCCTGTTATACAGATCCGTAATAATAGGAACTCTTACTTAGCAACGGGACCGTATTGTCTGTCCATCCTCCTGTCTGTCTGTCTTCCAGCGGGCTGTATCTCATGAACCCTAATAGGTGAACAGTTGGAATCTTCACTTGCCGGTATAACAACAAATAATAATAAAAACAATAATATTTTTTCGGTGTTTTTGGATCACCCCTAACAGTCCCTGGATCTCTAATCTATCAACAACAATAGCACGGAACCCCTCATGTACGAGTCCGGCTTGTATGTGGTCGGTATTATTGTGTCAGTATCATTATTTTAACTAGCCAACCACTTCAAAGTTATTTTAAGTTTGTCGCTATTAGGTACCGTATCGAGTTCACAAGGGGCTGAGTCAGGTGTGTTCTTTCTCACATAAATAAGCTTACTACCTACGCCAAGCGCCGTAGTCAGTTATTAAGGCGTAGTCATAATCATACTCTGTTAATATTTAAGTTATTGATAACACATATTTGCTTGAAGTCATTAATGTTGTCAATACGTCATATGAAATGTTTTGTTTGTTTTTAAATAAACCTTGGGTTGGAAAAATCTATTACAATACTCAGACCTTTGTCCTTTTCCCTAACCGACTTCAAAGGTTTTGTATTCATGGAAGATTTTTTTTTTAGTGAAAACTCTTTTAGCGGAGTTGAGCTAATATGGCAGGGCCGCAAAGGTTGACTTGTTGGTTGGCGTCACTGAAATGCTAATGTGATGTTTTGCGCCAGAATTACCGTTATAATAATACACATAATTAAGTAAATATAAGTTTTCATTTCTGTGGCCAGTCCCCATGACTGTCAATTCTTTTTTCGAGTCTTGGAGTCTTATTTAATAAAACTTGAGCTATTTTTGTCTTATAAATAAACTTAGAGCTGCTTTTGTAAAAAAACTTGAGTCCTGCCAAAACTCAAGAACTTATGACTGAGTCCTCTAAATCCATTGTGCAATTTATTTTCAATCAGTAAATAAATATGGATGTCGATATAAAATCACCCAGAATTACTTATTATAATAAATCAACTCAAGTTCATAACTCAGTCTAGCTCAAAGAATTTAAAAGACTCGAAGATACTCAGAAGACTCAAAGGACTCGGACTCATGTCACTAACTAGTTCTAGTTTTGAAAATCTACTCAAGTCTCGAAATGAAGACTTAAAGACTCAAGTTTCTTACAACAGTATTGCGGAGTCTTGACCAGCTCACTCTTCTAGCAAAATTACATAGACACAAAAGGCCTGCGCCCTGATTAAGAAAGGAAGCCATGAATGTAGAGAGAGATAGTAGATGAGTACACCCTTCGGCACTCATGTGTAGAGGATTACCTCTACACATGAGTGCAGGCAACATTAGTTGCCAGTGCTATTATTAATATTGTAACTAGGTCAAAATAATGAGAAAAACAAGGATTATTTCTGAAATCTTTTTTTTTATTTTATTGCTCAAACTGCAATATCAGACAGTTAAGGCAGCCCCATTAACTGATTTTAAGCTAATGTTATATTTATAAAGAGGAAAATTAACGTTCGTGTATTTGTTTGTATTAGTTGAACTCAAAAACTAATGAATCTATTTAAAAGAATATATCACCTATAGAAAGCCCCAAACAGCAAGAAACATAAGCTATATTTTATTTTGAAATATAATCTATAAAGGAGGAGGAGATGTTGAAGTTCGAAAAAGTGCGTAGTAAGTGTACATTAATTAAAACAGCAATAAATATGCACACTCCTTTACAACTGCGTAAGTATGCATTAGATACGCTGTTTTAATTTTTAAAGGTCGATAAAGGGTCACTTATTAATTAACAATTTGTTTTTAAATATGTTGGAAAAAAGCTTTTAAAAGCCTACTAATCTTTTTAATAAAGTATTGCATAAAAGAACCCGGCCTTTGAATACTTACATATGCAATCCATATCGATTTGATACACGATTACTATGTATTTATAACAAAGTAATATAACTTTAAATGAACTTCTACTAAAGTAATAAAGCCTGACATGAAACATCTACACCAAATAAAATACTCATAACCATTTCATAAAAAGTCAAGTAAAAGTTACATCACTTCGTATCATAAGAACGTTTCAAAGTTATATGATTCTCTATCAAAACTTGCTAAGTTAGATAACTATTTAACGAGAACCCGAGACTCGTACCGAAACTGTCAAGAATGATCCGATTTTTTATGTAACACTGACATCTCTATTACTAAAAGTTAAATTCGACTGCAGATAGCAATAAAAAAAGCAAATAAAAGAACTTAAAACGAGACATTACGTCAATAACGCTCATAAAAATACGTAATACAGTAAAAGCAGTACAATAAACAATTAAAAACTATAATAAAATTTGCATAATTCACTCACCGGTTGGATCCGATAAACATCAAACATGCACACACCACAAAATGAACCACACACTGCACGTAACTGGGACAGCTATCCCGTCGAAAAGTTCTGCTAATCAACCGGATTGTTAGCAAACTTTCGCACCACAGTCCACGTGTTGCTTTTACACTTTCGTACGCGGGGAAAACAATTTTATTTCATGAGCGCCGGACGCCCCACTCGGCCTTCTTTCCCGCTAGTAACTGACAACTGACTGACCGTATTTTCTTGTACATATACATATAAACAATTTATTTTCATAGCGCATCGATGCGACTAATGTACGCGGCGTGTCGGATTTTTGATTTTAGAAATGATGGTGCTATTTTCGTTTTGCCAATGACGCGACAGTATCGGTTCGGAGTTTGCGCGGACAGATTTAAGAGTTATTATATCCGCCTTAAAGGTTATTAGTGTTCAAAGGTGAGTGGACCGACTTCTTCTTCAAACTTTTCAAAGAACTTCGTTTTTATAGTGTGTATGCAATAATACAAAAGTTTTGATCATAAGATGTATCTTGCAGAGTTTTGCAAAACCAAAATTTCGTAAGCACCTGCTTCTAAAATTATTTACGTTAGCTGGGGTAGCTAAAAACAATCAATTATAATGGGATGTTTTTATTTTAAACTCAACGGGAAACGTATTATGGCGCCAAAATGTAACATTCGAGCACGGGTATGCACCACGACAACCGAAGAACTGTTGAAACGCGCGCCGCTACTGCGCCGCCACAGATTATGTAGAAACAAAGATTGGGCGAGTCCAATTAATGCACATTATAAACTTATTGTGGACTCGACTATAATTTTGCAGAAACAATGTTTTAGTTGTTGTTATTATATTTAAGTAAAAAACAAAGAAAAAGAAAGAAAACAATTATTTGGGTCACGCAAAGATAATAAAAAACACAAAAGAAAAAAGGAACCGAAAGACACTAAGTACTTAATTAATGGACTTTGTTGTTATCGATTATTCAATTTTAATAATTATCATTAGGTTGCGTCAGTTAAACGTCGTCAACGTGTATTACAAATTTTAGAACTCGTTGATCGCAGCTCCATTTTAATAGAAAAAAAGATTATTTGCATTATTTTGTTACGGAAAGCTTGCTTACTTTATTATTTATATTTGATTTTATTTCATCAGAGTTGCACGCGCATAAAGTTTTGATTTCATTTTACGAACTTTGAGAAATAAGTTTAGATAAAGTTGTTTAAGTTAAAGGGCTTATATTAATAGATTAAAAATAATAGTCTAATTAAAGACCTGGATACTATAAAAATGAAATCAGCTACTTACAACTAAATTAAATGTACAAACAAACTGAAATCAGCGTTTGTTTATGAACCATCACAATGCAAACAACACATCATTATTTTTTTTCCAATTATTTATGTTTGATTTATATTTTGGTTCACAATAATGATTATACACTATTGCGGACGATAAAACTAAGTGTCATATACATCAGAGACGGGCGTCTATTCCAAAAGCTTTTGTCGAAAATAAAGGGACACCCAGACACGCAAGGAGCACATTACCTGCGTGACGATAGAAAATAACAATAGAGGACAATATTGTCTAATATCTGGTTAACAACCAGTAGATTGTTTATTGTAAATTACAAAAAATAAACAAAAAAATATTATTTCAATGGCGTAAAAAACTCCTGACACATTTGCCAATCGTAAGGTGGGTAAAACATCAAACATTTTATGTGTACTCTGTGGTGGGAAATTAGAAACGCCTCCTTCAATGATCATCCATATGACAATTGAATTTTAACATTATTTGCTGGCGTAATTTTGACGTATTGCATGACATCATTTAACGAGCATTTGTGTCGAATAACTTTTTCACCCGCTATCGAATTTAGTAGTGGTTTCGTGTACTTTCCTCGTTTCGCGTTTCCCACCATTTCGCCGGCGGCGCGGACGCCCGCCCGTCTTGCAGTTTTTACGCCAACCCGGTCCGTGAGATCAGGGTTACAGACTACGTAAGTCATAGTTTTCAAGATTGATGAGTATGGTACTTCAAGAAATGGTCGATTGTATCAATAAAGTGCCTAATCATCAGGATTTTTTTTGTATTTTCTTGTTAGAAGTAGTTCCTTTTTTGTTTGATTATTGTAGTTAACCTTATCTGTAATACTTGTTTCCATCCACATGATGACCTCAGTAAGCGTTGCTTAACTTTGAAGATAGACCCATAATTGATAAATCCGACACTGGGTAACATAAGCTGTAGCTTTAGATAGCTATTTTAAATAGAATAATAACGTTATTTTAAATAATAACGGTTTTTAGTATAAAGATTATTTAAGTTCATTTTATTTTGAGATATTAAGTTTTGCTGAACCTTACCTTTATCTGTTTATCTACCCTACTATCGTAATATTATTATGAACATCTAGAATATTGAATTGTTTTGTTATGATTTCTCCTGGCAACCCAGAACCAATATTAACTAATTGGACAGAAGCTCACCGAGCGAGTTATAAATAAAAGGAATGTCTATATTTGTTTCCATGTATATTTTGTTACGTTATATGTCTATATTTGTTATCAAACTCGACGGTCTTGTATGCTTTTGAAATCAGAAGCTATGGATGTCAGTCGTAATACAAATGCACCATTATTATAATACCAATAAGGTTTCCACTTAAAACAAAACAATAGGAGACTTCTATACACGTTGCCAAGCGAAAAACAGCTTTCGAAGCGTAACGTATCACAAAAAAAATGAAGATTTGAAGTACAGCTAACGGAATCAGCGTACCTATACAGCGAATAAGTATAAATAAAAAAAGAAACGAACATTTCTCGCCAGTTCAAATAAATTGAGGTAGACATTTCTAATCCAGGACCACACGTAACATTTTTCACCCCTCGCAAACAAAACAAAAGCTGAGTCCATAATTATGTCTAGGCGGTGTACCTCAGCCGTTACAAAGGTAAGGCTAGGTGAAAGCAAATGACCAAATCGATACAGAGCCTTTAATAATTGATAGGATTGTGGACGTTGAACTCGGACATTTACTTTAACATGTTGTCTTATCGACCTGGGGGGGAAGGCTCCACGTAATTGTGGTAAGGCAGGGGGACTGCGGGCCAATAATTATGGACAATTTTCGTTTGTTCTTTACTTTAAGTGTTTGAACATATTGGGGTTCCCGATGTCGGTGTTAAAGGTTTTCCCAAACAATTTATTTTGTTGTTGTCGTATCGACTGCCTTATTGGGCTAGTAGTGGCAAGCGCTAATGATAGTGTCTTGAGTTCGATTCCCGGATCGGGCAAAGTCGTATTGGTATTTTCCATCTGGAATTTCTCAGTAGCAGCCCAGAGGAGGAGGAAGAGGAGAATAGGCTCGTTCCAACAGGATTTATACTTAAGTTGCAAAATGTGGGTGTACCATATGCATACCTCTGCCTAACTCTTCAGGGATTACAAGCTTGGTATTATATTACCATAGATACATAAATCAAGCACCCCAGTTCCAACATGTCAAAACAATTTTCCCTCAACCCCCGATAGCTTATTATTCCTCATTTCTTCGTCAAAGCAACCTTCAACGCAGCAGTCGTAATCGAGCGACTGACCACTAGGAACAAAGGGTTGTTCACGTACGTACGTCGATAATTCTATAAATATAGTGGCGACCATAGATAATACACTATAATGTACTAGTGGCGACTACGCCGGTTGCATTCTACGGGCTTCTAACAATGAGCACGATAACCAAGACGCCTCGCATGTTTATAGGGCATGCGTTGACACAGAAAATGAATAGAACTGTCTGTGAGTGTTGAAGACAGTTGGTAGGTATATACCAGGTAGGTAAGGCAGGTTTATATGACACCACTGACTGGACTGCCCTGGACATTTTGCTAGGGAGTTTGTTGGGCCAATTCTGCTTCCCAACAATAACACTTGTATGTGGTGAAGGGTGCGCGTTTTTGGGGATTGTCTTATGTAATTTTTGGCGTTCAAAAAGCTAATTCTAAGTCACATATGAATAAAAAAAAAATTGGACCCAGTTTTTGTATTCAGTCACTTAGTTTGTAAGGACGCGATTCATTTTACGAGATGCCGCTTTTTGATTTTGTTGTGACAGTGAGTTCAGTACAAAACCAAAAGGGAGCGCCTACCCAATCCTTCGCTTAGAAGAAGTCAGTCACTCTGGACTGACTTGGACGTCGCGTAGGTAGAAACTACTAGGTTGAAAAAATAGATCGAGCTGATGCTGCTGGACTGACTTTCAAGCCCGTGGGCAGCGCTGTATTGATTTGGAATGAGGTTGTCAAAAAAAATTACTGTAAGAAACCACTTTTAGCGATAAGGCCTCCCTTTGTAACACCCTTTGTAGCTCTTAAAGTTATTATGTGTGATTATTTATGTTGTTCAATAAAGAGTATTCTATTCTATTCTAGTGCATAGTAGTGAAGGGTGCGTGTTTAAGGGGACTGTCTTTTGTAAACATATTTGACGTTCAAAAAGTTCTGATTCTCAGCCTAATTTGAATAAATGAATTTTGTTTTTTTTTTATTTTTTATACACGAGATCATTTGCTTGTAAATGCTGGACTGGCTTACTGTACTGCCATATAATTGGTCTCGAAGACATATTCGAGTGTAAAGTTTAGTGCAGATACGGGAATTCAATATTATGGCCCCTAAAATGCCTTAATCTCGTAGTTATTATAATATCAAGACTAAAAGGCTATAATTAACTGAGTAAGCACATAATGTATTCCTTACCAACTTACACCTGAAGTGAACATTTTCCTGTTAACCTGACCTTTATATCTTCGGCCCTTCCGGAAATGTAAAGGTCAAGAATGTATTGGAAGGATTCACAGAAATGGTAGCTTGTATTCAGGGTGGAAGGGTCATCAACGGACAATCTGACAATAGTGTCAGGTTGTTGTTGATTATGAGTAATAGGGGTAAAGCCTGGGTAAAAAAAAGGAATTATATTTAGTCCGTCAGTCAGATAATTAAAAAATATTGGACACGTATTTTTTGCTTTATCATATTAATAAAATATGAATGAGATAAAACGCAGTAAAGATGGGGAGTTGGAGCTCGCTACGTCACATGTAGGTTTAAAATCTAGTAACGTGTGACGTCACGCTACATTTTAACTCAACGTATTGACGTAATCCTTTGATTACGTAAGAAAAAAAAACGTGTCGAATGTTTTTAAATAATTTACCGGACTTACAAAAAACTATTTAATTTGTCATCAACCTTTTTCAATGGGTACGTGATTCTTGTACATCACTCGGGTACATGACTCCCCAGCGGCAGCGGCGTTGAAATTTTTCGGTTTTTTTTTTATAATTTTTCATGTAAATAATAATGACACATTCGTCATTTTGACCGAACCCAATGCTATTTGTTTGTTAGTTATTTACTTTATAATTAAAAACTAGGAAAACTTGACGAAAAATGTCAACGCTAAGGGTCCAGGATCATTGTACTGAGCTCACGGTATAAGCTTATGCGTCGATGTATTCCACCCAATATTAGGCTTTACATTCACCGGCCAACGTCTTAGCCTAACCAACCTATAATTGCCTGAAGTCCTCTAGTCAAAGCATGTGAAGTTCAGCATGAAATGCAATGTATGTAGGGACTCCATATGTGGCTATAGCCGACCGCAATGATTGCGGTCTGTCGGACAACATTGTGAATATTGCGATACCTATGTAGCATTCTGGTGACAGATGCGTCATAGAGCTTAGGACTTGAACAGGAGTAGTTAATGGACGTCGATTATTATCTATTATAATAGCATGATCAAATAATATAATAAAATGACTCAAAAATTTCACATATATCATTTTTAGCATGAAGTAACGAGTCACTAGTATTTTGTTTTTAGACATAATATTTAGTTTGTTAAATCTTAGAGTTATTCTAGGATTTTGATGTGCCCTGAGGAGGCGGCGTAGTGTTCCACCCGCACTTCCGGCACTAGCCGGGGATCAAGTGGCATGGGAACACCGGGGTGGTTTTTAGTCCTTAAGAGTCTGACAGACCCCTCCGCCCACCCCAGGGTGGAAGACATCCATGATGATTCACATCTGCCGGTCGTCTTTTTCTATTATGTACTTAAATAATTATACAAACATTATATTAAATAAACAGTAGGTACATTGCAATTTATTAATGTAGTTTCATACTTATTTCATTTTAATATTAGTTTGTGATATCTTTTCTTATTTTTATTTGTTATACACTCACATAACAATGCACCAGACACGTCTTTCCACCACCCCTCATCTGACTGGAATGCCTAATTCGTTTAATATTATGCCTTTGTACAGAGGCCAAACATCAGACTACCCCAATATGTCAAATTTCGTTGATAGGTTTTCAGCTTTATTGCAAAACCATAAGGTTCATTTTCAATTTATAAATTTGACAATTTGGGGTAGGTTCATGTGCTGGCGTCTGTACATTAATTGTTTCTTAAAGTTTAGATAAACAAATGAAGTAGTAATGAGCAACGCAAGATCCTTTTTTCGCAAATGATCATCAATTTTCCATTCCATACAATAAAGGCAACTTTTCATTTGTTCTCGTGTTGATATTCGATCAAGCTCGTTATGGACTTGTGGAGATAGTCTGTATGTCTGTCATGTCTTGCAACATGCAATTAAATATACCAAGACGAGCTAAGAACACCCCACTCCAGAGCCACTTAATTATAATTAAAACCTGTACGTATGAATGTTCAATTAAAAATACACCGAAAACTAGGTCATTTGCTAATGTCGTTACGGGCTATTACTCCGTAAATAATTCATTCATATTTAGCCTATATTGCTTGAATATTTTGTTCTGCAGTATCTGGCGATATGCCAACAGTATGTCGGTGCATGGTCACTTTATAACTGGCATCTCGGAAACTATCATGAGCTGGAAATAAAAAAAATAACCTTGATTTAATTCTTGATACCTACTGCGAACGGTCAGTGATGATGAATTCGTTTTCTGCAAATGTGTGATGTATTGTATGAACGATGATTAATACTCCTGCGTTCTCTGTATGCGAAAGCTTCTGCCCTGCAGTGACTGAGTGATCGTTGCTCTAGTGGCTGCAAGCGCTACTTCTGAGTATGAAATACTGGCCTCTAAAAAATTCTAGACCCGGTTCAGGCAAAGTGTAATTAAGTTTTTCCAATAGCAGCCCGGAGTCCGGATTTGTATCCGGTAATATTATTATGCTAACCACCGTTTACACGTGGCTACAGCTGTAATATAACTGGCAATGTGTGAGTGTATGTGAGTTTACCATAGGTACACTGCTGTCTAGCCCTCCGGGGAATACAGCCGTGATGTTATTCAGAGAACTGCCACATCACATGACATTTAACATTTTTAATTGTTCTGTAAAGAGTTTAGTAGTTAGTTTAGTCTCATCATCTGTATCATCTGCCTAACGTTTTCCCAACTATGTTGGAGTCGGCTTCCAGCCTAACTGGATGCAGCTGAATACAAGTATTTTACATGGCGCGACTGCCACCACAACCTGACTTCCACAACCCAGTTTACTGGGCAACACGATACCCCTTGGTAAGACTGGTTGTCAGACTGAGTCTGATGTACATATCAATAACCGCGTACATACACTTGCATTTAATTGGCTACGCACTTAGATATAACTTTGAAATCTGATTTTTCACATATGTAATTATTTCTGTATTATGCTCGCCATGACGTCTAACAAATAGTATCTGCAAGATTCAAGTTGAACTTTAAACGTATTTTTTGTTGGCCTACTATTCAGCCTATCCCTGGAGAGAGACCTGCTATCTACTGAGATAGGAGGTCTATTTCCAGGGATATCCCATTAAGTTCTTTCCTGTTTCTCTTCTGTTGCGTATTTCCTTCTGATCTGTTGGTTACGCTTTTCAAACTTTGTGAACCACGCACATGAAACGTCGACAGTTTTTTTTCCATTCTCCTCAAGGAAATAGTGGATCATAATATCACGCCAATATTTCCTGAACGTTAAGGCACAATTGTACCCAAAGTACACCCATTTTTTACCAGTCTTGCTTAAGTCCCATGTAATAGACTAGGGGTGCTAGACTATAACTACCAACCGTTCACAAATAGGAGAGAACCCATTAATACTTTGTACGGCCAAGAATCGCACCCAGAACCAGGAGGTGCTTCTTCTCAGTGTAGTCAGAAACGGAAACACCAACCTAGTTAAAAAAATATTTTACTTGTTGACGTGTAAAAGTGTTTGTAAAAACCTATTTACAGAAATAAATAGGTATAATTAAGCAGATGCAGGTGATGATCATCTTAATTTCAATGCATAACAAAATTGCATTGCGCTGTCATTTACGTAACAACAAACATTACTAGATAGTTCTAAACGATGAAATTCTTTGAGCTCATAACAGAATTTCATTGCAACAATATTGAATATTTTCGACTGA
This sequence comes from Phlogophora meticulosa, assembly GCA_905147745.2. NCBI lineage: Eukaryota > Metazoa > Arthropoda > Insecta > Lepidoptera > Noctuidae > Phlogophora > Phlogophora meticulosa. The sequence goes on from LR990525.1 coordinate 4,010,111, forward strand.
TATTTGCATAAACGTTCAGTATCAACTTAAAATAAAGCCGATGTTCTGTCTATTTGCTTTTTTGATACTGAAAAACAAAATACCTTTGACTGCATACAGTCGCGTTTTATTGGAGTTTGTTATTGACTGGTAAATAATGCTTTCGGAAATAAAATGACTGTTACAGTTTATAAATAGCCTTTGGCGTTATGTTTTTTATTAGTAATTCGATTTTTTTTTGATAAGAAATAGGGGCAGAGAAGAATTAGGCCTGTCCCAGCATTGGGTGATTACAAGCTGAAAAAAATCAAAAAAAAGCAATGAAATGATGATGATAGGAAATAACATAGTATCACGCCTGTATGCCCCAATGGGTAAACAGAGGTGAGCCTGTAGTAGGTTCACCCACATTTCGCCAGTAATGTTTCAGTCCCATGTATTAGGGGTGAGCCTATTGCCATTAACCGGATACAAATCCAGACTCCGGGCTACTACCAAAAAAATTCAGATAGAAGAGTCATAAAGCACTTTTTAGCCGAACTGAGAAACCAATCCAGGACCTAATGCTCCATAGTGGCACTTGCAACCACTTGACCAACGGGGCTTGCCGATCAATAGAAAATAAATAATATGTGCAAATCGTCTATGAACATCATCTATATCTGATAAATGATTTATTATGATTATAGTGAGGGAAGTATAAGATTTCTTCTTAAAAATTAAGATTTGTTAAAACAACATTATGCTTATGGCTTAGATCGAAAGTTCTGGAAATCCTCAGTTCAAGAGATTGAATGCAGTAAGCAATTTGTTTATAATTGTTCCCACTGGATTTTACCATTGAAAAACGTAATATGTATTACGTTAGCAGGCCAGCATATCAAGCTGCCCCAATGTTGAATTGAAAGCTTATCAAATTTCTTTGATAGGTTTTCAACTTTAACGAAAGAATAAGGTTCATGTTCAATTAGGAAAATCTGACAGTTTGTGGTAGCTTGATGTGCTGGCGCGAGCAAGGATATAATGTGAAGCTTAGGTTGTAACCTTGGAGGTCACATTTGAGCATAGTTAAGCTGGACATGAACTAATTTTATTTGTCAATCAGCTGACCAAAGTCGTCATCAACAAAGTCGATCATATTTGACATAGATACCATAAACCGACCTTTAAGTTAGGGAAAAATACCACCACAACCATATCAAGTAATCACTTTCCGCACACTGAGCGAAACATAAATTTTCTAGGCAAAAATACCGTATAATATTTTTTCCGTAACACATTATTTAAGAAGAAACACGGAGTGGTTGAAAAACGATTGGGAGACGGGACACGACGATCAGGAGGAACAACATCCTGTTGGCAGATGGCCAGCTAGCTCGATTGATAAATACTTCAGTTAGAATTGTAAAATACCTACCTACGTAGCGTACGAGTTTTGCCTGGAAACGGAATCGTTTTTATCCACTAGGCGTAATTTTGTGTTCATTAAGATCACGTCCGTATTGGGCAGAGGTGTACTTATTAGTGATACCCACATGTTGCCAGTTATATTTAAATCTCATGTAATAGGAGGCGAGCCTTGACTAAATTCCTTTTAAGTCAATAACACTTTGCCCGTCCTGAGAATCGAACCCAAGACTTCAAGCTCAGCAGTCGCGCTTGGGACCACTAGACCAACGTGGCAGTCATTTTATGTTCATTGATGATTAAAGTGTTGTGAGGGAGTCTGGAGGACAGATAGGTAGTCGGTCCCTGTAAAATACTAGTACATCCGGTTAGAGTAGAAGCCGACCCCCACATGGTTGGTTGAAGCCTATGCAGCTGATCGTGGATGAAGTTTTTATTGTTTACAACTCAACTAATAAACATATAAATAAAATAAAATAAGTAATGTTGTACAATCCACACGGCATCATCTAGCCCCAAACTAAGCAGAGCTTGTGTTATGGGTTCTAGATGACTGATATATTTTTATATTACATAGCAAATACCCAGAACACCCGGAACAAATCTTTGTAGATCGTACAAACATTTGTCCCAAGGCGGAAATCGCACCCGCAACCTTCTGCGTCGCAGATGGACCTTCGCCATGGGTAGGGTAACACCAAAATTGTCATGTTGATTGGTCATCAAAGCTCAGAGGGGCTATTCCTGTATTTTTTACATTTAATCTCAGTCTGAATCCGTCAACATTTTTGACAAGGTTTTGACATTGATTATAGCTGAGATAATATTGCTACTACATTATTAATAACAGGAATACACAGGGCCTCCATAATTTGTTAGTAGGTTCAATTTTTATTGAATGTGTCTCATGGTCCGATACAAAGCCAAAATGTGGCATAGACTCGTCCCTTCTTGATAGAGTTTAGGTACAGAATCCTTATCCTTACAAAATACCCTACTTTTGCAACTTGCACGATAAACAAAAGTTACATAAGCTCCTTATTCATATTTATCCCAACTAATATCCTTGTCCATACTATCACACACATGGAAAGTATTGGCAAGATTTGGATTCAGAAAACAGACCAACCATATTCTATATTAAGAGATTAAATATAGTAACCTGAACGTATACGTCAAGGTTTGTTCAAGAAACAGCTATCACTCGGCAATAGATACTAGAGTATCCGTCTGGTCAGTACCAGTCAGTGGATTCCTTATCAATCACACTGTAAAAACTTGGGTAAAAAGGGCAGTGATGTGGGCTATCATTGTTACCAATCTGATATTGTTATTGTTTTAATGTTTAAATAATTAATTACTATCTTATACATAAATAATATTCAATTATTAATATCAGTAGTATAAAAAGTACGTAAGTAAATTACGAGCATTCTCGATTATGTTTGTAATATATAACGCAATTATTTGATAATCACTGATAGTGGGTGGACTCACCACGGTTGGTCACCGAGGGAAGTTCAGTCCAGAACCCTCCAGTTAAATACATATAGTAGAAAACTAAACAGAATCAATATCGCAACAAGACAGGAAGCAATGAAAACTACTGGAAGAGGCCTTTGCCAAAAGGCACGCTCAGTTGAGAGACATCCTATAGCCAAACGGACCAAACGATACAGCCATAAAGATTAAATCTTCCACCCAGTTTAACTGGCGTAGTAAATAAATAAATAAAAGCTAGTGGGTGACACTGACAGCTCCAGAAAAGCATGTTGGTTGTACAGAGGCCAGAATATCTACATACCCCAAAGTGTCAAATTTCTTTGATAGTTTTTCAACTTTATCGCTAAAGAAATAAGGTGCAAGTACAATTGGGAAAATTTGACACTTTGGGGTAGCTTGATATGCTGGCGTCTGTACCTAAGTTGTGTAAAAAACAGTAAGGACGTTTGTTCACGATAGCGATTGTAAAACTTGTCTCAGTTGCCATGCCAGGAAATTGTTGTCTGGTAGACACATGCTTTTCACCAGCCAGTTAAAAATATCTCAAACAATAACATACTTCAACCTGACAAATAATAAGCGCCATTTTTATTTCTGTCTAGATGCTAGATCGTGAAAGTTGAGCCTAGTTTATGTGCGTTACATTTTTGTCAACGTACGCTCTAATTTGTAACAGTGGGCCGTTTTGGCAGGATGCCAAACGACACTCAATTGCGAATAAGTGACGTAGTTACAATTCTCAGGTTTGATTATTATCATCTGTGATCATAGAAATTAGGGCGATGTGTCATAGACACGAGGTGTTCTTAAAAGGTGTCGTCTTCTTATGCCATGAAGACTGCTGATAGAGATGAATAAAAGAAGACGGGATTCTGCGCCGATGCCAAAAGCAATATGCCAGGATTTTAATTATGTCTTGATTCATTAGTAATTGTTTATTCTATAATAAATTGTTGTTAGCATAGATTGGAGATTAATTTACTAACATAACATCACCCCTATACTCCCCGAAGTGATAATCAGAGATGTACGTACGTATAGTACACACACATTTCACCAAATATGTGCCATGTAAGTACCATATAGGGGGCGAACCTATTGACTTCAACTGGGTCCAAATACAGATTCCGGGCTGCTACTGAGAAACCCCAATATCACTTTTTCCGACCGGGGAATCGAGCTCATGCTGCGCAGTAGCGCATGTGGCCACAAAATCAACGAGATTAACTATTTTTTTTTATTTTATTAAAGTTTTGCCCCACACTAGTAATTTTTCCTGTATCGTGAGTGCGTTTACAAACATTAAAACTCACATACACAAACAGCCAGACCCGGAACAACTACCTGTAGGCCATACAAACATTTGTTCCGAGCGGGACTCGAACCCACGATCTCTCAGCCGCTGCTCCAACCGTGCGTCTAATTGTCTATGGTCAACTATTTCATCTTGCATCGTTTACATGATTTTTAAACATAATTAATAATATCTATTCTTTTTGAAGAAATATAAATATGAAGATATCACATCCCTTTTTTTTCGAAACTCTGTTTTAACTTTAGTATCTGGTCAGATTATCATCATGAGACATTATTTTGTGACACAGTTTTGTTATCTTGAGATTCAGATGAATTCCGACGGGTTGAAGTTATGTGACTTTGAAACAGAATTCAGGTTCGCATCTGTCTGTCTGTCTGTTGATGTTGTAAAAAATACCCGTAGCTAAATATACCTACATTGTGGAAAGGTTATCGACGCCCAAACTGATGCCATGAGTTCAATACAGGATTCTGGACTCCACACCGTTCATGTATCGATGTCAAGGTATCAGGTTAGGCGAGTTAAAACTTTCGATTAAAAATAACTTATAAATTTGATCGGCTAAGAAGACGCCACTTTTTCAATCTTTATCTTTCGATATCTGCAAAAATCTCTTCGCGAAAAATTTGCTGATGCGAATTTGCTTGAATCGAACTGTGGAGCTCTAGTATGAAAAAACTAGGCAGATGATGATTTATTTCTGATTATTCGTAACTACTGCCCACATTCAATAAACAAAGCTGAAAGTTACTTCACAAAGATTTATTTTCATACTCACCAGATTCTTGTAAGAGCAGAAATATATTAAGTAAGATCAAAATTCCTAGTTTTAAACAAAGGAACAACTAGAAATTTTACCGCGGTAAAATAAATTCTCAGGAGAGAGCTAAAATTATTCTTGTGTCGGGATATGTATTTCATATTCTGTATTTCAGGAAATTTCAAGAATAAGAATCAGACAGTGTGTCGAAATAGAATAAAGTTTATTAAATAAAATATGAAAACCTTATACAACATAATCTTAACTAATATGTAAAAGGTCAGAACGGCCTTTATCAGAATCCATCTTGGCTTTCCATCATCAACGTGGGTATGTAGGTAGTCCAAACACGGTAATTTAAATTAAACGTCATCGAAACCTAAACGATTTTACTTCCATAAATAATACCAGCCTGTTACTGTCCCACTGCAGGGCAAAGGCGTCTTCCCATACAGAGAAGGCACGAGCATTAATCATCACGCTTGCTCAAGGCGGGTTGGCGATTTCAGACTTATATTAATTATAAGTTCAGGTTTCCTCACGATGTTTTCCTTCACAGATGTCAGTGATGTCCAAGATAAACTTAGAGAGTACATATGAATTGAAAAAGTCTAATTGTTTTTTTTTAAATTGGTAGATAGATTTGAACCCATAATCTCGTTCATAAGAGGCAAGGCCTAAACCACGGGGTCATCCTGATTTTATTAGTTGTGGGTTCAAATCCGGGCAAGTATCAATGAGACTGACCTATCTCGTTTAAGTCTCAATGGCGATTTCAGACTGTTTTTAGCAAGGGTGGTGATTTAAGTGAATTCCCTGCAAAGGTACAGTTGGTAAATGACATTATAAGTCTGTTTTCTGTGTCACCATAAGCTTAAATTATAAGGTTTTCACGGCAACGTTATTTATCATTAGTATTAACTGCAACCCTATATCGGTTTTAAGACATTTAACAAATAACAGTTTACTTATAGAGAAACAAAACTAAATTAGCAATAAGTTATAGTTTGTTCAAGCCATCCAAGAAACTGTTACAGTTCACTCCATAGTTGCATTTATAAATATAGCAAGTATGTGCTTAAGTCTAAAAATTTTACAAAATAGTTCAAGCTAAACTTGTGTGTCTAAGATACAATATGAAAAAAATTAGGAAGACCAAAGAAAAGATGATTGCTAAAAAGGAGGTGACTTTTGAGATTTCGGCAAATAGAGATGTATGGAAAGAAGAAAACATGCTGCGCCGCCCCGAAATATACAAATTATTTAAGGGCAGGAAGATGATGATATAGATTGAAAAAAAACCTAACAATGGTAAGTTTTCGTTGAACAGTCATAAAGAAAATGTCGACTTAAAGCATCGTGGCTTGGGAAACTATGGTTACTCGCTGATATAGTTATACTTTCATCACTTTTCTAAAATTTCTTAACTATAAAATATCAAGATACGGTAAACAATATTTATAAGTAAGGATTAATTTTGACGACACGGTTGGCGCAGTGGTTCAGCCATCGGCTGCTGCGCCGCGTGTTGTGGGTTCGATCCCCGCACGGAACAAATATTTGTATGACCTATAGGTAGTTGTTCCGGGTCTGGCTGTTTGTGTATGTGAGTTTAAATGTTTGTAAACGCACCCACGATACAGGAGAAATTCCTAGTGTGGGGCAACGTTTTTTTTAAAAAAAAAAAAAAAAAAGGGGGTTGCGAATACCCAATTTTCCAATCGTAAAATAACTTTCGTTTAATATTTGAAAATCCCTACTGAAGTATATAATTACTAGGCTTTATAACGATCCTATACACAATAGAATAAGGCTATATTCCACATTTTCCCTGAAGATGGAAATTGCCGTAAATAACCATTGAGTGGCGACGAGAGGGCGTGAGTGCGCCGCCATTTTATAAAGTCCTCCGAGTGTAGAGGATAATCGTTCTTGAGATGCCTTGAATTGAATGTTTAGTGTAAAACAATTGCACGTACCTATCTTAATATATATATTTCTTGTGTGCGTGTGTATGTGACTGAACTCCTCCTAAACGACTGGACCAATTTTGATGAAATTTTTTGTGTGTGTTCGTGGAGATTCGAGAATGGTTTAGATTCACAATTGGACCCGGTAGGTGGCGCTGTACGGGCAGGACGACGTCTGTTCGGTCCGCTAGTTTCTTATATATTTAAAAGTATAGTAATAAGTAGTACTATTTTAAATTCAAGAAAAAGTGAATTTTAGATGAAGATGTTGATGTTGATTAAGTATATAATAAGTTGTGTTTTTTTTTTTACTGTCGTCAATGTAAAGCTTGATTACGGATTGGTACCTAAAAGTAAATCTTGTATGTAAGTCTTAAGTTTATACATAGTAGGTAATTCAAAACAATGCCAATTTGCTTACATGCTTATTTGTATTTTCTTCATAAAATAATGGCATTCACCGACCACAACATATTTTTATTTATTTTTTTATTTTTTTTAACGTTGCCCCACACTAGGAATTTCTCCTGTGTCGTGGGTGCGTTTACAAACATTTAAACTCACATACACAAACAGCCAGACTCGGAACAACTACCTGTAGGCCATACAAATATTTGTTCCGTGCGGGAATCGAACCCACGACACGCGGCGCGGCAGTCGATCGCTCAGCCACTGCACCAACCGTGCCGTCAAACATAAAGAAAACGTAAAACATAGTTGGGAAAAGGCTAGGCATATGATGACAACCACAACTCCTGAGATTTCTCAAATTCTAAGAACTTTACGAATCGTCAGCATCATCAGGCTTCACACCATATTATATTTGGGGACGGTGCATTATGTCTTTTTCTTCCATACATCTCGATTTGCCGTCATCTGGATAGTCACTTCTTTTCTAGCCATATCATCTTTCACACTATTCAACCATCGTCTCTTTGATCTTCCTTTACTTTTAAGAGCATCTCATTCATACTCAAAACTTTCCTCACAACATGTTTTAATAACTTTACCTACAAACACCAATACATAACAGGCCAATTTAAACAGAACAATATGTCTTCAAAATCGAAACATTTGTTCATTTGAAACGCAGAGGTCGTTATGGTCTACCTAAAACATAAATTCATTGTAACACAAATCGTTTTCGCTCGGTGCGCCTTCGAAAATGGTCTTTAACGTCTACGGGGCTTTGTGTAAATAATGTTCTTTAAAATTTATCGCCATAATAAATGTTGGGTACCCCTTTTTCTATGAAAATAAGTTTAAATTTACTGGACGCTGTAGGTCAAATGCTTGTTCTCATTTTGTTTGTAATTTTTATGATTTCAATTATTGTCATCGTTTTGCGAAGTTTCGTGATTCATTGGTTGTGTAAAATTTACAAACAGGGTTTCATTTTCAAACCCAAACCACACTAAAAATGTTGAAAATAACATAAAATCACGCCTGTATTTTCTGAAGGGATGGGCAGAGGTACATCTTTAGTAACACCCACACTTTGCTTGTAATGTTTAAGTCCTATTTAATAGGGGCGAGCCTATTTACAACAACAGGGTACAAAAAAAAAACTAATTTTGAATTGAAAATTTTAGAATGCTGCGCCGCGTGTCGGGTTCGATTCCTATGTGACTTTAAATGTTTGTAAACGCACCTACGATACAGGAGAGATTCCTAGTGTGGAGCAACGTATTTTTTTTTTTTAAATGTACGTATTCCAAGATACAAGAAATACTCTACTTATACTAAGCCTCCGTTGCTGGTGTAGCAGTCGTAAGCACAACTGCTGAGTATGATGTATTGGGTTTGATTTCCATGGGCAACATTATATTCGATTTTCCATTTTGATTTTGTTAAGTAACATCCCGGAGTCTAGATTATTTACGTGACGTTGCTCGTACTTCGTGGAACATCAACATGACGAGCAAAAGCGACTATTGATACACCTCTAGCTAACCCTTTGGAGAATACAGGCGTTATGTAATGTTAAGAAATACTTATCCGCAGATTTCGCTTTTCTATTAGGAACGTTCGATATGGTTAAAATAGGCTAATATTTTCGTACAAAATGTTAGTGAGCTCAGTTATAGAGTGTCGCATCATTATTATACGCATACTATCTATTTAATACACTTCAGCGCTTAATAATCTCTCTCAATCGTCTTAGGGGTGGGGAACAACTGAAATAGTCGATACTAAAATTAAGGGAGTTAACATGACATGTTACTTTGTTAATATTGTACCTTATTAAAAAAGGCTCTGAATAAGATGACTAACATAACCTCACGCCTGTTATCCCTTTGGAGTTAGGCAGAGGTTTTTTTTTTTTTTTTTGTTGAAGACTGTTAGTGCTCAAGTATCAACTTTCAAAGAGAACTAGGGGAAAGACATCGTATTAAATATATTTCGTACTAGCTTTGCCCGTGACTTCGTCCGCGTGGAATTTAACAAAACAATGGTTTTCATTTTTTGTGCGGAACCCTTATTCTTTTTCTAAAATAAAAGTATTGGGCTATCATATCAGCTATCTACCAGTGAATGATAGAAAATAGAATTAACAACTGTTTTATCGGTAAAACTAGCGTGTACATTTTTAATAAATGCATTTAGAAAAAAGGTGTTGTTTTGACATTAAAAACAAACACTACAAATTTATTTTTCTGCATTGATTAAACATTCTCTTACTTCAGAAGTTTTCGGGGTGATCTTATTCAGCTGAATCCAGTATGAATTCTTTGAGTTAAGAAATTACACATTAAAGTGTTTTTGTTGGGCAGAAATAGGTACATCAAAATCCATTTCACCCCCGTCTTTGCCAAAAGTCAATCTCGTGCCATCCCTAAAAGGTGCGTGTGTAACATATTCATAGATAATTTAGATAATAAACCTTATTAAACCCAGTAGGGTTGGGTTTTGTTATAGATGTTATCACGCCCTAATCATTGTCAACCCTCTTTTAGGGATGTTTTGATGTCAATATCAGGGTCGCAGCTAAAACTTGCTTGAACGAGATTGTTTGCAACTTTTCTGTTGCGTAAATTTTAATAACATGCGTGATAATATGGAAATAAGGACCAGATATCGCTCATAGTTGGTCCTTTGGGATAATTAAGGCATGTTGTTATCTGGTTTTTGGGTCTCGGCTTGTTCTGATGGACTACTTTAATAGCATTACTGGCTTGGTTTCTTTGTTATCCCAGGAAAATAGGCGCCTTTAAACAACGTTACACGAGTACTTGCGTTTAGACAATATTGCCTACATTTAATATGCTCAAACATACCTCTCTAATATATACCTAAAAAAATATACCTAAAAAATAAAAAAGTAGTTATTTCAATAGTAAAATTATTTGGAGTTGAAAAAATCACATGTATGTTTTTTACATTATTTTAAGGAAAACCAGTACAATTTCAAATTGTCCAACTATCAAGGATTTTTAGAACATACGCTAAAACTTTTATGGTTCTTATTGAAATATATTAATAATTTTAGTGTCAAGCTTAGAACATCTTGAATAACATGTCCAGAACACCAAAATGTGATTTTGATCAGACATAGTAGTGCTCGGAGAAAGTACAGTAAAATTTACTGTACTTTCTGTATCTTACTGTATCTTACTGTCTATCCAAAACATAAAAAAATGAAAAAAAAAATTAAATATAATACCGATGTCACTTTATTTCGAAAAATAGTAAGTAATTATCTTTAGTTATCAGTTGTTAACTTAGATTTATTTTTGTATTTTTCTGTGTCATCTTCCAGTTACGTGACGCAATAAGTCAATTCCGTCCTTAATTTGTCCATCAAAATATGTATACATACTAATAATTGATGATTTTCGCCATCACCATCATTATGTCAGTCAAAATATGTTTAGTGGTAGACAGAGGATTCCCTAAAAAAAATTCACAACGATCGGTCCTACACTGCCCTCATCCATAGACTTCCTGTGATCTTGAACAGATCGTTGGTCCACCTTGTGTGGGGCCTACCCTGGCTACATTCCAGTACGCAGTTTCCAAACGAGAAACCTTACGCCCCAATGGCCATCGGTTCTGGGAGCAACGTACCCCATCCAGTGTCAGACAGTGTAAAACCTATATAAAAATGGAATTTCAAAAATATGCTAAGTGAAATAATTCTTAGATACGTAGAAAGTCACGTGATAAGTAAAATGGCACGCGGTGGTTACCGTTTTTACAAACTGACTTCTTTAAGTGGAGGCTTAAAGAAGTCAGAGCACCTCACAGAAATGAAGTTGATTTACATGGGACGAGCGATATATAAAACTCAACTACCGAACTACTAACTTTCTTTGTGAGATATTGTAAAAATGCCGCGAGTTTACAATTTACCGTGAGTAAAATACTCATGTCTAGTCTTCGAGGGTCATATCTAGACCGGTTTTAAGTATTATCATCTAAATAACGGGTTGGTTTTTTGTTAAGCTTATGGACATTTCAGCCAAGTTTTTTTCATAAAGTGAAAGTCCATTTTATTTTATGGTAGACATCTAAAAAATCAAGTCTTGCAAAAATACAGATCTTCTTTTGCCTTTAATTTAAACTTTACTATACTTTAAGCCGGCCAACACAGCCACACGAAATAAATCAAACAAAGTACAAATTTCGCAAGCATAATCTTCAATAAGAAAAAAAATGTCCAAATAAAGTCGGCGGGCCACCCCAAGCCCGTTTTTATCTGTTCAGTTGAGACCATCTAGCCGTCGCGAACCCGGTCCTCTACAAAATTTAATCCCGGGATAAAGAGTATCGCTAGCCGGTTTTCGTTGGTATATTTTTGGGTATATTCCCCGGGTTATATACCGTCGAGTGGTCACATGGGGGATTTGCTAGCGGTACCCCAGTACCCCCCTCCCTTGCTGCAAATTTTCTTCTCGCAATTGCCTTTTTTATTTTGTCGGAGTGAACTTAATCTACATATTTGTGCAACTGTACGTATTTTTGACTGGTCTATTTTTAATACTCTGGTGTAATTTTCTGTCCTTTGGGCGAGTGCGATATGAATACAGTTGTTGGCGTGTCGGTTGTAATTACAAAAATAAATAAAAAAATCGGAATCATGTTGTTTATTATTTGCGAATACTGTGAGCACATTAGAAAATAGTATGATGAACATTGAACTATTTTATTATATAGTAATAATTCATAAACTGTACGAGTAGCTTCACGAAAAACGTATCAGAATCTAAACTAACAGAAATCACGACCAAAGCAAGCAAATAAAGTTGTTAATGTCAATCATGAAAATATTAATTGCTTCAAGATCAAAACTTTGATGTCGATTGAAAATCATGCAAGGCCAAGTTCTGTTTACTCAAGGAAATCTAGCAAACACAACTAGAAAGACCAAATTGCTTAAATTTTCCGAGCACCGCCGAAGTTTGCCGAGATGACTCGAAGTTTACTGTGTCTTGTTTGCACATAATTATTATTATGAAAGGCTCTTACTTAACGTGGTTAGAGCAATGTTAGGACTGTTAAGAATTAAACGTTATTGTAATTTCATGCTTATTTGTTGAAATTGTAACAAACCAGTTCAGACCGATCATTTTCAAATCCTGAATTCTAATAGTTAATAGAAAGACTATAAAATTGCCTGTAAGTTTGGCCATAAATAAGCTAACCCTTTCCAAATTCATTATAAATGGTATCGTTATCCTCGTGAAGTACACCACAAAGTTTTGAATGATATAAAGAGTTGCAAATGTAATGGAATTGTAAACAAATGTGTGTTTTGGAAAAGTACCTTCAACACTCACACATAAAGTCCAGTTTTCACTACATATAACTTTAATAATTTTTACGATTATTTTAATAATTGTAAAGACCACTTAATTTACACGGATTTTAAGTTTATATTTGTTAATGTGAAAATAACAACAATTCATTTTTAATACAACTTAATAAGATACAATAAGTAATCATTTCAATAACGCAAGTTTTGAATTATTAATTGAAAATATGGATCTAATAACGAAACAGCTTTAGTGGAAAAACAATCTGGTGGCATAAATAGCATCGTCTAGTGAAATTTTCAAGCCGTAACCAAAGACTTTAAGGTATATTACAAACGCAAATTTCTGGTTCACAGTGTTCACTGAGACTTTACCTATTACCATCAAGGTATACTAAACTAAACAATTATAGTCTTAAAATCTTCATTGCCACTATAATTTGAACAAAATTCCGAATCTCCTAGCTTCTATTGAGGACCACCTTTTTATTAATAACCAGTAATAATAATAAAGCACAAAAGTTTCAAAACCAGCTTACATGTACGTAAACAAAGTTACTTCGCAGCTGAGGCCAGATTTTGATAACGGGCAACACTGAATTTGGCTAATGCACCAGAAGCTAAACTTGGGGCAATATCTAAACTTTTATGTGAACAGAAGCTGGAACTTTATTCATGCGCGCCCAAACTCTATGTAGTTCATAATTTTCAACTTCAAGTCACAGTAAAGACAGACTTTAATTCAGTATATAGATGAAATTATTACAAGTAAAAGGTGCATTGAGTTGGCTGTCATTCGAAAATCTGACAATCAATCTGATAATAATCATCTGCACAACAAGTCAAAGAAGACCTTTTATTTTAGTCTGACGTACGTATTTCAAGGGAATCCAAAGCTCGATTCTGAATCTGTTTATCTAATTGTAATTTATCTATGTGTGTATCTAATTGTATTTAATTGTAATTATGTTGTTTATAGTATTGATTAAAACGTTCTGGTTAGAAATATACTCCTCTGTAGACAAACTTGTACCAGTATTCCTTTTTATCTTTGAGTAAAGGGTTCAGGTCCATTCACTCACTACAACGAAAGCACATCTCGTGCCATGCAATCTGCTTTTTCCTACACAATACTTACTTATTAAGCACAGTCTTAATATTAAGGCAGAAAACAGAAGCCTATCTAATCGTTGGACTGATGCCGAGTAGAATGATGTCGTCTGAATTCTGGCTAGCACAACAGTCAGGTAAATAAGTCTGCCAGTAAGTGAGCCCACACAATAGCGCCAGGCTAATTTATTAGACAGCGCTTAAGGACAGCCGGGCTCCAGAAACAGCGGAGGTGAAGACAATCTGGAACCAAAAATAAATTGTTTTCAGTAAATCTTAATTAACAAGGTGGACCGACGATCGATCTGAGGATCACATGAATGAGGGCAGCGCATTACCGATTGCTGTGGAAATCCTTGGGGGGTCAATGCCCAGCAGTGGGCGTCTTTTGGCTGAACGATGACCAGCATATGAAGGGAATAAATAATAAATACCAGCTTTTTACTGTCCAACTAAAAGGCTTTGGCCTCTTTCTCTCATGCAGAGAAGTCACTAAGCACCAAATTTTCTCTAGGCGAGCTGGCGATTTCAGATTAATATTAAATATAAGTCCAGGTTTCCCAACAATGTTTTCCTTCACCGATGTCTGTGATGTACAAGATAAACTGAGAAAGTACACATGAATTGAATAAGTCACATTGAGAAGATGAATGAAAGTGTAAACATTGGGACGCCTTAAAAGGACATAGACTGACCTTATTGGTGATGTTCTTCAGAAAGGTCAAGTGCGTATTATTCCCAACCGGAGTGCGTGTATAACCTGATGTATGAACGTAAACCAAGCAAAAGTAGTACATAAGTATTGTAGGAGGTGTCGTACTGTAGTTTCTGCCTACCCCTGTTTGTATAAAAGTCATAGTGTCTGAGTGATAGCGCGAGTTTGAACCCACACACACCTCGGGCTTGTGAGGTGAGCTCTTAACCCAGATGACTATGATGGCCTTGATGGTGATTATACAAATTGTACTAAAAAATATTTCCAATTTCTAGCTTCATGGCCCCACAGCACAGGGTAGTTGGTGAAATTTACACCCTCTAGCTTGTGGCGCTCTCTTAACAAGGTTTCCTAACAAACACTGAGTAGAAATTATATGAATTCACCGCCTCGGTTATTAAAACTGGTTACCTATATGGTATAGGCAGCTGGGAGTCTTGGCATTTTGTGCTGTGAGCGTTTGATTAATTTTATTGCAAATGGGTTTCATTATTTTAATAAAATTATTACTGGCCTGAATTTTAACATTCTAGGGTATGGGCCTCTTTTCTATCTTCCCAATTTTATTCTCCCTACGCGGGATTATTTGGAATCAGTCTTTGTCGAAGAACTCCAGCTGATCCTGCCACCACTGCCTGGGCGTGCCGCCATGTTGCTTGCCTGGTAAAGGAACCCATTGGGTCGTGGCCAACTGATTGTCTGATATGCGGCAAATGTGTCCAGCCCAATTCCACTTAAACGTGGCAGCTTTCCGTGTTACAGCTGTAATTTTTGTGATAGAACAGATCATTATAGAAATTTGATAAAATAGAATATAGGTACTAAAATACTCTTTATATTGTACACCATGTGAACTAATATAAATATTAGTGATTTAGTGACTCAATTATCGTAATTAAAAATCAATGCTTTTACTAGGTACATATTATTGCTGCGCACCATTCTAACATTTTTGGTACTGCAAAAGAGTCTGATATATCCGATATCAGACTCTTTTGAATACTTTAGTCATAAGTGGCGTCCATCGTACTTAATATCAATTCTTTTAGATTCTAAGGTCACAATCATAAACAATACCACTAACATACGAATAAAGTATAAAGCGTAAATAATTTCTAAGGATTCCCATTAATTAGAGAGGATACCGAAAATGGGAGAGACTCTCGAATCCCTGAATGACTTCCCCTTGCTCATCATTATATCACCCCTTTTAGAGGGTAGTTTTAGAATCAATAAATAAGAGGCTTATTTCGAACCGGTTGCAATTAGGGGTGGAATATTGAAAATCTACTATGTTTAAGTAGGTGGTCGAGTATATTTGTTAGGGTTGTTTGATGAATGTACACACGTGAAGCCTTTAAAAAAATCTGTATAAAACCAAAAATGATTATTCAAATTCTGTATTTTTCAGACTAAATAGATCCAATAGTAAGTAGCAAACTTTAAAACAATTGTTAGATTATCATTTTTTTATGCACGCCCTCTGTTACATGGGACTTAAAAATACCTTGTAAAATGTGGATGTCATATAAGTACACTTTATGGGTATTCTAAATAACATAACCATTCAATGGATTAAAGGACACAGCGGTTCTCGTGGCAATGATGCTGCAGATGAACTCGCAAGAAGGGGATCTAGCATGGCAGTAATGGGACCGGAACCCATCGCTATGCAGAGCCTGCTTGGAGGTGGACGAGACGGCGGACCACGTGCTTCTCCACTGTCCAGAGGTTACTGCATACAGGGCTAAATACTTCGGTAACCCGGTTACTCTCCGACAGATCGTCAGCAACGTCAGGTCGCTGCTGGCCTTTCTCGGGGAACTGGGGTGGATCGAATAAGGTATTGTCCCACCCTTTACGCAAAATACGCGCTTGTCGTGGAGTTGCGGAAATCGGCCCGTCTAACAATACAACAACACAATACAAGTACACTTCAGCCCAACCTTTTGGGAAATACAAGTGTGGTGCTATTTTATCTCTATATTAATAATATAACCCAACATAAGCAGGTCCTAAATTATAAAAGACACCTATATGCCAAAACACTGCGCTCCTCAGGGATAACAAATTGAAAGTTATTCTCATATTTTGGCATCAGCCCAACGTGTACATCTTCAGCTTCAGTTTTTAAATCCCTCTCACCCTCATCAGTAATACAACTCATTTCGTAATGACTGCATGAAATCCGTCAGTATAACCTTGTGAAAATATTTTAGTAGCTTTGCAGAAAACGATGAGATCCCAACATAAACCAGATAATATTGTTGGAAAGTCACTCGGGAAGTAATAATAATTGCGCTACCTATCCCCGTTCCATCTCTAAAAATCTCCCCCTATCTGATAACCTCTTAACAGATTTCGGATACAGGGTGGATGACGCAGGTCAAAACTGCTCATGTGCTGAATAACAGACGACTGGAGTATACGTGTAGTGTTGTGGATCTAACGATGGGGCTTCTGATATTGTGTCCGTTGTGCCTTGATACCTGCACGCTGCAGGATTTGATGGACGTTATAACTGATCGACGACGACTACCTGGTAGCCAAGATCTTGGGCCTTACTCTTCTATTTCTTGTCCTTTGGGAATTCTAATGTAAATTTAGAAGTCACGTGATTATTTGCTGAAATATGCAGCTGTCGTTATAAACTTGAACTCACAAAGTATGAATTCCAATGTCGATCGATTGGAATTAAAGTCAAGAGTAAGCTCGCTGGGACCGACATTATTAATATTGCCATCGACACGCCAAAAAGAGCATATATACGGAATAATATAAAAAAAAACTTATCCACATTTGATTGTCATGACTTAGAAGTTAAAAAACATTTTCCATTCTATCATTTCGTTTTCGAAATAAGCACATAATAATGCAGTTAGTATAAACTTAAATCAAACTATTATACATAGTAACTAATTACTTGTCAGTGTCTCAGGAGTTGGCAGATTAGTGATTTCCGTCTGACGGTATCAATAATGTGTTGAGTGACGTATTCACACCTGGGGCACTGGTCTTGGGTCGTTGTATAGCTAAAGGGGATTACACATAATTATATGATAGTAAAGGGTTTATTGTTTTAAATAAGGACAGGTATACAATGAAGATTTAGGACGACAATGACGTTGGCTTATGTACGTATTTCAATGGACGTAGAATACGATTTCGTGGCTGCCTCATCGATCTAGTTGTCGTAAGCGTTACTGCTGAGCACGAGGTCCTGGGTTCGATCACCGGGTCGGGCAAAGTGTTATTGAGTTTTTCCATCTGGGATTTCTCATTAACAGCCTAGTCTTGATTTGTATCCGTGGCACTAAAACAGTTGGCAAAATGAGGGTGTACTAAGGTACACTTTGGCCTTCCTCTGCGGGGGCACAGGCGTGATATTATGTACAATACCTGCAGTGGGCCACACGCCAGTGGTAACATTTTGAGCTGGCCTATCATAGAATGGTGTTTTAATAGAAAAAGAGGCCAGTTTATACTGGTTTTGTTACCTCTGACGTGGGACCTACCTGTATCCGCTCATATTCAATTCCGTAAGTCAAAGGAGCTAATAAATACATCATGATTTACGTTTAAAACTCAAATATAACTTAAAAGTTCTAATACAGCTTTACTAAAATATTTATCGTGTACACGTTGGGAGTAATTACAAACTTCCCACCCCACTTCAAAGTTCATGCGTTATAAAGTGGCGTATTTAAGCTTAGATTAATTAGGCGAAATTTACCCCTTCGACTAAAAACGATTGACGTCGATGTAGTGGATATGGAAGTGACAAGAATTAGAGCAATTTTAAAAAAAGGACCGTCGTTTTTTCATTCTTAATTTAAATAAAATAGAATACTTTTCTTTATATTTTAATTTGTTTTTTTTTTTTGTTTTTATTCATATATTAGTCAACCTTAAGTTTATTCTGAATTATAGTTAACAAACAAACTTGAATGAAGTGAAAATAGTTAGTAAATAAATAATATAATAATTGTTCATTCGTCTGATAAATTTTGTATTTCTTCAAAAATGATACAACTGTTAATACACGAAAAGAAAAAAGAAAATAAATAATCACAGGGTATCGAAAAATTCATGTGCATCACTGTCAACAGGAAAAGTGCCTAGAAGACTGGCCACATTGCCACGTTGAATGGCAATGCTGATTCTTTGCGAAGAGTTGACCAAAATTATATTATAACATGTTATTAAAATCATAACTTTATAGTAAAAATTAAAAAATCATTCTAAAACTCATTTAAAATATAAAAAAGCTACATCAAGAGCTCAAAGCTTTTAATATGAAGCAAACCTATTTAAAGCCAGACAGACACTGAGGATTGATTAACGGGACACCCAATAACACAGGTTGACATGAGAACCGAGTCGAAACTCACACGCTCTTAACTCACTCACAACTAGATTGACAAGGGAACCGGGCTGTCGGAGCTGCGATGAGGTACAGCTCGATGTCGGTCTTGAGCTTGGGTCTCTTCTATTAAAGCAGCGTTTTTTTATACTAGTTTATAACAATTTGGTATACATATTACTAGTTTGGTACTATAGCGGGACGCGGACTTAAATGAGTCGTGGTCTCGCGGTGGTGGCGGTAGTGCAGTGTATCGCAGCGGCGGCGCTTGCGGCCGGAGCCGCGATATACTCCGTCAAGTCAATACAAGTCCGCGTCCCCCCATAATACCAAACTAGAAATATGTATACCAAATTGTTAAAAAAAAGCCCAAGACCAACATCGACCTGTACCTCATCATAGCTCCGACATTTGGCGACTGTGACACGGGCTGGGCATTACTTTTTTTCAAGCCGCTTCTAGCACTAGGATTGTTCAAAGACTGGAGTGCGAATGTTCGCGTAAGATAAGACCCACACGCGACTGCTTTTTGTCTCGTAATGCCAGTCTTAACGTGTGAACCTTTGTATTAATTCGTTAGCTCGTGTGGGATTAGCTCAAGTTCGTATGGATGTATGTTTAAATAATGAGAATTCGTTAGTGTTCAAGTTCGTGTTAAGTTTCCTGCTTCATTTGACTTATCTTGCTAAGATAGTACATCAGGCTATCCCTTAGAGTCAAGGTTTCCCAATTGAAAATGGACCCTATTTTTTTGTAATAAAGTTTAAAACTATCAAAGAAATTTGTCTGCTTGGGGTAGCTTGATGTGCTCAGTACAATTAATAACCTATTATACTCACACACTGTAATAATCCATGGTTGTATTTGTAAATATGTGATCACCATGTATCCACCAAGACAGTAATTTGTCTATCTGTTTAGGTGTAATCATTTGTACCTATTTTGGTATAGTGGTTTTGCATTCTAGTAAGATGCATCGTCGAACCAATGATTATTTTATTAATGTTACATATAAAATATTGTAAAAAAAAAACAAATTTTAAAGATAACAAGTAAGTGTGGGGTTTCTTGTCCATTCTTCTCCGTACGAAACTACCTTTTGAAAGGGGCAACTAGAATGATTTTAGTATGTTATTTAAAACGTAAATTGACGTTGAACAGTAACTTTCTAATGGTCTCATTTAAATAAATGATTTGACTTTGACTTTTTATTTTATGTGTCGAAAGAAAAGAATTTTCACTAATAAATTTTAGCGTTTTTTTATGCATTTACTGATCTGTTACGTCTATACTTTACTTTCTTTGGAATCCGGACCAATAATCGAAACCCTTCTGGTGTGCCTTCGTTTCTCTCTCTGTTTGTCTTTCATGGCTGCTTATCTCAGGGACTACTAATACCATTGACTTAAAATTAGGAACTAACAAAAACAATGTTTATGTTTTGACAATAATAAACATTGTTTTTTTTAGTTATCCCAGTTGCCGTGAGACGGCTCGGTTGGCGCAATGATTGAGCGATAGGCTGCTGCGCAGGAACAAATATTTGTAAGGCCTACAGGTACTTTTTCCGGGTCTGACTGTTTGTGTATGTGACTATAAATATTTGTAAACGCACCCACGATACTGGGGAGATTCCTACTGTGGGGAAACGTTGAAAAAAAAAGAAAAGACAAAAGACATACTTAGTTTTGCGCTGAAAAAAAATATTTAAAATTGCAAGTTAATATAAAGTTTGTCAAAATAACTCATCAGGGACTACAAACTGTGATGTGGTTTGAAAAAGTAGAAAATAGCCTAAACTAAATGTATCTTATCAAAAAGGGAATCTGCATCTTATAATGACACCTATCGTCAATACACGTTCTCAAATTAATTAGCAACCCGACAGCTGCAATTATCCACACAAGTACATATACATAATTACATACCTACAAATCGCAAATCTGGCGACAATACAACATCTACAACACATTGAAACTAATTAGAACTGGTCCGGCCACAACAATGCTGTGGACATAATAACGTGACAATCCGGTGCGTGTGTACATACGTCATTGATGACGTCATCACTCTCACGGAGAGCAATCAATCAGTATTAACTATAGTTTACATCGTACGGTGGTGACAGATATAGGGCACTGTTATATGCTGTGGTGCAGATGATCATCATAATCACTTTGATCCTCTTTCCATTTCATTTGTTGAGTCGCAGGAGTTGCAGTTGTCTAGTCCTAAGCGGGACTGCTGAGCTTGAGCTCCTGGGGTCAACGCCCAACTCAAGCATTTTTTTATTGGTACAATGCCGTCACATATTCCCAAACCACTTTAACTCCTGTAAACCAGAATCAACAGTGGCGACAGCCAGACAAGCGTAGAGACAATGAAGCCCGACGAATCTCGGAGAAAAGTTTCAACTGTCTTGGATCCCGTAATTATATTAATCAGAAAAGAACAGCGAAGAAGTTGGAAAATATTATAATTTCTCGGGCAAATTATCAATGAGTTTTTCAATCATAGGAATGTTTTTGTTGGCAGCCATTCGTGCCCATTTGACATGCTATTACATGGGACTTAAAACGTAATAGTCGAAGTGTGAGCCTCACTGCAGGTCCACCTCTGCCCAACCCTTTTGACTTACAAGTGTAATATTTTGTGATATTGATGCCCTTTCCTTAAGGGCTAAATAAAAAGGTGATCAAGAAAGTGCATCTGCAATATACC
Source organism: Phlogophora meticulosa (assembly GCA_905147745.2). Classification (NCBI taxonomy): domain Eukaryota; kingdom Metazoa; phylum Arthropoda; class Insecta; order Lepidoptera; family Noctuidae; genus Phlogophora; species Phlogophora meticulosa. Next base: position 4,031,712 of record LR990525.1, read on the forward strand.
GAATTGTTGGAGCTCTCAATATATCTACTCTTTCGTTATTATTATTTTCTCTACACTATTTCCTTAATAATAAGAGTCAGCTTTTCAAACATAAGTTTTGGTCATTGTCTTATGATTTTTAGTCAATACTCCAATTTGGCATGAGATCTTGCGTTAATTATGTTACATATTTTATAACGAAAGCGAGGAGGAAGAAATTATTTTTGAAAAATACATCCCACAAAACATTATACAGGATCTAAAAGTTTTGATTCCTTTTGGTAAGTCTGAGGAGCTAGTGAGAGTCTCGTGGCTAACTAAAAAAAGCCGCATGGGGCGACTGAAGGTCAACGAGGATGGGTGACCGTTTATTACATATCGATACTCCTCCGTGCCTCGGAAAGCAAGATAAGCCGTTGGTCCAGGCTATCATTTTAGATCTTTAACAGTAGCTATTATAGGGTAATCAAAAGCCGAAAATTTGACCACCAGTCATACCAAGGGGTATCGTGATGCCCAGTAAAAGGGTAGTGGTGGTTAGTAAGGCAGTCTTTCCATACAATACTGGTATACAGCTGCATCCGGTTAAACTAGAAATCGACTTTTGAAATCTATTGAAAAGGCAGATGATGCTCATGATCCTTTGGTTAGGATGGATGTAAGATTTTCTGGCTTATAGCTACTACTACTAAGATTTTCTATCTACAATTGTCACAGATCTACGAATAACAATCGAGGACTATCTGCCTAACGTGCATACTTTACTTTGGACGACCGATGTGGCGCGGAGGGCGAAGGTCTGCCTGCGACGCAAGAGGTTGCGGGTTCGATTCCCGCCTTGGGACAAATGTTTGTACGATCTACAAATATTTGTTCCGGGTGTTCTGGGTATTTCCTATGTATAATAAAATATCTATCTATGTAATGTATTGTATTAAGTATATCAGTCATCTAGTACCCATAACACAAGCTCTGCTTAGCTTGGGGCTAGATGATACTGTGTGGATTGTCCAGCAATGTTTATATTTATTACTGCGACTCCTCGGTAACCGTAGCTTAACCTTCGATCGTCCACATGCCTCTCCAAAACATCAAAAACAACAAAACGAAATACTACAAATAACTTCAAAAGTTGAAACTCCATTATAAGGGTTAATGTGAGTAGAAGTATTTCCCCTGTCTCTATTTGATCGAGGTCGGAGCTATTAGCAGATTGGATCCCGAAGTACATCAATCAATGTTTAGCATTGGCCGAGACGAGGTGATTTATTGAGTGAAATGCATTGTATTTTGAACAGTAAAGCTGGTAATGACAGGTTGAAGTCTGTATAGTTTGGAAAAGCGGTCTTCTGGGGGTAAGAGGAAAAGGGTGTGAAAATTTTTATCCATCATAGAATAGGAAGGATCCTCCGACCAGACAGATCTTGTGTCTGGTGGTCTACTGCCCGACGGTTGATGTCAGGTTCTCGTATATGTAAGCTCAGGTTAGCCTTCATCAGAATCCATCTTGCAACGTGGGTATGTAGGTAGTCTAAACACGTTAATTTAAATTAAACGTCATCGAAAGTTAAGTGATTTTACTTCCATAATATTCAAATAATTCTACAATTGCGTAAATGGTAATCTGTAATATTCTGATCAACACTTATCACTTTAAAATACACTATATTTATGGCGATGGATAGTGATTTGTCAAAACGTGGTGTGCTGGCGACCGGTCACCAAGAACGGAATCCTAAGATGGCCGCCGCGGTACCATCGACTTGACGCTCCGCTAGAGTGACGTTGACAACCTGTCACTCTTGACAATTCCATTCTAATGTGCGCCGACATATTATGTTCAATCGCGCCGATAACTCAAATATCGCGATGTAGGATACGTCAGATTTAGTTTAATTTTATGTGGCTAAAGTAATTTTAGGATAACTTTTTAAAAAGGTTTTTAGAATAGCAGAGTTGGCAGAGTTAGCATCACATGTCGAATAACACTGCGGTTCTTTAAATCTTAATTCATCATCATCATCAGAGGAAATACTCTTAACTATTGTATGATATTCTAAGAACTAACTAACTATGCTGATCAACGAGTCGTCAGTCAAAGTCAAGTTAAATGATGTGTAAATGGCCAGCGACAAAAGTTAATTACCAAACTATTGTCGCTAACGGGTTCCGACCGTAATATTTTTAGTGTTATGTTGTTATAAATTTCTATCATAATTGTCTCTCTTTATTCCCATGACTGCTGTCGAATTGTCATTAGTTTATGTTTTGTCGATTTATGATCAAACATTTAGGATGTAATAAAAACACAATGAAAATTAATCTTCAACTCTTAATTAATGGCTTTCGTGGAAGACATACAATGAATATGTGAAAAATACTAAATTATAATGTCTAAGTCTGTCAGATAAAATCACTATAAAATAAATGTCAAAATACAAGTCAATGTAAAATTAAAATAAATGTCAATAAGTCATATTCACTGCCATACTAAAATGTCATTTGATATAATACGAGTCATGTCAATCATAAAAATTATAAAAATAAATAATACTGTCACAGTCATTTAAAATTGCAACAATATCTATGATCACTGATATTCTCCGTATCGTTCTTAAAACCCTGCCCTGAGCTATTGAAGCAATTTCTATTACTGTATTCGCAGATTTTGGAAAAATTATGTACTTAGTTATAAAACCGTAATTTCTTAATCGCTCATCGATGTTATTTTGTTTACTGGTTAAAATACAGTCCTAGACTAACCAACCCCCAACAACAACAAGGTAAAAAAAAGCAACAAATCGTCATAACATAATTCCTATACATTTAATATTAATAAATTATATCATATCCACATTTCTTTAAAACTCATGCATTATTTAGAAAATTATATTATTCATTATTAAAAAAAACATTATATTACCCCCCTTCCTGTAGCTAACACGGTTAAGATACCTCATAACTATCCGAAATCCACCCTGTATAGTCTTACACCCCCATTCATTGACATGTGTCCTATCAAGTCTGAAACTGACTCTATTTCAGGGAAGATTGTTCGTGAGCTTTCACTTAAGGCAACCAATACCAGTCTGCAAAACCTCATAAATAAAAACGTAAGCCCACAAACTACGAAACAATCAACAACCATTATCAATTATCGATCCCAAAACAAGCTGCGTACCAGTATCACATGATAGCATCTCACGTTTCATACGTATTGTCTCAAACTTCATTGTGTGGTAACTTGGAGATTGTTCTAAGGAGAATTAATAGAAGTTTCCACGTTCAGCCCGTGCCTGGAGCCCTATTGTACCCCTGATTTATCGGCCAAGAACAATGATAAATCAAATCGGAATTGCCCCGGCGTTCTTCGAATTACCTTCGGTTTGGCTCAGAACCTACCCGTAGGTGGGATTGGCGGGTTGGTTTTGAACTTCATTTTCTTTATGAAGGGGTTTAATTAAACAGAATGTGGAGGCTGTTTTATTTTGAGCACCTGGGCTTAACTATCGAAACCTGTTACTCGGTCTGTGTAATTTGTTTTCCCGGTTTTTGTTAATAAAAGTAGACTACTGGCCTTTTTTAGATGGGAAGAATACGTACCATTAATGTCGATAACACTGCGGATCTTTAAATATTAATTCGTCATCATCGGACAAATGATGATGACGAATTAAAATTTAAAGAACCTTTTTACCAACTATGTTGGGCTCGGCTTCCAATCTAACCGTATGCAGCTGTAATCTTAATTATTACGGAGAAAAATATTTACAAAACAGTGCTTTAAATTCTAGAAAAAATACTCTCAACTATTTTATGAAAATCTACCTGTGCTTAACTATCGAAACCTGTTACTACGTCTGTGTAATTTATTTTGCCGGTTTTTGTTGCTGAAAGTAGACTACCGGCCTTTTGTAGGTGTGAAGAATAAGTACCATTGTAGTGGATTGATAAATTAATTTAATTCTGATAATTAAATAAATAAATAAATAAATAAATATTGCTGGACAATCCACACAGCATCATCTAGCCCCAAGGTAAGCAGAGCTTGTGTTATGGGTACTAGATGACTGATATACTTAATACAATACATTACATATATAGATATTTTTATTATACATAGGAAATACCCAGAACACCCGGAACAAATATTTGTAGATCGTACAAACATTTGTCCCAAGGCGGGAATCGAACCCGCAACCTCTTGCGTCGCAAGCGGACCTTCGCCCGCCGCGCCACATCGGTCGTCAAATATAATAATAATTGGTTTTGACAAACATTTTTATACGTCAAAAAGGCAATCATTTGTTTTTTAATACGAGTATTTCGGTGTTTCCTTATCTAACTACTCTGAGATAAAACACCGATACAAACTCCGAGGTCAGTCTCTTTTAAAGTCTATTCATCTTGGTCATTTCATGTGTATTATGGCGTGGACTGTATGTTGGGGTTGTTCGTGAAATAAAAACTCTTCTTGGTCGTAATTCTTGTTTTATTTGATCTTCCTTTAGACTAGTTAACATTTCTTGGCTTAGTTGGCGTACTACACCCTAACCGAGAGCCGTGCCCTTATATGTGCACGGCTACGTGTGTACAAGTTGTGGACACGTCCAAACAATCCTAGGGCGGTCCACTAATAAAATCCCCTAAATCCCAGTTCGGCTCCCGACAGGTTCATACGTGTTTCGACCTGTCGGTGCCGGACCCTATTCCCTGAGATTGACGTCATATTTGGGGAAATTATTTTATTTACTCGGTTAGGTGTAAGTACTTTTCTCTATACAAAACTACGTTGTGCTCGCTTTGCACAATGTTTCCTTATAAGCTATGGTGAGTGCTTATATATAATAAACTTTATTTGTTTTTAATACTTTACAGGCTGCGGTACACGCTTATATGTCATACTTTAATAATCTTTGCGGCCTGCGCTACAATAATAAATTAACGATCTCTTTACAAGCTGCGGCATGCGCTTATACATAACAAATTATCTAACAATCTTTCTACAAGCTGCGGCGTCCGCTACATTTCTCCTCCCGGCGTAGCTCGCGAAGCCTCTTCTTTATTGAAAAGGACGACGAGTTTGCTGACTGGGCGCCGGAAGATTCCCGTCTTGGTCCGTATCTCGACGACTCGAGTGCTGCCATCACTTGCAGGGTGCGTGCGTTCGACGATTCCCATTGGCCAAGTATTTCGGGGTAGCGTACTGTCGACCACGAGGACCACGTCGCCAGGCTGAAGAGGGCGCACGTTACTTTTGGGTTCGCCACGGGGTACCAGGGTAGGTAGGTACTCCCGTAACCAGCGTCGCCAGAAGTGATCGGCGAGCGCTTGTGTAGCCCGCCATGTCCTTCGGTCGTCCTCTTCACATGGTCCCGTCGTTGGTAGGCCGGTCGATGACCCCAACAGGAAATGGTTAGGGGTCAGGGCCTCGGGGTCATTTGGGTCAACGCTGACGTGGGTCAGAGGTCGAGCGTTGATGGCGAACTCTGCCTCGGCGAGGAGGGTGTAGAGGACCTCTTCTGTAGGCGCCTTCTCCTTCAGAGTCACCCTCAGGGCCGTCTTGACAGAGCGTACCATTCTTTCCCACGCACCTCCTTGATTAGGTGCGCCGGGAGGGATAAAGCGCCACTCCATCCGGTGCTGTAGTCCTAGGTCGTTCAGGACGGGCAGCCACTCCTTGTAAGCGGTGTAGAGCTCCTGATCGGCCCCACGGAAATTAGTGGCGTTATCTGAGTACATAAGCCGCGGCCACCCTCTGCGCGCAGCCATTCTCCTTAGGGCCATTGGTTTTCGTGTAAATAGAGAAAGTCAGGCCCCTGGAACCATCTGTCAGTCGCACTGATAGTCGCATTGGTGATTCGAGTGGCGTCGTCGGCTACGTTGTGTTGGGTAGGTAACCAACGCCACTCTTCTTTCGAGGTGAGTTCGGCTATCTCTCCCAGGCGGTGCGCGACGAACGGTGTATATCGTCGCATGTCGTGCGTTATCCAGTGCACGACCGTGGAAGAGTCTGTCCAGTACACGGTTCTGCTCACCTCGATGCGATGCTCTTTGCGGACGGTGTCAGCGAGTCTAGTTCCTATGACCGCCGCCTGTAGCTCTAGCCTCGGAATAGTCTGCGCCCGTCGTGGCGCCACTTTAGCTTTAGCGGCGACCAATACGATACTCACGGTATCGTCGCAGTTTGCTATCCTCCAATAGGCTGTGGCGGCGTAAGCTTGCTCGCTCGCGTCACATAGGACATGTAGTTCTATGTCTCTGTATTCCTTTGACGTATAGTTCCTGGGTAGCTTAAGTCGCGTGATGTCATTGAGCTGAGTGAGCCACGCTGCGAAGAGTTCGTTTTCTTCCTCTGGTATTGGCTCGTCCCACGGTATTTGCAGGCGCCACAAACTTTGTAATATGATCTTTGCCCGTATCGTGAAGTGGCTCAGCAATCCCAGCGGGTCATAGATTGACATCACCGCGCTGAGAGCTTCCCTTTTTGTAGGTGAGCGTTTACGCTCTCGTACTGGAGTGGGAACCCGGTTCATTGAGGTATTGAACCCGAGTTCGTCTCGGTCAGCGCTCCAGTATAGCCCGAGTATTTTGCTTGCGGGCTCTTCTCCTCCCAGTTGTGTAGGCACGGTGGCACGCAGCTCTCGGGGTACGTGGCGTAACACCGCCTCACTATTAGCGCTCCACTCTCGTAGAGTAAACCCGGCGACCGCGTGCACCTTTCTTATTTCCTCTATTGCCTGCAGAGCTTCTTCTTGGCTGTCGTAACTTGCCACCAAGTCATCCATATAGTGACTGTTCTTGATGGCTTCGAGCGCGCGTGGATATTCGTGCGCATGTATGTCCGCGTTGTGATTGCGTACATAATGAGCCATATATGGTGAGCTGGCTGCGCCGAATATCATGCTCGTCATCTTGTAGCGGCGCGGTGGGCTCGTTCGGTCACTACCCCTCCATAGGAATTGCTGCGCCGGCTGATCTTCATGTCTGATTTTAATGCGTAAAAACATTTCTTGAATGTCCGCAGTGACGGCGATCGCTCGTTCTCTGAAGCGGAATATGATTCCCGGTAGCGACAGCAACAGATCCGGGCCCTCTAGTAGCCTGTCGTTCAGGCACACGCCGTGACTTTTCGCCGCTGCGTCGAACACTAACCTTTGTTTGCCGGGCTTGTTCGGATTCTGTACGGCGAAGTGAGGCAAGTACCAGCAGATGGCGCTTGTGGTCTCTGCACCGTCGCATGGCACTGCGTAACCCTTTGTTAACAGGTTATTCACTTGGGCACTATATTGCGCGGCAAACTCAGGTGATGCGTCCATTTTCTGTTCGATTCTTTTCAGCCGGCGGAGCGCTGCGCTGTAGCTGGGTGGCATGTTTACGTTGTCGTATTGCCACGGCAGTCCGACCTCGTAGCCACCGTCAATCTTTTTTATGGTTTTGTTGACGATGGCCATCGCTCGTTGGTCGGTACTGTTTACACGTGGTTCTCGTGCAATGCCCAGCGCGTCGATTTTAAAGTGAGCCTCCACCAAGTCGTGAAGCTGTCGGTGGTCGTGCTGCTGCTTCTCGTGTTCGTAGAGATGCAGCACGTTGTCTTCGCTCACGATAACATTGCGCGGTGTGGTCCCGTGTACTACCCAGCCGAGCTGCGTTCGGGATGCAGCCGGCTGGTTGGGACCGCCGACCCGGAGTTCTCTTGACACGATGCACTCCCAGTTGTCCGTCCCCACTAGGATTCCGGGTCGGGTTGGTTCGTAACACACTTCTTCTCTTGGGAGGTTGCGCAGGTGCTCATATTTCAGCAGAGTGTCTGGAATTGACTGCTGGTGAAGCCTCAGGTTTCTCATTGTTCTTGCCTGAAGCTTGTGTGTGGCGCTGCCTTCGCCGATTCCCCTTATTTGGATAGTGACAATCTTGCTTTCTTGGTCACGTGAGGACATGTTCACACCACGTATGTGTAATGGTCGTGACATGCCCTCTGCCCCGATGCTCGCAGCCAAACTTTCATCCATCAGGGTGACGGTGGCTCCCTCATCTAGGAGCGCATGCGTCATCACTTCTCCCCGTGGACCCGCGATGATTACGGGGCACATCTTGAGTAAGACAGTCTTAGGGCCGGTGGCTGTTAGGGTAGCCACCGACATGACTGCCTCCTCCTTTGCGTGCTCTTCAGCTTTATTATCAATCACTGACTTATCTTTGGGCGGTTCCTTTGGCTCTTGATGCAGCGTAGCGTGATGGGGTCGGCGGCACTCGTTCACACCACACAACTTTGCTCTGCACGTAATGCGCCTGTGTTTCTTCTGGGCGCACTTGAAGCAGATTCCGTTTGTTTTTATTAGCTCCCAGCGTTGGCTCACGTTCATTGATTTGTATTTAGGACACTGAGTTAACACGTGGCACTGGTTGCAGCTGGGGCATTTATTTTCTTCGCTATCTTCAATCGTAGCGAACACTGTGTTGGGTCTTTTCCTCTGGATAATAGCGGGCCTGGTTTCTTTCTTTTGGATAGCGGTATTCGTTGTTGTGGTGTACGTATAACGTAACGCCCTGTCCGCTTCTCTCATTAAGAAGTATGACAACACAACGATTTCTGGCTCCGTTGTCCCTTCGTGGTCGCAGGCGAAGTCGCACCATCGAGATCGTAGATGGGGACTTAGCTTTTCCAGTATTTCCCTGGTCAGCAGTGGGTTGTGCAGGTACCCTTTTCGATCGATTGTCTTCAGTACACAGATCGTACTTTGCACTTTGATTGCAAAGCTGTTGAGATCGCTTGCTGAGGGTCCTGGCTTTGGCATCTTCTTGAGATCTTCCAGCGCTTTGTCGATAATGGTTTCTGGTCGGCCAAAGCACTGTTCTAGAGTCTTCATTATTGTTTGCGGTTCTGTGGCCGCGTGTAGGAGTGCCGCGACCGTGTCGCGTGCTTCACCTCTCAGGCAACTTCGTAGCCGCTGAAGATTCTCGGACGGTGACACATTAAACATGGTGGTAGTGTCATGGTAGGACGCCTTGAATGGCAACCATTCACTGATGGCCCCGGAGAACGTCGGCAGATCTGTATGCCGGAGTCGTGGTCTAGCCATCTTCTCTAGGGTGGCAGCTAGATGGTCGATACTGTTCCGGGTTCTCGTCGGCGTCGGTGATCTTCTTCTGGGCATGTTAAAATGTTGTTGCTTGGTACCTTCTTTTGTTTCTAGGTTTCCGGCCCCCTCCTCCCGTGTATCGAGGGGGTTGGTGCGCAGCCACTGGTCCACCTTCTGATTTTGGTGCTCTTCTTGCAGCAGGTCGTCATGAGTGGTTTCTTGGTCATCCTGGATAGCGGAGACCTCTGCTGCCAATCTCTTCTTGACTAGATCGGCATCCAGTTCTAATTCCTTTCTTCGGATGATCGCTAATCTTTCGGCTGCCTCTAGTTCGGCTACTCGTAGCCGCGTGGTTACACTCGTTGTTGACCTTACTGATTGCTGCGGTGATCTTGCTGGCCTCTGTTCGGACGACGGCCCCGCTGTAGCGTGTTCTGTTGTGGTAGTACGCCCGATCATACTCTCGATCCGAGGTGATTCGGGTGGATCGAGAGATAATCGCCTAAGTCGCTCTCGTTCGATACGTTCCGCTTCCCGGCGACGTACTGATACCAGCAATTCTTCATCCCTTCGTTCTAGGGCCCGCCGTTGTTCTTCGAGTTCTGTTAAATCACTTTGACTACGGGTGACGACCATCGCGTTCGGTTGACGGCGCACAGTGATTTCGCAGAATGTTCAACGCAGGTATGCAGGTATCTTGTAACCGGTTCGGACGTGTTTCGTTCTTGAAATGTAGGTTCTTCAAATGCAGGTTTCTTCAAATCCGACCTCGAAGGACCAGACTATTATGGCGTGGACTGTATGTTGGGGTTGTTCGTGAAATAAAAACTCTTCTTGGTCGTAATTCTTGTTTTATTTGATCTTCCTTTAGACTAGTTAACATTTCTTGGCTTAGTTGGCGTACTACACCCTAACCGAGAGCCGTGCCCTTATATGTGCACGGCTACGTGTGTACAAGTTGTGGACACGTCCAAACAATCCTAGGGCGGTCCACTAATAAAATCCCCTAAATCCCAGTTCGGCTCCCGACAGGTTCATACGTGTTTCGACCTGTCGGTGCCGGACCCTATTCCCTGAGATTGACGTCATATTTGGGGAAATTATTTTATTTACTCGGTTAGGTGTAAGTACTTTTCTCTATACAAAACTACGTTGTGCTCGCTTTGCACAATGTTTCCTTATAAGCTATGGTGAGTGCTTATATATAATAAACTTTATTTGTTTTTAATACTTTACAGGCTGCGGTACACGCTTATATGTCATACTTTAATAATCTTTGCGGCCTGCGCTACAATAATAAATTAACGATCTCTTTACAAGCTGCGGCATGCGCTTATACATAACAAATTATCTAACAATCTTTCTACAAGCTGCGGCGTCCGCTACAATGTGAATTGTCAGTTATTTCACATAGAAGTGGCTAAGTGACTCTTACTTTCATATCGTCCCTAAATGTAGGGTGTATGCACACGTGCCATATTTATGTAAATGAAATGAAAGCGAAGGAGCTTTCCCTCCTTCCTAATCGGTTGAAAAAGCACACGAGGGAAATTCTAAACGTAAGAACGTTTTTTTTTTGTATTCCTTCTTAACTGCTTCATTGGTATAGTAATCGAAAGCGTGACTGCTGAGCGTGAGGTTTTAGGTTCGATTTATAGGTCTTGCTAATTGTTATTGGGATGTTAATAGCAGTCTGGAGTCTAGATTTGTGGCTCAGTTTATGGAAATAAGATTGCTCTCTATTACAAGGGACCAAACATAACTGGCAAAATGTGGGTATTGATATGGGTGCATCTCTGCTCAACCCTTCAGAGCATACAGATGTTATGTTATGTTATAATGAATGACTGCAAGCAGAATTCAACATGACCAAGGTGCACCTTATCATTGCCCATCCCGTTGGGGTATACAGGCGTGATGTTATGTATCAAGCTCGTAGTTGATTATAATGCATAATTTTAACAAGTAATAAGTTTTCAATCATTGATAACCTCGCATGATCACTTTTTCATCTGATGTTAAGCGATGAGTAGTATCTACAACAATACACATAATTTTACTATAGGTAGGTTATAAAATATTAATTACAGGTGCAACAGACATTTTGGTCAAACAAACGGAAGCCGGACGTCCGGCTGAAACTAAAATCCGGCGAGCTTTATTCATTTTACATAAATAGTGCTTCCTGGGTGGTGGGTTGTAAATAAGGTTATGTATTTCTGGTGTGTTTTTTATATACCGCTGAATTTTTTTACAGGGAAAAGTAGTCCTGAGTAAATTCCATGGAAATAAAGTCTTTTAGTCATATAAGGGATGATAAACGCAGCTCTGGTTTATCACACAGGTTAAAATCTCCGGTCAAATTGGTATTCTTCTGAGGCAGGTCTAAAAGTAATTACAACCAATTTTGATTACACTGACAAACTACTAAGTAAAGACTCCTAAAACTAGAAACCGTTTATGAATAATTAAACTCCTCTCGCGCCGTAGATTTTTATAAAAAAGGTAAATAAAGCGTCGACAGGAGCCCTCCAGCGTCCACGTTTGCCCCCAGCCCTTAACATTCCGGTCACGTCCCATACTTCTTTCTGAACGGAATTGCTTCCAATAATCTCGTAAACCAATTGAATTGAAACCTTTTTGGGTTCGTAACACGCCACATTTTGGCACGAGCCGTGTCGACGCAGTGATTCTCCAGAAGAAAATCTGAAAATCTTTCTGTGCTGTACACTTTGTATGGATCGTGGGTTGTCGTGTTCAGGAACGGTGCGGCTAAGGCTTTTACATCAATTTTCGTATTACCAATGGATTAAATCCAAGGGTTATCCCCCTAAGGAAAGTTTCCGATTGGATTGGGAGGTTGTCGTGAATCAACGTTATAAAATTTGTATTCAGGTGTGGTACCTTACTTTCTCTGGACGTTAGTTGGGGCGATTTTTTAAAACTGTGCGCGAGGTTCGTGAGTATTGGCGTATGAAGGATTTATGGTGTGTGCTGGGAATTGGGAATGAGTCTCTTTCTACGTTTGTTGCACAAGGTGTTGAGAAGTTTCGGTGCATTGGATTTGAGTTTTGATTTTAATTCAGGTCACGTTGGTCCTATTGGAACCCTGAAACCATTTGAAATTTAGGATTATTTCACGGTTCAAAATCTTTAAGCAATTCAAATTCAAAAAGGTTACTGTGAGAGGTGATAAGTACTTGTGATTTAATTAATGCTATCATTATTATTAATTATATATTAAAACGGTTTTATAGTGAAAATTTCGACCAACATCTGGAGAAACTTTCGCTTAACAGTTAGATCAAGAGCCAGATGCAGAAGGTGGTTGTCTTGGACACGGCACGCGTTGTGAGGGGGTTCCTCTCTCTGGATCCCTAACCTCCGTTAGCTTGGGTCTTATCACCTCGCTGCAGGCGGAGCACTATTTTATACATATTTTTTGTTAAAATATTAAAAAATAATATTCAGTCAGTAACATGTAGCTACCAGTACTACCAGTCAGTAGTAGTAGTAGTATATTTATTGCATCAAAACACAAAGTGTTCGCTTACTTCACATTTCGAAAGAATTTACCAAGAAATCTCATGTTTCATAATATGGCCTTCTTTGTCTTAGAAATGTATCCTTGAGAACCTGATCGTCATCAATCACTTAAACATATATGCTTAGGATTTTTTTTATATATTTTTGATGACATCCTAAAAAATCTTTAAGAACATTGTGCTGATTTGGATCAAATTCAACGATTTCAATAGCTTTGCTATCTTCTACAGAATAAGAATTCAAAGTTCATCATTATTGGTTATGTATGGTTATGATTTACATACATACATAAAATCAAACATTTTTCCCATATGGGACAGGCAGGAACTAGAGAACGCCAACTGCTACGATGCTTATATAGTTTTATGACTTAACCTCAACACATTAAATAGCGACGCGTTTCTTCCGAATATTCTGAACAGTGGAATGCTCTGTTTTTAATCTAGCTTCGTGGCCTGTTATGTGGTCTTGTTATCATGACGTTTTAAAAGCTCAACAAGTAAATCTTCTTCTAAGTGTAACGATGGTAAAAATATTTCAACTTGTTTGGCCTAAACTTCAGCAACGCCAGTACTGTTTGATAACACGATAGTTCACTGCGGTTGCAGTGTACACTTCCTACCTTTAAAAGATGACTGTCGTTTTAAAACCACTTCTCGTTTTTAGTGCGTCCAAATTGTATGCCAATAACATCAATTACATAACATAACGCCTATATTCCCCGAAGGGTTAGGCAGAGGTGTGTGTATGTACTTACACCCGCAATTCGCTGTTACCGTTTAAGAGCTATGTAATACGAGGCAAGCTCATTGACAACCGGCCACAAATCCAGACTCCAGTCTGCTCATTAGAAAATCCGGATGGTATAACCTTGATCACTTTGTAAGACCTAGGAATCGAACCAAGGACCTCAAGCTCAGTAGCCCTTGCAACCACTAGACTAACGAGTTAGTCTAACGTGGGTCGTCCCGGTGGCAGGTAAACAGTCCATCTTTAAAGTAACTGTAGTTTTGAGATCAGCGCAAACTGAAAACGACAACACTGTTTACTAAGACAGAAACAGCGCCTCTGCATTACCTACTTATGTAAAACTAATTTCATTTGACTTATAACTAAGTAATTTGACGTTTTCAGTTGGTAAACTTCAAGCAAGGAAATCGTGCTAGGGCTTGTCGAACCAACAAAACTTCGAGTTATTTTATGCCAAATAGTCACAGAATATTTCGGTAAAAAGGCGTGTAATGTCTTATAGACACACCTAATATCCAGAGAGGGGAAGTCGGTTCAATGGTCATGCGTAATGTCACGGGAGATTCCGAGGTCGGACATTGTGCTCGACCGTGACGAGGTCACTGAGGTCACGCGGTTTGATGACGTTGTTGACTGCTTTGTACTTACGACCTGTGTACACTTTACTTCAAAAATAATAAGTTTTTTTTAAAGTGGAAAACTAGCTATTGTTTTTTGATGGGTTCTGAAGCAACAACGATATCCATATAACTTTTAGTTTTTGTGAGTTGACTGAGATGGTTAGAAAAAAACTTAGTATATTTTGTTAGTTTGATTGTTGTCTGACCAATTGACTGCTGCGCTGCGTGTCGTAAGTTCGATTTTAGCACGGAACAAATATTTGTATGGCCCCAGGTAGTTGTTCTGGATCTGGCTGTTTATGTATGAGACTTTCAATGTTTGTAAACGCACCCAAGACACAGGAGAAATTCATAGTGCTTAGCAACGATTATTAAAAAGGTAACAATACTGGTAAATTAGGTAAGTTCTTAGTACTTTTATGTCTTGTTAGTAGATTATTAATTGGGTAAGTAAGATTCCATATAAATTATAATAGTCTTTCAGTGACCGCAATACCTATGACAAGTGCGGATTAAGATTCTAACATCTCACCCGGGTGCATCTTACACTATTTGTTTTTTTTTTAATCTTATTTTGTTTAAAGGCTTCTTAATTCGTCGTTCCCGTAATAACCTAACATGTGAAGCCAGATGATATCTACGGTAGATAATATCATCTGAGAACGTTTTATCGTAAAACATAAAAAATAGATGAATATTGATAAATGCTCTATAAAAGTCCTAAGTACGTCAAGTTTTGTTTAGTACAATATTTTTTTTGTACTTCACATACGAATAAGTTATTTTTTAAAGTGAAATCAAAGTGGCTGTTTGTAAGAATTGTTTCTGCACACACATTTTTTTCATAAAACTGTTAGCAATTTTAAATTAAAAAAATGATGCGATAGTTTTAATAAAAAATCTTTTGTATACTTTTTGAATCCTTCAAAGTTAACAACATAATTAACTTAGGTAGGTCTTTATGCCTTGTTACTAGATAATTAATTAACCTTTCAAGAAATTAATGAGTAACTAGACGCTAAGTATTTTCTATACATATAATACATTTTGTAACAAACCAGAGAAAAAATAACACTGGGGGACTTTATTAGAGCAACAGAAGCCAAAACAACAGTTTTAGAATATTTTATGGAATGTATTTTTTAACGATGTGTCGCCACGGAGGAGCCTCGACATATTACGAACGGTCACCCATCCACAGGCTGACATCGGCAAGCGTAACTTAAACTTTGACCAACACACGCGGCTGTTTTTATTCAGCCAGGTCCTGCGTAAAATCCCTCCGTCATATTTAAATCCAAATTCATTGATGTAAGGTTTTTCGTGATGATTTTCTAACGAGATTATTTTTTCGGCTTATTTAGCCTTTGGCCGTTGGAAATATCTTTTAGTATAATACTCAAACAGTAAACATTGTGTTGCCTGCAATTTGCTATCGGTAATTTTGGTTTATTCCCCCTCAAAGTGTAACTTTAATTAAGTTCTACAAATAACATTGAAAAAATACGTACTTATCGCGACATAATAAAAGTATCGCGTGCATATTGCCTCTAAGTCGATAATAAGTTAGACTAAGCACTAAACTTCTTTTGCTTAGTGCTTAGACCGGTCTTTTAGCTTTATAACTATGTGTCATGCGAGGGAGTTGGCTTGATTGAACCATTTTTATTCTTATCGAAGTGCATTCCTTGAAGGTTATGTGTTTTATAAGAGCAAATAATATATTGACACGCTTGAAGTGGTCACTAAGTAAGTGCAACGAGTCATAAACAAGCTGAGCCCTTGCTTCTACCTGCTTGTAATCAAAGTAATCTATCGCAGTTCAGTACTGGATATTGCCCTTTGGTGGTTTGCCTTCTGCGTGACGAACAAGTAAATATTTTGACGTGATAACGTCTTATAATTTGATGAATACCAGCAACACTCCTGAAAAATAGTAACGTTCCGCGTAACGTTCCACCTGAGCCTGTGCGTGCAAGCGAGAGCGCGCAACAAGCGATAGAGAGGTACGATAAAACAAACGATAGATAGGCCTAAGCGTTGGCTTGTGACACATATATGTATGATTATGACGTTATCACGTAAATCTATCGTCCGTAAACCGACTTTACAGACAACCAATTTTTTTTTTAATGAAATTACATTAGGTGATAAGTAAAACAAAAAATAAGGTTACTTTAAACATTTGGGCGACTTTGATCATTGCTCAAGTTTGAACAGAGCATCACGCCTATATTTCCCGACGATTTAGGCAGATGTGTATAATACACCCAGGTTTCGCCAGTTTAAGTCCCATTTACTAGTGGGCGAATCCATAGAGGCTGTTGTGTTGTGTTTGCGTAAAAAAAATATTTACTATTTCATCACTCATGAGATAACCAGTGGCCTATTGCAGACCAGACAATAGTACTTTTTTATTTCTTACTGTACGCATTCATACCCCACGGTTGAATTCACTTGCCACCTTCCTAGACTGCTAACTTAACGCTTCGTCGCTCACCCTGTTGCATTTGTACTGCAAATCTCATTGTTATAAATTCTCATTTCGACTTTGTCTTCTCTCTGGTGTCAATATCTGAAATAAAAATGCGCGGGAAACAGTGTCAATTCTAAATTCAACCGCTTTGTTTCCAAAAATTTTAAAATGAGTACCATACCGTCAGTCATACCATGCCGGTCCCATTTATTGTGTTTCAGTACTAATTAAAAGTAAAGTTGTTTAGTGGCCCAGAAAAATGCTTCACTGATGCTATGTTATTTTTTTAGAATAGGCACTAGATGCCTATTCTAAAAAAATAACATAGCATCAGTTTATCCTACAGGGATACCTACTGTTTAAACAAACTTACCAGTGGGGACTTAATAAGAAATTAAGGCCTCGCCAGGCTGTAAAAAACTTAAAAGCTAAGCGACCAATCGCTAAGGGCACCCCCTGCCGGGTACGAGCCTCGGCTTAGGAAGTCACTGAGAGAGGACAGCAAGGGACGGGCTGGATCTAATGGATATATTATTTAGGGACTAATTTAAACAATTACGTCGCGACGGGCCTCGGTGGCAAGGACGGAATGATCTGATGCTATTTTTTAATTCTTTTTTGTTTTTTTGGGAATAGGAATTTCGCAGTTTATCCATCAGGGATATCTACTGCTTAACCAAACTTTCATGTGGGACTTAGTTAGATATTAAGGCCTCCAGCCAGGGCGATGAACTGATGCTATGCTTATCTTTGTCTTTTATACGAACACAGTCAGAGACTAGTTATATATTATACTCGCATCATTTTTAGAGCTAGGCAACAACTTCTTATATACCGTCGAACTTCACATACAGGTAAGTTCGTTTGAGTATTCAATTTGATCTATTACGCGGAAATAACCAAATAATAGTAGTTTGTACGTCACCACCAATTTATTTGCAATTAGAAACATCACAGTTGACAATGACATTGTCATTGACACCACAAAGAAAAACTAACTGTTGGTAATGACTGCTACAAATTGTCTAACATTGGATGTTGCTTTGAATACATGCATATAACAACTACGTGGTCGTAGGTATCCTAGAAGCACTTTGCGGCACACATATCCAGGTTCTTTATCATCATCATCATCCTCCAGCCATCATCCCAATTTGGCGCAGTGTCTTCTACATCCATATAAACCTACTCCTTTTGCCTTTCTTTATTTTTATTTAATTCACACAATCCATCCATCGTTTTTTTTTTACATTCCACTACTCTTGTGAACCTCCACATTCGAACTTAAAACTTTCCTCACAACATGATCCTCATTCCTTCGCATCACATACGATATAATACAAAATATTTTATTGATGAAAAATAATTATTATGAAAAGGAAAAGATATAATGGAAAACAATTTAAAATTCTTTAGTTATGATAGTGTAGATAAGTTTTTTTTTTATATATCTATTTATTATAAAATCCAGTGTGATTATACAACACCTAATATTTTTAGGACGATTTTGGGACGTTTCACAAATGATTTCACAATCTCTTCCTCTACTCCTATAACATACTAAAAGCTTTCTTCACGGCATATTTCTCATTCCCCCTCATCACATGCCATAATTATTGCTAGTAACCAATAAATTTCCCAAGCACAACGATAGTAGAAAGATTTCCTTTCGATCAATGGCTGAAGCTGATGAAACACACATCTACAGGATCTCTTTCAAATAATCCAAACATCCATAATTATCTATACAAATATTAATCAATCTGATGAAAAAATTGTTATACATCTTATGTCAGTGGTGACATACTGGTAATATAAATAAAATCATAACTCAACCTTCTAGCTTCACTGTAATCGGTTATAAAAGGAACAAAATCCTTTCAGTATTACACTTTACGACACAAATATTTGCACAGATGATTAACATAGCATTACACACCACGTTATATTTTATTTGTGACTCACGGAGTAGCTGTTTGTAGATTCCATTGTATTATCTTCGCATACAAAAAAAAAATGTTCAAACGCAAACGCGCGCGTTTATGTTCTGAAAATCCTGACAGTAAATATTTATTGTGTTTGTTTCTTTGTTTTGAACTGAGAATGTGATGTTGCACACAATGTGAATATTTTGTAAAATGTTTTACGAATGAATATATGGAATTTCGCATGTTTCGCTTGCTATCAATAACACAAAAAAACTTGGACGAATATCTTAGTCTGATTAACCGCCTATGCCTATTTCACTGACTGACTGATGAAATGAAATGTTATCATTTCTTATATGTACGAGTATGTAAATCTTTTCCAGACTCTTTCACACGTCGTCATTTTAAGAACTAAATGGCATGGAATGGCATGTCTTCGTCCTTCTTATCCTGATTCATGTATTTACAGAGGCCCATCAAGCTACCCCAATCTGTCAAATTATTTTGATAGTTTTTCGACTTTATTACAAAAGCATAAGGTTCATGTTCAATTGGGAAAATTGTACTCTTTGGGGTAGCTCGATATGCTGGCGTCTGTACATATCCACGCAGTCTTTTTCTTCTATACATCTGTCCATCAGCCGTATTCATAGTATTCATCTCTTCCTGAGCAGGCTCAGCCAATCTTAATACGATCATTAGTTAGTTCAGTCAACTTACCGCATTGAATTCAAAGTCCGACTTTAGACACAGTCTTTTAAAAATAAAGACTGTCTTTTAAAAAACTTTTCCCCGCACTAGGAATTTCTCCTGTGACGTGGGTGCGTTTACAAACATTTAAACTCACATACACAAACAGCCAGACACGAAACAACTACCTGCAGGCCATACAAATATTTGTTCCGTGCGGGAATCGAACCCACAACACGTGGCGCCAACCGTGGACAGTACATATTATAAGGATATTTTGTCACGAACAATCAAGATGGCGGCACTATTAATAACATAATATTGTCTACAAAACAGAATAAGTAGATAGGTATCCTCTTATGAGATCACCGTATATTACCTACGTTATAATATTGCTTGTGAGTATATTTTAAAACAGTGTGTGTGCATCATAACACGGTAGTGAATAATAATTGGTCAAACAATTGGCTGTAATTTATCTACCGGCTAGCTGTTATCTTGGTGATAAAGTCTGAGATTAAGAAGGCAAACAGATTTCAAAGTCCTCTGTTATTCTTCTAAGAATAAATTGACGACTCAATTTAGTCTAATTAGCACAGATGCACGCTGGACAAATAAACGTCTTAAAAAGTCATTGTACTCATTGACATATTAAAAAACAATCTTGATTTTGAGACAAACCCTGAAAATGTGAAACCGTAACATCAATTCTGTAATCTTAAATGGGTTGAGCAGAGGTGAACGAAAAGTACAGACACATTTCGAATAAAAAAATCCGCTGCTCAAATTTTTAATTACTTTTTTGCGTTCTCTGGGTTGGTCCTATAGTTGAATGTATTAACAATAATGATTGAAAGATGCCTTGTAGATATTATAAACTCTAAAACTCGGTTTACCTCATCTAAACATGAAACAAACGTAACTACTAATCAAAAGGTACATTACATAAAACAAATTACTAGTTCTGAGCTAAATACTAGCTCGTTATGAGATGTCGCGTGTTAGTCTTAGATAATAATATACTCATAATAATAAGCTAAATCTAGGACACGACGTGCATGTCAGAAAACTTGTTATAGAATAATGAGTTAGTTTAGACAATGTCAATGTCTTTGAAACAAACATAATACCTACTAGTCTGTGATTGGCCGGTTGCAGGGCAAAGGCCTCTTCTCATTCAGAGTGTCCACGAACAATGGTCAATATACTGCCCATTGCATGTTGGCGTCAGCGGATAGTAAGATTTTGAGGTAATTTGAATATTCTGGGTTTTCGAATCGAAGGTTAAGCTACGCTTGCCAAGGTCGGTCTGTGAATGGGTGACCATTCGTAAGATATCGAGACTCCTCCGTGCCTCGGGAAGCACGTTAAGCCGTTGGTAAGAAGATAAAGATCTACAAATGACAGCCGGGTGGTTTGTAGATCTTTGACAGTCGTTACGGGTAATTAGAAGCCCAAAAGACAGTCTGACCAAGGGAGAAGCCGACTCCAACGTAGTTAGGAAAAGGCTAGGCAGACGATGACGTCCTTGGTTTTATTCATAAATACTTTTGAGCGACGATGAAGTTATTAAAACTGAATTACAAGCACTCCAGATAAAAAAGGAAAGGTATTTATTTCTGTTACCTGATTTCCAAATTGACTGATCCCTGAAAAAAACTTAAAGGTCAGTTCTGTTTTGAAGTGCAAACATATGGCAGCTTTTCCTCTGGTGTTGTGGATGTCCATAGGGGTCACCTTCGTCTATGGACGTCTGGGAGGGCTTCCAGCTGGTGAAAAGAAACAATCAAAACTGCAAAATGTTTTAAGCAAAATCAAAAACTATATAAATCTTACGCTACAAAAAATAAAGTTAAATTCTAAGTTCATTCATACTATTAATTAAGTATGAAATTAAATTAACTCTCAAAGCGTTCATTAGTATGACTTTGTTTTTGCGACGGTCAATGTTCCCACAAATTAAAATGACGACTTCAGCCACAGTTAAAATTATACGCAAAAAATATAAGAAAACCTCGTCGAAAACCAGTGAATAAGAATTGGACTGCGTTATGTAAGAACCGATTAAGCGCCATTTAACGAATCCTGAGAAAATGAGCTTCAAAAATTTCAAACTTAAAATGGTCGCTGTGCATACATTTAATATGTCAAGAGTATAATTTTTATTCTGAACATATAAAATATGTATAAGTTCACATTTGTTAAAAAAATATAAGGCTAAACTATACAGTTTTGTAGTTATAGCCATTTTTCCGCTTAATTTGTTAATGTGTTTTAAGCCATATTCAGACCATTTTATTTATCAATAACGTACTATACGGCATTATTGTCGTTTGATACTTTATTGCGATTTTTTTCGGGTGAAATAAATTGGAACATAAGATTAAATCCAGTTATTTTAATAAAATTTACTTAAACAAAACAAATGTTGTAACACTTCTACATCTTATTAATACTTTTATTCCTTTTTTTTCTTTTATTAATTACCTATACACTGTACCATATTATTTTTTATTCTTCATCTTCTACTTCAAAATCAATGGATCCATCAAAACCTTCAACATCATCTTCTAAATCACGAGATCCAGTTAAATTTTCGTAATATTTTCTCGCATCAGATGGTATGAGATGAAGGAGGGATTTTATATCATCTAGCTTCGGTTGAGAAATAGGTTTTCCTTGTGGCCAAAGTTGCTCATAATGCCTTGATAATGTCAATGGGTTATTTATTGCCCCTCTTTTTGGTCTTTTATTAAGAACTACTTCATGGGTTTGACCGCCATGACAGGTTGAAAGAAATATCCGACCAGGTCTATCCTTAAAAATGTTTATTTCTTTAGTTTTCAACCAGCTTATAGGATTTCCTTCTATATCTTTTTTTCTATTCACTATTGTCTTCAGCATTTTAGAAACTCCGACAAAGTCTAAACTTTCCATTTTATTAGCTATTAACTTGTTTCTCTTACGACAACTGGTCATCACATCAATGTAGTCTTGTGGAGTGTAAAGCCGAGTATGGGTTTTTAACGCTGATTCGATATCACTAAACTCGCTATCATTTTCTAAGAAGCTATGCCCAGGGACCATAAATCGTAGGGTGATTTTTTCTAGGTTGTCATTTTCTTCTAGTACTGCAAATAGTAGCAGAGTCAACTTAATATTTCGGTTCTGGCCACCACAGGAGTCTGACCATAGGATTAGTTCTTTGACTTTTGAGTCTAGATTTAAAGATATATGTTTACGTAAAGTGGAGCCTACTTCTTGTGCTCCCCTGCCTGCTATTCCTTCCACCCAGACGTAACAAAACCCTTTACCGGTTTTTCCTGAATGCACACCGCAGTTGTAAAGCCACAGTTGGCGTTTGTAAAATACGATGTTGGTTGGAATTCTTGGCAGTGGCAGTGTTTTTTCCATATCAAATGTCAGGGTTTCAATATGATCATAAGTCTTAGCCAAAGTTATATCTTGTCTTTTCATTGCACGTGCGTCTTCGGCTTCTTTATGGTGCTGCTCTCTTTCCTTCTCTAAATTTAATTTGGTTTCTTGTGAAGTGGTATCTCTGATTTTTACAGCAAATAGGTCGCACTTATTACACGTGTCTTTCTGTGGCTTTTTCCTTTGTAGATTAAATTTGGTATAAAATATTCTTTTATACGATGCAAATGAAACTGTCTTTCTTGATTCATCAAAGCTTGCTTCCGATAAATATAAGTCGTACATTTTCGACAAAGTCATATCCGGTGGTAAATACATCCTGTCTGTTTGCGCTCTACAGTAATGGGACTTATATTTTGGGAATTTATCAATGTGTTCTAAAATAAATGCGTAATGAGACCACCCGCTGCCGCCCCACCCCGTCCCGTACGCAAAAACCCGCGAAAATAGAATGCAATAACGAATGAAACGCCAGAAGCTGGCGCTTCATTCACGAACGGATGAAAGATTGCGCGTGTGGTGATACGCATTAACGAATTAAATACCATTTTAGGTGGTTAATTCGATGCTGCGGTTTAAAAACGGTTAAATCAAAAGGCAAAACTGAATTATCTTCATCGTGGACGTGTTTAATTCGTTTATGCAATTTGCTGCTTTTCTAGCAAAGTTCGAAATGTCGCTTGATTCAACCCCTTATTATAAGGCCGTAAGAGTGATTTTTGAACACAAAAATAGCTGAATACATAGTTTATCATACCTATAGTCGATCTGCATTCATAACTCTTTTTTTTCGATTTCGTCGCTTAATTCGTTATTACATAACGCAGTCCAATTATTTTAATTCTAATGTTTTTTATTAACACGTTGACGCTTTGAAAATTATTGCAGCACCAAAAAGGTTTTACAGACATTTAAATGTTTCTAGATATAGGTACAATTTAATGCAGGTGTGGTTGTTTGTGTAAACGAATTTATGAAATATTTGTAAACGCACGCAAAATCATAGTGTGGCCACACTATGAATTTGCGTGCGTATTTTTTAAAGTAGAAAACAAGAAGAAAACTTTATTTTGGAAACCATAACAGAAAATAGTTTCAATTAAGGTTATTTTTATTTTTTACTTTAATCGACTGCTGCGCTGCGTGGCGTGGGTTCGATTCCCGCACGGAACAAATTTTTTATGGCTTACAGGTAATTGTTCCGGGTCTGGCTGTTTGTGTACGTAAATTTAAATGTTTTTAAACGCACCCACGACACAGGAGAAATTCCTAGTGTGGGGCAACGTTTTTTAAAAAATAAAAAGATCTGAAATCATTGTCATCATATTGGGCTCTCCACATTTGGATAAAAAGTATTATCCAAAGCCTTACCGCATCTAAGTGCCTCTACAGGACGGAAAACCTGTAACAAATGGCTGGTTTCCGTCATTTTACAACAGGATGTTGAGACACACACGTGTTTAAGTTAGTAAGTACTTGTATCATTAGACTGTATTTTAGTCAGTAGGTCTTCATCATACATATGTAATGTCCTCCGTGCCTCGGAAAGCACGTTAAGCGGTTGGTCTCGGCTCATTTTTAGATCTTGACAATCGTTACGGGTAGTCAGAAGCCCGAAAGTCTGACAAAGTCTTACCAAGGGATAAGTCTGTTTCGTCGCTCCATGGAAAATACTGGTATTCAGCTGCATCCGGTTAGACTACAACCCGTCCCCAATATAGTAGGGAAAAGGCTCGGCGGATGGTGGTCTTCATCATATCGGCCTGACGTCTAGAAAAACTTCACTTGAGGCCATGCTTGATCCGGGGTTGCGGGATGTTCGAAAGAGCTACCTTGACCCCGTAACGTAAAGGGCAAGGATGGAACACGGATGGGTTTCAGTTAATGAAAGTCTTACACGCCTTCCCGTTCCACCCAGAACGGAAAAAAATATTGGGTGATTTTCCATCCTTAAAATAAAAAGACCATGCTTGGTAAGAAGTGTAGCTCGTAACTAGTGACATTTTTTTCTACAGCAAATTGACAGTGGTCATAGCAGCAGTAAAACCATCACTGAAAGCAATCACGCAGCGTAGCACTCAATTCTGAACGAAGCACCTGGCTTCGACCTTCAGCTACCAGATAAACAACAATAAAAAATATTGATGCAAGCTGCGTGTTTCCTTAATAACAAGAAGAATGCATAATATTATTTAACACAAGAATCGTGCATGCAACTGCATCATAACAATCCAAGTGAGTATGTAAATATTTGGACATTGCTCGAAAAGCTGAAATTGGTCGATTAAATCAAAATACTGTAATGGTTGTGAATAGAATAGAATAGATTTATTTGTTTGTTAAACATTGTTATTAATACAGATATGGAGCTATTTTTTCCATATATATATATAATAAGAGTTTAATTAAGTGAACAAAAAAATGTTACAAATAAATACGCATAAGCAGCCCAGATTCTGGGGTTTATGCCCAGTTGCTTGCAATAGGCTCGCACCTTTTACATGGGACTTAAACATAACTGACGATATGTAGGTTGAGTGCATGAGTGCACCTTTGCCCAACCCTTTCGACTTACAGGTGTAATATCATGTGATGTTGATCCCCTTTCCTTGAGGGTTAAATAAAAAGCTGGTCAAAAAATTGCATCTGCACTATACTGAATTGTTAGTTCCTTGAATATTGGTTTCCTTCTTTTAATATTGAGTTTTTATATTAATATTGGGTTCCGTTAATAATGGATCTTACAAATAAAAATATAGTGAGCAGCATTCAACACCAGTGATTTACCATTTAGAAACTGTTCTATGTTGAGAACTATGCTATGTTAAATGAAGTAACTACCTATGCGCCATTCTTGAGGTATACGTTAACTAGTATCTGTAGTTAAAGACAAAAAAACAAACGATATTAGTGCTAAACGGTGTTTACAAGGTTACTCGCATGGACATCACACTTCGTTGGGTTAGGTGTCATGATGGGCTAGCACCTAACTAGGAAAATCAAGTACATACACGTGTTTGCAAATTAGTTTCCAAAAATGTAAACAAATAATTTTGTGTTTGTGGAAAAAGTAGCTTTAACACTAACAGATAAAGTTTACTTTGCGGTACCACTTTTTTTAAACTTTTTTAACTTGTTCACTTTACCGACAATTCCACGTATTAACACCACCAAAAATGTTATTTTTTCCACGTGAAAAAAACCTCATATCTTTCTTATTCATACTCGTATTTATCTTTCTTCCACTTTTACAAGTATGAAATAAGGTCTTCGGAAATCCTGCAAATTTCTAGACCCTTTTCGCATTTACTTTTTTAAAGTAATTTTAGTTTATAAATTTACACATAACATATTTAAAGAAATACCTACATATGTGTTTACCTGAAATGTATTAAAAAACATGGTAAATTTATTGCTCACCAGCATTTGTAATACAAATCCACCATCCTTTTTTTTAGAGCATACTGAAATCGACCCATTCCAATTAATAAAATGAGTTCAGTAGTTCCTGATTAATTTGCAGATAAAATATGTAACCCACTAAACTAAATGAAATTGCATGGTTCTCAAAAACTATACATGAAGGATTTTTAACAAACATAATCATGGAATAAAGATGTAGGTATTCTTATAAATAAAAATAAAAAAAGTGTTTTTGGGATTTTTTGTAGATTTTTCCATACAAAGTTTCTCAAAAATTTGTTTAATAATATTGAAATAAACTTAAGATATGTACAAATTAATTTTATTGGACCTTTAGTAAATCCTGCTCACGACATATATTTACGTGGCAATGCTGCCAGCCTAGTGAGCACTTTTCCGTTGACTGTGATGCGGATGAATTTTTCGATGTTCTGTGATTCTTCATGTTTTTTCTTTTCATGTATAGTTTCATTGCTTTATTATATTTAAATCCAAGTAACTTAGAATAGATAACACAGAAGTCTAGTATTTCTAAGTCAGACAAAGACAGTAAGTTTCTAAACATTGCTAATTTAACAATATGAAGACCCTTTCAAGATAAAGTGATGTTCAGTGACCATATCGATGGTAATTACTCCGTGTTTTTATTTTTACCAGTCCGAAGTTAATTTCCATAACTGAGTAGTGTTGTGCGCGGTGTACCGTGGCATGCTCTGACGTCGCTAGTGATGGAAATGGTCGATATCAATTTGCAAGTACCTGTTATATTGTTGTGTATTTTGATTTAAAACTGTTCTTAACTGTCCTTTGGTTTGTTTTAGAAACTATATATAAGGCTGGGAGTATTAAGTGGTAGATAGATTATTAAGACCGGTCTGTATTTTTTGACCCCTTTAAAAAATATTATTGTGTGTAAAACTTTATGTATCTAAGTAATAAACTAAAATTAAAAATACACTCGGTTCAAATTCGATTCGACTCAAAAATCCATTCATTATATACTACCGGGTAATACAATTTTACTATTACTACAAACCGTGACACATGAATATTAACAGCCCATAAAAAGCAAACATTACCTCACGAATCACCTCTTCACTACAAAAATAATATCGATATATTCGCGCATCACTCGAGCGCACCTTCCGAGTCAGTTCAGTGTTACGTGCAAAGCGCATGCGCGCGATTGTGTTCTAAATTCAATTTAAAAATTATTTTTTATATGGCAGTGGTGACCCGACCGTGTGGTGATTTCGTATGTGCTAGAGGCAAATCCTGCATAGGACGGACTTCTAAAACTGGCTGGGTAACGTTTGTCTTTTTACTACTGACCTTGTTAAGTGTTTACCAAAGTGATACTGTAATTGAAGACTCAGGTTTACGAGAAGTATTAAAAAAGTTAAAAGAAAAAATATATAAACAAGTGAATCGATCTTTTTTCTTTGAAATATATCTTTTATAGGACGAGGTCTCTGTCACAGCGTTTGTTTTCAAGTTGATTATACGTTTCTGTTGTACATAGTGATGATAGTTCTGCGTTTATAGATGTCTACCTGCGTCTTGTTGTGAACCATTCTTGAATGAATAGTGATATAAGTTGAGACGTAATTATAATCGTTACCAAAATCCGATAGGTTTAGTGGTTACAAGTGCGGCCGCAGACGATGAGAACCTAGATTGGATTACCACATCTGTTTATTATTATTAGTTGGTAAAAATTAAAGCACACGTTTTATATTGACCCTGTAACAGTTTTTCTTTCGGATCTGACGGTAGCTACAAATCCTGACCATCACGACATCAGTCCAGGATATTTCTTACTTATTCCTGTTTACTTATTTTTAAACAGAAAAGCCACTAAAATGTATCACCAGGAACTTATTTTTTTATTTTCTTTATGCTAGTCAATAGTTATTTATTTGTTAAATCTTCTTGTATATACATTATTATATATACACCTAATGCGATAGAGTGGTCTTAGTAACGTTACTTTATATTCATTCGTTCGGTAATTAAATGAGATAGGATTTGGAAAAAACGTGAACAAACTACTGTAACGAGAATCTATCAATGTACAGAGGCATCGTCTTTTCTCAATATTATAATTATAAACATAGCATTACGCTTATATTCCCCGAAGGATTTGGCAGAACTGTACCTATAACACACCTTCGTTTTTACGAGTTATGTTTCAGTCCCATGCTATACGACGCAAGCCTCTTGCGACCAAAAGAGGATATCCAGATGATATATCCAATAACACTTCGTTCGACCCCGAATTCGAACCCATGCCCTCATGCTCAGTATTAGCGACCACTAGATCAACAAGGCAGACAGTCAGTGTTTCAATTATGACGTAGGACGTACCAATTTCCAAGTCATTCTCGTGCTTCACTGGATTCTAGTAAATGAAAACATCGTATCGGAACAATACTCAGAAAGTTAAACCAAACCAGCCTTTGTTAAACCAAGCAATAGGACCATTAATAGTTGGTGTTTTGTGTCATCAACATCTAACAACAACAACTGTGCGTATAGTGCTGAAAATGACTACTATCCGAATAGTTACTATTCATAACAAATGTTTGTACGATCTACAAATATTTGTTCCGGGTGTTCTGGGTATTTGCTATGTATAATAAAAAAATATCTATCCATGTAATGTATTGTATTAAGTATATCAGTCATCTAGCACCCATAACACAAGCTTTGCTTAGCTTGGGGCTAGATGATGCTGTGTGGATTGTCCAGCATTATTTTATTTATTTATTATTTATTTATTAAAACTTTATGCACAAGTAAAAAACCGTACAACGGCGGACTTAATGCCTCAGGCATTTTCTACCAGTCTACTTTAGAGTCACGCAGAAACGGAACATGGTAGGATAACGATTACGTAATTTAAGTTATCTTATAAACATCTTAAGCGCAGATTATATACTTTACAACGCACATAGTCATTACTTACTAGTTTAGTCATCATGTAGGCTAAGCACTCAAAGACTCTTTTGAAACTTCCGGTAGCCTCGGATGAAAATTCACTAACACTCATCGAACAAGTGTAAATTATGTAAATTGAATTTAAGATTATTATAACACTCATCTTACAATCAGTATCGTGTTACTTACTAACTGGCTAGTGGAGGTCAGATTGGCAGTTAGACTGGAAGCCAACCCAACATCATCATCATCAAGGTTTGGATGATGATGATGATGATAAAGCTCATTTTACATGAGCCAAACATGGTCTACACAAAAGACCATGTTTATTATAGACTCTATAGGTTTGTTCAAATGGGATAGTATCTTTAACTTGGTGAAAATAATCAGAGCAGTACCAGTGTTGACCCAGTGGTAGTGGCTCCGATTTACACGTTGTACCTACTTGGTGTGATTCATTTCATTTTGGCCCGTGGTCGGAAGCACTTTTGCTGAACACGAGCTCCTGGTCCAGGGGATTCCAGGGTCGAGCATAGTATTATTGGGTTATTACATCAGGAATATCTTAGTAGCAGCCCGGAGTCTCAATCTGTGCTCGGTTGATGGCAATAGGCTCGCCCCCTATTACATGGCACTTAAACATAACTGGCAAAATGTGGGTGTACAATAGGTACGCTTTTGGCTTATCCTTGGGGAATTTCAGGCGTGATGTTATGTTTTCGCTTGACTGCTCTCATAATGGTGAAGGAATTTGACATGTGGAAACCGGCATGGCCAAGAAAAATTTTAAGACAAGTGACTTCCAAGTAGAGGATAATGTAAATTGAGTTAGCGTTCCTTCTGTGCTTCTGTGTGTGAGAAGATCGTGACTAAATAAAAACAGCTGCAGGGGTTGATCGAAGGCTTTACCTTTGATCAACCCGTGCAGCTGTTTTTATTTGCCGCTAGCCGAGGTCAGTCTGTGGATGGGTTACCATTCGTAACACATCGAGACTCTGCTGTGCCTCGGAAAGTACGTTAAGCTGTTGGTCCCGGCTGTCATTTGTAGATCTTTGACAGTCGTCACGGGAAATCAGAAGCCCGAAAGTGTTGCCCAGTATCTGGGTTATGAAGGTCAGATAGGCAGTCGCTCCATGTATAATACTGGTATTCAGCTGCATCTGATTAGACTGGAAGCCGACCCCAACCTGTATTTGGGAAAGGCGAGGCAAATGATGAATTAGCGATACCAATTGTTATAATTCTGAGGAACAATCGACTGTTCTGAGAAGTGCCTTGGTTATTGTTAGACCATTGTAGTAGTGTTTATCGAGCCTATAAGCATGGTCCATAAACGAAGTAAAAGATAATCAAAACACTAATGGAGGTTTCATAACATCTATTAAAAACGCTGGCAACAACAACTCAAGCTGTAGTGCAAGCATAGAAAAGAAAGAGAAGTGATCATGTGATGTGTGTTTGTGTGTGTGTCTTTTGGAACCTTTTGGATCGCTGGTCAAGGAAAGAGATTAGATTACCCATATGTTTTTTTTTAAACTTGATTTAAGTAGTAATTTTTATACACATTTGGAGATTTTAGCCTCTTGTCAGCGCCTTTATTGGTGCCGATATCTTCCGATATATCGGTTGAGAAGCTAAACTAATTTTAGACTGATTTCATCTTTTCCTCTCTTTTATAACAAGAAATAAACGGATATCTTTAAGAGACGCCACATTTAGTTGAACTGAAACTTCCGAACAAACAAGGTTGACATTTAAAAGGCATCGACCAAAAACATGGTCAAGTTCAAGACATAAACTAATTTGACATCTCTTACTTGACATAGTATAGTATCTGTCAGAAAGAGATGCCAATTCTCAAGTTCAAGTTTAGTTTGTGAACAAGGGAATTTACCCGAGTATGTAATATTTTTCCTTAGTACTATTATTTCTCAACGTTTCTTAAAAGAAAAGGTCCACAATAACATACTTTAAGTATATTTATACATGTAGGACCTTTTGTGAAGTATATCTCATGTACTCACAATTCCGGAATCCCCAAGGTCTTTCTCGGTCGTCTGATTACGTTTTCATTTTAGTGCCATCAAAAATTCATTACAAACCACATGAGTTCTTTTTTTCTGTGAGTACTTAATTTTGACCTCGCGTCAATGTTAAGTCGTGGTCTAGGCTTCCTTTATGGGTTTTCGTAGTTTTGGAGGTATATATGACGTAATGCAATCAAGGAGGAGCAAGGAGGAGCTCGTGGCTAAATAAAAACAGCCACACGGGTTGATCGAAGGTTAAGCTACTCTAGCCGAGGTCTAAGCATGCAAGTCTGACAACCAGTCTTACCAAGGGGTATCGTATTGCCTCGCTCTATGTAAAATAATGGTATTCATCTGCATCCGGTTAGACTGGAAGCCGATCCCAACATAGTTGGAAACAGGCTAGGCAGATGATATGAAGTAATGCAATGTGTTTAAAATGAAAACTTCTTTAACCGCACTGAGCGGTTGTAGGTAAGGGCAAAACTTACGGGTTCGCGTCACTGACATTCTAATGTGACGTATTGCACCAGATTGATAGTTATTTCAAATTTAGAGTTTTCATTTCTGTAGGCAGGCCAAGTCGGCCTATTTAAAAAAAAAATGTGGCAATAATTTTATTTAACATACTAGGGAGGTGAATCCTTTTTCTAAACAATAACAGTCACACAGGTTTATCGACGCTGAAGTTACGCACGCCGAGGTCAGCTCGTGGATGAGTAACCATCCATAACATCGAGACCTCTCCGTGCTTCAGAAAGCACGTTTAGCCGTTGGTCCCGACTCTTGCTCTTAGATATTTGACGATCGTTACAGTTAATCAGAAGACCGAAAATTTGATAGCCAGTCTTATCAAAAGGTACCTTGTTACCCACCTACTAGGTGATGGAGGTCAGAAAAGCAATCGGTTTATGTAAAATACTAGTATTCAGTAGCGTCCGGTTAGACTCTCACAGAGCCGACCTCAACACAGTTGAAAAAGGCTAGGCAGATAACGATTTTAGCCAATAAAAATAAACATAATATATTTTTCGTGCTACTCGTATACTTGTTTTAAATTGGCACACCTACCTTATAATATCTATGCTTACTGACTAGTTCATTGTTAAACTGTAAAAATCAGTAAAATCTTTTGGACCACATATTTTTAATTTCATTACTTGCAACTTGTATAGGGCGTGCTGTAATATCTTGATGACGCAGTCGTTAAAGCTTCACCTTTGTTACACGAGGTTATAAGTTCTAAACGGGGCAAGTGCAAAAATGTGACTTCTAAAATTCTTGTCGTAGACTGCACTGTATTCGGTGAACGAAAATCGTTAAGAAATCTGGAATTATTCTAATTAATATTAGCTGCAAATTGCGATTGATGATCGTTTCCATGCCTTCTATGTATGAGGAGCGGCCGTTGCCCTGCAGTGGTACAGTGATAGGTTACTTGTATCTTGCACCTACTATTGGAGGTCCTTAGTCAGAATGTGAATAGACTATCCTCAGGTCAGGTTAAGCTTTTGTTCCAAAAAACACATACGGAATCATTTTATTTAAATTGCAGTGAAGATTTATAATTTTTATTAGTTATTCACGATAGTTTTCAATGTCAGACAGAGAATTTGCTATGGTGCATTACTTAATTACTTGCTATTCGATATACAAATCCATGTTTCCAATTTATGATACACTAATAAACTCGCGCCTTTCCCGATGGGAATATGCAGAAACTAAAGAAATCCTTCTATAATCCCTTTGCGTTGTTTAAATGCATGGCAATATATATTTCCACATTCCACAACAATTATGCCTACTATATCAAAGAAAAACTCAAATCAACTGTTGAAGTTGCAGTGCAAACTGAACTTTATGTGTGGGTGTTAAAGTTATTTTTCTGAAAGTAAATATTTGTTTGTGTATTTGGAAGCTAAATAGTAAACACAGTACAGCTAATTTCGATACTACCTACGATCTAATCTATATAATATTGTAAGAAGAATAAGAAACATGAAGATGGTTATACCTACATCACGAATATCGAGTTTATACTCAAACAATTTTACCGGCCATATTTTTGCTGTTGTTATTGCAATGTGATTTATTATTTATAAGTAATATTGCAATTAACATTATAAATAATTAATAAATCCCATTGGTGTTGTTTAGGCAATGTTGCAATGTCAAGTGCACACAGGTTGCACAAAAAATTTATGAATGTGAATGAAGAAAACCAGGTGTTAGGTGTAGGAGTATGAATGATGATAAAAAAAAAATAAAAAGTAAAGTACCAGCCTATTACTATCCCACTGCAGGGCAAAGACCTCTTCTCATACAGAGAAGGCATGAGCATTAATCACCACGCTTGCTCAAGACGGGTTGGCGATTTCAGACTTTTATTAATTATATAAATCTAGGTTTCCTCACGATGTTTTCCTTCACCGATGTCAGTGATGTCCAAGATAAACTTAGAAAGTACATGTGAATTGAAAAACACACATTGGTACTTGCCCAGGTTTGAACCCACAACCTCTTACGCAAGAGGCGAAACCACTGGGCCATCATGACTGTATGATGATTACTCGTGACGATTAGTAGTTTCCTATGTAACACAATAACTACATTAAAAGCGATCACTTGCGATAGGTGAGATAAAAATATGCTTTTAGTTACTGTAACATGCGACGGAAGATCGTTTTTAACTCGGGATAAGAACGTAGTAAGTGTTAAAAACCTTTAATCCTCATAATCGCACAGTCAAAACTCTTCGTCATGTATTATTACAAATAATTATGTAACTTTTATAACATATTTTTTTTTCTTTATAATATTAAATAGAAATGTCCTGTCCGTTGGCATACAGGATTATCCTAGTTTGAAGGACGGGTTTTACTTACTTCTACAGCCATTTATGAAAGTGATAAAAAACAACAGTTTCAGGCTATATTTTTTATTAGAAACAAATAAAAACTGCTTGAAAATTAGAGAAAACTTATTACTGATGGCATTACGTCAACAAACAATATTACACTCTTTATGTCATTGGTTTGTAGTCTGTAAGCCTTCTTAAAATAAATAAATAAATAAAATAATAAAACATAAATATAATATTTTATACACATGTTTGTTGGATGACCCTGAAAAATAGAATGTGATTACTCGAACAATTTAAATATTATATTATTATATTTTATTTAAAGTCAAGTTTACAGTTGGCAAATCTTTGTTTATTACCCACTTTAAACTTGAACTAATATACGTAACATGTCGTAGGTATACTAAAAGGAGCAGCAGCCTATTTGCGTAATAAACCCGGAAACTAAACTTCAGAAAGGCGTAATCTAGGCAGACTAGACCACACGTAGAAATGTATGTGCCAACCACCATTGTTCACACTACTATGCAAATAATTACAAAGACACATATGACGTCACATTCATCAGTAACACCAACAGCTAATCTTCTTATATAAGGAAATATGCGTGAAAACATAACTTATAACAGAAAGTAGTAAATCATTCAGCAGTCTATACTTCTAATGAGTGATTGTCGAAAGAGGATCGCGTGCGCCGTCAATTCACTCTCTAACTATTAGACCATTACTTTTTATTTCCTAACTATTCCAAATGACTAAGTAATGCACATAATGAATGCTAAGAAAATAGCTGTTAATGT
Organism: Phlogophora meticulosa; assembly: GCA_905147745.2. Taxonomy (NCBI): domain Eukaryota; kingdom Metazoa; phylum Arthropoda; class Insecta; order Lepidoptera; family Noctuidae; genus Phlogophora; species Phlogophora meticulosa. The sequence goes on from LR990525.1 coordinate 4,066,272, forward strand.
AATAAAATGTTATAATGCAACATTGTTTTATAATGATTGCATCTCCAGTTGCATCTGCACTTTGTATGGATGTTAAATGGATTCAATGTGTATTTATTTCTAAATTATTGTAGTGTACTTGTTTTATTTTTATTATCCAAGTAATACTTTATTATTAACTCCAATTGTATTGTGCTTTGGTAATAGTTTTAAGATAAGAGGAGCTCGTGGACAAATAAAAACTGCCGCAGGGGTTGATCGAAGGTTAAGCTACGTTTGCGTCAGTCTGTGGATGGGTAACCGTTCGTAACATATTGAAACTCCTTCCTCCGGAAAGCACGTTAAGCCCGTTGGTCCCAGCTTTCATTTGTAGATCTTTGACTGTCGTTACGGGAGTCAGAAGCCCGAAAGTCTGACAACCAGTCTTACCTAGGGGTACCATGATGACAGTTGCTCCATGTAAAGTGCCGGTAATCAGCTGTATCTGGTTAGACTGGAGGCTGACCCCTACATAGTTGAGAAAAGGCTAGGTAGAAGAAGAAGAAGGAGAATTTTGAGATCTTTGACAAAATATTTACTGAACGGTAACTTGATCAGAGTTTTGGAAACCATAAAGAAAAAAACAGAAGTCAGACATACCTATACTAGCCATGTCCGCTGGACCTCGCTACGATAGATCTGTCAGAAGCCATACATACATAGCTCTTTCACTGGAGCTTGCCACCACCTTGCGACCTTCTGGTGATGCTATTCCTTCTAGTGCATACAACATATGCACCGGAGTGAGTTTGAGGTAACCAGAGATATCGTTTCATTCATGAAAAGCTATATACAATAAATTTGCTTGCCTTAAACGATACCACGCGGTGTATCTTACTAGCTGTGAAGATAGCACCAGTAGTCCGCATAATGTCAGACAAACCACTCCTCTAAGAGAAATAAAGAAAAATATTATTTTGGGACACACAAGGGAAATATAACCACAAATAACTAAAACTACTAAGTAAAGAATTACAATTAAAATGACCTGTGCGAGGCCAAAAAGGCTCCCATCTCAGCATAAGCTACCGCATACCGCAGCGCTGTTTTCTGATAGGACCCACCGTGATGCCTCGGTCACACCTACGGAAATACATTTCATTCCTCTAAGTGGATAATAAAGAAAAAATAAAGTAAATATAGAAAGAAAAATGCGTTTATATATTGAAAAATAAATACACCATAAAACTATAATACAGAAAACTAAGATTATAATGCCCAAAGCTCCTCACCTCAGCATAATGTTAGATGGTTTTCAGCTGCAACCCATGAGTGCTATGGCACTCAAAAAGAAAATGCAAATAAAAAAGAAAAAAAAAAAGAAAGAAAAAGAAAATAAAAGAGTATGCTATGGAATAACAAACACATAGGGAAGTGTGTGTCCGATATATAAAATGTAAGAGAATTAATGAAACAAATAAAAAAAAGAATAAATACACAATTTTACTAAAAACTAAAACACTAATAAGGTCGACTGCCACCCACGATCCGACATCAGTTGTCGATTCCGCATATTATTGGCTATGACAAATGAAGAGACACGGGCGCAATCGGAGAGTAAATCGGTAAAGGAGCCCTGTATAAATGCCCAGATAAATACCTAGATGGGAGGAGTTTTGGAAAGTCGCAGTGCTTGATGCACACCTTCCCACGCCAAGCTAGACTGGGTTTTTCTCGGGTAGGGCTTGAGTGAGTTACCATCATGGTTAAAGAATTAGCCAATCAGCGTGAAAACTCGCTGATTACCCAGGGTACACCGAACGTATAGTGCCTCATTAGACACGTCGCTCGGGAAGGCTCCTTTCATGCTTAGCTTGCTAAGTTGTGTTAGTTCTGTTCACGTAAGGCATTCTAAGGCTGACCGCACTTTGGATGCGAATCAGTATCGTACGTAAGCGTATGAATACTGGTAATACGATTAGAGTGTGCAAACTGAGTACGTTTTACTCTGTCATAAACATGGGCAGTGTTCCGGTGATATCGCTTTCAATGCACAAAAGTGTTTAACCCCAACCATTTTGGATTGATTTTGACCTTCGGATCTGCCAATTTTAATAACGTATCTTAATCCCAATTTCAATCCGCGATCATAAAACTACGGCTTCTAATTCGCCATCTTAAGATTACAGATTGTAAATTCGGCCATTTATATGATTGGTTACAAACAAATCTCAATCTCCAGATTGGAATTGAAATACGTTAACGAAATTAGCAGTAAATCGGACTGTACTTGGAAGGTCGGCAATGTTCGTGTGTTCCTACATGTCCATACGAGTCAAATTCAAACGAAAACGTCCAAAGTGCGTGCGGCTTTAATACGTTCCTATGCAAAAATATTTAAAATCTCAAACAATGTCAATAACCAGAACAGAGGATGTTGTGTTGACATTCCAAAGTAACAGATATTGTTGTTTGCATTCTATAGATCATCATATAGATCCCGAGCATTGAATGTTAGTTTCTCATCATCTGTCTTTTCCTAACTATGTTGGGGTAGGCTTGAGTTTGACAGACCCATGAGGATTTTCCAAACCCGAATCAAAAAAAAAAAAGGCTTCCAGTCTAACGGGATTCAGCCGAATACCAATATTTTAGATCGACTGCCTATCTGATGTCCACAACCCAGTCACTGGGCAACACGATATCCCTTGGTAAGACTGGTTGTCAGACTTTCGAGCTTCTGACTACCCGTAACGACTGTTAAAGATCTAAAAATGGCAGCCGTGACCAACGGTTTTACGTTCCTCAAATTAGTTACTGCTCGTAGCAAATTCACGTTTTGAATGTCCTGAACATTACTACTTCGAAAACAATACATTTTGTCATAGCTGTTAATCTATCCTTCATTTTCAATTGATCCTAAAAAGTAAAAAAAGAAGTGTTTTTGGAAAAACTACTTTAACACTCATACATAAGGTTCTACTACTGCAAACTGCATTCGACCTGGCAATAATAAATACGTGGTTTAAAAAGAAAGACGATCATCTTATTACTTATAAAAGTGGCCACCACGCGACACAAATCGACTATTTCCTCATAAAGAGGAATAGTTTGATTTGTGTCAAAAACTGTAAAGTGCTGCCAGGCGAAGCATTAGTCTCGCAACACAGGTTGGTGATAGTGGAGGCTAAAGTACGTGTCCCCATCAGACATAACAAAGAACGACCCCCACCAAAAACCAAATGGCGTATGATAGAAAATGAGGAGTGCGGCAGATTGTTCAAAAACCAAGTCGTGGACAAAATGATTGAAATGAAAGATATGGAAGGGAAGTCTGTGAACGAATGCTGGAATGAGATGGCAGATTGTATAAGAAGAGTAGCAAAAGATATATTTGGAGAATCGAAAGGGAAAGGTATAATAGATAAGGATACATGGTGGTGGAATGAGGAAGTGCAAAAGTTACTTAAAGAGAAAAAAGTTGCGTTTAAAGAATGGCAGGGTGTGGAAAATGGGAACGATGGTTTGAAAGAAGAAAAGAATACAATATACAAAGAATGGAAGAGAAAAGCAAAAAAGGCGGTAGCAGTTGCTAGGGCTAAGGCACAGGAGAAGTTGTATGACTCACTAGATAGCCCTAGAGGCCAGAAGGAGCTCTATCGGATTACGAAAGCAAGGGAAAAAAGGACAAGAGATATTACTCATATAAAATGTATGAAAGATGATGTAGGTAAGGTTCTGTGCAATGATGATGAAATAAAAGAGCGATGGAAGGTTTATTTTGATAAGCTTATGAATGAAGAGAATGAATGGAATGGTATGGTACATGAGGCACCAGTAAATGAGGGTTTGGTAAGACAAGTTAGCATGGATGAAGTAAGGCAAGCAGTAAGAAGTATGAAAAATGGAAAGGCCATGGGCCCAGATGATATACCAGTAGAAGTATGGAAGGAACTAAAAGAAGATGGATGTACGTGGCTGACTTTATTCTTCAATAAGTTGTTGCATGAGGAAGTGATCCCACAAGAGTGGTGCAATAGTTCACTAGTGCCCATCTTCAAAAATAAAGGGGATGTACAGGACTGCAACAACTATCGAGGGATAAAGCTCCTGTCGCATAGTATGAAAGTATGGGAGAAGGTGATAGAGAAAAGATTACGAGAAGAGAGTGAGATTTCCCAAAATCAGTTCGGGTTTATGCCAGGTAGAGGAACAATGGACGCCACCTTTGCACTCCGCCAGTTGTGCGAGAAGTATAGATGTGCACATAAAAACTTGCACATGGTGTTCATTGACCTAGAAAAAGCGTATGATAGGGTGCCTCGGGAAGTGTTGTGGTGGGCCTTGAAGGAGAAAGGTGTGCCTGGGAAGTATGTTGAGTTGATTCGTGCGATGTACAGCCGATCTAGTACCTATGTCCGGTCGTCTGCAGGTAACACTGACAAGTTCAGTGTGGCTGTAGGATTGCACCAAGGGTCGGCCTTAAGCCCTTACCTCTTCCTGTTAATAATGGACGCACTGACGTCGGAAATACAGGAAGAGGCACCCTGGTGCATGCTATTTGCCGACGACATTGTCCTTGTCAGTGAAGATGGACCTGAGATCCAGGGTAGATTGGAGAAATGGCAACAGAAGCTGGAGAGTGTAGGCTTGAAAATCAGCAGAACCAAGACAGAATATATGTTCTGCGATTTCGGCGGTCTCTCCAGCCCTGAAGCCATTGCGCTTGATTGCGTGCTCCTTCCGATCTGCTCCGACTTTCGGTATCTCGGTTCACTAGTGCAAAGTGACGGAGGAATAGATCGGACTGTCAAGCACAGAATAAACACAGGGTGGATGAAATGGCGGCAGGTAACGGGAACAACTTGCGATTCCCACGTTCCCCTTAAACTTAAAGGGAAGATCTATAAGTCAATGATAAGACCTGCCGTCTTGTATGGATCAGAATGTTGGGCCACAAAAGGACTGAATGAAAGGCAGTTGCATGTAGCTGAGATGAGAATGCTAAGGGGGATGTGTGGTGTTACGCGAATGGATAGAATAAGAAATGAGTATATAAGAGGAAGTCTGAAAGTGGCGCCTGTGACAGAGAAGTTGTGTGGAAATCGGCTGTCATGGTATGGGCATGTGATGCGAAGGAATGAGGATCATGTTGTGAGGAAAGTTTTGAGTATGAATGTAGAGGGTTACAAGAGTAGAGGGAGACCCAGGAAACGATGGATGGATTGTGTGAAAGTTGATATGGCTAAGAAGGAGGTGACTTCTGAGATGACGGGAAATAGAGATGTATGGAAGAAGAAGACATGCTGCGCCGACCCCAAATGAAAAATTGGGATAAGGGCAAGAGGATGATGATGACATAAGGTTCAGTATGCTCAAGAACTTCAATTTTTTTTGAGAATGTTTCTTTAAGTACTTTTTCATATTCATAGAAATCGACTTATTTAACCCTGAATTGAAGTTGATATTTGGTTAAGAGAAAATAACATCAGTCGGAAATATATAATATCTAATAGTTTTATCGTATAAAACTATTTGATGGAGGAGAAACTTAACACAAAGGTAAACTTAGGTATTAGTCTGAGTGCGCCGCCGCCCTTCGTGTTATTAATAGTTACATTCAACAATGATTCATTACCTTAAATGTCTATTTATAGTAGGTACTAGCTGCCCCAGCAAACGTTGTTTTGCCATATAAAATATTTGGGGTGGACCACCCTTATCATTTAGGGGTATGAAAAATAGATGTTGGCCGATTCTCAGACCTACCCGATATGCACACAAAATTTCATAAGAATCGGTCAAGCCGTTTCGGAGGAGTATGGGAACGAACATTGTGACACGAGAATTTTATATATTAGACTTACACTGGCATCTATTTACCTGCTGTACTTTGATTATGACCGTCAAGAGCCTTTTTTTTGTTTACGGGGGGAATCTTCAAAAGGCGCTTTGGGGAAAAGACCAGGGCGTGTGGGATTCTTACCTCACTAAAACCAACCCGGTGATTACCATCAACACATGGAAAGGGTCCCGTTACCTGACTATCATGAGCCTAGCATAGTCACAGCTATGTTGGAATCGGCTATTAGAGTCTTCTTGTTTATGTCTGTCCCTTTCTTGTTTCATAAGAGAGAAATAGTTGGCAATAACTTTATTTTCTTTCACATGTCAACAAGGAAATTGGCACAATTGAAGAAGTTATTTGTACCCAGCATTTGCATTCTTTGGTGTGTTAGTAATCCAAATAACTAACAAACATTAAATTAAAACAAACACTACGATAAAACGAAACAAAAGACTTTTTAAACACACATCACATATACTAGTCATCGACTATCCAGTCTCGCATAATAATATTATCATTACTTTCCAAGTTAATTGCAAAAGAATAGAATGAAATGAATAAAAGTAACCGATATGTGTACAATAGCGAATAAAAACAATATATCGTGACGTTGGAAGTATGGTTCCGGGCATACACTTGTTTTTCAGACCCGGTAAGGTATGTCCGACGAATCCAATACGATAAATCAGTAAACTAACGGAAAAGTAAATTATTGTGAGTAATTATGTGGGTATTAACTGTAGGTAGAGTTCATTAACTCTTGCCGTGACCACGAATGCAACCGCCATCGCCAGCTGTTCGTGCTCAATGTATACGAGGTCTATTGTACAAAGGTTAGAAGGGACATTGACGCACAACCTTTTATTTTTTTCGGGATGGCGTGTCAGACCTTTTTTTACTGACTAAAACCCATCCATGTTTCGTCCTTGCCCTTTACGTTCCAGGTCATGGTAACTCTTTCGAACATCTTGCAAACCTGGTAGGCTTCAGCTCCTACTAAGCCCCATCAATCGACGCACTACCCAAGGGTCAATTCACGTTTTTTAAGAACGTTTGCATCTAATCTCAGTCAATCTGACATAATTACGTCTAATCTACGAATAACTTCATTTTTGACATTGATTGTCGCTTAGATAAGATTGCGACTAAATTTTGAACATTTTCATCACGGGATCATCAGATCACGGGAATTGGCGTCCAGATGTCATGTCCAGCAAATGATTGTAGACTGCCCGGTGTTGATCTTTTTTCGTCTGCGTTTTCCTAACTTATACATCATTCATAAAAAAACGTAGAGTTGGGAAAAAGTTCAAGAATAATTTTAACACCAGGGGGTCTAGAACCATGGTCGAATCATGAATAGTGTTTTTAAACCATTCGTTGCCACTATATATTTAGCTACGCTTTGGAATGGGCGACTAGCTTAATTTATCTGATTCTTTGACTATTCAAAAGCAATTGGTTTATTTGAAATAAATGCTTTGACTTTACTTTAACTTTAGAACGCCATAGTGTGCCAGGCGATGCCCAGACTCATACAGTCAAAATTAAATCTGAGGCGTGCTACACACTTATTCGGACATGTTCGATATGACAAAATTTCATGAACAAAAAAGCCGAATGGTACCAGCAGGTCACATGTCAGTAGAATACTTTGACCTTGGGTTCACCCAACGTAGTATGAAGATTCAATAAAATGCAAGTCAAGCTTACACTGGTTTATTCACCACTAACGTGCGGGTACTGTACAGCGTGCCCAGAGGTTACAGGTGAACTAAATTACAATATTATTGCAAGCGATAATTACTGTCAAAACTATATAGCTTAAACTTTTTACATTCTATTTTTTTTTAATTTCAGTTGGATATTAATTTCGTAATAAACATTGCTGAAATTTCATATAATTGTTACGATTCAAACTTGATCTACTTAAGTTAGGATAGCTACTTAAGGTTGATAGGACAAAAGCCGGACAAGTGCGTCTTGCATTGCAGTTAAAAAAAAATCTCCCCCAAACATTCCAGACGCAAATATTATTTTGCACGCAAAAAAATAAGAGATTTACCATGTTCTTTTGTAAAAATATAATAATACCAGCCTGTTACTGTCCCACTGCTAGGCAAAGGCCTCTTCTCATATAGAGGAGGCAAGAGCATTAATAACCACGCTTGCTCAAGACGGGTTGGCGATTTCAAACTTATATTCATTTTAAGTCCAAGTTTCCTCACGATGTTTTCCTTCACCGATGCCGGTGATGTCCATGATAAACTTAGAAAGTACATATGAATTGAAAAAGTCACATTGGTACTTGCCCAGGTTTGAACCCATAATATCGTGCACAAGAGGCGTAAACCACTGGGCCATCATGACATGTAAGAGAGACCTATGTAGACTTATTTTAATCTGTTTTCCTGTAATCTGTAATTAAAAAACTCATTTCTGAGCCAATTTTTTTCATTCGGATGCATGGAGCTTTAAAAAGACTACGAATGCACATGATTAATTTCAGAAGCCATTTCTAAGATTTTCTCAGTAAAGCAACGTGTCGATGATTTTTTTTGGTACCGTTAGCAAACGACAGGATGTAGACGTTGCATTAAGATTCTTGTGCATATTTTAATTAAAATTCGTATTATTTGTTATATTGCGTTGCTAGTTAGAACATTTCTTCACTTTTGTTTTATTTACACTTATTGCAAGACTAAATCAGCACCCAATGAGTAGGTCAATGAGATTATTGTGTTGACTACGCTCCGTACTAAAATTTAGACAGTGATTTGATTATTTGAAGTGAGTGAATTTTATTATTTTCACATTATTCTGGAAATCTCCCTCCTACTCGTGAGTTGTCTATGCTAGTCTGGAAGTCTTTCAGCAGACTTCAGAAGACAGATTAGACGAAGCAAATTCAACCATGACTCCAGTCTGGAGCAGAAGTGTTATGCTGTTCCACAAACGATAAGACGCTTGATATCATGTCCAGCGTGCCCTCTATACCATATCACACTGCGGGATTTGATAGATACACAGATAGCGCTAAGCTCGTTGGTAAGTTCCTTGCCGACTCTACATTATAGATTGCCCGGAATTTGCTAAACAGAAGAGGAGAATTATGAAGATATTTATTCTTGGCGCAGTGGTTAAGGCTTTGCAAGGACCTATGTGACTTTTTGAATTCATATGACCTACTTTCTAAGTTCATCGAGAGGAAACCTGTACTTATAATTAATATAAGACTGCAAACAATTCCTGCTCTGTATGGGAAGATGCCTTTGCTATGCAGTACGACAATAATAGTCTGGTATTACATCTTTATTCTTGTACTTTCTTCTTGTGACACGCATTGAAGACTCGCAATTTCAAGTCCATTATGATTTTTCACAGAGAAGGCAGACACCTACTCTTAAACTATCAAAAACCGAACTTGAACTACAAACTCAGGCATTTACGTAACACTATCCACTTGTAAGACCTCACGTAATCAATCACTTGTCATCGGAACTATGACGAAACGTTGGGACCATTGCATCGTTACAAAGAGACTGACAGATTTGAACCACTGGACTGGAGAACCGGGGTTGTGACGTAATGGTTCTGCTGAAGAAATATTTTTCTCAATGTTTCACAAGATTATGAAACCTGAGATAGCAGATAGGGTGAGCAGTATATCAGCAGCATTTTCCGTGCGTTCAAGCGTTTTTGCCATACCTACTATTGGAATTAAATGTAAAATGTAACAGCTCATTATTTAGGACCCATTAATATCAGTGTTAATTTTAAACCGTCGTGCTAGGCAACCGGGCCTAACCCAGTTGTAAACGTCCTTTTGTGCCTCTTAGCCTAGCTCTGTTCTGTCGCCCTGAGGGAAATGGAAATTATGTATTTTTCTAACTCCTCCGCTGTTCTTTTCTGATTAATTTCGTTGCGGGATCCAAGACAGTTGAATCGTTTCTCCCTGACTCGTCGGGCTTCATTGTCTCGACGCTTTTCTGGAAATCGCCACTATCGATTCTGGTTTTCAGGAGTTGGTTTGGGAATAGTGTGGCGGGCTTGTCCCATTTAAAAAAAAAGACTATCTGCAGAAAGATCAGAGACCAATTAAAAAAATAGACAGTCATTATTTTGGCATGACCATGAAGGAATATCTTTATTTTGGTAGTACAAAGTGTCCCTCAAAGGAAATTGGGGGGAACCACCTTAAACGTCCTTAAACTCTTATGAGTATCTAAATCATACGAACACTTTCTTGTAGAGTTATAAACTAAAAAGGCCAGTTGGGTTTTATCGTAAAGAAATATCAAATAGATATGAGATTTATTTATAATTCAGTATTAAAAAATGGTTTCATAAGATCAGCGAAGCGCAGTTTAGATAACACTGTACTATTTCGCTTTAAAGTAATGAATATTGCATCATGAATTTGTTATTAATTACTTTACAGCATAGAATTGTGTGATATAATTGCTTTATAATATACCGTAGAACTGAACTGAACTGCCACTCTTAGCTACACAGAATTTTATAGCATAATTGAAGATGATGATTTCATTTATGTTAAAGTTAATAGAGGATCTCAAAAAGACGTGTGACGTGTAAGTTAAGCTGTCAAAGAACAGTCAGCCATAAGTAAATAACTTAAAAACCGCTTACCTGAGCTCCATCCTATTACAATGGCATTTGACTAATTAAAAAGATATGCCTGTTAGAGATGTCAAAGAGATTTGTTTCACTCTAATTAGAGGACCGTGCTACTAAGTAGGAAGTTCAATTATTATAGCAATGTTGAGAACTTGAAACAAATGCGTCACCGTTTTGCAATAAATGCGTCGTTTTTACGAATGAAAATTTAATTGAAGAACCAACATTTTGAGCCTACTAAAATTGTTGTAAATATGACAAATCAAGTAATAAACCCCAGATTTACTAGCTAAAAACAGCTTATACCAAGATGTAATCCTTTTGCAACAAAAATAACGTCTTTTGATACAGACTATTTTGTACAAGCACTTCGCCCGCGAATTCGTCCGCGTGGTTATAGTACTTTTCACTACGAACTTTAACATCTCTTCCACCCTCTTCAAGAGTAGTTTTGAAAATAAAATATAATCTATATTACTTACTGATAATGTAGCTTTCAATACGTGAAAGAATTATTGAAATCGAAAAAATTACAAACAAACTTTTGACAAATATACGAACAAACAAATCTTTCCTCTCTATTATATTAGTTTAGATAGAACTAGAATCCAACTTGTCTTGTAAGATGCTTTATCGTATTCACCTGCACTTAAAGTTTTTATGTATTTTTAATTCATTAATCTGCCAAGAAGTGGTAGATGGCTCCCAATTCGAGGGGCTCGTGTCTAAAAAACAGGCTCAATCTAAGGCTAAGCTACATTTGCATACTATAGGTTCCCGAAAAGTAAGTTAAGCCGCAGGTCCCGACTGTCATTCGTAGGTTTTTGACAGGCGCGTGGATGCGTATCACTAATTAAAAGCCGAAAGTCTGACAACGAGTCTTACCTATAGGTTTTGTATTAACTAGAAACTGGGGTCTCAGGATTGGCAGATGGTGCTCAGTTCCTAAATTTTGTTTAGTAGATATTGATTCAAAGTAATTTTGTTTTACTTATCAATGTTTTTTTTTTCAGACACTAAAATCGACATGCGAGTTCATAAAAACACAGCTTTGCACCATAGCAATATCTCTAACGCTGTTCAACTCAGTCCGCCTCCCGAAGGAGGCCTTTAAATATGGAGCAGTTCCCTACCTGGTGGTCTACTCGTTCTGGCTGCTGGCTGCGGGCCTGCCAACGACGCTGCTGCAGCTTGCCATGGGGCAGCTCAGCCAGCAGGATCCTGTTGGGGTGTGGAGAGCTGTGCCTATATTGAGAGGTCTGATTTTAGTGTATTTATTTCTTTCCAGATTTGGATTTGGGTTATACATTGTTAAAGAAAATCTGTGTGCCTAGTGGGTTATTGATTGCAATTGTCAGTCATAAAAATATGAAGCATTGTAGTTACACCTTTAGCATTGTTTTCACCTATAGGTTAGTAAAGATATATTCTTTCAATAAACTCACGACTATTTCTTATACATAGGAGTAGGCAAATAGTATAGAACGCCAACTGCTACGCTACTAATCTTAACATTCTCCTTTTGATTTGTTTACGCTCATAAATCTGGTCATACACGCACTTCTGTGGCTTTACTAAGCACTTGACTTTTCTGAACGATGTCACCAATGATGTCTGTAAATTTACTTCTAGGGCGTCCTTTCCATAATATTTTTCCAAAATAATTTTATCTTCACATCCTTAACGCAGACTTACTTCACTAAAACCGCAGTCTAGGTACACAAGCACATGACGTCATAATATGTATACCATGTAAATGTGCAGACAGTATACATAGTTACGATGTTAAGCCTACAGTTAGATAAAACTCAGCCCCTACCTTGTGTGTACAACGTGGAATCCGATTATAATGTTCATATAGGTGCAGTGGCATTTCTTGTGTGTTTAGCTCTTGAAGTATATTCTCCGTATTTTGATCCGAATGAATAAAACTAGAATCCTGATAATACATAATCTGGTCATTATTAAAAGGAAATTTTAATAATGACCATTTAAATTGCGATTGCTGCAAACTTTATTTATGAGGTAATCCGATTTAAAATATATAGTTTTACTAGCTGACCCGGCAAAAGTAGTTTTGCCATGTTAAGCAAGATAATTGTTTGGGGTGGACCACCCTTATCACTTAGGGGTATGAAAAATAGATGGTGACCGATCCACAGACCTACTCGATATGCTCACAAAATTTCATACAAATCGGTCCAGCCGTTTCGGAAATATATTTACTTAAAATAGTAACTATAACAAAAAAAAAGACCGTGTATAGAGGGCCAGCACATCAAACCACCCCAATCTATTAAATTAATTTTATTAAAAAAGTACAAGTTCCATGTTTAATTGGGATAAGTTGACAGTTTTGGGTAGCTTGATGTGCTGGCGTCTGTACATAACGTCTCTACATACGTAATGTATAAAAAAACTTTACAAATTTTACTAAATTTAATAAGAAGTTGTTATTGTGTTATAAAATTGAAGATACTCTGTACATAATTATTAATAATTTTAAATTACTTCCATGTCTGCCATCGCCACTAATACAAAACAAAATAAATCAGTTATATTTCCGCTCATAAAACAGGAACATAATAGATATATATATTTCCAGGTGTCGGTTACTTAAAAGTTCTGACGTCATACGTGTGCTGCGTGTACTACATGGTTTACGTAGCTCTGTCGTCTGCTTACCTCGTGTGGATTGCCAAGGGGTCCTTCCCTTTGAAGGATTGCACTAAACTGCACATAACGCCGGTAAGCCGCTTTGTTCCTCATTGTTGTATAAAATGTGGGGTATTTAAATAACAGCAAGGTTTTTAGGTGTAAAGGGAAAAATGCATATTACAGGTACTTTAAGAACCAACCTGAATATAGAGGTACAGGATTATCGCTAAAAGGCGTATTTATATTAATTGAAGAATTAATTTGTAGGTTTAGGTACTTTTATACTACATGCCAAGTGCCTCACAGCCACCGGCTGTCTGACCACTTCTAAAATATGAGTTATTATTTATCTCACAGTGTATATCTGAATTTATTATTACAATAAACTTGTAAATGCCAAGAATGTTCTAATACTCACATTACTGGAAAGTTTTTATGGGTTTTGGATCGCTAATCAACTCCATGGATGGTATACACATGCATCAAACACTATTTAATATATAAAGAAAGATGTGACACTACCGCTGGCTTACAAGTGATTTAATTAATTTAATTCGCGCGGCGGTCGAATGTGCGCCTGCGACGCAGGAGGTTGCGGGTTCGACACAGCATCATCTAGCCCCAAGCTAAGCAGAACCTGTGTTATGGGTACTAGATGACTGACATACTTAATACAATACATTACATAGATAGATATTTTTTATTATACTTTGCAAATACCCAGAACACCCACCGGAATAAATCTTTGTAGATAGTACAAACATTTGTCCCAAGGCGGGAATCGAACCTGCGACCTCTTGCGTCTCAGGCGGACCTTCGCCCGCCGCGCCACATAGGTCGTCAAATATGTAGTTATAACAGTCACGATTGCTTGATATGCATTATGTGTGATCATCGTTCAAACGTACATATGTTTTTTTTATACCGACGCGATTAACCTAGGTTTTATTTTTGTAGTAAATTACGAGATTTTCAGAAAAGACATAAAGACAAAATATATCGATTTATTTCTGTATTATTTATTTAAACTTAATGTTTCAGAACGGCTATGAAAATAAAATGAACGCAACCGAGTGTTTCAAGTAAGTATAATTATAAATTGATCATAAAAAAATATCCTATAATAAGAGTATTTTGAAGGAAAACCTCGAGAAGGAAACGTGGACTTTAAATAAATATGAGTCCGAATTTACCAAGCCGCCTTGAGCATGTGTGTTGATTAATGCTCGTACTTCCGTGTATGAGAAGAGGCCTTTGCCCTGCAGTGTGACATTAAGTGCCTGGTATTTTTTTATTTCCAACAGCAGTAGAACTTAAATCTGATTTCTTTAAAACACGATAACTGTACCCATAATCCTAACAAAGATTTTCTATTCTAACTTTCAGTTCAACATTTTTGGCGCCATTCGCTGAACACCCCCAGTATCTTGGCATAATGGCGATTTTAATATTTCTTCTATGGTTCTTCGTGCCCATTCTGTGAGTAATAATACTCTTATTACATGTTATATTTCGTTCGTTGCCTGTAATAAGCCATTTGTTAGAAATATCTTAAGGTTTCGCCTGAAAATTTTCTTAAAAGAACATTGGGTATTGTTTTAAAAGAATACCGAGATTAAATTCTTGATTTTTATGAGTATCTTACATGGAAGTGGTAAAATCAGTTTCGTTTAAGGGGATTTTCTTTAGTAAAAAGAAATACTTCAGCTTTTCACCCGGATGCGATTCTAAAATTGAATGAAACCATTTAAAAACACTTTTCAGTTTATCTAGTACCAAAGGACCACATTGTGCTTTTGTCTCACAGATACATTAATGCATTCAAAATACCACAAAAAATGTAACTTCATTTTAATCCACTACATACATGCATAAACATCACGCCTTTTTGCTTACGCCATGGCAGTAGGCTGACACTAAGGAACGCCACCTATTTAAATACCACTTATTACTTTTGCTTCGTTTACGTTCATACAACATCGCCTAGTACAAATGCTTAACGTAAACGTATTTTGTAATTAAGATTATACGTTTCACATAAAATATTTATCTTCAAGATTTGATTAATATCCGTGATTATCACTCGCTGTGATTGCCTTATTAATTTGCATTTTAATGATTATATGAAGAAAATAGAAACAGATATGCCAAGTTATCAGTTTACTCTAAAGAAGATTCAAATCATAAGCAATTTTTAGAACGAGTCCTGGTTCTATTCCCGGGTCGAGCAATGTGTTATTGGGATTCTTATTCCGAATATGTGCCCGGTTGATGGTAATAGAGGGTCCTATTACATGGGACTTAAACATTACTGGTGAAATGTAGGTGTGCTGGTACCTGCAGTATGGAATACAGGCGTGATGTTATGTTTTAAGATTAAATTTGGTCTTGTTTACTATCAATTAGTATACATAAAACAATATTCATTATTCTTAAGAGCATAACGATTACATTCAGTTTTAAAATGAGTAGTCCCGTATGTCTTTTGTTTTGAAACAAAAACAAAATAACTACACAATCATTTAGCATAATTAGTATGTTTTGTGGAAGCAAAACCTGCTTAAATATTTGTCTAAATAGTATGTTTCTATTTAGGAAATGTGGTACGTGTTTTCCGGTTGTCAATTGGGTATTTGACTCTGAACGATTTTAATTCGGCTTCATCAAAATATATGTATTTGGTAACTGAAAATGTGGTCTAGTTGCACTATGTTTAGTACGAATTAGTGTACAAAATAATCAGTCTAGTTTTACTAATAAACACTTCAGTTTATTCAATTAAAAGTTCAAAAAACATGATTAAACTATTCACAGTGTATTATCAATTTCACGCTCTGTTTATTTTACTAGTAGAATTTTTCGAAAACCATTTGAGGACGCATTTAGGCGATTGTTAACCTTATACTACCTGGGATAGTACGGATTTCAATATAATGAGAGGTCAGCTTAGGCTGGTAGTTTTATCAGACTTGCCTACTGTACGCGAGTGATCAAACAAGGCTCCATCCATTTTAAGGCGTATTTGGGAAGGCCTATATGACAGGCTTTTTCCTTGATAAAGAAGGATTAGTCGAAATATCTCTATACTACATACGACCACATATTTCCCGTGACAGACAAAGCATACTCCGGGACAACGTGCACGTAAAACTTTTCACGGAACAGACAATAGATAGATGAAGATTATTTTGATCAACCAACACTGCATCTATTAAATGATACTCTCTTTCTAACGCCTCTTGAATCATCCTGAAAACATACAATCAGGGAAAATAGTTTTTTTTTCACTTTTGAAAACATGCATATATATCTATACTTACGTTATTTTATTATGAGGGTAGGTAGAAACTACAAAACGCTAATACATCAATTTGTTAGTATTTATCTAACTTTTCCGCTGTTCTTTTCTGATTAATTTTGTTGGGGGATCCAAGACAGTTGAATCGTTTCTACGAGCTTCGTTCCGTAGCCACTGTTGATTATGGTTTTCAGGAGTTGCAGTGGTAAATGTCACAAAGACAAAAATACCGTCTCGTTTATGACGTGCAAGTGACATTCAATTTTAAGGTGGTAAATAATTTATTTCTCTTAGTGTACCTACCTGTTAATGCAAATTCAGGAAACGATTTTTGTTTTTAAAAAGGAATATCGCTGCACAACTTAATACCATGAGTTTAGTACATGATTCTGGACCCTCCAGTGTCGACAGTTTTCGTCGAATTTTACTTATTTCCACGTTTTATTAAGATGTTGTTTTTCCTTTAAACTGTTATAAAATATAATTTCTATGTATCCTAATGAGGATTTTGATGTATGAAGTGAGTTATTTACTTTTTAATTTAAAATATCACTGGGTAATTATTTTTTTATTCTCTGAGTTTTAATGGGGCTGACATGTGATGACCAAAAGCCTCTAAATAAATAAAGATTAAAACAAAATATGTGTCACTGCGTTCGATAGAAGTGGTGACACGATGTTATAGTTTAAAATAAATATTTAGAAAAATTGCCGACAAAAAATTTCAACACTAGATAGAAAACTGAACTTACGGTTTCAGGTTATGCGTCGATGTCGTCATGGTCCCTTCTTCCATGTGTATTTTACCCACCCTGATAATTTGGTCCTTTAATCCCAAAAGCAAATTTCATGACACATCTGACTTTCTCTTTTTTCAGTTTGTACCGCCTCCACAAAACTTTGAAAACGACACTTGCCTTTTTGACCATAGTTATCGTAATTATCGCCATACTGCTATTTTCATTTCTGGCTAAGACCGCAGTTCTTAATTCGTTGTTCGAGTCATGCGTGCAATGGACGTCGCTCTCGCAGCCTTACATCTGGCACAGTACGTTGGTACAGGCGCTGATGTCAACGCAAATTGTCAGTGGATACCTGACCAGCGCTGGTGGATCTGTTTACAGGCATTCTGACGTTCGGTGGTAAGAGTTATTCATTTACTTGTGTTTTCGATAGGAAACCGGTATGTCCACCTGACACCAAACCGTATTGGGATCGTGTGGTAGAATGAGGTTCACTTCTTGTTAGAAATAGAAGGTTTTTCCACAGTTCTGAGAATATGCTGATTGTGCTGCAGCTTTGTGATGTCAACTGCAAGTCATACATTTTAACAGTTTTTCATTAACCGACCTCATCATAATTGGGAATACGCTGGATAGATGACGACGATAAGTAAATTAAAAAAAAAACAATCACTTGAGTTTTCTTACTGAAGATCTAAGTTTAGTTTTTTTTTTATTTTAACTAAGTCAGGTAGACTTTACTGGAATAATTTCACGAAATATTCCAGCACACAAATGTACCTACCTACTGCAATCAGTAAGCAAGCAGATCAATATCTGCCAGGATACATTAACCACTTAGCTTTTAATTTTCCCACTGCCTTCTCTCATAGATGGGGCTGTGCCTCACACAGGTCTATCTATGAGAAGGCCATAAAACAGCTGGCGTATCCATTGCGGGTTAAAAGATGTCACTCCAACTGTTAATAACACGAAATAACTATATTCGAGCACTATATCAATGTTATTATGTTAATTGTTACACATCTAGACATAAACATAACCTTTTCAAACCATTTTCTTTTCCAGGACATCAGCCCTCGTACTTATGACAAGTATATTCGCGGGTTGGCTCTGGGTGTTACTCTGGGAGTCCATTGGAGGAACCAACAGAAAAGATACCAGTTTTATATCAATTCTAGTCTTAATATACCAATCTTCTGTATCTGAGAAGAGGAATAAGGAGTGGCCTCTGCTTGCTTTTGGAGTAGTATTCTTCTCTGGTATTATTAGTGTGGTATGTATATAATAATATATTTAATATTTTAAGCACACAAATGTGCAGAGATGGTTATCTCGTTTATGTTTGTTTAAAATAAATAATAAATAAATAAATAATGCTGGACAATCCACACAGCATCATCTAGCCCCAAGCTAAGCAGAGCTTGTGTTATGGGTACTAGATGACTCATATACATAATACAATACATTACATAGATAGATATTTTTATTATACATAGAAAATACCCAGAACACCCGGAACAAATATTTGTAGATCGTACAAACATTTGTCCCAAGGCGGGAATCGAACCCGCAACCACCTGCGTCGCAGGCGGACCTTCGCCCGCCGCGCCACATAGGTCGTCAAAATAAATACTATTAATGTAAGAACCTTCTCAATGCATACTAAAAGCTTCTTTTAGGGCTTTTTATTTTGACTTAGACATGAGCTTAGTTTTAGGGCCAAAATATCTTCACTGATTATGGGTAGTGATACTGATAAATACAAATAAATATAAATGATGCTGGACAATCCACACAGCATCAACTAGCCCCAAGCTAAGCAGAGCTTTTGTGATGGGTACTAGATGACTGATATACTTAATACAATACATTACATGGATAGATATTTTTTATTATACATAGTAAATACCCAGAACACCCGGAACAAATCTTTGTAGATTGTACAAAAAATTGTCCCAAGGCGGCAATCGTACCCGCAACCTTCTGCGTCGCAGGCCGACCTTCGCCCGCTGCGCCACATAGGTCGACAACAACATAGATCATCTATAGATGTATTTTGGCTGGAATGATGATAATGATCTACCTGCTAGTAGCAAAATCTTGTATATCAACTGGATATATAGTCTAAACATCTAAGTGTAATTAATGACTTAAAATTAACATATTTACAAAAACATAATAGAATAAAAGCCGACCACGACACTCAGGCGTAAAAGTACTCCTCCGCATCGCATTCGTCTGAAAACGTGCCCAAAAGACTGGCAGTATTGCCACGTTGGATGGCAGTACTAATTCTTTGGGCAAAAAATGAGCCAGCCCTTTGATCACGTGAAGTGTCGATCAGTCGACGAGAAATGTCCTTGTAAAGGAGACGTGCATTCGGGCCCTGCCCGAGCGTTTTAACAGCAAACAGCTCAAAACTGTAGTTTCCAATAAGGTTACGGTATTTGCATCTAAGTTGAGTTTGCCCATGCCATATTATTAATGTTTTATAATATTTGGTTCACCACTGCGGTGCGGTAAAACATTAATTTGATCTCAGTTATAACGATTTATTTCTAAGTTGTGGTCATAATTACGAACTTGAAAAGGACATATTGTTACATTCACTTTTCATCATCATCTGCCTAGCCTTTTCCGTTGGCTTCCAGTCTAACAGGATGCATCTGAATACCAGTATTTTACATGGATCAACTGCCTATCTGACCTCCATAACCCCGTTACTGGGCAACGACTGTCAAAGAACTACAAATGACAGCCGGACCAACGGCTTAACGTGCTTTCCACGGAGGATCCTCAGACTGACCTCGGCAAGCATAGCTTAACCTTCGATCAACCCGTGCGGCTGTTTATATTTAGCCACGAGCTCCTCATTGTTACATTATCTTTTATAAAATATATAACACTTACCCTGTGTTTTGCTATAAGTGGAGCTGTTTTACTTTTTTATTATGGGTTCACACAAAAGTAAACCTTATTATTTTAATGTTTCAGTTGATACTTCTATACCCAGTTTACGACAAGCTCCAACGAATGACAGGCGACCACTGGCGCGTCTTCGCCTGTGCCACCTCAGCGGTTGGCACTGCCCTCACCGTGGCAGTACTAGCCCGAGGGTTGGAAGTAGCTACCATTTTGGATGAACTGGTGGTACCAGTGCTAGCCGTGTTCACATCTGCCGTTGAGGTAGTTGGATTTGTGTTTATTTATGGTGAGTGCATATGTCAACTTTTTAAATATGGTTTAAAAATAGTTTTAAAAATGAATGACTGCAAACAGTTATTTGCAAATGTTCAAAGTCACTAAGACTTGGCAAGTTTTAAGTTTTATGTGCTACGACTGTTCCGAAAATTGATGTAATTCGTTTTTAAAATAGTGATTTTTGAGCGGGGTTACCCTATTTTCTTATAGCATATACATATGTACAGTTAATATACCCTACCCTGTATCTTAATATCTCGACCACAACTTGTATACATTTTTCACATTTTATTCTAGCCAATTTGATTATGTACCTAATGCTTGTGTACTTGAGGTAGTTGACATCTAACTTATTTTGTCACCTGCTTACAAAACGCTTCATGAAATTGGTAACTTCTACTAAACTAATGTCTTATTCTTCCATTCCAGGTTGGTGTTACCTCACAGTAGACATAGAATTCCTCACAGGGGTAAGGCTCCCATACTTTTGGGTAGCCACTTGGTGGCTTACCCCTGCCCTCTTCATCGGAGTCTCAGGCTGGTGGCTCCGTTCCTTGCTGAGGGCTTCATGGGGCAATGGCCTTACGCTCTGGCCCTTATTAGCAGTATTTGTAGTAATATTAGTGGTTATGGTCATGCTAGCAGCAGTAGCTGTTGCTAAGGAGGAGCAGTTTAATTTATTAACAGTGAGTATACATTTTAATTACAAATTTGTCATTATTTTTACAATGTAGATGTAGCTATATGTAGGATGTGTGTATATGTAGGAGCTTGGTATTTTTACTAAAAAGATGACCGAAGCGTTGTTACTGTGACAATCGAACGCACTGATGTCTAATTAGCTTTTTTGATAAGTAACATGTCTAATGTTGCCAGACTTTTTGCTACATTTTTGTAACATTAAGAATAATTTGCATTATTTTTTACCTTATGTGGTACTCAGGTATGTATATAGGTATAATTCCAAGGTAATGAACTCACAAATACATCTTTATTCCAGAAATTAACTTCAGCGTTCCGCCCATCCCGATTATGGGGTCCCGAAGAACCCATGGCGAGATACGTCTGGATGTCACAACGATACGTCAACGAAACACTAAGCACAGACAACGATTCAAATTCCGAACCAAACAACTACTCAACAATAATGTACAACAAAGACTTAGACAAGAAATATCAAGAAGAACTATATAGGAACGAACTGTATCAAAGGACTTACAATAATTATAATAAAAACGAAGTTATAAATAATGATAATCACGTATACGGAGGTGTAAGATCGATATATGGTACTCACACAATACCCAGAGGTAAGAAAAAGAGTACGGATGAGGAATATCGCTCACCAAACATTTGTATTGCCAGAGGTAAATTGGGAGGTCCCACAGAATGTAGCTGTAATAGACATTTTACACTTAACGTTCCAGATTTGAGGAGCAATGAAGTAACTACCAGTCTTTAAATACGTACAACGAAAATAACCTAGTCGAATTATTTATTTAAAATTATGTGAACACTTGAACAAATAATTGTATGAGTAGGTAAATAAATAGCAACCGAAGTGAGCACTTGGAACAATGTTCTAATAAATAAAAAAAAATATTTTTTTGTTTATCTCTTACACTTATTATCTCCATATAACACGGCAACATTTTGGGATATACGTGTACTATAGGAACCCATGAATTCACTTGTATACTTCTATAAATACTTACAGTAAATTACGGAGTCTCTAAGGATTGTGGAGGCAGCCACTTAGATGCTTGTACTAAAATAGGGGAGAAGGTGATCAATTCTTAGGCAAAGACCACAAAATACAGACGGGACTACAGAGACAATAAATTCAAATTAAGGACCAGAAAAAAATCAAACACTTTTGAAATAAGAACACGAATTTAAATAAACAAGCATCTAAATGTAGAACGGTTCGTTGTTCCTATTTTGAAAAGGACCACGCGGGTGTAACTGACAAAAGAAACTTTTTTTTTTGCTAAAGAAAAAAGAGAATGATAATCGTTCACACAGTGAGAGACGGGTATGGGGGGGAAAATGAGAAATGGACGAACTTTTTAACATAAATCTCGGACAAAAAGTATGAAAAGTATTACTTGTGAGATTCCTGCCCCTCAGTTTGAGTGTAATACGGGTTTTTAGGTATATGTTGTAATGTTCGATAACAAGAACCACTTGTATAATTGTATTTATACTGTAGCGTAATAAGATGTAGTTATTCATATTTAAATAAATTAGAAGTCAACTAGGTAATATGGTTTTCTAGATCGATTTTCTTTGCAATTACCAATAAGTAGGTCTTGTGATACGTAATCTGCTGATTGGTTGACAAGTATGTAACTAGAACGACAAAAGTATCGTTAATTAAGGTAATTTATTTCTTAAGATAAGCTAAAAGAAAGTGACCTAAAAACAAAAATATATTAAGGCAGGTATACACTCGACTTAGTCAGCAATTTTAATGATAAGGCACGCGTGGCGCATCGTTTTAAGCTCTACTTTAATTGAATCACCTGCCCTTAATGAAAATAATAAAGTTTATCACGGTATAGCTTTAAGGGTTGGTTTCGTCGTCGTGTTGAGATGACAAATAAATTGATTTTTGGTGACGAGTTTTTGATCAATAATCAAGATTTGTCATTTTTTAGGCATTGAGAGTTAAAATTACTTTAATGTTCCACGTAATCGTCGAACTTCTTATTTTTTTTGGTCTATTGTAACAAAATGCAAAAAATTATACATTATACGTATGATTTTCCGTTATAGAAAAGTGACAAGATATGAGATATTTTTTTTCATCTCAATAAATTATTTACTTGCCAAACTTTTGTTTCACATAATAAGCCAATTACCAATTTGCTGCATTAACAAAACCAGCCCCTGAACAGATAATATAAAATTAAGGGTCGCGCTACCAGATGCCTGAATTTTTCAATATCTTGCTCGCAGTAAATGAGAATTTATTTGATATCCGCACTTGAACACAGCTGGTGACGAATTATGGTTACTTAATCATATTGTTCGTCATTTTGGGACATCTTCTAATGGAATTGATACAATAATTATGTTTCTTGGGCAAAAACAGGCGCTTTGTTTTAGGTTTCGGTCATGGATGCATAAATTTACTGTACCATTGAATTTTACAAACAATGTGTTGTATAATCAAAAAGAAAAATATGAGGTCATGTCGATTCAGATATCGCTATTTTGGTGAATAGTTGATGAATATTATAAACAGCTGATACACGGACATATCGATTTATTAATTCATTTGAAATGAGTTCAAAGTCTTCCCATCATCAAACTTATGAAGTTAGCCTTGCCGAGGTCGGTCTATGCATACATAATTACATATTATCTGATTCCTCCATGCATCGGAAAGCAAGTTCGAACCAGGGTGTTATTTGTGGATCTTAAACCGTTGTAACGATTAGTCAGAATCCCAAAAGTCTGACAAAAATTCTTGTCGTGTTGCCCAGTAACTGTGTTGTCAGATATGCAGTCGTTCAATGGAAAATACCGCTGAATCCAGCTAGACTGGAATCCAACCCCAACATAGTTGCGAAAATTATAGGCAGAGAATGATCAAACTTTACTAGGTATCATCTACGCAACTAAATGTTTAGTTGGGTAAAATAAAAGTACGTATTTTTTACCGATACCAAAGTAGATGAAGTAGTAAATCGAATTAAATGGTTATGTACCCATCTACTTCGTTTTGTCTCCCTAAAATATAAGAACAAAAAGAAAACGCCACATCAAACATTCAGCAGAAAATTTTCTTATTAACGTCGGGAATAGGACCGATAAAAGACCGACTGATATAAATTGAATGATAATTTGTTCCATGTCGGAGGCATAGGGAAAAATCGCTTCCCAACGTTTCGAACAAGATAGATGCCCTCAGATAACGACCGGGCTATTCCTTCCATCGGGCTTTTCAATTGGAAATATTGGGGCCCGCAATCGATATGGAAAGTGTGTGGTTTATTTAAGATTTAATAAGACATTTCTTTATGATTATTATTGGATTAAAATTGTTCTGACTTTGTGAACAGTTAAACGATCTCTAATGTATGATCTGCATGTACAGGTTAGAAGAGAAATCGACGGACAACCTGATATCATGAGTTCAGTTCATGATTCTGTACATTCTAGCCTTGAAAATTATGACACTGTAAAATAATCATGATATCTATGTAACGTAATAAGATTTATAATTGAAAGGAGAATAATTCCCTCTTTGCATTAAAAATCACACTGGGTTAGATATAAATTATGTTTTTTTACAGTTTAACGTATAAAAATACGTCATAAAAAAATAAATTAAATTTAGTTAAATATAGGTAAACTGACGAAAATTCCAGAATCATGGATTTTTTTTAACTTAAATCATGTAATGAACTCATGGAATCTGGTTGTGCATCGATGTTCCTTCTACTATGTTGTGTATATATTAGGTCTTTACCTATGAAATTGCCGTTCTGCAGTACTGGCCATTTCAAATCAAAATATTTTTTGTTTGGCTAAGAATTCTAATTTCAAATTAATTTTATTTTAAAAACATGGTTTTTTTT
This sequence comes from Phlogophora meticulosa, assembly GCA_905147745.2. Lineage (NCBI taxonomy): Eukaryota > Metazoa > Arthropoda > Insecta > Lepidoptera > Noctuidae > Phlogophora > Phlogophora meticulosa. Next base: position 4,091,208 of record LR990525.1, read on the forward strand.
TTCCAAAAGTAGTCATTTGTTTATTGATTAGTGTTACATTTTCATCGCATTTAAATCTTTTTCGTCATCATGGATACGTTAAAAATTCGAGTAATTATGGAATATGAGTACCGTCGTGGCAGCAACGCGGCACAAGCGGCACGCAACATCAACGACGTTTACGGAGCTAACACTACAAACCAACGCACTACCTGTTATTGGTTTGCTCGCTTCCGTTCTGGAAATTTCGACCTGAAAAATGAACCTCGCGGTCGTCCGAAGACTTTGGTCGACAATGACGAATTAAAGGCGATTGTGGAAGCTGATGATACACAATCTACGGCTGAATTAGCAGCAGCTTTCGACGTTAGCGTCAAAACAATATTGGTCCATTTGCGTCAAATTGGCAAGGTAAAAAAGCTTGACAAATGGGTGCCACGAACTCAATGATCGCCAGCGCGAAGTACGCGTCGAGACGTGCCTTGCACTGCTCAACAGACACACAAATGAAGGAATTTTGAACCGCATTGTTACCTGCGATGAAAAATGGATTCTGTTTGATAACCGCAAGCGCTCAGCAAGTTGGTTGGATCCTGGTTCAGCACCTAAACAATGCCCTAAACGAAAACTTACCCCAAGAAAAGTGATGGTCACTGTTTGGTGGTCTAGCGCCGGTGTGATTCAACACAGCTTCTTACCAAACGGGGTGAGCATTACTGCAGATGTGTACTGTGAAGAATTGAACACAATGATGGAGAAGCTGGCACATCTCCAACCAGCATTGGTCAATCGCTCGTCTCCGCTGCTCCTGCACGACAACGCGCGACCTCATACTGCACAGCAGACGGTCTCCAAGTTGCAAGAACTGGGGTTGGAAGCTCTCCGTCATCCGCCCTACTCACCAGACCTTGCGCCTACAGACTACTACTTCTTGGCGGGAAAAAAATTCAATACCCGAGAGGCAGTACAAAATGCCTTTGAAGAATTTGTTGCCTCCCGTCCAGCTGATTTCTTTAAGAAGAGCATCAATAAACTGCCACTGCGTTGGCAAAGATGCATTGATTGCATGGGTGATTACTTCGATTAATACAAATAAAAAATACATGAAAAAAATTCATTTAAATTTTTTCATACAAAACGGCAATTTCATAGGTAAAGACCTATTATATTTTTTTTGTTTTTGTAAAACCATTGGCCCACTCTAGGAATTTCTCCTGAGTCCTGCGTGCGTTTACAAACATCCAAAGTCAAATACACGAACAGCCAGACCCAGAACAACCACCCGTAGGCGATACAAATATTTGGGAATCGAACCCACCACACGCAGCGCAGCATTCGATCGCTTGATAAGGATTCATAGGGCGTAGCTATATATAGGGCTGGTGTCTGCGTATGGGTGGGAAATAGATTCTTCGATCCACTCCAACTCTACAAGCTACCAGCGACTTGATGTCGACTTTATAATACCACGTTTAGTAATTGGGTTAACGAAGTATTTTGACCTGTATGTAGTGACCCCTGGGCAGTTTTTAAGCACACGAGCTGAAGGTTGTATCGTCTTCCTCTTTAAAGGCTCTGCATAGGGGGCTATCTGTGATCCTTATGACAAAGATCCTGTTGCTGTGCATGTGAAGCCTATCGATCTTAGTTGTAAGTAATATGTTATTTTCTTTTTAGTGTTCCGTATCCAAAGGTCATTCGTCCGTCCGTCCGTTCGTCCATTTGTCTGACAGCGGGCTGAATTTCACTCACCGTAACAGGCAGACAGTTAAAATTTTCACCGACCAGACCGTGTTTTTCTATTGCCGTTATAACAACAATAAGTAGAAACAAGATATGTGTTTTTTTAGTGTGGCCAATTTTTCTACTTTGCCGATAAATTGAAGTAGGAAAAAATATCTAGCTTGTGTACTTTTACATAGTAACTTATAAAACACGCAATATCCCAAGGTTTAAAAAGTTCGAAAGAAAAATGCAATTTTATTAATGCGATTACTTCTTCCCCCACAAAGTTTAATAAAAAACCATCACCATACAAGCCACAGCACACGCTAAATAATTACTTTAATATCGCAGATAAAAATATTAAAGGAAGCCCGGCCATCCAGGGTACGGCAGAAGGAAGGTAATGTCCGTAATAACCAGTGTATAAGAAATCTCGGGAGGCTGTGGTGAGTTACAGCCACATTTGTCGCTGTCGTGTGACCTACCTATCTGATTGTGGGGGCGCTAAAAATACGCTTTTGTGTGGCTTACATTTAGGATTATATGGATGGATTGTGTGAAAGATGGTATGGCTTTCTAGCCATACCATCTTTCATGATTCTTCATCTTTGATGATGATGAGGGAGGTGACTTTTGAGATGACGGCAAATAGAGATGTATGGAAGAAAAAGACATGCTGCGCGATCCCTAAATGGCTTAAGGGCAGGAGGATGATGATATTTAGGACTATAAAGGTTTCAAATTTGGAAGCCTCTATCTTTATTAGATTTTGACTGCCTCGTTGTTCTAGTGGTCACTAGTGCGTGAGGTATTGGGTTCGATTCCCGGGTCTGGCAAAGTGAAGTTGGGTTATAATTCATCAGGCATTTATTGGTAATAGCCCAGTGTGTGTACTTGTGCCCCGTAAATGGCCCCGTAATGGCCCCGTAAATAGGACCTAAACATTTTTCACTGATTCATACGGTGAAAGCTGGTAAAAAAGTAACAAATATTAAATGATGATGCGTAGGTGATTCTGCTATTTATTTAATGTATCGCTTTACCACTTTGCCCGTAACTTTGTCCGCGTGAATTTTATTTTTTTACAGACGATGACTTATAAAAGATAATTTTTTAAACATAATTGCAATTTTCGTAAGTAATCTTCTTTTTTTATCAACCTTTTTAATGCTGTATATGTATTTTGAAAATAAAGTAAAGACTATTTTACTCGTTCATAATGTAGCTTCCAAACGGAAATGATTTTTTTATTGAAATCGCTTTAGTAGTTTTTAAGTTTATACATTACAAGCAAACATTCGAACACTCAAATCTATTCTCTTCATAATATTAGTTTAGATACAGAAATCTTTTTCTGTATTCTTTTTTTGAATCGAAACATACACATCGTGGATACCTGTATTTTGGACAAGATTCATTACTAAACCTTTCCGGATACAGAACTGTAGATGGTCTTATATTGTCTATGAAGATACGGTCATACATAGAAAACAACACTAAAATTAACCCACGACCATTATGTATGTCACATAAAAAGCGCCATCTTACCGCTCCAGCAGATAAAGTCATTATTAGTCGCTATTAATTCCCTACAACCTCTCTTTTCTTGCTCGTTTTTATCATATCGGACACAGTTCCACTCATTTTTTGTACGGAGACGGGTAAAGGTTATAATATTAGCAAAAATAGGTAAGTGTCCTAAAGTAAAATATGTGGAGAAACTTTGTGATAAATTATATTGCAGAGAAAGTGGAGTGACAATAGACCCTATAAGAGAGCCGTTTTGCCCTCGCACAAGTCTTTTTTTGTACTTTGATCATTTTTAGTAAGTTTGAATAGTTTACTTAACCTGTGCGTGTCCCAAATACATGTTTTTAATTCCTTCTTTTTCTTTCTTTACTACTTCTGTACTGAACTGGAGTATTTACCTACATGTGATATCATCCAAATGTAATTCAACATGCAGTCATGATGGCTCGCTTAGGCCTCGCTTCTTGTGCACGAGGGTTCAAACCTGGGCAAGTAAGCAATGTGTCTTTTTCAATTCATATGTACTTTCTAAGTTTATCTTGGACATCACTGACATCGGTGAAGGAAAACATCGTCAGGAAACCTGAACTTATAATTTATATTTATAAGTCTAAAATCGCCAACTCATCTTGAGTCAGCGTGGCTTATGCTCGTGCCTTCTCTGTATGAGAACAGGCCTGTGCCCTGCAGTGGGACAGTAACAGGCTGGTATTATTATTAATCCAACATACTGTGGTAATCATCTGTCTAGCCGTTTTCCAAATAAGTTGAGGATAGGCTTTCAGTCTAACCGGACGCAACTGAATACCTACCAGTACTATGCGTATAGCGACTGAGTACGATACTTCCTGGTAAGACTGGTTGCGAGAAACTGTGGTTGTCCTCAATCACAGTAAATGCAAACAATAGGTTAGTGTCCTTAAAAATTCTGTTTGGTTCGATCGTTGGATTACTCAAAAATACTGGGACACGTATCTTTTCTATTGTCACGTTAACCAAAAATGATGACGACATAGTGCATTGAAATTAAAATAAATGCTGGTATTAATAATCTTTTGATAAAAACAAAATAAACTAAATGTCTGTCTGTCTGCTGAAACCACGAAAAGAAGAAATTACATCAATGAAGCTATTGTTAAAGTCCACATCATCATCATTTGCCTAGCCTTGTCCCAACCATGTTGGGGTCGGCTTCCAGTCTAACCGGATGCAGCATCTGACCTCCACAACCCAGTTACTGGGGAATACGATACCCCTTGGTAAGACCGGTTATTAGACTTTCGGACCTCTGACTACCCGTAATGACTGTCAAAGATCTACAAATCTAAAAGTTAACGTTTAAGTCCACATGTAAACAGAAAAATAATATTATCCCAAGCAATTAACTCCCTAATCAAAGTGCAAAGCGTTTAACTTAAGAACTAAGTTCGCACAAATGTATATATTGCAGGTAAAATGGTGAACAGCAATTAAGAGAGAAACCGAGCTAGGCAGACAGGTAGCTTCCTTATTAAACTTGGTCCGGCAACCAGCGTAATTTATGTAACTATCAAGTTACCAGCGTTATGGACATAACTGGATGTTGGTGTTTTGTATTAAGTTCTCTGTGTGAGATATAGGTACTACGTGGAGTTTCTTGGGTACTTCGGACTTTGTGTGTGGTTGTTTTGTGAATAATTACGGTAAACTCCATGTGCGCTTAGCGCCCCGCTGTGAGAACTGCCGCGATTCGCGGTACACACATCCTTAAGAAACAATGTCATCAAAATATATCGTTGCACCCAAGTGAAAATATTGTGAGTACTTCGCATGCTTCTTTTGAAATCCAAACAAATAAATGAAGTATCTGTTTGTAATGTCAAAATAAAAAAGTTTTTACTGTATGCTAATGAAGGTTTATACGGTATCTACCAAATAAACAATTTTTGAGGTAATCTCCGAAACGGTTTCCGACTTTCATTGGCAGGTGACTTTTATTTGAGAACAATAATAAGGGCTCCGTCCAATAATTTAAACCCAGATTTTGTTAAATTCCAACTCGGACAAAGTCGCGGGCACTTTGATTTTTTTTATAGTTACTCCATTTAATTTTCTAAACTACGCTATCCAGAGTAAAAGAGAGACAAAAGGACGAAAACTACGTTGAGGGTGGAGGTGAAGTGCTAGTACACACTTACACAAACTCACGCCTTCTTTCCTTGGGTATAAGTAGAAATCACAGAACGCCTTCTGCTTCGTTCCCTCTTTTGCTTCGAGTACGGTCATACATTTGGTCATACGTCGTGTACGAAAGTCGCAAGTACTACGTGCGCACCTAACCATTCCGTCATATTTCTTCTATACTGTTTGATTGCATACACACTACTTGAGCGGACTAACTATACCAAGGATGAGGATTAAAGGATGAAGGAAAGAAACTAAGGAGTTTTAACTAAACAGTTTTACACAGTCTTCATCAGTGGTTGTCCAAGAAAACTCATCTTAAATATGAACGCAAACTCTCGTGAAATGGTGGTAATACTAATCTTCAATCTAGATATAAGTAATCTTATCTCACTTACGAGGTTACCCACTTATAAGTACATAATAACATCATCTATATACAAGTCGTTATATAAAACTTGGCTGCACGAGCTAACTTACATAATGAGGGTATGTGTACCAGTAACTGTGATAATTTAGTAGTTATGGAACAACTTGACTGTGGCTGAAATGTATACTATACTCTTATGGAGGCCTGCAGTGCTTATAAAAAGTAAAAAATCTCCTCATTCACACTATTCCCAAACCACTGCAACTCTGCACTGGAAAAGTCGAATCAATGAAGCCCGACAAGTCCCGGAGAAACGATTCAACTGTCTTGGATACTGCAACGAAGTTAATGAGAAAAGAACAGCGGAAGAGTTAGAAAACACTTGGGTGAAATGGACGATCAAGTGAAGTGTCGGTGTAACCCACCTAATACAAAAATAGGGATTGACAAAGTATTGCATTATTAAAAGTATAATCACGAATCGAGATGGTTTACTCGTAATGTGAATTTTTCCAATTAATTTGAACTTTTTCAGTTTATCTTGGACATCACTGACACCGGTGAAGGAAAACATCAGGAAGAAACCTGGTCTTAAATCGCCAATCCGTCTTGACGAAGCGTGGTGATTAATGCTCGTGCTCTGTATGAGAAGAGGCCTTTGCTCATATTTATGTTTTTACTAGCTATGCCCGTGACAATGTTCGCGAAGAATAGCGTAACATATAGATACTCCTCCGTGCCTCGGAAAGCACGTTAAGCCCTTGGTCCCGGTTGTCATTTGTAGATCTTTGACTGTCGCTACAGGTAGTCAGAAGCCCGAAAGTCTGACAACCAGCCTTACCAATTGGTATCGTGTTGCCCAATAATAGGGTTGTGGAGGTCAGATAGGCAGTCGATCCATGTAAAACTCGGGTATTCAGCTACAACCGGTTAGACTGGAAGCCGGTCCCAACATAGTTGGGAAAACGCTAGGCAGATGAAGATTAACTTGACTTACCTGAATCAGAAAAGGCCGTTGCCTTGCAGTGGGGCACCAAGAAACCGATGTTGTATACTTTAAGGTGTCGCATGATGTTAGTGATAACTAATCTTGAGCTTAGGAAATAAATAAATAAATTATACCTTATTATACTTGAATCAAGAAAAAACTTCAAAGTAGAAATTCAAATAATATGTCCAGTTTATATTAATTTGAAATACATAGTTCAGTTGTGATCATCAACAATAATCAATAATCATCAAATATACAACAGAATTAGAGGAACCTGAAGGCTAGATAAGCCATTAAGGCGATCAAATTTATTGTTTCGCAGAACCCGTCTGTATTGGCAGATAAACTGTTAAACACTCTTTGAGTTGCTTATTAGTTAGTAAACCAATACGTAAGCTTGTTCAATTATATTTTCCACAAAAATTAAAACAATGTTGAACCACTTTTTAGCTACGAATTGTTACTCTTGTATAATATAACATTCGGCTTGTATTCTCCGAAAAGTGAGACAGGGGAGGACTTATAGTATATCCCCATTTTGAAAGTTATGTTTAACTGGGGGTGAGCCTATAGACATGCACCAGGCACGTATTCAGACTTAGTACGGCTACTAAGAAATCCTAAATGGAAAAGCTCAATTACAGTTTCACTTATGAAAATGATCTAGGAATCAAACGAAGCAACTACATACAAATATAATGTATACCAAAAAAAGGTCCTTATTACTGTATTGCCTAAAGTAAGTAACGTCACATCAAGCCTGTAATTCCCGAAGGGTAGTGTTGAAGTAAACTTATAGTACACTCAAATTAAAGTATTATGAAACTTGCTTTTAAAGCATCCATACAGCGTTGCAGACCGCCATACGAGCAGAACACCTGAAATTAACTATGCGCTTTCCCTAAGAATGGATAACTAATAAATAATAATATAATAATGCTATCACCTAGCCCCAAGCTAAGCAGAGCTTGTGTTATGGGTGTTAGATTACTGATATACTTAATACAATATGTACATTACATGGATAGATATTTTTATTATACACAGCAAATATCCAGAACACCCGAAACAAATCTTTATAGATAGTAGAAACATTTGTCCCAAGGCGGGGATCGAACCCGCAACCTCCTGCGTCTCAGGCGGACCTTCGCCCGCCGCGCAACATCGGTCGTAAGTAATAAAAAAATAATTAAAAGTCTAATCATTACACCAGTCTAAACGCAGCACCACCATGACCATTCTACGCTATGGCAATGAATTATTCGTTCGAAGTTCCACCGTACAACTTTATACAAATGGCGGGGTGGGTGCCGTATTACAAACGGAACAAGTTATAAGTGACAGTATTAATTGGGAGAGTCATTCCAGGAAACTAATTTTCCGCTTTTAATGTTGGGATAAAACAGAGAAGAATGGGGGTTAAGATATACAAATGGTGATCAAAATGCAACAGCACGTAGAGGTGAGTTTTTTAATCTCGCATCTAGCTAAATTCTCTATATATAAAATTCTAGTGTCACAATGTTAATTGCCATACTCCTCCGAAACGGCTCCACCGATTTTCGTTAAATTTTGTGTGCATATCGGTTAGGTCAGCGAATCGGACATCTATTTTTCATCCCCCTTAATGTTAAGGGTGGTCCACCCCTTATTTTTTTTCTTTTTTTGGCTTAAAATGGCAAAACAACTTTTGCGGGGTCAGCTAGTCTTATATACCTATAAAATTCTCATGTCACAATGTTAGTTGCCATACTCCTCCAAAACCGCTTGATCGATTTTTATGAAATTTTATACGTAAATTCGGTAGGTGTGAGATTCGTTTGTAATCTATTTTTCATGCCCCTAAGTGATAAGGGTGGTCCACACCAAACATTTTTTTTGTCTTTTTTTTAGGCATAAAATAATGTAGCATGAAAGAATACATGACATACAACCCTTAATTTTCACTTTTCTATCATCAACCCCTATAATATATGGCAAAACCATTGTTGCTGGCTCAGCAAGTATTTATATGATTCTGTAAATCATTTACTGTCAATTTCAATAGCGTATCTCAATCCAAATCCAGGGATCGATCTTTTAACCAATCAATGGCCGAGTTTGCCATCTGTGACCTTGAGAGGGCGAATCAGAAACAGCAGTTTTAGATAGCGGATTGAGATTAGGATCGAGATACGTTATTGAAAATTGGCAGTTAGTGAGTCAGTCAGTCCCTCATAGCATCCTACTAAACGCAGTTGGAGGTTAAGTACTTTCCTTTTGGTTAGTATGTTTTCGGAACACATAATTATAATAACATAATTATTATGTAATGATTTAAATACGACTCGCTTACATCTTTTAATTCTACAAAATCGTATCTTATGGAGATAGGATTTTGTAGAATTTTCTGTTTTCTGAACTTTCAGTTCGATTTTTAAAGGTTGAGTTCTTAGAATAAAAAGTAAACACAGTCTTATTCCCGAGAGTCCGTCAATTACATAATAATATGTGAATTGGAAAAAGTAAAGAAAACAATTCAGATATATCCGGATCGGCCAGAAATCGGCATGTAAATAAATAACGGCAGCGCCATGGGTAAATACTCATAAAAATAAAACTATTTAACCACCGCGTCAAACATCGGAATGTTCCCTTTGACTCTGCAATCCACATTGAGAGTCCAATTCAGCAGTGCACAAACGTTCCATACAAAATAAAAAAACTAAAGTACACACGACAAAATCGCCACTCGCTTATGTCGTCAACTTGTTCACTTTGACAAAATTTACTGCGTTTTGCGCGATTGTTGCAATCCAACATTTTGGGTTATTCCCCTGCACCCATTCGTGGTTCGTTAACTTTGTTATACGAGTATTCGGTGCTTAGTTCATGATGCTGGGAGCGGTCACTGTGGTACAAAAACTAGCTAGAAAAGGTTGGATTTGTGTGGCGTTACCTTTTTTGGCCACACCTGGTTTATAGTTTGTGGTACTGGGCTTTGTTTTCCTGCTTGGGAATAGGATTTTGTAAGTGTTAATGATGTACTTGGAACAGCAGTATTCAGTATAAATTCTCCCCGAAAAGCTTGGGTGACATATGCGATAAAGTGAGCTGTCAGTGAAGTCCACCCGATGCTGATTGACAAAGAATTATATTATTTGTTTCTTTTTCTTCTTCTCTTCTTTCTAGTGCTATCTATTGATAATTTTATATTATTTTAAAAGCTTAAATTCAACTGTCGAAACACTACTTCTTAAGCTGGGTAACTGACAGCTCTATTCTCTTCTTAATTCTCTTTTAGTAAAATCGACTATCAATAGTATGTATTTTATATCTATACTAATATTTTAAAGGTAAATTTGTTTGTAAGTTTGTATGTAGGGTGTAATCACCAAATCCAATTAAAAAAAAACACTGTTAGTAAACTACATTATTTTTGTGTGCTATATAGGCTATTATTATGATTATTATTACGCTTTATACGGGATGGAAGGGATGTTAAAATTCGAAAGGAAAAGTACGAAATCGGATGAAGTCGCGGGCGAAGTGCTACGAGTAGTTACGAATAATTTTGTTTGTCACCACAAAACACATTCTTTCAAAAAATAGATAATGGCATCCGTAAGATGCCACTATCTATTTTGTTACAAAAAATTCGCTTTTACCCGGTTTGAAATTTGAGTTAATCACAAGTTACTGTAATTTTTATTTTATTTGCCGATCACGGTAATAACTCAAGAGGTTACAACTCCCACAATGGATCCAAAATGAGTTTATTAGCTCTGAATTTGTTAAAAGGGGTGTAACATTACTTTTGTTATTATAATAAATTAATAAGTATCTATTGTCAGGTTACTTAGCCTACTAGTCCTTGGTCTATTGTATTTTTATAAAATACTATCTAGCATACGATATATTAGTGTTTAATTTAGTAGATACGAGTATGTTAATAGTACTTATCATTACTCTTGTTAAATATTCTGACGACCGTTGTGGCGCGGCGGGCGAAGGTCCGCCTGCGACGCATGAGGTTGCGGGTCCGATTCCCGCCTTGGGACAAATGTTTGTACGATCTACAAATATTTGTTCCGGGTGTTCTGGGTATTTCCTATGTATAATAAAAATATAATATCTATGTAATGTATTGTATTAAGTATATCAGTCATCTAGTACCCATAACACAAGCTCTGCTTAGCTTGGGGCTAGATGATGCTGTGTGGATTGTACAGCATTTTTTTATTTTTTATTAAATCAATTATTTAATTGTATCGAATCAGAGTTGATTATGACAACACTTTTGTTTAACATTTTTGACGTTTGAAAGCGAGGTACAATGATTGCATTCTTTATTCCATGGTTGAACCGAATACTTGTCAGAAATAAATCCGTTCATATTATAATAAACATTGTTTAATTCGAGAGATAAGGAATAGATCCTTTAATATCAAAAGATCTTGGTTTGTAACAGAAACATTTAAAAACTTTATCGTCGTTTCACCGCCGAGCACTTCTGAGTATAGTGGACTCTAACCATCCGAAATAGAAACTGAATCTAAATGAAATACTTGTTAAACTCATATTAAAGTTGAGCAATATATTATAACACAGTGATTCGTGAAACGCCTGTGTGTGATTTAACCTCGAGAGATGTACGGTTAGTAATGTGTATTTCTCAGAAGAATTACAAATTCGCTTCTAGAGAAGACATAAATAGTTTTAGTACAATGTGACGCGTAAATAAAAATAAAAAACAACACGAAGTAAGCCCTCACGGGACGCCTGGCAGACGTAAAACATCGAAATTATGTTGTACAAGTAATATGCATAAAAGAACAGATGTTGGGTATCGATGTCAAAAACAAATGAAACAAAAAAAAACTAAATTGATTTTTTACTATTTGTTTATTGGCTATGCATCGCCACATCAACAATCGGTTTTACCCGCGCCTAAAGGTATATGTTTCACATCAAAACTCAATGTTATACCTTTAAACGAGCAATTCTTCCTTCTCGGAAACGGCTCCAACGATTTTCAGGAAATTTAGTGTGCAGCCCATGCATATAATATGTGTAATGTTTGTATATAATATGTGTATGACTTGCATAACCTGAATCTTGGAAAGGGCTCCAACGATTTTCATGAAATTTAGTGTGCAGGGGGTTTCCGGGGGGATAAATCGATCTAGACTAGTTTCATTTTTAGAAACCGTCGTTTTATCCGAGCAAATCTCGGATATCCACTTACTGTATCTTAAACTAACATTACAATAATCTTCTGAATTCACATACATCGTTTTAGCATAACAAGTACAAAATAATAAAGAAATCCGAAGAATGAAGGTAACACACATGAAACAACATCTCGCATTGGGATCTGTCATAGGTAAACTATTTCAAACGATATAACGATTTGGCGCATTACAGTTTTATGAACTAAATGTAGCTATTAAATTGAACAGTTGAATTTATTTAAATATCTGTACTGTTCAAATTGGTTCAATATTAAAACAATGTCTCAGTAATTGCCTGCCTTGTAGTTGAGGAAAAGACGAAGATTTTATTTTCATTGTCTACTTATAACATTCATGAAAGATTGGGTAAGATAGAAATTAATCATGACTTTTTACAGTTTAAAAGAAACAGAAAATAAGGGTTTCAAGTTAGGAAAAAGTCGACGATAAATTACAACGCTGGGAGTTCAGAGTTATTTATTGAACTCACAGTATTACGATGTCCGTCAATATCCTTTCCGACCAGTAAATGTTACTTATTACTTTTTTATATAATATACTAGCGGACCGAACAGACGTCGTCCTGCCCGTACAGCGCCACCTACCGGGTCCAATTGTAAATCTAAACCATTCTCGAATCTCCACGAACACACACAAAAAATTTCATCAAAATTGGTCCAGTCGTTTAGGAGGAGTTCAGTCACATACACACGCACACAAGAAATATATATATTAAGATTAAATTTGTGAAATCCCTTTGTGTAATTTTTTGCCAGAACATCACAGTGCACCTGCCGTGTTGTCTCTCCACCACCCTTTGGTTAGTGCCGCATTACGGCCGCCTTTGTGATTTTGTTGCATACTGTTTAAATAACGACATTTAATAAGCGGGAGTACTTTATGGATTCTACGCATACTGAGTCACTTACTTGTAAATTCCACGAGTTGACAAAAATGTATTTGTGCACTGTTCAGCACATATAATAGTGCAGTAATTAACATAATTATAGGTAAAAATCCACACTTGTTCCCATAGGGGTAAGCAGAAACTACATAACGACACCTGCTACGATCATACCCAGATCTTTTTATTCGTTTACGTTCATGCAGTTAATAACCCTAAAGGTTGAATTGTGTGATGCCCATTCCAAAAAACAAAAGCACACCGGTAACCTGTACTGCGTAAGCTGCTTGCATGGGTGTGTATGTGTGTGGCGATGTTTTTCAGAGAGGTCCACTGTGACCCGACCTTTCTGACGAACATCACCAATAACCACCACCATGACCATGCTTACATTTAATTTTATGAGGCACCCCTTTTGCTTCGTATACGTTCGTAAAGAACACTTTGAATATTTAGGTTTGTTTCCACCAAAATCGGACTACACTTAAATAGGCACGTACGCAACTACTCAATAATATACGCATTTTAAGGGCGGTTTTAATCAACCGAGATCTTTTATTCTCGTCGATGTACTAATCCAGGAGAAGTTCCGGTAATTAACGTCCTCCTCCTCTAACGTTGTTCAGTTAAAATCCTCTTTTTTCACATTTATATCCTCTTAGAAACGCTCAAAGGATTTAATTATTACTCTTCTGTTCTATTTTTCCGTTCGCTAAAAGGGTTAAAATGAAGTGGTAGGTTTTATATTCGGTTAGCCGTTGTATCTTAGTGAGCATTATTATTAAGAGGTATATTATAATGACCCACCAAGTGTGCAATGGAACTCCACGTCGATATTTTTAACCGAACACAAAAAAAGGAGGAGGTTCTATGTTCAGCTGTATGTATGGTTTTTTGTATACATCAACAAAAACAAAAAAGCATTGACCGATTTTGATAATTCTTTGTTTGTTTAAAGGGTGAGGTGGCTCCATTTGTCACCAAGGCAGGATGTGATGATGGAATTCTGGAGAAATCTAGAGAACTCTTCAAATATTATAGGCACAAATAAAGCGATTTGAGTTTTTAACCGACTTAAAATAAGAGGTTTTTCAATTCGACCGTATACATATATTTTATTGATGATTGTTTGGTTGGTCATTCTTCAGAGGTGGTCCCATCGAATTGGTTTAGTGGGGTATTTCTAGCGTTTAAGTGGATTGCTTTGTATTTATCTAAGATAAAAAAGACAATCGTCTTTTTTCTTTTGTTTTGTAGGAAAAAAAAATCCAGCAATTTTTTATCTTTGGTTTTTAAATCAAAATAGCTGGAAAAATCTCTCCTCCAGGTAATCGAAATTCATTTTTTTCGAAATCTATTATTTTTTTTGCTACAGAACTGATTTCGATAAAATGTACGAGTATATGGGACCACCTCTCACTCTCTCACACTCCATCAAGATATGATGTACGTCCTCGACTATTACGCACTTCTCGCTTCTCGCCATATCTATCTCTAATATTTAAGTATTAGAACTATATACTGAACATTGTGAATATTTTATAGTCTATTTTTCTTTACTTCTTTTTTTATTAAACGTTTCCCAACACTAGGAATTTTTCCTGTATCGTGGGTGTGTTCACAAACATTTAAACTCAAATACACAAAAAGCCAGACCCGGAACAGCTACCTGTAGGCAATACAAATATTTGTGCCGTGCGGGAATCAAACCAGCGACACGCAGCGCAGCAGGCGCATCACTCAGCCACCGCGCCAATCATGATGTGCTATTGAGAGTTGGTAGGTATAATTTGTGGGGGCTTAAATTCAAAAGTTTTCCAAGAGTACCTACATGTTGTTAATCAATTTTTACGTTATTATATTAGACTTCTTTTGTTTTAAACTATGCTTGACCTTCATGTTGACTTTTACTAGACTGTATTTTGTTCTGAAGAGTCCAGTCACTCGGTGATCAAAGTTCCTTTAAGCTTATTTTCAAAGAGACATTGAATCTACTTAATAAGTTTGACCTGAAATAATGACATTACATTACTTCTTATTCCTCCAAAGCCGGAACGCGTGTACCAAAAATATCTCTCTCTCAGTGACGTCCATAATTGAATTCCTCAGCTAAAAACCTTCTTATTTTAACTTTAACTTGAAGACTTGTACCTAAACATAAGCGCTGTTGGTGTGGCGGATATCAGGAATTTGTACATCATATCCGTTGTGTACCGGCAACTTCCGGCGGTGTGTGCTCCACATCCGGCGTAAAGCGCTAAGGCGCGTCGTGAATGAAGTAAGCAAAGGTTGGATTTATTTTTGGTAAGTACCTCATTTTGGTGGGGGAAAATTATTTTAGTTTAAGTTAGTATTTTACTATGGTAGACGCAAAATACAATACAAATACGGTTTAGTATGTTCACCTAACTAATGCATATTCTTTATTCTTCTGAGATTCTGGCGAACATTCTCATAATTGTTTTTATTACTTTTGGCTTGGGTTACCTTTTTGCAAGGTGACACCCTCTTTTTCTGCTTTCCACTTCTCTCTAGCTTAATCTACCATAAAAACGAAACCACCAAGAACTACTAACTCTTTCCGACCCTTTTCTCGAGCCAGCCCGCATAGCTGAGCCAGTAGTTGTTTAAATTAGTCCCTTAATAATATATCTATTAGATCCAGCCCGTCCCTTGCTGTCCTCTTCCAGCGACGTCCTAAGCCGGGGCTCGTACCCCGCAGGGAGTGCCCTTAGCGATTGGTTGCTTAGCTTTTAAGCTTTTGACGCCCTTGCTGGAAGTCTTTATTTCTAATTAAGCCCCCACCGGGAAGTTCGGTTAAGCAGTACATATCCCTGAAGAATAAACTGCGAGATGCCCATTTCAAAAAAAAAAAGAACTACTAACACTACTATCAAAAGCCACCAAGCTAAAAACAAATATGACTATGTTATGTAGAACATTAATTTATTCTACAGTGGTAGAACATTTTACCACTGCCTCATGTCTGTCTATGAGCATAGTCTGGAACGGTCATGGGTTATCAAACTTAACGCCATCAAATAAGCAGTAGGTTATTGTCTAATTAATTACGTTGCGGGGTCCGAGACAGTTGAATCGTTTCTCCATTTCATGAAATTTTATTAACTTGAAGCTTTTCTGGTGGTCGCCATTGTTAATTCTGGCTTTTAGGAGTTGCAGTGGGTTATTTAATCTTTTTCTCGATTCTGAAATGATCGAAATCCGAAACAACGGAATAAGACCCCCTAAAAAAACTACAAGTCACGCTTGAACCCATTTATTAGATTACTAGTCCAGAAAGTTTGATTCTTAATTCTCCTCCGGCGTCGGACGGGCGCAAATTGTGTTAACGTCGCGAGATCACAAGCTTTATCCGGATTTCATTTAGATAATTGAATGAGAATCTATTCTGACTGAGAAAAGGTCCGAAGCGAGTGAGTGGTAGTGGGGCTCGGAAAACAGCGAGTAGTTTGTTGAAATACAACTTTTCTGTGGTTAGTTTCGTGGTTGTGGGAAGTACTTAAACTGCCTCGTTTGTCCTGAGTTATATTCCCCGGTCGGATAAAGTGTTGTTGAGATTTTCTATCTGGATTTTTTCAGTGCCAGTCCGTAGTCTGGATTTGTGGTCGATTCATGGCTAGAGGCTCGCCCACTATTACAAAGGAATTGAACATATCTGGTAAAAATTGGGTTTACATGCTTAACCCTTCGGATATAACAGGCGTGGTCTGATGTTATGTTTTACTCAAACCGCGGGGTAATTTCGTAAAACACTATTAATGGCAAAAGCTATCATTTTGGCCATTCAACAAAATTCATTGCGTTCATTTACGATGTCGATTAGATAATTTGTTAGAATATATAGAAGCAACGGAGTTTCCTAGATAAACCGTCCGATTATGATAGAAAATGTGTTACGTAATTGGAATGCCGTATTTTATTTCATTTACAAAGTTCGTATCTAATAATGACAGTAACTTCACGATTGAATATAACTTGAAACCTATTCCACCAAATCCGATCAGTTGAAATGGTTACCATGAGTACCAGTTATCCGTGCGTACAGGTAACATGGCTTAATTCCTGTCTAAGTGTCATTTTTTATACCAAAAAACTGTCATCTGTAAATGCACGTACTCGTACTGTCTCTCTCTCTCCGTATCTGTGCCAGATAAAAATCTTTTCAATTTTTATTTTATTTTTTCGTCACAGGCTACTTATGTCAACTCCTTTTAATTAACCGCTCCGCTTAAAAACCCGCTAATTTTCTAGCCACACATAACGAAACGCTGACTACAGCGCTATCACACGGCGCGGCGTCTGTGTGATTAATTCTATACGTTTACCTGATCCGGTTCCGCAGTTAACCGCGATCACTAACAAGACCCTTTTTCTTGGAGATTGGGTAAGCGGTAATGTCTGATAGCTTCACGCTCGCTCTATTTTATGGGTGGGCAGATTGCTAATAAGTGGTCCTTCGTTAAATGGGAAACTGCGTGGTTGTGTCTTCTGTTTTTTCGCTTACTGTAGACGAGCCTGAGAGGTTTCTTTTACGGAATGTATTAATTGTCATGTGAAGTGAAAGGTAAGTCTAAGAAAGAACATGTCACGTGATTTTGTTGAAATGAAAAGCGCCTGATCATTTAGTAGTTACTAGAACTTGCATACTTGCGTTATAAAGATCGTTGCTCAGGCAAAAAATTTATTAGTGTATCTAATAAAAAATTTGGTTAGGTTCATACGACGTGTATTTTCTAGTTTATTAGAAGTCAATAACCAAATTGTTGCCATAAAGCATGGTTCATCTAGGAACATAATTCTTATTTAAATACATTTTCTTTTTTTTTTTTTCATGGAAATAATACGAAACAACATATCTAGTGTGGGGCAACGTTTAAAAAAAAACATGAGACTTAAAAATTCTCACAAGTGTGTTTCTTTTTTAATTACATAAAACTTTACATATCACATACACATAACGTACGTGATTCGAAGATCACCTTCTAAGCAAGAAGGTGCTAAACTAATTCGAAACAGCACCGCTATCAAACCAAATTCTCCAATAACGTAATCAGCTTAAGTGTTATGTCCAAACTAGTTATAGGCCTAATGTTTGTCTTAATTAGTAGCAATGTTACACGAACAGTGGCCCATGTAGGTACAGTTGGCTCCACTGGGCCATAAATGATTGAGAAATGTCCTAATTGAGCTATTAGTCTAATTATCTTACTGTAGATACTTAGGTAATTGTTTTACGGTAATTAATTGGATTGATAGTAAGAGCAAAAGGATGCACTGTTGCTGATTATCGCTTTGGCTTATATTCGAGATTACATTTCACTGATCTCCGAGATAACATTTTTAATGGTCTATACTATAGACCATTACAAATGTCGTATAGATTCTATAAAAACTGTGCTTTCTAAAGTTTCTAATGTTTATGTCATTTAATTCACTCATTAAATAATGTCAATAAAGTATTAAAAACTAATTTTCGAATTGAATTAATGAATCGTGCTTAAACTAATTGCTTGGATCCCGGCCGGTCCTAATTAATCTTATTGACTTCATAATGTTTTTTTCTATTTAATACCTTGTCAAACATAACAACACGCCTGTAATACCCGAAAGGTTAGGTAGAGGTACCAAGGGTAAGGGTGTACCAATAGTGCACCCATATTTTTCCAGTTTTGTTTGACTCCCATATATTAAGGGGCAAGACTATTGCCACCACCCAGGCATAAATCCAGACTCCAGAGTGCTAATGAGCCATAACCAATGGAAAAACTGAGTATCGTTTTGCCCGACCCGGGAATCGAACCTTGGATCTCGTTCAACAGAAGCGCTTGCGATCACTAAACTAACGGGGCAGTAATTAATTAAAAAATGTTTTTCAATTTAAGTAATGAATACTGCTTAAACTAATTGATACGGGTACTGGACGGCCCTAATCAATCGTATTGATTTCATAAAGTTTTGTACATACATAAACACATACAGGGTGTTAGAGACATCGGCGCATAACCTGGTACCAAGATTTATGTACAAAATTCTGGAGCTTTAAAAATGTTTCCTAATTTCTACTTCATACTGAAACATCAAAATAAAAAGTAATGACTTCTATCATAATGAATCCAATAAGATTGTAAACGAAATAAGTGAAATATTTACTTTTTATTAAACGTTAAACTTAGCATACTTAAATATAAACTGCCATCCAAAACGTTATATACGGCCCTAGGAAACTCTGTCATCAACTACGGACTCAGCAGCTATGGGAGAACTTATCAAACATACCTGACAGATATTATTAATAATGTTGTAGTTTTTGTTGTTTTCATTGTCTTTTTTTAATGTCTTTTTCATTTTTTTTCATTCATTTAAATCTTTCTAAATAAGTAGTATGTTTTGTTTTTTGTTTAAAAAAAACAGTTGCCCCACACTAGGAATTTCTCCTGCATCGTGGGTGCATTTTCAAACATTCAAACTCACACACACAAACAGCCAGACCCGGAACAACTATCTGTAGGCCATACAAATATTTGTTCCGTGCGTGAATCGAACCCACGACACCCAGCGCAGCAGTCAATCTCTCAGCTACTGCGCGAACCGTGCCGCCAAAAAAAAAAGTAAAATATGTTTGTAACTATTTTGAAACAATAAACATAGGAGATGTTTATTGCATGCCATGGCAGCCTTTAATTAAGGCTACACTATAGAATGTTAAAATAACGAGCTTTGCACTAACATGCATTTTTGGTGAATGCTTTGTTGGTTGTCCTGAAATAAATAAAAATATTTAAACAAGAAATTTAAAAACGTCCCGTTTGGTAAGATAGACATGATGATTTTTTCATGATTTTTAAAGTTGCTTACAACACAAAAAAGCTGACGAAATTGTTTAATGCTGGAGATCCTTAACTCATGGTATCAGGTTGTGAGTTGATATCCCTTCCACTCTGTATTTACAACATCATTTATTGATTTGGAGCTGGTGGCTAAATAAAAACAGCCGCACGGGTTGATCGAAGATTAAGCTACGCTTGCCGAGGTCAGTCTGACCTGACCGATTCACTAGTCTGATTGGACCTGATAGTTGACCGTTCGTACCATATCCGTAGACTTCTCCGTGCCTCGGAAAGCACGTTAAGCCGTTGGTCCCGGTTGTCATTTAGAGATATTTGAACCAGTCTTACCAAGGGGTCGGGCTTGCGGACGGCGAGCAATGGGTGGCTCGTCGTCCGCCTGTCCGGTAACCATCCGGACCGAGCCCAAGTCGTCGACGGCGCGTATTGTTCCACGCGCGCCTCAAGGAGATGTCAGCAACTGTAGGGACCCAGCAGGGTCGAAGCCTACCGGGGCCAAGGGTCTGATTCTGAAAGGAAGACTCGGCCCTGGTACGAAAGGCAACGAAGGAACAGGAGTGGGTTTTTAGTCAGTAAAAGTCTGACACTATCTCCCGCCCCGCCCAAGAGCGGGGGATGTCATAAGATGATTTTACCACCACAAAAAAAAAAAAAAAAAAAAAAACCAAGGGGTATCGTGTTGCCCTGTTACTGGGTTGTGGAGGTCAGATATGCAGTCGCTTCATGTAAAACACTGGTATTAAGCTGCATCCGGTCAGAATGGAAGCCGACCCCAACATAGTTGGGAAAAGACTAGGCAGATGATGATTTATTGATCCATATCACAATATAATATTATATTGCAATAATTGCAGTTGTGACAAACAAGTTTACATGTAATAATATTGAAGTACCGCAGACCTTCAAAACAGCTTCAACCACATTTATTCCACCCAGATGCATTGTTTGACTCGCTGTTCAACGCTATACAACGTGTTTCTTTTGATATCTCAAAACTTTAAAGTATCGATGAGACTATGTTCGCGATTAACTCGAAAACTTCAGCACCGATTTTTATGCTGTTTTCACCAATGGATAGAATGGTTCTCGAGAAAGGTTAAAGTATATAATTTGTCAAGTTTTTGTATAAATTGGCTACAATGTAATGATATTTGTTGGAGGTGTCGGCAAAAATTTAATGATTACTTTTGGTCGCGATAGCCGACATCCATGCTGACGTAGCCGCGGGCATCAGCTAGTATGTTATTCTTTGTAATATACCACCAAACTTCAAAATCCAAACTTACAAATTTACCTCTTTGGTAAATTTGTAAGTTTGGATCCAGTAATCTCCGAAACTACCAGTCCAATAAAAAAAAAATCTTTCATTGATAGAAAGCTTCACCATTGCCGATCGCTATGGCAATGGTGAAGAAGAAGTCAACTATAAGATAAGACATATTGTGTATAGACACAATATGTCTTATCTTATAGTTGACTTCCACGCGGACAAAATCACTTGTCGAATCTAAAAATGTATTAAATAACAAAACATATGATAATATAATCATACAACCATGCTACAGAAAGACATGACTGCAGAAAGATGATAAATAAATAAAATAAATAATAAATATTGCTGGACAATCCACACAGCATCATCTAGCCCCAAGCTAAGCAGAGCTTGTGTTATGGGTACTAGATGACTGATATACTTAATCCAATATTGTGTATTAACCAACCATTAGTTAATACTAATAGATTAGCATGGTACAAATTGCGATAGACACTATGTAATACCATAAACGGCGCATGTTGTGTTAGCCTGTAAGTAATTGTTGCACTTATAAATGTACTACTAAGATATTATTTTAAATGTATTGTGTAAATAATTGTTGGCTAACCTTAATAAATAAATCAATAAATAAATAAATACATGATAATGATGCATGATGATAATGATGATGATGCTGTTCATCCATACTTTCTAAAATCAGGAAATATACATGACTATATACATCTATCGAGCCCATAGATATCCGTCCGAGCCTTTTCCCAACTATGTTGGAGTCCAGTCTAACCGGATTGCGCAGAATAGCAGTATTTTACATGGAATGACTGCCAAGTAAAAGTGCATACAACTCTTTTAAATGAATATTTGTAAATCTTAATTTCATAGAGTTGTATGCACTTTTCAATATATCATCGAAGGTATTGTTGTCAGCCATGATTCCGCAGAATCATTCGCCGCCACCTTAGTCCCGTTTATTCCGGGTAGGTGCACCGTTTGTTCCGCTGTTCGACTCTAATTAACTAACAGTCAATTGCAGGACGCCTTCAGACATAAACCAGCCGGGCGGGGCCAATTATACGCCAATTAATTTTGCAATAACAACAGGGTTGGTAACGTTATACTTGTGTGGGGTAAGTGAATTAGATTGTGTTAGCCGAGAAGGAAAGGTTTTCAAGCGGGTTGTTAAAAACTTGAAATCTTGTATGATATTTTTTTCATCTGAGCTGTGTATCGAAATTTATACTTAGTTTAACTATAGAAACAGTATTTTTAGCCGACTTAACAGTTTTAGTAAATATTTTTTCTTAGCCGTACTGACACTGGGAAAATCTGTTCTATTCCAATTATATTTAAAAAATCTAGGAATTTTGCTAGAATTTGGTCTTTCCATTTGGAAGTTCCGAGTAGCAGCCCGGATTCTAGATTCGTACTCGTTTGATGGCAGTAGGCTCGCTCCTTATTACATGAGACTTAAAGATAACTAGTTAAGTGTTTGTAACTACTATAGATACACTTATACCAAACCCTTTTAGAAATACTGGCATTATGTAATATTCGTTATAATTATTTCCCAATCATCTAAAAAGAAGTCTGGACTTATGTCTCAAATATTGATCGACTTAAAGATTAGATTGAGCTCCGCGAGCTGTGGCGAACTTACTCAAAAGTTGTGGTTTCAAAAACTATCACCACTACTTGCAAGATCTCAGTCATTAATCTTTTACAACATTTCAAAGAAGTGCCCTCTAACTTGCGACACTTTCATGTTTACTACTCAACACTCTGAAAACAAAGTTTAAACCTTAAGAGGAAACTTTCAAATGGAAAACTAAGTCAAAATCAAGTTATTTACGAGGTAAGTACCTACATCTGTCTATAGGTATACGCTTTTAACTAAGGAGGAAAGCAGGAATGTAGGTGCTCTTAATTTGATTATTTCTATCAATTTATTGTTTATTTAGATTATTAATTGTAAGACATGAACCTCATTTTTTTTTTCATATACGTTTTATAAAGCTGCCTATTAATGACCCTCTGCATGGCGAAGGCCTCTTCTCATACACATTACTACCTCACTTGGTCAACGATGTGAGGTAGTGGCGGGTTGACGATGTTAGACTTTTATTTTAAGTTCAGAGTCCATCTTGATGTTTTCCATCACCGTTGTCAGTGTTCTCCTAGATAAACTAAGAAAGAACATTTGAATTGAACTAGTCACATTTGTATCGCCCAGATTTAAACCTACAGGCTCGTGAATGAGGCGCGAGGTCTTAACCACAGGACCATCAGAATAGTTTTCTTTGTGGATATTTTATTTAAAGTTGGTCTTGAAATGGCTTGTAGTAGATATAAGCAAGAGTCTGTACAATAAAAACTACGGCCCTGGCGGCTAAACGCAGCCACCCACCGGCGCTGATGGATTCACCCATCCCGGCGCCGACCCCAGCCCCTGCAGTTCAGGCTACCCAGACCGCAGAGGCTGAGGTTTCCGCCTTCCGTGCTCAGCCTACGGAGGCTCTTTATGACACTAAGATCCGTACACAGCGCAATATGAACGTCATATTGCCAGTGTACTTAATCTTTTGCAACCGCGAAGCCGATCGTCTAGCCGATCGCTTAGAAGCTACCACAGACCCTAAGAAGCGCATCGAAGCGCTCATGGAGGCCCCCTCGCCGCTCCGTGACCTAGAAGCCCATTTTAATAACCGCAATGGATAGGTACGTTAACGCTAGAACCTTGAAACCGCGATCCCTAAAGTTAGGATACGTTAATATAAATGGCTTACTCCAGCAACGGGCTGAGTTTGCCAACTTCCTTCGCGATCACCAACCGGACGTCCTCCTCATACAGGAGACGTTCCTCAAACCGCACAACCGCGACCCCAAAATTGCAAAATACCGTATGGTGCGCAATGATAGATCCCGCTGTCACAAGGGCGGTACAATGATTTATTATAAAAACTCATTGCACTGTGTCCCTTTAACTTCTCCTCCCCCGACCTCGCTCTTTGAGTACTCTATCTGTCGGCTCGGCATGACTGGCCATCAGCCAATTACTATTGTATCCGCGTACTGCCCTCCCGCTCGTGGGAGGGATGACATCCCAGCGTTATCCCACGATCTCTCGGTTCTCCTCGGCTTGAGTGACTCCGTTATCATAGTGGGCGATCTCAACGCCAAGCACCCCGCGTGGAATAGCAATATAACTAACGCCAGAGGGAGGGCTGTCCTCAATCTGGGCGCCTCCCTTAACTATGACGTCATCGCCCCGATGACTCATACCCATTTTCCCCACGATCCTGACCATAGACCTGACATACTGGACATAGCGCTCCTAAAGAATGTAAACCTTCGTTTACAATCGATAGAGGCGCTCCACGAGCTTAACTCCGACCATCGTCCGGTGATGATGACGCTAGTTCCCCGTACGGGTCCGCTTGACCCTGATCAGCCACCCCCGACTCAATTAGTTACCGACTGGAGGAAGGTAAGCGAAAAGCTGAAATCCTCCTCGTCGCCTCTACTCGACTCCATCCCCGATCTAATCACCTCAGTCGCTGACACCACGGGCGCAGTCGACTCGTTTACGGAGCACGTACAGACAGTCCTGAACGACTGTTCAAGGCGGGTTCCGGCGCTGAATGCCCAGCGCTGGAACCTACCGGACGATGTACGGGCTCTGATAACCGAGAAGAACGCGTCCGTCCGTGCCTATAGCGCTTTTAACTGCTCTGCGAACAAAGCCCACATGCGAATGCTACAGCGTACTGTCAGCAAACGTGTGGCGGAGCATAGGTCGGAGAGCTGGGACAAGATGATCAGTGAGCTAGAGCCCAACCACCATGCCTTCTGGAACCTCCAGAGGAAACTCCGGTCCACCGTAGAGGCTACCATGCCTCCCCTCACTCGTCCAGATAAGAGCGTCGCGTTCGACGACTCGGAAAAATCCGAATGCCTAGCCGAAAGCTTAGAGACTCAATGCTCGCTTAGCTCCCAGCCGTTCGACCAAGCTCACCTCTTAAAGGTAGACGCCGAAGTCGAACGTAGGTCCTCGCTCCCTCCCGTCGACAACCCTGATGATCCTCTGCCTCCCGTCACTCCGGACGAAGTGCAAGACATCATTAAAGGGCTCAAACCGCGCAAAGCCCCCGGTAAGGACGGTATCACCAATAGGGTGTTTCAAATCCTCCCCGCGCAACTCGTTATGCTCATGACCGCCATCTTCAATGGCGCTCTGAGCAACAATATCTTTCCTCAATCGTGGAAAGAAGCCGTGGTTATTGGCATCCCCAAGCCTGGCAAGCCCAAGTCTGAGCCCACGAGCTACCGACCTATCAGTCTGCTCAATGTTTTCGGCAAAATCTACGAGAAGCTTATTTATAAGCGACTCAAGGACTATGTCGAGGCAAAGAGCCTGATACCGAACGAACAGTTCGGGTTCCGGCCGGGACACTCGTGTGTTCAACAGGTGCACCGCGTAGTCGAACACGTCAGCGCGGGCTTTCAGAGAGGCGCGCTCACCGGCGCCCTCTTCTTCGACATTGCGAAAGCCTTCGACAAGGTCTGGCACAACGGGTTGTTATACAAGCTATACCAACTCGATGTGCCAGATCGTCTCGTGCTCATCTTGCGAGATTTTCTGTCGAATCGTACGTTTAGATATCGCGTAGACGGTACGCTATCGTCACCTCACCCTATCCGCGCGGGCGTCCCTCAAGGATCCGTGCTGTCTCCTCTCTTGTTCTCGCTGTTCACTAGCGACGTCCCTAGGGGTAGAAAGGCCCAGTTGGCGCTTTTCGCCGACGACACGGCCATCTACTATACCGGTCACAACCCTACCACCATAGCTCGCACTCTCCAAACTTCCGCAAACGTCTTAGGCGCTTGGTTCCGGAAATGGAGAGTCGAGGTCAATCCCGACAAAAGTCAAGCGGTTCTCTTTAGGAAACCCGGACGCCGCAATGTCCCCACGCCTAGTCCGTTAGCCATGTACGGCAAGCCTATCCCTTGGGATAAGCGAGCCAAATACTTAGGTGTGATACTCGATCACAGACTTTCGTTCGCCGAACACATAAAGGCGGCGCGTTCGCGCGCCGTCTTCGCGTCCGGCAGGCTTTATTGTATGACCAACGAGAAAAGCAAGTTGTCACTCAGGTGCAAATTACGGCTCTTCGTCTCGGTCATCCGACCAATCATGACATACGCTTGCGCAGTGTTCGCTCACGCCAAGCCGTATCATATTCATAGGCTTCAGACCGTCCAGAACCGATTCCTGCGCAGAGTCACGGGAGCCCCCTTCTACGTCCGAAATGAGACTCTCCATGTAGATCTCAAAATACCTACGGTGAAACAGTTCATGAGGCGACTCACCCAGCGCTTCATGGACTGTTCTACCGCTCATCCTAACCCCTTAGTGTCATCGGCCGTCCGATACACTCCCTCGCGAATAAGTACAGTTCGAAGACCGAAACACACACTCACAGAGCCAGATGATACTATCACTCTCCTCCAGGAGAGCGATAAGGCCACCAGCACTGTTCGCAAACAAAAACGGACATTCCGTCCTCGCCGCCGAGGCCCGTCGCGACGACCCCGTCAATGCCCCCCTCCCGACCCTTTGCTAGAGCCAGCCCGCGAAGCTGAGCCGATTAATGTTTAAAATGTCCCTAAATAATGGAACAATCAGATCCAGCCTGTCCCTTGCTGTCCTCTTCAGCGACGTCCTAAGCCGAGGTTCGTACCCCGCAGGGGGTGCCCTTAGCGATAGTCGCTTAGCTTATAAGTTTTTATGCCTGGCTGGAGGCCTTAATTTTAACTAAGCCCCCCACAGGAAAGTTCGGTTGAGCAGTAAATATCCCTAAAGGATAAACTGCGAGATGCCCATTCCAAAAAAAAAAAAAAAACTACTATCTATATTTGTATCACAAACTGTGTTTTTATGTACAATCATTGTGTATTCGTCGTCACATGTCCCCAAAGGTTTATTTGAAAACCAGCATCAGACAGCACGTGTCTGACACTACCTTTGGACGCTGTCGTGAGAGTTGCTATTTTCTTTTATAGTTAATGGCACGTAGTTGAGTTGCCCTGTAGTCAATTTTAGTATAAGTGCTTATGAAAGCGCTTACCCCCATTACTGCAATCAGTGCTCTAATAAATAAATAATGCTGGACAATCCACACAGCATCATCTAGCCCCAAGCTAAGCAGAGCTTGTGTTTGGGTACTAGATGACTGATATACTTAATACAATACATTACATAGATATTTTTTATTATACATAGCAAATACCCAGAAAACCTGGAACAAATCATTGAAGATTGTACAAAGATTTGCCCCAGGGCGGGAATCAAACCCGCAACCTCTTGCGTCTCAGGCGGCTCTCCACATCAGTCATCATAATGGATCGTATTTACATTGAAAAATAATGCAAACAAGCTACCTAATCATTTCATATCAGAATGTAAATTATCTCTAGAGCAAGAACGAAGGCTCTTCACATCCAACAATTTTACAACGAGAAAGTAATAATTCCCCACAGCTAGCTTAATCGAATTAGAATGTTTTCACAAACAATTTCGCCACTAATTAATTTTTGACAGAAACCACGAACAAACAATACTACCCGCGCTCAAAACTTACTTAATTAATTGATCTATGTTAATAGTGTGGAAATATTACACACCGCTTCAAATACTTAACAAATATTTGTTAGTTAATATTCGCGAACTATTCGAGACCAATGAAGTGGAGATAATTCAATTATATAGAGATTTTCAATTAATTAAGTACAACCGTTAGTACCGCCTGTTACATTGCGGTTTTAAAGTATTTACGTAGGAATTGTTTGTTTTGTATTACAAAGGGTTTTTGTGATCTATGATGGGAGCATTTTGAAAATGTTTCCGTTTTTCAGGTAATAGAGATGTTATTCAGAGGTACACAATTGGAGAAATAAAGAATTTTCATTTTCTAGCGATGATATTACCAACGAGGCTGCCGTTGGTCTTATCGTCGTAACCGCTACGCGGACCATAAGGTCTTGGAATCGATTCTCATTGAGTATGTAAAACTAGAATTACCGGGTTACCTCCTACGTACGAGTATTTCATGGGACTTCAATATACCTGGCAAAACTTGTGAGTCCAGACTTATCGTATTACTTATCAACTGTCGTCAAAAATGTTTATAAACTCAAAGATTACTTATTATAAAAGGGTTTTTTTTATTTATTTATTAAATTTTATTTTATTAAGTCTTATTAAAGATTTATTTATTTATTTATTAAAATACATGTTACAACAGTGACATGTCAACGTCATGTCAACACGTCAGCATGGTAGGAAAAGTTCATAATTATATACAATTCTCAGGCGATAGATTAATTTAGAAATTTTGAGAGATATGTACTCGTATGTATATAATATTATAATACGGCTTTATCTATGAAATTAGAGATTTATTTACATATTGATAAAAAACAGCTGTGTGGCTGCTACATCGTTGTATTTGAACTACATAATCATACATTTGATTAATTACTGAAGACTTAAAAAAATGACCATTTTCAAACTCGGCGTTACTGAATCCCGTATCAACTTATATTCGCTCTATATATTAGTACCTGGATGACCGAGCTTTACTCGGATAAAAGGACGTTCCCTAAAATGAAATCTAGCTAGATCGATTTATCGCCGCCGAAGCCCCCTACATACTAAATATCATGAAAATTGTTGGAGCCGTTTCTGAGATTCAGACTATATACATACATACATATATACAAGAATTGCTCGTTTAAAGGTACATATAATATATCAGCTTTTATATTAATATATTGCATATTGACTCTTCAAATTAATGCTCGTGCCTTCCCTGTATGAGAAGAGGCCTTTGCCCTACAGTGGGACAGTAACAGGCCGGTAAAAAAAAAAAGGTTCGGTAAAGTGACGGATCATTTTCTTGGATCTCAGAAATGACCCCTCTCTTATCAATGGACAGACATCCATGGAATAAAACGGTTTGTAGTTACCGTTCGCAGCGACTGCTTCCCTAATGCATTTGTTGTGTTAATTCTGTATTTCTTATTAAGAATTCATGGCAATTTACTTTGACATTATTCTGAAACTCGAAACCTTAGGTGAGGAGACGCTTCAGTTGGGCCTTTAGAATAGCGATTGTAATGTTACACTTTACATTGGAAAATATTACGACTGCCAATAGTTTTAGTATAAAGATATTATTTTTTTTTTAACAAAGCTTTATTGATAAATTTACCATAATTCCATACTTTATTAGTCTTATAATACCAGCCTGTCACTGTCCGACTGCAGGGCAAAAGCCTCTTCTCATACAGAGAAGCCACAAGCATTAAGGACCACGCTTGTTCAATACGGATTGTTCACATATCAATTTTGTAAGTCCTAATTTCCATCCGATGTTTTTATTCATCGATGCCAGTAATGTGTGTTTTGTTTTTGTACTCATGTACCTATGCCTGAGTTTTACTACCAACATAGTTTTAAGTTACTCGTATTTTTTGGTATAACTAACTCCGTTCGTCGGGCCGTCGACGCCTGAAAATAAAAGAATTTTGTTTTTATTTTTGTTTATTTATTGACGTCCATAGAAAGACAGAAAAAAGATAAAAATAGAATGTACATAATTGTGAATTGAAAAGTCACTAACCGGGTTTTTTTTTCGATTCTAAAAACGTTTAAATGATTTTTGATGCACATTCCATACACTAATGCACACTGATGATTTTTGAAGTATTATTTATCTTACTCAACCGCTTGACAATTTAATGTTGAGTGCTGGATATTGTATGCCTTAATGGTTACTACCATAGCAGATTCACAATAAATTCTTATTATTCACAATAAATATTCTTTAATAAATATTTGATTGTTTTAATGTTTTAATATATAATGCTGCGTACAACTGAGTATTAGAGTTTCCACTTGGAACTTGTAACCGAGCATCATTTCTAGGTTTCTTCAAAACAATTGAATTATTTTGGTCTACTTTCTTCAATCCATTTTCGCGTTCCTTGAAGCCTAAACGCAAGACACGTGATACATATTATATTAGAGCGAGGCGCGCACTCAAGTACGTCGACACACTGCAGTGTCGAAAGCTTTGAGCCTCGTTTTAAGTGTTTTGCGAATTTCATACCAATGGCTGCTTATAATCGGATAAGGAAATATGGATAAGGATTATCCCCGTAAGTTTTTTAGCAGCGTATTTAAGATCCTACCATTTTTTATTTTTCATATAACTTCAGGCAGGTAATAGTTAATGTCTGGCTTAAATTCGGTGGCAAGGTAAGATACTTGCCTACAGATACCAGTACCATACTGACCTGCCAACGGCAAAAAAAAACTACTCACTTCGTATCCCTCTTTTTATAATTGAGTTTTTAAGAGAAATATTATGGTTTAAATAAAAACGACTCAACCCCCTTTCACTTTGATCTTGATGTCTCTTAGACATCAAGAGACTTATGAGTTGCACAATTATTAATGGGTACCTACATTTTATTTGTTGATATTTAGTTTATTATTTTTAAGATAATATCGTGTGTTTTATTTATGGGTCTTAGTTGTCTGACAATTATTAAGGAATCTGTTGTCATTTTGTTTTCTAAATTTGTATATGTTATATAAAATAAATAAATAAATAAATAATGCTGGACAATCCACACAGCATCATCTAGCCCCAAGCTAAGCAGAGCTTGTGTTATGGGTACTAGATGACTGATACACTTAATACAATACTTTACATAGATAGATATTTTTTATTATACATAGTAAATACCCAGAACACCCGAAACAAATATTTGTAGATCGTACAAACATTTGTTCCAGGGCGGGAATCGAACCCGCAACCTCCTGCGTCGCAGGCGGACCTTCGCCCACCGCGCCACATCGGTCGTCATATTTGTAATCTTTAAATGTTTTGTCATGTTGGAACATAATACTTCATTTTCAGCATTTTAGTCAGGGTCTTTATTGCAAACGTGCACGAGAAATTTGACACGCAATGTTGAACACAGAAATAGATGTTATTTTTTTTTTCAAAATTTGCACTTTTCTTGCTCATCCCCCATAATCCTATGCAAATATCGACAACCTTAGAAAGCCCAACGAAACCTAACGAAAATCAATTTCCTGCTGCTATTTCCTTAACCTCCCAACTCGTGCAGGTTGACAAAGCGTTGTATAAAAGTGCAAAGCCATTGGAGGCCAGGTAATCGCCCTGACAAGGGTCCCACGTTTGGACACCTGCGCACTTGAAATATTATGCGGAGGTTTGAAAGGATTTGACGGAGAAATTTGGAATTTTTCGGACGAATTAAAAAGATATGAAGTTTTTGAAGGTGTGTTCATTCAGTAAGCTCAAAAGTTCATATTCGGAATAACATTTAAAAGTAGGTTTTGAAATATTTTTGTTTGGCAATAGCTAATGGGCTATACGCCTCTACTGAGAATGTTTAAGCCGCAGTATGTCAGATCCTTTTTTTTTAAACGGTGCAACACAAAACACTAGGAATTTTCCTGTTTTTTGGGTGCGTTTACAAAAATTCAAACTCACATACCCAAACAGCGAGACCCGTAACAACCTGTAGTAATAAAAGTAAGCAGGTACATTTGTATTTAAATATGTAATGCACAAACCAAATATCAAATAATTTCTCAAGTGGGTTTATAATAACAGCGGCCTAAACGATCGAAGGTTAAGCTACGCTTGCCGTGATCAGTCTGTGAATGGCTGTGAATGGGTGACCATAATATTGTATACCGAGACTCCTCCGTGCCTTGGAAAGCACGTTAAGCCGTTGATTTCGTCTGCCACTCGAAGATCTTTGACAGTTGTTACGGGTAGTCAAAACCCCAAAAGTCTGACAACCAGTCTTATCAAACAGTGGCCCTACCTCAATATAGTTGGAAAAAGGTTAGGCAGATAATGACTGACTATTATGTTAACATGAGCTACAGTTTTTCAACCAGTCTATACAATAAGTTTGGTGTTACCTGGTTACTGTGTGGTAGAGGTGTTGTCTTATCCAGTAACTATGCTAAATCAGATAAGCAGTCGCCAGGTAATATACTGATATTCAGCCGCATGTAGTTAGACTAGAATCCAACCTTAACCTAGTTAGGAAAAGGCTAACCAGACGATTAAATAAATAAATAAATAATGCTGGACAATCCACACAGCATCATCTAGCCCCAAGCTAAGCAGAGCTTGTGTTATGGGTACTAGATGACTGATATACTTAATACAATACATTACGTAGATAGATATTTTTATTATACAAAGTAAATACCCAGAACACCCGGATCAAAATATTTGTAGATCGTACAAACATTTGTCCCAATGCGGGAATCGAACCCGCAACCTCCTGCGTCGCAGGCGGACCTTCGCCCGCCGCGCCACATCGGTCGTCAAAATTTGAATTATGATGTGAATAGTAGTTATTTCGTCGCATTGAGACTTTTCTAGAATGTTAAACAAACAAGAAATAAACTGGATAGAAAAGTCGTGTACGATGCTATCTTTTGCGTCCATTTGAGATATAGCTCCCACAAAATTCAAAGACACACAGCGTTCTTCCACAGATCTAAGAGCCTGTTTACAGCACCCACTAAAACCCAGCAGTCAATAAATATCCCATTGGGTGTCAACAGACTGACAGGTGAAATACAAACGGCACTCTTTTATCGCACCACGTCAAATCCACCGGTACTTTAACAGGGAAATGGGCCATTATAGGTAAACCGGACGGTTTTGTTTGACGAATGAAAATTCCCCTTTGTTTGGTAACTGACAGATAAGACGGGTTAGGGTTTTGTCGAGTATGGGGTTGTCAAAATGATATACTCACTTGTGTAGAGGATTATTGTTGAATGATGTACTTCACCAGTTGTGGATCGTTCATGCCAAGCCGTTGTAGAATATATAATAGAATATAATACTCTTATTTATTGTACACCATAACAGCCGTTGTATATAGGTGATGTACTTCACCAGTTATGGATCGTGAATGCCAAGCCGATGTAGAATATATAATAGATAGAATACTCTTTATTGTGCACTATAACAACTTTTGTATATGTATAGCTGAAGAAGACTTTCACGGAGCTGGGAAGAATCGGGCTAGTAGGTTTAATATACATAACTAAGTATTTTAGATGATACTTAGGTACTTACTTACGTATCAAACTTAAATTACGCTTGCTAAGGTCAGTCTTTGGATGGTTGACCGTTCATTACATATCAAGACTCATCCTTGCCTCATAAAACACACTAAGCCGTTGGTCCCGGTTGTCATTTATAGATCTTTGGCAGTCGTTACTAGTAGTTACAGGCCCGAAAGTCTGACAACCAGTGTTACCAAGGGGTATCATGTTGCTCAGTAACTTGGTTATGAAGGTCAGAAAGGCAGTTGCTCCTTGTGAAATACAGGTATTTATCTGCATCTGGTTAGACTGGAATTGGGCTCGGCTTCCAATCCAACCAGATGCAGATAAATGCGCTAGGAAAAGGCTAGGCAAATTATGACTCTTTGGCGGGGTAGCCACAGGCTCCTTGAGAGTATACGAAAACACTGTGTAATTATAGAATACTAAATACACTGCCTGATAAAATTGAGGAACAAACAACAAACCTATGTACCATTTTAGTTGTTAATCGAAACATCACAAAGTCTTTGAAAGAGTGACACGCTAACACGACATTTTAGAATACACCAAACTGTCCAAAACACACCCCCTTGTTTAGATATATTTACATCTATGTCTATCAAGGCCTTTTACTTCATTTCAGTCAAACAGGATCTTCCAAATTAAAACCGAGGACACAAACTACAATGTAACAATCACTTCGAAACCTCAGATGTACACACACCCTAACCTGAGCTTATTTAAACTAATAAAATCCTCAGCGAGTTTCTCGGAGGCCATTCCTACGATGTCCTGTAACCTGACCCTGAAGCCTGTTGCTTTTATTTTCATTTACCCAACCTAACCTAATAAAGTGGTATTCTGTGACCACAAAGAGTTGTGCCATTTTCATTAAAAAATCATATTTACTAAGAGCTTTTGTTTTTTAGAAAACGTGATCTAATTAGATTTTCCAAGGTTTTTTTTGTATGATTTGTTTTGGAAGTAATTTTCGTAGTGTTATAAGTGCTAGTAGGCTAATGTATGATATTACTGAATCCACTTAAATAACAAGAATACATTTTATAAACAGTCAAAGAAGATGTGGTGGCCCTGTTCCTCGCCTCTCGTGCACAATAAATAAATAAATAATAACCAAATCCGGGCAAGTGACTTCTTCCATTCATATGTACTATTTAAGTCTATCTTAGACTTTATAAACATCAGTAAAGAAAAAATTTGTGTGAAAACGTGTGTAGCTAAGGTGTTCCTCTGCCCAACCCTTCAGGGAATACAGGCGTGATGGTATGTTATGTGAATCTAAAATTGCTAACCCGCATGAGTAAGTGAGGTGATTATTATAATGCTTGCCTTCTCTGTATGAGAAGACGCCTTTGCCCTGCAGTGACAGTCAGTAACAGGCTGACATTATTATTCATTTACTAAATGTCAAACAACCCCTAATTCCGAATTAGATTCAAAAGCAAAGTGGAGGTTTGAGTAAAAAAGAAAAATAAAATAAAACCTATTAAATATTAATCTTAACTACGCGTTAAAAGTTAATGTTTAAGAGTATCCTACTTCAGTATTTAAACGTGACTTTCATTATTTTTCGTCATGAAAAGTTAGATACAGAAACCTCACAGCAATAAACTATAAATTTACAAGATGTAGGTATATGAAATCAGTAAAAACCTCTAAAGGTCATTGTACTCATCATCATCTGCCTAGCCTTTTGCCTACTATGTCGGGATCGGCTTCCAGTCTAACCGGATGAACCTGAATACCAGTATTTTACATGGAGCGACTGCCTATCTGACCTCCACAACCCAGTAACAGGGCAACACGATACCCCTTGGTAAGACTGGTTGTCAGAATAATATTGACTATGCTAGTAAACCTGAAATCGCGTAACAAACCACTGTTTCGTATTTATTTATTATGTACATAAGTACGCATGACTCGATACTAAAACCTCAAACGGAGAAAATATAACGACCTAATTGGGAGTTATATATTTGAGCCGTTTGCGGTTGAAACACTGAGGCCATGGGGTCCGTCCGCCCATTTAGTTTTCTTGGGACATCGCGAAGCGTTTGGTCGACTCTTCATGTGACCAGAGGGCTGGCTTTATTTTTGGCCAAAACCAATTGCCATTCACTTACTTTCTTTTCATCTATTAATAGTTTTACTCGATACTAGAATGTACTAAACAGCCGATTAAATATATGTTTAATTATTCTGCGCCACGTACACTTCATAAATACGATTGTTTGGAGTAGATTTTCTGATATTTTTCTGCTGTGCGAATATTTCTCAAGAGTTAGATCATAAAACTTACATTTACGTATAAAGTCGACGGGAGGACGCGGAGACAATGAACATTTTATGACAAGACTTCACTGAATTATAAATAGAGATTTTGTGTTTTACGATCTTTCTTTTTGTATACTATGAATAAATTGAATGATATTTTGATGGAGTTATCAATTCTGTGTAAGATTTATTAATAAAAACATTGTCCATAGTCAGCTGTTCAAGAAATCGGGGTTGGGTGTAAAAGAGCCATAATTTTATGCTGGTATTAGGTACTTTGTCGATTTTTAACTAACAAATAGTAATAATAATTCTGCCTGTGTTGTCCCACTGCAGAGAAGATGTCTCCTTTCTCTTTTAACACTTAACATGATACCAGGCCCAATCTCGCCCATCGGCTTCTGCACTGAGCCTCGTAAAGTTTAATTTTAAGTACCTGGATGACCAAACTTTGATCGGATAAAAGGACGTTTTCTAAAAATGAAACCTATCTAGATCGATTTATCGCCCCCGAAACCCCCGCATACTAAATTTCATGATAATCATTGGAGCCGTTTCCGAGATGCAGATTATGCAAGACATGCACATATATACAAACATTATACATATATACAAGAATTGCTCGTTTAAACTGAAATAAAAACAATCCTAAATCTAATATGTACTATTAGATTTAGGATTGATTTTATTTCAGTACCTAAGAAAAATAAAATAAAAAATAAGACCTGCCAGGTATAATTATGACATATTCCGAACAAAAATTTTGATGATAGTCGTTCACAATAAAGGGACTAAGCGAAAATCCCATGAAAAATCCCGATGTCACTAAGCAAAACAAACGAAAAACACATATTTACACGTAGTCTATTTTTGAACCCCCTTTTCTTATCATCTTTGTGCAAACTACACGATCGGGACGTCACCTCCTATATAAAAGTTTTATGGTGTGGAAGAAAAGGGGTTCCTATCAAGAATGTTAGTCTAAGTTTTTGCATCAACTTATACTTTTTACGCGAACATTTTGTTTGCGGACCCTCCGAAGTTGAACGACCGGCCGAGATCAATTATACGGGGTGTCAAACTTTTACGAAGTTTGTTACCTCGTTTTTTTAT
Source organism: Phlogophora meticulosa (assembly GCA_905147745.2). Lineage (NCBI taxonomy): Eukaryota > Metazoa > Arthropoda > Insecta > Lepidoptera > Noctuidae > Phlogophora > Phlogophora meticulosa. The sequence continues at coordinate 4,127,814 of LR990525.1, forward strand.
CTGTAGGGGTGCAAGCACCCCTGTGACATTGCAACGGGGAAGTGTTAAGGCACTTAAAGAAAGAGACTTTTAAAAATGAGTCAATATGTGTAAACTTTTGGTTCCTTTTCATTGTCAGTAAGTGTTTACTGTGAATTGAATGTTAAAAAATAATAACTGACATATATAATTTAATGGTTAAATTTAACTAAACTTTAGGGTAGTTTAAGGTTCATCTGAATAAATAAATAACAAAATATACTCCAAAAAAACATTGTTCTTTCTGCAAGTCTCACTGAACGCAAGATTGGAATGAAAATAATCAGTAATAGAAAAGAATATAAAATAGAATCCTCTTTATTGTACACCATGAAAACATACAAATAATGACTTAAAGAGCAACTTAATGCTAAATTATCTTTTACAGAAAACCATTGAATAGAATGGAAGGATTAGACCATTGGACAGCGAAGGAGAAAAAATAAGTTTTAATGTAAATAAGTTTCAATTACATAACTAGTCTTGTTTTATTTTTTAAAAACGTTGCTCCACACAAGGAATTCCTACTGTATCTTGGGTGCGATTAGGAACATTTAAACTCACATACACAAACAGCCAGACCCGGAACAACTCCCTGTGGGCCATATAAATATTTGTTCCGTGCGGGAATCAAACTTGCAACACGCAGCGCAGCAACCAATCGCTCAGCTACTAGGAAATATAATTTTATAGTAGGTACATAAAATATTTATATAAAAATTACAACAGAACATTAATACTTATTATCATGCAAAGCTACGAACAGTTATTTAAACTTTATCTTACGTCTTTATATCCCATAAGAGTGTTACAATACTTGTGTGAAATTATCAAAAAAAGCACGTCTCCTCCACAGTCGCAGAGTTTTCTTCAAACAAACGTGGCTTGAAGTTAGTGCACGCTTTTAAATTTATTTCTAAACTCGGTAGCGGGTTCGACAAAATGTTATCGTCCTGAGTTCAGCTATGCGGCACACGAACGGTATATTTTTGATGTGTAGGTATGTATGAGGAACGATGAAATGGAAATACAAACTCTCTTCTACAAACGTAGAGTTACAATCTTCAAGATTGTTGTTGAAACCCTTTGACTGAACAAAGTTTATAAACAATAAGTATTCCTTGAATGATTGGGCAGAGGTGCATCGATAGTCACATTTCTAATAATTGTCTAATGTAATAGGGGGCGAGTCTATTGCCATCATGATCATCTGCCTAGCCTTTTCTAAACTCTGTTGGGGTCAACTTGCAGTCCAACCCGATGCAGCTGAATACCAGTATTTTACATGGAGCGACTGACTATCTGACCTCCATAACCCAGTAACTGGGCGACACGATACCCCTTGGTAAAACTGGTTATCAGACTTTCGGGCTTCTGGCGAAATATCTACTTATGACACCCGGGACCAACGGCTTAACGTGCTTTCCGAGGTACGGAGGAGTCTCGATTTGTAACGAACGGTCACCCATCCACATACTGACTTCGGCAAGCGTAGCCTAATCTTCGACAAACCCGTGCGTCTGTTTTTATTCAGCCACGAGCTAATATTGGCCACCAACCGGGCGCAAATCCATAATCCAGGCTGCTACTAATAAATTCTTGATAAAAAAACTCTAAGCAAGACCTTGGAATCGAACTCATGACGTCATACTCATCAGTAGTGCATTATCATTACTACAGCCAAAATACGTGTACTGCTGGACGTAGGGCTCCCCCATAGATTTACGCAACCATCGATTCTGCGTTGCCCTCATCAATTGGCAATCTTCATCAGATCGTCGGTCAACCTTGTGGGGCCTACCCACGCTGCATCTTCCGGTATGCGATCGCCACACTGGAACCTTACCGCCCCAACGGTCATCGCTTCTTTGATTCCACCAATAAATCAACGAGATGGTACATCATTATACATTGACTGTTCATTTTTATTGGTATTATTACCAGTACGTGGATGACCGAGCTTTGCTCGGACAAAACGTTTTCTAAAATTAAATCCTAGCTAGATCGATTTATCGCCCCCAAAACCCCTGCGTACTAAAATCCATGAAAATCGTAGAAGCTGTTTTCGAGATTCAGGTCATATCATATACATATATACAAGAATTGCTCATTTAAAGATATTAGATAAATATCAAGCTTGGAAAAGTGTTGGCGACAGCAGCTCGTGAAACTGAAGATTTTGTTTATTATATTGAATGACTCTTTTATGTTGATCCCCGGAGTGTCATTAAAGGTCTTACAGAACTTGAGGGAATTGAACACCATAGAACAAGACTAAACTGAGTTGAGCTTTACGGTTACTGACAAATGCTTGCATTAACTGGACAGGTGCATTAATATCCATGAGGTTCTTTCCTCATAAGACCATCTCAGACACTTATCTGCATAGTCCTCACCACCTCAGTTAGTTTTGATGTTACTTCTAACAGTAGTCAGATAGAGAAACATCGACCTATTTTAATTAAAAAAATTGAATGTTTGATGCGTAAAACAAATATCATTTAAGGCTTATCAAAGCTTGTAAAAGCTTTGAGCTTAGTTGACACCCACAATCAACGGTTAGAAAGTGTAAAAAAACTAAAGATACTGTTCGAATTCAATATTTCAAGTCGTCTGTCAACGATTTTCGGCAAAAGGGAAAAATTATACCTTTATAGTACTGCTAACGGTTTTATTCTTTCAATATATCGAAACAGACAGGTTTACGGTCGTTTTACGGGCAATCAAACTTAACCATTGCGAATTTCAGTTTTTCCTTCATCCATAAAAATATTGGGTAGTGAATTTTGATTTGGGATTTTAGTACCTAGGTATAAAAATAGACTACCTTTAATTTTAGTTACATTTACAATACTCGACAGGCAATAAACTATTTATACTATCCTAAATCTTTGTACGATCTACAAATATTTGTTCCGGGTGTTCTAGGTATTAGCTATGTTTAATAAAAAATATCTATCTATGTAATGTATTAAGTATATCAGTCATCTAGTACTCATAACACAAGCTCTGCTTAGTTTGGGGCTAGATGATGCTGTGTGGATTGTCCAGCATTATTTATTTATCCTTCCATGTTACCTTATCACCCATTCGAGTTATTTACATAAATACATACCATGACGCCTGTATTCTCCCAAGGGTTAGGCAAAGGTGTAGGTTCCTACAGTATCCCCACATTTCACGAGTTATGTTTAAGTCCCACATGAAATGTAATTGGGGGTGAGCCTATTGCTACCAAGCAGGCATAACTTCATCCAGACTTCGTACTGCTATTGAGTAATTCATATTTATCGAGCCATTCTTGTGGTCACTAAACTAATCAATCTATCTATTATTGTATTCTATTGGATACAAATCTCTATCAAGTTGCAACACATTGTATTTCTCAAGAATTTTCTTCTAAAAGGAATAATTAGCGTATTTCTAAATAAGTTAATAGGTAGGTAGGTATTCATTATAAGAGTATATACTATCCACAACGATATTATGTACTCCTAGCATTATTTGGGGATCACAGCGAAGCATTTAGTCAAGTCAGCATGATTGCTTATCAAATTCAACAATCGTATGCAATATCTATACCAATGCAAATAGAAGTACCGTATCAATCTGCTTAACAATTTTATTCCCCAACTGTATACAGCGAAAAAACATCACTACAAAAGTGCCTATCCAGACACTTAGAGAAAGTCCCTTTTCCGATTATACACAAAAATACTCCAACCAACTCATCCTTTACCTACTTGGGTATATATTGGATATTCGATTAAATAAAATAAAGGAACCACTCCACCTAACTTGTAGTACTAGTTAGGAATACAAACGGCAGTGAGAGTCTAAAAATATTTGCCCGGTAGGTGGGCCAGTGTCCCCGCTCCCAAAAGGGTCGTTGGACGAAAGCCTCTTTGAGGGGCGGCCGTATTCTGATTTTCACTAGCATTTTTTTTTCTAGCGGGAATTTCGCTGCGGTAACCGAGACAGTTGAATCGTTTCTCCGGGACTCGTTGAGCTTAAGGTTTAAGAAAATACTGAGTATGCACTTATATTAAACTTAAGACAACACATTATTATCGACGACCTATGTGGCGCGGCGGGCGAAGGTCCGCCTTTGGACAAATATTTGTACGATCTACAAATATTTGTTCCAGGTGTTCTGTGTATTTGGTATGTATACTAAAAAAATATATCTATGTAATGTATTGTATTAAGTATATCAGTCATCTAGTGCCCATAACACAAGCTCTGCTCAGCTTGGGACTAGATGATGCTGTGTGGATTGTCCAGCATTATTTATTATTTTATTTTATTTATTATCATACATGTATTCGTTTGTTTTTTGTTTTACTTTGGATACGGCGTGACACGATTTCTTGAAAGGATACTGGTTAAACAGTTCGCAACTACACACGTTTTGTCAACAGGCAGACCGGACATGACGTTAGTATGGTTAAACAATACTATGTACTAACTAATCGTTTAACTAGAAACGGATATCAACTTGACCTTAGAACACCAAATCCAATGGAAGAAATAAGACAGAAAACTAGTTTTGTTTTTTTCTTCTAATCGGTATTTATCAAAGAGTGTGAAACAAGTGCGAGTCTGACACGGACACCGAAGGTTTAATTTAACTTATCTGAATTAAATTTCGACACTTAAAAAAAAAAAGAAACGGTCTGTCAACGAAACAATTTCTGTTGACAACTAAAAACCAGCGCTGTACTGTGGACCCCCCACGGCACAGCATCACGCTGTACGTATCTGTCTTGCCACATCCAGGGCGCGACGTGCAACTGCCGACATTATTTTTTTGCGTTAAACCTTTCCTTTTTATCTTCACTAATATACTTTAAGCTTATAACTTTTTTATTTGATTTTCCGTTTGTTACGCGGCGAATGATTTTTTCAACATCTAAGCTACAAATCGCAAAAAAACCTATGAAAATTTCGCGGGCTGTCAGTACACATTCACCTGAGTTTTGATTTTTTACAATTTTCTATTTAATTATTTTTGTCCTCCGTGAAAAAGAAACTTTTTTATTTTCATTGCTTTTCTATAAAAATATGAGCGACTGATCGACAATCAAGTCGATGACCTGTTGTCGATCAAAACGTTACCTACACTTTTTGCTACCTTAACCTAATCTACTTTGTAATTCAAACTGTTTCTCACGTACGTCGACTGCGAATCTTTACGCTTAATGACCTCAATAGTTTGAGTCAAGCGTAAGCACAATAATGCTGACTCATATTATAAATGCGAATATTAGTTTGTTAACTTTTCACATATAAATACTGAACGGATTTTGATGAAATTTGGCATACGGATAGACTATTACGTGCTTTAGGACATAGGATACTTATCTTTTAGTTTGTTCTTGACCTCTACGAAGTCTCAAGCTAGTTACAGTAAAAAAAGAAAAAGATAATCACACTTCTATCTCAGGTGAAACGGAAATTTTATCTATTACTTATTCTTCACATACCAATTTGTAAAAGATCAATGCTTCGAAGTACCTAATCGAAGCTCTTACCTAGTTCTTTTATTCTGTGTGAATATTAAACTCAGTTTTCTTATCATTATTTATAGTATAACATTTTTAATATGATGGATGATGATTGGTAAAAATATTTTGTTATTTTCTGGCTTTTTCGTACTACTCTCATTTCAGTTGGCGCACACATTTGATGATTTTAATAAAGTGGATCGATTGAAAGTATTTGTGTTAATTTCCCGTTTTCATGCTAATTGTATGTTTTTCTCAATGAGTTAAAGACAGTATTTTAAAAACATTTTCCATATTTCACATACTACGACTCAAGAGAGTGCCCGTGCCGGAATCTTTTCGTAAAAAAAAGCACTCACACACACAATTACTCTTCTATTTGTAGACAGATCAAATTTTATATAATTTATTTATTTTCCTAATCTAAGGATTTAAATATGGAATGTTTAAACATTCCATATTTAAATCCTACAACTATCGTAATTATATAAAAAAAGAGGAGCTCGTGGCTTAATAAAAACAGCCGCTCGGGTCGATCGAAGGTTAAGCTACGCTTGCCGAGGTCAGCCTGTGGATGGGTGACCATTCGTAACATATCGAGACTCCTCCGTGCCTCGGAAAGCACGTTAAGCAAGTTGACAGTCGTTACGGGTAGTCAGAAACCCGAAAGTCTGACAACCAGTCGTACCAAGGAGTATCGTGTTGCCCAGTAACTGGGTTGTGGAGGTCAGATAGGCAGTCGCTCCATGTAAAACACTGGTATTCAGCTGCATCCGGTTAGACTGGAAGCCGACCCTAACATAATTGGGAAAAGGCTAGGCAGATGATGAACTATCGTAATTACCAAAAGACTCATAGGTACCAAAGGATAATTTTCCTGGACAAAAAAGGACCAACTCGCTTTTCACTAGTTCTAGTTTACAGAATAACCCTCAGAACGAGTACCGACTGCGGACAATCCGTATTGCTGTTTTGATTAAATTTTGACAGAGAAATGCAGATTGTTCTTTTCGTGCAACACCGGAAAAATTGAACCGGACCGAGCTAGAAATATTTTTACTGACAACCCCTTCTGAATGCAATAGGGGAGTGCCGTTCAATGCATTTAGGATTTTTAAAATATTTTATGTTTTATATAGGCTTTACGTGTGTTGTTTTATATGGGATTTTTAAGAGGGTAAATTAAGTTCAAACGTAGGTAGATATTAGAGGTGTAACATATGGTTAAAAACAAGAATCACAAAATCATCAAGAAAACAAGAATAAGCGTATTTAACATTTTGAACTCCAAATGACCGACAAACAATACATTTTCTATTGTGTCTCATTGTTTGGCAGTTAAGGTGTTGAGTATGTAGTTAGTTTTACAATTATAAGTTCGTTGTACAGACCCCAGCATATCAAGCTATCTCAAACTGTTAAATTTTCCCAATTAAATATAAACCTTATTCTCTAATTGACAGATTGGGGAAGCTTGATGTGCTGGCCTCTGTACATTGCACATCTTATTTACCGAATATGTTTTGGTAGAGAAGAAACAAACAAAGATTTTTAATTGCTAGTACATCTACTAGTATAAATGTAACAATCAGATAGAAATAAAGAAAGTACCCAACAATGTAAGCATGAATAACAATCATTTTTATTACTGTTGCTAAAGAAATCTTAACAATACGGCACTTAAACTTAATAGGCGCATCACGCTGTAGACTCGGATAAAAACTAATCTTAAGTAGCACAAAAAACAACTCACGGTAGTGCCTTCGTTATTCATTTTTACATCCAATATCAATATAAACCGGGTTAGGTTTAAATTATTCATATTTTATTTTAAACTTATATTTATTAAACTTTTACTTTTTTCTGTTTCAAATAAAAAAAAACTTCAATGTCAAATAGTAAGACAGCCCATATGTAAACTTCATTCTAATTTCCAATACAATTGCAATAAGTGTACACAACTGTAGCAAATCACAATGAAATGTAATTTGTACTGTCCCAGCAATCGGTGTAACGCTCCACCGATTGTCTCGATCTTGTCCCTGAAGTGTTGCTTTGCTTGCTTAACAACGCTTTCCTCATCATCCAAACTAAAAATAAACTATAAATAGCCTCGATAACAGCAGATCAGCACAGTCAATCAACAATCATGAAGTTGTTAGTAGCAGTGGCACTTCTGTGCCTAGCCTCGGCATACAGTCGGGAGTTGGGTGAAGAGGAAAAGGATCTCGTGGCAGCAGCCAGTGGGAAGAGCCATCATCATGAGGAAGGTGGCGGCAAGGAGCACCATGCCGATCACCATCATGAACACGGAGAGAAAGGACACAAAGGTCACAAAGGACATCACCACCACCACAAAGGTGACCACGGTCACCATGGAAAGCACCACAAAGAAGGACACCACCACGAACATGATGGCCACCACAAGAAGCACTGGGATGAACATGATCACCATGGCCATCATCATGAGCACGGACACCACCACAAAGGTGGCAAACATGGCCACAAGAAGCACCACGATAAGGGTGAAAAGACCGACGGCTACCACAAGAAGTACCATAAGGACGAGTTCCACAAGGACCATCACTTCTACGATGACCACCACAAGGAAGGCAAGCACCACAAGCATGGCAAACACCACGGACATCATGAAGATAAAGGAGGACACCACAAGAAGGGAGGTCATCACGAACACGGACACCATGAGCATCATCATGGCAAGCATGGACACCACGACAAGCACCATCACGATGAAGACCACAAGGGACACAAGGGTCATCACGGACACGAAGAACACCATCATCATCATCATGATCATGGCAAGAAGGGAGGCCATCACGACCACAAGGATTGGGGTTTCCATCATGGAAAGCACTGAATTGCCAAAAATATGCTGTGATATTGTTTTATATTTTTGTTACGGGTTTTTGTTAGTTTATTATAAATTATTGAATAAGCATCGTTACAAAAATGTGCGAATAAAATTGTTGTGATTTTTATTTTTTTGTTTATTTTAACATAAACGTGACAGCTGCCTGCAGTTGAGCATTGAACGTTTGCATTAGCTTACTTAGTGTAAGAATCGAGTACTTGACACTAAAAGTTATAGAAAATTAATATTAGGGATGAAGACCAAAAATCTGTTTTCTTGGCAGTCCGGTGGATTATTTAAAAACATTGGACCTGTATTTTATCAATCAAAGGATTACGTCAACACATTGCGTTAAAATGTATCGTGACGTCACACGTTAGTAGATTTCGTACTCACTCCCCACTCCATCTTTAATGAGTTTTATCTAATTCATTTTTTATTAATATGATAAACCAAAAAATACGTGTGCAATATTTATTTTTTTAATAATCTGACAGACGGACTAAATATAATTCCTTTTTTTTAACCAGGCTTCACCCCTTTTCATTCATTCAAAAGATCAAAATTAATAAGGCTACGTAGAATTTGTATCGGATTTAAAACTGATGTTTATTTGTGAATGGTAATACTAACAATATTCAGAAAGTTGTGAATTGAGGGTGACAGACAAATTAAATTTCTACAATAATTTTATGGATGATGGAATAGGGATGTGTCCTAGGTAAAAATATATTAAGTCTATTTAGTCCGTCAGTAATATTTATTTATTTAATACTTTAAGCACACAAATGTACAGAGGCGGACTTAATGCCATAGGCATTTTCTACCAGTCAACCTTTGGGTGATGCAGAGACAAACAGTGGCAGAAAATATTGGACACGTATGTTTTCCTTACTCAGATAAATAAAAAGTGAAAATAATATAGCACATCAAACTTCAACAGAAGGGGCTTGTGACGTAAAGCGCAATTTCAACGCACTATATCGTTGTCATTTTTGGTTTTCGTGACAAAAAAAAAATACGAGTGTAGTATTTTTGAGAAATCTAACTTTTGGACCAATCAGAATTTTAAAGGACACTACCCTCTAGTTAAGTCTAGTTAAAGAAATATAGGAGTATCATCTAATAGGAAAGATTTAATGTTCAGTATAATATCAACATATTATCCAACTGATGTAATCAAAATCAAAATCAAAATCAAAATCAAAATCATAATTCATTTATTCAAATTAGGCTGAGAATCAGCACTTTTTGAACGTCAAAACGTTTACATAAGACAGTCCCCCAAAACGCCCACCCTTCACTAATCTAAACTTCCTAATGTTCTTAAAGATATTCAATACAATGATTTTGTTTAACTGTTTCGGTTATTATCAGTCTGCATCAACCCTCTGCTGTGTTACAATATACCCGTTTCTGTAGCGCATCGGGGATGTTCGCGATGGCACGCACTGATTGTTTTCATGCTTCCTTGCGCAAGCGGTGTGCGTCTGTGGTGCGGCAGGTGCTGGCCAGCCCCAATGCCATCTTGGCGATGATCGCCAACAGGCTGGACTGCCCTTATATCCGGCATTGCTGTGGCAGGCATGTTGCTCCTCCAATGACGATTAGAAAATTATAATTTTGTAATTGGCATTGGCAATCGGCAATCAAATTGTAATTATGTAAACTGAGTTATGGGCTAATTGCCTGAAATAAACGATTATTATTATTATTATTAATATTTGCCAGATCTTTCGATCTAAGACTACTGGTGCCCACTGATTGTTTGTTTTGCTCAGCAGCACCATCTTTTACGGTGTCGTACGTATTTTGGCTCTACAAAGTGGATTTATTTGTATTCTATACACAAATTGGATTTGATATTGAATTTATTCAATAAAGCAATAAAACCATTAATACATGAAAGGAAAAAAAATGTAGTACTACAAATAAATAAAAATCACAGGGCATCGAAAAATTCATCCGCCTTAAGATAAGTGCCCAAAAAGCTGGCAGCACTGCCAAGTTGAATAGCAACGCTGACATTTTGGCCAAAAAATATTAAATTTCAAAATTATTAAATGCTCAGCCACTTTGCGCTTTCTGCAATGTAATTAGGTAATATGATTATAAAAATATACGCTATCAAAACTACTCCATATATCAATGTCTTTTGGTATCAACTACATACTTACATCACGACTGTTTTTCCCGAAAGGTAAGGCAGAAGTGAACTCACCTACATTTTGCCATTTATGTTAATTGTTCAAGCCCGATGTAATAAGCTCCCAAATAGTACAAGCCTTCTGACATCAACCGAGCACAAATCCAGACTTCGGCTTGCTTTAAAATAAAATTTATAACATATCTATAAAATATAAGGATTCCGTTTTTTCGTTATACTCGTAGTTACGGAACCCTAAAAACAGAAACAGTTTAAAATGTTTACTTTTTAACCCTTGTATGTCACTCTTCTGGCTAAAACATTCACATTCCACAAGTATTCTTCAAAAATACTTATTTTTAAGGCATCCTGTCGTCCTCTGGTCATCCACGACCAAATCTAGTACTCTTTTGGCCATATATGGCCTGCGCATGCCCATTCCATTTCAAGTAATGTGATTATTGTAGCTATAATAATAAGCGTTTAGAAATGCGGTTTTAAATTAAAGTTGATCCATTGCCCACTAGCATTTCAATGAGGGTATCTGAATGTTAGTCAAAGATTAAATTTTATTATAAGTTAAGACACTTGGAATGCGAATAACACGTAAAAAAAAAAAAAAATAAAAAACAATGCTGGACAATCCACACAGCATCATCTAGCCCCAAGCTAAGCAGAGCTTGTGTTATGGGTACTAGATGATTGATATACTTAATACAATACATTACAAAGATAGATATGTTTTATTATACATAGCAAATACCCTGAACACCCGGAACAAATTTTTGTAGATCGTACAAACATTTGTCCCAAGGCGGGAGTCGAACCCGCAACCTCCTGCGTCACAGGTGGACCTTCGCCCGCCGCGTCACATTGGTCATCAAATTGCACACGTTGAGTATTTAGAAGTCAAATGAGAGAAGAACTACATAGACTTGCTAAGTGATAACTAGCTATTGGAAAACTTCCAAATGCTGCTAATTAAGCTTCATCCATAGAGTATTTTCTTTAGCAAATACGTAATAACGATTACGTCATACTTATTAATAAATTGGCTAGGAATGCTAGTAGCTGAGCGATCGACTGCTGCGCCGCGTGTCGTGGGTTCGATTCCCGCACGCAACAAATATTTGTATGTCCTACAGTTGTTGCGGATCTGGCTGTTCGTGTATGTGACTTTCAATGCTTGTAAACACACCCACGATACAAACGTTATTAAAAAAATGTGTGGGCGAGAGACCCGGGCAAAACATTATCCCGGAAACCCGGGAAAATGTTAATTAAACCACATTTTAAGTATAGACAGGACTTACTACTTTTTAATTTGAAGAGTGTTTAATGGATATAATAAAGAATATTGAACAAAAATGTCCTAATTTTCCAATGAGTTCCTAAGTATTACATTCATTTATTACCCGGAGGAATGAAACAAAACAAACACGACAAAATACTTTTACCTTGGAGTAAAATTATTTTGGTTTTTGCATAAAATACGCCTGTGTTCCCCGGAGTGTGGGCAGAAGTGCACTTATAGTAACACCCACGTTTTGCTGGTTATGTTAAAATCTCATTTAAGAGGAGGAGAACCTATCTATATCATCATCATCATCATCAGGCCATAATAGTCCACTGCTGGACATAGCCCTCTCCTAATGAGCGCCATAGCGCCCTGTCGCTTTCCGCATCCATCATCTGCCTATATAGTAATAATATATTTAAACGAGCAATTCTCGTATATATGTACATATATATATATATAATCTGAATCTCGGAAACGGCTCCCTGTTTTCATGAAATTTAGTATGCAGGGAGTTTCAAGGGCGATAAATCGATCTAGCACGGTTTCATTTTTAGAAGATGTCGTTTTATCAGAGCAAAGATCGGTCATCCAGGTACTTTCCATTAGCTGGGCACAAATCCAGACTCCGGGTTGCAAACGAGAAAATATCTGTAGGAAAAACACAATAGCACTTTACTCAATCTGGGAATTGAACCCAGGATCTGAACCTCATGCTCAGTAGCCGCTCGAGTTAGGGATCACTAGACCGACGAGGCAGCAAAAGTTGGTTTGATTTTTAATCTCCCCATATACTTCTTACTCACTTCATACTAACGTGCAGTACCACATGTGCACGTGTGTGTGTGTGAGTGTGGGTGTGTGTGCGTGTAAGCCATTGGCACTGATTGATGACATTGAATTTAATCTCCTGTTGGTGGTTCAATGTATTAAACGCCAACTAAAAATCTGGAAATTGTTTTTCGTTTACATAAGCCAACTTACTCTAAAATCTTTATATTTGTATTAAATTCTGCTAACTACTTTATAGCTTATTCAGTTTGGAGTCACACGTCATACCTATTCGTTAGGCCCAATCCACGACATTAGAAAAATGTCTGAGACGTAAAATTTTAGAATTACAAATTAAACTAAAATGAATGCGAAATTGGACGACACAAACTTGTTAACTGGTAACTGGTTGTAAGCATGAAATGCTGGTACCTAAACCTTTGTAATCCTAATCGTAAGAATTCCACCAATTTTCTTTTTTTTTATCTATATTTAATGGATTCGTTACTGTTTTAGATAAACTATCACTGATAGCCAGTAGCACGTGTCATGGCTTAAGCGAGTATTGCCATGCTTGTTTCGTTTTTAAACATGATGCACGAATGTCTTTTGTCATCAATAGGCATGTTGTCTTTATTTCTTTCTATCATTTATAGATTTAAATAAAAATCAATAAAATTCTTCTATCAAAGCATATACCTATAGCAAAGACTTCCCGTTTGTACTGCAGCTTATTAAACTTTGGAATAAAATGTGACCAGTATCATATCCAAGCTTGAAGCCAATTGGACGGGACTTGAAATGAGGAAAGAATACAGCAGTTTAATTTCAGAAACACGTTGTTAGACAGCTGATTATTTTGTAACAAAACCATCTACAAATGATTAGTTTATTACATATTGTTAAAAGCAATCTTTAAAGCAACATATCGATAATTCATCATCAAATGTCGCGTATATAGAATAAACATATTTACTTCCAATAAATTATTCTAGTTAACCTATTTGGCACAATTAGCAAATCGGAAAAGCACGCGAAGACTCAATTTAATTTCGCCGCGCGGAAGCCATTTACTCTTGACCCTGAAATAGCGCGACGCTTACACAACGCTTTCCTCATCATCTAAACTAAATTAATACTATAAATAGCTTCCACAATAGAACATCAGCACAGTCAACCTGCAATCATGAAACTGTTAGTAGCAGTGGCACTTCTGTGCCTAGCAGTGGCCTACGCTCGGGAGTTGGGTGAAGAGGAGAAGGATCTGGTGGCAGCAGCCACTGGCAAGGGAAAAGGAGGTGGTGGTAGTCATCATGAATCTGGCGGCGGTAAGGAACACCATGCCCACCATCATCATGACCACGGAGACAAGGGACACAAAGGCCACAAGGGACACCACCATCATCATAAAGGTGACCACGGTGACCATGGCAAACACCACAAGGGAGAGCATCACCACGAGCATGGCGGCCATCACAAGAAGCATTGGGATGAGCATGACCATCATGGCGACCATCACGAACATGGTCATCACCACAAAGGCGACAAACACGGGCATCATGAGCACCACGACAAGGGCGAAAAAACCGACGGTTACCACAAGAAGTACCACAAGGACGAGTTCCACAAGGACCATCACTTCTACGACGGTGATCATGACGAGGGCAAGCACCACAAACATGGCCATCATCACGGACATCACGAGCATAAAGGAGGACACCACAAGAAGGGCGGTCATCACGAACATGGACATCACGAAGGTCATCATGGCAAACACGGACACCATGACAAGCACCATCACGACCATGACCATCACGGACACAAAGGTCATCACGGCCATGATGAACATCATCATCATCATCATGATCATGGCAAGAAGGGAGGTCATGGCGACCATAAAGACTGGGGCTTCCACCACGGAAAACATTAAGTCGCTAAAAATAGACTGTGATATTGTTTTATATTTTTGTTACGAGTTTTTGTTGGTTTTTTATAAATTATTGAATAAGCATCGTTACAAAAATGTGCGAATAAAATTGTTATAGCATTATTTGACTGGTTTTCTTAACATAGTTTCCCAAAAAATAGCGTGTTATAAGTTTGAATCGTTCGCGATAAATCAAAGCATGTAAAACATATCTCAAATTCACTCGTATACATTTTTTAAATATTATACATAACCACCACTGAATCATACTAAATTTCCAAAAATATCCAGCAGCAATTAGTTATCGATTTGTAAGGCAGCACCTCAATTCTAACCTTTCAATTAGGTTGATTAAACGTCCTCTAAGTTCTTAGCGCTTTTACAACAAACTAAAGGATTGGGCCCACAAATTTGCTTATTTACTACTTAGGCGAATTTCAACTGAAAAATTCATAACACGAAATAACGACTGATTTGAAAAGCATAAGCACACTTCCATATTATTTTATTTTGAAACATTAACAGAAACTTTAAAATGGGACAAGCCCGCCACACTATTCCCAAACCACTGCATCTCCAGAAAACCAGAATCAACAGTGGCGACTACCAGAAAAGCGTCGAGACAATGAGTCCCGGATAGGAGAAAAGATTCAACTGTCTTAGATCCCGCTAAGAAATTAATCAGAAAAGAACAGCGGAGGAGTTAAAAAAAATACATTATAATTTAACTTAACTTTTTTTTTAACAGTAACTTATGAATATTGAATCTAAATTCGCATTCACCTAAAAAAATACAAGTACGAGTATTAGAAAACACAAACATGTATTGTTAAATTATTTCCGAACTCCAAACAAGCCACCATTGCACATTTAAAGATAATTAGCATTAGAATTAAACTGGTCCCACATAATTACGTTCGTTACACGCTGACCGTAATCAATCTTGCCAAAAAGATCACCTGTCCCTTTGGATTAATAAGAGGAATTCGTATGTGGCTAATTTCAAATCCTGGGTAATAGATGAGTTGCTACCACGGGCAGTTGTAAGCTTAACAGGATTTGAGGATATTTTTATGGGTTGAGAGTTTTTGTTTGTCAGGTTAGAGAAGTTTGTCATTAAGTCTAATTGGGAATAAGCAAGTACCTCAAGTCATTTTCACTATAGTCAGTTTGTTCTTTTATATTTTATAGGGAAAAATTGATCAAGAAACATACATTTGCTAGGTATCTCTTTCATTTTCATTGTTAATACTCTACGATTGTTAGATATGTTTTCTTTTTCTTGTTTTCTTTTTTCTTTTATAAATATATCGCAAACTTAAAAAGTGACGTAAAAATCCATGGAGAAAAAACATGTATTCTTACCATACTGCTTGAAGTCTCTCTTAGTTTTTAATTTAAATTACATTTCTGATTGAATATACTTAGCAGCTTTTTTTATTTGGTCCTACAAAAGAGACTTAAATGAAATAGCGTTGTGAAACATTACTTTATATAATGACCGCGACTTACGGGCGTTTCAAAAAACTATGGAAGTGCTTTTATTTTAATTTTATTTTGAATCTTGTTTTAGGGATGTATGGTATTTATTTATGAATAAAAATAATAGAATCTCAGGTTCAATTTCCAGGTTGGGCAAAGTGTTCTTGAGTTTATCTTTTTATAACAACCCGATAGCCGGTAATAATTGTGCTCTTACTTATTGCCAACAGCTGCTGGCAATAAGTTCGCCACAATACGTGGGACTTAATTATAACTCTGACCAGGTGGGATGACGATCTGCGAAAGACTGCAGGCAGATGTTGGATGCGGCAAGCTGAAGACAGGGCGCTATGGCGCTCATTAGGAGAGGGCTATGTCCAGCAGTGGACTAGTATAGCCTGATGATGATGATGATGAATTATAACTAGCGATATGTGGGTGTTTCTCTGCCTTATTCTTTGGGAAATATAAACATAATGTTATTTCGTGTTAAAAAATACGTGTATAATCCCTATTCAGAAATTCACCTTCATTTCAAAGAACTTTTTTGAGATATCATCAATTGTCATCTAAAACAACTTAACTTTGCATGTCTAAGGTCAGTGACATTTTGGTCCTTTGATCCGATGGGATGTTACGTGCCGTGCACAACTTCAGACACATTTGAAGGTTTATTGTTACGATAGCTACAGGCGTTTAATGTCCCAGACGGTGTAAGCTGTGATAATGAATCAATGAAGAATGCCTTGTTGGTCTTGTGGTCCCAAGTGCGACCGATGAGCGTGGGATTCTTTTTGTGGGACTCTCAAGTCTGCCGCCAAGTTCACCCATTTTTTAAATTTTTTTAAAAAAAAAAACGTTGCCCCACACTAGGGATGTTTCCTGTATTGTGGGTGCGTTTACAAACATTTAAGCTTACATGCACAAACAGCCAGACCCGGAACAACTACCTGTAGGTCATACAAATATTTGTTCCGTGCGGGGATCGAACCCACAAAACGCGGCGCAGCAGCCGATGGCTCAACCACTGCGCCAACCGTGTCGTCATTTGCTGGCAGTAACTGCTAATGTTTGACCCTAACTCTAGTGACGTAGAGCAAACTTCAGCAATGTAGTTGGTATATTTAATTGCACAGAAATTACAGCACAATTGGATTGTTGTTTTGTTTTCTAATACCTAGGAATGGTCTCATTGGCACCCCGAAACCTGGATTTGTGCCCGGTTTATGGTAACAGGCTCACGCCTCTTAACTGAGGCATTATGTAGGTGTACTATAGGTGCACCTCTGCCTAACCTTTCAGATAATATTGGCGTGATGTTGTCTAATTCCGATAAATGCTCAATATCCCTACTGAGTCATAGAACACGTCAAGGTATAAAACTCCCTGTATTGATTTTTATAAGTTTCACTGTTGCTTGATAAGTACTAGTTTTATATATTGTTAAAACAAGTTTTCTTACTGGTAACCTACATTGCACTTATTATCTGCCTAGCCCCTTCCCAACTATATTGTAGTCAGCTCCCAGTATAAACGGACATAGCTATATCAGTATTTAATCAGAGTGACTCCGTATCTGACCTCCATAACCCAGTTAATGGTTTACACGTGCCCTTTGGCAAGAATAGTTGTCAGACTTTTGGGCTTCTGACTACCTGTAACGACTGTTTTAGATTTACAGCCAGGACCAGTAGTTCCTGACTCTTCTGTGCCACGAAAAGCATGATAAGCAGTTGCTTATATATTATATTGCTGAGTCTATGTAAATAATGGACACCCATCCACGGGCAGATTTTGGTAAGCTCAACCTTTGATAGGTTTGTGTTATTCAGCCACATGACAATCCTAGCAATAAGCTCCTCCCTGCATCCTATCTTGCACTAGACTTACAGTTATTTCACCTAAAGCTTTGTTATCTCGTCTCAATATTCTCGTAGTAACTAACAACTAATTGCCTTAAGAGCCGATCCAATAACTCGCTCTTTATCCAATTACTCGATGTCTACTAACAAGATCCTAAGAAAATAGATTGGCGCAAAATTGACAGAGGCCCAAGTAAGGACTCTAAGCTAAAATAACGTTGTAGACAAGCCGTAGATTACAATACAATACGTTTAAATACTTATTAGGTTATACTAAACCTCCCCTATTTGGGTTGTGGTAGCAATTACAACGAGTGGATACAGTTGTTTTAGTTTTGTAGGACTATTTCTATTTTAAATGCGGGATACCTCAAGGCTTAGTTCTCAGTCTTATTGTATCTGTATTATTATTTATTATGAAACAAAAGCAAAATGAAAAATTATAAAACCATCAATCCAAATACAAAAACTTTAGTATCAATAAAGTTACAATGTATTGAAAACTTACTCTGAATTCTACGTAAAATTTCGAACATATTAAATATTCTCTTTCAATGAGGGAACTCCAGAAATTAACACAGTCCTTATAATAGTAACGTACGATAATCAGTTTCAATTTGTTCCATACCAGTTTACATATTATAATCACAAGTTTGTCCATAACAATATTCGCTGCAACTCGCAACCCACCTTCAAACTAATATAGCGAAGTCTGCCGCCAAGTTCACCCATTTGCTGGCAGTAACTGCTAATGTTTGACCCTAACTCTAGTGACGTAGTGCAAACTTCAGCAATGTAGTTGGTATATTTAATTGCAACGAAATCACAGCACAATCGGATTGTTGTTTTGTTTTGTTATACACTCATTTGTTTCATCTACTTACTTACTTACTTACTACTTACCTAGGTAGGTACAGAGGCCAGCACATTGTGCTACCCGAATCTGTCGAGTTTTATTGATAGTTTTTCAACTTTATATACTTTACTTTTACAAAAAAATGAGGTTCATGTTCCATTAGGAAAATTTTATAGTTGGGGATAGCTTGATGTGCTGGAGCCTGTAACATGACAAAAAATGGTGCATAGATTACTTCGTTGGTCTAGTGGTCGCGAGCACTACTGCTGAGCATGTGGTCCCGGGTTAGGTTTCTGGGTCAGGCAGTGTCATTGGTATTTTCCAGCTGGAATTGATCTGCAGCCCAAAATCGGTATGCCTGGTTAATGGCAATACGCTTGTCCCTGTTGCATGGGTCTTAAACAGAACAGGCACGTGGCTATACTATAGAAGCACAACTCTGCCTAATCCTTTGGGAAATACAGACGTATTGATATGTTATATCCAGGAAAATATTGCAATCACAATCAAATCACTATTTGTCTTCGTAAACGGTGCACAGGTGGCTACTGCCCTAATGTAACTTAATACAAGCTATTAAGTGAATACTGAGTACTTCGATGAACATATTCAACTGACTAAATGCTATACAAAGGTTGTTCATCTAACAAATAATAATATATTCTATATCAACTCATCTCACACACACATCAGATTACACTCGGACACAGTGAATTCCTTGTGACATACGCAAATCTGTGTTGCACGTGAAATGTTGAAGACAGTCATATTACACTCGTCTCGCGAACCCATTTTATACGCTTCGCAACGTGCGAGTAAGTCATGAGCGTCAGCGAGAATGTCAGAAAAGTTTTTATCGCTGTTCTTGCAGCAAGTCGTCATCGTTGTTTTTTTACACAAAATTGTTTGCAAAAACTACCTAACTACCTACTTCAGCTGTGGTGAATGTAAGCTGCTGAATACTAATTTGATCCATCAAACTTATTAGTTAGCCAGCCATGAAGTTGTGTTATTTTTTATTCTTCTGTTATATGAATAAATAAGCAAAATAAAAAAAAATGAAATGAAATCATTTTTTTTTGCAAATTGAATCAGTACATAGAATAATTATACTTATACTCTTCCGATATTCATTGGTATAGTGTCAGTAGTTTAGTTTAGTAAAAGTTGGTAAGATGCTTTAATCAATTAAGAAATGAGCTGATGATCTTTAAACGCCTGAATAGATTTTCATAAATTATAGCTAAAAACTATTTCGATCACGTCAGCTTTCGAACAAAAAAACCTACATCCAAATCCATCTATTCATTTGGGAGCTACGATGCCACAGACAGACATCAGATACACACGTTAAACTTAGAACACCTCTCTTGTCGCGGGTTAAAAAGATGCTGCTCTCAAGAACCTGCATGTAGCGAAAAATTTCGGAAGTAAACTATCGCTTAACACTTTTAGCATGGACCATCGTTATTCCATAGTCTGATCCATGGTACGCACGGTGTCATAGTAACATGAAGCATCGTTCAAGCGTATCCTTTGAGTGCATTCACTTTGCTCATTGGTACGTCATTTTAATATAAACTGCAAGCTTTTAAGCTTTGCAAGCAATGTTTAAGTATTGGTATATATGTTTTGAGGTACTTTATCAGGGGATTCTTCGTCTTTGAAACATAGTACCTACTATTTGAGGGATCAGTGAATAAGTTGCACCTAAAAATGTTTCCATGACCTTTGTTTTTTCAAGAAAATGATAGAAGGTAACTTAGAATCAATTGTTTAGAGGGTGTGAGGAACAGGTTGTGAAATTCTTTATCCCCTTTATAGAAAAGGAAGAACCACCCGACTAGACGGGTGTTGTGTGTGGTGGCTACTGCCAGACGGTTGTTACCGGGATTCTAATTAATAATTATGTTAATCGTGCGGATACCTCTAATATCGCGATCAGGGATACGTCAGTTGAGATCGTATGAGGCCGTATAGATGTCATTACAAATGTAACTGGTCAAATTTTAAGTCCCATTAATTTGAATCCGTGGTAGTCTAGCCACTGGCCTTAAAGGTCCCTTTGTGCTTACTAGCGCAGCTCTATTAGGTCTTCTGCTTGATGTAAAGGGAACTGTAAATAATGTTTCGCTACAAACTCCTCAGCTGTTCTTTAGAGATTATTTCCGTTGTGGTATCCAAGACAGTTGAATTGTTTCGTTTTTTGGTGGTTGCTACTCATGTAGATTCTGGATTTCAGTAAAGAGCAGTGTCTCAAAAATAACTATCTTAAGAAAAACACAATGCAATATGTATCCTAGGCAACCAATTAAAGATTCTTGGTGTATGGGTGAATAAAACTGTTATGAGTAGATCAAGTTCAATAAAAAGGTAATTTAAACCCTGATCAAAATCATGTCTTTTTTCTTTTCTTTTCTCTTGAAAATAATCTAATCATCATCAAATCAACCATAGTGAAATAGCCAAAATGGAAATGTGATCTAATTTACTTTAACCATTTACAACAGAACACATTAATGTTGTAGCACTAATGAAATCCGTATAAGTTACAGACAGTTGTCTGAAACCAATAGAGTTAAGTGGCCAGTACTGCATTACTAGTTAACCACTTTTCCGATATTTGTTCCTATTGTTGTTCTACGCGTGTTAGTCGAAACACTTTTCGAGTATTCGTGTTGAGTACATCGCTTTAACTTCTAATGAATATTGTAGACTTTCTTTTTCTTTAGCTGAGTCAGACCTTCGGACTACTAGTTGATCAAATCTTTTTACTACTTGGATAAATAAAATCCATTCCCGTAATTAAAAACCTTCAAAATTTAGTTTCAATCTTATCCTAGCAACAATCAATGTAAAAATCTTGTCAAATCAAGTAAACACGACTTATTTTCTTTTACATTTTTGAAACATCGTCCCACACGGAATTTTTCCTGTATCGTGGATGTGACAAAAATTTTAAGTCCCACTCACAAACAGCTAGACCCAGAACAACTACCTGTAGGCGATACAAATTTTTGTTCCGTGCAGGAATCGAGCCTTCCTCAGAAATTCCTCAGCCACTGCGCCAACCGTACCTTCAAACAACCCAGTGACAACCCATCTTTAAAAGTAACCCAGTGTTTTATAGTAGACAAAACGAAGCGAGTACCTACTCACTTAAGTGCCGGTAACTATAGCAACAGTATCAAATCCAGCGACACCAAAAGGAATATCTTCATGTCTAGTTAGTTGTATTACAGCAAACCCAGGGAGTTGGAATACAAATCGCTTTTGTTATAAAACCGTAAGTCTTATGCACATTCCGGAGTCTCCTATGGACTGTTTAACGAATACAGTGGGTAATCGTTTCGATAAGTTTAGCCAATTCATTTTGTTTATTAGTTTTTGGTTTATAGCATCATCATCACGCTTGAACTCCGCGAAGGGCTAGGCAGATCCTGAGTGCACCCACTTTTTGCCAGTAATGGTTTAGTCTTATGTAATAGGGGGCGAGCGTATGATTTGTCTATTTTTGGGTGTAATTAAATGAGAACTATCCGACTACGAGTATATCTACCTAAGAAGAATAATATAAAATAAGATTAATAAATAAGTGAGTTTGCTTGTGAAATGAATATTTATATATTAAAACTTTCTACTCTAGTTTAAATAAAAGTACTACCAGCTACCAGTCGTACGTTCTACCAGACTGGTAGAACGTACGACCGATGGTGATGCAGAAACAGAAAATGGTAGATGCGACATGGTATTTTTTTTTTTAATAATTATTTATTTAATAAAATACGATACTAAACCATATGATAATAAATAATATTGTTACTGTCTTGTGGGTGAACCTTCTCAGTACGTTAACTAAGCAATCAAGTAGAGTGTGAATTTATTACATAACTTTTCTGAAATTAGGTCACCACTTTTATGAAAACGTTGGAAGCAAGTAATATTGTATCCACTACAACTCTTATATTTTCAGGACATATTAAATGAATAACATAATAAACGTAACAGTCAGTGCTTCCCACAAATAAGCGCTGTTGTAGTGTAACTGTGGTCAGTCACAGTTAAACCACAGTTAAGAGTGCGTTAAATGCAGAAAAAATCTTAACCACGCATTTCAAACCTCTGATTTGTATAGTCAAATTCAAAGTTAATGTCAAATCGTTTATTTCAATAAAACCATCAAAAATGCAGTTTATAAGTGTTAAGATTTTTTTTATTTCTTTAACAATGATACAATTATTAATACATGAAAAAATAAATAATCACAGGGCAGCCAAAAATTCATCCGCATCACTGTCAACGGGAAAAGTGCACAGAAGGCTCGCAGCATTGCCACGTTGAATGAATAAACACAAATGCTGAAATTATTCTATTTGCTCCTTCCAAGAGGTAGTTTCGTGTGGGGAAAAGAGGCAAGAAACTCCACACTTGCTCTTTAACTTACGTTGGTAAAAATATATCTAGTAATGGTTTCTGCAACTTCTTCCTTGGAATAAGAACGTAGTAAGTTCTGAAAGCGTTTTATCATAATATAGATATACATGAAGTAGCACAATCAATTAGGCATCTAATATACGCGTACATTGAAAATGTATTGAAATTAGATGTAATTTTGAGATGTAAGAAATTTTATAATTTCATGTATTGTGACTTATTTGTATTTTAATCATTGATTATGAGCCTAAATGGCCAATTGTTGATTTTAAATGTATAGGGACAAGCCCGCCACACTAATCTCAAACCACTGCAACTCCTAAAAACCAGAAAAAAACAATGGCGACCACCAGAAAAGCAAAGAAGAGACAATGAAGCCCGACAAGTCCCGGAAAAACGATTCAACTGTCTTGGATCCCGCAACGAAATTAATCAGAAAAGAACAGCGGAGGAGTTAGAAAAATACATAATTTCCACTTCCCTCCATATCAAGCGGGAGACAAAACAGAGCTAGGCTAATAGGCACAAAGTGACGTTTACAACTGGGTTAGGTCCAAAAATGAAAAACAAAATGATACATTTCAAAAAATTCATGTGTGTGTTTTTAATTTTAAATGTAAAATGTAAAATTGGCTAGTTTGGTTTATACCCAGCCTTAACGCCCCAAATCCAACGCAACCGTTCAAAATCATTGTAACCCGGCCAGAGTTACAATGATTATGAACCATTGCGTTTAGGCACAAAAGGTCATCGGAATAAGGCGTTAAATTCGACGTTCACGTTCAAATGGTTAGTTATGAACGATTACATGTTGTCAGGCAACTAGTCTATGGCTTTGCGATGTTTATGGTGGTTTAAAGCAGTGGTTTTTTGCGCTCTTTAAGCTGTCAAAGGAAGTATTTGATGAAATAATATGGCTTGATATTCAAAGATATGGGGCAGGTAATATCAGGCCTGTCCTTGCCAAAGGTAGGTAGAGGTGTACCTCTGTTATAACTATATCCATTTTTTTTTTATATACATTTCGACACTTATGTTTAAGTTCCATTAAATCAACTGGGCACAAATTCAGACAGGGAAATCCCAGATGGAAAAACCCAATAACACTGCCTGACCTGGGAATCAAACCCAAGAACTCGTGATTAGAACTTGTGACCACTACACCAACTAGTCCATTTAAATATGGGGAACGTCCTACGCCTTACGCAATTTGTGACCAATCATTTAAAGCAAAGCTGTTTTATTTTACAGTAAATCCATTATCTTTAAAAATAAAGTCTATCACAAAATTTTCCTAACGTCTTCAGAAATTCTCAACACATCATGACAACGCGAATCATGAGAGTGGCTCAAAAATGTCCCATCAGGTTGCCGTCATAAATCGCCCGTGTGCGGAGAGCACCATCTAAGTTTGCCCAACTTAGCCCCCGAGGGTATTGTATAACTTAATGGAAGTAACTTAGAAGATAAAGGTATATCCAGTGGGGAGGGGTATTACTAATAGGATGCACGATAATGCAGATAAAATATACATTGGCGCCGATTCATTTGTTCAAAAGTTGAACTAATATTAGAGAATTGACATCTCTTAAGGCTTATGATTTCAATGACGTATAAAATCCCAATCTCAATCTGCAATCTTTAACTGCTGCTTGTGAATCGCCCTCTCAAACTTTCACATTTTAAACTTGGCCATTGATTGGTTACAGATAAAAATCGATCTCTAGAATAGGATTGAGATTGACATAGACAGATAAAAACTAAGTTAGACATTTGAAATTAGTTTTTTTTGCTTTGTAATTTCAAATATGTTGGTATAGTATAGGCTTTATGTTTAACTACAATAGAATGTTCTTTTAAACGGTCGACCTTTCCTCTTTTATGACATAATTATGTAGATACAAATGGAAACACCCTAAATTAAGTATAATGTTGAACAACATGGGGATGTTCCTTGTCACATTTCAGTGTTATTCTTGTCGACACCTACGAGGAAAAAAAATATACTAAATATATATATAGGTTAAAAGTACATACCTTTTGCTAATTTAACGACACATACTTTTAATACCATGATAAGACTCAACCCCAATACTCGCAGGTAACAATCCTCTTCGTCAAATACGTGCTTACACGTAATCAATGAAACAAAGTGCACTTTACAGAATACGTGCCACCTGTAGAGAGCGAGGGATATCGCGCGTGTACACAACGCCGCGTTTTATCCCCCGTGTGTGCTAAGCTTTATTTAAACTTTTTCGTTTTATTCGACAGTGCGTTCGCACCTTTTGTTTTTCGTACAATGTTTGTTGTGGTGCGATGCGGGTGTGTTATGGTATAAGTAGCTGTCCAGCTAACCGACAGAGTTTTAGTTTACAAAGGACTGGATGTATTGTTTATGGGAAATATTTTGATAGCGTTGAATTATTTTTTCTTCTCGTTGCTTTATTGTTTTCGAGACTATTTACATAATATTATAACATCACGTCTGTTATCCCAGAAGGGTTAGACAGACTTACTTATAATACACCCACATTTCGCCAGTCATGTTTAAGTCATCAACTGGGCAGTCCAGGCTCCGGGCTGCTACTATGAAATTTCAGATGGGAAAACCTAATAAACACATTGTTCGACCCAGGAATCGAACCCAGGATCACGTGCTCAGCAGCAGTGCTTCCGACCACTAGGCCAACGAGGCAGACTATTTACAGGGTTAGGAATTCCGTTCTAGAATTTTATAATTGTTCATCTAGTAGGTACCTACATATATTTTGCCTTGTCACACTCATCTTTTCTACCATCCATTATAACTTCATAAACAAACCAATAGATGGCGTTGCAGCATCCATGTTATGACTCACACCTTTGACCCACATGTTTTTAAAGTGCGCATGTAAGACAAGCACCACATTAAGCTATCCCAAACTGTAAAATTTTCCCTATCGAACATGAACCTCATCCTTTTGTTATAATCTTGAAAAACTATCAAATCAATATGGTACATTGGGGTAGCTAGTAATTATTTTATAGGTAAAGAGGCAAGCTTATCAAAAGCTTGCCTCTTTACCTATAAAATAATTTTGACGACCGATGTGGCGCGGCGGGCGAAGGTCCGCCTGCGACGCAAGAGGTTGCGGGTTCGATTCCCGCCTTGGGACAAATGTTTGTACGATCTACAAATATTTGTTCCAGGTGTTCTGGGTATTTTCTATATATATAATAAAAATATCTATCTATGTAATGTACTGTATTAAGTATATCAGTCATCTAGTACCCATAACACAAGCTCTCCTTAGCTTGGGGCTAGATGATGCTGTGTGGATTGTCCAGCAATATTTATTTATTTATTTAATTATGGGTAAAACAATATATAAATCTTCTTCAGCTAACAATAGCAAAATGTTACGTCATTATTTCTGTTGAAAAGCGATACCAATGATCGAGATATCTCAACAATTTTAATTTATTTCTTAAATTATTAAACCTTTAACACCATTTTTTTCTGTCTCTACCACTCAAATGGTATATTTTGAAGATAGTCTGGTCTTTTTAAAACTTGCCATTACTCGCTTTATTGTATGTGCAACATCTTAGTTCGATTGATCCAATTTTACGACTTACATTACATAGATATTTTTTTACATTACATAGATTTATCTGAATCTTACATTAGCAGGAAAGTAGTAAAATTCGAATAAAACTCGATATACTTTCGAACGAATCGTTTAAAATGAGCAATCAATATTTTTATGACGTATATGACGAATTACGAGCAATCGAAGGTCGAAATTTGATTTTGCGATTTTATTTCACGCACCTTTAAAATTTATTTCACTAAAATTAAATTCGGTTTTATCGTTTTACTGTCGGAGCGCAATTGGCTAGGTTTCCTATAAAGGTGCTACATGTCTCTAATCCAATACCTTTAAACGAGCAATTCTTACATATACAAGTACATAATCGTATATTTGTATATATGTTACGGCTAATACCCGAAGTGCGGAAACACCTAGTTTTAGCCGGTTAGAACTAGGTTTAGCCTGAGTCTTCGACACACTGCCTAGCCACGTTATATCCGTAAGTAGCACCCAACTAACCCGTTATAGTTCTCAAATGAATTAACAAGTGATAGGCAAACAATGACATTTACAAGCGTTCATCAATTCCCATCTATGACTTTCCCCAACCATGTTGGGGTCGGCTTGCTGCCAAACTGGATGCAGCTGAATTCTAGTATTTTACGTGGAGCAACTGCCTATCTGATCTCCATAACCCATTCGCTGGGTAACACGATACCCCTTGGTAAGTCTGGTTTTCAGACTTTCGGGCTTCTGACTATTTGTAACGACTGTCAAAGATCTACAAATGACAGTTGGGACCAAAGGCTTAACGTGCTTTCTGAGGCACGGAGGAGTTTCGATATATTACGAACGGTAAACCATCCACAGACTGTCTTGACCGTGCGGCTTTTTTTATTTAGCCACGAGCTTCTCATCTATGACAACCCGTCCTTTTTAATTGTATTATCATCGTTTTATTACTCGTATTTATGCTAAGCATTGAAAGGTAACTTTAGGTAGGCTGACGTCAAAAGCAAACTCCCAGTCCTTTGAGCATCGTCATTCTTTTGTTTGCCAACTCTTACTAAAACAAATTCGTCAGCCACTCTTCATCTCATCTCAACCTACTTCATAAATTACGTTTGCATCACACTAAATAATGCAGCGGATGAGCGTGCGGCTGATAAATGTTGCAGACTAGCGGATTGCGAGTGTAGGGAGCGGGCTAATCAAATATTTTTATGATCGACGCCATTTTTACGGCCGTAGAGGTGGGCGGTGGTGTGAACTGTAAAAGAACAGCGGATTTATTGATGAGGAGAAAGTGTGATTGAAAGTTTGTTTTAAAATACGAGTTACACACACCGAAAAAACAAATAGATATATTTTTTTTTTGTTAATTGGAACCACAACGGTTTATATCCGTTATGTATGTACCTAATACCATTTTGTTGGTGAGAACTATGAAAGGCCATGCCATGGTTTGTGTACTACTACAACTAATGGTTTGAGGGCTAGAGTCTAGTCGAGATTATTGTATGCACGAAAGGCAGGACATAGCTGATCACATTGTCATAAAAATACTCTATGTAGACTACATATTATGATCCACAATAAAGAATATTATTATTAATTGATTGATTGATTTACGTCAGAGAAAGTGTGATAAGCCATCTTGTGGGTACGCTCGATCCAACGTAGGCCTTGTTTGTTTCGCAGCAGATGAGATCAAGGTTAGTATAGCGTTAGTATATCTCAAAGACCAAACAACACAACATAGATTTAGTTTAATTCTATACTCTGTTTTTAATATAATTCTTAATATTGTTTTTAGGTAGTTTTTTTTAAGCCTATAAGTAATCTATGCAATATTATAAAACTTGAAAATATTTAAGTACTGTGCACCTGTAGGTGACAAATTCACTCTAGATTTTAAGTTTAATTGTTACAGTACCCCAAAATGTATTAGTGAATAAGTCGTTGGAGTGTCATAAATAAATAAATAAAATAAAATAAAACACAAATTCTTATCACTTACACCAAAGCCTATATACACAAGCGTTCTTCACAACGATTGCTCATTTGTGTACATAATTTGTTTAAGGATATAAATGTAAATAATACAAGCGCTTGACGACAGGTTTTATTGACGAGATTTTAATTTTGAGAAGTACCCTTTGATCTTACTTGTGTTTTTATATTCCAAAATGTAGGTTATTATAGCGGAAGTATGTAATAACTCCAAGGCGTTTAAGTATAAAACAAAAAAAATAGGATGAAATCTTTAACCTACTATGTACTTGCTTCTAGTCAAATAAAATAAGGTACAGTTAATTTCCACGATTACCTAAAAATGTTTGAGTTGGTACTTTACCTTACGTTCTTGTGGTTACGGGTTTGTAATTAAAGGCGTATTTATAATATAACTTTTGGTAGAATTGAACTGTTTTAGGTTTATGTACTTCTTTTACATTTAAACTTTAACTACGTCAGATTTAAAACTCCTCTGTGGGCGCAATCATCTGCCTAGCCTTTCCCAAACACGTTGGCGTTAGCTGCCAGTCTAACCGCATGCACCTGAATACCAGTATTTTACATGGAGCGACTACCCATCTAACCTACAGAACCCAGTTACTGGGCAACACGATACCCCTTGGTAAGACTGGTTGTTAGACTTTCGGGCTTCTGCGGGCGCAATAATATAAAAAATTAGATGTTGTCCTATGATGGATTAAATCTATATTAATGCAAAGTCCATCTTTTCATTTCGTTTGTCTGCGACTCTTTTTTATTATCTATTTACTATAAATGGGGCCTTTATCCATACTGTTACGCCAGCCCCATCGTTACTTATTAACTTTACTAGGTCATACATGTAGGTCTAAACTCTTGTTATTTTAAATATGAATGAATGTTTAGGTATCTCATTACATGCCATTAACTTATTAAATATCTATGAAAGGAAGGCCCAAAGGTTCAGCAGTACTTACGCAATCGGCGCCCTGAGATATCACCAACCCTTTTAGATTAAGGATTAGTTTTACTATTGCTTCTGTTTTGCATCTCTTGCCGGTTCAAGAGGTGAATTTCAAGGTGCTTCACAACTAAATTAATAATTGTTACCTTAGATTATGGTTCACAGTTATACTCTTAGGAGGTATCAAATGGCGTTTGAACACAATCTAAATGATTCAGCATTCAAATCTAGAATGTCAAAAACGTTCACACTTCTCATGTTCAACAGATTATCACAATATTTTAATTGACGTGCAGTTTGGAAATTACTTGATTGACCTGCAGCGGATTTGGGATAGGTCAATAGGATAAAAGTATTTTCATGTAAGTACAGAACATGTTGATTATATTAATGATTATGTTGAGATCGTTCAACTAACAGCTCACTAAAATCAACTTTTTCTTTTATTTGTTTATTTATTACTTAGGAAAACTTACAGCTAAAAAGACAATGAGTTAAAGTTTAGACAAAATACGGCCAATTACAAGTTTCCACATGTAGTACATAAATGATATGGCATCAAAAAAATAATAAGACTATATAATATAGTACCAGACAGAAAAAATACTAAAAAAAGCATAAAGTTTTCTTGAAATTAGCGGTAATACCAACAGCAATTAGCTTTTGTGTAGAA
The DNA here is from genome assembly GCA_905147745.2 of Phlogophora meticulosa. Taxonomy (NCBI): domain Eukaryota; kingdom Metazoa; phylum Arthropoda; class Insecta; order Lepidoptera; family Noctuidae; genus Phlogophora; species Phlogophora meticulosa. The sequence goes on from LR990525.1 coordinate 4,158,196, forward strand.
ACTCGCAGGTCAACCTAAAAGGTTGTCTGTTGTTTAACTGGACTCTTCTACAGGATGCATTAATTAAATAAGGATCTCGGCTTAAGGCATTGTTGCTGGGAGGGGAAGCAAGAGACTTGCTGGATCGGATCTAACTTACAATAATCTATCATTACTATTTTATTTCAGCAACAGAACTGTGGCTAATTCATCCAAGGATTTTTCTAGGCACCCAGACTAAAATTTCCTTTTCTATAGTTGCAAATATTGCACATACAAATCAGCTGTGAACGGTTCAGCATCGCTTTTTGTCCGAACGGCGACCCTGATCGTTCAGACCGTTCACGTACTCCTTTGTCAACGACGATGTAGTAAGATCACTGACCCACAAAGTTGCACATAAAACTAGTTGTATTGCGAATTTTGGTAGACAGTGACTGTATTCAAGACCATGTCTCGTCTGGAAAAGTTAGTTACTGACGACGACGGTTGGCGCAGAGGCTGAGCGATTGGCTGCTGCGCTGCGTGTCGCGGGTTCGATCCCCGCACGGAACAAATATTTGTATGGCCTTCAGGTAGTTGTTCCGGGTCTGGCTGTTTGTGTATGTGAGTTTAAATGTTTGTAAACGCACCCACGATACAGGAGAAATTCCTAGTGTGGAGCAACGTTTTTAAAAAAGAATAAAAAAAAATACAAAGACGCTATTTTGGTTTTTGGAACCGGGCCGCTACTCTAAGACTGCAAGGTCTATGTATGCGTCTGTCACTAACCTACAAGTTTCGTCGTTGATTTTTTTACAAATCGTGTGTTATGAAGTGTATTGCCTATTAAAGGAAGAAAAACAAACGAACATAAACAACAACGAAATCTGACTTTGAAGGTAAAAATGTTAATATTTTAGAAGTCAATGTTAAAATATAAAATTAAAAAAGTAAAACCCAATAATAATACCAGCCAGTTACTGTTTCACTGCAGAGCAAATGCCTCTTCTCATACAGAGAAGACATGACCACGCTTGTTTAGGACAGTTTGGTGATTTCAAACTTATTATTGACATTTATGAAGTCCATGTTTCCTCATCTCAATGTTTTCCCTCACCGATGTCCGTGATGAGTGATGACTAAGATAAACTTATAAATTTACCCATTACTTTTCCCTGAACTGGTTTTTACTTTCGTTAAACCTACTTCGTGTATTCTACTACGGAACCACTAAGATGATATCAGCACCATCACTCATCGATCCATTGCATTATGTAGGAAGTGGGACATATACCATGGAGCGCGCTATAAATCAGGACATGTTTGCATGTGTACCCCATAAAATATGAGATTATGGCGGATAATCCCGGCTGCAGATTTTTATGGGATATTTAGAGCCCCTTTTCTAATTTGTATTTATGATTATGTTTCGTGAAACTTTTTAATCCTTGGAAAGTGGATGTGCTTACCGAACTCATGTACAGTGAGTACTTTTTAAGCTTTTACATTAAGCCTTACCATTTCTGGATCAGATTTGAATCCCCTTGCATTACTTACTACCTTTCCCAGAAATTTTAAGGCTTCAATCAAGCGTCGGGCTTCAGAGTTTGAGTAGTTGAGCTTTCCTGGAAGTTTAGTTAGTTGTGTCAGATTTTAATACCCAACCATAAATTAATTAAAGTCATACTACTTGCGTAAACATAAAATATAAAGCCAGTTATTTTATTAGTTCCATTTAATTGGAGGTGAGTCTATTTCCATCAACCGGGCATAAACCTAGACTCCGGGCTGTTACTGATAAATTTATAATCAAAAACTACACACAGTAATCGATTCCAGCACCGAAACTGTACCGTTTTGATAAAGACCAAAGTACGATAACACTTAATGAACGAGACTTTCAACTTGATGTACGAACAGATGACTGTTTTCTTCTATACAACATAATACCAGCTTATTACTGTGCCACTTCAGTGGAAAGGTCTCATCACATACCGAGAAGTCGCGAACATTACCCACTCTTGAATTGAAAAAGTCACGTTGGTGCTTGCCTGGATTTGAACCCACAACCTCATTCATGAGAGGCGAGGTCGTCACGACATACAATACATAGATAAAATTATTGAAGTGTCTGTTTGGTATGTCAAAATCACAGCTTTTTACTAAAAGCATTGTATGAAAGTATATACGATAGTTATACCAAAAAAACTTTTTTTTCTGTTCCAGCTAATTTCCAAAAAACAGCTGGACCGATTCTGACTGACATCCATTTTTTAACAAGATTTAGGGTCTAGCGTAAAAAAAAATAAAGCCAATGAAATTATGTACGGAATCCAATTCAAATAGGAAAACAAACAAAGGTTTTTTGTTATACTCCACGCAGACAAAGTCACCGATAGCAGCAAGTTACTAAATAAAACTTCAATAGACGCTGAGGAGGTTCAAGATTTTGACCAACTTTTTAGTGACCTCCATACAAGAGAAAGTTTGTGATCCCAGCAACTATTCTAACTGATTAATGCTTAAACAGACGAATAGAAGACACCTTTCTCTATTAACAATTGAGAATTATACATCTCTACTGTTTATTAGAAAACATCACTCATGTGCGAAAAATGACGGGTTTTAACCCATTTGGCGTATTGTTAACTAGAAGACCGCTTTTATTTAGTTTCACCTGTCCCGGTGAGTCTGTAATGAAATCTTGCGAGTTAAATTTCACCCACTTCCTCTTAACCAATGGAGTTGAAATTTTGCACGTTGATTCAGTTCGTAGGAAAATATATTTTTATGGCCAATGTGACCTAATTCCACACCCAGGATAGGCTTCAGAAGTAAGAACTCTTTGACGGTCAGCACCACCGACACGAATTTTAGAATGCGCATTTAAAATGATTTTTCATATTGAGTCTTGTTATGTACTTAATGTTTAAATAAAACTTTACAATGATAAAAATATAAAAGTAGATCAGCACTATGCAATTTCATTTTTGGTTTAACTCAAATTTCAAAGACTACGAAACTGTTCTCAGTCTATAGCGCTAACAATAAAATCGAATCAATATACCACTGTCTTTTTCAACATACGATCGGCTTTTGTTATATTGACTAGACTATTTAAGAGCGAATTAGGTGCCTCGTTCGTTTAGTCGCACAAGTGCTTCTGCTAAACAAGAGGCCTTGTGTTCGATTCCCGGGTCAGCTAAAGTGTTATAGGGTCTTTCCATCGATAACGGCGCGGACTCTGAATTTGTGCGCAGTTGATGGAGATAGGCTGCCTTATCTATGTATATATAATTTTAACACAACTGAAATGTGTGTGTGGGTGTGCTCTGGGGTATGCCCTAAGCCTTTGGGGAATACAGGCGAGATGTTATGTTATTAGTTCACTAATGAGACTTGATCACGATGGCTGCTGAAGTAGTATTACCTATATTACAATAAAGATTTACCAATACCCCTGGCTATTGGTAAATCTTTACCGTACATGGTATTTTAAGTAGCTTTAAGCGAAGTAAACCAACAAAGAATCGGACCTGATTCGTTGAATATACTATTAGTAATTTACTATATTACTCTACACTAAAATAATTATTTATTTTCCGTTGCTTAATGCTTAACAGTACGTAGGTACTGTAAAGCATAAAAAAGATTGTGAAGTAGTTCACAAATAGGTGTTAACTTCATCAGAGACTGGTCCCTGAAGTAGGTTCCTAAAAGAATGATGCAATAAGCCTGCAATAGACAAAACACCCCTCAAACGATATCCACAATAACCCTCCATTCATAGTCACAGCTTACCTCTCTATGACAGACTCCATTGTCAACGCCGATGGGCTACGGGAAATATCCCCCCTTTGGACGCCGGCCGTTTTTAGGAACCCCTTTGTCATTGTCAATCGTATTGATTTTCACGAGCCGCTCTTGAGTGATAAAAAAATGATCGAAAATTGAATCGTGTTGTGTACGCCCGTGAAAGCTGGAAGTATCAAAAAACTCGTATGTGTGTGTGTTTGTGTGGTAGTCTGCGTGCAAACATATGGGTGCACTGTTTTTAGGCTGGAAGCTGATAAAAGCAACACTGAAGAGTGTGAGTGTAGCAGCAATATAAAAAGTGTGTTTATTGTAGTGGAATATTTTATTTTTAGGGAGAACGGATAGAAAAAAATAGCAAAGTGTAACCACTTTTTGTTGGTGTGTAATCCGTTGCGAATGTATTAAATGGCTAAATATTTTCTTTATTTATATATGAGTGTGTGCAATACGTTGTCGTTTTGTTATATATTTAAGGGACAAAATGGCATGAGCTCTTAGCACGTGTTTCACCATTTCGTCCCAACATAAGTTATTTTTTACTGAACATTTCATTTTTTTTTAAAGGATACTGCAAATTAAATCGAAGACAATGTTAATGCTTACTCTGTTTTATTCGCATGCAAACTATGGACGTTTGTTAAACATACATTTTGGCTAAACATAACACATAAATCGTCGCTACAGGTTATATAAAAAAATATAAATTCATAAATAATCAATCTTATCACCTACCTAGTACCTACTTGAGCTGATATTAGTTAATTACTAAGAAAATTTGCTTAAATAAAAAACGATTTAAAGTACAAAAGTATCAAAAAAACCGCTTGCAAAAAACGACTAAAAAGTTTTACCGAGATCAGTTTTGTAGTAGTCAATCTTAGATTTAATCAAAGTAACTGCTACAAACTGCGTCAGTACAATTCTTCCAGTTGTTTTTTTACCGTTTTCTTTGGGTTGTTTGATACTTTTAATTTTTTTTTACTACATACAAAATCTATGTTTTTGTCTAATTGAGCGCTTTGTTTAGATTTCCCACATCATCATATTTTAATTAAAAAAATAAGGCCACAGTAAATGACAGACGCCGCGATATTTTATTTCACATTTCTTAAAGCCTTTAAACTCAGGTTGTCAACTCAATGTAATTATATAATATCTCATTAGTTAAAATCCATCAAGCCGTTTAGACTATAGAGCGACATAACATACATACATACACCCGAATAACATAACCCTCCTGGAGCAGTCGTGTAAAAATATTATTGAACTGGACACCAATATTACAATGTAAATAAATTAATTGTATACCACTGTAACTAAATTACCACTAAATTCTTTTTCTACAGAGGCGAGCACATCAAGCTCCCCCAATCTGTCACATTTCTTTGATAGTTTTTCAACTTTATAACAAAAGAATAAAGTTCATGTTCTATTGGAAAAAATTGACAGTTTGGGATTGCTTGATGTGCTGGCGTACATAACGTAATTATATAGTAAGCCCCTTTGTCATAGGGGCACTTTTACACTATTCCTACTTAATTCTCATCATCATCTTTATTCACTCCTATACGTCTTGTGCCTTGAACCTCAGCCAAATATCCCGGTCCACCACTCTTCCAAAGTTATGGTCGACCATGGTCAACTTAGACGGCGTTTTGGCGCACGGCTCAATTTTATATTTCTTCAATAACGCCTTGCTTACATTTTTGATTATTTTCAACGCCAGCTGCTCGCCTGTAACAAGAAAGGGAAAAAACTAAATATAAAAATAAAGTTGTGTGACTCGGTTTGGTGATTATTATGCACCAATGTATTTTTTTGTACTTATCTGCACCCAAGCGTACATTTCTAAGTGAAAACTTAGAAATGTAGGCTTTGTTTAGCAGTGCTGAGCGATTTTTGGTAGAAGCAAAACGTTTTTACTTTTGTCGGCAGTCCCCATGTCTACTTATGTTTTTAATGGGTTTTAAAAATGGACAATTATAAGAAAGAAAGTTAATAATTAGCCTGTTATTGAAATCAGAACTTGAGAAACACGAAGAAAGCAAAAGCAAACTAGTTTGTGACCCATGTTCCTAATGTTTATTTATGAAGTTTCACGTTCTATGGAATCTTGATGTGCATTTGTTTTTGTTGTGGTTATTCCATAATCAAATCAAAAGTTTCAAATGAGGTTAAAGTAGATAAAAAAAGAAAGCTTTGTATTTCGTGGAAAAAGAATATTACATCGTTCTTAGCTTAAATTTTATAATAAACTTAACCTGCATGGTACCGAGTGAGTTTATTTAAATTTAAAACAAATTCATCTTTATACTACTCTAAATTAAGCCGATTTTGCAATAACTAGTAGGTCATAAGAATTGTTGAAGTTTTATCACAAATTGAACTGTATATGTAGATGTTACAGTTATTTTTCTTAAAACACTTTTTGTGTACTTTTTTTAAAGTTTAATTTCGAACATAGGATTGGAACTAAATGAAAACCCCTGTCAATGTCATATAAGTAAATGAAATTAATTTCAAAAAGTGACTGCACAAAGCAAAAAAATAAGATACTAAAATAGTACTAAATATTTCACACGGTATTTTTACAAAAAAAAAAAACAATAATATTTTGAAACCGGCGGCATCCGTGTGGAAAATATAAGAATCATGATATGGTTGCATTCTGTTGTTGCCGTCAAAGTGGCGTGGGAACTTCTACGTAATATTTATTCTTATTATTTATTGGAGACATAATGAAACAAATTCAAGGAGGAAGTATGCACAGAGGTGAGCTGAACCCAGTGTTGAGTTTTCTTAAAACAAACCAAAAAGTGACAGTTATAGAGATAATTTATGTCTGAAAATTATTTGGTATATGACAATAAGTATAGACGGAAATAAAGTGTAAAAATCAACTAAATAAAACAGTGCTAAGTCAAACATTAAATAAATAAAATATATTTATGAAATTTATTTATTCGTTGTATACAAATATGAATTGGATTTTTAAGTATTCTTATATCAACAAATGTGATTTATATTATATTATGTTATATTTTAAATAGTAGCCCACCGATATCGGAAAGTTGCCTCTAAGGTACCTACCGGTGATCAGAGCTCCAGGGTGTAATACCTCCTTACAATACGAGCCGGGTCCGAAAGTATCGCTTTTTGATGTAAGCCCTAGATGCAGCTACCTTACGATATCTTTGGTCATAAAGCTATTGGCTATCACAACTATCGGCACAATGATTGCTGAGTCCACATTCCACTAGTCGACAACCCCGCGAGCCTAGTCATTAGTTTTGATTTACTTATCTATCTGGGCTTTCACGAGTTTTCTGTTATGAGGGATCGCTACATGTATATCAGACTTTATAATTAATAAAAACCGAATGGTGTAAAAAAACTGTGGGTGTCACTTTGACGCGCGTTTGGACATTGGTGAGCAACATTGGCTTTACCAATATTGGTGCAGAGCTTAACACTTTTGAGTTAACGCTTGTATTCATTTCAATCCTTATCATATTTCCATAACAGGGGCCTTTATGAAAATCGATACATAAGGAGTATACTCCAAAAAGTTTATTCTCTTAATACTAAGACACTAACATAATCGAATTAACTGATCTTCGATATACTGATCTTTCTTAGTCTGTGAAACTGGTCTGGATTGGACTTGATGAAAGTACAATACTAGAATGTCTACCTAATTTATAGTAAAGACAGTTACAGGCACACCCACAGACTATAAACTTTCTAAATCATTGACAACTCGCAACTGCTGAGAGGCAGAGGTAAACACATGTCATGCAGTATCATTGTGCTATTTAACATAATAACTTTTCTGTGGCCTCGATGGCTGCGTAAGTGGAGAAAGCCTAGTAAAGTGAAAATGTTATCATAACGGTGTCTTGAAGCACCGTTATTGGATATCTTAAATCCAGGAAATGATTAAATTTTCTAATGACTATTCAATCGCTGGAAAAAACTATAAGTTTAAAAAAAAAACATCATCATCTGCCTAGCCTTTTCCTAACTATTTGAGGATCAGCTTCCAGTCTAACCGGATGGAGCTGAATACTAATACTTTACATGGAATGACCACCTGTCTGACCTCCACAAGCCAACTGGGTTGCCCAGTAACTACTGGACAACATGATACCCTTCGGTATGACTGGTTGTCAGACTTACGGGCTTCTGACTACCCGTAACGACTGTGAAAGATCTACAAGTGACACCCGGGACCCCAAAAGGCTGAACGTGCTTTCCGAGTCACAGACGGGTCTCAATATCGAATGACCAGTCACCTCGGCAAGCGTAGCGACCTTTGGTCGATCTCAGCGGCTATTTTTATTAGGCATGACATCCACAAGTTTAAAAAAATCTCAGTACGTAAATAGTTTTTCTTTTTTTTTGTAAGGAGGTGACTATTCCTTAAACTATCTCTAGGGAGAGATTTATGGGAGAAGAAAACATCCTGCAACGTGACCAAATACATTGGGATCAGGGCAGAAAGAAGGGATCATGTTAATCGTTTTTCTCGGTGGAAGGTTAAAAATCTCCTCGTGAAAAATTGGGTGAGGTGAGCATCAAGCCAGCTGGCAGAGTCACCAAACTTAAGAGCGACACTGACACCTCACTTCACCTAAGTTTTCACGAAGACAACTTTAAAGAATCTACCTGTTGTTGCTTTAATATCTAAAAATGTGTCGAATTCGACAAATTCACTTGTCGAATTCAATACCTGTTAGATAATGTAGGCTTTTTGAATGCCCCCTATTACATGGGACTAAAATATAACTGGCGGAATCCTACATTCCGCACACAATCCTACACGGTACCTCTACCCAACCATTCGGAGAAAAGCAGACGTAGCGTTATGTTATGTTAACAATGAATGAAAGTGTACCATTGAAATATTATTTACCGTTGCTGCGTACACATTCATCTTCATTTACTCATACGGTACCAACACTAATTGCTTTTGCACACAGAGCAGTGAATGCGAAGCTGAATATCACTCAGTACGCAAGCACAACAAGCCGATCTTCTTAGCTCGTAACAATTATGTCATGTCAGTTGGCAGAAGCTGTGAGAACAGCTCAGGCTGTGACAAAAATTATAGCCAATCTACAAAGTGGAAGCGGGGTTGCCAGCACAGAACGTACTGGACTTACATGTCGCCTAGCTAGGCAAAGAGGGTCTATATCCCACTAAGCCATTGGTCCCTAGATTTTTTATGATTCCTTACCAAAATAGTAAAGTAAAAACCCGCATCTTGCGACTCCGTCTGTCCGTCTGCCTGTACCTGCTTATTTCAAGAACGAATGGTATCGATGGTACTTGAAGAAAGTTGTCAATAATGCTTAGCGGTTTATACTACAAGGTAAAAAATTATAATCGAATATTGTTGCTTTTGTACAGGGGCTGAAATTGTATAGTAGGTTTACTTAGTCAAACAGAGTATCATATTAAAATTCACTATAGGGCTCATTGTACATTTTGCAGTATAGGTTTAGAGCTATCATAAATATTCTGAAAAATATCATTTCTCCTTCCTAAGATAATAAAATAGTATAAATAATCTGAATAAACAATGATACTTTAGTAACGCTGTCGCAAATAAATACGAAAAATCAACTTTCTACCAAGGTACCTACGGAACCCGTGGTACGCGAGTCTGACTCGCTCTTTGTCGGCTTTACTGTTAATAAATGACTGTGAAGGTAGGTACATCTTTATGAAAGGCATCTTTACCCACTTTTGTGTTCAGTTTTAACTTCTTACCAGAATCCAAAAGTTATTCATATTTTTTATTCTTTTTAATCTATTTTACAATTGTTTTGCTGTTTCTATGTTACTACTTGCTTAATGGGTGAATCATGTAAATCGTATAGACAGCGACTGCCTTGTTGGTTAAGTGGTAACTGCTTAGCTAAAGATCCTGAGTTCCATTCCCGAGTCGGGAAAAGTGTGATTGAGATTTTCCGAATTTTAAGCCTAGAGTCTTGATTTATTCCGAGTTGATGGCTATATAGGCTCGCTCCCTTTTATATAGAAATTCAAAATAACTAACGAAATGTGGGTGTACCATACATACACCATGTAGATACACCTCTGTCTTACCCTACGGGGAATACAGGTGTGATGTTACGTTGTTTATAAACAGTGTCGTATTGTCGCAGTATTTTAAAATAATATTGATAAATACCTTTACAAAATCTGCAGAGACAGCGATTAGACATTACGTGACTTAATAATATAACTTACGCATACAATAAATAATTATTTTTATACAGAACTGAGGATTCCAAGAATGCTCACATATTTACTCGTATATAATTGTTATTACTAGTATCCACACATCAGCATCACATACAAGGGTTAAAGATCGTGTGAATATAATTACAATGTCCACGGCTGCCATAATAATAATATCTAAGTATGGAAAATCGACTGCCTCGTTGGTCTAGTCGTCCCAAGCGCAACTTCTGGGCGTGAGTTCCTGGGTTTAATTCCTAGTTCGGGCACAGTATTGTTGGGTAAAGTATTGCTGAGTTTTTCCCATAGGAATTTTCTTAGTAGCAGTCCTGAGTCTGGATTCATGCCTTGTTGTATGCATGGAATTTAAAATTAACTGGCAAAATATGGGTATTACTATATGTGCACCTTTGGGCAACCTTTTGGGGAACACAAGCGTGATATTATGTTATGTAAGTTTAGAAAATATATTCAGGAAACGTCGACATATTATGCATTGACGATATAGAGTTGATTGCTTTAGTGAATACAAAAAGAAACCTTACCTATGCATTTCCGAGGTCCAGCTCCAAATGGCAAAAAAGCATAACAATGCTTAGATGCTCCTTCGTCATCCAAAAATCTATCAGGATTGAAAGTGTCTGCCTTCACATAGTGTTCTTCATCCCTATGCAAAGCCATTACTGGGACGTTAACTGTTATTTTTCTATCAATCAATAATCCACCTTCTGGATGATAAGTCTTCGTACATTGCCTTGCAATTATTGAATATGGAGGGTGCAGTCTCAATGCTTCTTTTATGGCCACGTCCAAATATTCATCCCTATTGTGTTTCGAAACTGAATTCCTGGATTTCTCTTGCACCTCTGGATTCAATGCTAGTTCATAGATCAATGCTGTTAACGCATTCAGACACGGAATGTACCCCTCAGTTATGAATGATGATATTATTGAATAAGCAAATTCGACGTCCGAATGACGCTTTCTATTCTTCTCTTTAATTCCAATCTGATAAACGTTACCTAAATTCTTGATTTGCGCCAAAAGTTTTGACTTTTCGATGTCACTCTTTGTTTTTGCAGAGGGCTCTCCATAAATAGTGGCCAATCCAAACAAGATATACAAAGACGGGAAAATATCCTTCAAATAACTCTTAAATCTTTCTATCAATGATCGTTTTTGTATTGCTGATCTCACTTCCTTTACAACTGACCCTCCGGCGCTACCAAGAAGCAAATCCTCGAAGACTTTGTCCAATACCTTCGACAAAATCTCTTGAACGTTAGCATCACCATTTGTTCCCGGCAAACAGTCACTCAAACTCTCCAATTCACAGTTCATGCTACTCAATAAAGACTCGTAACCTTCACGCAATAAGGTCCACTTTTCTCCGTCGGCATAAAACAAATTGTCTCGTAAACAAACATCCTGAGATTTGTCCAAGCAGAGACCTCGGCTATGGAAATTCTCAAAATCCGTTGACAACATCCTCTTTACCGTGTCGGGATCTTTCACTATCAAGTCAGGAATCCTGCATTTCAGACGGCCGACATACTTGTCTTTAGGATGTTTGGAGTAGAGTGTGTTGACATCTTCGGTGCTACTTCTGATTCCAAGGACTCTGTGGTAGTCGCCTCCGAAGAACGGGACGGATGACCTGTAGGACACATGTCGGACGTACCAGTAACTGAAGAATTTGGTCACATAGTCGATGGTTAGAGCGATAATGAGCACGATGATTATGGCAAGGTTTAGAAGGAAACTTTCAAAAAACATGTTGCGTACGGCCGCGGTGAGCTGTCGTCGGAGACTGTAAGCTTGTTGCAAGAGGCTCTCTAAGTAGGTCGCCTACGGTACTATGAATGATCTAAGAGGTAGTTGCGTTCATCTTCGTGGCATTGAACTTAACATTGTGATGCCGTAATTAAAACGCACTTGTATTTTATGGCTATTAAGTTAATTATAATAATTACTTTATAGCTATGCCCTATTCTAATTGTTAAGTTGTTATAATATTGTTCGAGGTTCTACAATTAAATAAGAAGCTTTCCGTGCTACAATGACTACTGAGTTATGATAAACCTGTTTACTATTTGTAGATTCATTATCTTTGTCTTTAATAAACCTGCCTTCATTAAGTTTCTAGATGCATCAGTGCGGAGTATAGGAACTTCATTTGTATGATAAATTAGGTATATGTATGTGTCATTAGGTATATATGGCATGGAATCCTACAGCGCAAATGAATTTGCTTTTGTTTCCTACCTACAGCAACATCATTATTTACCGACTTTTCATATTTTCAATTTGTCGTCTTCATTGTTTTTTTTGTGGATTCATACAATAATTTGCTTATCAAAATGCGTGTTTCGTGTTATTTGACGACTACAAACGCACGGCTTAAAGTGCATTGGTGCTACGGGTCGTGGATATGATATCAGTGCCCGTAGATTCAGACTTCTACAAATAACTGCACCTAAATACTTTTGCATTAGTCTAGCTTAACATCATGCCGCCTGTGTTCTTCAAAGGATTAGGCAGATCTGTACCGACAGAACACCCACATTTCGCCAGTTATGAGTAAGTCCCATACAATAGGGGGCGAGCCTATTGCTATTAACCGGGCACAAATCCAGACCCCGAGCTGCTACTAAAAAAATCCAAATGGAAAAATCCTATGTCGACCCGGGAATCGAACCAAACGAAGGACGTTTTACTCAGCAGTAGCGATTGCGACCACTGAACAGCGAGGCAGTTTCAATCGTAGTACGTTGCTTGAGTCTGATTTAGCTAACTTACTTATGTAGGTTTCGTAGTAACTGACCTCCCAAGAATACTTAGAAAATCCTGTTTCCTTTCATTAAGTTTTGGAGATTTTATCAATATGTCGATAAATGCAGGCCGCTGACCATTAATTACTTCAGATAGATTATCTCTCATTATAAGTAATGATCTTGCTTCATAAAGCATGCCCACCTATCATCTACCTACTACTTAAGTTAACATATTATAAGTAACTATAAATCTTTCTTAAATTTCGCAGCTTCAAGTTTTTTAACTGTAATAACTTCCTTATGCACTAAGACATAATTATTTATTTATCTTTTAAACAATCTACCAAAGAGGTACCTAATGTAAGGAAATAAGAATGTGTCGAATAAAGATAAAAGTACCTTGCTTTATTCGTCGAATAAGACCATTTAAATAAAGAGACAACATTGATGTTAAGTAAACATAAAAATGAAATAATCAATGCAGTAAATGAAGACATTTATTGTTTACTGCTACCAAATTACGCGCGTAAAGAACTTTAATAACTTCATCAGTACTTTAATTTAACGCCATCTGCGTTTTGCATTCTGTACTTTGATCGAAATAGAAAGTCTCTCCAGTCCGCCTTTGTGAAAGCGCCATCTATACTTTTACTGACGTACTTTTAAGCTTGAAACTGAGTTTTCAGTTAAAAAGACGGTCGGACTTGCGTGCCACCTTGTTGGTTCATAAAGTTATCACTAGGTGGCACTGCACGTATAAATTGTTGTTAAGTTCCAAATAATCCTGTGTAACTTTTCTTAGCGACTTACTTAATAACATAATTTTAACTGAGGGGGCTGCCTCGCTGGTTATATTTTAGGTAGGTAACTTGTTCATCGCCAATAATAACCTATATCAAAGACTACGTAAGAAGAGAAATATAGTGTTATCTCACGATCCCATTCTTATAAGTTAAATCAGCTTTCGGTTGTCAAGAACTTATACCGGGGTTTATGTGCTCTATGCTTGTTTCAATCCCAACAAAAAATAACCTAACATAACCTAACTAGTGCATCATTAATAAACCATACTTATGAACAGAGTCGCTTACCTACGACTATTGGTACCTAGACCACAAAGTCATTATTCAAGGGGCAGTCCCACATAGTAGTTACCACGGCACAGGTACGACATATTAATCTGAGGCAAAATGTCGGGACACCCTTAGGGGATAGCGCGGTACAGGTATTGTGGCGTATGTTTCTTCGGTAGTGATGTTACTAGTAGATAAGTTTCAGAGGCCAGCACATCAAGCTACCCCAATGTGTCAATTTTTTTTTATATTTTTTCAACTTTATCACAAAAGAAATAAGGTTCATGATCAATTTGGAAAATTTTACAGTTTGTGTACCTGTACAATATTAATGGTGAGGTTTTTGCATGACAAACACTGCTTACTGTTTTGAATGAAATTGTAACTGTATACAATATACATCACCCTATTTATGTTGCATCTTATTTAAATATTTTATTCTAGAAACCAAGTAGCTTCGGAAACGGGTTTTTCCCCTACTTAAAACAAAAATGAAATTTGAAGACTAAACTGTTCTATCCAATTTTTCAACTGATCATTTTCAGAAACCTAATGAATTACCAAGCAATTAAGATGTTATAGAAGCCATCTCAACGGAGGTTGATGTAGAAGTTTAAAATAGAAGAAAAAAGAAAATAATTACACAATTACTAAAAAAACTTGCGAAGACTTTCGTCAAGACGAGGTTTGCCCACAATGCTCCCGAAAACACAAAAACTTAACTTCCACCATCGGGATACAGTAACATTGCTTACCACAGTGTAAACAGGTAAGTCCGTAGTTGGACCGAGGGGTTCAAATCATACATGAATAGTCTAGCACTGACGTAATAATCGGTTCTATACGCGAGGCTCGCAGCAATGCTGATCAGTAATCATAAGGAGCAAAGCATCACATATTGCTATACGCACCAATCTGTCGCCCCTAGCCCCGAGGGACACATGCAGATACAGATAAACCTTTATTCAGGTAGGGGGTCATAAAATTGTTCGTTCGAAATTGCTTTAATAAAATAGAATGTTAGAAATAAAGTGGTAATTTTCCATTGGATTAGGAGTCGCACATACTCGTAGATTTGGTGACTGGCTTATTGCACTATGCGGATTTCTCCTTCAAAATATAGTCGAGCATTTAGCAAAATTAAAGCGAAAGTACCCGTTAATTTTTATTGTTTAGCCACGGTTAAAATTCTTACTCATCAAACGCGCGACCTGTCAAACACGCGAAGTTAAAATAGTCGTTAATTGTTCTTAAATCTTCTCATGTTCCGCGCTACTTTCTAAGTTTTTTCTTTGAAAAGAACCTTCTCCGTACAATAAAAAAACACAATAAAAAAAGAATTAGCGAAAATAATTTAGCCGTTCACGCGTGATGCCGTTACCAAGGGAAATAGGGATTCATTTTTATATATATACTAGCTAACCCAGCAAACGTTGTTTTGCCATATAAAATTTAGGGGTGGACCACCCTTAACATTTAGGGGGATGAAATAATGAATAGATAGAATAGAAAATAGATAGAAAGAATAGATGCTGTCCGATTCGCAGACCTAACCGATATGCACACAAAATTTCACGAAAATCGGTCGAGCCGTTTCGGAGTTTAATAACAAACACCTTGACACGAGAATTTTATATATAAGATAAATATAAAATTGTTGAAATAATACTTACTAGTGACCGCCCAGAAGTCGACTCTGTTTTCTGTTTTCTGCACTCCTTTTTCATATAAACTTTAATTATGCTTAATCTCACATTTCTCTGTGCGCGCAATATTCTTGAAAAGCGATGCGAAGTTTTCGCTTTACATACAAATAACTACAGTAATTCTAAAATGAACAATTTACTATTCATCATGATGCACATAACTGGCGTTTGCTGCACTAATTTGCACCACAGTAAAATTATTTAAAAAAAATAGGTACCTCTCTTCTTATTAATGATGCAGTTTTTTCTAAAGCATGGAAATAGTCCGTTATTAGCGAATTGGTGATTATTACCAGAAAGGATGATATGGCTGTCATCCAGTGAGTTAAAGCAACCATCAAATTACTTACTGCAACTGTATGGTAGCCACATAATGTATGTATGCGACTATCCTGTCCCAATGCAGCGGCCATATGCAATTTATTTCCCACTAAATGAAGATGTAGTGCCTCGTATCTAAAAATAGATCACATGCTACCTACAAATAGAGCAGCACGCAATACTAGCCTGTCCCCTGAGGCTGTCATATGGATGGGAGATTTTAATCTATAGATTACTTCTATCTAATATCGATATCTTTATCATCTATGATGATTTGCGGCGATACTAGATTTCTAAGTGGTAATTTTTCATGTTGGTTATGTGAGTTGGTTAGTTTAAACCTCGTCTTTCACACTTTACCAGCGTTAGGTGGTAATACCTACTTTTGTCAACTGGCATTTTACGGAGCTGAGACCCTCTTGGCATTACCAGTGTTTTCTTGATTTGTAAATAGGTAGTGTTAAGGTGTTTTTTGTTCTTCTCGCAATACACTCTTTTCTTTTTCTTATCGTTCCTATTTTTCAGATATTTCTTTCTTTCTTTTATTTATTTCTTTGTTTCTCCACCTTCTAAAATGCTTTAAGTATAGCATTGTCAAGGCATTTTATATTATTTACGTTGATTAAAAGGGGAATGTGAGTTTTTGCGTTTTAAATAAATAAATTAATAAATAATGTTGGACAATCCACACAGCATCATCTAGCCCCAAGCTAAGCAGAGCTTGTGTTATGGGTACTAGATGACTGATATACTTAATAAAATACATTACATAGATAGATATTTTTGTTATATATAGCAAATACCCAGAACACCCGGAACAAATATTTGTAGATCGTACAAACATTTGTCCCAAGACGGGAATCGAACCCGCAAACTCTTGCGTCGCAGGCGGACCTTCGCCCGCCGCACCACATCGGTCGTCAAAATCGTGTATTTCTGTGGTTCTTACTTTAAGACTAAATTAAAACAGCCACAAAGTTACACATTACTAATCTATCACTTCTATCATCGATCTATGCGCGTGCGCATGATTCATCGTCCTGTAGGGTTGACACGGACATTATCTGAAATCTAGAGATAATACATGCTTCTTTTATACCGAACGCTACAACTTAAAAGTTGCGAAACAATTTTCTTTTTAAGAAATTTAATTCCTTTTAAGTTAATTATAATTTAGAAAGGATTATAGTAAAATATACTGTTGTAATTTTAGGTTTTTTTTTAACTAGTCATTTATCACATTTTACGTTGTAAACTAAAAGATAGTCGAATACATTTACTAGTGGGGGCCCACTGGTCAAAAATCGGCCATTTTGGTTTTCTGCACTCGAATCTCGTTTGATAAACTTTAACTATGCCAGATCTCGCACACCTCAGTGCGCAGATTATTCTTGAAAAGGGATCAGAGGTTTTCACTTCACGTAATATACTACTATTTGAGTGAAAACTGATACTGAGATCAGTATCAGAGTTCAACATGATCGGTACTTAAATTTATTGAGAATTTCGTTTTTCGGGATGACATAGATATGTAGACTACCCAACACCTTCCACGCACGACTCTACACAAACACGAGAAAACAATGAGATCGAATATTGGTAGATGACTTTTTGTATGTATTTGAGCTAACATTATTATTTGTTTTGCGGGATCTGATGCCAATATTCCGAGATACAGGACCCGTCTTACATATAACTAGAAGTACCTATAACTAAGTACCAACATATTTGGAGAAATAAACTATTGCTTTTCATTTGTTTCCAGCCCAACCCTAATACCACATGACATCAACCACAAATCTTGATAAGCCACGCTTGCAAGGTCGATCATTACTCACTCCATTGTATGATCAAACAAATGTTCTATGACAACTTTAATTGTTAGACCTTATTAATTGTTGGTCACTTTATCTCTTCCGTGGACTTAATGAATCATAGGAATTCTTGCGCTTACATTAGTGCTTAAGATTTTTTGTTAAATGTAGAAACAGTAGGGCTGTAGGCTGTGTGGTAGGTAGGATATAGTACACGCCGGTGGTAACACATTGACTGCTTTTTTTTTAAGAATGGTGTCTCGCAGTTTATCCTTCAAGGATATCTACTGCTTAACTGAACTTTCCTGTGGGGACTTAATTAGGAATTAAGGCCTCCAGAAACTTCAACCAATCACTAAGGGCAATGTGTGGTACAAACCTCGGCTTAGGACGTCGCTGGGCTCTCCCAGCGACGTCCTAAGCCGAGGTTTGTTGTTGTTGGTTTGTTGTTTGATAGCAAGGGACGGGCTGGATCTAATAGGTATATAGTTTAGGGACTAATTAAAACAACTACTTACTCAGCTACGCGGGCTGGCTCAAGCAAAGGGTCAGCACCCGTCAATGTCTTCCACATTGACGGGTTCGCCGCGACGGGCCTGGGTGGTGAGGGCGGAATGACGGCGGTCTGTGTTTGCGAACAGTGCTGGTGGCCCTATTTCTCTCCTGGAGGAGAGTGATTAGGTCATCAGGCTCTGTTAGTGTGTGTATAGTTCTACGATTTTTTTTCACTTGGAGCTGGCGAATTAAACTTTATGCGCCCGTAAAATAATTGTACAAAGGCGGACTTAATGCCTCAGGCATTTTCTACCAGTCTACCTTAGGATGACGCAGAAGCATAACATGATAAGTGCAAAATGGTAAAAGATTACTTGAATATAAAATTTAGTATTTTAAAGCATAAAAAACATAGATATAAAATATAATAATTATGCTAAAATTAAAAAAAAAAACACAAAGTCAAAAGTGGTAAAAATATGTTGAACACAAATCAGCTTTAATCGAAGGATGAGAGAGGATGATGATGATGATTGTATAGTGTATCGGGCTGGTGTCCAAAGCTCCACGTCCCAGTGCGTATTTTGCGTACGTGTGGCCCCTGGTACCTTATTCCATCCACCCAACTCCTTAAGAAGGGCCAGCAGAGGCTTGATGTTACTGGTGATCTAACGGAGACCGAAGTACTTCGCACAGTATGCAGCGCCCCTTGGGCAGTTGAGAAACCCATGTGCAGCACTGAGTTTCAATGGCATGCGAGGCCAGCCACCAGTTTAATTAATGACGTTTGACCTGTACTGTACTCGCAGTTATTAGTCTGTAGTAACCAGTGATATATAAATAGTGATTGCAAGACTTTTTCTTCATCAATGTTGCTCAGATTCTTTAAATTGCAGTTGCAGGTCAAACCGTAATAGTATTGCGCTCTATAAAAACATAGCTGTAGCTCTGAAGTCCATTTGGTCAAAAGTTTTTTCATAAAGTAACTATTTCATAAACGGAACACTAGAAGGAATCGCATTGATTGATTTCTTATCAAAGTTATACTTACAATAAAAAAGTAGCCAGTCCTTTAAAAGTCGATACAATTACATATATGTAGAATGTTGGTAGAACCATCAATCCAAGGAGCTACATGTTTCTGTTGGAATAAAGCCTCAAACACATTTACAAACATTCCAAGAAACGTTATAGGATCCTTTGATGGACCTCTGGATACCAAAAAGTCTGGATTCCAAAAAAAATCCAATCAGACACTCAGTGACCCCTACATCGACAAAAAATCACATCTATAGCCGTTGTGACCGTTTCATTTGCGACGTAATCAAAAATCGAGATCGATTCCATTCAACAAAAGATCTATAGATCACTGATCGATCTCTCACTGTGCTCGGGAAAGTGATCTATTTGAGTGTATTATTGATTTTAAATCGGCCGTGAAGGTTCGGTCACAAAGGATTTTTGGTGGCACGTGGTACTTAATAGATATTTTTTAGCGTTGCGTACCCAAAAGGTGCCAACGGGACACAATTACAAAGCCTCCGCAGTCTGGCAGCGGGCTGCATCTCACGAACGTAGTAATATGTAGACCATTTAAAATTTCAATTGTCGCAACAACAACAAATTAAAAAATATATATTTAAGAAGACCTCCATACATGAAAAGTCTTTTTTTATCCTGCACGATAGTACGTAACCGTTTGTGTGTGAGTCCAACTCACACTTGGCCAGCCTTTTCTTGCAATATCGTGATGCATGACACAACATGAACTTCTTTTGTAAAGTGCTATCTCCACAGGCAAGAAGTCAATAGTCTCGACGTGCCATCAAATTCAATAGAAAATCCCCATACGTCGATATCGTCGTGACAATAATTTGATAGCACGGCGAGACTATTCCCGCGATTCTCTCGCCTGTGGAGATAGCACGTAAAAATATTTTCTTGATACTCGGTTCCCAAGTTCATAATCAAATTAACGTCATATACAAAATAAATCTCTTTGCTAGATCACTGAGTTATAATATTAGTACTTATTACTCAGTGATCTAGCTAGTAGAGCTGCGCTACACGCGCTTCCTTTGTTGTTTAAGTAATGCATACCTGCTTTGTAAGACCCTTATTCAGGGACTAATAAAACTTTTATGTGCCGCATTCAATTATTATTTATTATTATTAAATTAATTTGGCACCACTGGTCCTTTCATCACTGGTCCTTCGAACCGGGTTCTGAAGTTTTATATCTTTATTGTCACTCTGCCAGACCTTTGGATTATTTGACCAAATAAGCCTCATCTTATCATTATAATTTTTTGCCATATCGCTCAGTGTACAAAATTACAGTTTTCAAATCATTAATAAAACAAGAATGTGAGGCGACACAGTGTCGGTGATCCTGCGCATTACCCTAATGACCACAGCATTATGGTACCTGACCATACCCTTGTTTATTACCCTTAATGAAGGTAACGAGTTTTTTATAAGCTCTTATTAGCGGTTTTTGGGTATAAGTGTGGTACAAATTATATGTCTAGGACTAGGGTTTCGGACTGATCTGGTATGGTCAATGATCCTAATGTTATGATAATCGGTTGACAAATAGACGGTTAGAGTTTTCACGCATGAATTATTTTTTGTTTAACAAGACTTGGTAGTATCAACTTGGTGTTTAATATATCATACAGTCTGGTTGGTACTAGGCAGTCAGAATATTTTTATTTTGCTTCATTATTCTTATTGGTCATTATTATTATTGCTGACCATTACGTCCTCGGTTCCTTTTTCAGGTTTGGCATTATTATTAGGTTCTACCGTCTGGAATTTCTCACTTGCCTGCTTGATCTGTGGCCGGTTGATGGCAATAGGCTGGCTCCCTCTTACATGGAGCTTAAACACAACAGGGTAAATGTGGGTGTACTATAGTTACATCCCTGCCTGACGTTATGTTGTATAAGGAAAAAGAAGGTATGTTGTATACATGTATATGTTACAAATTGCGTATATATTTAATGTATGGTTGTAATGTATGATTTCACAAATCGTTTCTTTCCTCATTTTATTTCTAATTATTTTGGCGTATACATTTAAGGCAATATCTAGCACAGTATACCAGACACGTAGGTACCTTTAGGCGAGAACTATAACCGATCGTCAATCATAAGGCAACCCTGACGTGAAGGAATTTGATAAAACCCAAATCCTACGTCCAGAACCAAATTGACATTGAAAAATTTAACATAGACCAGGGAACCAAGAATGACATTTTAACAAGATACAAAATCACTTTACCGAAACCAATGAAGCGGTACCAGGGCATCAGTTATAAAAAGAGATCAAATGAACTTGAGATAGATACGTCACAGGCGATAGCGTTAGATTGACGGCGCCAGTAATTTCGTAAGTTGTGTGGCGAAGCGCACGAGATGACCGCGCATGCGTACTAGAGGGATTGAATGAACACCTTGATCTTATATGGAAGGTGTTCGGGATTACGTTTACAGTTGCAATGTAAGCGGTGTTAAAATTAATTTAACAGTAGGTGTATGCTTTTAAGTAATGACATTTACCGGTATAGGGATTGCCTTATCATAAAGATTACTCTGCCTTTTTAATTTACCTTTTGAAAAGGGCAAACTAGTTTCTTTATAAATTCAGTTTTTTTTTGCTATCATAAGTACTCACGGATAGATACAGCGCCATACGTCATTGGGTAAAAAACCAGTGTAGGCTGGAATTGCATTCTATTGATATTCCGTACTACTCTAGGCCAGTTCAAGGTACTCGTATTATCACCGACGTGGTGTATTGCGACTAAGTAATGTTGTTAGACTTAACTTTGCTTCATAATACTAGGAAAAATATACTACAGATCATAACATCACGCCTACATTTCTCTTAGGGTGAGAGCCTACGTTACTCCTACATGCGCTAGTTATGTTTAAATCCCATGTTATAGAGGGTGAGCCCAGTTTCCTAAACCGGGCACAAATCCAGACTCCGAAAAACCCGATAACGTTTCACTCGACCTAGGAATCGATACCAAGACCTCAAGCTTAGCAGTAATATGTGCGTCCACTAGACCAACAAGGTAGAGCTGTCTATACAATTTACATTATTCACCTATTAGGGTACTGAGTGTAGGAACTCAACCACAACTCAGAAATAAAACGACGATTTTATGGATATTTTTCAATATAATTCTCACAGCATCGCGCTTGCGACCACTAAACCGAGGCAGTCAGACCAACGAGGCAGTAGTAATGAGGTATATACAGTTTATAAATAAAAAAGAAATAGTAATGACACGAATATTTCTACATTCAATCCTCATTTATTTCGACACATTTAATTACTTAAGTCTTTAAACCGAACACCTTACAAATACATGTCTTCCAAAATAATCCAAAAGGACCAACTATTTATTACTATATTACCGGCGGACGCCGAAGGACCAAATAAAAATGCAAAAATTGTTAGGAGCTGACCTTGCGGTCTTTTGAACCGTTATACTGATCCCTTTTTTTGCCGCAAAACCATGGGGCGCAGCTATTCCTCTGATCTTTTTAAACGCAAAAGGAGCGAATGATATAAACATTATAGGGACCGAATACACTGGGCAAATTGAATAAACCCTTTTGGTTTATTCAATTTGAGAAACACAATATATTTTTTAATAATTTTTAATTTTATTGAATTCCAGCCATGTTTATTTTGAAATAGATTACTTCCACTTTTTCAACTTCTTACAGATGTTCGCTTTTATGGCCCAATCTCTTATGAAGCAGTCTAGTTTGCCTTGACATCTTAACCTCTAAATCAGAATATTATGTACATAATTCGCTTCCATTATTCATTGTTATCAGTAATCCGAGGATAATAGTAGCCCTATTACTGAATATAGCTAGCCCATCCCAAGTCTTCAAGTCTGGATCCACCATCGATTGCCTGCATACCAAAACTGACAACAAATGACATTCACCAACTTTTTATGCACCACAATTCAAGAAAACTTTCTTTTTTAAGCAGTACTGAACCAGTGTACAGTCTCCCCAACAGGTTTCGCCGGGACGCTATGGAGAAGACAGTTTCGACTATAAATAAGTGTTGTATTGTATTCAATGTTGCTACTGTTTGCCTGGGCGGCAGACCACAAAAGAATTTGGAATCTTTTTACAATAACTAGCCATGCCAGCCGGTTCTGTCCGCATAATCGAATAGGTGAATAGTTTTTGTGCTTAATTTTTTCTTGTTTGGTATTGAAATTATTGTTGGTTACATTGTTGTTATTATAATTTATATTTTATGTATTTTATTTAAATTACGAACGCTATTTTTGAGCTTCGTTACAAGTAAAAAGTTTGAATTCGTACTGGCAGCTGCTTTTCCACGATTTAAAAAGCGAACTCTGTTATAAAAAGTATTTAAACGGTTATTTCTAAAGTAGCATCCACAAAACGTCAAAGTTAATTCACTCCATTTTCTTTGTCACTCTAGGTACTACAAAACTCGACTTAAAAACCTTTTACCTAAATGTCCCCAAAGATAACACCAAAAATACATACACGCACACTCTTCTTTCACCAGCCAAATATAACTGTGGGACCGAGGACCGACGTTTTTTTGCTTAGAAGCCGCTACAGTTATCGTTCCCCGAGATTTAGGCCGTATAAGCGACGCACACGCATCGCTGCGTCATTATCAAGGTGATATGCGCGTGAATTGTGATGTAAAAAAAAATTTAAGAAGTCAGGTGTAACATGGTGCGATGGCATTTATTTTTCATTGTGGCTACCTGAATAATGTGCCGTGGTGTTTAATCAAGCAGGTTTTAGACATGTAGGTACTTTGAATAAATGAACTCTGTACAATAATCTATGGAGAAAGAAGGCTAGACCCAGTGCTATGTAAAGTTTGGAATAATAGATTCATCATTTCACGTGGAAGCCAACGTGGATCAGTTATCAGTACATAGTACAAGCCATTGCAAACAAACTCTGGCCATTATAAAAATTGTTGGAAAGCAAATTTATGTCCAAGGTATTCTTCATCATCTTCTCCTGCCCTCATCCAAGTTTATTTGGACCCGCAGCTGTCTTATCTTTTTTATCTATTTGCCATTATCTCAATAGTACTTTCTAGCTATATCGTCTGACACACAATCCTTCCATCGTTTCGTTGGTCTTCCTCTACTCTTATAGCCATATACATACATATATTTCACTTTTTATTAAGTATACTTATTAGCATAGTTTAGATTAAACACCTTACTAGCTTAGTCTTACTGTTTAGTCTGGTTTGGACGGCCCCCCTCCAGTGACCAATTACATATGTTCCTATTTTAAGGAAAGCTCTACCAATGTCATAAACCAATGTAGTCAAAGCTGCATACTTTAACTGAACTGAATGCAGGAGTGAAAAGATAAAACAGATAAGAATAATCACTCAACAGCAAAATAAAATTTCAGTATTGGTACCGATGCTTTTAGTCATTAACAAAAGAAAAACAATTATCTTCAACGCATACTCCACGTCAATACCGAACGTCTATTTCAGCCTGATAGTTAAAATCTTATTAAAACCATCCCAATTTGGTCACTTCCAATATAGTCTGTCCATAAATCTAGTGCCCATCAGACGTATGAATGGGGTTGGGCTCTCAAGTTAATAAATTAATCGCTCGTGATACAATTATTATTGTAATGATCGGCTCCCGTCTGCGAGAGTAAAATAAAACGGATAGTATCGTAATTGAATCTCTTGAGGAACGCGTTACGAAAGAACTGCTTGAAAAACTGCTACTTTTTACTGTTATTTTTGATAGCTGCTAATTATAACGTTGGTTCAGTTATATTAGTAACGCCACACCCCCTCATCAATTTTAGAACTAACCTCACATCTTTCAAATATTCCAGTGATTTACCGAAAAAAGCCGATTTTCTAAGTTAACCCATTAAATTATGCAAATGGAGCCACTGATGTTCAATTAACAGGTCCAAATTATGTTCCGACTATGCAATAAGGTATCGGCCGTTAAATTGTCTTCGACATTCACAGTTAATTTAGTAATTAACATTTTTAGTTAATTTAGGGTTAAATTCATCTCCGGCTGTAGCTTCTTGTTTCCGTTGGTCATCTATAATTTGGTAATTAACGACTTTTATGTACTTCCCATTCATACTTTTCCCGACATCTAGTAATTTATTAGATCTTAGCGTTCCAGAACTTTTTTACGTACGAATAAACACGAGTTTTTTTCTCATATCTAGGCATAAAGTACACCTTCTACGTTCCTTACAACCTGCTCCTATTCTTCCTCCTCCATCTTTTCTTTCCTTGTTTGCATGTTTAACAAAATAAATAATTACTTCTATTTGCCCACTTCCAGTCCCATTTAATGCCTTTGAGAACAATATCACCCCTTAGTTATTTAGTTCTTAGTTAGTGTTTAAGTAACAGTTTCACAATACTTGCCCATCACTAGAGTGTAACGTCAGTCTCGTAGAGCTGCACCACATCGTCGCTAGCAAGTTTATGGTTTTTTGATCTAAATCTAAAATTGCTTTTGCGTCTCGATATTGCTTCTTCAATTACATCAAAAATTCTACAGCTTCGTGTTACAATATATATTTTACAGACGTTATCATTGCTTCAAATTTAGTTTTATATGTTCTTCTTTCAGTTTAATGATTATTTCTACTATTATTGTCACAAAAATCTCTTATGAGGCATATCAAAATAGGCAAATGATTGAGAGTACTCATGCCTCAATAGGGTACTGTCCTTGGAAATTCTGTTTGGTCCGAAAGTTGGATTACTCAAAAATACTGGACACGTATTTTTTCTTTTGTCACGTAAACCAAAAATGACGACGATATAGTGCGTTGAAGTTTCACGTGACGGCACGCCCTGCTGCACTTTTATGTAAAAGTGACGTCACAAGCCCCTTCTCCTGAACTTTGATGTGCTATATCTTTGTCACCTTTTGTTGATTTGAGTAAGCAAAAAATACGTGTCCAATATTTTTGGGTAATCTAACTGACGGACGAATTAGACTTATTATATTTTTACCTAGGACACATCCCTATCGTTTTAGTTTGTCTACCAAAGTAGAATCCCTACAAAATAAAGTGGCCTGTATGAATAGGAAACGCATAAAAGCATAACAGAAGCTCAGCAGAATCCCAATGATAACGACGCCTGAGCAAATACTTATTATTTTTAATTAAACTTCAAAACTCAAGTTCAATCTTTTTACCTGCAAAAGACTACCAATCTAAATCATAAAGTGACAAAAGTATATAATCAGGCGGCTAGTAAACTCAAAATTGGACGCAACCAGACGGTAGCTGGATCGAGTCGCATCCATGATTATAGTAATTTCTACCACGTTCCGAGTAGCCATTTGCTCGATATTGCGTTGGTATCGATTTCATTAGATAGGCTTTGATTTTTATAATAAAACGTGCCGGATGGTATATGTAAACTTTTTGTAACTAGAGTAGTAATTACAATGAGTAGGTGGTGGTATCGGTATTGATGTGGCCCTAGAGGTGGCGGGCGTTGATAGCGATTTTGGTGATGGACTTTTGAATCTCTTACTAAATCTGTGCATACCAAGGCGTACGTTTATATGTGTATACATATAATCTTACGCCTTGTTCCTATTGGAGTAGGCAGAACAACAGACTGCCACTTGCTACGATCCGCCTTTCTCACTTTCCTTTTTTGTATTATGTTCTATTCTCCAATAAATCTATCTTTGGACCTTTATTTGTAGTGCTCCTTTCATAATCTAAATTATGTTAACGTCTTCCTTAATTATTTACTTCTAACTTTACTTGCTTCTAGCTGGTTTAAAGTACAAAAGAGAGTGGAGAAATGTAACATATAGGATTTGATGTTTGCTTAATTTTCCCATTTATTTTAAATCTCCTTACAAAACGCGGATTACAACTGAATTCAAATACAATTAGTATTAATAAACGCGGAGATTACCATACATACGAGATTTACCACTTATTTCAAGAGGTTTAAGTAAGGCAATTGAAATAAGCAACACAGTAATGTGATCAGATTTTCTGTTCTTTTTTTGGCTACTATATGCAATAGCAACTTTTGTTATGATTCAACTGACGGCACAAGGGATAAGATTAGAATCTTCAACCGATAGTTCTTTATTCAAATCACTTTCACCGCGAACTTCCTTGCCTAATCCAGTACCCGAAGTACTAGCAACATTAATGATCTCATGCGCAGACAGCGATTGATTGATTGAGCGTTTTATTGGCGTCAGGCGATGCGTCTCTATGTGATTATCAGAAGTCGACTTTATTAGGGCACTGTGTTCGTTCGATGTAAAATGATCACCAATACTGTGTACGTGCTTACTTGTGAGATAGTTATTGCCCGCGGCTTTTGATTGTGTATTAATTACAGATATAGTTTGATGGAATAATTTCTAGCTGTAGGCAGTTGGTATTTGTTGCAGAGATAAAGAGTGTCCTTTTCTTGTGATGTTCGTTTCCATTACAAGATATTTTGTATTTTTCTGATTGAATATGTTGAACTTAGTTTTGTTTTTTTTATCTTTTCCTACTTTAACGCGTTGTTTATGTGTTATCCACATCCGTTTTTTTTTTCAGAGTGAAATAGAAGAGAAGAGATTAGATGAGGATGAAGACCTTGGATATCAATGAGGGTGTCCAGGTGCACAGACACATACCCATATACTTAAATTAACGCCTTTCTCCCATAGGGGTAGGCAGAAACTACAGTGCGCCACTTGCTACGATGCGAAAATACTCATTTTGTTTTGATGAAGGGGTTGCTATCCTTATATTAACAATCCTGCATGATCTAGTCATTCATGGCAAAGAAAAATTGCTCAAGAAATCAAGTTGCAAGAGTTATTGTTAAGGATGAATGTCGTGATTCTTTTAACAAATTACAAAGGAATTACACAAATAAATCAAAGTAAATTACTACACACAGTTTAAGCAACATTGTACTAGAATATTCAGAAGAAAATAATTTGCAACAATGTTTTACTTAATTATCTTTATAGAAGCGATCGGTGTTATCTAAAGCGAAATAATATTGTAATGGAAACGATTGATAAAAATTAAGTACGCACTTGGACACATTCCTTAAACAAGTTTCATGTTCCTAATGATAAGCCAATGTTAGTAAATATTGTTTTTATTGCTCTATTAAGGAGCAAGTGGGAATAATAATACTCAGTATGGAGGATTAAGCTATTAATTACTAAATTTTATATTATACAGGATGCAAGTCACATCGACGAACAACTGTGGCCATAATTTTAGTATATGATTCTGGCGTTGAAATTTTTGTAGGATTTACCTAATTTTTCCGCCATTTTGAAATGTAATAGATAGTTATAGATTACTGCCTTGTTGGTCTAGTGTTCGCAAGCGCTACTTCTTAGCATAAGATCCTGGGTTTGATTCTCGGCTTGAGAAATTATTCATAAGTCACTCAGTAGCATCCATCCAAAATTACTCATTAGCAGTCTGGATTTGTGCCCAGTTGATGAATTAGGCTCGCCCTTTATTACATGGGACTTAAACATAATTGACATAATGTGAGTGACTATAGGCCATCTGCATATTTACCTAACTTTTTAAGGAAAGCAGGTGTAAAAAGTACAAGCACAGAAGCGGACTTAATGCCCTAGGAATTTTCTGCAAGTCAACTTATGTGTGATGCAGAGACAAACAGTGGTAGGTACAATTAGTTTGTGTGTATTAGTGATAAAGTTCAAATATAAGCATAGTAAAATGTAAATGTATTGAAAGGTGTGTATTATAAATTAATTTCTGTGATGAACAATTAATGTAAATGCACTTAGCACGTAAAATACGCTTTCATTTACATACAGAAAAACCCATCTGAAATAAATCTCAGTAATAAATAATAAATAATAAATAAATAAATATTGCTGGACAATCCACACAGCCTCATCTAGCCACAAGCTAAGCAGAGCTTGTGTTATGGGTACTAGATGACTGATACACTTAATACAATACATTACATAGATAGATATTTTTTATTATACATAGCAAACACCCAGAACACCTGGAACAAATCTTTGTAGATCGTACAAACATTTGTCCCAAGGCGGGAATCGAATCCGCAACCTCCAGGCGGACCTTCGCCCGCTGCGCCACATCGGCCGTCAATATATGCATGGTAAAATGTAAATGTACTGAAAGGTCTGTATTATAAATTAACTTCTGTGATCAACAATTAATGTAAATACACTTAGCACGTAAAATACGCTTTCATATACATATACAAAAACCCATCTGAAATAAATCTCAGTAATGGAACACTAAACTTTGTATTGCATATTCCTTTGCCGCACTAGTGAAGTAAAAATATAGGTTGCATCAGGAAGCATGTAAGAGTTAATTGAAGGAGAACAGGTTGGAACCTGTTGCTAATAGGCCATGGGCTAAACCTGTCACTATGGGTACAGGACTGCACTTTTAGATATTAATTTACTAGAGTGTGCGGCTTAAACGGAATCAGAAGTAATTTGTAATGCATTCCTTATTTGTTTCGGTTGCGATCTTGGATAAGCAGTGATTCTGGTAACATTTTATTGAACGATAGATTAATATCATTACAACCCCGTTGGTCTAGTGGTTCGAAGCGCTACTGTTGAGTATGAGGTCTTGGGCTCGATTCCAGGATCGTTCAATGTGTTATTTAGTTTTTTCATCTGGATTTTTTCAGTAGCAGCCAGGAGTTGTGCCTGGTTAGTGGCAATAGTCTCCCCCCCTATTACATGGGACTTAAACATGACTGGAGAAATGTGAGTCTGATCTAAAGAAACACCTCTGCCTACCTTTTAGAACACAGACGTGCTGTTATGTGAAATGTATTTAAATATTTTCCTCAAATATAAGAGTATCACTCACTGTGTTTAGTAAAATTCTCAACAAGTTTTCAATTCTTCTCTCAAAAAAAAGATAATAGTTATTAGGATTGCCAGAATTACTGGCTAAATTTAGACAAAAAATATTAGATCTATTTAGATTAGCACACTTAAGAATATTTCTAAATGCAAATCTAATACAAATAACACAAATATCCTATAATCACAATTTTGTTTCTTAACATGTCAACAAATAAATGTTTTATTGGAAAAATGACTTTAAAACGCTCACATTAAGTTCAGTCTGCACTACGACTACAAAACTTTTATTACATTTTCAATACCACGTTAATAGTTACATGAAAACAAGTAACATTAATTGGAAACAAGTATTTGAATATCGAATAACTCATTTAAGATATTTAAGTCTTAAATAAATTAAACTTGATTTTTTAATTTAAAACAATCACCAATCAAACAAAATCCTAGCTAGTCTCCAACCACAAATAATTTCTAAAAACATTTACTAATAAATTACTAGATTCAATAAAGCCAAATGCCATATGATTTCATCGAAATTGAACCGTACGTACGCTTGGCTTATAAAGGCGAAGTGATCTTTAAATTAGACGGTAACACAGGAAGTGGCTTCTTAGGCCGTCAGTGTAGCGGTGATTAGCGATCGCCGATCACCGATCGCCTATCACATCTAGTGAGCAGTTGATCACTGACGGTTGAGTGCACGTAAAAAGTTGCGCAGAGATTAAAAGCTTGGTTCGTAGACGGGACATCTTCAAATCATTTTTAACAGATTTAAATATTACTAATACTTTTTGATAGCGACTCATAATTTGCATTAAGCATATCATCACGCCTCTATTTTCTGGTACACCTGTAGTATACTCACTTTTCGCCATTTACGTTTAAGTCCCATGAAATAGGGGCGAGTCTATTGCCATCATACAGTCATAAATCAGGCATAAATCCAAACTCCAGACTACTACTACTGAGACTTTCCAGATGGAATGACACTGTTTAGCCGACCCAGAAATCAGGCGAACCACTAAACTAACGAGGTACGCCAGTAAAGTACCAGCCTATTACTGTCCCACTGCAGGGCAAAGGCCTCTTCTGATACAGAGAAGGCACGAGCATTAATCACCACTCTTGCTCAAGACGGGTTGGCGATTTCAGACTTATATTAATTATAAGTCCAGGTTTCCTCACGATGCTTACCTTCACTGATGTCAGTGATGTCCAAGATAAACTTATAAAGTACATATGAATTGAAAAACTCACATTGGTACTTGCCCAGGTTTGAACCCACAACCTCGTGCACAATAGGCGAGGCCTAAACCACTGGGCCATCATGACATTTTTGTACGCTAGTAACTTAACCGATTTAATCTTCTGTCGGCTTCTAGTTTCTTACGGCACACTATCATGAAAGATTGTTTGTTTGTTCACTTATTTTCACTCATTAAAATGTTACACTATTCTCGTGTTTCGTTTTATGGTATAATTGACTAATTTGCGGACAAAGTGTATGACAGAAGCTAGTACAACTACTTGTTTCCAACTTATCCCACCTGAAATCTATTTTAACAATTTATATAATCTGTCATAATAAGAAAAACATTCTTTTTTTCTCTTCTTTTTCTTTAAAAACGATGCCCCACAGAAGGAATTTCTCCTGTGTCGAGGGTGCGTTTACAAACATTTAAAGTCAACAATTACCTGTAGGCCATACAAATATTACCTATGTATATATTATTATATTATCATGTATATTGTTTGGAACGCGATTCCATTTTTGCATTTTTTGAGAGCAAATGACGCGTCGGATGAGTGAAACAAACGGTTTCCCTAGCTCGAGTTCTTGACGTAAACATCAGTTCGAATGATTTTGAAGTAGAAGATAAGTACTGTATCATTTTTTTTTTCTTTTAAGGCTTTATTCATTATACCCATCAGTGATACTAATGTTGTATTTGCCTCCTTACGTCAAGCAGTCCTGCTAGGCACAATGTGGCAGAATGGAAAAGAAATGCGCCCTCTGCAACCAACACAGTCTGTGTAAAACCAGTAAGCTCGCGGTGTGTTTAAGTATGGCACGATAATTGAAGATATGCTCGTATCATACTGCGGAGCTACTTCCAAAGACCTGACGCCTGATTACTTTGTACCTTGCTGAATGAGATTACTGTTTTGGCCATGAAGTTAGTGGGTGCCATGATTTTAATAGTTTTCTGTTTGTAGTTGTAGTGATCAGATCAGAGTTGTGTGTTTAATTCAGTTTGGTTGATTATAAACTTTACTTGGTTAAGAATTTAGTTTAAATTTGGAGAGGATTTTCACGCGTTAAAAAAAGAACAAAAGCAGGTCCTAACCTTAGGTTAGGTTAGGACCTGCTTTTGTTCTTTTTTACCTACCTATATAATTGACATCAATTAAAAATGTATTAGCCTCTAAAACAAAATCTTTTATTTAGCGTTTATTATCTGATATAGTTGCTATGAATGACCTGACTTCATATTTAATAAAGTGTGGTCATTCATAGCAACTATACCATTTACTTATTTATTTTTTCAAATTATATATTTTTGAAATATATTTTTTGTAATCTCACTCAATCACTCATCTCACTCGCTGTGTATATTAATTTGTCCACAGGATAACTTACGTCAACTTTCTATACATTTTCATACATTGAGGCGTTTATAATTACAGGTATGTTTAGAATACAACGAATTTCAAAGAAGTTTTATTTTAAATAAAAAGACAACTGAAAAAAGAAAAAAATTAAAACCCAGCAGGTTTATTACTTTTAAATATTATTTAATTTAAGATAAAGTACATATTTTAATATGTTTATGTTTTATAGGACCTGAACCAAAGGCTTTGGTATTTTAGTCTCTTGTTTAGAGGCCCCAAACTTAGCACATCATTTATCCTATCGCAAGTAATCAAGCTTTAATGACAATATTTTCAGGTTGACGATTTTTAAAAGGGTAAGTATAATCTTCTTGAGACTCTTCGTTAGGGATATTGCTTATCAATAACGCCCATATGTCCCTCGGTCAAGAATATCGTAGGAAATTTTATACCTGGTGTATTTTGTGTTTTTATAACTGTATTTTTTTATCTCACTAGTTTTGTTTTCTGTATTGTTTGTATATAATTGTGTGTAAAACGTCCCCCCATACTA
The DNA here is from genome assembly GCA_905147745.2 of Phlogophora meticulosa. Classification (NCBI taxonomy): domain Eukaryota; kingdom Metazoa; phylum Arthropoda; class Insecta; order Lepidoptera; family Noctuidae; genus Phlogophora; species Phlogophora meticulosa. The sequence continues at coordinate 4,191,512 of LR990525.1, forward strand.
TGTTTTGTTTTGTTTTTTTTTTTTTCTTGAATCGTGGGTGCGTTAACAAACATTTAAACTCACGTAAACAAACAGCCAGACCTGAACAACTACCTGTAAGCCATATAACTATTAAAATGTATTCCGTGCAGGAATCGAACCCACGACACGCAGCGCAGCAGCAAATTGCTCAGCCACGGCGATGGAAATAATTATTCTTTAATTTTAGATTTTCTTTATACAATTAATTCTTCAGTACGTGTGTATCACTTAAGCTCTCCTAAACGTCTGGACTGATTTAAATAAAATTCAATGTTTGTCCGATCCGCTAGTTTAACACAAAATAATTGACAGATGCCTACATAACTTGCAGTATACTTTTAGAAATATGCACCAGCGTTACGCATAAAAAGCTTTTAAATGAAACGAGGATCGCGATTAACGAACATATCGAATGGAATTAACAATATCATCCTGCGCCTGAGTTGTGAAGTAATCAAAGAAACAACATTCATTTTTTTACGCGCAGTTCCCGGTATAATCATAATGTACGCTCCTTGTGTTGGCCAAGATTCTGTGGAACACAGGACACTACACAGTATGTATGTAAGTGCTCGTATAAGAGACTATTACAAATGACTACTACTATATTTTTAAAAGTCGTAATGCATATTTAAATTCCGTGGACGTGTTTACATTTTTGTTTTTTTTTTTTGTAATAAAGTTGAGATTGGGTATACTTCGCAGAGGGGCAAAATAGGATTCGACTTTTTGGCACTGAGAGCCGCATGGCAAAAAATTCATGACAATGAATTCAACACTCCATTCAAAAAATCTTGAAAGTTTCTATACCACCTTCAGCAAATCTATGAAGTTATGGTCAGAGAAAGGAGGAAATAAAAACACGCTTCAATAGACAGAAAGTACATATTTTATTTAAAATTACATTATTAATAGTTATTAATTTTTCTTTGTCTAGTCGTTGCAAGGCTTCTAATGAGCTTGAGGTTGGCCAAGGTGTACCTTCGTGATACTGTTTTTATCTTGACGGCAAGGTTGGCGCAGTGGTTGAGCCATCAGCTGCTGCACTGCCTGTCGTAGGTTTGATTGTTCGTGTGGGACCACAGAACAAATGTTTATATAGTCTACAGGTAGTTGTTTCGGGTCTGGCTGCTTGTGTATGTGAGTTTACATTTTTGGAAACGTACCCACGATACAGGAAAAATTCCTAGTGTAGGGCAAAGTTAAAAAAAAAAAAATATAATTCTTTTTATTACTTCTGTTTCATTGTTTTTTTTCTGTTTTGTTCTGTTTTTCTGTTTTCTTTCTATTGTATCATTGTGTGCCTGACCCAGTGCTGAATAAATGTGTTTTCTTTCTTGCTTTTTCATTACATCAAATTCCACAGGATCCCAAACGCATGGTCATACTGTCACCGTGATTGTAATAACTGGGAGCGAGATGGGCCGCGCTAATGTCGCGCCCCGGGCACGCTCGCTATCGGTAGCATCCGATGCTTCAAGCGACGTGCCATTACACGCAACCAATGCTCTAACTTTGTAGTTGTTAGTGAAGAGTTGGTTTCAGGAATCCGTATACGTAGCACGAAGGCTTGATGTAAACGTAATGCCAATTCCAATCCAAAAATACAATTATCCTGTACAATTTAAGGTTGATTTTTAAATATACGAAGATACAATAAGTATCACCCATATATGTGAGAAAAGTCTTAAAAAAAAAATATACAAAAGGAGTATTTTTAATTTTAAAATCGATCCGATTCAACTTGTGTTAGGCACACAGTTCTGGAATACAGATTTCGGACATTCTCAGATGGCTCCGAATATTGAATCGAACACCGTTTGAAATGCTTGAAATAGACAGTTCCTTGAGTTCTATTTTATACGATTTTAGCTGTGTTAGGGGGATATTCAATGTTGAATATCCCCCCGATATGGTGAATTGCAAATTTAATTTGCAATTGAATTGAAAATGTTATGGTGGCCCAATGGGTTAGGCCTCGCAAGTACCAATGTGACTTTTTCAAGTCATATGTACCGTCTAAATATATCTTGGACATCACTGACATCGGTGTAGGAAACATCATGAGGAAACCTGTACTTATAAATTAATATAAGTCTGCAATTGCCAACGCGTCTTGAGCAAGCGTGGTGATTAAAGCTCATGCCTTCTCTTTATGAGAAGAGGCCTTTGCCCTGAAGTGGGATAGTAACCGACTTGTATTATTATTATTATTTAGGGTGAATAACTAAATAATATTGCTCAGATTCAATTTTCTTTCCTTATGTAATAAGACGTAAAGTTAAGGGCTCATGTTGAACAATAACAGCCGTACGGGTTGATCAAAGGTTAAGTTATACTTACTGAGGTCGTTGTCAACTGACCTCGGCAAGTACGATGAGTAGACGAAAAACTCGTTAAACATGTGGTTTCAGCTGTCATCTGTAGATCGTTGACTTTCGGGTTTCTGACTACTCTTAACAATTTAAGGGTAGTCAGAAACCCGAAAGTCTGACAACCATTGTAACCAAGATGTTTCGTGTTTCCCAATAACTGGAACCTAGTGAAAATCAGATAGGTGGTCACTGCATTTAAAATACTGGTACCTATTCAGCTTTTACGGGCTAAACTTGAAGTCGACCTCAATATAGTTAGGAAAGAAAATGCTAGGATATATGATGGTAATGAAAATTGGCAGGAACAACTGTAGTACCTTTTCGAAGTCAATACTTTGTATGTTGAAGGTATGATTTACGTACATTACGCGCTCGTTTTCAAACTACCGTAATAATGACGTCTGTATTAAAGTAAGTAAATGGACACTTAGTCGAGTCATTGACTTAATAGCATGCTTGAGATTGCTGACACTTATAAGATCTGGTACTCAATCCATGGATCGAGTGTGTTAAGTGTGATTAGATTTTCTGGTATAGTAATGAAGTTGGTTTAAAATGTAACGATGTTCAAACCAACTGTTTTCATGAAACATACCTTTCAGAGTTACCAAAACGCCTTAACGATTGACAACACAAAAACAATCAGACGTATCAAAGGCTACTGAAGTGGCTAAATTACAAATAATGTCATCAAGACATGAGTTTTACATAAAAGCTCACGCAGACGAGGCATAAAGAAAAAGAAAAAACTGTGCACCAAAATAAATGATAAGTATGTAGGTCATTTTGATATTTACCATGTTCTGTCCCTGCCTCACCCTAAGGTAGACCGGTAGAACATGCTTAAGGCAATAAATACGGTTGTTTACTTGTGCATAAAGTTTTAGTAAGTATATATTTACCATGTTATCGTTACTTATTTGTTCTTACCACATGTTTGTTAAGTCAAAAAGAATTAATAGAATTTATTTTAATAAAGTGTTTCTTATTTAAAAAATGTCTTCGACATATCTCGGAATCTTGGGATTCCGGGCATTAGGATGGCCTACCGCGACAGACAACTCACAAATACACTTCAGATAGTCTCAATTAAAAACGTCTCTAGGGTCCCGGACCTTAAAATACATACAGGGGCCAAAACCATTATTATTATTATTTCCGTAGACATATAGTTTCGTAAATGACAAAAACACATTGCCCAATTCGCGTAAACAAGCTCAAAATTCGAAAATCCCTTCTGGCCCTGTGTTTAAGTTGTAACAAAATATGACAGTCGATTTGAAGACATTGTATGTATAAAAAAAAAACTATTATTCCATACAGTAGCCCTTGCGTTCGCCCTGCGGAGGAGAATACTGCAGTATTGTACAGTTAGGGTGAAAAGTGCATTTGTTTTTTTGTTTTTAACAATTTATATATATTTTTTAAGGTATGTGTTGTAGTCTTCTCCATATATATTGGACACCAAAAGTAGTAGTAAGAGTTGTACTGGCTGGCAGACTAATGACTGCAGGGAGCAAAAAGATCTATAGTCCGGACGTCGCTCACAAGCAAGCAAATGATAACACGTCACTTAAATTAAAAGACACTTCCTTGCTGAACTGCGGCCACGCGATGTCCTTTTCCGTCGCGTAATAAATCTCTATGTTATTGCTAAACAGTAGGTACTCGTTACCAAAAGCCAATAAAGCTTTCAATATTATAATCAAAGCATAACTGGATTCCAAAAACGGTTACGATAATAATGTCCACACCTTCCTCAATCTTTATAACTACTCAAAAACATATTAATAGCCGCGTCAATCTGCGAAACCCATATCTGGAGCATATTATTAAAATCTATTAGACTCGATAACACTTTAGTGCGCGCTTGTACCGCTGTACTGTGATTATTACCAGTTTTTGTGGAGTCCACAGACACGTGGAGCGATGAAATTATGGTAATCACAGCTGGTACCAATGCGAGCCACCGGTTTTTAGGGTACCTTTGGTGTAAATTCTAAAGGAAATTGTTATTGGTACGTGGTCGTGCGGTAAGGAATTCCAGCCCTTTGCTACATCCAAACATGGATGTAGATAATTTTTGACAGATTTTGGTTGTTATTTTGTGTAAATGGCTCTATTGATCGTGTAAATTCACGGACAATGTCGGGGACGTCTAGAAAATTTATATTTTTGCTTGCCTTTGGAGCATTTATTTCAAGGATAACTGGTAAATAGGAAAATTAACTGTAATTTTAGTAACTTTAATTATTCTTCTGAGTTTTCTAATTGATGACTTCATTGTTGTAGAATACTGAAATGTCGGTGGTATTAGGCGATTTTTTGAAATTCTCTCCAAAGTAACATCTTTCACAACAAAATACGGAACCCAACCGCAATAAACAAAACAGTGGCACAAGGTAATAGCAGTTTTTTCAAAACAATAATTGTCGCCGACATTCATCAACATCTGGTCTATTTGGACCATCAACATCACGCATACGTTTCAGTATCACCAACTTACAATGAAGGAAAGTTAAGACCATAGTGATGTTGGAAAAGCGATTTAAAGAGAGAAAGGTTCAAAGTCCAGTCGATTCTATGCTTAACTTCATCATTTTCATCTAGTCTTTTCCCAACTATGTTAAAGTCGGCTTCCAGTCTGACTAGTTGCATGTGAATACTATTATAATATGGTATGATATACGTAGCGACTGCTCATATGAACCCTACAACCCATTTACTGGGTACTACCCCCTTAATTTGCCTGATTGTCAGACTTTTGGGCTGCTTACTTCTTGTTATGACTGACTAACGAGTATCACATGCTGGGCTTATTACGTAATTATTTATCCTGAAAAGGTTAGTAGGAAAAGGAGAAATGGAAAGGTTAACCAATTTTTAAACACATTTCTTTCCTATATGTGGTAAACGCGTGGCGTCACCTTTTATACTGCCATTTGCATTAAAAGTGTTAGAAATACTAAGTTGGAAACATAAGAACCATGCAAATAAAATTAACCTGAAGTGAGTAACACCCTAGCTGTCAGAAAACGAGACACAATAGAAAATTAAAATAAATTATTGTTTGAATGACACTTGGCGTTCAAGGTGTTAACCTTTTTATTTCTTGACATTAATAATAATTTGTGACTGTAAATTGACGAAAGCAAAGTCACTGCAGGAGACTAGTCGTATGATGCTGAACTGGCACCAATTTAAAATTCGATTACGATACGAAACAAACATGAATAATAATTTTGTTCAATAAATAAAAGACATTTTGGTTTCACCAAGACTTGAGGTAATATAGTGTTATTAGCACCTGATTCATTATGCACCTTTATTGAGGTGTTTTGATTTGACTTGATAATCTGTCTGTCAAATTGAATGAACCTGTTTAGTGGGCTAGTTGGACTGCAAATTTTGAGAAAGAGGCATGCATCCAATCCTGGTTTAATTTAAAATTGTTTTTGTCAGTCAATGATGTCGTCAATATCGTTCAGGAAACGATGGATGGATTGTGTGAAAGTTGATATGGCTAAGAAGGAGGTTACTTCTGAGATGACAGGAAATAGAGATGTATGGAAGAAGAAGACGTGCTGCGCCGACCCCAAATGAAATTGGGATAAGGGCAAGAGGATGATGATGATGATGATTTGTGACTTCATGTTAGAGGTTGTAGGTTTGAGACTGGGTTGGTGCCGATGTGACATTTTCAATTCCGTACTTTTTCTGAGAATCTCGTGGCTGAATAAACACGGCCCTACAAGTCAATCGAGGATACGCTTGTTGAGGTCAGTCGGTGGATGATACACTGTTCATTACATATCGAGACTCCTCCGTGCCTTGGTAAGCAAGTTAAGTAGTTGGTCCCGGCTGTCTTTTGTAGATCTTGAGGTTTGTTGCTACGGGTAGGTAGAAGCCCGAGAGTATAACAGTCTTAAAAAGGGGTATCGAGTTGCCCAGTAGCTGAGTTGTGGAGGTCAGATAGGCAGTCGCTGCATGTAAATACTGGCATTCAGTTGGATCAGGTTAGAGTACAAGCCGACCGCAACATAGTTGGGAAAAGGCTAGGCAGATGATGATAGATATATAATCTATAATCATCTGCCTAGCCTCCTCATCCTTTTTATATATTTTAACTATGGAATATTGCATTACATTAATAAATTTACTATTTTTTACTTCATGATATTTTTGCCCACTAAATTGTGTTACTATATAATATATCAGTTCGTCTGTTATTAGTTAATTATACAATCGCTGCTGCTTATGATTGTAACCGCACCATTACTTTAAAAGCACCGATACAAAATTGCTGCAGTCGCCATACACGTATGTATAATTAAAAAAGAAATGCTCTATTCGTGTTTTTAACACGAAACAAAATGTTTTGTCGAGAGACTTATTTGTGCGACACAAAGGTGGGAAAGAATATTCCAATTTGAAATGTTTTTTTTTTTAATAAATGTTATTTTAGTAATGACTTACCCACTTGTGTTATGTTGCTTAATGTATCAAAGCAACTGTATTTAATAAGATGTCAGCAATTTTGTGTCGTTTAAGCGAGTATGTAGTATTTTTTCTTGATCATCTAGCAAACGGTAAATTCATTAATTTATTTTTTCTATTTCATTGCAGTTTCTCAGAACATCTAGCTTGTTTATCTCAAAAGCAGCACGTTTTGTTTAATTCCCATGTTATAAAGGTAAGCTACTGCCACCAACTGGACACAAATCTTGATCCCGGGTTGCGACACTGAGTAATTATAAAGGAAAACCCAACAAAACTTTGCTCGACTCGGGAATCGATCCCAGGACTAGCTTAAAATAGCGCTCACTACCACTAGACGACACAGAGACAGATATTGAGTCTTGTCTAAATTACTTTTTGATAATATATGAGCCTCCAATGTGAGATCCAATGTAAAGGAGAGTCCAATATGAGAATCAACTTTAGACCACGACTGTACATACTAAATTTAATTAATTAATTTAATATTGAGTCAAGGACCTCAGAAGTGCAAGCGGTTACAAGAGACTAATGATGCAATATATCAGATTCAGTTATCCCCATAAAATAAAAAATCAATTCAACATTGTCGCTCAACTTAAAAGGCGGTCTATCTCAGGATTATCTCAAGAGTAATTAAAAATTATTGGAACATAAAATCGGAAAGCTTTTTAAATTTTAATAGAACAAGTCAAAATGCTACTGTTCGTCAACCATCAACCATTATGCTTTCAATAAACTAGCTTTAGGCCGTGACTTTGAGTAGTTTTTATTTTGTATAGCTCTCGAAGCAATACTTTTATTTACATAGCACAGACACTGGATGTAAAGAATCTTTATAATATAAAAAAAACAATCAAAATCAGAGGAGCAATCCCATATTTTTAAGAAAGTTTTCTTCTTCTGAATATTGATCTCCATGTGTAAAAAATAAGTCTAATTTACCTACATTTTTGACAAGTTTTTGATATTGATTGTTGCTGAAACAAGTGTACAATGAGCGGCCTTATCGCACAAGGCGATGTTTTACAGACTACTTAAGATGAACCACTTTCCAGTCAATTTGTTAAACAGAATCCTGTTGTTACAAGTTCTATACCTACTGATTATGTCACAATAATCACATGTTGTACACTGATTTGAGAAATGAAATAACAATCTAGAGTATGTACAGCTCAAGGCGCGGATGGTACAAATAATCGCACAGCAGCTTATAAACTTAAATATAGGAAGTACATTTACCTCACAATTTCCCGGACCTAATATCGCCCACATCACAATCAAGCCATTTATATATTTACTTAGCTAATTGGTTGTAAATCCGACTCGGATTGTTCAAAATGGTCGGCAACGATTTTGTGTAGTAAAACTCATAAACCTCCCTACGCGTCCGTTGTCGGTTAATGGGTCCATGATAAGGCCTTTATGGTATAATTGGGGATTCAAATGTAGTTCTCGGAACATTTTTTGTCTCAATCATTATTAATTTGAACGCCAATTAGTCAGATGAGGTTCGGTTTTTGTTGGTTTGTTTTATATTGATAGTGTGTTGTGGATATGGTGCAAAGGTCTAGTTACCTTAGTTTTAAATGATCAAATAGGGATGACGACTAAACAGTAAACAGTTCTTCCGTGTATACACGTCTTTTTTGTTTTAGAAAGCTGTGGTGCAGTGTCTCCAGATATACACAAATAACAAATGAAATTAAAAAACCAAATTCTCTTTGCAGTATCTCAACACTGCAAAGTGAATTTAGGCACCTACGTGCTTAAGCCCCCATGCGGTTTAATGGACGCAAGGTTGGCTAAAAATCGATCCAGATTCATTTAGACAACAATCGAGTAGTGATCGCATGTAGGTATATTCAAAAACAGAAGCCTATATTTACACCATTATTGTTTATTAGTTTCACTCCCACTATAAGAGCAAGGACCTCTTCACTCAACTTCAACACCGCACGCGGCGATGTATTATTATTCTGGTAGAATCAATCACCAATAAACAGGATCCTTACTCGTCCCAAAACATAATTTTTCATAACCTAAAGCATTTTGGTTACAAATTTATGGGCCACAGGACCAATTTACCATTGGACAAGGGTATAGTAAATCGTCAGCGCATTATTACGTCATTACCATAATGCAACCGAATTTTGCTTGTATGGTATGAATAATATGACCATTTGTATGTATGAGTTCGTTACAGCCTAAGTAATAGTTTAAGAATTCTGCGCACGATTAGCTTTTGATGTATTTTTGAAAATGATTTTGTGGTATATGTAGCTGGCATAGAGTTGACAATGATATCGAAATGTGTGCATACCATGTAGGGTATTATCCTTTTTGTCTCAAATTGTCACAGTAGCGACGTGCAGCTGCCGACATTTTTTGGTAAACATAGTAGTATGGTATGGAGTGGAGAATAATATCCAAATGTGAGCATACTTGGAAGGTAAGGGGGATCCTTCATGTCACAGTAATAACCAGCTAACCAAATTATTTATATTTTTCTAAATTTAAATCGTCTATATATAGAAGATAAAATGTAATCCGTGTTTTCCTTGGTCACGTCTTAACTTGATAACGATTTTACCAATTTCATTTATCTTTTTTTTAAGTTTTCTTATACTTTGTAGAAGGTCCTTACGGCACTCAACAATTGCGCAGAAAATGGGATAAATTCAGATTTTCAAACGCGGGTATCGCCCTGGGGCGCAGCTATTTCTTGATAAATCAATAAAGTATAATTTTTGTCAAAAACTTGTAAGCTCTGAATAAATTATCTTAGACGAATGCACATCCAAAAAAGTATACTATCAAAATTTCTGATGAACTCAACATGGCTCATAACTATCCAAAAATATTTTGTGCTTCCGGAAATCAAACCAGGTATACCGGTCCTTTCGTATCGGTAGGTTTATAAGCAGCGTGCCGACACAGATAATATTCTATTCATTCATTTTAAATAAAACTCATTGTTTTGATAGCATTGAAATCGAAGAGTAACACATTTATACAACACAACACTCAAGTGCTAAGACGCTTTCTATTTTATAAATAAACAGTCAGTGAGTTCGATCCAGCACGGAAAAAATATTTGTATGGCCTACACGTAGTTGTTCAGGGTTCAGGGTCTGGGGTCTGTTTGTGTATGTGACTTTGAATGTTTGTAATTGCTCCCACGACACAGGAGAAATTCCTAGTGCGGGGGAACGTTTAAAAAATTAATATGTAGGCTAAATAAGTAAAATAATAAAAAAATCTTATATATTACTGTGTCACTGCGGGGCAAAGGCCTCTTTTTATTCTCGTGTAGTAATCACCATGCTATCTCAATCGATATTACTTGATAAATTGAGAGGGTTTGTATTTGTTGACTAGCAATAATTACGAGTCCAGGTTTCCAGACGATATTTGCATAGAAGTACATTTGAATAGAAAAAGTCGTTTTGAAAAACATTTGAGTTGAAATAGTTCCGTTGGTATTTTCCAGCATTATTCTCATTCTTCTTCAGAAATCCATGTAAAACTAGATCCTTGAATACAAAAGCCAATTATGAATAGATCTCATCGATAGGATCTATTCTTTAATCGAGAACGTTATCAGTCTTATATGAATGGGTAGCAATATGACTAAACAGGTTTCTGTTCAGTACCCAAGGATGAATCTGGGAATCTCAATAACATATTTGTATGTGTCTTAAATTAAAGACTGCGAATGAAATATCAATTTTTGCTTGAGTAGTCGGTTGTCTAGCATATTAAAGCTGTATAATGTTAAAAAAAGTTATGGCAATGTCTCCAATGTTGCCAACAAAATCAAAATTTAATTATGTTTTTTGCCAATTGCAGCGCTGTTTTTCGTTGTATGTTGATCAACTTTTTTTTTACGGCATTTGCTACATTCCAGAATTATTTAATTTAAAACATCAATTTAATTCTTCAAATTAATATTTTTCTGGAATGAAACTATTTTGTAAAATATGATAAATATAATTTTACAATTTAGTAATTTTTAAAAGTCCAAATGAACTTACCTTAGCAGGTCATAAAGGAGAGGTGAAAAATATAATAAGTAATGTGAGGGTAGCAAGATCTCTGATAAGGCAACACTGATAATTATAGAGTCAGTAACGAAGAACACAGTACCCATCCACATCTCATTGGTCATCCCCAGTCCGTCCCTGTACAGGATATTACCCGAGTGTAATTATTGGGAGGGATTCATTATGACGTTACGTGACAGCCACTGAGGTTCATTTCATCATCGTGTGCAATTTGCTGGGAACATTAAATTATAAGATAGGTGGCCCGAAGACCATATGACTCTCGGCTCTGATCAGTGGCAATACAGTCGATATTGACAATAAATTTTGACGAATCCTGTCATTAAATCCCCCCGGCTTCTGTGGACTGTTACTGTAATGAAATGTTTGTTGTGGCAATGATAGAGATAATGCAGAAGGTAATGATGATTTTGAAAGATATGTTTTTATTCTGTTTCAGTTTGGTACGTGAGGGAATGTCATGGCTGTCTGTGACAAGGCTACTGACACCAGTACTCTTATTTCTGTTGTTGTTCTTACAAGTGACGTGTTTGCCCTGAAAATGTAAAAGGAGCCTTGTAAATATATTTTAAATTGAGTATTAAATTAAACACTTAGATTAGTAGCAGCACCTTCTGATCACAATGAACTTTTATAATAATGGTCATCGCTAGGTAAAGCAATTTAAGGAGTTCTTCATGGGTGTATCACAGGTGTACCTTTGCCTAACTCTTTGGGATACATGAGTAATGATGATTATGTTCTTTCTGTCATACTTTTGAGATGATAATATGTTAGTTTAACAATAATAGAAAGAGTCATTCCCAACGATAGACCACTAATAAAAAACCACTAATAAAAGGACCAAGACCTGGACTGTAGCAGAAAATAAAAAAGAAGAAGGGAGTTATAAAAATGCAGTAATTCTTCCATACCAAAACCATTATACCAAAGAAATAAGATCCTAACCACTAGAACAAGTCCAGTTAATAACGCGAATAAATAATTCTCGGCGATCTTAAACAGCGTCTAACGATGTCAAAACATTTAACAGCTAATGCAGTTATGCTGTGTTCTAGTCTAGCCATAAAAAAATAATAAAATACTGAGAGGAAGTATCTAATAATGACCAAGACGCAGTAAGCTCGAGGCGAAATTGTTATGGCTCTTATTAATCGGAAACTGCCTTAATTTTAGTCAATGATTTTGAGAATGCAAATGCTACTGGTGGTCACGATCGAACTTCTACCTTATTTAAACAAACTAAAAGTTTACTTTCGATTGATTTGGAGTTTTAAGGCACGTTATCCGGTCACCGAGTTTCGCTAGAGGCAGTAATTTATAAATGTTCGTATGGCTGCTTTGATGGCACAAATTAGACAAAGGTACATGGAGGCATCACTACAGTCTTCATTCTTTACAGAATTATGAAGGTATTGAGATGTGCCAGGCTTTTAATGGTAACGGAAAATTGATGATTAATAGCTTCTATAAAAATGTAAACATTATGATTATGGAGTTCACGAAATATTGCTCTACGTTTCATTTTGGTCCAGTTTTTTAAATGTTTCTGGGGCAACAGTCAATTTTTGTGTTTGAAACTTTGCAGTTACCAGAAAGATTCAGTAATTCATATTTTTTATGTTGTTTATACAAATAAATAAAATTTAAGTGTCTGTTTTTAATTTCAAAATCTTATCTAAATTTAAATTTTATACGGTAGTTTTCCAAAAAAATCTATAGTGTCTGTCTGTCTGTATTTTTGTTCCGGCTAATCGCCGAAATGGCTGGTTTGGACGCCAATTTCAGTGGAAATTTTGATGGTAAATAGCTGATGTTATAAGGAGCAACCACGTTAACTTCTTAGGATTACGTGAAAATAAAATCCGCGTGTATACTCGTATGTACATATACACGCCAAACATTGCAATCCTTGACTACAAGGACTACAAGGTCACAAAGTAATAAACATACATATGTATGTATGTTTATTACTTTGTGACCTTGTAGTCTTAACTGTTAGTTAAACAAATGAGCTTTCATTGGATTTATCTTGGAACCCTGGTGATTTCATAAGCTCTATGGATTTCGAAAAGAAAAATGATGATCGCAGCCGCACAGTCAATATTTTTATGTGGAACATTAAAATATAGGGCTCGAGATAAAGATTCATAAATGTTCCCAGTTCAATGTAGAAAATAAAAATAAATCATACAAGCCAAATGCAATGAAGAAAACTCTTCATGCAGTCTGATGCAGTTGATGGCATCTGCTACACTGTTTGAAAAGTGATCTCGATTTCTTTTTGTTGTATTTCCCGTCGGGTTTTGACATAGATATCCTTGGGTTTGTATATATTTACTAGTTCTTCACGATGGCCCAGTGGTATAGGCCTCGCCTCTTGTGCACGAGGTTGTGGGTTCAAACCTGGGCAAGTACCAATGTGAGATTTTCAATTCGTATGTACTTTCTAAGTTAATCTTGGACATCACTGACATCGGTGAAGGAAAAACATCGTGAGGACACCTGGACTTATATTATTAATATAAGTCCGAAATCGCCAACCCGTCGTGAGCAAGCGTGGTGATTAATGCTCATGCCTTCTCTGTATGAGAAGAGGCCTTTGCCCTGCAGTGGGACAGTAATAGGCTGGTACTTACTAGTTCTTAAGTTTTTTCTCTTCTTCTGCTTTAGTTGTACAGTGTTATCGATAGTCAGTATCATTATAAGCTTGACCTATTTTCGGGTCCAGGAAGACAATAAGCACATAATATTAATTATATATTCCTTATCCCATCATCTCTATCTTAATAGACAGGATAAATCTCTTAAGACAAAAAGCCCAATACTTAACCGCCTACGTACATCGGAAACGACCATATGGTCAAACCTATAGTTACTTTAAAAAAAAAGAAAACTAATAAATAGACGCCGAAATCAGCTCCCAGCTATTACGGTAAAGCAGTAATGTGGAGATACGAATTTTTTTATGAACCACAATGAGTAGTTATTACTGTGAGATGAAAGCCGATACTTGAGCACGCGCCAAGACTTAGAATTATTTCGGAATGTACGCACACCAGATGTTATCGGGTACGGTCTTTAAAATTATCGTATTTCGTTTTGTTGTACTGTATTGGGGAACAAGTGAGGAGTGGTTCGACTTTTTAGGAGTCGTTGTGTTTGGATAATGAAAGCTGACTGTTTTTTTTTCTTTTCTATTGAAATGATCTTAAAGGACCACAGTACGATTAGAAAAAAAACTTCTTTATTGCACACCATACAAATAAAAACAAATTTAATACCTACATTGAGAAAAAAAAACAAAAAATATACATCTAAATACATTGAGTTACCTAAGGGAGATCGTCGAGAGTAACATCTTGTCAACTCATACTGGGCCTGTCAAATATAGTAATTATTTCAAGTAAATAGAGCACTGCAATAAAGTCCCACATATTTCTAAAGAAACACACTTAATGCACAAACATTGTTGGTATGAATACCATACGTAAACTATGTTCAATTTATCTCATCAATTTGTTAATACAATTGCAACAATTTCTCTAAACTTATGCCAACTATCCAACATTCGCTCATACCTTGCGTGTCTCGCCCGCAGTCTTACATTTCTACAGAAATACACAATAAAAAATGTCAATAGGAATGGCATATAAACAATGTTGGTAGTACAAGTATTATTTAAACTAAAACACTATTGCAAGTAACAATTTGGCCCGCAGTACCGTTGCGGCTATAGATCAGCTCAGGTGTTGTCGGCCTGCGGGCTTCTTGTGTGGTGTAAGTTAAAAGAGTAGGCGAAGTGTCTAGTAGAATGATGGATATACTTCAAGGATGTGTCATACTCTTAAAAATAATTATCTTTTACAATGTGACCAAAATTGAAATCGTGGAGAAAAATCTCATGCCACAAAATGTAGGAACCAGCTATTTAATATTATTACGTGGTTTCAAGGTTGCTCCTACATTTTTTCGAATACTGCACTCCTTTTAAATATCCACCGGTCTACCCAACAGCCTGTAGACGTAGAAATCGTTTGGACATTAACAATTGTTAAGGCGTTTCTAGAGCCAATCTGCTTTGATAAATGAAGTGATTTCTGAAATAATGCTTATGAGAAATGGTTTATTAAAATCTAATATAGATTTGTGGAGTGCTGTAAAAGAACCTTTGTCTGGCGGGTTTGATACTAAGCGATACCATGGAGTAGCGTGCTGATGACCATATACTTTTTTCACCGTGTCCTGAAGTAACATTTTGCCAACATTATCCCCTGCTTGTGTCACCTCTCCCCCCAACTTTTGAGTCGGGAAGTCAACATTCATAAACCGCTCTTCTCGTGCACCTTAGACCATTTCTTAACCAAATGGCAGGTGAGATCCTACCTTATAGTAACCACCACGCCCGTCCATATGGAAGAATAAATTTGTAGTTGTTGGCTAAAATATTAGTAGTACGGTTTACGATGCCCACACTGTCAGCGGATTTATGGGTATATACATATGTGGAGATTGATTTATGGAAAGCACGTCTGTAACTCGGTATGTTACAGGTGCAACCCTAGAAGTTACTGGTCCTAGAAACGGACCCAATATTCTGATCCGATGCTGTTTCTGTGGTTTTATCTCGAACGGTAAGCATAAGCAGAGTATATATATTAGCCATTCAGCAAGTAGAACGCAAACTGTCCCTTGCGTCAGACCCACGAGTAAGTATATTCAAAGAAAGATAAGGTTGAGCACCTTAAAATCTATATTTGCTTGCGCTTATATCAAACTATATTTTGCCAACATTACGAGTGAATCATAAGTTTGAAGCTTTTTAATGAGAGTTTAAATATACGGTCTTCTAATGGAATCTTAAACAATGACGAAAACGTTGTAAATTTACAAAATCACCACATGATATTTTTTTTAAACGTTGCCGCACACTGGGATTTTTTCCTATATCGTAGGTGCGTTTACAAACCTTTAAACTCACATACACGAGCAGCTAGACCCGAAGTAACTATCTGTAGGCCATACAAATATTTGTTCCGTGCGCGAATCAAACCCGCGACACGTAGCACAGCAGCCAATCGCTCAGCCACTCAACTGTGCCATCATATTGAAAGAATAATAAAATTTTTGTTAAATTGTTTTAAAGGGTATTTCGCGATGACAGAATTGGGTGTAATTGATAATTGTTGGACCTATCAACACCGCCACTGTACGTACTCGTAGAGGTTATGTGGTGCACCTCCAATACATTAAAATTGAAAAATATACGAACAGATTTCTGTTCTTACTTGCGTCAAATAAAAAAATTACAAATTAATTTATTCAAAGTTTACTTAATTACTTCAAACTGTTTCTTTGCAACAAATCTAAGAGAAAGATCTACCTATAAGTAAGAATAAGAATAAGTAATAAGAATTATTTATTCATAAAAGTATTACAAAAATGTACATTTATGTGCAGTAGTGTTATTTCTAAAACAATGGTATAATTATTGCATAATAGTAAACTATAACTAAAAATATATTTAACAGTTGCAAGAAACGATAATGTGGAATTCACAAATGTTTGCTAGCGACCTGCCCGATCTAGGTTTATTTAAACCAAAGTACCACAAACATCCTTGCAAATTAATTAAGTCTGAACTAAAAACAACAAAACTATATTGATCAGGCACGATCCTCATTAAAAATATTAAGTACTTGCACAGTTTTATTTCAATAATGAATTTGACTTTTAAATAAAGATGCGATTGCAGTTTTCCCCGTAGTCCCGGTCCGGACGGACAGCATCCGCTCACAAGTTTGGTGCATGAGTCAGCTTTAGTGAGCTCAGCCATGTTGGTTTTAAAACGACGTTGTGCCTTATGCATTTATGGTTTACACGCATTTGCCCGCTACTTCGTCCAATCGAATGTCGGTTATTACGGATGCAGACAAAATCGCGGATTAAAAACTATCCTATGTCCTTTACAGAATCTCAAACTATCTCCATACCAAAATGTACATAAATAGGCTCAGGGGATTTATCGTAAAACGAACAGACATACAGACAGACGGAGTTACTTTCAGATTTATAATGTTAGGATGGATAAGATTAGTATTTCGGTTTCTCCCCTAATTGGAGTAGTAGTCGTGAGTGCTACTGGTGACCTTGAGGTCTTTGGTGCGATTTACAGGTTGAGTAAAGTGTTATTGAGTTTTTCCATCGGGTGCTTTTTTGTAGCAGCCGGAAGTCTGGTTTATTATTATATATTTAGTACAGCAAATTAGCCATTAAAATTAAATGAAGTTTATACCTACCATTCCGCCTTCACATAGACACGCATACATTCTAACATTATCGTCTTCCAGTCATCAGCAAAAAGTCCTATCCAGGGTTGGGTTGATATCCATGAAGCCAATGATGGCAATAGATTTGACCCCTATTACACAGGTCGTAAACATAACTGATGAAATGTGTGTCTTTTGCCTTTCAGCCTTTCACATGGAGTTTTTTTTGTTTTTTTTAAGTTTATCGTTATTTCAATTGTTTGTGAAACGAGACTCAAAGGACCAACATTTTATGTTGAGGCCAGATTTCTAAAGTAATATTTCTCTTATTTACACATACAACATTTACGTATATAGTTAAATATTGTTATATATATATATATATATATGTGTGTATAGTTATCGTTCTAATGTATTGACGAATTGACCACAGTGCTAATAAACTCTTCAGCACGAGGCGTCTTCTTAATTACCAAGATGATACTATCATAAAAATTACCCCAAATCGTTCATAAATTAATAGGCCCCAAATTTAATTTATAGACCTAATAAGTTACGATCAAACATTCAAATAATTGAACAAAAAAGATTTAATTGATTCAATGCCGGCGCCCATCTTTGATGATCAAAATTAGAAATCAATTAATCGAGTGAAATAATTCGCGTAAAATCATTATTACTGATCGTTTCAATTAAAATGAGAGTGTATCAGTGTAAAATAAAAATAGACCTCGCTTTCGATTATTTATAGAAGTTTTTTTTTATGATCAAGCTCATATTGATCACAAATTCTAGGTTGAGTATGGCTGCCCAGTAATTTAGTGGCCACCTATGAACGATTTGATCGTTTATATATTTCCAAAATTGGTCAAGCGATTATGTGGCCATTTTGTAATACCGTTTATTATTTGATTAGTTCCGGAGCGGGCAATATTACCCATCTTATTTTAAGAGGTAACAAGCCTATACACTATTCCTACTGCAGTAGGAATAGTGTATAGGCTGCAGTACTGCTGAAAGCCAGAATAAATACTGGCGACTACCAGAAACGCGTTGAGTCACTGAAGCTCGACGAGTCTCGAAGAATTAATTCTACTGTCTCGACAATTCAACACACTGCTGCTCTTTATAATAAAATAAATTTAGTTTTTTATTTTATTATATATTTACCTTTTTTATTTCGTCATAGTTCAAGTCTTATCTTGTTTAGTTTAAGATTTTACTTGTTTTAGCTATTACATTTTTTTTTTGTTTAGATTCTATTTTCTTATTGTACACCACTTTTACCAATTAATTATTTTGCCACTGGAGAGCGTGTTCTCCTAGCACAGGTATATCTTTGACGACCGATGTGGTGCGGCGGGCGAAGGTCCGCCTGCGACGCAAGGGGTTGCGGGTTCGATTCCCGCCTTGGGACAAATGTTTGTACGATTTACATTCCGGGAGGGATTTCCGGGAGTTCTGGGTATTTCCTATCTTAATATATATAAATCTCGTGTCACAATGTTTGTCCTCAATGGACTCCTAAACCACTTAACCGATTATAATAAAATTCGCACACCATGTGCAGTTCGATCCAACTTGAGAGATAGGATAGTTTTTATTTTGATTTTTGACCTTAATATTTCTTTAATTGCAAATTAAACGTTTTCCTCTAATAAGTTCCATATATTTCTAACAGATGGCAGTGTAACTCAACTTTTGAGGCGGGACGAAGTTCGCCGAGACAGCTAGTGTATAATAAAAATATCTATCTATGTAATGTATAGTATTAAGTATATCAGTCATCTAGTACCCATAACACAAGCTCTGCTTAGCTTGGGGCTAGATGATGCTGTCTGGATTGTCCAGCAATATTTATTTATATTTATTTTATTTATCTTTTACTTAAAAGAAGTCTCTATGTTAGTTTTACTTTCTAAGTTTCTGCAATAAAGTTTTTACTTAATTTATTTTTTATAACTGTTTTGGATCCCCCAACGAAAATAAAATTGAAAGGAACAGCGGTTAGAAAAAGTGGCATTAGCAAGATGGTCGCAAGAAGCAACACAATCATTAACATGTACTTACATACTTTATCGTCCATTATCCTGCTGGCCTTATCTCAATAAGAAATAAGAGCAGCACGATGAGGTCACCATAACAAGTCTTCTTCTTCTTCTCATCTCTTGTCCAGCCATATCGTCGCAGTTATCGAACTTATGGTTGCTATTTTGACTGACTACCAAGATGTGAATGACCAATAATCTGCTGAATTGGTGTGGAACCATTAAGATTGAATAATTTGTTTCTCTGTTGAAAAGAAAACCTTTGAACGTGACATTAAGTCCCCTTGAAACTGTTGGTGAAGCAAAGATGAATTGTGCTGTCATCACAGACTAATTCTAGAAACTGACGCGTACGAAGGGTTCCGTACCATTGTCTATAAAAACGGCAAAATAATTATGTTTGTTGTATGGGAGCCCCCTTAAATATTTAATTTATTCTGCTTTTTAGTACGAATGTAAAATGTCTAATTTGTGTTTAACATCTGTGAAAATTTCCACTGTCTAACTATAACGGTTCATGACATACAGCCTGGTGACAGAGGAACATACGGACGGACTGCGGAGTTTTAGTAATAAGGTTCAACAAGGGTAAACCCTTTGGGCATGGAACCCTAAAAACACTAAAAGGTGTAAAATAACTTCAAATTCGGAAGTCTGTGACTTTGGTTGTTTTGTTTGATTCATGTTTTGCCACCGACTTCCGAAGCTTTTTTTAGAAACAAAAGCCTAACATCAATTGCTCGTCACCTTTTGCAATATTCAAAAAGTGAAAATCGACCATACCCTATTTTCTACACTTAGGGGTGTTTTTCCGTTTTCAATTGTACTCGTTACCAACTTTAAAGTATCACCTATCCAAAATCCAAAAAAAAAGAATTATCGATATCGGACGCCACTGTTAAAAGTTATAATATATATTCTTTATTTTCGGACAGCTAAGATCCAGAGTGTTAGTAAACAATTTACTTATTACTAGTGTTGGTAGTTAAAATGAAATTGTGAAAAACAGAATAAATAGCATTGCGAGAAGGACCTCCCCAACTTAATATTTGGTGATTGTCCTTCTTACAAAACTTTCAATAATCGGTGAGTCAATACTCTCCGCTAAAGTTTTTAGAATGCTGTTGCCACTTGTTGTCAAACGATGATAATGATGATGAAAACGTCAATGCGTGGTCAAACGAGACGACACAGTTGGCGCAGTGGCTGAACGATCGACTGCTGCGCCGCGTGTCGTGGGTTCGATTCCCGCACGGAACAAATATTTGTATGGCCTACAGGTAATTGTTCCGGGCCTGGCTGTTTGTGTATGTGACTTTAAATGTTTGTCAAAGCACCCACGACACAGGAGAAATTCCTAGTGTGGGGCAAAGTTTATAAAACATGACAAAAAAAATTACGTGTCGAATTGAGAACTTCCTCCTTTCTTGTTGTCGATCAAAAAGTGTGTCGATACTGTCGTAAGACTCGCCACCAAAATTATTATCAGTTCCTGAAATGACATAAACGAGAGCACACTAACACAAGTACTTAACTAAGTCACTAACGTTTTTATTATACCACTTTTAATGCAAAGTAATAAATCAATAATTCTTCTAAGATAATCGGAGCGGTAGAATTCCGGTTGTGTTGCGTAGGCAGCCTGTAATTAAAGAAAACGTTATATGAAATCGATCACGGTGACGCCGAGAGCTTGTTTTGTGTGTTTACTTTTATTATCATTTCCTTGACAGACGCGGCTCGAGCCGATCAATGGTACCGTCTGGATGAGGGAACTATACATATAAGTATCCAAATCCATAATCATGAATTCAAATTAGGCTGTGTATCAGCAACGTTTGGTCCTCCTAGCACAGGTATATCTTTTACTTAAAAGGAGGTCCCTATGTAAGTTTTACTGTAAAATTTGTACAAGTTTCTGAAATAAACTCTTTGTATTTTTTGTATAACATAAATAATTACATAAGACATTCCTTGAAAACTCCCGCTCTTCACCTCTCTTCGCTACTTAGTGGTGTTTTTTTTTTAAATACATACCGGGGTCCCTCAAGGTGTTGGACCTAGCTGTCATTTGCAAATCTTTGACAGTCGTTACAGTTGGTTAAAAGTCCGGAAGTTTGAAAACCAGTCTTACTAAGAGGTATCGAACTACCCAGATACTGAGTTGTGAAGGTCAGATAGGCAGGTTTTCCATTTTAAAAACTGGAAGTCGACCCTTAAATAGTTGGGAAAGTGGCATTATCTGCCTAGCCTTTCGCCGTGTTCACCATCAAAGAATCATCATTTTTTAGGTAGACCAGCTGACCCGGCAAACATAGTTCTGCCATTTTAAGCCAAAAAAAAAACAACCTTATCACTTAGGGGTATGAAAATTAGATTTTAGCCGATTCTCAGACCTACCCAATATGCACATAAAATTTCATACAAATCAGTCCAGCCGTTTTGGAGGAGTTTGGTAACAAACATTGCGACTTTTGTATATTAGAAGAAGATAACTACTACATCAGTTGTTAATGCGTCTAAAATCAGACGTTTTTCGTCTTGCGTAAAGTGATCAATGTGAAAAGTGTTTCCAACTTTAGACTCAACTTCTACTTATCTGCCACTTACGCTATAATCACTGTTTGATGATTGCTTTTGAACATATTTTAATTAATGGAATTATTTCTTCATTTTTTCATTCATTTCACTTCATTTCGTGGATTTTCCTTGAATTTATTTTGGATACTTACATTTATCTTACTTAACCCAACGTTAAAGGTTCCTGCAAGTAACACATTACATACACATAGAGTCACACGCATTTTTATAAAAATGGTTCTGAGGATATCAATGCGTGAGTAACTCTGTTTTTTAGATTTTTTTGCTACCTTTTTACGACTAAATCTGCTGATCAGATTGTTATGAAATTTAGCAAGGAGATACATTATATCCTATAGCCTCCTCCAGGATATAATTTTTCTTCGATCGATCTATCGCGAATCAAAAACAATAGTATTTTTATTTAATTTCGTATCCGCTGCATCCGCGATAACTGACATTAAAGCACACTAAGTCGTGGGCAAAAGCTGGTATTATATATCGCAAAATCGTGTAATACATTACCTTTATACTTATAAAAGTTTTGTTTTTATTTATATTTCGGTAATTGGATTAGACTACTTTCAATAAGTTATAAACGAAGAACCCCATAAATACAAAGACGCCATATTTTAGTAGTTCATTTACTAATTGAAATAATTAATTTAACATAATTACAGTTTACATAAAATAATTTACAACTAAATAATTTACAACTAAAATAATTTACAGTCTAAATTTCAAATTTATGCAATACGGTCATTAAATCGGCACAATTAAAAATCTAGACCGAGAAAAAAAACAATAATCTAAAATAACCACCAGCAAATTGTTTATAAGATATTAATTACAAATAAGCAGTAAATCATTTGAGGGAAATAGGCGAAAAGGTGTTGTATACTAATAAAATAATTATCGTCTACCTACCGATCGATTGAAGTATGTATCATTTGGCAGGCGTGGTCAGTTCACACGAATGTACAATTTATGTTAGTCTTGAAGCCATTAAGGAACCTCCCGATCTCAGACAAAAAACGACAAAAAGAATTAGTAAAAAGTACACTGCTGGTTCATAAAGATACAACTTAAAATCTTCTTAAAACAAGCTAGCAATGGATTGCAAAAATCTGCTCTAGAAAGATCAACGTTTTGCAGCGACGGTGTTAAAGAGGTTTGGAGTTGGTAGCAGTCAAATGTTGTTCTGATATTATTTTTTGCTAAGAAACAATTTCCTGTCGGAATCAAAGAAAAGAAATGGATCGTAAATTATATTCGTTTGTACAATATCGATTATTTTGCGTAGCCTGACAATGACTTTGAAATATTATTTGCAATTAAAATACTACTGAGTATTCATAATTCTGGTTTTAAATCATGGAACGACATTACTATTATTTTTTATCATATGCAAGGATCTCGAGAAAAAAGGTTGGTACACGGCTTGTTAGCGTATCTGAATTATTTTAATGCAAAGGAAGTATTATAAAAAGGTGTAGTGCGGTTTTAAAATATTTAAGGAAATAATCAATGCATTCACTGCATATGATTATATGCTATTAGTTGGTTTCCTTATTCCTTCCTAAATCAAAGGGTCTACAAAAGGCTATACCTATACTTAATCTACTTCAATGTACAAGCCAGTGAAAAAATTGTTACCTGGTTTTAATTTATTTATTGCCACGTTGAATGGCAATGCTACCAGCTTTTTGGACACCTTTCCCGTTGAAAGTGATGCGAATTCATATTTTGATGCACTGTGATTCTTTATTTTTCTTTTAAACATGTTTGTAGCTTAAACGCTGCAACGTTTTTTTTTTATTTTAGCCTAGTTCAGAAATATTATGTTAACTTATCTATAATCTATACTATTAGTATAGATAGATGCACATATTAAAGTAAATACTAATCTGTTTTTTTTTAATATGTATTTAAATTTAAACATATTGTTTCAAATCTCCATTATAGTATCATAACGCACCCATTACTATACAAATCATGAACACACTTGTCCGTCACTTCGACAGGTTACATAACACCATTCATATCAAAATTCCAACAAAAAAGCCGATCTAATCCATCTTTCCTCACAATAGATCTAATTGAACCGCTGTTCCATTCGAACCACTGTTCGCTACCATTCTGAATAAA
This sequence comes from Phlogophora meticulosa, assembly GCA_905147745.2. Taxonomy (NCBI): domain Eukaryota; kingdom Metazoa; phylum Arthropoda; class Insecta; order Lepidoptera; family Noctuidae; genus Phlogophora; species Phlogophora meticulosa. The sequence continues at coordinate 4,215,517 of LR990525.1, forward strand.
AGGGTGAAATAAAAAACGGGACAAAAGGTGTTATGGAGTAAAAATTACCAGGCTGTTATGAATATGTATGTATCATTATAGTAAGGAACATATGCGCAACACATGTTCAATGGACCATAAGGTCCTATGATACAAATATTTTATTTATTCATCGCGTGATAAAAATCGTAGGTTAGTTTTTGCTGCGGATAAATTTATTGGATATTTTTAATGTTTCGAAGGTAGCATGTTGCTGTGTTTGCTTAATCGTCTACCAATCTTGAGTAAGGTCAAGAATAACACCATGTTTTTGCGTTTGTGCCATATCATTGCTATACCATGGGTGCAGTTTTAATCTGAAGAGAAATAACTGTGCAAATGTACATTTATATTAAAGCTCAAATAGTGTAAGGTACACAATATTTGAGCTCTCTCTTTGAATAAAAAACCCCGATAACGTGGAATTTGGAAATACTCTTCTATTGGTCGAATATGAGACAGCAGAAGAACGACACACTAGAGAACTCACACGGAGGCAAGACATTATGCGTTACAAGGTGTACCTTGTAACGCATAATGTCCCATAATTGTCACAATATTCAAGATTAGCCTATCTTGAATATTGTGAAGCACAGTCCTAGATATCAATCGGTTTTATTATTTAATAAGTTGCCTCCACATTTAAAAAACGCAATCTACTCGTAATCCTTTAAAAAGCAATTAAAAAGTTTCCTTTTGAATAAGGAGTATTTATATTTAAATTCTTTATACTCTATAACGCAGTTCCTATTTTGTTGTTGAATTGATGAATTGTTTTGATATTTTGGCGTATTTTGGTATTCGTTTTTTTTTATTCTTATCCTTATGTAATGTTAATTTTAATTTTCTATGTAATTTTGTTCATAAATAAATGATTTAATGATTGGTTGAATGCTGCACTTCATTGCATAATGCACATGTTATAGCAACTGTCTTCTTCAAAATCCAGGAGTTGTTTTTGGTAATACATATAAGTAACTGTTGCTCATAGGACCAAGCATCTCTGGTCCTATGATCCGACCGTTTCTTGCAAGAACCACAAAACTATTTCAGTATCGAATGGTACTTACCTTTTTTCTCCATGGTTGAGTGGATGCTGGAAGCGTGCGCACCCCGGTCGTGGTCCGTCACGCAGCTTCGTGCCCAGCACCGCACCTTGCTGTGTTTCCCATTTTTTGTCTAATAGATAATAGTGTCGGTTTTTTGAATGGTTCCGTAGATTTAAGGCTATGATATTTTGGAGAAGGATAGTTAGGATGGTTTTGAGTCTGAGAATTTGGTTTCTTGAAACAATGGTATTGATTTTACAATAGGTATTAAATTAGTGCGCTTATTAATTAATAAGCGTAAACGACGTAAAGATCGTAGCAGGTTGCGTTCTCTTGTTTCTGCCTACCGCCATGGGAAAAAGGTGTGAGTTTATGTATGTATGTACGTATTAATAAGCGTTAAGTCAATAAGCAGTTAATCGCCTTTGTTTTTATATTCTCTTCATGTTTGAATTGCTTATATTTATATTTTTAATTTTTAGTTACTGTCTCTCTGCTGGGCAAAGGCAACACTGAAATCCATCCAGACCCTTAGACCTCATAGTACGTGTTCAGGCAGTCTCGTCACCCCTTTCTGGACCAGCTTTGTTGTCCCAGTCTTGGGCAAAGGCCTCCCCCATTCCTTCCATGTCTCTCTATGGTTTGCTTCTTTTCGATGAGGCCATCTAATCTTCTCGATTCATCATCTCATCTTCTCATCATCTTCTCGATTCTAATTCGCGATGAGGCCATCAAAGCGTCCCGCCATTTTCTCCTTATAATAAATTAATGAGTATTTAATATTGTATTCCATTGAAAAGTTAATAAAATTGAGTGGATATATATTTTTAGTAATACTGATCCAAAAATGGTCCTTTCACCACTAGATTACGGAACACTAAAGATCACAGATCACCCATTGAACGGTGACGAACGGAAATTTTGTGGTCCTGGCACGAGCGGCGTAAATGACTCGGAAAAAAATCGTTACGCCGTATTCCGGATACTAAAAAGATCGTGGTTACGATTTAATTTGATTTTTGTTGAATTCATCGCTTTGTCGTAGGTCTTCATAAAAAAACTGTGACTATATCCGATCGGTTTTGTATTAGTAGGTATGTATACTAAGGTTCACTTTTTTTTCAAATAAAATAAAGAAATACGTAATAAAGCAATAAGCGACAAAGAAAAAAAAAACCGTTAAAAATTATGTCATGTGCCTCGTAGTTAAGCCAAAAATGTAGGTCTGGCTTTGCAAATATGCCTGCCGTTGGTTTTGAACAGACCCTGACCTGATGTCACGGTAGTAAATCGTTATCTATCGTATCATCATCATCCTGCCTTTCATCCTATGTCATCTCAATCATCACCTCCTTTCAAGTAGTAATCTGTCGTAGTTCTAAGAAAATAACCTTTGTTTACGAAACTTTTATTGCAATAAATATTATTTTACTTTTTATTTTATTTTTTACTATCGATATAAAAACTGTTTGTTATTAATAAACAAGAGACTTGTGTAAAGAAAAAAGAAAATATGATTATTTTCCACAGAGGAAGAGCACATTATAAGAAATAAGAAAGACACAAAAGGTAATGCTAGTGATAATGTTATTATATAAATATTGCTTGAATTATGTCAGTTAAGATAAAACACAAATGTATTGAACAAAGAATTGTATTAACTAGTTTTATTAAAAGAATACCATAACTCTTCAAAAAGCATGTTCAAATATTTAAGTTTTGACAAAAATAATTACGCGTTTGAAGAAGGAAGGGTGAGTTAAACGAAGGTTTGAGGTTTCGGACAGTTGTTGCGTCCGTTAATACAGGCAAGGTTAAATTACCGAGTCTGCCACTTGTTCCACCCCATCGTAAGACACTTGCTAGTTTGTGACCGCAACATAATTTTTATCGTAAACATCGTGAGGAAACCTAGACTTATAATTAATGTAAGTCTGAAATCGCCAACCCGTCTTGAGCAAGCGTGGTGATTAATGCTCGTGCCTTCTATAAATGAGAAGAAACCTTTGCCCTGCAGTGGGCAATAACAGGCTGGTATTATTATATTATTATTTTAGTTTTATTAAGAAATAGATCTTCTACGAGTTAATACTATGTTAATGTTAATTCATCATCCGGTTGCCATACCCCCTTATTTCATCAGATCAGTGTATTATGTAGTCTTCTACTTCCATAGAATTAAAATTATCTATATAATCTATAATTATATAGATTTAGATTTATTATATAATCAACGTAATGTCTGTTTCAATTTTGCATATTGACGTGTAAAAATGTTTGTAAAACCCTAATCACAGAAATAAATATAATTTATCATTAATGCCAATGTTTCATTTATTTGTGACAACCCTGGAACTATACACTTAACAATTACAGAGAAAACGTAGCTAGTTACTAGGTATAATATTTGACATCTGTTACAAATAAAGCATGAAAACTCTTATAAGAAACTACTAAGCACTCCGTCATTATAAATGAAAGAGTGCTTAAAATTACAGGTAGCGAATATTTGCACACGAAAATATCATTTTAATTTCAGACTCCGTTGCAAGACACTATTCAGACGGTTGTGAATCTAGATCAGTCATTATAAAAGAGTTCAGAGATGACGAATGCTACAGACCGTTTGAACTGCTCTTTGAATGAAACTGACTATTGGAACTCACAGACTAGGTAACACCCAGTTTGTGAACGCAAAAAGTAATGTGACCAATTTTTAAGCGTGCGTATGCACTGCTATGATGAATGAATAGGGTAGTGTCCTTAAAAATTCTGATTGGGCCGAAAGTTGGATTACTCAAAAATACTGGCCACGTATTTTTTCTTTTGTCACGTAAACCAAAAACGACTATTGTCACTTTTTATTGATTTGAGTAAGCAAAAAACACGTGTCGCATATTTTTTGGTAATCTCTCCGACGGACTAAATAGACTTAATATATTTTTACCTAGGACACATCCCTATTGTCAATCGTGCGTTAACGGCTGTGATTGCTTGAATGAATTATCTACAGCCAATCGAATCAATTGACTTGAGTTTCATTTGTGATGCGTCGATAATTTTGCTCTAGAAACCTGGTGTCAGTCCGGGTGTCTTTTGATACTTGTGGTAAAAAAAACTTTTCCAAGCAAGTAACTGTTCTAAAAAGCCTAAAAATTACCCGCACTTAATCTATAGTTGTACATTTAATCGTATTCAGGAACTTGACAGTTGGAGGCAAAAAATGGTAGAGCGAGAGAAAAAAGAATCTTACAATTATAATTTGTTTATGTAAGTTTAAGTATTTTTAATTCCATAAAACGTACAAGTTTATTTAATTAACGCACATAACATTCGTTCGTTGTATTTTAAGCAATGATTTATTAATTTACGAGTACATATTAAAAAATGAGTACTTCACTGTCAGTCTCACATTTTTAAAACCTTCAAACATTATTTGGGTTTTATTATAATTCAACTATTTTTATCATTAGGTACTTATTTTCACTAATTTGGATCACCAACCAATACACAATAATTTTGTATGGTAACACTATTATTTTTGAAATGTCAAGTAACTGAATACGATTTATAACTCAAGTATGGCCAGTATCGTTACGATGAAAAATTAATTGTTTGATGAGTATGTAAAGTCATATTCCAAATTTAAAAAAGCCTATCTGTTCATGTGCTCCAATCAAGCCGATGATTAATCCCGTTTACTACCAAGACTGACGTCATACTCATTCTATCAATGACGGAAATTCATGAACCAGACGTGTCGCCTCTACAAGTAGGTACTACCAATTTAATCTCTCTAGCGTCATAACTAGTAGCATTAACGACTGCTCCACATTTGCGTTGGGCACCAACAAAAAACGCGAAGGCGTGCAGTTAAGTAGATAAAACAACAGTGCCCGTCAAATTTCCTCCAGACATTAATCACACTAGTGAGTTCGGTAAGCCGGTAGTGTAGCCACGGCTTTAGGCTTGATGAGACAAAAAAAGTAAGTAATTTTTGTTTCCCAAGATACTGTAAAAAGAGAACAGTTTTAGCTAAAATCTAAATTGAAATCTGCAAGTTGCTAGATAATCGTACAGCCTTAATTATTCTAGTCACTCTTCGAGTTGAACTCTAGACCTTGAATGAACACCCTATAAAACATTTATCATGTGGGAACTCAAGTGAATCAGCACGTGACCTATTAGGATTCCGAAACCCCTCACCCCTTACGCCCTTCTCCTAAGGTGAACATCCTTGACAAGGACGTTATGGGTGGTTGGTTTTGTCTCAGGTGCAATACTCAAATATTCGTGCGGTACCTTATATGCAGATAAAAGTTGAAATTACCTGCGTTTATAACAAAGCTATCGATTAACATGAATCCATGTTTTCTTCTCTAACAATTTCAACCATTCCTGTATATAAATGAATTACCTTATCACTAAACCTATTTGACAGGTACAATAGCGTAAAATATACATTCGGAATCTTATTTAATTAACTAAAGCAGCTTTCTTCATAACACTCATTAACCACTTTCATTATCGAAAAGAGCATCACACAAATATCTATATTTTAATTGTAACATCGTAGTCACAGTATTCGCGTGCCGACGCGGTCGCGCACTTTCTACTGCTAACGGTCGGCGCGTGCGCAAAGCACCTGTCCCGCGACCCCAGCCCGTGTGGTTAACATTATGTTGTTTCATTACATTCGTATTGAGGCTTCTAGTTGGTTTTTGTTGGAAATGCATGTAGACATTTCGAGGACTTCAGTTATTGAGGATATGTGAAATACCTTTGGTATGTGGACAAGAACTAAGCTCAGGCTTCTTCTGAAAGGAGTGTATTATAAACGAGCATAGTTATAGAAAAATAATAATGTATCAGATGGATTAATAGTTTTCTTTGTGCTTCTGTCTTTGTACAGTGTTCCACAGGGCTCGATCCTGAGGCCGCTTCTGGGGCAAATCTTCACGGGTGTTGGGTATGTTATGAGAATCTGATACTTTTTGTTGTTGTTAGTTCTTGCCAGTCAAGCTGTTTCTGCGTCTGTTGTGAATGTATTTAAGATCATAATTTATGGTCAATTTGGACAAGGCAGAGATAATACCGTAAGTGAAAAACTGAGTGCCCGTGGTTTTATTTTTCTTCTTCTTTTAACATACTCTACATTATTCGTCATTTTTAAACTAGAAAATAAGTTCATTCAACACTGAACAAACCTTTCAAATTCAGACGATGCCTAGAAAAATAACAACTAATGAAAAATAAAAATAAATAGCAACTGCATTAAGATACCATTTTAACTGAATAGTAGGTAATACAGAAGATAATTCCATTGCATCCCAATTTTTAATTTTATTGAAACGAGTCGAAAATACGGTAAGACGACTACCTAACTTTAGACACGAAAAAATATTCGATCAAAGCAGTGTATTGATACTGAAATTAAAATGAACTTTGACACTTTCAGCTAACGTAATTTACTTTAATCCAATTTTCAGTTTAACCGTTATTTCACGGAGCTATTTTTCCGTTTGATTACAAAGTCGAATGGATTCGACCAGCCAATAGAGCCTTTCAGATACTCTGAAAGCCCAAAATTTAGTTTTTTAGTGCAACAAATTCAATTTAAAAGAGAAACCATCTGAACATTGATTCGATTTTACAGTTTGCGTTGTTAGAAAGCTCTAAGTCGTGATAGATATTTTATGGCAGCAGTTATCTACTGTTTTGAATATAATACCTTTTTTGTTTAGTCATTTTAAACACTATTGTAGCTAAATGCTTCACCAAAACCTTTTGTTAGAATTTAGTACCTGGACACGAAGTTAATAACGATCGTGTATCGTCATTACCGTGTGGTCTGTGACTCAGAATACTCCCTCTTTTACTGGCGATGTTTTAACGACTGCGCAAGCGCCACCTGTCAAGTGGGATAATTTTGGCATAAGTAGTTCTTTGAGGACTGAGTGTGTTGCTACCTATAATGGGTACCATAGTTGAAGGTTCCTTTATCTGTCAATGTAAGCAAGTCATTTCAAAACAAGTTAAAAAAAGAAAATAGCTTATTTACATAAATTGTAACACTGAGAACCAGCCTTAATTCTTACAGTGTTATCTTATAAATGTCAAGATATAACTAGTACAAGAGTAAACTTTTTTGGCAGATCCACAAAATTATCGTGATAAGCTTGGTATGGATACGCACCATGGAGAAATGCTAGAAACATTTAGTTCCACCTCGCGTTCTTTGTTTTGGACAAAAGCTCAAATGCCTCATACAAAAGAGTTCAACGCAAAGTTTTAATAGTTCAATATGGGCTAGCCTAGTGTAGAAAGTCTTTGGAAATTTCTCGTATTAAATTACTAAGAGAAATCAAAATATTCTACTTTTAAATACATTTATTCTTAATATGAGGCGCAAGTGTCAAAAATTGGCCGCACAATGTCCTCGCTTAGCTAAACCAATCTAACAACGAATTGATTTTGTCCGTAGACCGAAGAATTCTGAAGAATTTATTGAAAAACTCTCTTTTCTCCTCAGTTATTCATACATCAAGGAGTGCAAGGTGAGCGTTGACAACCTTAACACACTGATTAAATTCTTGATATTTTTTTTTCTTTAAATCTACACACGATATCAAAACCGACACCTATATAAAAATAAAAAAGCGTGACATCTGCAACAGCGCATAAAATATCCTTATTACATCATCATTCACCTAAACAAAAATCATTACCACCTTTACCGGTCACCCTTTCATTGATAATGAGACGTTACGTCAATGTATCCGAATTACTTAACGGTCGCGGGGGTGGAGAAGTTGCGCGGGCGCAGGAGGAGGGGTGGAACAGGTGACTACGCACCTGCCAACGGTCGGTCGCTTCCTTTATACGCCTGACATTACGATGGGTAGATTAGACTTATGGATCTGTATAGCTAAATAGTGGGGGAATGGTTTTTTTGCTTGATTGGTTGTCAGTGTAAACTCCAAATGTGTTTCTATGTATGGTTTTTTGTTTGGATACGAGTTACTGTTTGATAATTGATGTAATTAGGTTAATTGGAAGTGAATTAGGAATTTTAATTAAGATATTTAAGAATATCTGTTTCGTATTGATGAGCTTGAAATGTCTCAAAGCTCAGCGACTAACTTGCTTTTCCTAATTACTATACAAGCTTAAAAAAAGTGTCATCGGTTCATAAGATGAATATGTCTAGCTTAGCTACCGATGTAATAAGTTATTTCTGAAATTACAATCTTCGAAGACCCACTGCATCATCTGTCTAGTCTTTTTAACATTCTAGGGGGATCGTCTTCTTGTTTAACCATATGCAGGAGAAAACTAGTATTTTACATAGAGTGACTGTCTTTCTGACTTCCACAACCCAGTAACTGAGTAACACAATACCCCATTCTAAGACTGGTTGCTAAACTTTCGGACTCTGAACTACCCGTAATGACCGTCAAACATATACAAATGCCAGCAAGGACCAATATTTTTTGAGGCATGGATTTTTTTTTGTGGACGGATGGTAACCCATCCATAGAATGGCCTTGGCAAACGTTCCTTAACCATGAAGTTTGATGCAAAGGGCTGTTATTACTCAGTCCCGAGTCAAAGACTGACTGCGGAAGTAAAAACAAAACACACTAAATACCAGTATTCTCGAATTCCTATAAAATATCACAAACCAGAACACATGATCGAAGGTACACAAAAAAAAAAAAAAAGCAGCAACAAACACTACTTGTAAAATAATCAGCACTACAAACAACGATTCGAACGTGAGCTATCTCCTCGACAATTCATCAGAATACCTGCCTCAGGAAAATGAACTTTAGCGTCTTGTGATACGGTATACGGAAGTGCATGAATATCGTGGTGTTTTTCTCCAGCGAAATTGTTTTTGCTCTGGCACGCGTCTCCTAGCCTTAGCCTACTTCAGGGTGATCACTTCGTAGGGCTGCGCTTTCTTTGTTGTTGAGTTTTTATAGTGATGTCGTGACTGCCTGTTTTTGTGTCTTAGTCTAAGCTTATGTAAAATTGGGTTGTCATGGTATGGGCATGTGATGCGGAGGAATGAGGAGCATGTTGTGAGGAAAGTTTAGAGTTTTTAATGTGAAGGGTTACAAGAGTAGAGAAACACAAAAATTGGTGACTATGGAGATGACGTCGAATGGAGATGTTTGGAAAAAGAAGACATGCTGAACCGACCCCAGGTCATCACCTGGGGTCGTCGATCACTCGAGAAAAACTTAGGCTAGAGATGTCTAGCCTAAGTCGACGCTCGACGCTCTAATTGATTTCAAGTGTATTAGGTTATAATAATACATGGAAAGGTGGAATCAAACGTTATGCAAATTTAACCCTTATCTATGTGGGTTGTAAAAACAGATGTAAATAGCGGTTGAGAGGTTTGTAATCAAGGTGCGTTGGCTTATATGAATGAGGGTATATTAAAAGTTTCCTTAAGTGACGATATTAAAGTACTTCCGATGCGCCCTGAGTATTCAGACTTGCAGCTTTTGCTGACTGGTTAAGCTATAAACATTACAAATACAGAAAAACAGGGAAAATATTGGTATCAAATATCCTTGACTATGACAGGAAAAATAATAAAAACTTCTTAACAAGATTGCCTTTCAAGCAGTTTGATACCAAATTACATACAAATACACATACAATTGAAAAGTACTAAGATAATAAAAATAAGTCCCTTGAAATAATAAAAGCATCTCTCACAATACAATGCAAGTGATGAACGATTCAGAATTCAACTAACATCTTCAAGAAATTAACTGCAGTACTTGCATCCGTGGTACAATAACTGTAGGAAACTTACAAAATATAAGCAACTTAAAGTCCCTTTCGATTGATAACACCCCTACCTACTCCAATGGTGCTGGAATGATTGGCGCGATGTGGCGATGGCCAATCGTAATAGTTTTTGTTTCAGCATTAGATGAAATTACACCTCCATCGTATTTGCTTGTGGTTCAAATAAGGTCTACCTTGTCAATAATACCTCGTATTGTTATCGGTTTTGTTTGTTTAGTGTATATATTTGGATCGGAAGCAATTTTGCTTTGATTGTTCGGTTTGAGATTGATTTCAAATTTACCTTCAGGAGAAAAAAAAACGGGAATACAATAATCCGTGAAATAGAACTAGACTATCTTTAAAGAATGCAAATTGATGAATGCAAAGAGTTGCTAGACCTACTGTGAGAATATTTATAATAATAAAGCAATAGAATATGGTACACCTTATAGTGTTAGTGCTAATATTTTAATAACTATAAGATCTTTTTCTACATGTAACAAATAATAAACGTATTTGAATTTGAAAGAACCTGCCTATGGTGGCAAATTCGATATAAAGACATTTAACACCTTAACAGCCAAACAACAAGACATCATCGAAAATATTATTATATTATTTTTCGTTCATTTGGCGTTCAAAATGTTAAATACATATTTTTAAATAAACAACACAACTTTCCTATGTTGTTGCTGTGTAACATGTGACTAGTATTTTAATACAATCCTGAGCAACCAAAACTGATAAGATTTTTCTTCTAACCCTGCACAAAACTAAGCATGACAGCTACAACAAAACAGTAACGAAGATACTGCTTAGCTACTAGCACGCCTCAACGCATGAATAAGTCACACAATTAGGTCCCAATAGCCTCCCGAGCCCGGTTCTTGCGCCAACATCATAAACAAAGATTGCAGCTCATTCCCAACTTATGTACCTTAAGCACGCTATCCTCCATATTATTCTCGAACGATAAATTTATATATTCGCACCCTGATGCTGCTTTGTGCAAATCGAACATCGATGATTTATGAACAATTATCGATTAATTCAAGCAGCGGTCGTAAGTTTAATCGGGATTATTAAGGACTCGATCCGAGTGAGCAAAACGACGGCGTTTAAATCATGTGATGGCTCCAAAGCTTCCTCAATTAACACTCCGCTAATCGTTTTATGGAGATTTGAATATGGATTTTGTTATTGAATTTCCGTTTTTTATTGGGTTGTTTTTCTGTAATGGTGTAGCCGGTATTCTCTTTAGGGAAATGGAATACAATAAAATAATAATAAATAAATAATGCTGGACAATCCACACAGCATCATCTAGCTCCAAACTAAGCAGAGCTTGTGTTATGGGTACTAGATCACTGATATACTTAATACAATACATTACATAGATAGATGGTTTTTATTGTACATAGCAAATACCCAGAACACCTGAAACAAATATTTGTAGATTGTACAAACATTTGTCCCAAGGCGGGAATCGAACCATATAATACTCTTTATCGTACACTATTAAAACTCATCAATAACAACTTTTGATCTACATACAATATACAATGGGAGTAGTTCCTGAATGCCAAAGGGTACGTTGATGGTTTGCTGCTTACCAAAGCAAAGCTGAGGAGTCTCAAATGCATTTACTTAAATTTGGACCCTTATCTACTGCTTCTCTCCATACACTTTGTAAGTATAAAATTTGATGATTTGAATGTTGTAGCTATTTCATGTTCTGAATAACTGACGGGGCACCGGTTCACCGAAAGATACTGCACCGCTTTTTTATCGAGAACTGCGGATGTTGAATTTCTGATTCGATTCTCTTACTGTTTTAATGCAGGATGTTTTTATGAGAACAAGTTTTTCTTAAGACCCCAAAACCACACAACAGCGCACTACTGTATCTGTACCCACTCACAGTAGGTGCGTATAACTCATCGATTGTTGTGGCGACCGATCGGTTTTTTGTCGACCAAAATGGGAGCAATACTCATCAGATAGCGTTACAAAAAGCCGATGACGGCCGAACACAAAGCCGCCACCGTCTCCTCGATTATGGTCTATGACAACGCAGTTTGTTCGGAACAACACTCCATATTGATCCAAACATCTCTTCTATTTTGCTTCACCTTTATTAGATTTTTTGTTCAGGCGATAGGACTGTGTAAACGTCTAGTGTCTATTGAACCACCACTGGTCCTATATAATTCGGAAGTGCAGGTTATTTTATGCTGGGTGGTTGTTGTAGTGGGCACACCGACTCCCGCCGCGCGATCTATGGCATTGTACAGCCGCGCCTATCTCAATTGTTAGTTTAATCGAGCTTTTTGTAATCACCGTTTGTATAGTGAATGCAATACTTCTAATGATCGTTCAGTAAAAAGTGAAATGGAATTTTTGGAAAAAAATGTCACTGCTTGCACAAGTTTGCGATTTGAACAAAAACATTAATAACAAAAAAAAAACTATGACTTAGCTGGTGACATATTATTATTATGGCATACCTAACCCTGTAAAGAAACACGTGTAATTTTCCGTTTTTGCTTTTTTAAATAACTTACCACAGTCGGAAAAGACATATCGTAGATTTATACCTATTGCTAAAACCACAATTATCACTAATAATATTCTACGTAATGTTTGATCAGCACGTTTTAAGAGAACCTTCAAAATAAAAAAATATGTACGAAGCTTCATCAAATTAATAAGACAACCCACACAAAATGAGGCAAACCTTTCAAATTATATTGTACTAATAGTTAATAAGAAAGAGTTAAATATAACATCGTGATCTTTTACTGGTTCTAAGCGTTTTGGTGGTCTAATGGGTCCAAAAGCCAATGGACCACCCGGTTGTTTTAAGTTAATAATTGTATCATCATACAAGATTTATAATGTTACTGATTGACGTGTCTTGTTGGATCAATCGCCGGTTATATGGCATGTAGTACTAAACTAGAATTTTAATTATACAAAGTTGTAGTCTAATTTTGATTTCGAAAACACGTTCAGCTATAATAGGTCCCAGTTCTCATACGAATACTTATGACAGTAAAAAATCCAGACAATGTTTGACTACCAATCCAACCTTACTTACTAATGGCTAGCGAAAGGAGTACTTGTAAAAATATACATAAAATAATTGATAATTGCATAGAACTTATTTACACTGATGTGAGATTTTTGCAGTACAAAGTTTACACTCATAATTAAAAATCAATTAAATCTGACACCGAAATCGAACAGTTTACTATAGTATGGCATCAAATAATTCCTCCGCATTGCTGTTTACCGGTGAAGATCTCAAAATACTGGTGGTATTGCTACGTAGCATGGCAATGCTTAGCCACTGGCCAAAGAAGAGATATCTTTTGAAAATATTATGAGCACTTAGAACCCCACGGCCTGAGAGTTGTAACCCCTAATGGTATGAAAATGTAACCAGCAAAGTACAAAGGTACTTACTGTATTTACACGACTAGGGGTTCTCAGCAGCCACAGCTGCAACGATAACAAAGCACGTCAATCTAAGAAGATGAAAAGATAGCTGAAATCTCATAAGATGTCATTAAAAGTCTATAGAGTAGAAACTTGATTTTCATATGACCGAGTCTGGTTTAATTTGGATACTAAAATAGTTCTGCATAGAATACTCATGAGATGTTTTACTACTTCTGATTACTGTGATCGTCCCCGCGATTTTAAACTGGTAATTAAGGTTTTCTAAAAAACTCTCTTATAGCACTGGATTGCAAATTCGAATGGGCAATGGTTTCGCCCACTATCGCAATGAGCACTGATACTGATTCAATTGAACTGTGGGCGTACGAAACTACCTCCACATTCATAATGCCCACATTAGCATGCACTATTACCTATGGAAGGAATCGTAGATAGACTAACGAAGAACTACAAAGTAAGATGTAAATATTATTAAAAAAAAACCATAACTTCAAATGAACTTCCAGTAAAACGGGGTAAATAGAAACAAAACTTTTAATGACAATTTAAAGTGCGTTTTAATATTTATTATTATTATTGATTTTAAGTTATTAGAAAAATCCTGATAACCAAAGCCTGGCTTATACTTTGGCCAGAGGCTAACTGGTACGTTTTTTATTTGTTTTTTTTTTATGTATTTAATGTGTGTATAATACAATTAGCATTTACTTGATACAATTATACTATTTTGATGCTTTATGCACGTAACATCCAATACTTACTTACTTGATAATACCCATCAAAGTTTTGTTTCAATTCACCCCCGCGTTTCTATTTACCCCAATTTCATTCTAAGTTGGTGTCAAGTAATGCCTGTAGTTTTCACCCGTTGAAATAAATGTAAGTAATAGTTAAAATTATTTGAATTTATGTAATTACTCCCACAATTTAATTTCCAATGCACCTTTAAAAATTTTGCATTGCATCTATAGTACGACTTTTAATTAGCTGCAGAAACTTGACAGGATCTTATGTCACCTAAGACACTCGTACTAAGACATAAATAAAAACTTGAGTGCTGTAAATAAAATAACCTAAAAAGTAGGTTCTAGATTATTTCAGTACAGTAACATGCTGGATATTTTATTTATGCACCATCATAGTGCATTTTTCAGTGTGTCATTAGTCCTGTCAACTTACTGCATTGAATTAAAAGTAGTACTAAGCGGTCGTTTGACGCAGGCTACCAGGTTCAGCCGCGCTATCAACATTGACTAGCTTATCTGATAAACACTGCGTGAATTAGTTTGATACTACATTTAGACGTATCTTGTATAAAGCTCTGTCATCATCTGCCTAGCCTTTTCCCAACTATGTTAAGGTCGTCTTCCAGTCTAACTGGATGTACTCGTAGCTACATACCAGTATTTTAGATAAATCAAACGCCTATCACATTATATAAAACTTTCGGGTTTTTGTAACGTAACAGCTGTTGAAAGATCTACGAATGACTGCAGAACTCAACTGCTTAACGTGCATTCCAAGGAACAGAGGTGCCTCAGTGGGTAATGGATGCGGACCCATGCACGAACCAACCTCGACTAGCGTAGCTTCACCTTCGATCGACTTGTGAAGAATAAAATATAAATATCTCCCAAAAATATAAACAAACACGCTGTATAAATTCACGAAAACATAGCTGCTCAAGTCAATAGCATTTATCATCGTCATTAGAGAATCGTTAAAAATAAATCAATAAGTTTAATTTATTAGTTTTGACTCAGTGAAAGTTAAATGATTATATCAGCCACTATTTACTGGACCAAGTTATGTAAAACATTATATATTACCGTCCAATTTATATAATTAACTAAGATACCGCTACTTGTGCAATTTGTTTTTTTTGTTTGCAGATATCTTGAGTTGATAAGATAAATGTGCAGGTGTGCCAGACACCGGAAATCTGAAGACTAGACTTATACTAAAAATGTCATAGACTGGTGCAATAAACATCAGAAGCCACACTAATTCCCGATGTCACTATCAGTAAGCGACAAAAAATATACCTAAATTAAAACACAGTTTTGTGTAGCTGTGCAGAAATATTTAGGCAGTACATTTTGTTAACTTTACCAAATCTTACACTCCACCCTGCACTCGATATACTTAAAAAAAGGGTACATAGTTTTTTCTTTACGTTTTAATATATATACGTAGTTGTAAATAGAGCAACATTTAATTTTCAAAACTTTTATTTAAACGATTCTGTTTTCGAATTGAAAAATATTTTTTCTTTTAAATCTCATGCATTTATTTTGTTTTCTTATATCATCAGATAATCCTATCAAAGTATAAATTAAATTGTCCAGAATGTATTTCTACTCACCATGTATTATCTCTGACTCACACATCAAGATGCAAACTCACCAAAACATGAACCACATCACGCATTCGCAAAACCAAATAAAATCGAAGTAATAATAAAATCTAACAATAAATAACGCTCAACATTGAATTTCCTCGCCAATGAAATGTTGGTATGGCTTTTATCGAGTCCACGGTTCATGTAGCATCCCACAAGGCACGGACACTCCACGGCAGCAACAATTAAGTCTTAATACACTCCACTGGAGTTGTTTTATGCAAATCAGTTGAGGGCTTGCGTGTACAACGCCTACTCGCTTCGAGAAACTTCTAAATATAAAGCAGATAGTTTTAAATTGCGATTAGTTTTGCCGGTTTCACGCTGGTTGACATGACTCCTTCTACCATATGTACAAGTAATGACGTACCTATGATGATGTTATTAAGTTATATTTTATGGGGTTCTGTGTATTGGATGTCGTAAGCTGGTTCGATGGAGACAGTTTATTGTCCTGTCTATAGCGATTGATAAGCTACCTGTCGTTTATGGGTCCCTGTTACGCCTCTTCGATGCTTTGACCAATGTGATGGCTATGTCTACGATGCAGTACCTATATAGTTTGTAGTACCAAGTAAATAATAGTTGGTAACTGTTGATCAATTTCTACTTCGGTTAGATTCTGATTTTAAACTCAGTACTTGAGATTGTAGATATATATTTGTGCCTGTTTGTATTTTGGGTGCAAAGCTTGATGTCATCTGTACAGCAGTCAAGAGTATTAAACCACCTTACATAAAATTGTGAAATATCTATTGCAATTGATCTTACATTGCTATGGTTTTGGAACTGTTTTAGGTTCAATTCATAATGAGAAAATTGCCCATGAAATGAATGTAAGTGATCGATTGAACGTTAGTTATGAATCGTGCTTTTCACTGTTTCTACTAGGCCATTTCATTTTGTTTTTTAACTTATTTTATAAGTATCTGAACTATCACTTATGTTAGTTAACATAGTAGTGGTAGTTCACATACCTACTATGTTCTACGTACAGAACGTAGTAGGTATTAATGTGTTATTCCATCTGGAATTTTTGAGTGGCAATCCGAAGTCTGGATTTGTGCCTGATTGGTGGCAATAGGCTCGCCTCCCATGGGACTTAAGCATAAATGGTGAAATGTGGAAAAGGTACGTCTCTGCCTAACCTTTCGCGAATGACTGGCGTGATGCCTGAATTAAAGCCAAAAATGGAAATAATTTCTAAGAATATCCAATTATTGCTTCCGTTGTTCAATCAATGAATGCTTCACAATTTTGATTTACCCCTCTATAAAATAGCTACTTAGAGTTTCTATTTTACTAAATAAATTCTCGTGTTGTAATTTGGGGTATTATAAACCCATTTTAAAAGTCCGTTTTTATTTTGAAAAACTCCAAAAATACCTAATGTGAAATAAGTAATTTAATAATATACCGAGTGGAAGGGATATCGACGTACAACAGATACCGTGAGATCAGTACATGATTGTGCTTTTTTCTAATTTCAATGTTTTTTTTATATGTCAAATCAAGTATAGTCATGATTTTATACAGTTTAAAGCATTTTTACTTTAAACTACGACACGGTTGGCGCGGTGGTTGAGCCATCGGCTACTGCGCCGCGTGTTGTGGGTTCGATCCCCACACGGAACAAATATTTGTATGGCCTACAGGTAGTTGTTCCGGGTCTGGCTGTTTGTGTATGTGAGTTTAAATGTTTGTAAACGCACCCACGATACAGGAGAAATTCCTAGTGTGGGGCAACGTTTTTTTTTTAAAAAAAAACTATAATAAAATCATGATTCTTACCTAAGCTAATGAGACTTTTGAAGAAAGTCGTGAATCATTAACGTTTTGATCGATTATCTCATTGGGTAATATAGATTTGAAGATTTTCTCATGACTTTGTAATATTTTAATGTCATGTTTGAATTCTTATAATAATTTTAAGTCCAAGTTTCCTCACTAAAAAGTCACATTTGGTACTTGACCATATTTTAATCCACAACTTCATGCATGGGAGCCGGAGCATGTGCATGAATCCTTTGCATATTTTTGGTGTTTTGTTGAAAATAAAATGCTGTTTAATTTATAGTAATTTATTTATTGAAATACTTGTCTAAAAATATAAATAATATTCATAATTTAATAATTCGTTGCGTGCAAGTACCCTTAAACTATATTTACAATAAAAATGGACGGAGACTTAAATCACAATACACGTACTCAATGTAGGTATATCATAAGCTCTTATGAATACTAATATTTACAACTAATATATTATCTTATTCTACATAAAACTATGTAGGTAGTCAATCCGATGCTTTGAAACTGAAACGTAGCCAAAGAAAAGAATACTGCTCTTAACGGATCAAGATCGTCTCTTGATCTTATTATCGCATAATTCTCGATCATAATTGAAGCATAATTTTCAGACAAATGAAAGTACGCTGCAATTATATCAGTTTTGGTAATGTTTAATCAAAATGGAGGTGATAAATAAATAATTTTGACTTTTAACATTATTTTGTGTTAATAGCTATAGTTTATCCTAACGATACAACCGCTATTCTAAACGCTTTTTCGCACCTATTGATTTTGCTTATCCTAATTCTTCCAAAAAGCTAACATAAATTAATTTAAAATACTTTACACCCCAAAAAGTCCATAGAAACCGTATAATAAAAAGTAGTTTTTTTTATACAATAACTAAAATTCTAATCAAAAAGCCCCCCGAAACTTTATGTAAATCCCTTATTTTCAAAATCCTACATAAAATAAGCAAATCATAAATACAACTTGAATAGATAACACTTATGAACGAATTAGTCTAATATCACACTTTTATATTTTGTAAGACACGTAGAGTCTTATAATGTTAAAAATCATGTAAATATACATCAATAAAACTTTGATGTAAAAATGGATACATAAATTGTATTTTTTCAATTCAAGTGGCGTCTCTCGCACTGTTCCTTTGATGTTTAGCTGTAACAAAAGAAAACAGAATATTAAAAAATGTATTCAAATATACGATAGAAGCAGGCGGGCACTTCACCTAATATCTTTACCAGTTGGTGTATTGGACATTTTGTAAGAATTGAGCTACTGGTGTAGGTATTAATATGGAGTTTCATGCAAAACGATTTTTCAGTGGTTTCTTTAGTTATACCAGGCAGAACTAAGTGTTGTTAATTCCCAAGGAGAAGAATCTTGATAGCATCATGGTACAATTAACCTCCCATGCATCTTAATATTATAAGACGTCCAAGTATCTACTCGAGAAATTCTATCTACATAGGTATATATAGGGTGGAAGGGACATTGACGCAAAAACCTTGATATACCTTGGGTTCAGATCATGATTTTGGCCTCACTATGGGTGATTTTTTTTTTCTTTTCTGGTATTTTTTTTTTTTTTCGAACTTTAAAAAAACATAATTTCGGCTAATCCCAATGAGATTTTGAATGAATGACGTAAAGTATTAAACAATCGCACTGGGTTACATGGAAATGATGATATTCTCATGAGTTTTTATTGTTTTATGTATATAAATATAGTTTTATGTATATAATATACCACCACTGTTATTTCCAAATAACAGTATTATAAACTCCGTTAGGATTAAAACAGTACAGAATATTATATCACCTATTTGCATATAATTTTGTGCTCTCAAATGAAGTTATTTCAACGACATAAAACAATAACTTTATCTTTTTTTCCGATATTTTTCAATTAAATTGAGTAGGGTGTACTCGATTTATGTTAGTTGACTGGTCTTATGAAAATGATACGAGAACAAAGAATTAAAACTTACCAGTATGCAAGAACAGATGGTTCTTGAGGTTGGTGTGCTTCGAGAACCCTCGAGAACAGATGTGGCACTTATACGGCCATGACCCGCTGTGGACGTACATGTGAGACTTGAGGTCCCCAGGAGTGGGGAAAGACTTGGAGCAGAGGCTGCATTTGTGGGGTTTCTCCTGTGAAAGAAGGTTGGTGGTTAGACTAAAAGAAAATCATACATATTTTCGGGGTAGTGGGATAATTTGATTAGTGGGTTGAATTTGGACACCATTGCTTGAATGGTGAGATTAATACTATATACTTAAGGTTTACAAATTATTCTGTTGATAAATGGCCAATAGCACGTCAGTAGTAACACTTGAACCACGTATTAATTACCCTTAAACGCAGGTGTGAAAAGAAACTAAGATTGTTTGTTTCAATCCATGTTTCTATTGCATTCATGAATTGTAATAAATAATATCGACACCTTGTCAGTAAGTTATATTGAATTAACGTTAGTATCATTCAAAATTTTGTTTCAATTCACCCCTGCGTTTCTATTCAATCCGTTTTACTGACAAATACTGCTAAAAATAAAGAAGTTACTGTTTGATGTATCTGTCGTACAATCCGATTATTAACATAAGAAAATAAATGATTTATCACAAAGTAAGGCTTGGTAATAGTATGCTAAAAATAATCACTTAAAACAAACATAGTACACAAGAAAGATAGGCAGATAAGTCAATACAAGTAACATGTAACAGCCGATATAGAATGACTGCTGAGAAACATGCTTGTCTTAGAACAGGCTACGTCCTTCATACGTCCAGGGAAGCCATTAGATGATAATGCAAGTCATAGGTAATGTCGGGAAGGATTCAAAGAAAGTAATGTTAAAGGATAGTGTGTTATAGTTCTGGAATTAAAATTAAACTCAGTTGGTAGATAATGTTAAATGTTTAAGAAACCAAATTAAATCCATCGGGTAGGATAACACAAATATCCTTGAAGAAGTGAAACTTACCACAAACATAAAAAAATACTACATATGTAAAACCAAGGTCTCAGAAGCATCGAATTACAAGCAAATTTCTCCTTTTTTTAAACTTCGTAGAAAGAAACGATAGAATAAACACAGGGTGGATGAAGTGGCGGCAGGTAACGGGAACAACCTGCGATTCCCACGTTCCCCTTAAACTTAAAGGGAAGATCTATAAGTCGATGATTAGACCTGCTGTCTTGTATGGATCAGAGTGTTGGGCCACAAAAGGAATGAATGAAAGTCAGTTGCATGCAGCTGAGATGAGAATGCTAAGGGGGATGTGTGGTGTTACGCGAATGGATAGAATAAGAAATGAGTATATAAGAGGAAGTCTGAAAGTGGCGCCTGTGACAGAGAAGTTGTGTGGAAATCGGCTATCATGGTATGGACACGTGATGCGAAGGAATGAGGATCATGTTGTGAGGAAAGTTTTGAGTATGAATGTAGAGGGTTACAAGAGTAGAGGGAGACCCAGGAAAAGATGGATGGATTGTGTGAAAGTTGATATGGCTAAGAAGGAGGTGACTTCTGAGATGACGGGAAATAGAGATGTATGGAAGAAGAAGACATGCTGCGCCGACCCCAAATGAAATTGGGATAAGGGCAAGGGAATGATGATGATGATGAGAAAGAAACGATAGAGTAACCTTGGCTTTTTGGGGTTTTAAATTGTTTTCCATCTATATGATGGTCCTTATCTGAAGTTTGTTAAAGACGGGAGGAAGGTATCAGTTTGCAAATCATTTGAGTATTCTTTGGACTGTTTGTACCTAAATTAACAATATTTTCAATCGCACCCCAGTTATATTAATACTTTTAAGAAATCTGAAAAACTGCTTCTAATGATACGGTAGTACGGATCCCAAAAATTGAGCGTTTACAAATTCACCCATCACTAGTTCTATTTTTGACTCTGACTGAAAGACAGATTGCGACCGAAATAAAAAGAAGGCCGATACTTTTAAACAATAAAGACCTAATAACACTCATCACAGGCAATAATCAAAGTCATGACATCGCACATTGCGCGCAAATGAATTTATAATGAAGGATGCTGGCTCAAACCTGTTGGGTTCAGCCAATGTGGTTCAATGAGTCTTGATATTGGTATTCATATAAAAAATGTAAAGTAAAGTACCAGCCTATTACTGTCCCAAAGGGCAAAGGCCTCTTCTCATACAGAGAAGGCACGATCATTAATCACCACGCTTGCTCAAGACGGGTTGGCGATTTCATACTTATATAAGTCTAGGTTTTTGAGTTTAAAACCGACCCAGGTTTTAAACTACTAGGCACTGAAACAAAAAGCTGTACTAAAAGTCACCCCTACACACTCCTAGCATACTTTTTGTCTGAACCATAATGAGCTCGTCACTAACCGCGGCGGCACGGCATTAGTCGTCAGCGTGCGCGCAGCCTAACACGCGTTACGAACCAGTCATTACAAGACATTTGGCTCGGTGGTAATGTGCGCACGAGCGACTCGATTGTCGCCACATGACATTTCTGGACGAAATATAAAGATGCAGGTTCTTGCTTATGAGGTGCTGGGAATATTTAAAGGTTTTATCGAAATTTTGATGGTTAGCTGACAATACTGAAGGTGAATATTTTGATGGTTTTCGATATTTGGTAATTGTGTACAAGAGTCTATGATAAATAAATTATTTTTCTTGAAAAATGAATGAGCCTTCTCAACTTTCTCCATCTCTCATTGTCTGCTAACAATTGTTCAGGAGTTGGTTATTTTGGTTAATCTGCAGACATAATTGATTGCAGCATCATATGAAGTTTACGTATCAACATTTTAAGTTGCATTATCTACAAATTACTTAGTCGATCGAATGTTTGAAAGTAAATAAATGCCATTGTTTGGACGAGATCTCTACTCTGATTCCATAGAAGAACCGTAACAAGTTGTACTGTCCCACCGGGTTAATTGTGAGTCTGTACCCACTGAAACATTCATCAATAAATTTCGTCTAAATCGGTCCAGCCGTTTTTCAAGTTTTTCAAGACTATCTCACAGCAATTGGTTTTATAATTATAAATATATTTTAGAACTACCCTGATTGAAACAGACTTCTTCGACAGTGACAATTCTTCAGACAGACAAACATATAACGGGCGATAAAATAGTCCGACACAGTTATAACAGTCTTCATACTTCTTGGGGTACATTAGCAAAAATAAAATACTAAAACAACGACTCAACACGACAAAATTATAACCCCTTTCAACTAAGCCGCAACAAAAAAAAACACAGTAAGAACCAAATCACACTACTGATGATCCGTAAAACAGTGAGCGTGAAGAATAAATTGAATACCATATCGTCATTCCATGCTTCCCATGCTACTTAATGACCATTTGTTTTTATGGAAGGAACGGTCAAAATAATTTGTGGTCACCAAAACATTCAATTTGAGCGTTCAAAATACTTTAAGTCGTAGATTTGTGGACGGCTTCAATTTGTGGTCGGACCGTCTGATGCTTTCGGGAACAGAGTCACGGATTTTTGTCTGAAGGATTTAATGATAAATGCTGTGTGTATAAAAGATAAAAATGATAAATGTTATTGAACTTTGTTTTAATGCATATATCACAAGACCCACACGACGGGTAAAATCTGTGTTACCATAAACACCTCTGCCTAACCCTTCAGAACATATAGTTGTAATGTTACTTTATTGTTATTCATTGCGATTTATAATTTTGAAAACTAAAACTTACTTAAAGTCAACAATGAAATCTATTCACAGCGTCTCGATCGCTCTGATCAATTTCTGAATTGCTGAATCAAATAATAAACAAAAAAAGAAATAAGTACACACGAAATTGGAATTGATATAAAACTTTAAAACAAGACTACAAACCACCTCTTTCCTAATTGACCACGTTATCTACCTCATTTATTGCTTCAACATTAGGTAATTTTTAATTTTAGAGCATTTGTCACGACATTTAAAGAGAAAGTAGTATATCGATACCATTTATATAACAATTTTTTAAATAACTGTATTTAAAATGCAATCAATTAACTTAAAAATCTAAAACAGCTTTACGACAGGAGCTTTATTACTTTATACTTTGTAGAAAATAAATCATTACAAAATTCAATGTTCGCACGACATTCAGATGATCGTGACTTAATAATACAGCTCTAGATTGGTCAGAAGTCGTGAAATGTAAAGTTTGTTTACACTTGTATTTGTTGACGGGGTAATTATTTAACTGCAGCAAAATCTAGAGCATTATGGGCTAATTTTGTTTGGCAATCGAAATTCGGAGCTTAAAATAAACCAAACAAAATTGACAACTAACAAGATTTTTCTATAATCCTAAATCTAACTGAATTTATAGGAGGACACGCCATAAAACTCAATTCCCAGAAGCTTGAACGTTTTTGTTCCAAACTTTAATATCGTCTTTCCAAAACAATATATCAAAAACTTTAATTAATTCTAAAATAATTTCCTGTACAGCAACCTCAAAAAAAACTTAATAAAGATACATCCTAGAAGCGTTCCCATTAAAATTTTACTCGCTAATTCACACCAATCTACGAACCCTATAATTTTGATTACGCGTCTAAATTAAAAAGACTACGATGGGTTGGGCAGTGAGCGATCGAAATAGCCATCTTCTTGTGGGCGGATTATGCAGTAGCTCAATCAGGCGGGGAAAAAAACAAGTACCAATATAATACCGACCCTTCTCGCTACCGAATATTGCAACATATAAATCAATAAACAAAGAGCCATTAGTTGTCTGACAATTTCCTTTGGATAAATCACGATGTTGGCAAAAACCGGCCGTCTCATCTCAACTCTGATAATGAAGGAACGGGGATTATTTATGACAAACGATATTGGTACGATATTGTAAAATATTCTGTTGTTACTAAAAATATTCTCTACGTGTTTTTTTGAGCTACTTAATTTTAATGACGACACGGTTGGCGCAGTGGCGGAGCGATTGGCTGCTGCGCTGCGTGTCGCGGGTTCGATCCCAGCACGGAACAAATATTTGTATGGCCTACGGGTAGTTTTTCCGGGTCTGGCTGTTTGTGTATGTGAGTTTAAATGTTTGTAAACGCACCCACGATACAGGAGAAATTCCTAGTGTGGGGCAACGATTTCATTAAATATATATATATATATATATATACGAGTATATATAATGAATAAGTATTTTTTTACCATTCACTGTTAGTGTCAGTTGTTGTCACAATAAACCTAGGCCAAGATCTTTAAACGCCATCAAGACATATGACTTCTCTAAGACATTTTTCGTCTCTGTCCTGCACTAATAGTTTGACAGTTGTGCGACAGTGACTGAAATAACGCTAAGCCAAATTATGTGCTTAATAACGTTCATAGATCATAGATTTCAGTCATCCTGGCTACCGTGTAGACGTATAGTAGAAGAATCGGCAAGCCCGGTGAAGGCTAAAGATCACAATGGTCTTATTATTGGTGTCATATCTCATATTTTGTAAAATTACTAACTTTCTTTTGTATTCAAAGTCATTATGTTCTCTCCCTTAAAGATGTCACACGAAAGTAACTAATGATCAAACCATTGAATATTACCCACAACAATGACAAATGATTTTCAATCATCTTCAAAAACAAACATAATTACAATCCATTTTTAACATCCATACCGTAACAAAATAAAATTAACAACGTTTCAATACCGTAAAATTCTCGATGACCGAATCGCACAATCGATCAAGCAGTCCGTACGGGCTATATCTCGCGGTTACAGTGACGTATGGCCTCTCGATACGCCTGTGCCGCGTTATGGAAATCGAATGCAAATACGATGTGCTTCGGTTAATTTAGCTAAATAAATTGTTGCGAAATAACCTGAGAAGGTATTTCGGTATTGATCTCGTTAACGTTTATTCTCGGTAGCCAGGATGCGAGTGGGTGCAGAAAAAGTAAACAACTGTTATCTCGAAATCGTCAAGAGTGGTTTCCTTATTCACTTACAAATTTTGAATCCCACTTCAGGCAAAATGACGAAAGTCATGACAATTGTTAATATAATTCGGGACAATTTGGAACTTTTTAAACATAAAATATCACGGCTCGTAGTTTTCGAAGGGTTACACCTTAAGTACATCCACATTCCACGAAATTTGTTTAATTACCATGCAACGGGAGAATTCCTGTTGACATCAACCGATCAAGAATCCAAACTCATGACTAGGCTAGAAATTCCAGATTGAAAAGCCTAAAATCACTCTGCCCGACCCGGTAATCGAAGCCCAGGACCTTATGCTCAGCGGTAGCGCTCCCGACCACTAGGCCCACGAGGCAGTTGATACTTTTGAATAATTTTATTACACTATAAAGACGACACGATCGTTCCCAGCCAATATATCTCACTTATTTTTAACTCGATGCACAGAAGCTATACCGGTCTCGTATGATTTACCACTAGAAGATCAATTCCCTAATCGAATAACCCAAAGCATAACCCGTTTTGAAAATGAACTAACAGAGTTATGATCTCGGTACTATCACTAAATTACTTATAAATATTAATATATTCAAAGGGGAACTAATTAATAACCACGCAGCCAATTATCTGGGGCTTCAGTTAATCAATATTGTGGTGTCGGCCAATCCGTTGTCAAGACAAGAAGTTAACTAATTGGTACATAGTATATCTTTGAGGACTCTGTTATTATGACTCCCTTATTCGTGATTCGAAACGGGCTCGCTTGGTTTATTGCAGACAGTTTTGGGTTCCGTAAGTGTTTAGAATTTTGATTTGAATGATGGAGAAAAAAATTAAAATTGACATCCATTTTTAATATTATTTCTAGCCAAGATGTCCCCACAGCAGAAAAAAGAACTTCCCTGCTTTCTTTCTACTTCTCTTTATCCAGGATTATTTGGGATCAGTTTTAATCGTATGAGTCCGTTACATCCCCAGTTAAAATCGAAAACATATAAATGAACAAAAGATAAACAGTGACAAGCTGTCAGCCATACTCTTACAATTCATGCTGAATTGTTTAAAAAATAAAATAAATAAATAAATAATAGGTTTCATGTTATTATAGTGCCTTAACAACTTCTGATTGGTGATAATTTGAGTACGTCCCAACGACATGCAAGCTATTTGCATACTTTTCTGCAAGTTACTGTCATGTGTGTTGCTGGTTTAAGGATTCTGATGATTCAGACTCTTTACATTTAGATGTATAAAATCTTGGTATAAGTAACAAATCTAATCTAAGCGTGAAAAAAAAGCGTCTGTCTATCGGATGACGGCTCCTTATAAAAGGAGCGCAATTCAAGAAAGACTTTATCAATACATCTTCACTTAAAAACGTATCAATCTTAAACAGGTGCAGAACCCTTTAGCCCTTCTATCCTTTAACCGTTTCATTTCTAAATAGCAAGCGTCCATTAATTTAATATAGGCTATTAATTGACAATGTATGCATATTTATTGGCCTTGCCGCCATGATGTGCGATGTTGCTGTGTGCACAATTGTGTCTTTGCGTGTTTATAACTTGACGTAATAAGCTGCACTGCGGGCCATGATTTGTGGCCCAGAGTAAAGCTACTATATTAAGTTTACTGTTAGACTTTGTACAAAAGGTGATTTTAGCTGTTTATGAATGAATGCGGTGTATGAATGGTCATGGATTATGTGTTTGTGACTTAGTGCTTGTTTATAAGGACTGGTACTAACAATAACGGATGCAGTTCTAATTGACCATAAACTAAAAGTCACTTTAAATTAGAGAAATGTTATTTGTGTGTTGTTTTTCTGGCTTTTCAGGCTTTCATAAAGACATGGGTGTGATTTCCTCTTAGGTAAACACTTAGCTGCCTAGAAAGGCTTCGTTTGATCGGGAAAACTAATTCTAAGGTGGCACTCTAGTCTTTTTTAATAATAATATGGATAGTCAGACTGGGCTAATATATTGCTTGGAAAACAGTAAATCATTCATCCTTTACAATGTGTTATATTATTTGGTGTGTTAAAATGGCAGAAATAGTAAATACAAAATTTAGTGTATGTATCTTTAGATGTCTTTAAATACTGCAACCTGCGCCTGCGTGAGATAGTCAGCCAGGTCCCACGTTAGTGTGAATCCTCCCTAACCAGGCTATTTCATTAAGTCACCTCCGTGGAATAATTTAATCAGTACAGTCCACGGCAAAAGAACGATAAAGAATGATTGATAGTGTAGACGGTCCACAGATGCAATCTGCCGCTTGCCGGTCCCGCGTTATTTTTCTTTTTAAACATGAACGTTTAATCTCTGGAATGAATGGACTTGTTTATGTACGTGTATGGCGCATGGGGTAGGCAGAAACGAAGGTGGAACTAGTTTTGATCGATCTGCGGTAAAGCCAAAAGGGTTTTGACAGGAATGGATGTAAGTAATCTCCGAGTTACTGAAAGTACGTAGAGAAAATGTCTTTTGATTTTTGAGTGTGATAGGCGAGTTGAAGTCAGGGATTTTGTGGAGCCATGGAGTATTAATTTGCTATGGACAATTTACTCATTTATAAAAAATATATAAAATAGGCACTGTCCCACTGACTGCTGGGAAAAGGTACCATTTTATTTTAATTTCTTAGTTCTGTATTTTAAATTGAATTTACGTACTTATGTTTTTTTTTTTAATAATTTCTAAGTAAAAAATAAACCTTTTTAATGCAACAATAAGGTGTATAACGGTAGCCCAACAATAATTTAAACACAGCGCCTCCCAATAAATTAATATCATACGAACTCCATAATTACGACATCAAATTAAAAAAAAGATCCAATCAAGCGTGGGTGGCTGATAAGGGCTGTTTACTAAAAAAAATCAAGCAAAATTCCACCTTCGACTAACTGCGCTAAGGTTGGATTTTGGATAGCATTTTCGCATAAATAAATCATTTTAGGCACATTGAATGGCAGCCAAAGGTATTAACAAGTTCTTGAATATTCATTTTGAAGTTGTCGTGTGTTATCTGAAGGCGAGACATACTGCTTGTGGTATTATTAATTATTAGCTTTTTATAAATAGTGTTGGTGACAGAACTGGTCCCTGTACGAGTCTTACAAAATACAAAACAAAACGTAACATTGGAAGAATTTGTTTCAAATACCGTGTCTATGTTGCAGCGGCTAGACCAAACTGATACAAACACACTTAATTATCAACCTTTAAGGGATCAACTAAATATACCTACTGGTTACAGTTAAAAAGAAAGATCTGAAAATCAAAGATTGTAGAATGAATTGGTGAGACGGTAGTGGACGTAAGATCTATCCTTGAATTTGTATGTATTTTCTAGCAAATAAACATTTTTGATTTGATTTGATTTGATTTGATTTTGAGAGCTAAAGAGACTATAATACCAAATAGTTAATAAAACAGTTAGTAAGTTTTTAAGTAAAATGTCATTATTCCATCATGATAGTAAAAGAAGTAAAAAAAGGTTGTATGCACCTAATGTGACTCAAATAAGAATAAAAATATAGCAAACAAATGTAGAAAATATGCGTCATACAGCGGTAAAGCGATGGTAAGAGTAAATCAGTAGCTAAACCACCACAAATCCGGATGTAACGAAGTTCATGACGTGACCTTACCTGATCACATACTTATTCCAGATTATACAGTAGCAATTATATCAACAACACTTAAGTACATACTGCATAAGTAAATGTCGATCTACCGTGACAGAATACCATAACAATAGCCCATAATCACTGAATGACATTACAAGGAAAATCATCACCGTAATTGACACATCTGCAAAAGGTTTTTTTACACACAACGGACAACTGAAGCGGAAAATATTAGCTGCACGCATTTCTTTATACCATAAAAAAGCTATTCAAATCCAAGATGGCGCACGCGTCTGTGGTTGATTAATATGAATTATGATTGTTCGTTACAACATTGGGTCAATTATTTGTAAATCAAGTGTATTGTTGGCTGACAATTGTCACGCGATGTACGGTAGTTAACGTGTACAGTGTAGTTCAGAAAAAAATGCACCCGGATCGTTTGTGCAATTATAATGTAAAATGAAATGAGCACCTGATGATCGTATGGTGAAATTGTTTTGAACATCTGTTATTTGATCTGTTTTTTTTTGGCTTGGATTTTGCCGCGAGCATTTTATTGAAGGTTTTATAATTTTAATTTGATTAAGTTTTTGCTGTAGGTAAATAATATCACAACATCACGCCTACACTCCTAGAAGGGTTTGGCAGAAGTTTACTTATTGAACAACCACATTTTTGTCTGTTAAGTGTAAGTCCAATATAATATAATAATAATATAATAATGCTGGACAATCCACACAGCATCATCTAGCCCCAAGCTAAGCCGAGCTTGTGTTATGGGTACTAGATGACTGATATACTTAATACAATACATTACATAGATATATATTTTTTATTATATATAGCAAATACCCAGAACACCCGAAACAAATATTTGTAGATCGTACAAACATTCGTACAAACAAATGTAAAAGGGGTAGCCTCTGCCTCAAAGGCCTCTGCCTAACCCTTCAGGGAATACAGGCGTGATGTTATGTTTAGTATAAAATAAATAAAACATGTGACTCTAGAGACATTAGCTCCACACTCAAGAAGTAATATATAAATGAGATCCATTTATAACGACGGTACCCCAAGCGGTATCCAAACAGAAAACCACCGAGATTATAGAATCGCGATAAAACCCTTGCAATATATAAAACCAAGCGACTTTCCTATGACATCAAACGGGCCGATCCTACGAATACTCAGTTACTCATAAATCGGACCATTCTCATACATTCACCATCGAACCATAAACAATCCCATACAAACGTGTGGCCTCTTTCATTTTGTAAAACATTAAAATTTATATGTTAGTAATTCTTTGATTAAAACGATTTTACAATTGAACTATAAGTTTTGTGATGTTTTGACAAGATAATGCTGGGACGGATGTGTTCTCAAACATATGGATGTATCGTGTGACAGGGTAGGTGTTAAATAGTGTATGAAAGCTGATAAACAAGTTATACCTAATAATTAGTAGTCGTGATGGCCCAGTGATTTAGGCCTCGCCTCTTGTGTACGAGGTTATGGGTTCAAACCTGGGCAAGTACCAATGTGACTTTTTCCATTCATATGTACTTTCTAAGTTTATCTTGGACATCACTGACATTGGTGAAGGCAAACACCGTGAGGAAACTGATCGTGCCTTCTCTGTATGAGAAGAGGCCTTTGCCCTGCAGTGGGGCAGTAACAGGCTGGTACTACTACTACCTAATAATTACACTAGTTTGAAACATCCCAAAACAATGATAATGACTAAATATCATTTAAGGGGTATGAGGAACAGAGAGTAAAGCATCCTTCTGAGAAAAGAGACCCTGACGAAGAGAGTCTGGTGGGTGCCCGACGGTTGTTTTCGGGTTTTTGTATATTTATCATGCTCATCACTGCGGATAACTTTAATATCGAAAATCATATTTTTACGCCCAGCAGAAATAACAGAGCAATGCCAAATTCTTCTATAAATTGGCATCTTAACAACTTTCGAACTAATAAGTAGGTTTATATTTTAAAGTAACTATTAATCAAACTTTTATTTTTTTTCTCATTGATTATTTCTAAGAAAACGATAATAACCCGACCGATCGATTTACATCGATTTTTATGTAGATCAAAATCAATTAGCTGTAGAACCCGTCAGCTAACATCGTTTTCACAAACATATCCAAAGAAATGTGTCTATAAAAACACTCTTCTACACTTCTATGATACCGACGAATAAATAGAGATTCGACAAAATTATCGATAGCTAAGTCAGATTATCGATATTAATACTTTTGCTACCAAAGACTCTGAAACCGACTTCAGCCCCAGGGCTGAAGTCGGTTTCGCAGGTCACTCCACTTTATCGATTGGAGTAAGTACCTACTTATAAGCACTTAGTTCAATATTTACAAATTTATATAAGAACATGGAGTAACTTTTTACCCCTTTTAAAGCATAACATGTGCACGGTGGAGCGTGAAAGTTGAAATATTAAATAAGTCTATATGGAGTTCTAAACGCTAAAATAGCCGAATTTTGACAACTAGATGTCCACTAGTTCGATATATTTAGACAACGTAGGGTTGAATTTTTCTCTTTTTACATATTACACTGTCGGTACCAAAGTATCGATACTTCTTCCTCACAAACAACACCTCAATATGATAGAATTACGACATAAGTACAATATTTATTAAGACGTTTTACTCTAACGGTTCGATCCGAAGCTTGTTTTATATGCATACGGACAAACGATTGGTGATTGGACCCCAATTTCGAAGCTTTATAAAAAAAAACTGTACCAGTTTAAATTGTCAACTCGCTGCCTTGTTAATTACTTGAGTGTAGGCTCGGAGACGGCGAGATGAAAAAATATGTTATCTGTGTAATCCGTCAAAGATTATTAGAGGTGTGTCTTTTAGGGTCAATTTATACTAGCGCAGAGTCGAAGCGCATCGAAGCGTCTATGCAAAACTGAACATAGCAAATTCAACCTTAACTACACAGCGTAACGCACACATTACTTCTGAGATTTTAAAAAGACGAGCGCATTTTTCGGAATTTGCGCGTCTGCGCTTGAACAACGCTGATTGGTGCGCGCGCATTCTCGCGTATTCATGCGCCCACTAGCGAACCTACGCGTCATCAGTCGAAAATTAGCCTGCGTCGGTGTTGATGCCCATTACTACACGTAAAAGAATGCGCGCGTAATCTGGCGAATACGCGCGCATTCGGGCGACTTTGCTTTAGTTTTAAGGAATTTGACGCTTCGATGCGCTTCGACTCTGCGCTAGTATAATTTGACCCTTAAAGTACTTTTAGGTGAAACAGATAGGTGTATATTTTGAAATAGACACGTTTGTGTCGATATCTGTAGGCGTATAAATACTTACTGTATTAAAAATTGAAATTAAAGTATTTAAATGTGTGCACTAATTGAGAAATCCGTTACTAAATTGAATAAGCAACTTAACTTTTTGCGCTGATGACTTGGAACAACTATGGCCCATTACTATCTAATTTGCAGGCGTGGTGATCATGGCGAAAATTACATTTTTAATTTAATTTAATAGATGGAGTCCCCGTTTAAACGTATTAAAAAATCCTATTAAATAAAAACATTTATCACTTATTTAACATCGTAATTTCTGACGCCCCTGTCTCTTGGTCTGTAATATATTCATTTGAAATGGACGGCGGACGTCAAAGTGGACAGATATAGACATAAACTGGTCGTCATATAACGCCCAGATTTCATTATTCGAAAGTCTTCGGTAACCAATAAAATTCATTAAACCGACTTCCTGTTAAAACAAGTGGAATTATGGTTTTGATACTTGTGTATTATGTGGGCCTAATTATGTTGCTCGGAATGTTACTCTCGCCAAACCAATGCGGCTTGTTTTCATTTCAATTAACTAAATCATATTTTTTTTACCGTTCCATTTTTGATTGTTGATGTGTCAGGTTATAATTAAATGATTAAGCTTTTATCATTAGGATACCGTAAGAAAATTTTAAAATAGGAACATTTTATGTATCAGCTACAGATACTTGTTACCAGAAGCGCTCATGCTGTTAATTTCAAATTTGGAATACTTATAAGTATTGCGTGTCCTTACATAGTAAGCAAAAGAATGAAACAAATTGTATTTTTATTGCAACTGGAGCCTAAAAGGGGGTTACAATTTTAAACACAGAACTAGGTCAAATACGCTAATGAGTTATTGTGTAAAAAGTCTTAATTACATTACAAATCAATTTTTTATGGTCACTGATACAGTGTTTTACTCAAAACACAAATGTTTGTGAAAATAGCGTACAGCCATGTATCCAAAATTTCGAAGTTCGCAAAATAATCTTATAATATGTAAGGCAAAATAAAGTAATGGCTTTACGGGCAAAGTTTATTAGTGTTCATCAAAAACCCTTTCCTTAATCCTTTAAAAACTCTTACTATTCAAGGTACGGAATCCCCGATTCCAACTTGTTTTTTCTCTTTTTTTAATATCTTCTCTCCCTAGTAATATTTCGTTAGTATCTTTATTATAAACAAGAATGTGTCACTTTTTACGCAAACGTATCAAAATGTTTCGAATTGTCTTTTTGCTCTAGAAAGAAGCTACCCTCGAAGGGGACAAGCGCCTGCGCTGACCGGTACCTACGAACAAAGCGGTATAAACGCACCACATAAAAAAAAGAAAACGCAGAAATGACTACTATCGAAATGTCTTTCACTATCTAACCGGTAATTGCACACGAAGACCGTTTTTAACCGATTTTTAAAACCCTTATTAGGGCAGGTGCATACGACAGGCGCGCACACGCACCGGCCACCAATAACATTTTTAATGAGATTATAAAAGCAATATGGTATCGTAAAAGCGTGTTTCAATTTATTCCGGATAAATATATTTTATTCGACAATAACATATTATGTTGTATTGTTAGAATAATTTATTAGGTCTTACACAGGATGCCTGGTAGTTAAAAAATGTCTTAAAAAAATTAACAGCTTCATTTGATACAGTTCAGCAACATTTTTATGACAGATATTAATCCTTGTTCTTCTGAATTATTTAATTTGATTAACTAAATTGATTTAAAAACCTGACGGTCACCTAGATCCGTTTGTTGACCAGTTCTGCCATTGTATATGTTCTAAGATATATTGCAGTTGTTAAAAGTATATAGTTTCGAGTTTTTTTTTACATCTATCTGATTCGATTAATCTAGATTTTCTCTCATATTTTGCGTCCACGGTTAATATACCTTTTTATTTAACATACAACTGTCAGGACACTGTCTTGAAAATATTTTCAAATTTAATATCACTGTTAAAAATATATAAAACTTAATTAAGTAAGTTGTGTGTTGTAATTAAAAACACATAATAAAATGTATATTTTTTATAAAATAAAAATAACAATAGCGAGGAAAATAAAATTGTAACAAGATATTTTTTTAAATTTATAATACGATTCACTGACTTCGTTTTATATTTTTATTCTAGTATTGTAAAAATCTCTACCAATCGTAAATGAAGGAAAATATCTAAGATTGTCTATCAGTATCAGCTGCTTCCATACCCATGTCGTAAATCGTCTAAGGATCGACTAGAGGCAGCACGCAATGAATTTGCCACCTGCCTCTGTTGCGTCTTTATGGCACTGGCATACCCTGTTTCGGTGATTGCCTTTGTTGACAGACGTGTAGTAACTTATAAAATAAAAAGTGCCTGGATCGCCGACCTTCGCTCGGATAAAACGACGTTTCCTAAAAATGAAACCTAGCTAGATCGATTTTTCACCCCCGAAACCCCCTGGTTTCGGGGGTGAAAAATGAAAAGGTGAAAAATCGATCTACATACTAAATTTCATGAAATTCTTTTGAGCCGTTTCCGAGATTCAGATTATATATAATTATGTTCATACATACATACATTTAAAGGTATTAGATAATACTAGCCTGTTTCTGTTCCATGGCTAAGGCCTCTTCTCATATAGAGGGACGACCAATATCAATACGCTTTCTCAAGGCGAGCTAGCAATTTCAGACGTCTTCATCATCATCATCCTCCTGCCTTTAACCCAATTTATTTGGGGAAGGCACACATGTCCTCTACTTTAAACCATCTCTTTTTGCCGTCATCTCAAAATATCACCTCCTTTTTAACCATATCATCTTTCTAGTCCAAGTGTATTCAACAATCAAAAACCACAATTTTGAATTAATTAAACGTATTTCCTATAAAACAAGTGTACAATGGCTGACCAAGTGTCAGACGGTGGTGGTACTGAGTTACTGACAAACGCAAATCACATTCTGATTTGAGACAAGCACCAATCTTATTGGCTCCTTGTTACTCAAATTGTGTGGTCCAAGTATTAAGTTTTTGCCGCAAGAATCGCTACAGCTCTCAGACCGCAATACTTGGTATGAAAAATGTTTTTTTGCAGAAAGACGTATATAAATTATCAATGAAAATTAAATTACTAAGCTGCAATTGTTGTGTAATATTCGTTTTGTTTAAGTAGCCTTGATGTAACCCATCCTTACCTTACCAAAATCTCATATTAAAGAAAGAAGGGAAATGAAAAATAAAACATTTTAATTCCTATCAACATTGCAGTTACAGTAATGGGCAACCATCCAAACAACACCAACTAGTATAAGCAACGTCAAAGTTTATCAAACTATAAAAATACATACAAAAAAATTGTAATCAGTCTGTTCTTACAATAAAATCTTACAAAATAGGTCATGTTTTGACGTATATGATATTAGTTATCTGTCGCAAAACAATAAATGAATGCGAAACGCACCAATAACTCGCTTCTGAACCATCAAATGGACCACATTTCACCGCTTTGTGCGGCAACCAATTGTAAGGACGCAACACCGTGACAGACAAACAGACAGACTGACAACAAACAAATAACGAACCTCTAACGAGTGGAAAAGTGTCAAGCGCACGCGCAGATGACCACTGGTTGTAAGGAAGGGCCGTTTTACCCAACTGTGGTAAAGAAAGGGTTTAATGTTTTTGGCAGAAGACAAGGAAATGTCTAATTGAAATCTAAGGATTTAATGTTTTAATATCCGATTCGTTCGTGGCAAGTTAGAAAGAAAAATCATAGATTTCTTTGTATACCGTTATCCCCTTACTTAAGATTTACCATATATTTTTCGAAGTTTCAGGCTTTGTACAGCCTGAAACTTTACTAAAGAGGTCAAGATTTACCACTTTCTTCCAGTACCAAGAAGAGCTTGATTTTTGATTTGATTACACTTTTTTTTGTTTATGCTCAAAAACTGTTTCTAAATTCTCCACGTCTGTTTCTGTATAACACACCCAACCAATGAGGCGACAATCTCAAAGTTTTTTAGTTAAAAAGGTGATGTCGGTTATGGCTGGTCGGCTGTCGAGATATTCGTGTATAAGCCGTGACAGGTGACACGAGTTGCCGATGCTCTGACGATATAACACACCTTGAGAACATAATATATTTAATGTGAGGGTTTCTTCTATTGAAACCTTCTACCTTTAACTGTTAAATTCTCTAATGTGCACGTCTTTTACATCGTCCTCACATTGCTAATTTGAACATAAATGATGTAACTAAATATTTGTAACAAAATCATGACTTAAAAAGAGCGGCCGTTCTTCTCCATGGGACTCACGCTTTGGAATGGGGGACTACCTTCATTTTTCCGATTCTTCGACAATTCAAAAGTACCTGTAATTGTTTTATTTGAAAATGTTTGACTTTGACTTTGACCCTAGATTTAATCAAAAATAAAAATCAAATTGGAAAACCTAGCACCTCAAACAATTTCATACAACAAGAATATAAACAAAATCCTGAAAGGCCCATACATAAGATCTTATAACTAGCCCATAAAATATACCTACCAAACTCCCGGCTATTGTGTATCACTCGATTCCATCAAGCTATTGTGAAGGCTGCATTATTATTTAGCTTTCCTATACTTAACTAGCCTTCCATACCGTCCAGTTTAATTCAGCGGCTCAGCGCTGTGACAGCTGAAAAGATCCATTTTACGAGGTAGAATGGCCGATCGATCAAAGACGAACGAATAATGGATGGTCTAACAATTTTCTTTAGTTGCAGATGTTCAAATACGCAGTTAATCTAGATTTTTGATACAAATAAATGGACTGGGAATCTAATTTAATTCGGACCTATTAAATAAATTAATGTTAATCGGTTCGTAATTATCTGTTTATTGATATTGGGAATGATTAAGGCGAATTAGTTTTTTAAATGGATATTATGGACTTTTTATGGAAATTGATTTAAAATTTGATGGATAATTTATTTCTTTTTTGTATTTTTGCTATGGGTCGTGTTCTACGTAATAATTATAAATATATTATTATTATATAATTCAGTAAAATTATCTTATTTAAAATAATTTACAATGCAATTTAAATCAGGGCTGTCACACAAATGCATTTTTTTTAAGAAAACCTTTGATACAATTATTCAAACTGGGGTCGTAGAATAACGTTTTAACAGACATCCAAAATTCATTTTCCCATGAGTTCACGAACCGTATCGTAAGCAAAAGACGTTGCCGAAGACGCCACGAGCATCAGACCGTGGACATATGGTTCACACGATCGTATGTGAACCTATAACACACTACCGTGTCAGAAGGACGTAAGTATGCGGTATCAAAAACCGAATTTGGAAATAAAAACTATGCAGGTACTTAGTAGATTTATTTATTATTTAAAGAAAAAAAGGAGTTTTTTTTGGAATTCCGTCAAAATTTAAATTTTATGCTACATTGAATACTGTTTCTTTATTGTTACGGAATTTAAGGATTTTTATTTCAGAATCACAGCAGAGGAACTTACGCCCTTCTGTATAACAACCGGATTTATTTACGTCCGAACACTACCCGAGTCTTTTGTTTACGAACGCAAGTATGATTTTATTACAAGATCTCTATCTAAAATCACATTAATTACTGTGTTGTTTTCACGAAAATTCAAGTATTAGTATAATAAAGTTTCAGGGTTACAATATAAAAAATAGATATATGTAAAACTGCTTATTTAACAAAAACAAAAATATTATAACGCATGTTTTTGAACATAATTTAGTTTTTGTTGACATACTTTAAATCGGAGATACCAATAACAAAAAAAAAAATACACGTTATAAAAATTGGCCAATCCATAATAATTTATCCGATTGCCTTTAATGATTTCAGCATTGTCTCATATCATCGATACATCACTGCGTGCGTCACAGTCGATGGCTGTAGGAGTTCCCACGTTGACCTGCAATTTATTGGCCCTTACTTAACTGTAACTACCTGTGACCGCAGGTGCGTCTTAAGAAAATAAGGGATGTAGATCACATGAGTTGTTTTTTTTTTATTGTGATGTACGGTTTTAAAAGATGATTTGATGTCTCTTGTATGTCTGGATTTCTTATTTTGTGTGTTTTAGGACGAACTGATATTATAAGTCTGTGATTAATAATGATCAGTATAATTGTAATTATATTTTTTTTTATAATAATGTATCAATAAAGGACTAATTATGATAGTACCTACATAATTAGATCTTGTCAGCTATATTTTTAATACTTTATGGCAATTAATTTACATAATTCTTCATTAGTGCTGAACAATTTTTGTGCAAAAGAATTTAAAATTTACATTAAGTATTTTTTATTGCTTTAACAACAAAACTTATAAACCTCATACATTTTTGTAAAAATCACACAAAAAAATCCATGATCCATTTTTATTACAGTGAGCTACTTTCTTACCCTCACACAGTTCGCGACAGCCCTGTGCCCAGTGACCGTATACTCTTGTGTGATTTTCTTAAGTCGCGGACACATGAGGTCATAGTTAAATAAGTAAAAACTTAAGGTGGGGCGTTATGGGAACTGAACACGGTAACCCCACAGTATAATGTAAGGCTTTACCGAACCGTGGTATAGCACTTTGGTATATTATCATCACTTAGAACCATACTTAAATACTTCAAAGAATCAAGAGTGGTTTTTGGTGTAATCGTAATTAGAATGTATAATTTATTGTGTGATTGCTTTTATTTTGATGATTGAACAATAATGAGTACATGAGCCTCTAAAGACACAGGAATTGACCTGAATTATTGACTTGGGGCCGCGGTTCACCACGAAGGAGAAGGCGGAACGATTTGGATATATTCCATAAGAGTTGGAAAGAAGTAACACAGAATTGTGAGCGCTTGTGTGTGGGGTGATTCGGGTTGGTAACTATAAGATAATAATGAGACGAGTAATTAATAAGGATTCGATAAGCTTTGTTTTGCATTTCGCCATCAGAAACTAAAATAAACCACTCTGTTGAAATATTGTGATTATTATTAAGTTGTGATAATTTTATAGTCATCACAATATTGACCATACCATTTAAAAAATAACACCATCTTGTAACAAAGTGGTTTATTTTTGTAAATGTTGTGATAACTTAATATTCATCACAATATTTACCATAGCTATGCTTTGTCTACGGCCATTGCTTTGTCTTGAGCAAATTATATGGTCTTTTGAAACCATTGTTGAATAACTAACACCCCTTACGTTTCCTTAAGCTTACATTTTATGAATGTGGAATAAACTAATAACCAGTGTAACCCTTAGATTACGATATACGATTAAGCTACGTTTATTAGTAACGGGATTTTAGTTTAGACCCCACCATACTCTCAACTACTTTTCTACAATAAATAGAAGTTAATTAAAAAAAACTCTTTTTAGTTTATATTAAGTGAGAAAATATCTTTAAAATAAAACATTAAATAATTGGATAAAGTTGCTCATTTCTCACGATTTTACTAAAATTTTACTATTGCGTTCTTACAATAGCAAATAATAACTCATTGTGCATAATGTGTAATACACCATTGAATCATCACGGAACTGTCTTAGATGGTACCACAATACCTACATTGCATGCAAGCTACATAACTCAAGAAAAAAAACCTAGCAATTAAATCCACCACTGACTTACAGCGTGATGAAAAAGGATGCGTTTATGTGAATTATCATAAGAAAAACTGTAATGGACCTTATTGTTTAGATCTCAAGGATAAAACGATTTTTTTTTATTGGATTTCGAAATCACATGCTTTGCAATCGATGTAGGTTTCCATAATTGTGGTAACAATGGTGGCTACTTGCTTGTGGATGTGTTACGAGCATTGATCATAGCTATAAATATTATTAGATTAGCAGAGCCTTACTCGTATACTCGTATATATACTTATATCCTGTGATATTTGCTGTGGTGAATTAGGAAAAACTAAAGTCCAGCTGTAAAATTGTAATAATAACAAATTTATGTCAGTTCCAGACTGTGATCTAGATTAAAACTTAAACTCAAAATTAAAATATTAAAATAATATATTTTATATTACTTTAATTTTTAAGCTACAAGTAAATTTTGGAAGAAAATAAAATTAATATGATTTTATTGTATTTACTTATCTACTGTCATACTGTCGCCGATTTTAAGGTTTGTAGGTAGACATTTATGTGTAGGTATGTCCTTCGAAATACTGAAAACCTGTCCAATTCGGACTTCGACGCAAACAATACCATTTGACGTCAACAAAAACAAAAAATATGTTAATTAATGTAAACAGCTCCATTGTTGGGATAATATATAAATTATGATATCAGTAACATTATATCACTAGTTTATACCAAGACAGTATTTATTCGCCTTAAAATGATATTAAACGTGATTCTAGCAACTTAATCACTGAGAAAATCAAGCATAATAATATATTTTAATATCAATGGTCTTTATTTTACTAAGTACATTAATTGTTTTAATAATAATATTAAAAAAATGCTGACATTCAGTATTTTAAAGACTAAAAAAATGACAGTAACAGATTCATTTCAATAGACGTTTTTTAAGAAGGCAG
The DNA here is from genome assembly GCA_905147745.2 of Phlogophora meticulosa. NCBI lineage: Eukaryota > Metazoa > Arthropoda > Insecta > Lepidoptera > Noctuidae > Phlogophora > Phlogophora meticulosa. The sequence continues at coordinate 4,256,633 of LR990525.1, forward strand.
TTTTAATTTACTTTTAGTTATAACTTGTGTTTAACGCCTCCATCTGCAAGTGTTTTTTATTTTTATTTTTGTGAGTACAGTTTGACAAGCGTTTTCTTGAGTCTCTTATTTTGATTCTCCACATGATGATGACGATTTGACTGCCACGCCATAAAAACAATAGAAAAACCATTGTTAACGTGCGCTTACTCGTAGTCTAGCACTTTAGGTGTTAAATGGTGTCCGCCATCTTGTTTTTCTCTTTCAAAGTGCATAAAATGTCACTCAGGGTTTAAGACGATTTTTTACAATACTGGAATCATACAGTCGAGTAAAAAAAACATCATAAGTCAATATCATGCATACAGCTAGAACAGGTTTTTAATCAAGTCTGAGGTTTGATTATTAACTTCTAATAAACAGTTAAAAGTTTCGAACATAGATTGCGCTAATACACACTTTTGATCAACTGTGGTACTTATACTTATTTAGTTATTTTAGTAAGGTTTACCAAATGAATGTTAATTGCCATTGCGGATCGAAGGACCACTTTAGCTTCACACTAATGGAGGCGTCAGACGTCTATTTGTCTTTTTTTATTGTACCACAATAAACACTACTAAACGAAACGCAAACTCATAGGCCAAATACCATGAATTAGCACTAATTCTTTAGCGAAATCGAACGTGCAATCATATAAAAAATGGAGTGATTTTCATGCAGTGAATCAACGCAACCTCCGACCTATTCCCACGGGTATGGTCCGGTGGGCATGGCTTCTACGGACCAACGCACACACGCACAGAATGGAGCTGTGTGTGAACTTAGTAACATAAGAACATAACAAAGGATGGGTATGTAAGTACTGATCTGGGTATACAATTATATCTAAGAATTTGGTAAAGCACTTAGAAAACGGCGACAAAATCAAGACAGAAAAATTTTTGAGCGGCCACAAAATAATTTAAAAGTTTCCACACTTATGTTGTACGAACCGATTTTAACCAAAATAACAGTCATTAGTTCAGTTAAACTGTTCGAAGGCTTTTTTGGATCATTTAAATTAAATATTAAATTATTGGAAACTCGTTAAGATGCTACTCTTTACGACTTTTCAACCACCAAAGATTTTTTTTGTCCTCAGACGCACGGCACTCAAATATTCTTGCTTGAGTTTTCTTCCTAGACTTTTTCCAACTATATTGAGGTCAGCTGCATGTCTAATACGATACCCATAGGTAACTCTGGTTGTCAGACTTTCGGGCTTCAGACTACTCGTAAAAACTGTCGAAGACGAATGGCTTTGCGTGGCTTGGAAGAGTCCCAATACGTAGTACACCAACCCACGGGCCGATCTCGCTCTCCGGAGCGACAAGCACAGGGGCTCCTGCCCCTGTGCTTCGGTAAGCATGTATTTTTTTTATTATTAGAAGATTTGTTTGTATGGAAAAGAAAAAGTCTTACCTTTATATGCGTCATTCGATGATAGTAAAGGTTGGAACTGGCGGTGAATCTCTTCCCGCAATGTTGGCACTGATGAGGTTTCTCTCCAGAGTGGATTCTTCTGTGGGTATTCAGGCTGCTAGATGTACTGAAGCCTTTGTTGCAGACCATACAGACGTGGGGCTTTTCACCTAAAATTATAGGAAATATTAAGCACGTTTGGATCCACCTATGATATTCTAAAACTACAATTAAGTTACTGGTAAAATTTCCTACGTATTAAGTTTCAAAGTGGTAATTGTAAAAAAAATTATATCTTTATATTAAAATGTTCATAAATTATATATTAAGGACTCCATACCAAAATGGTGAGGTAGGAACCTATCATGCAACTTTGACTGTCGGTCTATTACAGCTTCTGATTTAAATATTTTTATACTAAAGTACGAAACCCTGAATGCGCAAATCCGACACACTTTTGGCCGGTATTTTACAATGAATTTGGAATGAACTTATTTTGCGTAGCAATATATCAATAAATATATCAATCAATAACAAAGTGTCTCAAGGCAGCTTGTTAATTTCAAGCCCATTGACAATAATACCGGCAGACTAAAAAGGCTGACATGTAGAGACGTAGGCATTATTTCTCAAATAGCAAAAAGTTGCAAAAAGCTCTCTAAACGAAGCTATAAATAAAATGTAGATGTAATAAAAGTCTATAATATCTAGATATTGTTTATGTAACCAGAAATGACATGCCAGTATATTACAGTAGTCGATTTGTACGTTAAAATTTTATTTACGATGTATCCATACAGATTTGATTATTTTAATTAAGGATCGCAGTAATTTATGGACAAATTTTATTAATTTATTCGTTGTGTTAACAAGCTTTCGTACGGGGTTTTGCTTGATGCAGCCAACAATTAATCAGTTCTCATAAAAATAAGTCTTTTCATATCTTGTTATTTTAATTCCAAAGAAAATCACTTTTGCAACATTATAGATACTCATCATACTCCTGCCCTTATTCCTAATTATTTGAGATCGATGCAACATGTCTTCTTCTTCCATACTTCTCTATTAATCTATATTTTGGTACTCTTTCTCTTTCTAGCTATATCATCTACTGCACAATCCATCCATCTTTGATTTACTACTTGCCCCAGCCATCTACATTTATACTCAAAACTTTCCTAACAAGATTTTCCTCATTCCTTCGCATCACATGACAACCAATTTCCACCCAATTTTTCAATCAATGTTGCCAATTTTTGCTATATTTCACTAGTAAAATTAATTATTCCAATATTTATGAACGTAATTGATTGACGTTCATAAATATTGGAATAATTAACTAACTAATGTCTTGGACCCATTTAATTAGATTTGGAGCAAATAAAATCATCAAATTTTAAAATGTTTTGCGAATTAATAACAGCTGTAAAGTAGAAACGAACAACTTGTTATTTCTATGGCATCTGATATATTATGGATTGATGTGAGAAAACTCTATTTTAAAATACAAATTCAATATATCTGACATGTAGTACTTAGATAAACAAATATATTTCAGTTTTTTTTTTTCTAATTCATGAATCCCCATAATTGGGAGATCTCTTACCAGTGTGTGTTCTCATATGACGTTTCAATAGCGAAGGTCTGTCGAAGGCTTTTCCGCAGACTTCACAAGGTAGCAACGCTCTTTCAGACTTGGCTGGTCTTCTTTGGATTTTTGGAGTCATATCCAGGAGTTCGTTTGATGAACCGGCTGATGATGACGTGAGGGAGTCTCCTGACACAGATTTGTGCTCATCTTCTGCACCTGAAGGAGGGGAAATAGGAAGAAGTACCCTAGAGAGGAGGGATGTGGATAGGTCTAGAGGTGAATCTGTGGAAGATAAGATGTTAATTAGTGGAAATCAGACAAAAAACAATAAAGGTTCATAACTCATTCATTTAGTACGGTAGGACGCACGTCAGTCGAACCTAAACCAGTATTAGCTGACCTCTTATTCTACTTAAACTTCGTACTACGTTAGGCCAGTTCAAGGTTTAAGTGCTACCGCTAATGTGCAGCCTACTGTATCTACACATTCATTTTTAAAAGATGCACTATATCAATGGCTTCAAAGCTATTAAAACTCACGATCTCTCAATCGGCCGTCAATACTTTAACTATTGGATTGGAACAAAAAGAATAACGCACCAACACTTTCTTCAAACCATCTTTATCGACACACATCAGTTAAATTGAAAATTATTCCATCGCACAGACAGACACGATCGCCGCTTTATTTATAGAGCTATATTTTTCTCACGAAGGGTGTAGGCATTAAACAGGTTGATACGTCGACAACAATCAATTTTATAGATATCACTCAATCAGACTTCATTATCAAATATTAAAATAAATTATTTTTTATGCTAACAAGCAACAAATCTTCAAAACTTGGCTTCCTTAAGACATTCACGTCATAATTCATAAATTCCTCTCATCTACACACAACATCATAATTATCATTCTTCAAAATTGAATATTTTCTCTTTATTGATATTAGTTTCTAGAAAAACTATCGTCGATAAAATTCCGAACGAATTTTACGGTGATTAGACGGCCAGTGGGCGCGTTTTATAATTCAGATCAAATGTTTTTATATAATTCCAATCAAGCAAAAATTTTTAATGAACCGATTTTATTGACAACCGTAAATTTCGCTATGGATCTTTGGACAGCTTATGTTTATTGGGACCAGTCTTTAAATTTCTTTGATACGATATAATTGGCGTCCCCAATTCCGACTTTTACTATTGAAGGTTGATCTTCAGTTGTTCGCATTGAAGTTTCCGCAAAATTATAATGGAATGGATCGCAATAAATCTCGAATAGTGACGTCGAATGGCATGGATTAATTAGCGGCGCGTTTGTGTTCTAGATCAAGGATAGGTTGTTTCTTTATCCGTTGTAAGGGTAGGTGTATTTCAAGATGGGAGGATAGAAAATGCTAGATATGGAGCGGCGACCGGACAGATGGGGGGACGATAATATCTCTCGCTAGTCGACTGTCTACGCTTCGTTTTGCCTACTTTATTTACGTAGTGAAGTTACAGCCTTATAGGATTTTAATTTATTTATTCAATTACGCGGTCTGCGATAGAAAATTGTGTTTTTTTTTATAGAATACGATAAGGTGTGAATACAAAACGAGGTCTCTAGACTTGTAGATAAGTGAACTGGGTTTAGTTCAGTTTCAATATAAGCTGGCCTCGTTATCTATCAAATATCCACCCTAGCCCAGTTACCTTAAAGGTCAGTGTGCTTACCTTTGACGTGCAGTTGACTGTACATTTTAGAACGCAATTTACCAAATCTATTTATAGCTGTTTTTTTAATATAAAATTGATATTATTCCAACAAAGGGATTAATTATCTTGTTTTTAGTAATCAACTATAAGATCGTTACTTCAAAATAAAAATTGGGGCTAACATAATTGTTTTATGTGAAAAATATTCAGGTGAAGTTTATTTTCGTATGAAACTCGTATTATACATAACATTAATATTACAGGGTAGCAACGCGACCCAAATTATCACCTTTAAAAACTGCAAAAATCACACAAATATAAGTCGAAGATTTTATTTAGATCACTGTTCACAATACGGTCTTGTGCGATCTGATCAATATAGGGACAAACGAAGCCGCCGCGTTATCAAACTGTGTGTAACTTAACTGGTCTAAGGCAGCGTTCATATTGGGAACATTCGTGGAATGGTATTTCTGTAATAACTGTGAAATGTCAAATAATGTGGGGGATTGTTAACGGAAAGTAGAATTGCCAGTCGTGAAAATTATTTTCTCATGGTAGTAATTTATTTTGCAGCAGAAAACGTAAGAAAATAATAATATATAAAAAAAAAAACTTTATTTCGAATATAGAAAATCTAATGTATGTTAGTAACAAATATAAATAGAAAAGATAGATTGTTTTTAGTTAAAAATAAGCTTATAATTTAAATTACCATCATCGACAGCAAATTTCTATGTACAATAATTTTCCCTGCCTCCAAATTTATTTATTGGGAGGTTAGTAGTAGGTTGTTCTTAGATACGGAATTATCACAAATACCTATTACATTTATTGTTTTCACTTCACTACAATTATACATGTATAAGTTTGGTTTTAACATAAATGTACATAATATATTGAACGGCCTATAAACTTGTAGAAATTTAGTATACCAGTAAGACTTTATTTATCAAACTTTATTCTAAACTATCATGGTGTAAAAAACAGCGCCACAGATAGACAAATTGGCAACTAACTTCACACATCAACAATTTTCAGTACTAAACAACAATAGTATTCTATTAAAATCTATAAATAAACAGACAAGAATTTTACAGCCCAATCGAAAAAAGTACCTACCATTAAAGGTGTAAAATCATCCATAATAATAATTGTATGACACAAATACGCCAACATTGGCCATACAACTTAACCCCCAAATACCGCGTAACTTTTACGAAAGCAACTTATTTCAGCACAAATGTGCACAGCTTAACTATAAAAAAGCGATCAGGAGTGCCGACTACCGAACCGCGACGCGATCCAAGTAGGAATTCTCTTTGATGTGCCGACTGTGGAATAATGTCGCGATATCGTGTTTGTGTGTGTGTGTGTTTTATGGAATAGCGGTGCAAGCAAGCTTTTTAAACTATCGACGTTTTTATCAATTCAAACGTCAAATTTGACATAAAATGACATGATGACTAGAGTTCTTTTTCTTTTTGTCGAATTGTAAGGAAGTTATCGTCGCTTGAAAGTTGATAGTTATAATTTTATGAAGGTTATATTATATACAGTTTATATTATTTTGTTTTGTGTTGTTGAAAATGGCACACAGTTTAAAATTACTTTTTTTTCCAATCGGGTATTCGGGTTGATTCAAGATTGAACTACGTTTGCCGAGGTCAATCTGAAATGGATGACCGTTCGTTACATACATATATTAACTCCTCCGTGCTTCGGAAAGCACGTATACGCCGTTTGTCCCCGCTGTCATTTGTAGATCTTTGACAATCGTTACGGGTAGTCAGAAGCCCGAAAGTCTGACAACCAGTCTTACGAAGGGGTATCGTGTTGCCCAGTAACTAGGTTGTGGAGGTCAGATAGGCAGTCACTCCATTTAAAATACTGGTATTCAGCTGTATCCGATTAGACTAGAACCTAACCCCAACATTGTTGAGAAAATGCTAGGCAGATGATAATTCAAGTAAACTTATTAAACATTTTGTGTCAAAGCAACCTTTTATACCATTCCATTTTCCAATTACTTGTTTATCTGTGATATCACACTTCAAATTGACATTTGGCAATAAGTGCCCAACACATCGATACAACTCTAATTTTATTACATAAAATAAAATGTATTCGTAAAATCTAACGAGACGCGTTAATTTACAATCGTGTGAATATAACCACTTAAATGTATTAGTACTGTTTTATAATTAAGTTAGAACTGAGCATTTCACTTTGACGCGTTTCTGTGAAGATTGCTGATAGATATAAAACGTATGCATATTGATTTATGAGGTTGATACTTCGCACGGTTGGACCGTCAGTCAGTGGGGCGACGACCTAAACATCTATGCGTATTATTAGATACAAGTGTGGACTAACGGGTTTGCGAATTGCAGTTCATAATAAAGCACAGTTTATAAACTTATGGGAGATAGAAACAAAGACCTGAAAAAGTCAGATTAAAAAATAAAGAAACCAAATGTCAAAAGAAACAAAAGAGTCATGAGCAACAACAGGTTAACACAACAACAGCTTATAAATCTAACAATTTTAATTTTATAATTATGAATTTACCGATTTTTTCGGATTGGAGATTTTACAAAATAACAATTTTATTGATATTATAATTTATTCATTGACGCAGTTAAAACATGTTGATATAACACTGCAAATAAACGGAGCGACCTGTATGTGCAGACCACCAGATGCGCCAAAACTTAACAGTCACGAGAAAAATCTATTAAAATTCATGAAATCCATTATGAGTTCGAACGAATTAATATCTAAATCGAGTTCCTGCAATAATAAGCTAGTGCAGTATCGATAATAACGAGCTGTATGAACATTTTATTCATAAAATACGATATCAGACGTTTTATTATTGAATAATATTGCTTAGATGTAATTTGTAGCAAATAGGGTTTTATATAAAGACGTGAACGCTTGGTTTATGGATTATAGAAAGATAGTTGCAATTACCTTAATGGGGTGGCCATGATTATAGTGTTTTTGCACACTTCATTCATCGTGAGTTTGGTAGTTTTTTTTATGCGTCGCTTGTGAATTCCTCTTAACACTCTTAATTCTTGAGGTAAATGAAAAAGTAGTTATTTTTCTCAGTACATAAAATACTACTACAATGGTAGTATTTGGCATACTTATAAATAATACCATAAAAATAAAAAATAAACATATAGTTAGTACCTATTCTAAGAATATCAACGTAAAACACAAGCCGTGAAAATACAAAAGTTGTCTTATACCTACTTGTTCATGGTCATAGACTCCTATATTTTTATTTAAATACCTTTTAGATGATTTTATTATTTTCAGCTCTAGCCTAATATTGTTCACTACAGTATAATGAACAGAAAGGTGCCAGAAAACACCGAATTCATTTTATTTTTCCCCCACATCATGGTAAGCCTACATAAATTAACGAGTATGCTTAATCTGAGTGAGTCCACCATAACATAGGACTAAGTACAAAATTGAGTCCTCCATCATAAAATACGTATTACGAAATGCAATTATATTTTACTATTTATCGATTTGATAACATTATCATATCTGTATCGGCAGTTCAGTTTAATGCGAGTTTAATGGGAAACTATAATAATTACCATAATTATAAACTTAGAAGCATTACCATTGAAGGGTTAATCTAGATAATGTAGGTAGCTGTTTATATTACAAAAGGGATAAAAATTAACTAGGGCCGGTTTCACCACTGCTTGATAAGTGAAACGGTTAATTCTAGACGCCTTCTATTGGAAAGATATTGTAGATAAGTTAAGCATTTCATAGATGGGATGTAGATTGCTACGTTACGAAGTACCAACTTAAAAAAAACATGATTTTCTTTATTTAAAATCAATACTGAAAATCTCAATCAATCAAACTATGAACTACTAGTTGGTTTTAGGTTAAGATAGAAAGATTAGTATCAAATTACTACTGAAAAGTAATCTTTCTATGTCGCCCAAAAAGAGCAACTAATAAAAATAAATATTTTGGGTTTACTTGGAGAAATATAGATGAAAACAAAGATTATCTTTTTTGAAACCCACATGCTTTTAAGTTTTTACGCCCTGGCCTTAATTTCTAATTAAGGTCCCACAGGAAAGTTCGGTTAAGCAAGTTCCAAAAAAAAAACAAGAAGAAGAAGAAGTAACTATTAACAGACCCACTGTTAATAATTATTTATTTAACTGTACTACAGAATGTGACATCACAATTAATAATTATTTTAAGAAGCCTCCACAGTTTTATCGGTCTGACTATACCACGGTCAATTGGTGAGAAAAAATATCGTATTAATTTAATATTTTTATACTGCGTGCGTCATAATAACTGTCTCGCCATGATTTATGGTTCCCATGATGTGTGGACCGGACCGATTTACACACACAAGCTCACTTTCGATTTCATTTTAATAATGATAACATCGCTAATCCAAAGTTCCTTGTAATAAAAAAACGATTGAAAATGTAATGCCGTATAAAATTGTAGAATTAATTTGGTCTAAAATACTTTGTTTTACTTAAAGCCGAAATTAGCAATAGAACTTATTTGGAAACCATTAATACCTTCCCACGTTATTGTACATTGTGTAAAATTTACTGCACAAATAAAAATACTCGTTCAAAGGCGACACGGTTGGTTTGACGACACGGTTGGCGCGGTGGTTGAGCCATCGGCTGCTGCGCCGCGTGTTGTGGGTTCGATCCCCACACGGAACAAATATTTGTATGACCTACAGGTAGTTGTTTCGGGTCTGGCTGTTTGTGTACGTGAGTTTAAATGTTTGTAAACGCACCCACAATACAGGAGAAATTCCTAGTGTGGGGCAATGTTTAAAAAAAAAAAAAAAAAAGGCGGACTTAATGCTTCATGCATTTTCTACACAACTATTCAGACGTATATTTCCGATGCAGTGATCCCGGCACCAAATACAGTGTTAACCTTTTCACACCCTTTTCCAGTCAGGCTTTTCCAACACTTATTACTGCATAATCTTACCAATATTACAAAATCTATAAAACTCTTTAAGCTTTTACCGAAAGCGGAATTTAAAATTATCTTGTAAGTAATATTATACCGTAGTAGTTACCTTCTAATATAGAGTCCATCGTCTGTCTATAAAGGTTGTTCCTCATCTTCACAAAGAACATCTCCTCAGGTCTTTCAGGGAGGTAGTAGACTACCAGCTCTGTGTGCGCAGATACTGGCTTCACTGCTTCGTAGACCGGCTCACCCTTGACCTTCGTGCAGACTAGGTTTACCTGGTGGAATTAAACCAGTGGTATTTTATTTTAGACAAAATGTCAATACATTTAAAACGTCATCACATTACGCCTGTATTCTTAAAAGGGTTAGGTAGAGGTGTATCTATATTACACTTACATATCGCTAGTTATGTTTAAGTCTCATGTAATAGGGAATGAGCCCATTGCCATCAAGCCCGGGTTGCTACTAAGAAACAGCTACAGCCCTTTTCCCCTTACTTTTGCTATGCCTGATAGGGTCCATATTGATATTCTACTTTGTTATACCATCTATATGATTCACATGGAATACAATCAATAATTGAGTATTGACATTTCAGATGTAAAACTCCAATTAAACTTTGCCCTACCCGAGAGTCGAACCCAGGTCTTCATGCTCGGCAATAGCGTTTACGAACACTACGTCAACAAAGTAGTTTAATAAATGTGCACATAGTTTTATTGGTACAATTGATTAGTTAAATAAATTCCTACTAGGAGGTCTTCTTGTATGATGAACATATTTAAAATGAAAATAAAGATTCAACAGTTATTCTGGCAAGTCTTTTGTTTGAGCCTACATTCAGGGACTCTAGAGACTATGAATGTTCTATAACAGCACTTACTTGTGGTCCATAGTTATCTGACACACGCAGAAATCGAACCCAGTTGCAGTGACGGACTTGCACGCCACCAGACGTGCATACTTCATCGAACAACCCAAAGCGATGCCGGATCTGACAACAAATGAAAAGTTTATGTTATTAGGTACTAATGTTTAAAAACCTTACCGAACTTGACCTATATTGTAAAAACATCTTATTTTGTTAGGTTGGGTATTGTAAATATAAATGTCATTATTATATACTTAATCACAAGGCAGTCAGACACATAAAGGTTCAATACGACGGTCACAGAGCAGGGCGCAATCATATAGGGCAATCATTATATCCCAATGTATATATGAAGGCGTGAAGAGAAAGCTTTGCACTTATACTATAGTAGTAGTAATAAAACCAAATTCTTTCTATTTCAACTTACAAACGCTCTAACATCTGGACAAATTGTATTGTCATAACTGTTAGAAACCATTAGAAACTGCTATGCACAGCTGTTAAACTCAAATTATTATGTCGTAAATCAAGAACTCCTTCACAACTTAAACTAGCGTGAAGCACAGTCTAGATCCTACGAAGGTACTCGTACTATAAACAAAAAATGCTAGAACACTAAATTAAACTTTCTTCGCATCTAGCCTGGATTTCAATTTAAGATAACAGTCATCCCTATCAGACAGCATTAGTAGTAAAATGTTCTGAGCGCAATACTCCTAACCACATTATCATAAAAGCGATTGAAATTGCGCGTGCATTTCTCTAAACCTATGTGTCAAAGATTAAAACTAGTTGGTGCAGATACGGCAGTAGTTAAAGACCTGATGTGGGACTGTTTAAGATTGCTGTGAGTATTACCTTTGGAGCTGGATGCCCCTGTGGGTGGACTGGATAGTAAAATGAAACCAGTTGGGGTTTAAGTGTTTTCCGATTTGGTAGAAGACAAATCAATGAGGAAACTTAAAGGTTCAATACGACTCTTACTGGAGTATCTAATACTTCAGTTTGAATTTTACTTTTCATGAAAAGTAAATATTCTTGAGAATTATGTTACAAAAAAAATGAAATCGAGGTCAATTTGTCATTTCCAGTTTGTCTTCTCAGATTTAAACACTGTCAGATAAACAAATGATATCATCAGATAGGGAGAAAGATATGATTAATAACTGGTCTCACGATTTGATAAATTATAACAAGTTCAATCGTGACTAAATTAATTAAGTTTGCGGCCTTAAATAGTTATTTATAATCTGTGACTTAATTAAAGCCTGTGTGTCAATTTGACTATGGTTAAAAAGTAGGCAGTGTGATATTCACAGTGTTTTTTTTTTTATAATAATTGTACTGAGATATTTCATAGGCATGTCAACGTTTAATGATTTTGCTTATTGTAAAAACAAACTTCACCTAGGAAGCTACTGTCAGTGTGAAGCCTCTTACGGGATATACCTAACCTTATTTTCTGCCTAGCATGCAACATCTTCTGCACCATCCATTTATTTTAACGAATGCTATGATAGATGTACTGGCACGAAAATAAATAGAAGTAGAAAGCCAGCAATATGATTAGGTTAATTTCAACAAAAGTTTTCCATTGCTTTTGCGGCTTGACGTTAATTAACTAGACCAAGTACTAATACAGCATTGGCAAAACAATTCTGCCAACACCGCAAAACATGCGTGCAGACATAATCTTAAATCAAATATCAACACCAAGGTAATCGTGCGCAGACATCAACTACTTTCACACTGACGTATCTGCTCTAATTGTTCTGTGTTCGCTTTCAACAAACCGCCAACGCTACGTTATGCGTAATGACGTGAAAATTACAACAAATATGAACGCCGGCGCATGCGCCGAGCCGCAAGATTCAATTTTTTTTTTTTTTTTTTTTTGGAATGGGCATCTCGCAGTTTATCCTTTAGGGATATTTACTGCTCAACCGAACTTTCCTGTGGGGGGCTTAATTAAAATTAAGGCCTCCAGCCAGGCATAAAAACTTATAAGCTAAGCGACTATCGCTAAGGGCACCCCCTGCGGGGTACGAACCTCGGCTTAGGACGTCGCTGAAGAGGACAGCAAGGGACAGGCTGGATCTGATTGTTCCATTATTTAGGGACATTTTAAACATTAATCGGCTCAGCTTCGCGGGCTGGCTCTAGCAAAGGGTCGGGAGGGGGGCATTGACGGGGTCGTCGCGACGGGCCTCGGCGGCGAGGACGGAATGTCCGTTTTTGTTTGCGAACAGTGCTGGTGGCCTTATCGCTCTCCTGGAGGAGAGTGATAGGATCATCTGGCTCTGTGAGTGTGTGTTTCGGTCTTCGAACTGTGCTTATTCGCGAGGGAGTGTATCGGACGGCCGATGACACTAAGGGGTTAGGATGAGCGGTAGAACAGTCCATGAAGCGCTGGGTGAGTCGCTTCATGAACTGTTTCACCGTAGGTATTTTGAGATCTACATGGAGAGTCTCATTTCGGACGTAGAAGGGGGCTCCCGTGACTCTGCGCAGGAATCGGTTCTGGACGGTCTGAAGCCTATGAATATGATACGGCTTGGCGTGAGCGAACACTGCGCAAGCGTATGTCATGATTGGTCGGATGACCGAGACGAAGAGCCGCAATTTGCACCTGAGTGACAACTTGCTTTTCTCGTTGGTCATACAATAAAGCCTGCCGGACGCGAAGACGGCGCGCGAACGCGCCGCCTTTATGTGTTCGGCGAACGAAAGTCTGTGATCGAGTATCACACCTAAGTATTTGGCTCGCTTATCCCAAGGGATAGGCTTGCCGTACATGGCTAACGGACTAGGCGTGGGGACATTGCGGCGTCCGGGTTTCCTAAAGAGAACCGCTTGACTTTTGTCGGGATTGACCTCGACTCTCCATTTCCGGAACCAAGCGCCTAAGACGTTTGCGGAAGTTTGGAGAGTGCGAGCTATGGTGGTAGGGTTGTGACCGGTATAGTAGATGGCCGTGTCGTCGGCGAAAAGCGCCAACTGGGCCTTTCTACCCCTAGGGACGTCGCTAGTGAACAGCGAGAACAAGAGAGGAGACAGCACGGATCCTTGAGGGACGCCCGCGCGGATAGGGTGAGGTGACGATAGCGTACCGTCTACGCGATATCTAAACGTACGATTCGACAGAAAATCTCGCAAGATGAGCACGAGACGATCTGGCACATCGAGTTGGTATAGCTTGTATAACAACCCGTTGTGCCAGACCTTGTCGAAGGCTTTCGCAATGTCGAAGAAGAGGGCGCCGGTGAGCGCGCCTCTCTGAAAGCCCGCGCTGACGTGTTCGACTACGCGGTGCACCTGTTGAACACACGAGTGTCCCGGCCGGAACCCGAACTGTTCGTTCGGTATCAGGCTCTTTGCCTCGACATAGTCCTTGAGTCGCTTATAAATAAGCTTCTCGTAGATTTTGCCGAAAACATTGAGCAGACTGATAGGTCGGTAGCTCGTGGGCTCAGACTTGGGCTTGCCAGGCTTGGGGATGCCAATAACCACGGCTTCTTTCCACGATTGAGGAAAGATATTGTTGCTCAGAGCGCCATTGAAGATGGCGGTCATGAGCATAACGAGTTGCGCGGGGAGGATTTGAAACACCCTATTGGTGATACCATCCTTACCGGGGGCTTTGCGCGGTTTGAGCCCTTTAATGATGTCTTGCACTTCGTCCGGAGTGACGGGAGGCAGAGGATCATCAGGGTTGTCGACGGGAGGGAGCGAGGACCTACGTTCGACTTCGGCGTCTACCTTTAAGAGGTGAGCTTGGTCGAACGGCTGGGAGCTAAGCGAGCATTGAGTCTCTAAGCTTTCGGCTAGGCATTCGGATTTTTCCGAGTCGTCGAACGCGACGCTCTTATCTGGACGAGTGAGGGGAGGCATGGTAGCCTCTACGGTGGACCGGAGTTTCCTCTGGAGGTTCCAGAAGGCATGGTGGTTGGGCTCTAGCTCACTGATCATCTTGTCCCAGCTCTCCGACTTATGCTCCGCCACACGTTTGCTGACAGTACGCTGTAGCATTCGCATGTGGGCTTTGTTCGCAGAGCAGGGAAAAGCGCTATAGGCACGGACGGACGCGTTCTTCTCGGTTATCAGAGCCCGTACATCGTCCGGTAGGTTCCAGCGCTGGGCATTCAGCGCCGGAACCCGCCTTGAACAGTCGTTCAGGACTGTCTGTACGTGCTCCGTAAACGAGTCGACTGCGCCCGTGGTGTCAGCGACTGAGGTGATTAGATCGGGGATGGAGTCGAGTAGAGGCGACGAGGAGGATTTCAGCTTTTCGCTTACCTTCCTCCAGTCGGTAACTAATTGAGTCGGGGGTGGCTGATCAGGGTCAAGCGGACCCGTACGGGGAACTAGCGTCATCATCACCGGACGATGGTCGGAGTTAAGCTCGTGGAGCGCCTCTATCGATTGTAAACGAAGGTTTACATTCTTTAGGAGCGCTATGTCCAGTATGTCAGGTCTATGGTCAGGATCGTGGGGAAAATGGGTATGAGTCATCGGGGCGAGCAAGATTCAATCCGCCATGTTGCAATTAACGGGCCTGATACAGCCAATGAGAATAAAGTACAGCTAGCAGTGCAAAGTAGTTAATTGAAGAGGTATTCTGGTGGTGAGGTGCGATGTCGATTTTTCTACTAGAGATATTTCGTTTTTTTCCTGAACTCAAATTAAACGGTCTTTAAAATACCTCATGCTCGTTATAAATCTGTAAATATGCTTGAGTTTTAAGATGATTATATTTTTTAATAATGGTAATACGTCATTTGAAAGATGATATGGCTAGAAAAGAGGTGGTTCTTGAGATGACGGCACACAGAGATGTATGGAAGAAGAAAACATGTTGCGTCGACCCCAAATAAAATGGGATAAGGATAATGGTAGGAGGACTAATGCATGGATTGAATAATACGTCATTTATTTAATCTTATATTTCTACTGTTGGTCTAATTTACTACCTTTTAGCTGGCGTAGGTTTCAAATGAAAACGGCAAACATGAATGCTATCCTACATCCTACATCTATGCCCGTGTCAGTCAACATAGGTGAATTTTCAATTTACTCTTCAGTAAGTGCTCCCGCGCACTATAGGCGGCCAGGCAGCAGCAGCAAGGCGGTGGCTGCCTAGTACGCCAGCTCCAATGAATATTGAAATGTTGGATTAGCTGCCCTAGCCTGGCTACTAAAGTCGTGCTGCTGAGTCCGTACCTGTCCTAAATGTAAAGTTAAGTAGATCAGATTTGTTTGGTGAAAAGTCTTCGGCATACAACTTTAAACGAAATTGACATTTATTTACAATCCCTAACGACATAGTAAAAATATAAATGACACGTAAACAACATCGTTTTATATTTATTTAGCCGCAATTTATTTAACTGTGATAAGCTTTTATGACGTTAATAAGTATGAATATTCAACGGATAGTACTTAAATTAGATATGGCCACAAAATAATTATGCTAAAGTACAATAAATATGTAAATTTATGCTGATATTGTACTCGGATCGGTCTATTAATTTTTAATATATGATTTCGTATATAAATCTCATCAGAACGAACGACAACTGTTGGTTTTTAATAATGTTTATCAAAAAAATTGATTGGTGTTGACTTTTTTATGGAAAAATGATAATAAATCGATTTATGTGATTTTTATTATTTCTTTGCCGATCTGGGAATAAAAAGCGAACATAAAAAATGTTTACGATCCCTAACGGTGTTAGCAACCGTTTCAATTAGTACCAGACCACTGCGAAAACGAAGTAGGTACTAGTAACAAGATAGATTTACCTCTTTTTTTCATAGTCGTTATATTTACTTGAAAATAAGTAATAGGTAATTCCACATTTAGGAATATGGCACATAATAAAAACAAAATATATAAAAGGTTTATTTTCCGTTTTTGCTAAGTTTTTAGCAAAAACGGAAAATAAATTTTGGAAACTCTATGAAAATGAAAGGATCTGTTTTCAAACCTATTTATGACTAAATTAATAAGTTTAGTTTTTTAATAAATTCGACTTTTATTTTGACATTATTTATTTAGGTTACGGTGAAATATATTTATAACTATCATTTTATTTTAAGCCAACAGACTACAAATAACAATAGTATGTACATCTTCTATGCACTGAATAAAAAAGAGAGGAATTATAAATTTGTCCGCATCACTGTCAACGGGAAAAGCCCATAAGTTTACTAAAAAAAGTTACCAAAAGTAAAAAACACACCTAATATTTCAGTAGCGCAGCACACGAAAAAGCCGACTTATTAAACACCGGATTACAGTTCGACAACAAAACGTCCATCGTCCGCTTTTTTGTCTCAGAATCGCATAGTGGTCCCCATAAATCTGTGATCCCGTTATTTAGAATAAATTGCAACCGTCTGCAGTCCTTTGTGACGTCGGGTTTTTGTCCATATGATGCACGCCTAACCAATGGGTATGGGAACCAAATAAATACAGGGTGAAATTTTGGCCACACTCTTTTCAGTGTGACTCACTGGGCATGCTGATTCAAAAAGGAAAATATAATCTAAATGAAGGTTTGGGCTGAAAAAGATCTCTACTGAAAAGATAATTAAAGAAAACTTTATACAAAAACGTTGTCATGTATGAGAAGAACACGAAACATTAAATGATTGGCAGATACAATTATGTGATCACCTAACTCTGTAGATGCAGATGCGTTAATCGGTTTACTAATATATGTAAAAAATCGTATGAATATTTATCACAGTCAACTGCAATACATTTATCAATAAGAAATATTACTTCCACTTCTCAAAAGTAAAAAAGGGCTTGAATGGAAATAGAAAACACCGTTAAGTCACTTAAATTGAAGTATTTGGTACAAATAACAAACTCAATCGTCCAAAAGAAAACAAGGTTACTATTTCAATCGATTTCTTTGCCATATCAATTAGAAAAGAATAAAAAAAATATTTTCAACCTGTGAATTATGATAAATACTGTTAGTTACCCAGCATTATAAACCTTCGTTATGGCTATTAAATAAACTTTATTAATAAACTACGCCCTACGAATCGTTAGAGAACAACTTAAAATTCCGTACGTCTCGTCGTCAGTCGATCCGAATTCATTACCGATTGCTGCAATCGATTTCTGTATCGATTTTTAATCAATCTCCTAAATGGTCTCTATCAAATTTAATTGACGTCAATCGTGAGGGAGTTAAAAAGCGTTCGTATATTGATCGACCTGGAATGGTCATTGGGGAAGTAATGAAAGAACCGATTATTATGTCGTGGTGACATCTTGAATTTATTGGGACCGTTTATACAATCGATTTGGTTTTTCAGTTTGGTGACAGGTTAGGGTATTGATTGAAACTCCATTTTTTTAAGGTTGACACTTGATTTTCTTAATTCAATACCGTCAGATTTTTCAACCTAAAAAGAGTCATGTCCCATAACTGCAACCGTCATCTTACTATCATAATAAAGTCGCCTCCTGCAAAAACAATATAATTATTTTCCTCATAGATCCATTTATTCTCATTTTAAACAATAAAAAAACAACTTTTATATCTATACTGGGTACTGTTACGTAAACACCCTAATCCTCAATAAACAATATCATAATTTCGCTGTCACATTACCGCACTGCTATTCTCACCTCGCACTCGGCAGCGCAGGCGCACCGCGAGCGATCACGATCGGATCTACAGAAGCGGCTGCGCCTGAGGCGTCAAATCGTTCGCCGTTTGCGCACGCTCCGTATGACGTACCGTTCACATTGAACGGACGGTAGCTGCGATTTTATCGGGCGGGATGAATTTTAAATGGGATGGCTGGTGTGGTGGTGTGTTGATTTTCTAACTCCGACTTTGAGTGGTAGGTTTTTTCCAAGACGTTCTTCTAAGCTCTAAATTTATATTTATTGTAAAGGTTGATCAAATAAGGTATTATCCCGCCCGTTACGCAAAATACGCGCAGAGTCGTGGAGTTGCGGATATCGGCCCTTCAATCACACAAGGTTAATTGTCCATTTCTTGTCTTATTGCAACATTTATTTCTGTGGTGACTAAGACGTGCGACTAACTTCGAACAGGCAGTTATTTTATCAAGTGTACCTACTCTCACTAATACAAAACAGAACACCATACTTCCTAGATAAAATACCTGCCAAGACTATTAACACCGCAAACAAATACAGAAAAAGCCATCCTACAAGTCCCTTAACAAATAAATATCATAACAGATGTGTAACGTCAGTAATGTCAGCCATCCCGACTGGTTGCACTGAATTCTTATCTCAGTAACGACTCTGATTCACTACTGTTTTAAATTTTAAATTCAAAGTGCTTCTGCTAACCGTGAACCTTTTAACTAATAATTGCTCCGTACCTATGAGTATCACGACTTTCTATTCGATAGGTTTTTGTTTAAAATAAGGAAGATTTGAAACAAGTGAAGAATAGACTATGTGAGAAATTGTTTTATTGTTTTAAAAAACTGTATAAAACCTTATTGAGGAAATACTGGGAGCTTGGATTTTGACAATACCTATTGTGATTTTGGTGCTGCAGTTTCAGGGCTAAGCAACCAACATACACAATTGATTAGAATTTCAAAATCAGATAAAATATTAGCCTTTATTCAAACTAAGTTTATTTCATTTTCCGTAAGCTCTAGAAGTTCGAAACAAAGAAAACACAAATGATTATATTATTCATGGACCCTTCGTGTTGGGGATTCTACTCGACATGTACCTTCCGTCCCTCAGCCAATCAGTAATTACTTCCAGTAGCTCACGGCATTTTTGTTATTGGTAAGCCAATCCAATATAAAGATATGCATGAACTGCACATATCAAAAATAATACACTAATTTCAAAAGAGTTCTTAAACAGAAGCCAAAACGCGCGTCCGTGCCTCGGGCGCGCATTTCTGACGGCACATGTTGGGCACTTGGGGATGGGGTTGGGTTCCACTGACCGAGCAGATTATGGTTACGGAGCTAAGGTTGGCAGGTACAGAGAGGATAACCTTATTTTTGTCTATAGTTAAGCTAGGACAAACTATTCATGTTTTAATTTCGTACAAGGAAAAAAAACACTAATATTGCCAACACTATTTTGGAAAAGTGCACACTCTTTGTTTGACACTGACGTTTGCTAATCAGTGTAAAACCAGAAAGTACTCAACATTCAAATTATGGATGAATTTGTGGTTAAACGGTAGCTTATAATTTTCAGCCTTCGCCAGCTGGCCAGTGCATTATGAAAGCCATATTTTCTTTTAAATTATACTCACATAAATTTAAAATTTATTACCCACACGTTCGGTAAGAACCAACCTTAAATAAAGGCATGATTGCACGCGCGGTCGCCCGTAGCGATTATTTGCCGCACGCCGACAAAATTGCACGCCATTGCGTTCGTGCGCGCAAGTCATTATATCTAAAGAAAGCATCATGCAAAAAAGCTCGTTAGACTATCAAATGATTTGAATTTCAAAATTTTTGGAGTTAATGGATTGCGTTCACGCGTTTTTCGTCGAGGTAGGTAGGATTTTGATGGGTTCTGTATCCAAACTTAAAGTTTTCTTAAATAGGTGATAAAGGTAAATTATATTTTTTAAACTAGTTATATAAATATCAAAATCTAGTCTTTAAAGAAGTATGGTAAATTACTAAAAATATAATAGTATTCTTTCTCTATTCGTCCTCTCTTCTCGTACAATGAAGGTACGAGCATTAATCATCACGTTTGCTTGCACTTCATAGATAAATTGTTGAGCAAAACATTATTTTGGCAGGTACAGTAGGCCGAACAGCAGTGTATTCAAGACCAGTATAAGTTGGCCTCGGGTTCTATTGAAACTTGGCAGCGCAGGCAGCGCTTGAAGCTTGAGTACGAAAGAGCAAACTGCTACCACCTACGTGCAACTGACTGTAGGTACCTACTTGTACCGCTTAATTATATCTCATCAGGTACAGGGGCTAGGTATATATAACAAAAAAAAGTAAGTGTTCCAATTATGTATTATTATAATGCGTACCATACCTATGTATAGTCAAGTCTTTGTACAACTATCTCTGAATACATGCCGCAAAAAGCACAAATTGCTATCCGAATTGAAACTTAGATAAACTTTTGTTACTTAATAGCAATATAGGACTCAAATTATTTAGAGCCTGTTTTTTACTACGACTATAGCCAAATAGCCTTTTGTCTGCCACTTAGCACGTGTCTATACATAGTTTTTATAGACGATTCAGTATTAGAAAATACTTAGGTGTAGAATAAAAAAGTCACGAAAAACTAGCTGTCTATTAAGTGTTTCAGGTATGTCGTGTTCTCGAAATAAGAAAAAAGTGTTCATCAAAAGTAGTAGTACAGTTGAACTCACGCGTACGTTCTGTTGCTGTATGATCTTGGGCTGAAAACCCCAACTTACATACTTGCTGATTGAGGTACCTACATGAGGGTACTCATCGCTCTAGTATTAAGCTTATTATGATACTTATCATCCACACTATCCAGCTACGCACACACACAAACACGGCACACACACTATGACTATCCTAACGTAGTGCATATATAGTTGTAGTTATACTATAACTATAATGTTTCCATGTTATTCTTACAACTGATGTGTATATGTATAAGCGGGCGTTCCATGTGACTATAAAAAGACGATTTCATTCAGTTTTAAAGATATTTACTCTCGAAAAAGACACAAAATGACTTACATGAGAATTATACTTAAAAATAAATATAAAGTTTGTCACAGATATTACCGTAGCAGTTATGATCCAATACACTCAGCTTTTAGGAAGGATTTTATTTTTGAATGAAACCTAACTAATCTAAAAACTAAATGACTGGTCAATCTATTCACCGAACTTTTAAAATTACCTACAATAACTTAATTTTACTCATACTACTACAACTTCAAAGTTCAAACAATTCTACCGCTCAGATTCAAGGAAAACTACAATTTAAGAGCGGATAGAGCACGTGCCTAGATAAGCAGTGGAAACAATTTGCGAAAATAGTACAAGTTCGTGAAGGCCGCGGGTGCACTGTAATAACATCGTATTACTGCAACTGGACATAGAGACTGGGTGTGGGCCAAGTCATGAGCGGGAATACTCTTTATAGATTTTTGCAAGTATTTTTTAAGTTTGCTGCAAGGAAGGTTTGTATTTGTGACAAAGAGCGTGTTGCTTAATTTTTACATTGTTATCTATTCCATTAGATAGATGAGTATGGAAGCAGGAATTTAATGTTTTTATTATGGTCTGCTCATAAAAGTTCTCGCGATAACCTAAAGCAAAGGACGACTACGCTTATCTAAACTAATATTATGAAGCTGAAGAGTTTGATTGCTTGAACTGCCACTCGGATTTGATAATTCTTTAAGCGTTTGATAGTCCAATTCTTGAGGAAGGTTATCGGCTATTTTATATAACGCTACGACTCTTAGAAACTGCAAGGCACAGCTAGAGTATGCACTTAAAGTATTTGACTGGAAGTTATTTATTGTAAATAAAATTACTAGACTTTGTGTAAAAATCGAATGTGAAACCAAATAGGATCGTAATTAAAAACGCCGTTTTAAACACTTAATTCTGAACAATAAATCGAAACCCATTACTAATTCCCGCCAGCCGTTCACAAGTTGCACCACACATAGCCTAAAGGCTAGCACTGAGGTCCCAAATGTTGCAGTCATGGTCTCAAATTGCATCTCATTTCGTCAGTACCACCGGTTGCAATGATTGTGAGCTTGCCACTTTGTCTGTACCACTTTCGACAGTTTTAAAATGACCTGTCTCTGATATGAATGATACCACTATTTGCGGAAAGTGGTATGCAAGACAGGGATGCAAGATAGAGATTGATAGTAGCGATTACCGTGGTGCTGTGTAATCATCTTAGTAACATAATCATCTACACTTGATTCTGGTAATATCTTGGTAATAAAAGGTTAGTAAATGGTTGTGTTTGGTGCATTAAGACTGGTAATGGCTGGATTTGAAACATTCAAGAAAACCGTCATATTCTTGGTCTATCAAGACTTAGGCAGTTTAGTGATCTAATCTGGATTTGAAAAGAAAACACTCTGCCTTTTGTGGTAAAAAGAATGACCATAAGAATCACCGTTCATATCTTCAAGGGTCGAATTGAATTGAATTATCGAAAATCTTGAAAACTATAACAAGGCTTACGAGATTGTTCGATGTTTGTTGGAGCGCGCTAATTTCTAGAACTACCAGTCGGATTAGAAACAATCTGTATGTATTTAAAGCCTAATTATTGATGAAGGCTATTTAACATCATGCTACGACCCTTAAGAGCGAGTGAAACCGCTGAGCACAGCTAGTCTTCAATACACGATAGAATGTGAAGTTCCTCTCGACGTTTACACAGAAGCATGAAAAATATCATTACCCTCACACCAAAAAAAAACTAAACACCGTATCATAAAAGTCAATAATTCAATTAAGTGGCCATAAAACACGCAATTTGCTTGTTAACACGCGTTACAGGCGTTTACACGGTGATCGCGTGCGGTACCGACCGTGACGGAGGGGTATCGCACGCGTGACGGAGCGGTATCGCTGCGGTATGCTACCGGGGTGGGCGGCAGACCATGTCATTACTGTCATCGTGTACAAATTAGCGTGTTGTTCATTAATTAATGGGAAGTTTGCCGTGATAATTAAATTACTGGTGATTTACTGGTGCTCGTCGCTTTTGCAAACAGTGCGTTAAAAATCAAATTTATTGTTTCGGCGAGTGGACAACTTTTGCTGAAGGAAAAGACAGAGGTGTGCCTGAAGTTAGGGCTCAATCTTATTGCCATCTATGAGGCACAAATCTAGACTAGTGACTCGGCAATTGTACCCAGGACCTCGTTTATAGTAGTGGCAATTGCGGCCACTATACTAACAAAACATATGAAAGGTTGTTAACCTTTCGCCCGATCAGGGAATCCAATGCAGGACTGCTTGCTCAAGTGCAGACCACTACCACTAGACCAACGCAGTCAGCACTCAGAAACAGTGCAATGTGCCAACATCGTCAACTTGGAGCAAGCCTGCCAAGTTGCCAGCAGTGCTTGCATACATTTTATCGTTCTAGTTAGCTAAGCACTCTGTATACTCTTTTGCTTTGCTTAAATAATTCTGCAGATTTTCACCAACACTAGGCAACACCTAATTAAAACACTTTAACACAATCACTGCTACAAACCACAATCATAAAATAGCTCTTTAATAACTAATTTGACTAAACTGCGTGGTATGGACGAGCCGTGACGAAAGTTTACCCATATTGTCACGCTTCGGTATACCACGTGTGGTATCGTAGTGGGGTAAGCAGTGGACCATGTCTCACCTGTTAAGGTAAAGGACGTCCAAGGGTAGGTTTTTTTTTTTTTTTTTTGGAATGGGCATCTCGCAGTTTATCCTTTAGGGATATTTACTGCTCAACCGAACTTTCCTGTGGGGGGCTTAATTAAAATTAAGGCCTCCAGCCAGGCATAAAAACTTATAAGCTAAGCGACTATCGCTAAGGGCACCCCCTGCGGGGTACGAACCTCGGCTTAGGACGTCGCTGAAGAGGACAGCAAGGGACAGGCTGGATCTGATTGTTCCATTATTTAGGGACATTTTAAACATTAATCGGCTCAGCTTCGCGGGCTGGCTCTAGCAAAGGGTCGGGAGGCCCCCCTCCGGAACCGCTTGACTTTTGTCGGGATTGACCTCGACTCTCCATTTCCGGAACCAAGCGCCTAAGACGTTTGCGGAAGTTTGGAGAGTGCGAGCTATGGTGGTAGGGTTGTGACCGGTATAGTAGATGGCCGTGTCGTCGGCGAAAAGCGCCAACTGGGCCTTTCTACCCCTAGGGACGTCGCTAGTGAACAGCGAGAACAAGAGAGGAGACAGCACGGATCCTTGAGGGACGCCCGCGCGGATAGGGTGAGGTGACGATAGCGTACCGTCTACGCGATATCTAAACGTACGATTCGACAGAAAATCTCGCAAGATGAGCACGAGACGATCTGGCACATCGAGTTGGTATAGCTTGTATAACAACCCGTTGTGCCAGACCTTGTCGAAGGCTTTCGCAATGTCGAAGAAGAGGGCGCCGGTGAGCGCGCCTCTCTGAAAGCCCGCGCTGACGTGTTCGACTACGCGGTGCACCTGTTGAACACACGAGTGTCCCGGCCGGAACCCGAACTGTTCGTTCGGTATCAGGCTCTTTGCCTCGACATAGTCCTTGAGTCGCTTATAAATAAGCTTCTCGTAGATTTTGCCGAAAACATTGAGCAGACTGATAGGTCGGTAGCTCGTGGGCTCAGACTTGGGCTTGCCAGGCTTGGGGATGCCAATAACCACGGCTTCTTTCCACGATTGAGGAAAGATATTGTTGCTCAGAGCGCCATTGAAGATGGCGGTCATGAGCATAACGAGTTGCGCAGGGAGGATTTGAAACACCCTATTGGTGATACCGTCCTTACCGGGGGCTTTGCGCGGTTTGAGCCCTTTAATGATGTCTTGCACTTCGTCCGGAGTGACGGGAGGCAGAGGATCATCAGGGTTGTCGACGGGAGGGAGCGAGGACCTACGTTCGACTTCGGCGTCTACCTTTGAGAGGTGAGCTTGGTCGAACGGCTGGGAGCTAAGCGAGCATTGAGTCTCTAAGCTTTCGGCTAGGCATTCGGATTTTTCCGAGTCGTCGAACGCGACGCTCTTATCTGGACGAGTGAGGGGAGGCATGGTAGCCTCTACGGTGGACCGGAGTTTCCTCTGGAGGTTCCAGAAGGCATGGTGGTTGGGCTCTAGCTCACTGATCATCTTGTCCCAGCTCTCCGACCTATGCTCCGCCACACGTTTGCTGACAGTACGCTGTAGCATTCGCATGTGGGCTTTGTTCGCAGAGCAGGGAAAAGCGCTATAGGCACGGACGGACGCGTTCTTCTCGGTTATCAGAGCCCGTACATCGTCCGGTAGGTTCCAGCGCTGGGCATTCAGCGCCGGAACCCGCCTTGAACAGTCGTTCAGGACTGTCTGTACGTGCTCCGTAAACGAGTCGACTGCGCCCGTGGTGTCAGCGACTGAGGTGATTAGATCGGGGATGGAGTCGAGTAGAGGCGACGAGGAGGATTTCAGCTTTTCGCTTACCTTCCTCCAGTCGGTAACTAATTGAGTCGGGGGTGGCTGATCAGGGTCAAGCGGACCCGTACGGGGAACTAGCGTCATCATCACCGGACGATGGTCGGAGTTAAGCTCGTGGAGCGCCTCTATCGATTGTAAACGAAGGTTTACATTCTTTAGGAGCGCTATGTCCAGTATGTCAGGTCTATGGTCAGGATCGTGGGGAAAATGGGTATGAGTCATCGGGGCGATGACGTCATAGTTAAGGGAGGCGCCCAGATTGAGGACAGCCCTCCCTCTGGCGTTGGTTACATTACTATTCCACGCGGGGTGCTTGGCGTTGAGATCGCCCGCTATGATAACGGAGTCACTCAAGCCGAGAAGAACCGAGATATCGTGGGATAAAGCTGGGATGTCGTCCCTCCCACGAGCGGGAGGGCAGTACGCGGATACAATAGTAATTGGCTGATGGCCAGTCATGCCGAGCCGACAGATAGAGTACTCAAGGAGCGAGGTCGGGGGAGGAGAAGTTAAAGGGACACAGTGCAATGAGTTTTTATAATAAATCATTGTACCGCCCTTGTGGCAGCGGGATCTATCATTGCGCACCATACGGTAGTTTGCAATTTTGGGGTCGCGGTTGTGCGGTTTGAGGAACGTCTCCTGTATGAGGAGGACGTCCGGTTGGTGATCGCGGAGGAAGTTGGCAAACTCAGCCCGTTGCTGGAGTAAGCCATTTATATTGACGTATCCTAACTTTAGGGATCGCGGTTTCAAGGTTCTGGCGTTAACGTACCTATCCATTGCGGTTATTAAAGTGGGCTTCTAGGTCACGGAGCACCGAGGGGGCCTCCATGAGCGCTTCGATGCGCTTCTTAGGGTCTGTGGTAGCCTCTAAGCGATCGGCTAGACGATCGGCTTCGCGGTTGCAGAAGATTAAGTAAACTGGCAATATGACGTTCATATTGCGCTGTGTACGGATTTTAGCGTCGTAAAGAGCCTCCGTAGGCTGAGCACGGAAGGCGGAAACCTCAGCCTCTGCGGTCTGGGTAGCCTGAACTGCAGGGGCTGGGGTCGGCGCCGGGATGGGTGAATCCATCAGCGCCGGTGGGTGGCTGCGTTTAGCCGCCAGGGCCGGGAAGGCCTTCTGGTGGTTCAGCTTGTTCCACGGAGATGACCTCTGTGGGCTAAGGCGCTCAGGGAGCGCAGACGATGGCGGGGGTGGCGCCCTAGTAGAGGGGCATTCCCTTTGTTGACGAGCGTTTGCACGTCTCATCAACCTTTGGGAAGACGACTTTGGGGCTCGCGGGCACCCTCGGAAGTTCGCGGTATGACCGGACTGTCCGCACAGAACACAACTCGGTGGTTCAATGCACTTAGTGCGGTCCTTGGGTCGGTCGCATTTGCCCGTGGCGTGGTCGCCCAGACACTTGACGCATCTGGGCCTGGCGAAGCAGTTTCGCTGAGAGTGGCCGTACAATTGGCAGCGATGACACTGGCCAATTAGATGGGGACGGTACGGTTTTTCGATTTTAATACCGGACAGGGCACACACCGTTTTGATGTTGAATATGGGGTGGTGCCCTTCTGTGGGGTCGCAAATTACTAGGACCATATCATAAACTAGCCCACCCCGGGCCTTATGAAGGCGGTGGACGGCGGACGCGGGGACACCTTGGGCGCGGATGTCGGCCAGGATGTCCTCCGTTCGGATCTCCCTGGGGATACGCCTGATAACCACACGGGTTGGCGTCTCCTCAGGGAGGGAATAGGTGTGGAAGGAGATGGCCTTCCCACGTAAAAGGGATACTATTTCCCTGTAGTCATTTGCTGACGGCAGGGTTACCTTGATACCCAGAGGGGTAGCTCGGGCGTTGGTGTAGTTGATCCTGCGATCAACACACATTTTGGAGACGGCCGTCCACTTCGCCTTGTCTTGGATGAAGACAGGGGGAGGTGGCTTCGCCTTACGGATGGCGGTGCCGTTAGGGCCCGTACCGGAGGCCTGTGCCAGGGGTACGGGGGAGCGGGGGGGAGAGGGCGCGGATTCGTCAACTGAGGACGGGGCGCCGATTTTTTTGGCCTTGGTGGCCTGTGAGGGAGCTTTAGAGGGCTTCCTCTTTCCTCCTTTTCCTACGACTTGGTAGTCGTCGTCGGACGAGGAGGAAGGAGACTCCTCTGCCTCTGAGCAGTTGCGCGAGCGAGGGACAGTCGTGTCCATCCTATCTAAAGATTCATCGGAATCGTCATGCGCGGGGGCTGGCATTCCGAGAATCGGACTTTTGATGCACCTGGCGGTAACAGGCACAAAAGCCGAGGCCGGACGGGTCGCGGGTTCCGGGTATTTCGGTGCCTTTGTCTTTTTGGACAAAGGCGCCGGACTACCTGCGTTCGTGGAAGAGGTCGGCGATAAGGGGCTATCGACCAACGGACGGGGCGCGGGTTCCGGGTATACCGGTGCCATTGTCTTTTTGGACAAAGGCGCCGGATTACCCGTGTTCGTGGAAGAGGTCGGCGATAAGGGGCTATCGACCAACGGACGGGGCGCGGGTTCCGGGTATACCGGTGCCATTGTCTTTTTGGACAATGGAAGACTACCTGCATTCGTGGACGGGGACGGCGACGAGTGATTATCGACGCGAATAATTCGCTCCGGTTGAGCGGCAAGCCTGTCGAAGGCTACGTTTTTACCGCCATATTTGGCGCGGATGTCCGGGTCCTTTAAGAGGACCTCCCTGACGAACGCTAATAAGTCAGCGTCCGTCATGGCGGAGAAAAAGTCCCGTTAGGGAGTAATTTTGGGGCCTACGCCTAAACCTATCTCTAACTCCCCGGGTGGGTACGCCCGGGGATGTGTGACCAAACCCTCCCTGCCGGGTGTAGGCAGGGAGGTGAGTACCTCGGGTGAGCCCTAAGCTTGTGATCCCGTCGCAAATCTTATTGTGCGAACGGGGCCCTGACCAGTCTGGTGCGAAGGGGTAGACACACCCAACCGACACCAGGTGAGTTGCTGGGGAAGGAAAATAGAGACTAGAGCTGACTAGGAGATCCCCCAAGGCCAAGCTTCTAGCTCCCTGCCGACTTGACTGCCTCACCCTGAAGGGGCTCGGCCGGTGTATCGGGTCAACACCGCACTCGGCTTCGTTGGCACCGTAAGGTATCCACCGAGAGACCACGAAACTGTGGTTTTAGCCCTGAAGGGGCCAAAGACGTTAGACGCACGTTTCCGTAAACGAAATAGCGAAATCAGTAACCCACTGTCTTGAAAAAGACGGCTCTGATGCACGGGATTCTTCGTAGTCGGCGACTACGGCGGAGTTGCGCGGAGGCGCAACAATGGCGGAGCGTGAAGAGTCACGCAGCGAGCGAGGAGCGGGAGCAGCGAGAGCGGCACGTCCGTTCGGGTCGAGCGCGTAGAGCGAAGTCCCAAGGGTAGGTCAAAAGTACCACTTTATATAGATTCTGAATTCAAAATTAAGTGTTAGGGATATTTGACGGGTACAATTTTTACACGACAATTTGGTATTTAATCAATGTCAAATAATGTAACTCAATGAGACTATTTATAAGGTACATTTTGGCGTCAAAAGTACAATTAAAATAAAATACTAATTTTATTTATAGTTGCACCTTCCAAACTTCCAAATGGTAGTTTCGTGTGCAGAGAAATCTTACTTTTTTTAATGCAAATTTAATGTAGAACAATGTTGACACTAATATTATTCACGATATTTTTTCCGTTACATGAGCATATTTTTGGCACAGTGCAGCGAAGTGGCATTGCCATATTATTAGGAAGTTCTCGACACAAACCCTCCGGTTTCCTCTTATCACATAATATTGTCTGTTCATTTTAACTGATGAATAACACAGATAACATGAGCCATGTTAATGAAATCAGAAGCCTACCCATACATATCAGAACAAGGCTTACTGATAGGATAATTATGCGAATCCATAACACACACGAAAACAAGTGAATAGTGGCAATAATACCAAAGCGTGACGAGAGCAGCCATATGTCACGGTTGGGTATACCACGTGCAATATTGTGTAGAGGGGTAAGCAGCAGACCATGTAATACCTGCCAACACCATTTAGTTTTACAAACAAATGAATAAATTGATGTTACTCTTTGCAGGGGGAATGATAATTTGATTGATGTAAAGAGGTGGTTGATGTAAACAATTTAATTTGCTTAAAGGGTAGGTGGATCGCATAAAGACATTGATTGTGTAATCTCACAACACGCGTATAATTATGAAAATATAATAAAACTAGACTGATACTGCGTATCGCTGAATACCTGAAATATTTTAAAGACTCTCATTGGCAGTGTTACTACTAGGGTTGTAACT
Source organism: Phlogophora meticulosa (assembly GCA_905147745.2). Lineage (NCBI taxonomy): Eukaryota > Metazoa > Arthropoda > Insecta > Lepidoptera > Noctuidae > Phlogophora > Phlogophora meticulosa. Next base: position 4,286,747 of record LR990525.1, read on the forward strand.
TAGATTCATCTCCGTTTCCGTAAATGTGGAATATCACTCATTCATCGACATTTAAAAATCATCATCATAATCTTCCTGCCTTTATCCCAATTTATTTGGGGTCGGCACAGCATGTCTTCTTCTTCCATACATTTCTATTTACTGTCATCTCAAAAGTGACCTCCTTTCTAGACATATCATCTTTCATACATTTCCATCAATTTTTATTTTTTCAACATTTCTAAATTTGATCTAAACTAGTAATTATTTCCACTACCGTTTTTGTAATGCTTCAGGGATGTTCGCTGAAGCCCGCGTAGATACTTTTTATACAGTAATGAGTAAGAGATGCGCATCCCTGGTACGCAGCACCAACAGCAGCCTAAAAATGATCTCCGGCTGACTGGATTGCGCGATCGTAAATCGGCGTTGCAAAATTTCTGTTGGGTTCACATCGTGATTAAGATTAATTTAATTATATTATATTTATTTTAACTAACATAAGTTTTTACGTAAAATTGTTACTTAAAATTGAGCTATGTTACTTGCATTAATAATTGAATTATTAATATTATTATTTGTACGGAAAACTGAGCGCAAAATAACTAGCAGACAAAGTCACTTTAGTTTTTCTTCTTCCCTTAACAGTTTACAGAAAACTTTATCTCTTGAAGACCGTTAAAATTGTGTTACAAGCAAATCTATTTGTGGTCTCACGTTTCGAACGCCATCAAGTCGTGATTCTGTCTGGGTGCGCATTCACAAAAACGGTATAAAGACTGGTTAGAATTTAATTAAATATAGCTGTCACTTGAAACGGTTCTAGATATCGGGTATTAACTTAGATTGTTGCTAGGAGTGATCGATGTAGGTATGGTTATTCCCGATTTCACTAACGCTGTGTGACACCTTAATGAACAGCACTGTGGTGACTGCACCACAGTGCTTAGGCACTGGCCTAAGCAGTTTGGTTTTATTCAGACATGATATTTAGGTGTACTAATGTTAGTACACCTAAATATCAAAAGGCAACTAGTGTTAGTAGAGACATGAGTCTAAGTCCGCAATGGATTCAATTATGTGAGTAAGGGCCTGCGTCATATTGCATAGGTATAATTATTGATAAAAATATACACAACTTGTACGGAACTTATAAGTAGGTTAGGTAGACTTACAGTTGGACATATTGAAAAGTCCAATGATGATGTTTGTACAGACGCCAGCACATCACGCTATCCCAAACTGTAAAATGATCCCTATTGAACATGAACTTTAATCTTTTGCAATAAAATTGAAAAACTATAAAAAAATGAAAGATTGGGGCAGCTTGATGTGTTGGCTTCTGCATATTCTGAATATATCAATATAATAACTAAAAAAGACAGAGTCATACAAAAATTGAAAAGAATAATAGAGAAGACTCAATAAGTATCATCACCATGGACAACAGTGTGCATATAATTCTGAGTAGGTATGAATTCAAATCGTATAAACCTTTCCTTTGGGTCCTTCTTTATTGTATAACCTGAAAGGGTCCTAATACCGATCAATAATTTCGGTAGCCCAATATGCCCCGCGGCAACTTCACTTATAAAGCACAATTAATTTGAAACAACATCCCTTAACGAAGCCGCAAACTCCAAACAGGTACCAATAATCCAAAAAAAGGACCACAATCATAAAGTTCCCGGTCCAAATCTGTAATATATGGTCCAATTTGATCTTATCTCAACTACTGGAAACATTTCACCCAAAAAAGGGAACGCAGGAGCCGAACAATCAAGCTGTCACAATTTTAATCAGAGCCCCGGCGAATTCTATCGCTTTTTTCACTTTTGGATTCTCGTGCGACGTAATAATTGCGCCAAATCACTGGCTTGGGATGGCTTTGGATGGTGTTCGTGTGTGTAGGCTTATGTGGTACTGTCTATTATGTTTGAATTGTCTGTTTGATTGGCGAAGGTGCCGCGTAGTTTATGTTTCTTAATATTATATACCAACTTTTGTGAAAAAAGTTTATACGACGCATCTGTTTCATCTGTTTCTGTCCCCACAAAACTATGTTTTCGAGTCAATTAGGTTCATAAATGTTCAAAACATTTGGAGACAATCAACCACGGCGTGATTTTATGTGTTGACAATATGTCATTTTATACTTGATAATCTGCTCGTATATGATTACATTTTTTCAATCATGTAACTTTCAAACTCATATTCTTTTCATTTGAACTTCAACACCAGCAGCTGTTATAAATGTAAGTGTATACATGAAACCATGATAAAACTGAATGCATGAAACCATGTTGAGGAAAAGCAATATTCATCAGATAAACCCTACGTTTTAGCAATCAAAAGCCATTATTATGTAAAGACGCTTAACAAATCCACTTTAATCGTATAGTTCATCAAGCAACCAGTGAATGAACACTTACACCTACAAACCTTTCTTTCTCCCTTGTTACATGACTTTAAAGAATGCAAAATCGTTAAATATGCAACTACAAAAAGTATACAGCGACCAAGTATTTTAATTCCGGCCGGAGCCGTAAGCTTTGTAATTATCCCGTAATTGGTGGGTTGGACAGGCCAGTAGCAGATATATCACAAGAAGAACCTTAGAATTAAACTGGAGCATATTGTGAGTGGATTTTAAATGATCAAACCGACGAAGCTGCAGTCTATTCGTGCTGGGAAGGCTTGCATGACATACATGCCAAAATAATTTTGCACGATGTGTGTATATTTATGTAAAAGTCTAAGTATGGGAAGCTTTTTCACAAACTTAAGTAACGTTTTATTTATTTTAAATAATAATCACACAAACGTCTATACGTTTGTGTGCTTATTATTTAAAATAAATAATAACACATATGGCATTAAGTTCGCCTCTGTAGGCGAACTTAATGCCATATGTGTTATTATTTTTATCAGAACTAGTAGTCGCCCAGTTGTCATAATTCGACTTATAACTTTCAACACTCTTTTTCCAAATCAACTTTAAATATTTATGCCAAATCTCATACTCCTCGGTGCGCGTCATATGCTTAACACCTTAACTGCCAAACAACGACACACAATAGAAAATGTATTGTTCATCGGTCATTTGGTGTTCAACGTGTTAAAAGTGGTACATAGTTTTCTCTTAACGTATTGAGATACAGACAAATTTTTCACAATTTAAGAACGAACAAAAAAACAACGAATCTACGTATTACTAAGTAGAAGGTATACACTAGTACTAGCTGCAAACCCCCCTCTCCATGCTAAACATAATTTGAAGAAAAACTACTTGAAAAATAACTGTACCTAACACTAAATTCATAAAAAATAATGACTACCAAGAAGTAATATTCTCTATGCTAAAAAAAGAAGCTAAACGTGATATATGTGCTATGGGAAACGATTTTTAAAAACATTATCGCCCATCAAAGTTTCATGTGAGCGTATAAAAAGTGCGCCAGTTAGTCTATGAACCGTTATTTTTTAATAAACAATATAGACATTACATGAAGTAATTACATGTCGGCTGGCCGTCGTTAGCTCTTTGCTTGTAACACGATCTAGGAATGTTTAAAAAAAAATGAAACTACATAAGTTTTGAGCTCTATTAAATATATTAAGTTTTAAAAATATGCTGATTTTTTAAATGATAGAACTGTTATAAGAGCGGTGTATTAACACTCTTTGTTCCTTAACCTTTTTCAATCGATTTTTCCTATTCGAACTAGGAAAATTCAATATGTTTTGTGTTGTTTAAAATCTTATTGAAACAGAGGAATAGTTTTCTGTTAACTTGACATAATATCTGACGTATTTTTTTCGTGTTATTTTTTTGGTGCAGAGGCTTAACTATTGGTTGACAGTCGCGTGTTTGACTATATCACAAAATAAATATGTGTATGGTACCTACGTAAGTAGTTGTTTCGGGTCTGACTGTTTGTGTATGTGAGTTTTAATGTTTGTAAACACACCCACGATGCTGGAGACATTATTAGTGGTGGACAACGTGAAAAACAAAATATCTTTATTTTTTTATACAAAATAAAGAATGCATATATTTCTTAAAGTATATCGAAACAATATTATCGGCGAAACAACAGAATTTACGATCAATTTTGCATTAAACATCCATGTAGTGCTAAGAACAGTCGTTAGATAGCATAAAGGACAGTTAACAAGGTCCAAATCTGGTACACGCACAATTAAACCAAGTATTTATTGATATACCCCTTTGTTTAGATAGAGGGCCATGTAAAGAGGTCCATTTAGTTAAAAATATTGTTGTTTTGTGTGATAAAGTAAAATAAAATATTCAAGCTATGTATGCTTTACATATACCAAAACGATATACATAGGGATAATTTGAAATATACTGCTTCGTCGGTCTGGTAAGCGCAAGGTCTTATGCTAAGCATGAGGTCTTGGGTGCGATTCCCGGGCCCGGTAAAGTGTTATTGGGTTTTATCGTTTGAAATTTCACAGTAGCAGCTCGGAGACAGGATTTGTGCCGGTTTGGTGGTACGGCCGCGTAAAAGTTATATGTACCTTAAACGTGACTGGTGAAAAGTACACCTCTGACTAACCCAATAGGGAATATCGGCGTGATGTTTAATTTCAATTATTATTTTTAAATCTTTCCTTTTTCAGCTTTTTTCTAGAACGTAAAAAAGCGTAACATTCAGGTTACTTAAAAAAGTAATGGCATGAGTATTTCGAGCCCCAATTAACATAATTTGTGGCTACCAGCATCTAATAAACCAGCAACAGAAGCAACCCTTACAAAAAAGGCGATAAATAATAAAAACCCGTTTGAAAACCAATTTTAACTGTGATGGAATAAATCATATTTTTGTGCTACCGAAAACTTGCAATGGTACACAAAAAATACAGGTATCGTTTTAATAAACCTAGTGGGTAAAGCAGACTGACGTCAAGCAAGCATAATAGGTGTAAACTATTCCTTAGGAGATAAAAATGACGATTTAACAACTATAGATGAAGTGTAATGAAGCGCGTTTTTTTTCTATAAAATATAGCTTAGTAAGTAGTTTGTACCAAAATGATTTAACTGAAAAATGATAACGTTGCATCACGCCCGTATTAGACAAAGAATCTGACATAGGTGTAACTATTAATAAACTGATATTTCGGTTCTGCTAAAGTCCCATGAAACAGGGGACCCTATTGCCTCTGACCAGGCACAAATTCAAACTCATAGTTGTTACCCAGAAATTCCAGATGGAAAAACCCAATAACACTGCCCGACTTGGGAATCGAACCCAGGACGTCATGCTCAGCAATAGCGCTTACGACCACTACACCAAAGAGGCAATTTTATTAGGGAAATGTTATTAGGTACTAATATATAAAATAGTCTGTAAAATTACTTTTGTGTCATAAAAACACACCTCATACATGTTTCTTCGTGCCTTGCCTCATCTACAGCTTCCCCTCTTGCTCTTATTACGTCACCACTCAAAGAAGGAATGCAAGATAAAACCAGACGCAAGTACAGCGACCAGCTTCATAGATTTGCTTATTAATAAGACCGACAAAGAATTCGTAACGGGTAACGGTATTATGTATGCTAATCCGATCGGCACATCGGGAAAACTTTATCTGTAAGTTAGGGTTGTCACTTGTTCGGATTAGTGAAGGTAGCTCAAAAAACAATTTATGCGTCGAGAATTTGCGTGACACCACTATAAACGATGTGGCACGGCGGGCGAATGTCCGCCTGCGACGCAGGAGGTTGAGGGTTCGATTCCAGCCCTGGGACACATTTTTGTATGATCTACAAAGATTTGTTCCGGGTTTTCTGGGTATTTGCTACGCATAATAATAAATATCTATCCATGTAATGTATTGTATTAAGTATATCAGTCATATAGTACCCATAACACAAGCTCTGCTTAGCTTGGGGCTAGCTGATGCTGTGTGGATTGTCCAGCATTATCTATTCATTTATTTATTAATCAACATCATTTATCATCATTTTTACTGAATCGTGCAAGTGTTTATTCTAAGTGAAAACACACACTTTACACACTTTTTCTACGATACTGTGTAGGTACAGAGGCCAGCTCATCAATCTACCCCAATGTGTCAAATTTCTTTGATAGGTTTTTAACTTTACTACAAAAATCTTGGGTAATTGGGAAAATTGGGAAAATCTGACAGTTTGGGGTGGCTTGATGTGCGTCTGTACCTACGTGTTAGGCTTAAAAATTACAGGTAAAATCTGTGAAACAAACAGAAGACATATCAATTTTAATATTAACACTTATAAGGACATCTTAGCAGTGGCATATAACATTTATAAAATTGCCACTCTTTTGTTTTTACCGACCATCTTTAATTAGTGTGACAACCCTATTGCCAGCAGACGCATGCTTATACAAGTGGTGCATGCCTTAATATGTTGTCTGTTTATGCGTTCATAATTAACACGGAATGTAAATCAATTGCAATCGATTTTCATACAAGTTTCTCTTTGTAAGATGTGATTTTTGTTGGAGTATAAGATACAAAGAACTATGTGGTAAAGGTACACTGGGTTAAAGTTTTTTTAATAAAGAACGTTTTTCATTAATTTCTAATTTCTTATAATGTAGAATACGAATCTGTTTAATTTTGGTAAATTATGGTATTTACAAACTCTTTCATACTAAACGACTGATACATTTTACTTGAACCTTTAGTTGTAGATTGTTGTTTTATACATCTGAAACGCATAAAATAATTAAAAAATATGTTTGTTTTTAAATATTGCCCCATACTATGAATTTCTCTTGTTTCATGGATGCGATTTACAAACATTTAAACTCACAAACATAAACAGGCAGACCCGGAACAACTACCTTTAGGTCATACAAATATTGTTCCGTGCGGGAATCGAACCCACGACGTGCAGCGCAGCAGCCTATCGCGCAGCCACTGCGCTAACCGTATCTTAATAAGAAACTAGTTTCTTTTAAGTCATCGAGAAGTGATTCAGAGATATCTTGTGCGAGTGATTTATGGAACGCTAACTGTCACCGTTGCAATTCAAAAATGGCTTTAAAACAAATATTCCTAAAAACCAAAATATTTTTATTTTGTTGCCAAGCAATCAATACCACTAATTTTTCACAAACTCCTAGTCCAAAACCTACTTAAAACACTCCTGAGCACACCGACAAAAAACACCAATCAAATTACCCAAAAGATAAATAAAACAAGTTTAATTGCATCCTTATCAGTGAAACTTCACCCAAGGGGCATAAATGATAGTCTCTAATACAAAAAATAAGAATTTAAATGAACAAGGTGACTCGAATGAAGTCATAAATATAGAAGAGCGGCACTTTAAGTCTCGGATCTAACAAATTAACAGGCGATTAAGCTACCGATTCAGTTAAGACCATGTGACATTGAGTTAATGTGGAACAACAAATAACAGTGATAACGGTGTTACTGGTGGGGACACAAGTGTAATGGACGTGAAAATAAAGACGAGTTTTGATATAGGAACTGTATTGACCTATATACTCGTACATACTTGTACTTATTAATTTACATTCAATTGAACAATCTTTTTAATAATTAAATTGGATCACATAAACACTTCTACTGGTCAAACAAGCAAAATATAAAATCGTATTTATTTCATTAAATTAGTTTATACAAACACTTTTACAGGTCGAACAAGCAGAACATTTTATCACATATATGACACCAAACCGAGTATTCCCCGAATGGGATAAGTAACACCTGCATTTTCATAGCCATTAGTTAGGCACATATCCAGAGCAGAGAATCTCAGGCAGATGTAAATGGAAACGCTGGGATGGGACGCCCTAGAAGAACATACACTTACCTTATTGGAGATGTTCTTTAATCAGGTCAGTACTCTGCGTAAGTGTATGAGCGTAAACGAAGCAAAAGTAGTATGTAATGCTTGTAGCATGAGACGTTATGTAGTTTCTGCCTACCCCCATGGGAAACAAGCGTGAGTTTATGTATGTATGTTTATTCAGACTCTGAACTACTGTTGAGAAACATTGACAATGTTACCTTAAGATTTGATGTTGGAATCAGGATAAAAAGGAGGAATGATCAAGATATGAAAAAAAACAACACAACAGAATTCTTTTTTTGTTAATTTTGAGTTTAATTTTCAGTCTTCAAATAGCTTTAATCTGAAGAAGATAGTTAATGGTTTGACATAATTTTGTACACAAAAGCTGACAAACCGCCATTTGTACGAATACAAAAACAAGTTAAGTTTTCATCACCTTTTTAAGATGAATGAATGCATAGTTCATAATATTACTTGTGGTTAATAGCTTTTTAATAATTATAAATGGTTCACACTTCGCTATGCTTTCGATTTATTGTGTAATAATTTAAAACAAGTCTAACAGTTTTCTTTAAATTTCTAATTAGGAAGTGTTTTTATTTTTCACAGTTTTTGACCGCAAATCATCAAAAAACAATTATAAAAAGCAATAAAATACAGCCGCGGGCGTGGTCCAGTTTGCAAATTTTACCAATTTATTGTAAAAATGTAACATTTAAAGCGAAATTGCGAGTTAATTTCGTTTGTGAGATTATTAAAAGTTACATAAAAAAATAGAAAGTTGACTTGTGCTGGCGACTGTACCAATAAATTGTTTACGTTAATGCAGTAACGCGGTTCCTTAGATGTTGGTAATAGATAAACGAAATCCGAATACCGTCAAAATAGTAATCAATTTTATCAAACTGTCTTAGTTAATGGTCGTTTTTGTTGGGTTAAATTCCAAAACTACTGTTTGGATTGCTTGATTCTATCTTCTCGAGAAAAATCACGCAATGTTATCTGTAATGATTAAAATAAGACTGTAATTAATAGCTCCAGAATGTTTGACTCCCAATTGATCTCATTTTGGAATGTGTAGTTCTAGGGATTAACTCAAAAAAGTTTGCTGCTTTTTCAAGTTTGTTGAAATTACATAATAAGTTTGGTAGTCAGAAACAGACAAGGAAATTAATGCTTTATATAATTAAGCCTTAATTTTCTTGATCAAAAACTAAACTTAAATTAGATTATTGACGTCTCTTTCCAACATATAGCTCTAGAAAAAGACAGAGACTGACTATGATAGACAAAAAGTCAAATGAGTTTTTGCCTTGAACTTCGACATTTTTTTTGTTGATGCGTTTAAAATGTCTACTTCGTATGAAAGCTTTATTCCAGCTAAAATTGACAGCTCTTATAAATGTCCTGATCTTTATTGTTTCAAAAGAAAGAAAGAGATGGAAATAGCCTTAGTAAATTTTAAATAAATGATTTGGCACTAAGAAGTAGGCACAGTTATGATGGGGAAAAAAAATTAACTGTACTTGCCTAATTAGCTGTTAAGTTAAATTAATTTATACCAAAGACATGGTCAACATTTAGCCTGTTTTCCATTAATATCAGGATGCTAATTAACTGATGCAAATCTTAAAACTCTAAAACTAGTATGTATTCGTTGGTTCTATGTATGTGAACAGAAGTTGGTTCTAGAAATAATAATTATTATGAGGTATTAGCCTGTTGACGACTTAATGTATGCTTTCTCACGCCTTCGTAAAACTATAGTCTCATAATTGTAAATCTGTTACTGGAAACGTGTTTCTTAAATCACGAGTTTTGTTGAAATCCTTTTCATATCTTTTTTTTTAATGTACAGACGCCAGCACATCAAGCTATCCCAAACAGTCAAATTTTCCCAATTGAACGTGAACCTTATACTTTTGAAATAAAGTTGAATAACTATAAAAAAAAAACAATAACGGACAGGGGTAGCTCGATGTGCTGGCCTCCGTAATCAACGCGTACAAGAAATTGAACAAATTACTTTTCTTTATTTTGTCTTCAGATTAAAAACAATTTCTATTTCTAAATTGTGCAGGTGTACTCTTATAAGTTCCTTTTTAAGATGATTGCAGGATCAAAAAAACATTATAATTAGTGTTATACAATGAAGGTATTTAAATGAAAAAGCCAGCGATGTCACGAAATGTCACAAAAAGTTTCGGTCCCACCTTACATTTATGAATGAAAGCCGAAAACAAGAATAAAATATTCTTGTTTCGCGACTATTTTACAGAATGTTTCCTGTTTAATACAGATAACACTAATTTGATAGGGTTCTTATCTTTATTTTCTTTTACGTCAAATATTCCAATGAATTACCCAATCAAATAGCTTAGGCGCCTTAATGAATAACTAACGAGGCTATTGCAGTAAAAGAAGATTTACAAACAACACCACGCCGGTATTACCCAAAGGGTTACTAAGAGGAGTACACCTATTATTTGCCAGTTTTCTTTAAGTCCTATGTAATATCAGGGAAGCTTATTGCAATCAACCGCGCATAATTCTGGATTCCGAGCTGCTACATAAAAATATCAGATTTAAAAACCCATTAACACTTTTCCAGACCTAGGCATCGCACCTAAGACCTCATGCTCAGCAGTAGTACTTCCAACCACTAGAGTCAAGATGCAAAAAACCCGTGGATTTCACCATCAAAAGTATCTTCATAACAAGGCATAAATCTATTTAACCGACAGATTAAAATACACCTTACCGGTTGATTATAATAATTAGAACAATACTAATTTATTCAAACCAACACAAATTCTCAGACAGCAATCAATAATTAAAATTCTATATAGTTGTAAAACCAAATAACACATTATATTCAATAATCACCTTTCACACAAAAAGTCGCCATTCGGATTCATTATAATAAATCCAAGAACAGACAATCTGAGTCAATAATTCATTGAACGACAAAAACCTTTTCTAGCGCCGAATGTAAACTAGAAAATAATTTATAAAACTTGTTAAAGACTCACCGACTTACACTATGATAAAATACAGAGGAAATTGATAAATTATTTTATCTATCAAGTCGCCCACCGTAGAGATTATAAAGCAGTAAGTCAACTCTTTTAAATTTTGAAAAGAATTCGTGATAAATTCTGAATAGATTATTTTTTATCTGTGTCCCACACTATTCAAATGTTTTTTGTTTATCTCGGAGCTGGAGCTGTCAGGCTTTTGATGTTTGAAGAGAAGGAAGTGTGATATAGGAGCACTCCTCTACTGTACACTTACGCAGATAACAGTATAAAGAAGTTTCCAGTGGTACTAGCGGCCATTTTCCCAAACAAAAGTGGGCGTTCTTTTCGAAAAACCACAATTCCGCATTTTAAACTGTATGTTCGGTGTATTTCTGTGCATTTACCATAAAAAAACGATAAGTATAAAACGGATACAGTATTTACAATACTTGCTTGTTACTGAATTTAAGTATGACTTTCTTTCTTTGCAAAATCAATAGAAAGAAAAACAGTCACCTTAAATTGTAAACCTAAAAAGCGCATACATAGATAACAGACCGACAATTTTTTTTCCGTCCGTTCCATATAATTCCGGAAAAAATTTACAAAGGTGAATATTATTAAGTACTACACCGCGAACAAGGCCTTTTCTAACTATAAAGACAGCACAAAACACAGAAGTCATAAAGTTCGTGTTCACGCAAGAGTCAGCTTTCACAAGGATAGTTGGAATAGGGTGTTTAACTATCAAAAATATAAATGAACAAATACTTATTTAAAAAAGGTTTTTAGAGAAAAATTAATGAAAAAGTTACAAGCCTTTGACGTTTTTCTTCCATCCTTGACACGCAGAACATTCTTAGTACTGAATGGTGCGAGGTCACAATGGCGTTTCTGTCTAGTGACGTCAGATGCTGTCTCTTTTCAGCAAAGATTTCAAAACACATAGAAATTCGCCATTTTGTGAGATATTTCAACATTTGTTTTTTACCGCGTTTTATCCTTGCTTTAAATTTAAAGAAAAAGAAATTGTGAAATTATTATCATGGGCCGTCATATTCTATAGAACGGTTACACTCACTTACACACACGTTTTTTATTGGTAAATGTTGACATTGTCGTTTCTAGCAACAACGCGACGGTAGAAGCGTCTCTGTGCTCTGTGAGCCAAATCTAGACTTCTAACTCTCACCTGTATAATGCTAGACTATTTATTTTATGTCACCGCCGATATAAGTCTCCAACTTATTTATGGCAAAATTTACGAGTTCGACATTTATCTCACAAATAGCTATATTGCCAAATTGGATATGTTTTATATAAGCTGGTTTGCACAATCATTTTACTGTTAACCAATAAAATATCGTTGTTCCGTATTGTAAGTGTCAATACAGTTTAATGTGTCTGCATATTTGGTGCTAAAGACATAGGTGTTGATTGTTTTAATTAGGTAATGTGAAATCGATTAGATGTAGAAGGAAACTTTTAAGAACGAATAGCTTGATGCTTATGTAGGTATGGCATCTAAGTTCCGGAGATATTTGATATCGCTCACGTTTTAACAGTCTGCTAGAATATATGGTCATTTGATTTTTTTGCTGGTATATATTCCAATATTTTATTTAAATATAACTGTGTGTAGTTAGGTTTTTTGTGGATCCATTTTTCTACAAATTGGAAAAGGCAGCTGGCATTCTGTTATATCTGCCTAACTCAATTGCAAAAAGGCTAAAGTTTATATATTAATTTATTAAAACTATGCACAAAGACTTAATGCATTAGACATTTCCAACAGACCTTAGCGTGATGCAGAGACTGAATGTGTATGTTTACCTTGCCATTGTTTTTTTTTCAGCAAAACAAATTAATAGAAAAAAAAGGTGTTTGCTTCCATTGGAAATTCTTATCAGAACTAATGCGGCACGGAGCGTATTACATTAACCGGTAGTGAGATGCGTTCGGGCCCAGGTTCGATTACTGGCCGCAATATTTACGGGCAGACACGTCACGACTGTAGCGTCTATTGAAAATTACTAGTTTTTAAAAGCTATTTTATTGCTGGTTGAATATTCAGTTAGCCGTTATATTAAACGGTTTGTGGGTTGGTTTTTGAATTTATTTTCGTTACAATGTAAGTGTGTGAAGCGTTTGCTGGCCAAGCACCCAATTAAGAAAAAAGGGCTTCAATCAGGGCTTAGATTGAAGCTTATCCTGGAATGTTTTTTCATAGATTCAATATGAAGAGTTATGTCATAACGGTTTTATATTGATTATGGAAAAAAAACAAATAGTTTGGATTTCCTTTAAACTAAAAGCTAATCTGAATAAAGTTAATTGTCAGCATCGTAGTTTAATTTTGAAGTGATCAAAGACTGAATGAATTTTAAATCATTCACGAACTAATGGGAAATATAAAACAAAATCTATTTACTATGACTCAATTACCAAAAATCAGGTGTTTAAAACCGACGTGTCGTTGGCTCTTCAAAATTCTACAGTCGACAGGGCAAAATAAAAAAAAAATATAATCATAAATTTTATTTAATGAAATAAACTGGCTCAAACATATTTATTTGTTATTTTAGAAGAAATAAAAGTACAACAGTAGGTTAGTGGTGATTGACACTGAGGAACTTAAATGCAAAAAAACGGTCACCCATCCACAGACTGACCTCGGCAAGCGTAGCTTATTAACCTTCGATCGACTCGTGCGGGTGTTTTTATTAAGCCACGAGTTCTGCTTCTAGATATATAACACAAATAAAACTAAGCGAGGTACTTACTGGAAATGATTTCAGCTGCCAATCTTATACTGTGTTTACAGTTTTTAGTTAGACAAAAAAGCTGTTATGAAATCGCTTAGGCGATGAACAAAAACACTGACAGGCAGACTAACTTCTTATTGTTGTAACGTGTTCCAATAATAGAAGATTGTTCTATTATTAGACTTGACTATTTTTGCGGTTTTGCCTAAAAATGGATTTCAGTTATCATTTTTTTATCGATTTCGCCCTTGCCTTTCATGAATGAGGTTCATCTGCCTAGCCTTTTGCAAATATGTTGGGGCCAATATAACCGGATACATCTGAATACCAGAAACCTTTTTTTTTTTGGAATGGGCATCTCGCAGTTTATCCTTTAGGGATATCTACTGCTTAACCGAACTTTCCTGTGGGGGCTTAATTAAAATTAAGGCCTCCAGCCAGGCGTAAAAACTAAGCGACGGATCGCTAAGGGCACCCCCTGCGGGGTACGAACCTCGGCTTAGGATGTCGCTGAAGAGGACAGCAAGGGACAGGCTGGATCAAATAGATATATGATTTAGGGAATCATTTACCGGCTCAGCTTCGCGGGCTGGCTCTAGCAAAGGGTCGGGAGGGGGGTACCAGAAAGCCTACCTATTCATGCCTATACCTATATTTTTCATGCATGAGGTTGTGCACTGGTGCAACACGCTGACCTTCATTTTTAACTCCTCCGCTGTTCTTTTCTGATTAATATCGTTGCGGGATCTAAGACAGCTGAATCGTTTCTCCGGGACTCGTCGGGCTTCATTGTCTCGAGGCTATTCTGGTGGTTGGCGCTGTTGATTCTGGTTTCCAGAAGTTGCAGTGGTTTAGGAATAGTGTGGCGGCTTTGTCCCGAATAGAAAAAAAAGGCTGGCTTTAAATCTTTGTTGAGAAAATTGCATATGATCGTGTGAATCACTTTTATGTTTATTAAGGATAGCAGTAGGTGCACTACTGACTACTTGACTAGGTCAATGATCGATTGAAAGTTCACATTCAGCTTAAGATTAATGTGATCCGATCGAAAAATTAACATATTAGGGGGCGTCTGCACAAAAAGTGCAGGAGTTTTTTAAAATTTCTAACGGATAGATGACTTATTTATTATCAGTATCGAGTAATTTATTATTTGAAGTCTTAGAAAGTAACCGTTTAGAGTTAATAGATTTAGCTTTGAAACTGCATGATAAAATTGTTTAGATTTTGATTTAAAATTATATTAACGGTCCCAATGAGTCCGTTGAATAGTTTGATCAGAATATTACAGGAATTAAAAAAATAAGAATTCAGTGAGAGACTTTTCAAAGTTGCTGAACTGTTTTGATTGAATACTAGCTTTATGCTTTTAATTTTTTTTCATCATATTTCTATTAAACATAATTCATTTCATCATTTGTCTAACCTTTTTAACTCTGTCCAGTCTAACGGGATGCAGTTGAATACCAGTATTTTACTTGGAGCGACTGCCTATCTGACCTCCACAACCCAGTTACTGGGAAACACGATACCCCTAGGTAGGACTGATTTTCAGACTTTCGGGTTTCTGACTACCCGTAACGACTGTCAAAGATCTACAAATGACAGCATCAGAGCACAGTAACTTCACCTTCGATCAACCCGTGCGGCTGTTTTTATTTAGCCACGAGCTCCTCAAAAAAAAAAACAAAAGCAGTAGCTATACAGAAATAAATTAATATTGTCCACGCACAAGGCAGCTGGCCATCGCAAGTGATTACGAAGGAGTCTCACATGTCATAAGTATAGTTCTGCGGTGAAATACGAGAGGCTCATGCGGTGGGATATGAAAACGAGAAGGTTACCCGCGAGGATGAGCAGCCAAGGGGATAAGATCGTGTTTTACTTGATTCAGTACAAAAAGTACTATGCAAGTACTTTGACGACCAATGTGGAGCGGCGGGCAATGGTCCACCTGCAACGCAGGAGGTTGTGGGTTCGATTCCCGCCCTGGGACAAATGTTTGTACGATCTACAAAGATTTGTTCTGGGTATTTGCTATGTATAATAAAAAAATATCTATCTGTGTAATGTATTGTATTAAGTATATCAGTCATCTAGTACCCATAACACAAGCTCTGCTTAGCTTGGGGCTAGATGATGCTGTGTGAATAGTCGAGCATTATTTATTATTATTTATTATCATTATTAATTTAATGAGAATTTTTGTTCACACAGTTGGCTGCACGCCAGTATTATAAACCAATATAAGATGGCCGCTGAAAGTACGTTAAGAATTTGAACAGTGTTCATGCAAGGGCGGTAAAAATCATTTTTATCATGCGATGCCCCACTCTTGAAATTTCCCCTTTCAACAATTTAATCTCACATACACAAACAGCTAGACTCAGAACAAGCAGCTCAGAATAAGCATACCGCAAATTGTCTTCTTCGAAATTGAGTGACATTGAGCAGCACTTAACCAATTCTTGGCTTCCACAATTAGTTGAATGAGGCTCACACATATCACAAGCATTTACATCTTATAAAGTTTTAGAGTCGAAATAAACACGATTGATTTTCCAGAAGAACAAAAATGCATGATGGCCATGCAGATAAGGGTCTGAAATGGAGTTTTCAGGAAAACAAACACATATGAGTGGACCTGTCCTGTCACTGTACAAACGTGTAGATTCACTCAGAACTTGAAGTTGGTACAACAGTGTACAGCACAATTCACTTGCGCATAAATCTATTCTATACATCAATAAAATATTCATTCACCTCCAACCATCTGTTCAAACCATTCATCGAATATAAATAACCAACCAGTAACCAAGAACTAATTGGTCGTAGTTACCTTGTTACTACTTGTAAGATTTCTCTTAATTGCCAAAACAACTCTCGTAAAACAAACTTTTTGGCACCGGCCTTACATTTTAGTGGAGGGCGAACCGGGCGCGACGCAACGAGTCTATCAATAAATTCCGATGCCTATTGGCGTTGTTGATCGTAAGTGAGGATGTGTGTGGGCAATAAAAGCAGAACTGGATCGTGTACTGCCAGTAATAGTCGTCCGGTTGACTTCCGTTCGTAGGGTTAGGCGCGTTTTTGCTCTCGATTCGAGCTGGTTTGGTTTGGTAGATGATTTGTGTTTTTTTAGAAATTGTGGGCTAACATAATTTAATGATGATTGTTTTGAATGTGATGTCTGCCTAATTAATGATGGATGCTAGGTGGAAACTGCTAGAACCGAATAAGAAGCTGATGCAGCAGAATTAGTATAACCAAGATGGTATTGCTACCAAGAGTTTTTAAGTCTTCTGGTTACCCTTTCGCCCCAACGGCCATCAAATTCAAATTAACATTGAATTCAAATAGACACGGAACCTGAACTTAAGACAAGTATTTAAGCTCAAAATATTAATTAATCTAATTTATTAACGAACACTGCTATAATTTTCTCGCACAAAAACAAAAACTTGTATATTTGACAACCCATACTAATTAGTATGTTCACCAGTTCGATAACATGTGAAACAGAGGTCATTAATTTATGGGATGCCATGCTGTCATTTAACACTTATCTATTACGGTAAAATGCTAAAATTCACACATTTATCAATTTTAACGAGATTCCAGCTTCCGACGTACGGAAAATTTAAGGAAAGAAATTAATTTAATGGTACATTAAAAAGTAAAAGTTTGTTATATTTTAGGTCTTTTTTTATAGCGATAAAGTAACGTTTCTATCCATTTCTGGTTTTGATTTGTCGATAAATATTTTCTGGTTGTGCTTCTATTGCATTTTTATTGGATACTAAAAATGACTTTTTGATGTCTTGTTTGCGTATGCATGGCGCTAATTTAAATCATAGTAATTAAAAAAGAAACATTAAAAAGCGAAAAAACACTCACAAACTATCTCAATCTCGAGCGTAAATAAAATATTAAGTAGTCAAAATATTTATACCCAATGTTGGATCTATTGAAAAAAATTGCTACCAAAAGCAATTCTCATGCCACCAAAAGTCGGCCAACAAACACCAATAAAGTTTGATTAATAAAGGTTTACACAAATGTACTCATACCCGCTAGGTGGCTAATGTATTTGACCCCACATATACTCGTGTTAGCATTTGAACTCCTAATGCTCAACCACAAATCACCTTAGAACCTTTTCCCATCACCCATCACCCGACAGTCACGACAAATCGTATTAGAATTAACAGCTATCTATCAATTGACACATACATTTCTCTACAACATAACATCCATTACCGTTTGTGTTTGCCCAAAGAAAGATCCAAGTGGTTGCGACACGGTATTGGTTACAAATTTTATAGGAACACTCGTTATCATGATTGATATGTGGTGGAGGCGCCTGTGATGTGTAAGCAGCCGTCTATAAAATCGTTCGTTGTTTCACAATTAACAGGCTATATTTGAATATATTTGCGTCAATTTTATATAGTAACAACATAAATCTAATTATCAAATTGATTATAAAACGCTTTTTTATATATGATGGTGCTAATGATATAAATGGGAGATGTGGTGAAGATGATGCATCAAATATGAAAGTTAATGGTTTTGTATCTTCTGAAATCAACTGTGTCCTAATTTCTGCTAGCTGCTGACGAATGGTAGTTGGAATATAAATCATGCACACAATAAAAATCGAATTTGGCAAGTCAATAGTTTAATTAACTTAAAAATCATTACTTTTTTCTAGATCGCAACTTAATAGTATTTTTTAATAAAGTAGAATATTGTATTATCTATTATTAATTGGAGACCTACTCAGGAAGACTTGGTATATTTCTTATTTTTATTTTGATTAAACATTTTTATCTTTGATGGTTCTGTCGTCCCGCTTAATATTTTACATATGAGTTTGGTACCAGGTATATATACATATATAACAGTGTTTATAATTAGGATGATAATCGTCAGGTGAAATATCTTCCATATTAAATGGCACCTCGCCATTGTCTGTCAGAACAGCTTAACTAACAGCCACTACTTTTGTTGTGCGAAAGAGTAGCAGCATTTTTTTCTCTCACTCCCTTACAAAATTAAATGGCCCATTAATTATTGTATTCAATTTAGACTACTTCCGATGGAAGCCTACCGTAAGCAAAATTACACTAATAAATACCTTTAAATAGTTTGATTTGATTCGATAAAGACGGGCCCAAATTCACATCGAAATCTTCCCATAGCATTTAGAAACTTGGCTCCAGTTGATATAGAATCATTGGAACGGACGTCCTCTATTAGTTCTCAAGGGATATTAGCATAAATTACTAAATATATAATTTATATGAATATATTTGCATATTGGATGTTGCCTATTATAGACAAGATGTTGAGTTAGTTAAATCATTAAATCAGTAAAAGATTCGTTGGATATGAAAAGACCCGCTCATATTTTGGAGCAATCTTTAATGACGTTGGTAGTAAAAAAGATAATAATTTCTTTTTTTTCAACATCTTTTGATGCATCGTGGTTAGAGATATAAATATTTAATTTTCATAAAATAGGTAGAAGCGGATTAGCTTTTAGTTGAGAAATGTTTGATAGTAAAGTGTCATCTGCATCAAAGTAAATTAGTTCAATCATTTATCAAAAATCTATCAATACACTTCGCCATTAAATAAATCAGTTAGACAATTATAATATTTTATAACTATAATAGTAGGCATCGTTAGCAAAAGTATTTGTGTAACTGCATTCTTTATTACGCTGAATGTGCGCATTATAATAAATTATTGTTCGTAAACAATCAAACAGGTTGATAAATCATTCTCGATCTGAGAACGATTTCGTAAACAGAAGTGAAATATAGGAAATGAAATAGATAATCGCATCGTTATTTGGAGCACATTCAATTGATTAATTGTGAAGTCTTGTAAACAATCTAATTTACGTTGAGGAATCATTAGGGGTTCATGGCTATGTAGTAATAGACGCACGGGTCTGTTCAAGGCTAATCAGCGCATGCCGAGGTCTGTTCGTAGATGGGTGACCATTTATACATACCGAGAGCCCCCGTGTGCCAAAAAGTACCTATGCCGTACCCCTAATTTACATGAAGCGACTGCCTAGCTGACCGTTTTCAACACGATACCCCTTGGTAAGTCTGGCTGTCAGACTTTCGGGTTTCTACTGACTACTCGTAACGACTGTCGAAGATCGGCTTGGCGGCTTATCGTGCTTTCCGAGGCATAAAGAACAGTTTCATTTACCATTGTAGGTACGTAACATATTTTTACCCATATGTTGACACATAACGTACCATCACGCCGGTATTCCCCGGGTTGGGCAGAGGTGCAGCTATAGTAACACCTACATTTCGCCAATGATGTATTTTTGGCTCTCATGTATTAGGGGGCGAGCCTATTGCCACCAGCCCGGCCAAATCCAGACTCCAAACTTGTGTTTATTTCATGATCAATTCAAAATTCTGAACGTAGCGCGCCTCTTACAATAATTGCATTCTTTTTTTCACATGGACTACCCTCCCATTATACAGATATGAGACTTGATATCCACGAGATCGTAACTCAAGCCGTCACGGTCAGTCTTCCATAGCTTTCCCATCAAGGGTATCAATATGTACAGTCAGATGCACGGATCATATTGCTGAGCGAATGAAATTGTGAGAATTGTGATACGTTTGGAAGTGTGATATGTTAAAAAATATAGGTCAATGGTCTCGACTGTCTGTGCGTATTTTTACGCTCTATGTGTTTGAGGGCTGGATAATTGATACAAATAAAATAAATAACTGGCTTATTAACGTTAGATTGGTTGTCAATATAGTATATTGTATTAATTTTATTAGCTTTTGAAAAGGGACAGTGGTCATTCTTTTCGATTAGGATTATTCTTTTTATTTCAAGATTTGTTGTTTTTAATGAACTGTTTAATTCCATGTATATGTCATGCAATGCACAATATATATAATATTTAGTTTCTTAAGAATATAATGTCTGTCCACAACCAAAGGTAACCTTTTATTTACTAACAATACATCAAGATAATAACATAAGAAGCTAAGGAGGTAAGTACAAAGAAAACAATTATAATCTAAATTTAATACCTTAAAAATACAGCGGATATAAGTTTAGCGATACAAAATACTTTGCTGTCTTTAAAGTAACGTAGTGGACTACGACTAAAACCCATTTTTTTAATTAAAAATCAATCAAATAATTTTTTTTTGTACGTATATACAATCATCACTAAATATCCGTAAGAAAAAACGACACATTATGAGATAACTACTGAATTAGAAACACTACGTAGCGCGGTGAAACCGGCTAAAATTTCACGGGTACCATAAGATGTGAACTAGCTTATTTATTATTACCTATTTTACTTCGTGATTAATTAGAGAGAAGCTCGTTCTTACTTACTGAAATTATTCAAGATAATTATTTAGTGCAAAAAAATAGCAATCGTTAACCAGACATTTGGAATAAATTTCTACTAATTACTCTTCCTTTCTTTAGGTTTGAATAAAAGACTGCACAATGTTCCGAATGTTTTTTTTTCTAGACAAAAAAACCATTCACCGGCCCCAATATCGCGCATTAGGAAGTTTTTTTTTATCTGCATGTCAATTCGTTCGCCATTGATATATTTTTTGCCCACTAAGCAGGTAATTCTTGAGGTAACTTTTTTCAAATTTGCACCTTCACATAATGCACCTTTTTTATGGTTTTAACGCAATTCCACTAACGATGCGTTTGATTGTGCACTTCCGGGCACCTTTGTGAAACCTGTTCAATATGTTTTTTTGGTTCCATATGTTATAAAGCAACAAGGATTATTCGTTGGAACAGATATTTTAAAAATTAGTATCGATATTTTGATTATTTTTGCACACAAATGTGTTTAAGCGATTAAGATATTATGGAGCCTAATAACTTCATTTGCGAACGTTAAAAACTAGCATTAGATATGAACATTAAAAAGTAGCATGATAATGTGATTCCCAATAAATAATTGCTTACTGGATTTAACTTTTATTCAGCTACTAACTACCAATTTTTTTGAAAAACCAACTTTAGTGCTTTAACTTAAAAGCTGAATTAGTTCATTCAGCTCTAGGCATTAAACATTTATAACAGTGCTCCGGTGCGCCGTTTCTGATGACCACAAATCACAATTTCAATAGTGCAAAGAACAAATTGGTTTCCAACAAATAATTATATTTTATTGCAAACATTTCTAGCGATAGCACCGCGAACATAACTCTGCTGAACTAACTAACTAGTCTAACGAGTAAACTGTACGTGTGAGGTATGTCTTTGTATTTGTTTATTGTTAAGTTAATAATAAACAAGCTGTTGAAATCGTAAGAATAGGGCTGTTGGAAATTCTACATAATTTATATGGATGGTAAAATTATTCTCTCTTCCTTCAATGGTAAAACTATAATCGTTTGTATATAGAAAAATCACTATTCTTCCTTAACTAAATTTATTCAGGGACGACACAGTAAGTTTTAGTCTTCATCTCAATAGTTCATTTATCATCATCTCAATAGTCACTTTCTTTCGAGCCCTATTCCCTTCTTTGATCTTCCTCTACTCTTATAACCTTATTCATACTCGAAACTTTCCTTACGACATGTTTCTCTTTCCTCCGCATCACTTGCTCATACCGTGACACCTGATTTCGACATTTCTAAATATCAAAATCAATTAATTTAATTAGTAAATTATGCAAATGATTTTATGCTGTAGATGTTGGCTAGGTTTTGCTAGTCACGTACCTAATATGACTGGTAATATATCGCTAATGAAGCATTCACTGCAATGACAAAGCTATAATTTAACTTTGTGCTAACGTAGAATGGCTTGAAGCCTGTTTTCTTCCAATAGTTTTCTTTATGCATATTTTATTTATTTTGAATACATATGATTATTCTCAAAAAAAATCGAAAAGTGATACGTCAAGCAGCTAGGAAAAAACGTTCAAAATTAAATCAAATAGCTATATTTACTGCTCCATTATAAACTAGAAGACATATTCACATCTACTGATTGATGACGTGATCATTTCTAAATTCAACCGCGCCTAAGCGGGATTTAATTTACAATACAACAAAACGTTCGAAGTTTTTGGCTATAAATAAGGTATAATGGAGCACTGTGTTTAGCTGCGAGCGACTTTTTAGTTGCCCAATATCCGTGTTTAACTATATTATGTTCCCACGCGACTTAATCTGTTATTTTTACTGCTTTCTCATTAATAATAGGAACAAGTTATTTGCAATAGATAGAAAAAAATGGCCATAAACCATTATTATTGGTGTTTTTGAACGATATTTTACTTCATCAGTTGCCATCTGTCTTTGAGTCCGCCTGTTGGTGAATTTTATTTAGAAATAGCAGTTACTGTGATCCAGTTTATTTTTTATTTTGGTTTATAAAAAATATAAGTTTGACAGCAATTTCCCGTCTTAAAAAAAAACCGTTACCAGTTTTGCTCCTCGTAATATTTTTCGGACCTCTTTGGTTATCAGCGTACAATCTACTTTATTATTTTTCTCCATAATCAGCCGTTGGTTAATGAAATGCTAACAATAAACTTTGTTACGTCACTAAACTAGGTATTAATATTAAAGACTTCCATACAAATCTTTAAACATAAAAAGCAGTAATAAATCATCTAAACTAACATCGGTGAACAATCCATGACTACCGCACAAGAAATATTTCTACTTTATAAGCCTCTATGCGCCGACTCTAATAGCACATAATATTAGTAAACCAATAAAAAAAACACTGTAATCTTCGGTAATGAAATTCGAATCGTGATCTAATCGTTCTGAGAACTTCGAAAAATGAGACATAATGACTAAAATTTATATGATTCCAATGAATTTTCATATAAAATGGACGTAATAAAGAGTCAGGCTCTTTCATTCGCTTATTTACGATGTTTGATGGGTCTATCGCGAAATTGCTTTGTTTTTATTTTTTTATGGCACCTGAATTAAAGGGGATATGAAATAGTATCAATTAATGTCAGATTTCATTAATTCTGGTTTGATATTTTTTTCTAGCGCTTTTTGCTTGTTTGAGCAGTGGGAATTGGATTAATAAAGTCTTTACAAACAGTTATGATGCGTGATTAATCAACGACTTTTGGACACCTGTCTCGACTTTTCTGATTGGTAGGTATAACATCTAAATGGGTGAGGTGATAATTTTATATAATTTAAACTCGTTGGAAATGGAGTTTTCATTCCAGAAAACTAAGTTTTGTAAGTTCAAATGGACCGTTAAGCCGATGAACGATTTAATAAAGATCATAATTATGGATTATGATTACTATCAATTAGAGTTACATTTCAATGAGTTTTGAAGATAAAACAGATATCAAAACAAAAGCATATTACCTTTTTTCCCCCCATATCTTTATTAAATCTCATTATTTTCCACTTTCTTATTATTCTTCCGAAAGCGAATTATTACTTTGCATTAACACATGATGATGCTTATAAAGTTTTTAATTGTCCTTATTTGTGACTTAACGAACAATAGGTGATTATGGAATTGTAGAAAGCTGGGGCACCGCGGGGCGATCATTGTATTTGTTCGACGAAGCCAAGTTATCGATGGATTCACTATCTTTTCAATTAAAGATATCGATACCGTATTATACGCAAGCTAACAAGGAACCATCTGTTTTCAATTAATTAAACGCACGAATAAAAGGAGATCACTGCAAGTCAATCGTTAAGTGTTTTTGTAATTGAATGTAAAGGTGTGGGCAGACGATTATTAAACTGTTTTGTGCAACTGTCATTTGTTGAGCGACGGATTAATTGAGTCGGGAACACATGTATTATTAAAATTCAATAACTCTCAGTCCGACCTAGAAATCGAATTCAGGTGGACCCCATGCTTAGTAGTAATCTAGGGAGTCAGTTCTTTTTTTTAAGAGGGCTTTCAATATAAATAAATAATGCTGGACAATCCACACAGCAACATCTTGCCCCAAGCTAAGCAGAGCTTATGTTATGGGTACTAGATAACCGATATACTTAATACAATACATAACATAGATAGATATCTTTTATTATACATAGCAAATACCCCGACCACCCAGAACAAATCTTTGTAGATCGTACAAACATTTGTCCCAAAGCGGGAATCGAAACTGCAACCTTCTGCGTCGCAGGCGGACCTTCGCCCGCCGCGCCACATGGGTCGTCAAAAGTCAATATTATTCACTGTGCCATCTATGCAATCAGCAGGCTAGTATATCCACCGTTTTGCAGTCTAATATCTAATCTACGTACGTTATGCAGGCAACCGAGTAAACTGAATATAAAAACGGGGGTATAAACAAGCGAACATACTGGGTCGTAAACATAAAATGATAATGACGACCAGTACAAGTAGATGGACATGCTCACTTCACAGTATAACACGAAACTTGTCTTGGAAACGAAAGAATACGGTTGTTACAAGTTATCTACATAAATCTATTGTCGCATATATTATGATAGATCATCCCATAAGAATGGCTCGATTGATTTGGCTGATGTTTTTTGTAAAATATACCAAAAACGTCACGTATTATGCCGATATATTTGTTTAAAAATATTTAAAAAAATTAAACGTGTATATTTGGAACGGGTCGAACCTTAACAAAAATTGCTATTTAAATGAAAAATTTCTTCCTCTATTAAACAAATGTGTTTATAGATAATTATTATCTAAAAGAAACACTATAAACAAAAGCGGGTGTTAAAAAGAATGCAAGCCAATTTTTCAAGAAGGTCATTGGCAAGCATTTTGGATAGCCCAAACATCACCTTAAGTACAGTTACAGTCTTTCATTACTTAATCTCTCTTAGAGAAAAGAAGAGAGAAAGAGCAGTTAGATAATGGAAAGCACTGATCGCCCGCGAAATATGATAGCAGATTTAAAATTATAAACTGGTTAAGATTTTCTTAGACACCAGCAAGTAAGATAAGAATCGTAGATTACCAAGACCATAGTTAAATGATTTGTTGTACCAATTAATACAAACCCTTAGGGTTGAATATTTTTACGACGATTAATATTTTTCCAGGCAGTCGTAGCATATTTCCATTTCCTTAACATGTATTTCACAAACTGTATAGATAAGCATAAATCAGAGAAAAAAATAAAATATTTTAACAAACAGTAAATTATAAATAATTAAGTTTAAAATAAATATGAATATTGAGCTCGTGAAAATTGCAATGGACGATACCAGTATTTCATCAAGCTAGTTATTACGCTAGCCTATTAAATACGTGGTAACAGCAGCGTTATGGGCTTAGACACCTATCAGCAAACATCTAATCACCGTGTCCAGACGACGATTGGTTATTCAAATGTTAGAATATCCTGCGGGGATGGAATTGCTTCATGCGTAAGCAAATCAATAACAAATTGTTAACTTTGAATATACATTTTTGTAGGTATAGGTTTTAATTTATAATGAACACAATTCTGGATTAGAAAAAAGAACGATTTGGGATTTAAATTGTAAATTATTTAAAAAAGTTTTATTTTTTCAATAACATTTAAAAGTTTGTTCTTAGAATGGCAATTAAGTCAACCTTTTTTACATCACGTAAACTGACTATTAATTCTTTATGTATGATTAATTAAATATTATAAATGTACCAGTATGATCATGTATAATTTATGTTTTTTGATGTATCATTCGTCAGCAATACTAAATACGTAAATTATCTAAATAAGTAAGATCTTGATCGAATCGCGACACATTTTATTTAGAGCATCATCAGCTTAACGGGAAGCGAGTTTCCGATCGGCCTTCCGTAACAAAATATCTTCAGACCATCGCCGTCGTGACTTATGAATCTATTACAATAAATTAACATCCAAGAATATACCAACAAGATTAACGATATAACAAGCATGTTAATTGCGATCTAAACGACAATTCCCACGTTTAATAATGGAATCATTCCAAATTCTATTAGATAAACATATCCGATTTTCTTTCTTCGATGGCTTTTTATCGAACTATGAATATGTAGGCTTCCGTATTAATTTGATATTTATTCATCTTGCGTGATCTAAATGTTAATAGTTATGTTGAGCATAACGCCATCTTCATGAATACTAAGAAGCGGACACTTGCACCGCTCCTGGCTTCTTTTAGCTTAACGCTTTCCATTCTGAAAGCCCGTACCATAAACTCTGTTTGATGTGTTATTGTATTATGCAAAACCGACTTGTTTATAGATAGCAGTTTATGGATTTCGATATAACATTACAATTTTAAATACTAGACTGGTAGTTGATTTTTTAATTAAATTTTATAGTCGCCTGCGGCTTGAAAATGTTGAATAACTTTGAAATCTTATAAAATAACTCTAAGTTTTATTGGTAGATATGTAATATTTTACGGAGTAAGTGCTTGAGGTAATTGGGATCAATATTGAACTAAATAATGAAGCTGCGTAGTAACAATTATGATTGCTTTTTAAATGCGTTTGTTTATTATTGTGATTGGTACTAGAGAACTGACCCACCTCGCAATTTAATAAAATCGGACCACAATCATGGTATGGATTATATTGGAAACTTAGATAGAATCGTACAAATCCATCGGCTTTTCTACACAGCCGAAAATAAAAGGGGACAAGAGCAAGAATAAATGTAAAGCCATAGATCTGATGTGCCTGCTCGTCCTACTAGAGACCTACCGTGAAGACATGTATATTCAAAAGGACAAACGTCTAGTAGTGAGGGGTAGTCTCATTGTAATATTGAAATTTCACCAAGACAACGTAAATCCTCGAGAGACATTTAAATAAATGTGAATGAAATGAATCTTGTACCTCGCATAAATCAGTCATAGCTTGACAATGGGGCAAGCTGAGGACTTAGTCACAAGACGCAGTGGTGACCGGCATCTGTCAGCGATCAACATACGACTATACACTTTATTTTTATAGCTACAAGTAATAGTATAGCTTGGGATCTGAACTGAAGTTGGACATACTTTTTATTTTTGCAATATTGTAATAAGTAGTAAAAGGTGGTCACTATTTTAATGAAATGGCAGTTCTTTTTCTAGAAATTGATATTACTTCTTCAGTAAGAGTGCAATGTGGTTGGAATACTCTTATTCATCGCGCGTTGTTGGTAATCTATACAGATTTGGTCCAAAACTCATGTACGAGTTTGGGCCATCGGTAGCGGCCATGATGGAAAAGAATATGTAGAAAAACACCATCTCAACCGTTTAAGTTTTTCTTCACATCGATCACCAATTGATTGATCACCAATGAGTATTGGAAATGTGCAAAAACATTAGTGACACACCAAAGCAGAACATGTAAGAAGTAAACTTTGTTCTCATATTGGAATCGACAAAAATGAGTCCAAACCGCTTAATATGTACTTCAGAAATCACGTAACCAAAATAGGACGTCAGTTTGTTTAAAAATGTGAATGAAATATTTGATTTTTGTCCCAGAAACTGTGAAACTGTTCTATATGTTTTGGTCAATCCATAAAGAGACTATCTGATTTCATAACGCCTTCCTTACTAAGCAGATAGTTAATTAAAACTTCCATAATCATGATACAAGATTCAAACTCTCACTCCATTACCTAAAGAAACCGTATCGCCAAATGCAATACCAACGTTACCAGCCTCCTCATAAGTTACATATCAAAATTGATTGACTTCAGCCACGCACGAAGTAACTTCTATTTGTATGGTGTTCTCTTGAACAGGGGTGAGGAACCTTTGGCACGCGTGGCCGTAGGCACACCGGGGTGGGATGCTACAGAAGTCTAGGGACCGCAGTAGCAGAATTTACTTTTTCACTATTTGTTTTTGTTTTAAATTCTCCAACACCCTGATGATATTTTTATACAGTTGAACATATTATTTTTTGTTAAGGACCGTCTTTATTAAAGCGTGTTCCTCACTCTGATATCGATATGAAGTGCAGGCCACATTTCTTTCAAATTACAATATTGTGCATATGTGTAAAGGTTGGCCACCCCTGATCAAGATCATTCAAAATACATACACACATTTCAAACAAATCACTTTTTCGTGGTCTATCAATTAGATGTACGTCAATAATTATATGGCTGTGTTTATGGGCACTTTTAATTATAAAATGAATATGAATTTCTAATGAGAACTGTTGAACGATGTTCGTATTAGTAAAACTTATTTTCTGTGGATAATATATCACTTAAGCATGATTGACGGCTGATAAGGACTTTTTTCTTGTGGATTATTAGTTTTAACGTCTTTATTTATTTCTCATGTAGTTTTGCTATTTACTTTTTTAATTGATAATGGCGTAATTATTTGAGATGAAGATATTAAATCTGCTTTATCTCTGTCTATGAAAGTTTGCATTAATTATGGTTTACTATAGTCTTATTAATAAACGTGATTTGGTATCTACTTCTGTTATATTCTTTTTATGTGAGCTTTCTAGTAAACTAACGACTTCTACATCTTTAATTATTTCTAATGAAAATAACTAAACATGAAATGTTGTATTGAATTGTTTGCTGTTTTATTTTCAAAATATGTGCAAATTTGAACATAAACAGCATTATAGCTTATCTTTAGACTACGATGAATACATCCAACAATATTAGAATTCAGAACTTTATTGTAGTCGAAATAAGGTTAAAGTTTTTAATACAAAAACTAAATTTATACCCGAATCTAAGCTGTCAGTTTTTCGTTAAACCTTTACTTGAGTTAAAATCATAAACTGGCTTAAAGGGTTTGTGCTTGGGCAAATGTTTGACTTGCTGTATAACAAGATGGGAAAAGTTTCACTACCACGTAACGCCATCAAAAGTCATGTGTGTACAAAATGTAAAATTCCCATCATCGCACGCAACTTATTAGCTGACCTAAGACGGAAATTAAGAAAAGACAATTGCCTATTGCGAACTATGTTTTATCATACACCTTCATACACATAATACGAGGTAAAAACAACATTACCACACTAGAAGAGAGTGCTGAGCTCATTGTTCGAACACAAAAGCGAAAGTTCATTCATTCGCTATGAGATAATTAGGTGTTTCACCTTATTGCGTCACACGACGGTTTTTCACCGATTGTTTGGACACTGAACTTATGTGTATGAAAAAAAATTGCCACGCGTGCCATTGTTGTGTGATCTGTCGGAAGTTTTTTTTTTCTAATCGTTTTGATGCATGTATGAGTTGACGGTACTCTTGGGGAACTGTCATTGTGACAGCTGTCAAACTTGTCGCTTTGTCTAGGTATTGATATTTTTGGAGCTTTTGGGTGTTGAAGTCGATATTGTGCAGCTTTGCTTCTATCAACCTGTTTCAAAATTAGGGATGTAAAATCTTGCTACAATAAATTTATAGTTTTCGTAGTTGTCGTGATGATCACCACACTTCAAAATGTACGGAATGTTTTGTTCGTCATGGAACAGTGAAAATCTCGCTCCAAGTTTGAGAGACCAGAAGACTACAACAACTTTATCGTTATACTTATAATATAATTTCTAGATTCATTATAACAACGCAGTTACCTCAACTGCCTTGGTCATAAGGTTATCCATGCAATGTCAACGTCCGCAGAGGTAATTGCTTCATTTTTGTCACTCCGTGAATACAGACGTTGTTCCCACGATTCGCTCGTCTTTTGTCTTATTTCATTGTTGCAGTAACGAAGCGAATCAAATTCGTTTCCTTATGTGTGTGTTATGATTAAGTTGATTTTCTTTGTTGGAATTTGAAGATGTCTTTTAAAAATCTGTTCAAAATGTTTCCAACACTGCACTTTCCACACGACACTATTTGATTTCATACTTTAATTTCATCCGCAATTACACTTGTCTACATTATCTACGTCACTATATAATTATCATTTCCACTTCAGACCAACCGAATATTTCATCACAGAGCCTTCGTAGTACTAACTACTATTTATCCTCATAAAGAACGCACTGTGCAATAATCCGCCGGGCATATCGAACCTCCGATCCAAATGAATCAGCAACCAGCTTTCAGCTTTAATTATACCGCTAACCACTTCACAATTAAGAAGTCCATCGTACAAGCAATCATACTATCTAACTATACCTACACTTATTAGAATTCGATTTTGAATAATTTTGAAGTTTCACGCTCCAATAAGTTTAGTATAAACGCAGTTATAAATTGGTGTTGTCAAAATATATGAAACAGTCGTAATTAGGCTCTTGTAACGAACAAAAGTGGTATAGTTAATAAAGGCGCGTGCGTTGAAAGACACAAAAAGCTACTAGTTTGTGTGGTGTAAGTTAAAAGCGGAGATGTTCTTTTATTTTACGGTGTCGAAAATATCAACAGTCGCTCCTAGTATGGAAAAGTATTTAATTATGGAGAGTGGAAATAATAAAGGCGTGGAGAAGTCGATCCATGTAAAGCTGGAATTATTATACTAATACTCTAGTTAAAATCTCTCAATTTATTTGTTGTTAAATTTCATCGGGCGAGATTGTATTGATCCGTACACTACAGAAGCAAAAAACGTGATTTGTATAGGATTTCGAAATAGCATAGGAATAAATTTAATATTAAAATGTCGCTCCTTATTTAAACCATATTCTCTTAAAGCGGGCTCAATGAACGCTAACGAAGTTAAATTAATTATAAACACAATGCTGTTATCAATACTAACATCTGCCATTACCACAGTTAAGTTCGATATTATACTATTGAGAATACTTAATATTCTACATAGCACATGCTTCCTTACGTTTTACTAACATTCCGCTTTCCTTAAAGATATTATTTATTATTATTTTATTTATTAAAAAAAAACGTTGCCCCACACTAGGAATTTCTCCTGTATCGTGGGTGCGTTTACAAACATTTAAACTCACATACACAAACAGCCAGACCCGGAACAACTACCTGTAGGTCATACAAATATTTGTTCCGTGCGGGGATCGAACCCACAACACGCGGCGCAGCAGCCGTTGGCTCAACCACTGCGCCAATCGTGTCGTCAAAGATCTATTGTCTTATTGTCGTGTCTATTGTTCTTATTGCTTAATTATATAGTCTACTACCTGTGTTGTATCTACTCTGGCTTCGAAATCTTTATCTAAGAGTACCTACTCTTAGACATACATACATATCATTCTGGCTCTTAGGATTCTACTTTAGTTGACCGGGAGGAAGTCTCCTGTGTCATCTTGATCCCTATATCGACTTGTCCATAAGCTCTAAGTCTCTGCTCTTTTAAGTATTTTAAATCTTAATAGGTACATCAGTAAATGTTTTCAATAAATGCGTTATATTAGGTCTTTACCTATGAAATTGCCGTTCTGCAGTACTGGCCATTTCAAATCAAAATATTTTTTGTTTGGCTAAGAATTCTAATTTCAAATTAATTTTATTTTAAAAACATGGATTTTTTTTTCCAAAAGTAGTCATTTGTTTATTGATTAGTGTTACATTTTCATCGCATTTAAATCTTTTTCGTCATCATGGATACGTTAAAAATTCGAGTAATTATGGAATATGAGTACCGTCGTGGCAGCAACGCGGCACAAGCGGCACGCAACATCAACGACGTTTACGGAGCTAACACTACAAACCAACGCACTACCTGTTATTGGTTTGCTCGCTTCCGTTCTGGAAATTTCGACCTGAAAAATGAACCTCGCGGTCGTCCGAAGACTTTGGTCGACAATGACGAATTAAAGGCGATTGTGGAAGCTGATGATACACAATCTACGGCTGAATTAGCAGCAGCTTTCGACGTTAGCGTCAAAACAATATTGGTCCATTTGCGTCAAATTGGCAAGGTAAAAAAGCTTGACAAATGGGTGCCCCACGAACTCAATGATCGCCAGCGCGAAGTACGCGTCGAGACGTGCCTTGCACTGCTCAACAGACACACAAATGAAGGAATTTTGAACCGCATTGTTACCTGCGATGAAAAATGGATTCTGTTTGATAACCGCAAGCGCTCAGCAAGTTGGTTGGATCCTGGTTCAGCACCTAAACAATGCCCTAAACGAAAACTTACCCCAAGAAAAGTGATGGTCACTGTTTGGTGGTCTAGCGCCGGTGTGATTCAACACAGCTTCTTACCAAACGGGGTGAGCATTACTGCAGATGTGTACTGTGAAGAATTGAACACAATGATGGAGAAGCTGGCACATCTCCAACCAGCATTGGTCAATCGCTCGTCTCCGCTGCTCCTGCACGACAACGCGCGACCTCATACTGCACAGCAGACGGTCTCCAAGTTGCAAGAACTGGGGTTGGAAGCTCTCCGTCATCCGCCCTACTGACCAGACCTTGCGCCTACAGACTACTACTTTTTCCAGAATTTGGATAACTTCTTGGCGGGAAAAAATTCAATACCCGAGAGGCAGTACAAAATGCCTTTGAAGAATTTGTTGCCTCCCGTCCAGCTGATTTCTTTAAGAAGGGCATCAATAAACTGCCACTGCGTTGGCAAAGATGCATTGATTGCATGGGTGATTACTTCGATTAATACAAATAAAAAATACATGAAAAAAATTCATTTAAATTTTTTCATACAAAACGGCAATTTCATAGGTAAAGACCTATTATTTCGTGATCATTATTTAATCAAAAGTTATTTTGATGAAAGAAAGATAGAAAGAATTACCATTTAAAAAAAAAAATTGTTTTCATAATTATCTTTTTTTTTATTTATATTTCATCGAGTAGGTTCACGAAAAAATAGTTTCTTAAAGATTTTTTGTTAAAACATGACGGGGCTCAATAAAGTTATGCCAACACTGAACCTCGATAAATTTATAGTAAATCTGTTGTAGTTTTACTCCGCGTTTATTTAATAGAACGGTTTAAAGATAACGAAGATGTTTTTTCCTATCTTTGAAAGCTTTCCTATCATGTAGTTAGCACATGTTCTTTGACACTTTGCTCTGTTTTTATAGAGCACAGCTCACACATTAACAGCTTACAGACAACAAACACTGCAATTGCTTTTTTACAATACTCAGCACGGACCCGACGCCAAACCAGTTCAGAGTGAAAGTTATATTTGTGCATTCTAACACCTGAACCAAGTGCGAGAGCTTCCGGTCGAAGCCTCAAGGTATTTTTCTATATAATTACTGATATAAAATAATTTTCTATTAGGTAGATGCTTAATGCCGGAATTGCCGAAAGTAATGCGATAAATTATGTAGTTAATCGATCTAGTTTGGTTTGAGTTTCTTTGAAGGGCGTGGTTGGGTAACTTCCCGGATTTGGAATTTGGGTTTTAGTTATGTCTTGCTTCACAGAAGGGATATTAGTAACACGTTAAATTGTGCGTAAAATTTGTCACCATCGGTGATAATTATGCCTATTACCAATCTACAACATAAAATATTGTGCAATCGCAAATATCTTGCAATGGGCCCTCTATTAAATGGGTCTTTAACAAAACTAGCGAAATGTGGGTGTTACCTCTGCCCAACCCTTTGGGGAATAGAGTCGTGATGTAAAGTGCAGTAGATAGTAGATAGAAGTAGTAGCAGTAGATAGTAGTAGCACCTATTGGTGTTTTGGGTTTGTTCTTATTGATTTATTTAATTACAATAAATGCACACCTAACAGATAAAAGAAACAGGAATAAAAGAAAGATTGACTCCAAAAGTACTTATGCACTGCATATTTCTTAAGAAATTTCTGCCAGCAGATTTGTGACAAGATAGAATGACAGACACTTTTTTTTAAATATCAAAGTAGTTAGGGTTGTTGTGGTTCCTTTGTCCACAGATTGTTAATCTTCGAGTACGGGTGTTCCATAAAAACTAAATCACCAATATTATTTATTATACCATAAGTGTTATTATTATTATAGTTAGTCCAATCAATTTTGGCTGCGTTAATAATGAGAAAAATTACTTATGAAGGGTCAAAATTACTTAAAACTAATTTCACAAAAGTGTCAACAGACTAAAATCCATCAAAGCGTTTACCATACATGAGCTAGAGGAAACCAAGGATATGGATCAAGTCTATAATTTGACCGCACCAGCAACTGTAGGTACCAACCAATGACGCACCCAACAAGGTAATTCAGAATCCAAACCCAACAAGAACTGTTTCTAACTGCGAATACTTCATCACGTACCAGCCCTACTATAGGGAAAGCATACAATCATGCGGTTTATATTATGATACAGTTTTTGTAAAATTGTTTATAAAAACCATCATCTGGTAACCGACGATGTTCGTGACTGTCCAGTATTGCGTCTAACTGGATACCTGGCGGTTTTGTAACCATGTACGTAGATGATATAGTTATTTTCGTATTTGTTCAAGGTGGAGTTTTTTTCGTGAATTGTTTGGTTTCCATCTGTGTTATAGGCTAGTAACTACTTTAAAGGTTCTTGAAATGTTTGTAAAGATCTTTCTAGATGGCTCCGTCGCATTTGTTTGAAATTAATCTGGGAAACTCTCCGCTGTTGCGCCACTTCTTCTTCTCAGCAAACGGTAGACAGTGGGACTGCTTTATGTTCTAAAAGTTCTGACTGTAAGCCTAGTTTCATTATGTGATTTTCATGTTTTGTAGAAAATCTGAGCAGCTTTTATTTACTTGGAAGTATTGTATTTAATAGTCCGCGGAAAATAAACTATCTAACACTGCAAATCACGTCCTAGTGTTAAGAATCGGATTAAAATACGTAATACTATCATCAAGTATGGCAACCGACGGTGTTTGCGTTCGTATAGTACCTATTGCATCGATATGGGTAGACGGTGATTTGTGTAACTAACTAAACACGCACCTTTGTCAGGATTTTATTCCAGTAGTTACTTGCATTTAGATATTCTCTGTTTTTGCCTCTTCTTATTTTTGATTTCTTATTGAATGCGTAGGAATACAGAGGAAAATCTACATACCTACATACGACATTTTGTCCGGTATGGAAGTCCAGTGTCTATGTAACGTCAATGCAAACGATTTAAATTTTAAATTAGAATTATCCTGTTCCATTTAGGTTTAAAATATGAATAATGTCTTAAAAAAACGTTATTCGAAAATCTAATCTATTAAAAATCTATTCGGAAAATTATTATATTCTATTATTTTATGTTAAAATTGACGTTATGTGTACGTCAAGCATTCTTGCCAGGCACACAGGTCCATTATTATCACTTACGGTTTGGAAACTTGATAGTTAGTCATCATGGCAAATAAATCATGATTTAAATGATGATATCATCATGAATAACACCTATCAGACCATTTTACATGGGTTTATTCTGAACCGTTTGAATTTCCTTATATTTTAGCACTAAGTGCCGATTGTTACTATAGATTTATGATTATTACGGTCAACGGTCGAGCCCCTATAGAAGGTTTTTAATAAGTCGGAGTTATGTTAAATATGTAGTAGTAGGAAGGAAACAACAATATTAAATAAAGATAATGAGTGAGCATAACCTAAAGTGATTGCGGCCGAGACAGAAGCATCTGTTAGTGTTTTCCTTGAGTTGAATTTAGAAGCATCTTCACTTCGCTGGCGGTGATTTAAAGTAAAAAGTAATGTACCAGCCTATTAATGTCCCACTGCAGGGCAAATACCTCTTCTCATACAGAGAAAGCATGAGCATTAATCACCACGCTTGCTCAAGACGGGTTGGCGATTTCAGACTTATATTAATTATATAAGTCCAGGTTTCCTCACGATGTTTTCCTTCACCGATGTCAGGGATGTCCAAGATAAACTTAGAAAGTTCATATGAATTGAAAAAAACTCACATTGGTACTTGCCCATTGTTACTAAAGATTTATAATTATTATTGTCAACGGTCGAACCCCTACAGAAGGTTTTTAATAATACGGAGTTATGTTAAATATGTAGTAGGAAGGGAAATAACAATAGTGAGTACAACTGAGTAGCATAACCTAAGCGATTGCGGCCAAGACAGAAGTATCTTTGAGGTGCTTAAACTCGGGGAAAATCTTTAATTACTTAAAGTAGTTGAAGGTAGTAGCATCTTCACTTCGCTGGCGGTGATAAAACTTCCTAAAAAGAGGTGATTTCTATAAGTTAAAAGCTTAGTAAACCCACAACGCTTAGTAACATTTATTTTTACAAACCAGGAAAAATGCAGTGTCTATTGTAAACGTAGTGCGTTTGCGCCGTTCAGTATGCCGTGATAGGTTAAAGATCGACTGTTGAAAGAACTGTGAAAGCAATATTGAGATTGTTGGGTTGCTGGGCAATGGGCAAGCAATTGAATTGCTTCATTTGTCGTATTCAGTGGACTAGGTAAGGCCACCTGCTACGAAATGGCTTTATTGTAGGATAGAACAATGTTTTCTCTTCAAACAATATTCTGCTTCTTCAACTCACTATGTGTTTTCCATTTTACAATTTATTACGGTAATTAATTCCTTTATAAATTATTTTATTAATCTAATGAGAATAGTCCTTTCTTGTCTCTGACTTTTAAGGTATAATGTAAATTATTATAAATTTTACGATATAGTTTCAATATTAGCAAATATAACTTTGAGAGCTAGATTGATGTTTGAAATGTTGATTGATGATGACAGTACTGAATTTTTATCAACGTTGTTAAACAACGCTGTAGCGGCCAAAAATTAAATAAAGATTTTCGCAGGTTACCCTGACGAACCCCCTTAATTAATTTCCTATGCTTTGCATTGCCTTAAAATATCTGCTGATATATTGCAGGATATTCTGACAAGATTAGAGTAAAGTAATTTTAACTCAACCTAACGAGATGCCTGTATTCTCTAGTGGGTTAGGCCTGTTGTTCTATAGCATACCCACATTTTGCCAGTCATGTTTAGTCCCATTTAATAGGGTCCGAGGTTATTGCCATTAACCGGGCACAAATCCAAACTCTAGACTGCTACTTGAAAAATTTTGCTGGACACACCGAACACGCCTTATACTGCGCGACTCGGGAATCGAACACAGGACCTCATGCTCTACAGTACTTAGTGTCTGCGACCACTAGTCCGACGAGATAGTAATTTTATATTTCTAATTTTAAAAAAGTATTTAAGGAGTCCCTAAGCCTTTATGGTCTCCTAAAGAGTCTTACTAGAGATTACTTCCATAGAGATCTGGCTGTTATCTAGATTTTAAATATGCAAAGCTTTTATGGTAATTGAACTAAATCGTTTGCAGATGCAATTTGAAATTACAAAGTTTAATTTGCATCTGTTTTAGATAATACTTTTAAAAGATAATCTAATTTTAGCCAGCCTGTTTGTAGTAGGTAGGAATTTGTTCTTTAATTTTAAGTTTGAAAATAGTACTTAAATTCGTTCATTGAAATACTATTTTTAACCTAAAAAAGGAAACAATTTAAACTGCCCGATTATGGTCGAGTGTTATAACCAACCCTCACATCATATATAAAAGGATATACAAGAATGATAAAACAATCTCAAAGAGATATTAAAGTTAATACTCTTAAAATTAATTAGTTAAGTGTAGGTATTTTTCTAAGTAAACTATCGCCGCCATTTTACTTAGGTGTCAAATTTAACGCAAGAGAGGCCGAAATGGTGTACAGACTATTAGTGTACTCATGTATTTTGGGATGATCTGGCTTGAACGTGTGTCAAAAATATTCTTTATTTTATCACCAATAAAGATAATAAAATAAAAAAGGGATGATGAATTTAAATAAATATGTTACAAGTCAAACCCTTGTACAAACAGGTGCAATCTACCTACTAATAAAGATTATGGTGAAAACGACATCATTATCTATTGTGTATGAGTAGTTTATAAGAGCTAAGCATACACACACATACACAAGAAGCGGCTTCGTCACGTACGATTAATCAATAATGTCCAAAATATCAATAAGGAACACATAATATGAAATTAGGTATTAGTCTCAATATCTTACAGAAATGTAACGGCTACAAAAGCGACTATGTATAATACTTCCAAATTATTTCATAATTGTATGTTCCATGAAATACCCACTTATTCTAGGCATGTATCTATCCTTTGATCATATTGATTATCTTTACAACATCGCTTTCCTATCCCCATTTATACAAATTAAGAGCTGGTTCATAAAATTTTGAATACGTATAGTATGATGGTTCCTAAATATTGTTAGAATTTTATCTTTACATACAGTTTATCCTAACTTTAAAATTGACGACGAACCTATAATTTCTCAATGTCTCTCTCTCTCTGGTCGGTCCCTCATGACTAAGGATCATGGTCAGCATTAGGGTTGCATCTGGAGCGGATGATTTCTCAACGTGTAATGTTAAGTCAGATAATAATATAAATACTAAAATATACCCGTCTCAACGGATCACTTGGTAAACTTAGGTGTCTAATTTAACTTAAATTGTTGTAACAAAAAGGTTTTGAATGTTATGTTGGTATTTAGTTTAATCCTCATATAATTTAGTCTCCATTTTACGTATTTGTTTGTTCTTATTTCA
Organism: Phlogophora meticulosa; assembly: GCA_905147745.2. Taxonomy (NCBI): domain Eukaryota; kingdom Metazoa; phylum Arthropoda; class Insecta; order Lepidoptera; family Noctuidae; genus Phlogophora; species Phlogophora meticulosa. The sequence goes on from LR990525.1 coordinate 4,325,835, forward strand.
AAAACCATTACAAAAGAACGCATTACATCAAGAGATTGTTTTTCGAAAAAGTGTCATTTCTGTTAAAAGTTATTAAAAGAAACCAAATACACGAGCCTAAAATAATGTAAATTAAAGTACGTAATATCATGTGTTGAATATAATGTTTTGTTTTTAAACAGCTTTCAAAGCAAAACTGAAATCCAGGAGTTTTAAGTAGGTACCCTTTCAGTGTATAACGAACGCGGCGGCGCTCGTAAAAAAAGGGTAGTGTTAGTCCTTGAATTGCCATAAATGAATATTTTACTTTATTATTAAACAGACACATAAATTATTCTATAATTTGGCACAAATATAACTAAGACAGAAACAGTAAGACACTAAGGTTTAGTGAGTGACAAAATATTTTCCTTCTAATTTTTTAACTTCTTACAGCCATTGATTCAGTGTTGCCTTTATGTAATAAGTATACAACCCATTAATCCTTTTATATATTATAATATATTTACATGAACTCCAATGTATAAGTTACATAACAAAAAGAAAAAACGGACCACCAACCACAGTACAGAGCTAAATTCATACCTCACTGATTTTTCTCAGCATTATAAAATATGTAAAATTAACATAACAATGGACGTGAAACTTATATCTTATAGCAATTATTATGATCATGAGATGAAATGACGTCATCATAATCTATTATATTACTCAAATTGTTTGTTTGGCTACCTTTATAATATCCCATAAGTTTTATATTGTTATTTTTAATACCTTTGTAATAAATTATATTCACGTTGCCGTGACGCGTTTATTTGTGGATATCAATTTGATTTGCATAAGTTTTGTCATTAATAAGTTTCGTTACTTTATAACAAATACCTATTCCTATTTATGTCATATTATGTGGCTGTTATGTTAAATTATGTGTATCAACACATATTCAAAGTCTCTAAATGAATGTAAATCTGTGAATGGAGAATTGAAATCTTAAATCTTAAATTTAAATATCAATAAAATAGGTAAACGACTTATTTGAATTAGGTTGGTTTTCTGAGCACCTGTGATGGTGATATTAATTTAAAGTGTATCTGACTTAATTAAGCTCATTATTTAAAAGTTAACAAATTATAAGTATTGGGAGGTAGTTTTTTTTCTACCTAAATTACAAGTTTGGGAAAGTATAAACTGACCATCATTTTATGATTTATCACTCCGAATGGTGAGAAAAAATATTTTTATCTCTTATTTTTTATTATACATACTCTTTGCTATTGACTCTTCCTTGAGATAAACGAGTACCGTAACAGTTTGATAAACTTAATCCATTAATTGAAAGTAAAACATACTAGGGTATTAAAACCAAATCTTATTTAATACCTCATGTTAATCCATAAATAATTATGAAATTTCTCAGCAGCAGGTTAGATTCTGGATTTCAGCCTGATTAGTGACAAAAGGTTCGCCCCCTATTCTATGGGACTTAAACATAAATGTGGGTGTACTACCTAGTACACCCACATTTATGTGGTAGTGGTATACCTACCTATACCTATAGGTAGGTATACCACTTACGCTGCCTAGACCCTTCGGGGAATACAGTACGAGTATGTCGTAATAATCAAAAATGTTTTTTCCTAAACACTAGCTATATTCTAAAAATTAAAATATTACTATAAACTATAAACAAAATTGAATTATTTACTAAGAATGTTCAATGAAGTCTTAAGTGTAAGTAGAAAGAGTAAGTAATAAAAAAACATGTGATAATTGCTTTGATGTGCCGATAAATGTAATAATTATAGGTTGCTTAACCCTGCTTCTTTCATATAATGTAACCCTTGACGTACAATTAACCACTGACCGCGTTTAAGTTCATAAGCACTTGTTTACAAAAACATAATAATTTTATGTATCATAACAATCAATGTAACAACACAATTTGTTTCCAGAAACTTCAAGTGAACGAGTTAAATTGTCTTGGAATGCGGCTTAAAGGCTATAATACAAATAACTTAAAAATATTACTTACATCATGATCCGGAATGTATGTGTAAACATGCAGCTTATCGATCCTTATTGTACCCTGGAATGGATACAGCAGTGACCCTCGGGGCAGCTCAGCAGAGGTCCACACGTTGACGGAAGCCTCGCGCCCCCTCGCTCCACCAGGCCTCAAAGCCAGGCTCAAGTCTTGCGGTATCAACACCAAAGTCTCCATCTTCAAAACACTTCAGTCTTTCTCCAAAGTTCCACCCACAGTCACCACATAAATGAGCTTTATTTAAAAATGTGACCGGTCTCGTCCATCACACTTAATGAGGATAAATAAATTAGTATACGAAAAAAAATGTCGGGACGTCGGTTCGATTATCGGTTGGCGATGTCGCCAACGAAATATCGGCGGTGCGTGATCGATCGCCCGGTGAAATGTCGTTATGTATTAATCACTGCGCGTGAGTTTGTATAGTGGAGCACACACTCGGAAAAAAAAATCGTTTCTAAGTTCAAAAAAATGCGCGAACAAAATGAACTATCAATAGTGTAAGTCCAGCAATTCGGTACAATATTACATTACGGCTCTGGGCGGGTAGTGTACGGCGCATGCGCGGTAGGATGCGCACGCGCTCTTCTCTGAACGTGCACTGAAGGAAGCGCTAACATTGACCTTAGCCGCGGCCGTGATCGCGTTTACAGTTCATTTTTTGTTCGATAAAAAGGAGAGGAGTAGAGCCCTACAACAAATAATTTATCCAAGCTGCGCTAATCTGAACCTTATTTCCAACTGTGTTAGATACATGTGAATGTAAATGCAAGTTTGTAAGGTGTATAGTAAGGTGCTCCCCTCCAAAGGCGGCACCTGCTTGACCGTGTGCCGCCCGTCAGAACGGCGTAGAGCGCGGTGCGGCGCGCGCGCACCTGATCCACCTGTACTCTATAGACAAACCTTTTTATAACCAATTAGTTTTTTTTTCAACACTGCAGTCCGTGTTAGAAGCGGCACAAATTTAAGTAGAATTTCTTTTAGGCAGTAGTTTTTTTTACTAAAATTTTACTGTTTAAAAAAGTTGCTGAACTCATAAATCATTCAATCAATGCATAAATTATCAATTAGTCTGATCATGTTGGTACAATCAGATGCTTTAGTTTGTTTTGCAGTTTAAGACACGAAAATATATTATGATTCGGTTTTTAATTAACTTCCGATAGGGTAACTAAGAGATTGTGTAACTAACAACTACAATTATAATAAGGTACAAGCGGTTATGTAGAAAACGTGCAATTAAACATAGTTTTTTAAGACTTGGAAGTATAGGATACGCTCCTATTAGTATTAGTAAGAGAGCACTCAAAATAAAACTACAAAAAATTACCAAAACTAACAAATTTACTCTCCCATATTTATTCAGCCGAAGTTATAGGTAGTACAACCAACCTTCAGATCTACCATAAATTTTGAGAGGATTACCAGTTATCAGTCTAGAAATTCCCTTAGGCTTTTGCGGTTTTATTACATTAATACACCGATCTTTTTAGATCTATCTGCTTAATTACTCAACAACCCGGAATAAAACACAATAATTCGTCGCCACCCATGTCTGTTTGCGTGACTTTTCTAAATGACATGCCAGTGTATTATAATAAAAACCTCGTACTTACTGCTTTATATCTTTCGCACGCTTACCCGGGGCATTGTTCAGCATCGTCTTCAAGTTCAAATGTCTTCATTGTGTGTAGTACGGAAAAAATGTACGCAAACATCAATGTTTTATCTCTAAAGCAACTGAAAGTTGAATAAATTGGCTTAATTAAGTTTTGTTATATAAGAATGGTTTTGGAGAGCTATCTTACCATTTGACATAAGTTAAATGATTGAGAGAGCACTTGCAAGAATTTAGTTTGGGACTCATTGTTGTTTTAGGCAGATTGAAATAAATTTAAACTGGATAGCAATCAATCCCAACAGTTTGGTTATCGTGATAAGTTTAGAAGATCAATTGAAACAATTTTTTTAATGCATTTTTCGATGCCCTGTGAATCTTTATTTTATTTTTTTCTTTTCTTGTTTTTATAGTTTTATGATTGTTGAAGAAATAAATTGAAACAAAGTAGGTTTACTTTTAATGAGTCGTTAGAAAGGTAGTACAATTTCTACTGGACATAATAAAATAAAACTTGTTATTTTTTTTTAATCAAAACATAATTTAGGAGACTATGTACCCCTTCTAGCCAAAGACTGTTGAAATTAACCCTAAACAACAAACTTTACTTAACTTACTTGACACATCAGATTTAAAAACTGTCACTTACATTTAATTATACTTATCAACAAGCTCGCTGTGGTATTTTCGGAAAATAATCAAATGAAATTGATCGATATTGCCCACAACCGTGGTGTTATGATATCGGATCCTCCTCATGGAAGACCGCAGGTTTAACACTGAAACTTGTTCTTTGCCAAGGGAACTTCAACCGTGACTTTGAGGCTACAGAGTCGCTTTTAGCGGTTGTCTAATAACAACACATGATACGAAATGTCGACGACCTGAACACACCTGCCGGCAACCGCAATCCCACTTGAACTATATTAGGTATGTTATAGGAATTTAAAAACGTGTTACTTACCAGCGTGCAACGTGACTCTTGGGCATTTGACATTTTAGAAATAAGGGCTGTTTTAAGAATAGGCTTTGAGTAGATAGATGTTTTGAGTAGAGGATGCAAGTCAAAATTGTGCTCGGTTACAATAGGTTACAAATACTAAAAACAAGTGAAGGCGATGATTTGTTTTTTTTTACATGTTTGTTTAAAGGCTATTTTTAAATTTGTGTGGCCGCATAAAAGTACTAACAAAAATATAAAGAGCTTTACAGTTGTGTCGAAAATAACTTGGATACTACGTTTTCAGTGCCTATTTATGTATGTATTAATTCTAATTATGTTTGAGTTATCACGTACAAGTACAAATAGGTTTGTTATTGGTACGATATTATATAGCAATTTAAAATAATACAATAATTAGATATTAACTTACATAGATAAAGGTTATGTAATTCGATTACTCAAAATTTCCGAATTTTCGTATATGGTACGTTTTAAAATATAGAAAAATCGTGAACAACCCTAACAATTATCTATCTTTAACCCTTAAAAGTAAAGCCATATATCACAAAATTAATTTAATTACCATAAACATCTTTTCTCACAAAAACCGTATCAAAAAAATTAACATCCGAATAAGTTGCGCGTGCGCAGCGGGGCGGGGTTTGGGGCGTGGCATCCGAAGGCCCGCCTCGCGCCGTGCGTTACCGGTGCGCAAGACCTATTGTTAGCGCGACCGACGATTTTTATTTGTCCGTTGGACTTATGTTTGTTTTAGAAGCATTTTGATGTTTCAGTTATAGGTACTTTGGTACGCCTTCTAGATTCGATTACCTTGTAAAAGTGGAACTATTGTTTTAATAGAGCTTTTAGAAGTATAATATATTTGTTAATTATAATAAATGTACTTTCAGCTATTTATACGTACTCACAATTACAAATTTAAATCAAACTAGCTTTTCAAATTGTCACTCGAAAATTTTAACTAGCCTCAGGTTATAACTATCTACAGGTACAATAATATTGTCTCTTACGTACACGTTATGAAAAATCCAAAGAGATCACTATCTCTTTTGACGACCGATGTGGCGCAGCGGGCGAAGGTCCTCCTGCGACGCAGGAGGTTGTGGGTTCGATTCCCGCCCTGGGACAAATGTTTGTACGATCTACAAAGATTTGTTCCGGGTGTTCTGGGTATTTGCTATGTATAATAAAAATATCTATATATGTAATGTATTGTATTAAGTATATCAGTTATCTAGTACCCATAACACAAGCTCTGCTTAGCTTGGGGCAAGATGATGCTGTGTGGATAGTTCATTAATTTATTTATTTATTTTTACTTATCTCATAATCTATGTAAAGTCTTACATCAAACAAAAGGCATATAACTAACTAAGGTAAAAGTTAACCAAATATTTTTTATAGGATTGTCTACCTGTACTATTATTGCACATAACAATTATAACTTGTTGGTACTTGTATAAAAAAACTAGTAGATGTTTATATCATCCGTAAGAAGAATTAACTTATTCGTCATTTTGTTATAATACCCGTCAAACGTCTTTAGAAAACACACGGCTAGTTATTCGACTTAGCTTACCACAGCAGTAGAGCAAAGTAGGTAGGGCGTGCCAACTGGTTGGTGAACACTCTACATTTAACTAGTGACCGTCAAAAGTTCGTTTTCGTTTCCGGCCATTAAAATCATGATTCGGTAATATTTTCGTTTTCGGCCTACCAGGTGAAGTTTCCGCCAAGCCGAAAATCAGAAGTATGTGAATTGTCGCACGTCTTTCGGCCTACTTCGTAAAGGTCGGTGTTGTATTGATTGATTATATCCTATAATTAAAAAAAAATACCAAAAATGCTCACACCATTTTTTTTTATCCCGTGTAGGTAATGGAATTATTGTGGTTTTAGTTTTATATAGCCCATACAATTGCTATTTCTCTTTGTAAGTTTAAAAAAAACAAGATTTCTCTATTCAGCGGAAATATTAATATTTTTAAATGTCCAACTCATTTGCATTGTGTTTTTTTTTTTACGGCTAAAAATCCATTTTGGGTAGTACACTACATGTAACTGGATATTGGTAAACCCTTTTTTAATTCACACAGGGGTGACAAATTAACGCGACAATGAAAAGAAATTTGTTTATTTTTGGTGAACCAAATTAAATAAATAAATAAATATACGTATGCATTCCAAATCAAATTAGCTATTGTTAACCCATACAAGGAAAACCGCGAAAACACATTGAATAGGTTACCCTTTTCATTCTGATAACTGATTGAACAGGTAAATTTGAATGGGTTTTGCAACCACATACGTTCTAAATCTTGGTGTGTAGTAATTGTTCAGTTTGATTGGCTCGAGACTCAATTATCAGACCGCGTCGCGTCTCAAGCGTTCGCTTCCAAACTCCCACTCCGTATATTCCAAAACCGATGATCCCACAACGAACAGACACTAAGCGGACTTAACCCGTCACGCGTCCATGTGGCTTAATTGTCATTAAATTCAACTCAATTTGTGTTCCAAACGCAGATAAGTTGGTGTAACACGTCGCCTTCGATGCGGTATTGTACGATGTTATTATAGCCTTTTTATTCACTTTTATATGCGGCTTAAAGAATTTATTTTATAATATCGGAGAGGCGGGTCGGTAACTCGGTAAAATTGACGGGTGTTTTTGATCGAGCCACCCGCTTTGAAGGGTTAAGTAAGTGAAAGATTTCATTTGAGATTTTATGTTACCTATTTTATTTCATGTAATGGGTAAAACACGGGAAAAACCGTGGTATTTTTGGTCGAGTCTTTAAGTCATGGTCTGTATTTTGAATGTCCTTTGTTATCCGTGTGTTATATCATATTTTGTACCTGGATGACCGATCTTCGCTCGGATACAAAAACGTTTCCTAAAAATCAAACCGAGCTAGATCGATTTATCGCCCCCGAAACTCCTGCATACTAAATTTGATGAAAATCGTTGGAGCCGTTTCCGAGATTCAGATTATATATTAATATATGTACAAGAATTGCTCGTCTAAAGGTATTAGATTTGTTAAGTGGGTAGGTACCTACTCTAGCTTTTCAAATATAAGGTCTTTACCTATGAAATTGCCGTTCTGCAGTACTGGCCATTTCAAATCAAAATATTTTTTGTTTGGCTAAGAATTCTAATTTCAAATTAATTTTATTTTAAAAACATGGATTTTTTTTTCCAAAAGTAGTCATTTGTTTATTGATTAGTGTTACATTTTCATAGCATTTAAATCTTTTTCGTCATCATGGATACGTTAAAAATTCGAGTAATTATGGAATATGAGTACCGTCGTGGCAGCAACGCGGCACAAGCGGCACGCAACATCAACGACGTTTACGGAGCTAACACTACAAACCAACGCACTACCTGTTATTGGTTTGCTCGCTTCCGTTCTGGAAATTTCGACCTGAAAAATGAACCTCGCGGTCGTCCGAAGACTTTGGTCGACAATGACGAATTAAAGGCGATTGTGGAAGCTGATGATACACAATCTACGGCTGAATTAGCAGCAGCTTTCGACGTTAGCGTCAAAACAATATTGGTCCATTTGCGTCAAATTGGCAAGGTAAAAAAGCTTGACAAATGGGTGCCCCACGAACTCAATGATCGCCAGCGCGAAGTACGCGTCGAGACGTGCCTTGCACTGCTCAACAGACACACAAATGAAGGAATTTTGAACCGCATTGTTACCTGCGATGAAAAATGGATTCTGTTTGATAACCGCAAGCGCTCAGCAAGTTGGTTGGATCCTGGTTCAGCACCTAAACAATGCCCTAAACGAAAACTTACCCCAAGAAAAGTGATGGTCACTGTTTGGTGGTCTAGCGCCGGTGTGATTCAACACAGCTTCTTACCAAACGGGGTGAGCATTACTGCAGATGTGTACTGTGAAGAATTGAACACAATGATGGAGAAGCTGGCACATCTCCAACCAGCATTGGTCAATCGCTCGTCTCCGCTGCTCCTGCACGACAACGCGCGACCTCATACTGCACAGCAGACGGTCTCCAAGTTGCAAGAACTGGGGTTGGAAGCTCTCCGTCATCCGCCCTACTCACCAGACCTTGCGCCTACAGACTACTACTTTTTCCAGAATTTGGATAACTTCTTGGCGGGAAAAAAATTCAATACCCGAGAGGCAGTACAAAATGCCTTTGAAGAATTTGTTGCCTCCCGTCCAGCTGATTTCTTTAAGAAGGGCATCAATAAACTGCCACTGCGTTGGCAAAGATGCATTGATTGCATGGGTGATTACTTCGATTAATACAAATAAAAAATACATGAAAAAAATTCATTTAAATTTTTTCATACAAAACGGCAATTTCATAGGTAAAGACCTATTATTTATGCAAACCGTCTTTAGAAGGCACTGTATTTTGTGTACCTACAGTAATGCAGAATTGCTGCGCTTAATATGATTCCTAAAATTTAGCAGTTTGTAAGCACACTTTAATTTTAATAAATACATCGACACACTTTAAGGGCACGCAATCCTAAAATAAAACATCAAAGCCTAAAGTCCAAACAGAGCACGCCGAAATCGGATTGTCTCTAATCTGTATCAAAGGTTCGGTGACAAGCCGACATATCCCGAATACTCCCGAGTCGTTCTGATTTTTATTTTAATATATCAAAAGATATATATCTTAATTTTTTGACGTATTCACTGAGCTGTCTGTGGTTTACTATTGACATTCTGTCGGTAATAGAACCTAGTTATAATTTGATTTTGAGTAATGCGCAAGCGCAGGTGTCGTGTTTCGTTGGTAGGTAATGCTCACGTCTTGTTCACGTTTCGTGGGATTAATTTGTAGTTGTTTTTGTGAGTCATTTTTGGATCGACTATATAAGTATAAGTATCAATTACAATTACGAGTAACTTGCTCTAAGACTACACTACAATGGGTGAATTGACGTCTCTTGTTGACAAATAACTCTAGAAACGTAGAAAAGACTGACGGTTTCATATATGAACTAACTAAATTACATTACTTTTTATACGTTTCCCCGCACTAGGAATTTCTCCTGTATTGTGGGTGCGCTTAACAAACATAATATATAAACTTAGATAAACAAACAGCCCCGACCCGAAATACCCGAAACAACTACTTACCCGTAGGCCAAGTACAAACATTTGACAGAATCAAAATAAGTTCGCCATGTTGCCTTAGCCTGCCAAAGAAATTATTTATAAAACTTTAAATAAATTGAAATTTATAACTGTTTTAAATATCCGTCCCTTTCTTGTTTTGTAAGAAACAAAATATTAAAGCAATGAAAGTGGCCGAAATGAAATTTCATTTCAAGTCTTGTTAATAGAAACGAATGCCTAGTCCATTAGATTTGAGTAGCTATTTCTACTTGACTTAATTAATAGATTCTTAATGCACCTGCAATAATATTTATTTGTAAATTTGTAAGCAGGCACTGGCTCATCTTTGGAAGAGATAACTAAAATAATTAGAATAAGCCATTTCAGACACTCTGTTTGAAATTATTTTTTTACTTTTGGTGCTACAATTCCTTGAAAGTAAAAATTTCATGAATCCCGTTCAATGACCAAACTCTGAAAATCTATGCAAACTTTACCACTGAAGTTTCTATAAAAAGTCCCTAGAAAAAACTGTGATTTTTTTTATGCCTAATACATACCTCACTTAAAACTCAGCGCTGCCCAAGACACTGTCTATTCTAGCGTGAAGGCGCACCACAACAAAAGAATGGCAACACAAAGCGACGGGACAGCTCCTGCCATTACGCATACCTACATTTGCATGCAACGATCAACTCCCACTTAATTTGGAGTTTTCTTCCGGGCCCGAGGCGAAGGCTCGACGCATTCCTTCACGCTACGTTACATTTAGCGGTTAAAAGGCAAATTTTGGAAGGTTACCCGATAGAAGTTTGTCGGTTAAAACGTTATTATCTGTATTGGTGGTAGGGGTTTATCAGGGAAGTGAAAGTGAGATGTATAATTTAGCTTGATCCCTACAAATCTGTTCATTAATTGTATCGAACAGGTAAAATGCGTTTGAATATTTCAAAAAATCTATTTAAAATCTTTGATGATACACAGTTGATAAAAAAGCAACCTAGATGCTCAAACAGCTATTTCATAGTTGGCGTGCAGTCCGAATGGCGTGCAGACCGCCAGCGTCGAGCCCCACTAATTTTCACACATTTAGGTATTGGAAATTAAGCTATTTATTACATAATACATATTATCTGTAAATTAAAACATCATGCTCGTATTTTCAGATGTGTAAAGCAGAGTTCTTGTTGTTGTTAATGTACATTGTTTCAGTTCTAGTGCCCTTTATATCGACGACGAATTACCAACATCTTATACATATCTTAAAAATTGCAACTTTACAGGTGACCAAAAAAAAACTTCATTTGTTTTTAGGCAATTGGAAGATTATCGCACTGTATAGTGTTTTTTTTTTATGGGATAAATAGTTAAATTTTGTGTGAGGAGGCTTTGCCAGTATACGCGAAAAAATATTTTAATTCGATTGGTATTAAAAAAAGTACTTCGCAGGTATTGGTACTTCAGCGTCGACATATTGATACACATACTCTGGTATATATTATTTACGCATGCAAAAAGGGCAATTCGTATCGCCATATGGCCGATACATTGCGCGCGAAGGGAAATTCCCCGCACATGTCGTCTTCTCACAACATTAGTATAAAGGCACTTAAGTGAATGGCAAGCTGTTGGCCGTTGTGCGCAGTTTTGGCACGGGTTTTTATAGTACGAACTAGCTGCTACCCGCGACATCGTCGAAATATTTGTTCAGTTTGCAGAGTTAAAGAAAACTGAATAGTTCTAGAAAGCAGCCTTAATTGGCAGATAGCTGATCTTGTAAGGATATAGCATCAGCTATCTGTCAATGAAATTTCCAACAAAAATGTGTCGTGTCGTTTCGAAATTAGCCGAAACAAACAGACAAACTTTGCTTGAGTTAACTGTCGACTTTGGTATACATTAATTTTTATTTTTGGCGTATTGGTGCGGGCTAGCTTACATGTGGTGTTATTTAATTTAATTATTTATATCATTATTTTTTTACTAATATTGTATAAATTCAAGTTCTTCAAACTTTTCGGACAGACGGGTTGGGGAGTTGTTTCCGCCACTTCTTCTTCCTAGCAAAAACACTAGGAAGTGGTGAAGAGTGGGCGTTTTGGGGGACCGTCTTATGTAAACGTTTTAACGTTCGAAAAGTGCTGTTTCTCAGCTTAATTTGAATAAATGAATTTTGATTTTGATTAAGACACATAGACAAAAATAAATGTTTGTTTAATCAATTTACCTACATATTTTGACTTATTGATGTTCCTCATTAACCATCCAGTTTCGACCCCTATTTAATTTGTCTTAATTTGTTGCTGATAAATAATCATTTTCAAGTAATAGGTCGAAATTCCATGTCACCCTGTATACTTTCATATGTATTTAGATCAAAATCTGTTATTTTGACATTACGAATTAACTTACATTTTATTTATTTGCATCGATGAGCCTGGACGTAGTCGAGGGAAATTTACTCATTGCACGAAATTGAATATACTGGTAATGTCAGTAGTGAAATCTTTATGTACACTCCGCCGCCATTTAAATCAGTAATCAAATGATAATAAAATAAAAATATCGGCCTAATACTGTTTCACTGCAGAACAAAGGCCTCTTTTCAAACAGAACATTTAATCACCATGCTTTCTCGAGGAGGGTTAATGATTTTAGACTAAAGTTAGTTTTAAGTCCAGGTTTCGAAACCATGTTTTCCTTCAACGATGTCTCTGATGTCTGAAATAAACTAAAAAAGTAGGTACAGACGCCAGCGCATCAAGCTATCCCAAACGGTCAAATTTTCCAAATGGAACATGAACCTCATTCTTTTGTAATAAAGTTCAAAAATTATCAAAGAAATTTGGCAGATTGGGGTAGCTTGATACTTACCTGTCTGATACTTACCTGGATTTGAACACACAACAACTTCTTGGTTAAGATCTTACATCCTAACCGTAGGGACATCACGACATTTCTTCTACCGACATTCAACCAAATCAATCCTTTCCAATTAATTATTATATATGTGGAGTACCCACATTTTAACAGACATAAGAAATTAATATGAATATGTCTTAAGTCCCTTATAATGGGTGTTGAATTGTCATCAACCGGCGACAAATATGGACTCCAGGCTGCTACTAAGAAATTGCAGATGGTAAAACCTAATAACACTTTGCTTCATGTTCTGTAGTACTCGTAGCGAACACTAGACCAACAAAGAAATGTTATTACTTCATCTGTTTTGTTATTCATTTAGTTGTGCGTACTCAAGCTATTTTCTTTCCCATAAGCAACAATAGGGATGATGAATAATAATTTGTTTTTCGACCGTCATGTAGGTGTAAAACAAAAATCGACTGATATTTTTTTCATTTTTACCTAATTAAAAAATAACGTCAATACAGTTAGTTAAAATGTGGCATGAAGTCACGCCTATGTTAATTTTATATTGAGTGGTGACGTTTTAAGCCTCCACTCCCAATTTTAATGCGTTTTATCTAATTCGGTTTTAATTAATATGATAAAGCAAAAAAATCGTGTATGTAGCGACATCTATCTCGCCACATACGAACTAAATCTGAAGTATCCTACATCGCGACATTAAAGTTATCCGCGCGATTGAACATATTCTACAAGAATTCGACTTCGACCGTCGATCAGTACCCCACCTCAGACAACACCCGTCTGGTCGGAGGATCCTCCTATTTCAATGTTGGATGAGGAACCTTACACCTAGTGTCTCATGCCCCCAAATGTCAAATATTTTTTTGTATCTAACTGATGAACTAAATATGAATACTTTTTTTATAGACGTAATCTCTATTCTAATGTTAAATTAAACTATTCTCGTTACCATCTAATAGTAATTGACAGGACTTACTAAACCACGTTCTACTAACTACATAATTGCCGGAAGGGAAACAGACATTAAGAACGTCAATGTTACCAGCTCAAAACAAGCTGCCCCCCGCTGTTTTACCCGCGGTTTAAAAGTCAACATGGGACGTTGTTGGCATCCCATGGAAATACTTCACATTTTCTGAATAAAAAACAGGTAAGCCTATGCGGTAATCCACGGTATGACCAACCTTAAAAAAAAATGTCATCTAAATCCGTTCTGCTATTTCAGCGTGAAAGAGTACCGAACATATACACATACGGACTAACTTTTGTATTTATAATTTTTGTGTGATGGTCATCTCACAAAAAACCATAGCGGCCGTTGGGTTGTTCGTATGAACGAAGGTGGATTTAACATTTAAATTTGTTCCCGAGGCGATGCAGGAGTCTAATTGTCCAGTCGGCGCAAATTATAAATTCATTAATGGGAAGCTGGGACCGGGGGCCATGGAGATTTTTCATGTCTGTAGCGTGTTGTTGCGTACGTACTTTTTTATAAGTGTGGGTGTGTTTGGGTGTACTTTTTTGTCAATGGATGCGTGTGGGCGAATGTCAAAGTGGTTCAATAATAAACTGTCAAAATATGCAATTATTTGTCTATGGTGTAATAAATTAAAGGAGTTGAGTTGATGATTTTGATTGGTTTTTTAATTGAATTTGAAGCAGTTTTAAGTGATAGAGCGATAACGGTTATTGATTATTATCATGGTATATCAACACGTATAGTATTGTTGTTTTGTTACTAGAACCACCTATTTCTCTTTTGATAAACGGAAAATGTATGGTCAGGGAAATTACCCTTCATAAGATGACAAGGTTTTGTCTATATTGTGACAGTTAGATAATTTCAACCTTAGTAAAACAGTCGTAAGTGTTATGTGTGTACGTGTTATGCTCTCAAGTTAAGACCATAACGCAACTCTTTCTGTTGAAAATCAGATTGAGGATCGTAGTGTAATGCTGATGATGAGGTGGTAATCAAATATATTGGTCACACCTCTTGTCCACGACAAAATTTATTAAAATGATAATCCGCTTGCCAGTGACGAGCACAATTATCGTATGCAAGAGGAGTTTCACTAATTTTTGATGACAGAAGAAGTGCATTTCTTCTTTCATCAAAAAGGTTTTACTAAGAACAAAAGACTTCAACGACTTTCACAGTTAGGATACTATTTCAAAATAATAAAGCGGATTTAATTTACGAATAAACTCTTTTAATTTTGTCATAACCTTACTCCGCTTTTTATTAAAAAGGGGGATGCAGTCTTATTACAAAACGAGTACTCACTTTAGTCCAAGCCAAAACCACCAGGAAAAAAAAATCTGTTGTTCAGTTCCGTACATTTTGAAAGTGTATATTTTAAACTTTACTAGGGAACAGCTGTTGTTTTTTATATTTCAGGGTTGACCCAATAGTGAAAATTGTTCATACGTAGGAGTGCTTTGACGACTTTTAATATTTAATGTATGAAAATAAATCTTATTACCATATAATATATTATAACATACGTAACCCACTACACAGATTTCACGCCTCCTTATCCTAATTTATCATCACCCACCACACAATTGTTTGTTGTTCAAAAGGTCACTGACCTTACGGTAGCAGATATATTCCCAACAAGATATTAATTGTTGAGCTGACGCCTACGGCAGTCTTGTTAAGATAATTGTTGGTGTACTTGGATCTATTTTTCAAACCATAGTGTACGGGTAAAGGCTCATTAAAATCGTATAGAAGATGGTGATTAGCTTTGTAGGAATGGTGTACTGGCACGCGTTTCTTGTATTTTTAATGAATGGGTGGTAATGGTTATAAATGTTGGATTAGTAGGCGACCAGAAATGATGACTAAAGTTTGACTTTTAATTTCATGCAGTAAATTTACAGGTTATAATGTCATCTAAGACACTAAAACACGAATAAAAACTGGTGTGCCGTAAAAAGTAGATTCTTGTATAGGTAAGCACATTACCTTGCTGGTTATTATATTTATGCACCTGTAGTGACATCTATCTCGCCATATACGAACTAAATCTGACGTATTCTGCATCGCGATATTAAAGTTATCCGCGTGATTAAAATCCAAGAACCTGACATCACCCGTCGGGACCAGCAGACACCACACCCGTTTGGACTGAGGTATCCATGGAGGAATAGGAACTTTACACCCTGTTCCTCCTATCTCCTAACACCACAAAGTCCATTTTTCTGTGTTTTACATGACAATAGTTCTGTCAACTCACTGCAACGACTTAAAGTCCGGCTGTAGTGAGTGGAAAGCCTTTATCCTACCAGCCTGATACTATCCCACTGCAGGATAAGATAAAGATTAATATGTATTTATATGAGTAGTGTAGGTAATAATTAATATATAGATGTACAATGATGGCTGGGCTCAACATAGTATTAATACCTTTTTTTGGTGTACAGACGCCAGCAGCTCAAGCAATCCCAAACTTTCAAATTAACTATTCCCAATAAAGTTGAAAACTTTCAAAGAAATTTGACACATTGAAAAGCTTCATATGCTCCGTACAAACATTAAAAAAACATTACTAATCTTAAAATTAAACAATCTGTAATCATGCTATTACAAAAGTATTTGTAACAAAACTACTACCAACCGAATATCTCCCTGTTTCCACAAATAGTGAGGTTCTCAGAAAGCTCAAAATTGCAAATCAAATATCATGGGGAGTCGTTACATTATGGTTTTGAAGATTACAGGATACCATATTTATTCCAACCGTCTAAGTCGTGACTAACAAATAAACTTTTCTCTCTAAATGTGAAAATGATTGTAAGTTAACATTCTCGGATATAAAATTATATCTCCGATTCCCTTAAAGTGGTCGGTAGCCAAAGGAAAGAATACATTTTAGTGTGTAATTAATATTTCTTTGAAACAGACTTAAACGTTTTGAGCCCAGAAGGGCAGAATCCTAAATATTTGTGCTAGAGGCTAGGTCCTCAGATATTTTTGTTTTTTTTTTATTTTTGGTAAAAACGATGTTGTTTTGTCTAATGTTCATTAAACCTGCAAGTTTCTACGGCTATCGGTATCTGTGGGGTTCGGAATACATAACTAGACTGTTACGATTTCATCATCATCATCACCATCATCATCATCATCATCAAGCTATATTAGTCCACTGCTGGACATAGCCTGTTAATTAACGATTTCACAGTCACTGTTAATGTGACTTAAATAAATAGGCGAATTGGATTAAAACTTCTTATTCGAAAAATCTGTGGTTTTAAAAGTATTCCATTAAGATGATGAGACTTTTAATCATTGCATAATTTTATTCAGTAATATAAAGATTTATATTTGTTATAGACTCAGTGAAAAATATCACTTGGTTTTTCATACATGTGATGACTATTGACTGATCACTTTACGCATGCATGTTCTCAAATCGACTTTCGCTTTCAGGAATTTTAAATTCCCAACTTCTCAACGATCTCCAAAACCTTTAAACGAGAGCTATCATTCGAACGTTTACAGAATTCCAATTGGCGTTTCCAGACGAATACTAAGTTTGTAAGCAATTTGAATACCGCCTACGGTTAGGGAATGGCAGCTATCATTTAGAAGCAATACCATGATGACTACTGTTGCGAGTATTCGTAATCGACTGCGTTTGGAACAGAAATAGAGGTGGGAACAAAGATGACTGAAATCAATTTTTTTAGACATTAGGTATTTACACAAATCGATTTGCGGCAAATTATCAAACTAGTATTTTTTTAACCGCTTTAGATAATATCTATCCAGTGAGTTTTAAAGATGGGACTTCAGGAAGCGAATAAATTTTGTGCGAAGACTCATGGGCTTTATTTCAGAGAGAACTTTAAAATTTAAATGAGTAAGGTAAACATAGGACATTCCTATTTCTTTTTTAAAAATAATGAGGTCACTACCACCATACAAGTCACTTTAGATGGGAAAATAGCATAAGTATCTGTTAAAACGTTAAAATAAATGAAAATGGCAATAACGCTGATTGTGGATAATCAAAATCGACTTGTCAGCCAAGTAATGTCTGTTTTAAATAAACATTTAGTTCCATCTGTCAACGCGTCATACTTCTCTTTGCCAAGCAGTATCTATATTTATTGATGTCATCATTACTTTGACTAAACCTAGATTATGGAATGTGGAACTGGCCATGATATTGCCGAAGAAACATGAACGCAAACACACACTAATTTCTAAAGTAAAATGTTTTTTAATAAACTTACGCCTTAATTAAAAAAAAAGCCCATTAATGAAAAATTCCTTTCTGTAGGTAAATGTTTTCTGTTATTGCTTTTTATGCAACTTACATACCAACAACTTAAAAAAAAACGGTTAACATAGTTGCCAGTAATTTATAACAACACAAATCGACTCATAGTAGGCATATCGAATCAAATTATAATCGACTAGTTAACAAAATTGGCCACCTCTATTCGTAATGGGCCATCGGATTCGAAAAAGGAATGAATTTGATATGCAAACTTTTTTAAGACAAAAAAGGCAATGTTTTAGTATTGGGCGTTGCAAATAAATTGATATGCGTGAAACGGAACGGTAAGCAGGAGGCAATATCAGAATTTATGTTTGTATGGATCGCTTTTTGTAGCATCAGTTTGTTTGCAAATTTTGTTCGGTTATTGTAAAAACTAAGTCTAAAAAACGGGTCCTTGGCCGTTTAAATCAGTGGCTTTTTATTAATTGTTTATTGAAATAACTCGACTTGAGTGCATTTATTAATAATACTACCAGTCCATTATTATGCCATTGATAGGCGAATCACTCTTCTCATACAGAGAAGGCATGAGTAATATTGATCACCACGCTTGACAAGGCAATATCAGTGGAATATTCATTACAGCGATATTATTGTTATCCAAGTTAAACTTAAAAAGTACCCATTAATTGAAAAACTCACATTGGTAGATACTTGCCCGGATTTGAACCCATAACTCGTGCATGAGAGGAGACGCCTTAAACAATGAGCCTCACGCCAACTTATTACAATATATCCTGAAAGATTTACCGAAACTCATTACAAAACAAGCACAAAAACTCCGAACGCCTGTAAGTAATAACATAGCAAGCTGTCGCTTAACATCATCTAACATTAAACCTTATTACTTCTAGTCTACATAATAACCAGTAATAATAACACCGAGCTACGATGCAAAAAAAGAAATTAAAGACCAAACAAATTGACAAACTAAACCCATTCTAACTTCATCTAATTATTATCCTAGCTAATTGACAATTGGTACCTTTGTAGCGATCTCATTCAAGCTAGCCAGGACTTGATGAATACATCGATATATTTTCCTTCAATTATCTGAATTATTCAATGTTCAATTATAAAGATTTATTGCAAAGGAACGATATAACAAACTATAGAACTAGTACAAACTATTTGTCGTCAACTGGATTATGTTATTTAGGAGATGGACATCCTTACGGCTGATTTTCCTTTCTATTCAATTTTTAAATATGGGCAGCAAAGTACAACGGCTGGACACAAAAAATAAAAATAAACTGTCCAGTCAGTAAAATGAAATGATTTGAAGTCCGTAATTTTGGGAAAAATGAAAGATAAATTGCCGTCTCAAGTAAAAGCCGCCTCACGCCTATCTTTACATTTAAATGTCTGCCAAATACCTACGGCAAAACGCCTGTCATATTATAACAGGCGTTTGACACATCCTAGTTCTTACATTATTGTTGGTTTTGTAAGCGATGCTGAACGAACCTACGTCTTTTTGATCGGCTTTATGACTCTAGCGCTGTTCGGTTGATAATAGGGTCACGTTTGACACACTTTTTTGGGTTCCGTACCCAAAGGGTGCCAACCCTTTGAGTACCTACGGAACCCAAAAAAGTACCAGGCCACCAATAACTACAGGAAGTACCAACTAAAGGTCCTGTAAGGTCATAAGCTATTAAACCTTTTTACATAATTACCAACACAATACCCGTACCAAAGCCACCGACTTAAGCCGTTTATCAGCCTTTTATAATACTGATATTCTTTAGAAATTCACTCAGTACATGGGGTGCTAATTGCAAGCAAAATGAACAGATAACGATGCCCATTCATAGGACGACTAGCTCTTATAAAATTGTATCGGGCATTAATTTTCCTTATAATATGAATGTGTAGGAAGCTTTTGGACAATATTGGTAGTGAATTGAGTATTGGATGTTTTAGAGATACTTATTACTTTTATTAATTATTTTTTAAATTATCGCGACGTCATCCGCGGTTTAAAAGACAACATTAAACGAATTAGCACTCTCACGGACATACTTCACTTTTTCGGTATAACAGTAGCCTATGTGCGAATCCAGTGTGTAAACTATCTTCACAACAAATTTCAACCAAATCTATTCAGCCGTTTCTACAAATGTGTACAGTCACTAAAATACTGACAAACTTTCGCATTTATAACATAAGTGAGATGTTAATGACCGTCTTCAGTAACACTAGGCGACACCTATGTGCATGCCTAAATAAAAGTACACTACAATAACTTGAGCATACAAATGAATGCTCAAGTTAACACAAGTTCACGAGCGGTGAGACTCTTAAATCTTATTTGTAGTAATATTTTGCAATACATAACACTTTGGAATTTCCTTTCTTAATAAGTAGATTATATAGTCAACAATTTAATACCTACTTATCATTCCGATAAATCGATTTATGTAATCATAGCAAATAACTATTTACGCAAAATATAGATTATATTAATACTCGAAGCCAAGACATTTATTGTCAAGAATTTCATCTTCTCGAAGTAGGATATTTCTAAAAGATTTGACATTGACGGAGGAAGGAAAGGAGTAAATTAAAATGGCTAAATTGAGACCACAATCATAGTGGTCTCAATTCAGACATTTTTTTATTGAATTAGAAAAATAACTGCCACATATCGACAGGTATTGTGTTCTGTGGTGCATTATATTGTTAAAAAAGTATGTCTAAATAGTCAATTTGTAAAATCACGGAGCTAATCAAACGATGACAAGAAATTACGACGAGGTTATCATACATATTTTTTAATGAAAGGAGTATGTTAAATAATTAAACTTTCAACATTCACTGACACAATTCCACCATCACAATACCGACCTATTTATTAATCTGCTCACGTCTGCCGCGTCCTGAACAGGCGGCTTTACATGCAGCGGGCCCTCTCACAGAGATAACGCGGACAGGAGCAAAGACTAAAGAGATCCGCCAAAGATATACCTCGGCTAACAATTAACAATGAGACATTATATTCACGAGTAATGCTGCCGATAATTACCAGGCTGGACGATTTGCACAACCAAGTTAAGTTATGGCTTCTTGTTCTATCGTATTAATTGATGGTGCTTTTCGAGAGTTTGTTTTTTGTTCGTCCTTTTTTATTTAGTATTGGGTAGGGTGCATGTGGATAGTTTATTGTAGGGATATTATGACGGCTGCGTGGGTAGGCTTATGTCTAGTAGTGCACGTCTTTTGTTTGTTTTAAGAAACGCCGGGATAAGTCATCCTAGAAGAACTTCTTCTACGGTGACTCCCCCGGCGTTTCCACTTATATCTGCCTTATGCAGGTACAGTTTAGCTGAAATACTACTAAATGCGTACTAGAAGATGCAGCTCGGGTAGGCCCCATTTCTACCGATGGACGTGGTTTGGTTGAAATGATGATGTCCTTCTAGAGCGATCTCTGCAGGCGTTTCCACTTATATTCCCTTATACATACCTAGGCGTGTGGAGTTTAGCTGTAAGTAATTGTGATACTACTATATGAGAACCAGAAGACGCAGCTATGGTACGCACCATGTCCAGTGATGGACGTCTTTTGCCTGAAATGATAATGTCCTTCTAGGGAAACCCTTCCGGCATTTCCACTTATATCTGCCTTATAAATACGAGTACCGATAATAATTTATATTAGTGTTACCGGGGAGTTTGTTCCGCCACTTCTTCTTCCCAGCAAAAACACTAGGACGTAGTGAAGGGTGGGCGTTTTGGGGTACTGTCTTTTGTAAACGTTTTGAATTAATGAATTTTGATTTTGATTTTGCTCGTACATTATAGTATGCGTGTGGTGGAGTTTACCTGTAATTGTTTGCTACACCACTAGATACAAATATTGTTGTTACTCATCATCTCCCTTTTCCCAACCATGATGGGATCGGGTACCAGTGTAACCGGAGCAGCTTAATATCAGTATTTTACATGGAGAGACTGCCTATCTGACCACCATAACCCAGTTACTAGTAAGACTGGTGGACAGATTTTCGGGCTTCTGACTACCCGTAACGACTGTCAAAGAAAGTCTACAAATGACAGCTGGGACCAACTGATGCCAAGGCATGGAGGAGTCGATATGTTATGAACGGTCACCCATCCACAGACTGACTTCGGTAAGGGTAGCTCAACCTTCAATGGACCCGTGCGGCTGTTTTTATTTAGCCACGAGCTCCTCATTACACATGTTACTATAAGCATAAAACCAGTGTTTTTGGTGACAAAAACGAAGTAAAATAAAAGAAATAATAAAAGTGGGAGTAATTAGCTGTAAGATTTCCGATTAAATAACAAATAAAAGCTAGTAATGACATTAATTCATGAAATACAAAGTATGTTGATAGATCTCTTACTAAATGCAATATCGAGGTCCATTCTATCGTATAAAAGTGAAAAAGAAAGAAAGAAAAATGAAGTGAATTGGATTG
Source organism: Phlogophora meticulosa (assembly GCA_905147745.2). Classification (NCBI taxonomy): domain Eukaryota; kingdom Metazoa; phylum Arthropoda; class Insecta; order Lepidoptera; family Noctuidae; genus Phlogophora; species Phlogophora meticulosa. The sequence continues at coordinate 4,348,194 of LR990525.1, forward strand.
AATCATCAATGGAGTGACCATTTAATATCTTTAACATAGGTACCTCATCAGTGTTCGACTATTCACGAGACTTTCATTCAATAAAATACGATGCAATTAATTTCACGCCCAATTTAGCTTCTTGGAATTTTCAACAGATTACTTTTTACTTGACTGGCCTCAAAAGGAGGGTAGCCTTCTTCGAATGAGTAAGTATGTATGTATATTTATTTGGTGCCCTTCCCTGTAGCTTTAACGGCTTCATGGATGTCAACAAGAGAGTTATCATTATTTATTTATTTAATTAGGTTTACCAACAATGGTTCACACTGAATACAGTTACATGACACATACTTAAAATTAAATTCCAGCGCAACAATTACTTATAGGTAAACACTACAGGCACAATAAAATACATAGAAAAATAAGCTACTTAACTTATTATAAAATAAGCGCTAATTGTCAATTAAATTAAACTAAAATTGATAATAACATATTTAAAAAAAAATTGGTGAATAGCAATATTATATCGCTTTTAATAGCTATCAGTAGCCTATCATCATCATCAGGCTATACTAGTCCACTGCTGGACATATCCCTCTCCTAATGAGTGCCATAGCGCCCTGTCTTCAGCTTGCCACATCCAGCATCTGCCTGCAGTCTTTCGCAGATCGTCATCCCACCTGGTCAGAGGGCGTCCTACACTACGTTTGCCGAGTCGCGGTCTCCACTCAAGAACACGTTTACCCCAGCGGTTGTCGGTTCATCGCGAGATATGGCCAGCCCACTGCCACTTCAGCTTGCTAATTCTTTGAGCTATGTCGGTAACTTTGGTTCTCTGTCGGATGTATTCGTTACGAATCCTATCCTTCAGAGAAACTCCGAGCATAGCTCTCTCCATAGTTCGCTGAGAAGCCACATGCTGGCTAAGCCACATGCTGCAGTAGCCTATATTCTGTCTTTATTTATTTACTCCAAACATACAAATATTCTTACAGGCTAGACCTCATGCGATATTGTAGCACACTAAAAAAAATATTATTTCCACTGATTGCACCATAACAAATTCTAAAGGTCACCTAAAGGTTCGTGTGGGTCGAGCTTAGTAAAAACTATTTTTATGAAAGTTGGTACACAAATTTCATAAAAAATGTTTTTTAGTTAAGCCATTAAAACGTAACGTACAGACACACACACAGTTATAGAAGTAGTACCAGCCTATTACTGTCCCACTGCAGGGCAAAGGCCTCTTCTCATACAGAGAAGGCACGGGTATTAATCACCATGCTTGCTCAAGACCGGTTGGCGTTTATATTGATTATGTAAGTCCAGGTTTCCTCACGATATTTTCCTTCACCGATGTCAGTGATGTCCAAGATAAACTTAGAAAGTACATATGAATTGAAAAACTCACATTGGTACTTGCCCAGGTTTGAACCCACAACCTCGTGCACAAGAGGCGAGGCCTAAACCACTGGGCCATCATGGCACACAGAGTTATAAAGTAGTATGCATATTAGTCTACTAACTCACCTTTTGCAAGTATTTGAAGTCTCTATAAAAAGAGCCCTTTGCCTTTTCTTGGCAAAGGCTGTAGGCTCTGTAGGCTCTCTGAAGGCTGGTATTATGAAATAATTATAGGTAGAGGTTTTTCTAACTCCAGACTCAATCATGTTCAAACACCATTTACACCCAGTACCATAAACTGCTGGCCTTCGTAATATTGATACCGTCAGGACTATTATTATCTGATATAAAAAGCGTGTAGCTATGGTTTTACTATCACAATTACATCTTATTGTTGAAAATTAGGCAATAAATTCCGTAATAAGCATATAAATCACCTTATAATATAAACGTTTAATCTTTTTATCTAAAACTAGGCGAAAGATTAACAAAAATATTATCAATTGATAATAATCAATGAAAATAAAATGGCAAATCATTGAAATTATTTTTATTGTTCCGTAGTGAACCACACATGAGTCGTTAGTGAATTAATGCAAATTTTTTTTAAGATAATAATGAATTCAATTGTATTGTTAGTTTTGAGTGTTATATTTAGTAATAGGAATACAGTTAGTGCACATTTTGATATGACGGTTCCTCATGAGAAACAGGTCTTTGATTTGGATCTTTACGAGTCTGTGTTAGATCCGGATTTGTGTGAAGAACAGATTCGACACATTCAGCAAAATGATATAGAACTATTGCTGGAATGTAAGTAGAATATTAATGTACAGAGGCCAGCACATCAAGTAACCCCAATCTGTCCGAATTTCTTTGATAATTTTTCATCTCTATTACATTAATATAAGGTTCGTGTTCAATAGGAAAAAATTGACAGTTTAAGATAGCTTGATGTGCTGGCCGTCTGGGTACCTCATCTCTAGTTAACCAAGGAAATGTCTGTGCTTTCAGATACGTACTTGTTTTTTTATAGCTAACTTAGTCATGGCATTAACTAACGCAACATTCAATATTGTTTTTTTCTTAGAGAATTGCTTAATATAAACTATTGGTCCCTCACTGTCCTGCTCAGCTCTTGAGTTTGCATTTAATTGCATATTTTTCAACACTACTCACAGTGTAAACCAGACATAAGCACCCATACAAGCAACAAAATATCAATTTCTTTTATTTCACATTTCTGACGACCGATGTGGCGCAGCGGGCGTAGGTCCGCCTGGAACAAATGTTTGTACGATCTACAAAGATTTGTTCCAGGTGTTCTGGGTGTTTGCTATGTATAATAAAAAATATGTATCTATGTAATGTATTGTATTAAGTATATCAGTCATCTAGCACCCATAACACAAGCTTTGCTTATCTTGGGGCTAGATGATGCTGTGTGGGTTGTCCAGCATTATTTATTATTAATATTTATTATTTATTTTAGTCACTGATGCTGGAATACGAGTACCAACTGGTATTATGACTGGGAACTTGTTACATCTTGGAAACTACTACCAATGTTTAGAAATCAGTAAGCCAATACCAAACTCAGTGATCGAAGGGAAATATTGTATGATAAACTTGCCCTTAAATCAAAATTGGTCAGTGTTGCCAACTTTAGCTGAGGGCATACCTTTGCCCGATTTTAATCCAAACACTTTAAGAATTAAAGAAGATGTAGTAAAGCGGCTAAAACGGGCAAACTTGTGGGCAGCGCAGATGGAAGACCTCATTGGAACACAAAATAATGTCAGCAGGTAAGACGGTCACCATTTTATGATAGTATTTGTTTTTGAAAACCTATTATAGGAAAAGAAACAGACCTAAGAAAAGGTAAATGGTGAAAAGTAAGAAAGTATACACCGAAATCGTGTACCCAAATGCCCAAAAGAGATAATCACTATGCCTATAATCGACTAAGACTGAGCCCAGGAGAGAATGAAAATGGTTTAAGTATGCTTAGTGACTTGCGTTTATCGAAGATGGTTCTTTGATAAACACAAGGAGGTCGTCTCTAGGCGTCGTCTGCTGCGATGGAGTAGACAAATTCTAGAGCAGAAACCACCTATTGGCAAGCGTAGCGTGTGATGCTTCTCCACTAGGTGGTCCTACGAACTTAAAAAGGTGGCTAGCATAGACACGACTCGAAAGGCGGAAGACTTTGTATTATGGTTCTGTTTGAGAGGTCTACGTCAAATACGGAACGTAGACTGCGCTAGACTGAGTAAATAGTAGATTATGCCCCAAGGGAATAACGTAATATCTTATTTCACGGCGTGCCCTATTGCAAGCTTTTTTTTTGTTGCCTGGGTGGAATATCGTCATGGATGTCCTCTGCCCTGGGGCAATAGCTCGGTAGGGGGTACTCATACAGTAGTCAGACAGTAGTCAGGGGGGTCTCAAATACCTCAGTATTTGAGGGCCCCCACGTGACGTCTAAGAGGGATGCGCGTAGAAATCTACGCGCCGCCACCTCGGGTCCTGATGTATGGACCGGGGGGCTGGAAGGGGGCTATTGCAAGCTAGCCTAAGACAAAAATACCATTATACCCAAGGAGATTACCGTATTTTTAAACTTCTGTGAGATTATATATTAAATGCAATTCAAATTATTTCTTTTCGGTGCCTAAAAGGTTGTTTTCAAGCTTTCAGTATTGGTTCCAAATTCAATTTTTATTTCACAGTATTGACCAGTGGGTAGTCATATTATATTATTTACCGGCTTGACCTGGGGGCTAGGGCTATAATGACTTACGTTGGTTTAGGTTACCATGACATATAATTTGAAGTTATCGAGCAGGTGGTGTGAAATAGTATTTATTTACAGAGCCGCAGCTGACAGTGCGCTTGCAGATCTAACGCTTCGCCTTGGTGTTTGCATACCCAAGACATGTACTACACGAACAGCACTGAGCTCATTCTTCAACAGCTCCGAATTAAGCTCAGAAATCAATTTTGAAGAAACCTTCTGTCGTTTGCCTAATGATAAGCCATGGGTGGCTGGGGACTATGTTGCAATGTAAGTATTCATGGCTTTATATTATTTAATTTTTCTCATAAATGGGTTATGTCACTGCTCAATGAATAGAGGCCTAGTTAGTTTATTGGTTGTAAGCGCGGCCACCCGCGCGGCTTCTGCTTTAAATCCCCAGGATTAGTCAAGATTTGCTGTGTTTAATCTAGCGGCACCCATTGTCTGAGTTATTTTGTGTCTCATGAATGGGACATTTTCGGCCAACATTTCTGAATTTATAAGCCACTTAAATGACAAAACTGTTTCTAGATTTATATTTTCAGAGTTCCATCATACTAATTTTGTTCAATTACACAGTGAAATGATAATAATTAAATACGTACCTCTTACGTCACTTCTTCGTATTTAAATCAAATATTCATATTAATAACAATGCAATAAATGGGTATCTTTTTAGTAGACATAATTTAATTTAAGGTTTTAATAAAAGCAACTTAACTAGGACTTGAAGTCTTAATAAATCAATGTCATAGATAGATCTTTTGAACATCTTCTAAAATGTTTTTAAATTGCTTTTTATATATTTTCAGATCAATATTCTCTTTCATCGGTTTTCTCGTCTTATTGAGTACGGCATACGACTTATACTACAATGTTTACAAACGAAAAGGTAATGATTTATCTGATGAATTGAATCTTGTCACTATTACGCATATATTATACTAATATTTAAATCTACAAATAATTTACAAAATAATGGAAACATTCACGAGGCTCGATCAAATGCATTTACTTTGATTAAAAAACGCTGAGCTCAGGGTAGCTTTATAGCTGACATTAAATGATACAATGAAGTTAGTTTCATTATTATCAGCATCATCTCCATTACCATCATCTACCGGTCCTCATCCTATGTTATTTGGGGTTGTTGCACCATATTATTCTATTCAAAATATATTTTGTTTATGGTGAAGCTCCCTTTTCTTTCATATCATTCCTCACACAATCCATACATCTATTATTTGATCTTCATCTCCCCCACATATGCATCACTCTTTTAGTTGATTTTATCATAAAAATTAAAAGACAATACCCGTAATTTAACCATTTTATATCGCGTGATAGCGAGTCCATGTTTTCATTGAGTGTATTGTGTTTATCACGTTTGTTTGTATGTTCGGAGATTAACTAAGACTGGCGATAAGTCCAATAATTCTGTTTCTAAGACCCTGTCTGCTATATTTGAATAATTATAGTTTTTTATCTTTATTATACTTTTGGGCTTTTCCGTAACTTCTAAGATTACTTTGATTATTTTATTAATCATTTGATCCTTCCGTTCCGACATTATATTTAGCTGTATGATTGTAATTATATGTTACTTTCCTCCGTCATAATCTTGTCATCGCCGGTAATGATATTGTCGCTGGTGGGTATTATAATACAAAATTTCTCATTACTCAGATCTTCAAAAACCAGCTCAAGTCAACAAGCTGCTCCTAGCATTCTCTGCTTACACGAACACTCGACGCCTCGTGACCTACACTCCAGTTCCTGGGGCCCTGGAATGTTTGGACGGCATTAGATCATTTGCCATGATATGGGTCATCATTGGACATTCATTTGGAACTCAACCTCCAAGCGGTATTTTAGCTAATATGATAGATGTTTTTGAAGTAAGTTTTTTTCAAACTTTGCCTTGTATTTTGAATCATTCAGTATAACCGGAGCTTTCTATACAAATGCTTGTATATCAGCTGTTTCGTACAAAAATGAAAAAATACAATCGAAAATAACTTTAATTTATTATTATATCATCAGATATCCCATTTCTCAAGGATGTCTATTTTTTCAGTGTTGTCCAGATAAGTTAAGAGTTGATTAAATATCACAGTAAACGTTATCAGCGACATTTTAATGGTATTTTGCAGCCTACTACTTTTTTGTGCTTGTTTTTACCCACTGATATAGTATTTTATCCGTTTTAGTGGATGACGTCATTAAAGTCTGTATGGATCACTGCAGCTCCAATAACAGTGGATACGTTCTTCATGCTGAGTGGTCTTCTGATAGTTTACACTACAGCTGGAAAGCTGACTAGCAGTGAGTAGCATATTATACGCAAATACATCATGATTGAATGCAATATATAGCAGAAAATAGGTCTTGATGCTCTGCCACTACTACTGCCACTGATAGCACTACTTACTGGTATGCCATCTGCAGTCACCGCTTGACTGCAGCAGAAAGCGGCCATGACCTTTTACTAAAATAATTTCGTAGAGATACATCGAAACCAGTAGCGCCACTGCGGTCTGTTACAATATTGCGGTCGGTGGTCGCGTTAAGAGTTGTACTTATCTTCGGCATAAAAGCCGGTAAACCCAAGGCCGATTTGTCAACTGTAGTATCTGTAGCACTCTGTCTGATCCTTTAATTGATATTTAAAACTCTGGCTTTGAGTCGAGATATTCGATTAGTGTTCATTTCCTTTTCAACGTTAAATTTTATAAAGCTCTTTGCAATAAAAAGATTATATTATAGCATTTTTTTGGTTGGTATTATCGAAAATTTTAATAACCAATTTCAAATTTTATTTTAGTAAAATTACTCAAGAATCTCCATCTCTACTATCTCAACCGCCTCCTACGAATGTTCCCCGTGCTTGCCACAGTGATACTTCTACAAGTCTCTGTGTTGAACCGGGTTGCCGATGGACCATTCTGGAATGTAGTCATGACTGAAACACATAGATGTAGAGTGTACTGGTGGTCCACGCTACTGCATATACAGAATTACGTCAACCCCGCGCATATGGTGAGATAATATTTGAAGTGGGTTTATATATGTAATTCTTTGAATACTAATATATAATACTAAATGCTAAGAAGACTAATAATAACGTTTATGATCCGTAGCAACAAAAAGAAGAGAAAGACATAGAATAACGTTTCATATTAAAAACAAATGCACATTTTTGAAATTTTACTGATCGGTAGTAAAAAGGGTCCAGTATCGCAACCTGGGCTCTTCCAGGGTGCGATACTACACCCGCTTTTCCTCAAGTTGCCCGCTGGTTATGATCACTAAATACTTCGACTATGTGAATCCTATGTTCACACATCACGTTACAGACGGCCAGCTTATTTAATGACCAAAGAATCAGCATTAACATTTAACGTGGAAATGCTGCAAGCTTTTTGTTTCCCTGTTGACAGCGATGCGGATGAATTTTTAGATGCCTATTGATTAATTATTATTTTAAATCTGTAGTTTTTAATTTATGTGTATATTTAAACTGTACTTCTTTTAGTAATGCCGTATTTTCGTTGTGTTTCAGTGCGTCGGCCACACATGGTACCTCGCTATAGACGTCCAGCTCCACATTCTATCGCCTCTCGTACTAGTCTGGGTACTGACTGGTAAACGACGACTTGCCTGGTCGGCGCTGGTTGGAGCATTGATAGCAGTACTGGCCGCTGCTACCACTTATAATTTTATAAAAAAGTTTCCTCCAGGAACCACAATACCATCGTAAGTATCTTCTGTCTTGGAAAGTAGTGACTACACAGACACAGACATTAAATTCTATCGTAGCTATAGGCACTATGGTATCGACTCTACTAGGTACGAATACGACTACGACTGATATTTGCTTCGTACTGGCAGCTGGCTGGTTCAAATCCAGGGTAGCACCAACGTGACTTTTCAAACTCAGATTTACTTTCTAAGCTTATTTTAGACATCACTGACATTACTGAAGGGAGACAACGTGAGGAAACTTGGAGTTATAATTAATTTAAGTCTGATATTTTCAATCCGCCTTGAGCAAGCGTGGTGATTAATGCTCGTGCCTTCTCTGTATGAGAATAGGTCTTTGCTCTGCAGTGGGACAGTAACAGGCTGGTATTACTAATTTTATTATTACATAATGGCAGACTGGCGATGGCGGATGGCAATAGCTGGTGATGGGACTTACCTACACTTAGTTACTCATCCTCTTGACGTGATCCTTTCTTAAGATTGATTTGTTTTGCCAGGAACTAATTTGTGATTATATTTTCTTGTACAAAAATTGTTTTGAGATTTTTTAATACAAAAATTACCTAGTTTAGAATTAAAATTCATCGACTCTTTATAATTTTAAATTTTCTTTAACATTTCAGACGTCCACAAGATTCAAGGGATTACATACAGAATTACTATGTGAATACGTTGACCAGGGCCTCACCGTTCTTCGTAGGGTTAATATTTGGGTACGTTCTACACCTAAATCGAGGGCGTAAAGTTGTCATACCTACGGTAAGTTAAATTTATGTCCAAATTAATTGAAAGATATTGTTTTATAAGACAACCACTAAAATCTAGTGGTCGTGAGCATAGACTGTTGGATGTGGAACGCAGACTAATTATGAATCCTTATTTTGCTGTACGCCTACATTGTATTCGATTAATAATAATTCGTCTTTACTGTGGAACATGGTGTCGGTGGTATTTTTAACTCACTCTGTATCTCAAATGTGTAAAACTCCGGATAACATCGTTAATTTTTCCCAAATAAGTGATAGTCATTTATTTATGAGCAGTAAATTTGTATCTGAATTTAAGAGGGTTTATTCTGAAAGTTGGCAACGTCGCAAATGGATGTCAAATATTTCGCTGTTTTGATTAAACAAAACAAAAGAATTACACAATTACAGTAGACACACTAAAATAAATTACATTTAAATTTCATAGATTCAAACAAAAAATTAACATCAACAATATAAAAATAATAAGTTCACATTTCATCAATTTTTTGACTCGTAAATGACACAAATGATAAAAAATTAACACTGCCGAATCTAAGGATTAAATTCAAGCCCCAGGTAATAACTTACGTCACAATAAAGAGATTCATTGCATTTGGGAAATTAACTGAATTTCTACTTTCCAGATCGCAGCAACACTCATATGGGTCTGTGCGCTTACGACTTCGACACTAATTATATACTCTGCCTACCCTATCATGCAAATGGATTGGAACAACGAGATAGCTGATGGCTTGATCAATTCTTTCATGAGGCCAGCGTGGGCCACATTTGTTGGATGGCTCATATTCGCCTGTGTGCATGGATATGCTGGTATGTGTCATCTGTCACACTCATATAGTACCCACTTGTAAAAACTATTATGGACAAACGTGTAGAAAATGCTTAGTCCCAAAAATCTTTAATGATATACCAACCGATATAGAAAGTAGCTGTACTGCAAAAATGTCTTTAAAAATAATATGGGGAAGTTTCTTTTTAGTACGTTTTGCCAAAACCTCATAAATGGAGATGCCAAAATTAAATCAAATTTATTGATATTTTTTTTTTGATGGAAAACCAGCTAGTAATTACATAAAATATAACAGAACTTTGTATACGGGAGCTACATCTGCCAACAAACTGCTGTACAGTTTGGCAGAAGTAACATTAAATGTTAGGGATAACACCACGAACAAATGCTTTTTTTCATTTCATTTTCTTAATAGATACTATCATTATTTTTCCGTATGTGTAACAACAAAATATAAAAAAAACTTTTCTGAAAAAATATGTATATATGTTCCGCCCAGCGAGGTGGTTAGGTCTCTAGAGTGAAGAACCTCCTTACAATGCGTGCCGTGTCCAAGACGACCGCCTTCTCCATCTGACTCTTGACCCAACTGTTCAGCGAAAGTTTCTCCAGATGTTGGTCGAAACTCTTAGCTATCATTCCTGATATAACTATCGGCACTATAACTGATGAGTTATATTAATCATCATTTTGATTGTAGCAATAAGCCGATCGAAATCTGCCTGGGCACATTACGATACACCGCTATTTCGTGATGTGTCGGTCTGAAACAAACCATATTGTTCAAAACTTAACGTTTGACGATTTGCCTGGCCACGTTTGGGCAAATCATTTTAGTCGTGTAAGGAGACTAAAGTGCTAGTTTATATTAAAGCGATTAATACCTGTCTAACTAGAAGTATAACTATGATACAAGCACGATCTAATGATTTAAATATCTTCCTGATCTCCATCGGCCCAATTCTTCGATTGACCCACCACATAATATTATATACGAGTATCTTATATTTGACGACCGATGTGGCGCAGCGGGCGTAGGTCCGCCTGGAACAAATGTTTGTACGATCTACAAAGATTTGTTCCAGGTGTTCTGGGTGTTTGCTATGTATACGACATGACACGGTTGGCGCAGTGGTTGAGCCATCGGCTGCTGCGCCGCGTGTTGTGGGTTCGATCCCCGCACGGAACAAATATTTGTATGACCTACAGGTAGTTGTTCCGGGTCTGGCTGTTTATGTATGTGAGTTTAAATGTTTGTAAACGCACCCACGATACAGGAGAAATTCCTAGTGTGGGGCAACGTTTAGAAAGTAAAATAAAAAATATCTAGGTATCTATGTAATGTATTGTATTAAGTATATCAGTCATCTAGCACCCATAACACAAGCTCTGCTTAGCTTGGGGCTAGATGATGCTGTGTGGATTGTCCAGCATTGTTATTTATTTATTATTTATATTATCAACGTATTATTTTCCAGGTTTCTCACTTGAAAATTTGATAATTACTGATGGTAGAAAATGATTATTTCAGGCCCTGTTAACTGGCTGTTATCTCTAAGAATGTGGAAGGTTATAAGTCGACTATCATACGCTATGTACCTGGTTCACTACCCTATGATGTTCGTCGTCAATGCTATGCCAGTCGCACCAAAATATTTTACGTTTCAATTCGCTGTAAGTAAAAATATCAACAAAATATTTACAAATAAGGAATAATTTGTTAAGGCAAATATCATGTCAGAATTACTCAATTACTTACTACGTGTTCATTCCTCTATAGTATATACTCTATACTATATAGAATACTCTATAGTATATATACGTCTGTTTTTGGTAAAATTGTATGTTACTTAAATCAGCGCACTCTATCGATTTTGTATAAAACTACATAAGAAACAAGTTATCGTAGAAGCAAGGACACTTCTCTTTTCTCGTCTCCGAATATTAGTGCGCTCTGCAGAACACAGATGTCACTGTTAAAAACTATTAAGAATAGTAATATTTTTTCGCATCACCTGCTTGATAATGACCAATTATGTTATGCAAACCTAACCCAAAGTAAGTCATTACAGCTCATTGCTCTAGCCAGGCAGTATCAGACAGGTATCTGACAGTATAGCCCGCTGGTCAATAACGTGTTTTGAATTTGAAATCAACTAAAAAAGTTTATAAAATCATTTGGGTACCGAAAAAAACTTGTGATAATCTTTTGATTAAAATATAACACAGAAGGTAAAGTATCTATAAAGTGTAATATCCTTGGGGATAAAGGTGTCTTTGTCTTGGGCTACCTCGAATCCTCCGCTGCATGGGATTCTAGTCTTTACTTCCTCACTTTGGGAGTTAACTCTAAGACTAGAGTCCTTTGTTACGCTTAGGCTACATTAAAAAAATAAACTTTTATTTACAGACTACATAGACCCACATTGTGTTAGTGTTTGAATTATCTTTTAACTATGTTGGTACCACTTAGAACACAAAAAAAGAAACAAAAGATAATAATAATTCATATCGACTACAGATAGTTTCATCAAGCCCCCATGTACCTAATGCATGAAGCTTGATAAACCTACCCATGGTAGGCCCATCCAGCTTTTCGACAAAACACCCTCAAGATACCGTTGCTGCTTCTTCCCACTCTGCGTGTCATCGACGCCATCTTCCTGCGCAAGAAAGATTTACATTATTTTTGATTATCAAGGGCCCCACGATACAAGACTCTTTTTATCATCTCGGTGGATAATCTTCTTTTTTACTTTATTAGAAGATATTAATGAACTAAAAAACATTCACATTTACAAGCCGTTTTAGGCTTTACCTTCTGTTTCTTAACAATCTATGTATGATGTACCGATGCGAACATTTTGTTTTTGTTGCAGATATTCCAGTTTCTAGCTGATTTGTCACTGGCAATATTAGTAGCGTTCATAGTGACTGTTATGGTCGATTCACCGTGTTCTGTTATCGTAAAGCATTTTATGGGTGCAGGTAAGTTTTACTTTTCTGTTAAATTACTTTTTAATCCAATAAGTACGTTATCAACATTATTTTAAATGGATTTGGCTAGTGTAAGGCGATTTGCACACTGCACCCTATCACGTACCGTGGTGCGTGGCGGCGAACGACGAACACTGCGCGAGAATGCGTTTCCTGTGTGTTGCACTACGCGTGTTTTCTAGACAAACGCAATACAAACGACGTAAGAATACGCACTCCTGCGCTAGGCTGCGTGATACGGTGCAGTGTGCCAATCGCCTAAGGCACATACGGGATTATAATGCTGGACAACTAAAAGTATTGAGATGCCTCGAGGGCCGTTGCTAGAGACGGTTGTGTAAACTTTTCATAAAAATCAAGCTTGTTGTAAGTGAGTGTCATCGATGACCCGTAGAAACTGACAGCGCTTGATAGTTCTAACTATGATCGTGACAGTTTGTAACTTGCGCTCAGAGCATTAGGGCCGAAACACATCAGAAGGAATTTACGTGCCGATTTTCCGTCACGGAACGCCACTTTACACATTTGACCGAATATGCGTTTCTTCCAAAAGCAAATTATTCATTATGTGACGGAAGGTCGTCGGCGTAAATTCCGTCAGATGTGTCTCGCCCCTTAGCGCGGACATGAATATTTTTAGTTATGGTCTCTTGTCCCTGCCGCGGCCGGCGCGATGGTTCTGTTCTCTGTGTGTTGAACCTTGTTATAGTTCGTCTGAAAACTAATTTTCAGTGAACTGTCAAAAAAATTCGAATACAATTGTATTATTTATTACATTAATCCATTTTTTCACAGGAGCCAAGAAACCGGAAGACAAAAACTAGTACGGACAGAATCAATCAAGAAAGTTGAGGATAAGGAATCTACGAGTACTTTTAAAAATAATTGTAGTTTTTTTTTTTGTATTATGACTATCGGTTATGAAAATATTAGTTTAGGACACTGTCATATAACTTGCAATACAGAAAAATTAGTATTATAACCTCGAGCTGATTATATTGATATTAATAATTCCTAACCGCTGTACCAATTTACTACATTATACCTATAATATAAAATGCGGCATTGTGATTATGTAATACAAAATGGTGCATTCACAGTCGCACGTGACTTGGATTAAGAGACTAGACTTATGATGATTATTGTGATAAATAAAAATGTATTAAAGAGTATGGAATGTTATTTCACGCGTGACCCTTGGTCTACCTGGTTCTCGAAACCACGACGATCGAAATTGAACCTGAGATTTTTTTTTTTTAACGTTGACCACACTAAGATTTTTTCCTGTATCGTGGGTGCGTTCCCAAACATTTAAACTCACATACACAAACAGCCAGACCCGGAACAACTGCCTGTAGGATATATAAATATTTGACCCGTGCGGGAATCGAGCAGCGCAGCAGCCGATCACTCAGCCACTGCGCCAACCGTGCCGTCCAACATTACTCAGCTGCCATACATTTTCATCTTAAAACAGGAAGAGCCGTGTTAAACTACGGTCTGTTTTCTTAATAATAGTGACTTTATTCAACCGATATTAAAATTTTCGTAACACTTTACATTTATTAAAACTAAAAATCTATAAATGTGAATGTGAGATTGTTTGTTTGTCACCTTTTCACACCTTTACGGCTTAATGGAAGTGGATCATTTTTGGCAAAAAGTTATACCATGACTGGGCTTACGACAAATGAGGATTTTTATCTCGGTATTACGTTTCTGTGGACGAATTGCCAACCTCAAGCGAAAGCACGGGCTAATCCAACATATATTCTGATTTTCAGATATTTTTTTCGGTTCGGTATAAAAATTAAATGATAAAAAAAAGTAGCGTTCTCCTACTGGGTCGCACGCCAATTTATAATTATTCAAATAACCAGTACGCCGCTCAAGTTATTCTGATTAGATTATTTAATTAATAATTTTATTCACAAATCTATCAGTTACAGACAGTCTACAGAACAAATACTAAAATCCGAAAGTAGGCGAGTTTACAAACTCTTATCACCAGCATCACATGTCAATCTAGTGTATCAAGCCAACATTAAGGTCACGCTTAAAGCGCTTAAAGCACTTAAAGCTTTATATACATCAGGTCACAACAAAAACATCTCTGAACTGCACTGCTGGATTCGTCATTATTTTTGAACGAACTTGAAAAAGTTTGTTCAAAAATATCACTGGAGAATAAATATATATAAAAAAAAAAAATATTAATGCTGGACAATGCACACAGCATCACCTAGCCCCAAGCTAAGAGCTTGTTCTATGGGTACTAGATGACTGATATACTTAATACAATACATTATATAAATAGATATGTTTTATTTTACACAGCAAATACCCAGAATACCCGGAACAAATCTTTATACAAGGTTATTATTTTGTAAACCACAAAGCCTAGGCAGATGATGATGATTTGTAAAACACCGACAACCTCTCATGAATGTATTACTATTATCATAAACAACAACTTTTGTTCTATGACTTTTTAAAAAACATTTACCAAAAACAAAATAATAAAATCAGGTTAAGAAATACTGCATTGCCACCATCACGTAAATTGTAATCCGAGGACGATATAAATTAATCATTCCAAAATGCATAGTATCAACTAGGGCAGCATTGACATTATTTTAATCTTTTAAGTAATTTAATTTAATCGTTTAACTTACTTCATTCAGTTTTGTCCACTACTTTGATAATGATATAAATTTTAGGGATTATATAAAATATGTTAAATACGACATAAATATAAAAAAGGTAAGAAATTAAGTTTGTCCAAGCTGATTATTTTTTGCGGAAACTTACACTATAATTATAATAATATTCGGTGTACTGTAGTGTTTGTAAAAATAATAAAACGCTGGCTAAGAGGTAATAAGTTTGATAGAAAAAAAAATAGAGATTAGAAAAAACTGAAGAGAAAATTAATAGTACAACGAGACACTTCCAACTAAACTTTACTGGAACGAAGTACTTAAACATAAACGAGTCGAAATGATTTTCAAAATTATATTTTTTTGTGCCAGACTATCAAGCAAATCCGCATTTAAACATTGTAATTACGAATCAATATCTTTTATCTCTATCGATATTAAATTTATTGATAAATCTGTCCAATACTATAAGGTTTTAATCTCTTTATCGTGGTACTACGTGAACATTTAGTAACGCAATCTAATCAAAATAATTAATTAGGTATATATCACAATCAATAGAAAACAAACTATTAAAATCTTAATTTGATCGCTCAGTGAAGACTACGTGGTCTTCGGATACAGTTAAAATAAATGTAAAAAAAAAACAAAATGAAGTCGATTTACTTATGTCTTTTAATTTCCATGTACGGCAGTGTAGTAACTGGCCACTTAGACATGGTCGTTCCCGATTACAAAAATGTTTTTGATTTGAATCTCTATGAATCTGTGTTAGATGAAGAATTATGTGAAGAACAAATTAGATATATGATCCAGCAAAATGAAACAGAACTCATGATTGAATGTAAGTATGGAATGAAGCTGCTCACTTTACCATAACTTAGGTCCTATGTTTTTGAAGGGCGAATTTTATTTTTAAGCCAGGATGGATAAATGAACTTAATAAGTTAAAGAGAAAATTGTGGAAGGAAACTTCCAGGTAAAAATTATAGTGACCCAAACTTAAAAAAAAATGTAGTTTCAAGGTGATAGGGAAAGCCAACCTATTCCTTGTGAGAGATTATAGTAGATTAATTAGGTACTAATTAAGTCCAGTTAACTTGGGGTAAAAACTGGATGGTTACTAACCTGTGTAGGTTCTTTGATTTTTCTAATTTACTGACATGTTACCAATAAAAATTAAATAAAGAGAATTAAATCCCTACAGTTCGAATATCACACTTATAAAACACACTTAAGTAAAGGATGGTAGAAAGAAGAAGATGGTGGAATTTCTAATGATAGTGTTAGAAAATATTTGACCTAAATTATGTAAGTGAAGCTAAAATGCAAAAATAAAGTTATAACAGAAAATAGTCGACAGTTGCACGTTAGTGAATCAATACCTTGTATGCACACGTATTACTTACGTTTAATCCATAAGACTTATAATCCCTCTTTGTTCCGAATTGCAGTATAACTTATATACTTATCTGCAAATAATTTATCGCATAATTCAATCCTTACTCAATTTAATTATTCCGAATATTTAATGGTTTGTCTAGACATACGAACTTCTGTCTTGTCTTCTGTTTGTTTGTTTTGTAGGGTAAACCACCCAACTGGTTTGTATTTAAAATTGCATAGATCTTTATCTCATTAAAGACAAAAGTATTTTATTTATATTGAATTTTGCATATATACAAGACGCACAAAAACCAAAATAGCAAAAGAAGTAATATTAAGAAAAATCGGGGTATTCCCCAAGTCATAAACTTCACGAGAGCTAGGTAAGTCTTACAGTGCTAGTATATAATAAAGTGACTTTTACAGTTCTTGACGCTGGCATCCGAACACCGAGAGGTGTACTAACTGGAAACTTTCTAGATCTTGGAAATTACTACCAATGTTTGGGCATCCACAAGCCAATAACAGACTCCGTCGTTGAAGGGAAGTACTGCATGATAAACTTGCCATTAGACCAAGATTGGTCAAGTTTGCCATCAACACCAATATGGCCAGATGATTTGCCTGATTTCACATTGCCTGATTTCACATTGCCTGATGAATGGCCTGGTATAACATGGCCTGGACAGAACCCAATGAAGTTTAGGGTGAAAGAAGATATGGTACGGCGTTCAAGGGAGTATCAGCTAGCGACCGCAGGATTTGAAGCGTTTAATGGAGCGACACATAATAAAAACAGCAGGTTAGTGTTTAAAAAATAGAAGATATTAAAAAAGACCTTGAATTTTTTGCCACTGATTCACTTCTCATCATCAGTAATATATTTTACTTGCCCTTGTCTTTATCGAATTTACCGAGAACTTTGAACAGACTGTACCTTATCTACTATTTCAATTACTAGGTAAAAATATTACTAATTGCTAGATATTAATCTAAGATGTCCGCAAGTGGAATCATGATGATTTTACCTACGTGCAAAGGTTGTACCTATCACTGAAGCTGAGGGTTCTAATTCGGACCAATATAGCATGTTTACTGATAGGATTTCAGTACGCTGAAGTATATGCTCAGCTATAAAACCAACCATCAACCAACCAAATCAATCAACCATCGACTACATCTGCACCTGCATAACCTTTTTCCCAACCATGTTGAGGTCGGCTTCTAGTTTATCCGGATACAGCTGAATACCAGTATTTTACATAGAGCGAATGCTTATCTGACCACCACAACCCAGTAACTGCGCAACACGATACCCCTTGATAAGACTGGTTTTCAGAATTTCTGTCGTCTGACTACCCGTAGCAACTGTCAAAGGTCTACAAATGCCAGCCAGCACTTAACGTGTTAACGTGTTTTCCGAGGCACAGAAAAATCTAATAGACGGACGAGCTTCTCCCTAAATCTTATATATGTATAGGTATTTACAAAAATCAATGACCTTGCGAGAGTAACTTATTAAAAAAAAAATCGTTATCATTATTAATGTTTGACTGCATCGTTGGTCTACTAGCTATAGCCATTACTGGTGAGCATGAGGTCCTGGAAGGTTACATTCCCGAAGTATTTTTGTGTTTTTTCATACAGACAATCTCAGTAGCAGACTGGAATCTGGGTTTGTGCCCAGTTAATTCGATGTTGTTGCCATCAACTGGGCACAAATCCAGATTCCAGTCTGCTAATACCAACATTGCGCCATATATGTTTTAACATATCCGGCGAAATGTTGGTATTCTGTAGGTACACCTTTGCATAACCCTTTGTGGACTACAGGTGTGTTGTAATGTTGGTTAATATAAAATTTTCTTACAGGATCGGAGACACTCCTCTACCTGCACTTACCTTCCGCCTTGCTACTTGCATCCCCAAGCCATGTACACCGCGTGCGGCGCTCAAGGCCTTGTTCAACACCTCTGAGATCACTAACATCGAGTTCCAGGAGGAATATTGTCGTTTGCCCAGTGATAAACGTTGGGTGGCTGGAGAATACGTTGCGTTGTAAGTATTATCATGCAATAATTTCTTTATAAATATCGAAATGAAATGATGATGATTCTTTCTTTCTTCCAAATTATGTTTTTTTTATCTGTAAGTAAATTCTTTAAAAGTTGATTTCGTCAGATGATGATTACTACGTTTATATTCATTTTTCGTTACGATTCTTCAACATTCAGATTTATATCTAAAGAATAAATATGACGGTTTCATATATTTTCTATACCTAAGGCCCCTCGCCCACGGCGACTGTAGCTATGCTGTGGCGCGTTTTTTAAACGCGCTTCTGCACCGATACAAACGCGTGACCGTTTCTGACGACATCGGGGGAACGAAGGGTGGAGAAAGAGGGAGGGATGCTGGGGAATGTTCCGCGTCAGTAAGTGCGACACTAACACGCAGATAGTGCTGTTGTCTGTCACATGCACAAAATGGAGTCTTTCGACACAGAAACGTTCATTATGGCTTTTTTTGCATCACGACGATGCAGAATCTGGGCGCAGGTACACTACCAGCGACAGCTTTGCGGCTGTATCGATACATATAGACGACAGCATCGCCGTGGGTGAGAGCCCTACAAGCTGCCAAACAGCCATTTTGATTTCTCAGAAAAAAGTTATCTGAAGGTTGAAAAATTGGCCTTCAGTGTGCACGAGTGTATCTATCATGATCATGAATTGTTATCTTTTTTAATCCATAAAGCACTGAGGAAATTACAAGACCTTTCTTTTCTTTTCAGTTCAATATTTGGCTTCTTTATTCTTCTGGTCGCGTTAAGTTCGGCATACGATATCCGCTACAATGTGTACCAACAAAGAGGTGAGTATAGCCTGAATCATCACGGTGATCGATGTGTTATGGTTTTTAATACTCCACTATTTATTACGGGGTTAAACGGAGCTTTTAGTATTTATCTCATTGAGTCGTTCGAAACGAAGACTGTTTAAACTTTTAAAGCAAGTAGCCAGAGAATTGGTGGCCGAGTGGTAACGGCCCCGTATTAAGTGTTAAGGATTCGAGTCCCTATCATCATCATCTGCCTAGCCTTTTCCCAACTACGTTGGGGTTGGCTTACAGTCTAACTGGATACAGCTGACGAACCACGAACATCTTATTTTTTGACGGCACAGATCCCAAAGAAAGTCAAGTAATTTCAATTGGAGATGGAAATCGTTTGAAATTTAATTAGGATTTGAAATTAATTATATTATTATTATTTCCGCTTTTATGTGACGTATCGGAAAATAAATTCACTAACGATTATCTTATCAAAATTAAAGTGATCAATACTTTTATATCTTCATCAGTATGTTGCTAACAAACACAAAAAAGCACATGCATCTGATAGCGGCGTCACCACAGAAAGTAAAAGAGGTCACTCACATGCTTATGTGCCGGTAAATCGTATTTTTTTCTTAAAACAAAAAAAAAACGAAATGACATAAAATAAACAAACAGCCTGAATTTCTCGTTCATATACTGTCTGGCATTAGATCTATTACTGCAGCCCTGAATTCAAGGATACAGTGATAAAGGTTAGTTATCAAAATGCAAGTTGCCAAACGCAAGCCTTGAGTATTGGCGAGCACTAGATTTTCCAACGAGATTCCAATTTATTAAGAGTTCGAGTAGAGACAATAATTTATCGTACGCGCTACCCCTGACCTCGAAGGAATCTCATAAACTGCCCACCTACCCAAATTTTTCGCTATTCGTACTATTAATGACGACTTAGGTGGCGCAGCGGGCGAAGGTCCGCCTGCGACGGGTTCGATTCCCGCCTTGGGACAAATGTTTGTACGATCTACAAAGGTTTGTTCCTGAAATTCTGGGTATTTGCTATGTAAAATAAAAAATAGCTATCTATGTAATGTATTGTATTAAGTATATCAGTCATCTAGTACCCATAACACAAGCTCTGCTTAGCTTGGGGCTAGATGATGCTGTGGGGATTGTCCAGCATTATTTATTTATTTATTTATTATTAATTAATCTTTTTATCCTACGATTATTAGCATATTATTAAATTTGTATGAACAAATGTTCTGCCACGACATAAAAACAAAAGAAAAACTATTATTAACCTAATACATTTGATTTTACATCTTACGGTGTAAAAATGCGTGGAACATAGACCTAACTTCGTGATTTAAAAAAAGGTTTCTGTTTCACAAAATTCTTGATAATTTCAAATAAAGGTTTCATTCTAATATTGTTTTAAATTTGTACATCTTACCCATTTCATTCATTAATATTCATTATCATTGTTCAGTTTCTTTTTTAATCATGAACACCTGCTTGTTAATTCGTCTTGGCCACTATCTTCCCACGTGTTTTGTTATCTTGATGATTATACTTAATTTGTAAATCGAAAACATTATTGTTTTGATAAAATTCGAACTTAAGCAGCACCTGGGAAATATCACGAATTTATGTTCCCCGTACGGAAGTATCGTAAAGAGGGAAGGAAGGATTTTTATAAATCAAAAAACCGGCACGGCAAGTTACAACGTGTAGATATGATCGACATACCTTAAGATATATCTTATATATAAAATTATCGTGTCACAATGTTAGTTACCATACTCCTCCGAAACGGCTTGACCGATTTTTATGAAATTTTATATGCATATTCAGTAGGTCTGAGAATCGGCTACTATCTATTTTTCATACCCCTAAGTGATTTTTTTGATTTACTTAATTTTTTTTTTATTATTTTGTCAATTTATTTATTTTTATATTATTATGATTTAGCATTGAAAAATACATAATAACATCACATTTTCACCCTTCTATGGCTAAACAACGTTTGCTGGGTCAGCTAGTATACGTATAAATACAAATCAAATTCTAGTACACCTCCGATTAGTGATACAAAAATATGGACTAGTTAGTTTAATAGTTGACGAACTACGCAAGGTGCACGATCCTACTCTCCATCACGTATTAAAATAATTTAAATACCTATATTTTTATTGTGTACCTCATTAGCAAGCATTCATACAAAATTACATGGATCTAATTCCAAAATGCTTTAAAATAAAAGATAATTTAAAGATGGCATTTCTGAAAGTAAGTACTTATTACGTTATTAATCGTACAGTTTCAATTTCACGAAGAAGGTCTGTATTTGCTGAACTTTCAGACGAATGACAATTTTTTTTTTTTTCATTTTGACTGAAAGGTTTAAACAACGTAGTAAAAGACTGCCATTCATCTGTTTTTATTTATACTAGATATTATTCTATTCCTATTATGTCGACTGATATTTAGGTACCTACGAAGCATTTCCTCATAATAATCTGCTTAGCTACTCGTAGATAGCTCCGACTTTAAACCTATTAATAATATTTTTCACAGCGTTATCATAGTCAAATCATTATTATAATTATTTTGTTTACTCCGTTTCTATCACTGATCGTTAGATGATTAGGTATACTAATTTATATCTACCTTAAGAGGCCGTGTACCAAATCGACTTGTTTTATATACTTTTGTTCACTGTTTGTGAGAATGGACAAAATAATAAAACCAAATTTTCAAACACCAATATTTACTACAATAGGGTAGTGTCCTTAAAAATTCTGATTGACACGTGTATTTTTTCTTTTTTAATGTAAACAAAAAATGACGACGATATAGTACGTTAAAATTACGCGTGATGTCACGCCGTGCTACACTTTTAACGTAAAAGTGACGTCACAAGCCCCTTCTCCTGAACTTGGATGTGCTATCGCGTCATTGTCACTTTTTATTGATTTGGGTAAGCTAAAACATGTTCAATATTTTTTGGTATCTAACTGATGGACCAAATAAACTTAATAATAGGTCTTTACCTATGAAA
Source organism: Phlogophora meticulosa (assembly GCA_905147745.2). Classification (NCBI taxonomy): domain Eukaryota; kingdom Metazoa; phylum Arthropoda; class Insecta; order Lepidoptera; family Noctuidae; genus Phlogophora; species Phlogophora meticulosa. Next base: position 4,370,647 of record LR990525.1, read on the forward strand.
TTGCCGTTTTGTATGAAAAAATTTAAATGAATTTTTTTCATGTATTTTTTATTTGTATTAATCGAAGTAATCACCCATGCAATCAATGCATCTTTGCCAACGCAGTGGCAGTTTATTGATGCCCTTCTTAAAGAAATCAGCTGGACGGGAGGCAACAAATTCTTCAAAGGCATTTTGTACTGCCTCTCGGGTATTGAATTTTTTTCCCGCCAAGAAGTTATCCAAATTCTGGAAAAAGTAGTAGTCTGTAGGCGCAAGGTCTGGTGAGTAGGGCGGATGACGGAGAGCTTCCAACCCCAGTTCTTGCAACTTGGAGACCGTCTGCTGTGCAGTATGAGGTCGCGCGTTGTCGTGCAGGAGCAGCGGAGACGAGCGATTGACCAATGCTGGTTGGAGATGTGCCAGCTTCTCCATCATTGTGTTCAATTCTTCACAGTACACATCTGCAGTAATGCTCACCCCGTTTGGTAAGAAGCTGTGTTGAATCACACCGGCGCTAGACCACCAAACAGTGACCATCACTTTTCTTGGGGTAAGTTTTCGTTTAGGGCATTGTTTAGGTGCTGAACCAGGATCCAACCAACTTGCTGAGCGCTTGCGGTTATCAAACAGAATCCATTTTTCATCGCAGGTAACAATGCGGTTCAAAATTCCTTCATTTGTGTGTCTGTTGAGCAGTGCAAGGCACGTCTCGACGCGTACTTCGCGCTGGCGATCATTCAGTTCGTGGGGCACCCATTTGTCAAGCTTTTTTACCTTGCCAATTTGACGCAAATGGACCAATATTGTTTTGACGCTAACGTCGAAAGCTGCTGCTAATTCAGCCGTAGATTGTGTATCATCAGCTTCCACAATCGCCTTTAATTCGTCATTGTCGACCAAAGTCTTCGGACGACCGCGAGGTTCATTTTTCAGGTCGAAATTTCCAGAACGGAAGCGAGCAAACCAATAACAGGTAGTGCGTTGGTTTGTAGTGTTAGCTCCGTAAACGTCGTTGATGTTGCGTGCCGCTTGTGCCGCGTTGCTGCCACGACGGTACTCATATTCCATAATTACTCGAATTTTTAACGTATCCATGATGACGAAAAAGATTTAAATGCGATGAAAATGTAACACTAATCAATAAACAAATGACTACTTTTAGAAAAAAAAATCCATGTTTTTAAAATAAAATTAATTTGAAATTAGAATTCTTAGCCAAACAAAAAATATTTTGATTTGAAATGGCCAGTACTGCAGAACGGCAATTTCATAGGTAAAGACCTAATATATTTTTACCTAGGACTCATCAGTATTTTTTGGACTATCAGTATAACCCATGCGAGTGACGTTTGACCATCGTTTTATAAGAGAATGTCATTGATTTTAAACAGTATCAGGTCTTGTTTGGTTGTTGTATTAATGTAGGCCGTTTTACTACGATTCAATTATTTCTAGAAAATTAAATAGTTTAAAAGGGTTTATTTTATGCACGGTCCCTTAAAGGGTGATAACAACCCAATTTTAAAGTATTCAGATAATTGATTTCAATGCCCATCCATCAACGTTACTGATAAAATCAGCATCACACGTTTTCTAATAATTGTGATGATTCATTAATCGGAAAAAAACAAAAATACTTTACTGTCTAGGTAATACATAATATACTAGCTGTCCCGGGGAACTTTAACTAAACCGCCTCAAAAGTTAAGTAACACAGTTTAGTAGTTTAGGAGTCCATAGCGGACAAACAACTTGACACGTAATTTATATATGTTAAGAAGATATACAAGTAGTACGTAGGTATGCACATGCATATACAAGTTTACACAAGTTAATACTAGACTCCGTGCCTCGACAAGCACGTTAAACCGTTGGTCCCGGTTGTCATTTGTAGATTTGACAATCGGTGCGGGGAGTCAGAATCCCGAAAGTCTGACAAACAGTTTTGTCCAAGGGGAATAGTGTTGTCCAGTAACTGGGTTGTGGAGGTCAGATAGGCAGTCGCTCCAAGAAAAATACTAGTTGCCATTTGCATCCGTTTAGACTGGAAGCAGACCTCAACATAGTTGGGAAAAGGCTAGGCAGATGATGAATACTACATGAGTAGTACATATTAAATATTACCTACATATAGTAAGGTTACTAAGAGTTTAGCTCCAAACTAGACCATTAATCTGTATCCGTTTAATTGGGGTACGATTTCCTGATGAGAGAGATGGTATGTGTGTGTGTGTGTGTGTGTGTGTGTGTGTGCGAGTTTTTATACTTATTGTGCTTCGTTTGATTCAGAGTCAGTATATTATAAGCTTCTGTCTTGCATGACTATGCCCTAAAATAACTTTGTGTGTGCGGGTATTATAACTAACACCCGCCTGCGCTGTCCAACAATATTGTGTGTAGTGTAAATAGCTGTATAATCTACTGTGACATCCGACCCAGTATCCAATTTTAATCTAACCATGAGTCGAACATTATTTGTCATCCTTTCTGTGTAGGTGTTATGTGTGTACATAATAACACCATTTGATCATCCACCTATCAAATATCTGCAACATTAAAAGAAAAACAGTTCTCATTTTACCAAAAACGTTTAACCATTACCAGATCCGAAGAAAATTAATAAGCTGCTCATAGCCTTCTCTGCTTACACGAACACCCGTCGTCTCGTCACATACACTCCAGTTCCTGGTGCCTTGGAGTGTATGGACGGCATCAGGGCATTCGCCATGATGTGGGTCATCATTGGACATACGTTCGTTAATCAGACTGTAAGCGGGGTTATGGCTAATCCTGCAGACGCTTTGGATGTGAGTATCACCTTAGGTTTTAAATTATATTTTTTTGTTTTTGGAAAGTACTCTCAAATATATTCTACAATTTGGTGCATAAGCAGTTTAGTGTAAGTGAATAAAACTAAGGCTAAACCCTAACGTCATCTTAGAGTCTTTATACCGCTAAGCACTGTTCAATAAATTACACGTAAGTCCTGAGTGAACTGCCTATTACCTGCCTGTAGATCAGTCTATTAAGGACATACTACATTTAACAATTAATCATCTGCCTAGCCTTTCCCAATTAAATTGTGTTGGCTTCCAGTCTAATCGGATGCAGCTGAAAACCAGTATTTTACATGGAGCGGCTGGCTATCGCACCTTCAAAATCTAGTTAAGTTAATGTACTTACACTAACTCAAAAGGCCCCATTGAGTCTCCTAACTAAATCCATATTGACCAGGACCTGGATGGCTACAACGTTAAAATGGAAGAAGGAAATGGAAGTTATACTCTCTAAAAATACGAATACGTTAAGAGCACCATTTTCTACATACAGGTCTTTTGGCTGGCAGTACATCTGCCATGAGAACTTCTCATGAAACAGCAACTAACCGAATTATTTTTCTTCCCAGTGGATGACGTCATTGAAGTCTTTGTGGATTACTGCTGCTCCTATCACAGTGGACACTTTCTTTATGCTGAGTGGTCTCCTACTAGTATACACTACAGCTGGAAAAATGACAAGTAGTGAGTATATTCTTCCCCCAGGTTCATAGCAAATACGACCAGTATAATTATACAAGTACTACCTTTGCCCTTCATTTTCACCAGCTTCTAAGGATCGTAACGTAGTGTTTAATAACTTAAATCCTTCTTCAATACTTGGGATTTGGTTTGGATTTTATTAATTTGACTGCTGTTTTTCCGAGATTACCGTGTTCAAACAAAAAAAAATAACAACCAAACGGCTCTAATAAATTAATACATAAGTTTGGTGGATTATAAGCCGTGATATTCCCTTTTGCGCATTTAAAAGCATAATGTGTATGCATAAGTGTATGTTTCACCAGGTAGATTGTTTATCAGCTTATGATGAAAAAGCAGACAGAGATACATGAAGACTGATTAATTCACGTTGATGATCATAACGTTATCTTTTCCAGTGAAATTAATCAAGAACCTCCATCTTTTCTACCTCAACCGCCTACTCCGAATGTTCCCTGTGCTTGCTGCAGTGATTCTTTTACAAATGTCGATATTCAGTCGGGTTTCTGATGGCCCATATTGGGCTTTAGCAGCAACGCATACGCATAGATGCAGAGTTTACTGGTGGTCTACGCTGTTACATATCCAGAACTTTGTTAATCCAACCAGTATGGTAAGTTCTAAAACCATAAAGACAGAATTCTAATAAAACAATGATAGGAAAATATTTAGGTATACTGTCATTTAAAAAAAAAAGGAAAATATAAGGATAAGGGCAAGATTCATAGATCTTATATTGACTCTTATAAGCAAAGCAAAGTAATATACATACGCAAAGATGGCGTTTCATACGAATAAGAACCTTATTCTTAATGCCTCGTTGACCAAGTAGTTGCAATCGCTACTGGTGAGCATAAAGACCGTAACATCAGCATGGAGTAGTCTCGATATGTTACGGACGGTCACCAATCCACAGACTAACCTCGGCAAGTGTAGTTTAACCTTCGATCAACCCTAGCGGCTGTTTTTATTTAGCCATGAGCTCCTTGTGTGAACCCGTGAGATGAAACATCTATATCAAATATTTTCATTTTCTTCTAGTGTCTCGCTCACTCCTGGTACCTCGCTATAGACGTCCAGCTCCACATCCTTTCGCCTCTCGTACTAGTGTGGATCTTGACTGGCAAAAGACGTCTTGCTTGGTCAGCTCTAGTTGGAGCTATGATTGCCATACTCGCAGCGGCTACTACTTACAACTTTATTATGGAGTTCCCTTCAGGGCCTGTTATTCCTTCGTGAGTATTAAAATTAAATTAAAAGTAAAAAAAGTTTTATTAATATATATAAATTTAGTTTCTAAACATGTAAACAAATATGTGAGTTTAGAAATAATACTTTAACACTTATAGAGTGCAGCAAGCGTCATTCTGAAATCAACTTTATTTATACCGAGTAAAAGTTGATATTTATTTCAGCGAAAGTAACACCACTGGGAAAATGTTTGAAGTCTCTTATTAATTTAAAACAAATGAATGTGCAGTGTACACAATTTTTTTTAGAACTTGTTAATACTAAAATGACCTAGCTCAGACAAAAAGTTCATCGACTCTTTATAATTTTACATTCTTCTAATATTTCAGACGCCCACAAGATTCAGCGAATTACTTAAATAATTACTACGTGAACACGTTGGCCAGAGCCTCGCCATTCTTCGTAGGGTTAATATTTGGTTACATTCTACATCTGAATCGAGGGAAGAAAGTTTCTATAAATCTTGTAAGTAAAATCTTTCTTATTACCTCTATAATACAGAGTGGAAAAAACATCGCCGCACACCTAATACCTTAAGATCATACATGATTCTACACGCCCGGCGCGGGCGTTGCAATGCGTCAGCTTTTTCCTTAAAACAAAAGATTCGAAAAATTTCAAGCCGTAGGGTCCAGAATCATGTACTAAGCTCATGTCGTCAGTTTATGCGTTGATGTTCCTTCTACCCTGTATTTAAACATGTTATTTTGTGTAAGCACAACGTGGATTGTGAGTAGAGATTTGACTGTTTATGTTCCTTGGAAATTTAGCAGCTCATACAGACAGCACAAATACAAAAGAGTCGAGAGCGGTGGTATATAGGGAGGATAACGGCATGATTGCCGTGACGACACGAGGAGCGCCCATTGATGTTTCACTTTAAAAACACGCGTGGTTATCAGATTTATCTTTGTTTTCTAATATTATTATTTTCCAGATCTCAGCAACACTCCTATGGATATGCTCCACAGCAATCGCTCTCCTCATCATATACTCATCTTACCCTATCATGCAGATGGACTGGGATAACCAATTTGCCGATAGTATGATCAATTCGTTTATGAGACCAGCGTGGGCGATGGTGGTCGGATGGATCATATTTGCTTGTGTGCATGGATATGGAGGTAGGTGGTGTATCTAATATTCGTTTTGTTGGATCAATTATACTCACGTGACAGTGGTGTAAGTACCTGTGGTGAACGTGGTATACCTTCCAATATATTGCAAAAGGATATTAAACGATTATTATTGAAATCCTTTAGACAGCCTTTCCTTTGGTGTCCTCTTTAACACTAATAGTCTGATGACGAGCTCTCACATGACTATGGTGGATGGCGGAGCGCGGCCTTTTCTCGTCAAGAGAAACCGACATTACCACTAAACTTAGTAACAACGACAATTATATTAGCCTAGGGTATAAATGTAATAGTGTTAGATCTGCACAGAAACTGAAAAATTAACTGTTCTTTTAAGGCCTAGACTACATTTTAGCTACCAAGAACTAACAATTATAACAACATAATTTTACGCCTTTATTTTGCGAAGGTGCAGGCAGAGGCGTAACTATAATATGTGAAGTACACATTTCGCCAGTTATGTTCAAGTCCTATGTAGTAGAAGGCGAGCCTATTGCCACTGACCTTTCGCAGATCCACACCTATCAAATCAGAGTTTATCAAATTAACACCTTATATAATATCCTCAGTATGGCCAAGCTAAGCTGAAGTTGCAGTTTACCAAAGAGAACCATTTAATTAATCAAGTGGGTTCATGGGGTCCGTGTACCCATTCAGTTTCTCGAGACATCGCGAAGCGTTTTGTCGACTCTTCACGTTACCAGAGGACTGGCCTTTTTATGGCCAAAGAATCAGCATCGCCATTCAACGTTTCAATGCTGCCAACCTTCTCGGCACAATGCCCGTTGACAGTGATGAGGATGAATGTTTTGATGCCCAGTGGTTATTTATTTTATTAATCAAGTTCTTTTTTTTGTAGGTCCTATTAACTGGATTCTATGTCTCCAAGCATGGAAGGTTCTGAGCCGTCTGTCATATGCAATGTACTTAGTTCACTACCCTATGATATTTGTCATCAATGCCATGACCGTCGTACCTATTTACTTTGATGTCCGATTCTCGGTAAGTAACTATTATCGTCAATAGTCAGTATTTAAGAGTAGTATATTAGTAGTATATTCTATTGCATTTCATTTTAATTTCTGTTCTTTTTTATATTACACTGTAGCGTAGTGTTGTGTGTGTGTGGGATTTTTGAGCTGCTGATTGATTTGCTGTGATTTTTGTTAATACAACGGTTTTATAGAGATAAAACCGTTGTATTAACAAAAATCACACTAATAAATACTTTTACTCTAACTTTAGAAAATACACTGCTTTATTTTGTAAATTGACCAGTAGCACTATAAATGATAGAGCAAGGAAGTATTTTATAACAGTACATCGGAATAAACAAACATTGTCGAGGTATTATCTGGTACATAAGTTTGTAAGCGCAGTGCTGGCTACGATAGTGACGGCTTTTAACGCAGCGACTTTGTTTTTTTTTAACTTGTGATATTATATAATCTGCTCTTATCTAACGCTGTAAGTTCCGAGTAATGGTTACTAAGTAAGGAAAAAAGGTGAAACATAGGCCAAATAATACAATCCAATGGTAGTTATAAGCAATTTTTATTTAAAAATGTATCGATGCTTTATCGATATGTCCTTTTTCTGCGACTATTATTTTGTACCTTATAAAAGAAGGAATTTGTCACTTGGCGTAGAGAACACAGAAGTTTAGATATTGGCGTGACGGTCAAAGGGTTATGTATTTTAATTCCCGTTAATATTAAGTTAAATGAGCAAAGATTGTCTACTCACTTTCTCAATACAGTTAAGCGCCCTCTAGCAGATGTATTGTAAACAAACACGGTACCTTCTGCTTTACTAAGAGATAAAAAATACTGTATCAACCCTCTCTAACTACATTTAGTTCCCTCACTTTATGATAGATGTCGTTGTACTCAAAGTTTTAGTAAATAGTAGGTACCCTATAAAATTTCTATTTTGTTTCAGTTGTTCAAATTCTTAGCTGACTTTTTATTGGCAGTGATAGTTGCGTTTTTAATAACTATTTTGATTGATTCACCGTGTTCTGTTCTCATCAAACATTTCATGGGAGGAGGTGAGTTTTAACTTTATTTTTTTTCATATTAATTTTGTATACTATAAATTAATAGTTTAGTAACACCCGTGATCCGTGGTTCCTAAAATCGTAAACGGTATTAGCTTTATTGTTTCTAAGTAACCCTGCTAATATGAAGCTACTGAACGGATTTTACCTATACATAAATATATTAACATACAAAAATAGAGAGATATCTATATTCATAAAATAAAGCAATCCAGATATATTTTGTATGAATGGTTTATGAAAAACTAACCTTAACCTCTGGAACTATCAGCTAATTCTTGAGTTAGGTTATAGACAGCAACTAAGTCACCCAACGTCTTTATGTGCGGTCGAAACCGCGGGGCACAGCCAGTATTCTTATTACCTATTATTAAAACTTATTTTATTATTACAGGACCAAAGAAATCCACACCAAAAGTAGTGGAACCGGAATCGATAGAAGAAAAGAAATCACATTTATAGAATTAGGTATCACTTAGATTTATTGAATATAAAATTACTATTGCCTGTTCTCTCTTACATAAGACGACATCTTCGTGGAGGACTAAATATGATTGCAGTGTTGCATAAATTTAGGTGTCACCTAGTTTTGGTGAAAACAGGCATACGTGTTTTAAATTAGGGTATGGAACCGTGGAAAGGGTATATAAATACCAGAATTAATACTTCGTTTCATAATTCTTAAAATACTCTGCATTTATCGCAAAATTGAATTCAATATTATTCTCATAAAAGTACGTGTATAAAAATGCCTATGATAAGTTACATTATAATAGATAATAAAATATGAGCAAAGTTGGTGTACAGAATATTTAATGTTATTAATAAAAATGAAATAAAAATCAATGCATTGTCTCAAAATCTTTATTATTACTACCCCAGCCACAAGTACATAATTCTTTACAGATTTGTCTTATTCATTTAGTCAACACAACTCCATTAAACCTGATTTAATTATACTTAATCTAACTAAAATAAAATTCATGTCAAAGCTTACAATCATTTCTCACATACACTGACTTACTCTCACGTTTTTAAAAACACTTTCAACTGTGTAACGTAATTTTACCATTAATTTGGTCCCTATTAATATAATTGAGCAGTATTAGAAGTAGAGAATAATTTCCATGTGTTGCTACTAAATTAACTATATATTTCAGCGTTATGTAGTTTGGATTGATTTTTGATTGACAATTTTTGGTTAAAGATGATCCTAAAAATGGATATTGCTCAAGACGTCTAATTAATCAATGCGCATGAGAGCTGTACGGTAGGTCCTTACTTATGATTCAGATATAAAAATTATTTTACTTCAGATATACTTTATGATCTTGCAATCATCTGAATATCACGATTTAAATCTTGATTTTGAGGTGTTATACTTGGACGAATACAAAAAAAGTCTCTTTTAAGGTTAAGATTTTAGCTTGTCTATAACTTATTTGCTGCTTATTGCTAACAGGGGCACGATACTTCAAGACACTTGATTGCTCTGTAAGAGGTTATTACTGGCTAGTAACACTAGCTTAGCAGTTAATGTGACCACTGACCAATTAATTATAACATTTGGTTTGACAAGTTGCTTGCTCTGATTATATTCATTTGATTGTTTTGTGGTCTTATGCGCAAAATCATCATACTTAAACAAATCTGACTTATTTAATTTAATTTTAAATTAATTGGATTTTGGTTGAAATATGTCATAATATTAGAACACACATTCATTTTTCGTGCAATGTATTGTAGTAGAGCAATGTCCTTTTGGTTGCAATGATATTTGATCATTATCATGTATGATATAGAGTTTGTATTCCCAAAACATGATAATTATATTCTGGTCTTTTACATTCAAATGCTTGATGCAATGTCTATACTTACATAGATCATTTTCACACTCTCCACATTTAATTCATCTATCACCATAACTAAACCTACGGTATACATACGATTTTAGGTAATACTCGTAGTCTTCATAAATCACCCACGTGAAGTGGGTAAGAAGACAACTCTTTGTTCTATGACTAACAAATAATAAAACTTAAATATTAATTATAATGATTATTTAACTATCACAGATAGGTACCTTATGTCTTCGGTCTTGTGTAAAATTTTGTCTAATAATGTTACTATTTAAGACTATTTTGTAAGTGTAATGGCCAAGCATGCATTTCCTCAGCTCTCAAGATAGAAAATATAGGTTGACTTTTGATTCGTTGGAAATCTTTAAGTGGTAGATGGTACTGTGGAGCCTTAATAAGCTTATAGCTGGCTGACAAGTGGTTTATTGTAAGATAGAAGATATTCGTTATAAAACCTAATATATCAATTACGGCTTTCCTTGCAAACCTCTGGAACGGTTTGGTTCCTCTAGTATTAATCAATGTACAAAACTTTCTCTAAATGGGTGAAAAAAAGCTGTTCTCTATATTTTATCGTGTCGTGCGAACAAAGATGTACTGGACAGTTTTTTTATTCTTATTTTAAAATTGATCCTAGAGTACAAGTTAGTTGTATTCATGATTAGTTTCACCCCTTAAAAGATTGTCAATGCATTAAAGGTCAATTCTGCAGAACAACCCGTCTTTATGCATCTGCATTCCCCGAAGGATTTGACAAAGGTGTGGTTATAGTACACCCCCATTTTGACAGTTTCGTTTAAGTCCCATGCAATAGGAGGCGTGCTTGTTGCCGAGTACCGGGCCAAAATTTAGACTCGGAGCTGCTGCTGAGAAATTTCAGATGAAACACTTTGCCCAAACCGGGAATTGTCCTCATACTCAGCAGGGCATGCAACCACTATACCAATGAAGGACGGCAATCGAAGGACTTTTATCACAAACGACTTGTTCTCGTCATCAGAACTACTACAGGAAGGTCATTTTTTTGGACAAGCCCGCCACACTATTCCTAAACCACTGCAACTCCTGAAAACCAGAATCAACAGTGGCGACCACTAGAAAAGCGTCGAGACAATGAAGCCCGACGAGTCTGGGATAAACGATTCAACAGTCTTGGATCTAGCAACAAAATTAATCAGAAAAGAACAGCGGGTGACTTAGAAAAAGGCACGAAGGTCTGATAACATTATCATGATCTGTATTTTAGGTTGCACTATTAACGTTAGTAATTAACTCAAAATATCTAAAATCTAACCCCTATTCCTATGTGATTCTACCAATGTATTCGTAAAAGATATTATGGTAGGTACCTCAGTCAAGTTTCTTAGCAACCCTAAAAATGGATCACCTGTTATTCTTGCTACCTACAAAAACTTTCTCACTAAATGTTCCTTACTTAACCTTAATAGTATTTATCTACCCCCATTCTTTGTGCGTCTTCATGATTCCTAGAGAATACTGTGGCAAGAAATCGTTGATTTACGAGATCCAATTCAATCTTCTCGTAATTAATGATATCAATTTTTCGCAAACGCATTTTAATTTTAAACTACTGGACCCGAGAAACGTTGTTCAGCCTGAACAGCGCCACCTGGAGAGTCCAATTGTAAAGTAAACCACCCAGGAACCTACTCAACATACAAAAAAAATCATTCAAATCCCTTTTTGTGTTTTTGCAAGACGAACGGACGTCAATTGATTTTGATATACGCATATGTATAATAATAGATAATCAAATTCTATAAACGTTCTTATCTATGTTTCAAAAGTTTACTCATATAACACATGAATTTATTCGAAAATTCGGCAGTCAAACGGTATCTTAACGCTAGATATGCTAAAACCCTATGAAGAATGGTAAAGGCTAAGAGACCGGCTATTTGAATACCATAACTATCATGCTCCATTCCTAAATCTCTTAATATTAATTTCGGATCAGCGTAAAGGCAGAAGTCCTCTTTGCATTCCATCATGTTACGGTTTTGGTAAAGTGCTATTGAGAATCCTGTGACTCCAAAACGGAGAAAAGAGGCTGACATCAGAGCTCGCATAAATCCTTCGATGTGAGGTCCAAAGCCCATACCGTAGCAAGAAAGGGCAAGAAGAGGTGCTGCTGTTGCCGGAGCTATTATAGAACCGTTCTGAAAAGAAGAACAAATTCCTGTTAAAACCATTGTAGGTATTACCAACGAAGCAGATACTGAAGCTGATCGTAATCATCACGTGAGACGTGTAAATACGTCAGATAATCTGGATTTTTAGGATCAAGCAAAAGTCAGAGACTTGGAAAGACCAGAAAGTTAATAGAATAATAGTAAGTAAAAATCGGTTGTCTGTAAAGTTGGTTTACTGACGATAGTTGAACGTGACAACGTCATAAAAAATACTGATAGAATGGTTGCATTTTTCAAAACAAAATTTTAATTTTATTTGTTAGATAGATATTTTGTATGATGTATTATTGTATAGCAGCTGTCCACGCGGACGCATCGCTCACTCAAGTAGGAGAGAAACAGATGTCAAACGCTGCCGAACGCGGAGGCCGATTGTACCTCTTTGTCGCTCGTTCCGCGCTCTCGCTTGCACTTCAAGCCTTAAATGGAACGCCTCAGAGCGAGATAACGCCGCATGCGTCATGTTTTTTCGTGCGTGCAGCCAGCTTCATCGAATTATAAGACGTTGTCACGTCACAAAAGGCATCACTATTATAAGATCAATGAGAATATAGAGATAAATAAAAATAAGAAATACTCACAGTTACACTGAAGGCAGATCCCACGGCTAATCCAAGTCCCTCAGAACATATTGCTGTGAGTAACCCGCTGATTGCAAACAACAGGAATCTGTCCCATTCCAACATCTGTCCAGACATCAGATATGCGACTATCATGAACATCATTCCGAGAATGAACTGTGACAGAAAAAAAAAACATTTTTATTTTAAAAAACAAATTTCCATTACGCAGTAAGACTATGATCCTTAACGGTGGTGCAATGCTGAGCTCAATTGATAAAAAGGTAAGTCTGCGTGTCCAAGTTCCGTCACTTGGATACACTTCACTAGGTAATGCATCCATAGGGACCAGTGAAGGATGTGTACGATATGGGGCATTGAAATTGCACGTGACGTCACGCCGTGCTACACTTTTAACGTAACAGTGATGTCATAAGCCCCTTCTCCTGAACTTTGATGTGCACTTTCAGTGTCACTTTTTACTAATTTGAGTAAGCAAAAAATACGTGTCCAATCTTTTTTGGTAATTTTACTGACGGACTAAATTGACTTAATATAATTATTTTTACCTAGGACATATCCCTATTATTAAAATAGGCATTTTTGTAATGGTGTTCTAGAACTTACCATGCTAGGGATACTGGCGAATGTTAGAGCAGCATAGTAGGCTTTGAGACTGTACCACCGGTTAAAATATTCCCGCCGAAGTAAGCGCACTTGGAACGGAACTGTAATAAGAAATAATATATAAATTATTGCATAGGAAAATGTCATGTGACCCGGAGATTCCCCTATAAATAGGGTAGGATCAAAGTAAAAAGGATGGGATAAGTGAGGTGTCGATTAGTCATATCCAATCCTGATTCCCATAATTTTCTGTGATTGCCATTGAATCTTTGGCCAGATGAGTGGTTTTTTGAACCACACTTTCATTAACTAAAATATTAAAATCGTGTATTACACAAATTTGAGCTAAACCAAAAATAATGAAGATCCTCAGCCCATCTTAGACGTCCTGGATCTGAAATATTTGAAACACGGTCGTGCGAGGACACGAAGCAGAAGTAGGATTCAGATAACATCCAACGCAGCCATCGGACGATAAAGCCCAATTAACGTTAAAGATTATTTCCTTTTAAAGGCCAAATACTTTTGAAGCTATACTTACATATTAGAACAGGTATCATGATATACGTATACATGAAGAATACGAGACAACTTAAACAGAACTTAAAGTTGACTATGGGAACTGCAGCATTGTTGCCCACATTGAAGAATATACTGCCCAGAAGCACAGCAGATACTAAATGGTGACTCAACTGGATCCAATGACTTACCTGGAATAGAAAAACAACAGTAGTTTTTGGAATTTTCAATATCTTATTTTTAAGTGGAAATGTTATATGTGTCGTGGATTGATGGCGCCACCGTACAACATACAGCGCCATCTATTGGCTCAATTCGTAAACTAAACATCACGTGACTAAGACCCGATGCTTCGCACCTAGGCCGCCCAGGACGCGACATATGTATCTAATCCAGAACCGTTTGATGCTAGCACAAACACGAGGAGTAATAGGATGTTTTGCAGGTTTGGGCTAGGGCCCCGGGATGCTGCAGAAAACTACTTAATATTAAAAAACCAAGAAAAAAACAATAATGCTAAACACTCAATTTTACCTCATCCAGGGATCGCTCCAAGGGCCCAAGTTTGAAAGTCATGCGAGTAGACAGAGACCTATTTTAGTACAGAAATTTTTATATAAGAAAGCGTAGGTTTTAAATCATAAGATTTTACAGTGACTTACCGAATTCCTTCTATTCTGAATGAACATGCGGGTGCTCAATATAAGGAACTGAGACCAGAATGTTGTTGGGAACTCCACTTTAAACGATTGGTCTTTTGCTACGTGCTCTGTGAATATTCTCTGTATAGACTCGTCGGAATGTAACACCGGTTTTCTGTAAAGAGGAAATTAATCATTAATTTTTGCATCTAATCAATCAGTGTATTACCAATTTTAATAAAACTCTTCAATCTCATAAGAATACGCAATTTTAGAAAAACATTGCCCCACACTAGGAATTTCTCCTGTATCGTGGGTGCGTTTACAAACATTTAATCTCACATACACAAACAGCCAGACCCGGAACAACTACCTGTAGGTCATACAAATATTTGTTCCGTGTGGGGATCGAACCCACAACACGCGGCGCAGCAGCCGATGGCTCAACCACCGCGCCAACCGTGTCGTCGTACGTTACGTACGTCGTACGTAACAGTTTGTCAGTGTCGTCGAGCACGCCATCCAGCTAAAATTGTTAGAGTTCTGTACCAAAATGGTAAAAGAAGAACCCTTATGATGCGAATTCGTCTGTCTGTCTGCCGACAGCTTCAGCTATCGGTTTAAATTTGGTATAATTTTAAACAATGCTCTTCGACTTATTTTATTAGATAGATTTAATTATGCAGGAAACGTACTTTAAACGAGCAATTCTTGTTTATATGTATGTATGTATATATCTAATCGGAATCTCGGAAACAGCTTCAACGATTTTCATGAAGTTTAGTATGCAGGGGGTTTCGAGGGCGATAAATCAGTCTCCTCATCATCATCATCAGGCTATATTAGTCCACTGCTGGACATAGCCCTCTCCTAATGAGCGCAATAGCGCCCTATCTTCACCTTGCCGCATCCAGCATCTGCCTGCAGTCTTTCGCAGATCGTCATCCCACCTGGTCAGAGGGCGTCCTACACTACGTTTGCCGAGTCGCGTTCTCTACTCAAGAATCCGTTTACCCCAGCGGTTCTTTCAAATCAGTCTAGCTAAGTTTAATTATAAGAAAACGTCATTTTAACCGTTTTACCAAAAAAAACTGGCTATCCAGGTACATTATATATATATATATATATATATTAACATTTTTAGCAGCATATACATTATAAAGAAGCTACTAACCGTCCACCTCTAGTCACCATTCTATCCAGTCTTCTGCACAGTTTTCCATTCTGACACAGTTCAGACAGCGGAGCAGCCATTTCCATGTCAGTGACGAGGGTTTCCAGCACGAAGTCTGCAGGGTTGTGGGTTTTGGGGCATACCTGGCCAGCCTCAGCTAAATATGGTACGAGGAGTTGAGGCGCACCCTGGAAGAGAAAAACAAAATCATCTTGACTTGTCTACCGAGGGTTTGGTGCTGTGGTCGAATTTTTAATCCTATTTCCACGTTAAATTGTTTTTTTTTTATAAGTATGCTTGTTAACTGGTTTTTGTAGATTTATAAAAACTTTGATAGTTAGAGATATGGTTTTTTTTTATATTATATGTTAACATGATTATTCATCAAATAGATTTATTTCAGTTGTTTTGAAAACTTTGATGATGAGATGGGAAATGGTTTTAAGCCTTCATCTACATACATACATTATTACTGTATACATTGGTTGCGCTGCAAATTCTGTAGTCAGTAAAATAAACGTTTCCACCATGATTGTAGTCAACAAGATTTTTTATAGGCAGGATTTGTAAGTTTTTAAGTTTGTTAAAAATAAATAATTCGAATGTATTGTATCAATATTACGACTAATGTAATAAAACTGAAGAGTTTATTTGTTTCAACGCAGTAAACACTGGAATTGCCATTCGGATTAAAAAAAAACTGCGTTTTATATCCCAATAGACTTTACGACTAAAAATAAGTTTTTTGTCCGTCAGGTGGATTATGAAAAAATATTGTACATGTATTTTTTCTGTGTGGCATGACGTCACGCCTATGTAGATTTAATACTGAGTTGTGTGGTAGCGAGCTCTCACTCCCCAACTTTAATGCGTTGTATCACAGGGCGCAGTTATAAATTTCGCAACACGGAACAGGTATGAAGTTCTAAGTTCCAGACACGAAATTGATTTTTAAGAATCCATTCCTTGCAATATTATCGTAATAGATTACAGCAAAAACTACGGCCTAAGTACTTTTTAAAAAATCCGTAGAAAAAATTGGCTTGCTTGACAATAAACAACAAACCGCGATCACCAGTCATTGAGATTTTGCCTTTTTGACAGTTCGTTAGCCCCGTGTTTAGCAAAGGACGATCCCTTGAGACATAGTTGTTGAAAAGGGTCCATAATCTTTTACCTGTAAAGGCACAGTCATACCTACTATATTTACATAATAAGTATTATTATGTTTGTTTCACGATATAAGTTTTTATGGCAGAATCCAACTTAAATCGTGAACATCGAGGTATCTAATACTCGTCTAAGTAGTAAATACTGAGACTAAAGTCTTTAAACCTTCAATGTTGGCGTAAAGTCTTGAAGTAAAAGTCTTAGTAAAGCGTTACTTAGAGGTATATTTTGAGGCTTACAATAATTTCATTTTTTAAACTAGATAAAAGTAAACTCAATGTTTACTTCTTTGACATTTAAAATGACATTACATCTAACATTACGCCATTATGTAGACACCCAATGGTTAGGTAGAAGTGTTTCTACAGTACGCCCACATTTCGTCAGTTATATTTCAAGTCCCATGTAATAGGGGGCGAGCTTATTGCCATCATTTATTTATTTATTTATTTATTAATAAAGGTATACCAACAGCTTCTGTATATAAAATATCGAATTAAATAGTAATGAGTAATAGACTTATACAGTTGCCAATAACAGGTGAACCAACATTCAAACACTATACAGAGAAATAACAAAAATTGCAATTATGCTTAATTAAACAAATTATTAAATTAACAATCATGAGAATAAATGAATGAAGAATAAAGAAAAAAAAAAAAAACGAATAACACTAATAAGTAAAAGTTACAAAGAAAAAGGTTGCAAGATAATTATATACTAACACAGTTAATTCAATTAATCTTATGTTGTATCCTTTGGGACTTTAGAATTTAATATGTGGGTTCTAAAGATATTCATGGAGTCATGATATATGTCAACATCTGAATTGGATTTTGTATATGAATTCATCTCTTTACTGAACCTATTGAGAGGTGAGTTTGCTCCTATATTTGTGTTGGATGCTTTAGTGTGGAATAGATGGGTAATGGGATATCTGGGTATTTTATGGGGGACTTTTATTCCAATTTGTTCTACTAATTTATCACAGTCCAGTCTATTGTTAACCAATTTGAAAAGGAACATGAGATCCTGCACCAGTCGACGGTCGCGCAGTGTTTTCATTTTGTAGCATTGAATGCGTTGTTCGTATGGACATCGTGGAGATATATCACCGAAGGTATATGCTAGGTGTTTTGTGAAGGCCCTTTGTATGCTTTCTACTCTTTGTGAGTGTACTGCGTAGTGCGGGTTCCATACAACGCTGGCAAACTCAAGGTGGCTCCGAACTAAGGCATTATACAGCACAATTTTTGTTCTCACAAGTCTAAACCCTTTAGTGCTTCTCTTAAGAAATCCTAGTAGCCGTGCCGATTTCGTAACGACGTTATCAATGTGACTTCTGAAGTTGACTTTACTGTCCATGATGATGCCAAGATCGCGAACCTCATTTACAGATTCCAATAAAGCTCCTTTTATGTTATATGAGACAGTATTAGAAAGTTTTTTTTTTTTCATCATCCCGACATAAATCCAGAATCCGGGATGCGACTGAGAAAAACCAAATGGAATAACTCAATAACACTTTACCCGACCCGGGAATCCAACTCAGGACCGCATTCTCAGCAGTAGCGCTTCCGATCACTATGCCAACAAGGCAGTCCAAACATAATTTTATTGTGCATTTATAACCAGATGTATGAAAATAAACGAAGCAAAAGGAATTTAAGGATCGCAGCAGGTAGCTTTCTGTTGTTTCTGCCTCATGTTAAAAAGGTGTTTGTTTATGTATGGATCGTATGATACAAGATATGATCAAACGTAGGAAATCAAAGTGGTACACACTAATTGCGTTTGTATTGCTCAAAGGAAGTTATCAACTGTGTTAGACTATAGGATTTAGTTTAAATTATTTCCATGACTAATATTGACATTAATCTTGTCAACATGGCACGTTGTAATAAATCCTTAATGTTCAACTAAATGGCGACGCGGTTGGCGCAGTGGTTGAGCCATCGGCTGCTGCGCCGCGTGTTGTGGGTTCGATCCCCGCACGGAACAAATATTTGTATGACCTACAGGTAATTGTTCCGGGTCTGGCTGTTTGTGTATGTGAGTTTAAATGTTTGTAAACGCACCCACGATACAGGAGAAATTCCTAGTGTGGGGCAACGTTTAAAAAAAAAAAAAATATTAGACTGCCTCATTTGTGTAGTAGTCACAAGCACTACTGATGAGCTTGAAGACCTGGGTTCAATACTTGGGCTGGGCAAACTGTTATTGGATTATTCCATCTGGAAGTAATATGTGCCTGATGGCGATAGTATCAATACCTATTACATGGGACTTAAACAAAGCTGATGAAATGTTGCTTCCTTCAGGTTCCTGCTTAACCTATCAGGGAGTACAGCCTTTTTTTTGTAATATTCAACTTATCAATATTCTTATAGCATAAGCAAAATCAGCCTATTACGTTCCCATGCTGTGTCATAGGCCTTCTTTCTATGATAAGGAGGGGCTTTAATACAGAACACGGGCTCAGTGCTGATTGGTAGATGTCTATGTCTTCAAACTTTTGGTTCTAGGACATACTGATGTCCTCAAGATGATTTTCCTTTACCGAAATTCCCAAACCACAAGCGTACAAATCATTCATGAGACAAAATCACACAATCAAATAGAGTTTAAAGTAATCGCCGTAAAAGCGTTTTATATCTAAGCCATTACTCACGCGAGGGGTTAAGTGAAACACTCCGGAGTTATGACAGACTATTATCGAGGCATCATTTTAGGGTTAAACACGTATCTTTGCTATAAAGTTTATGTCGTCGCCGACCTTACCAAAAACTCATTATATTACCTAAGTAAATATTATAGTTGTAGGATGTGCATGAGATCTTGACCTTTTGGTGGTAATCGAAGTTTATTTACTGAATTTGAGCCCTTTAAGAGGTGTAATTGAATGTTGGGGCGTCTAGCTTCGTCAGCCGCGCTGGTCTATCGAAGATTAAGCTAGATGGGGTGAAAGGGACATTGATCTCATGGTATCAGTTAGTGCGTCAATGACGTTTCCATACTGTATAATTATGCTTGCCATGATCGATACGTGGATTGGTTACTGTTCCGTCACATGGCAAGGTTAATGTCTTGGCATTTAGGTAATGAATAGTCACCCATCCACAGCAGAACCTTGGCAAGCATAGCTTAAACGGTGCTCGATCGACGTGTGTGGCTGTTATTATTTAGCCACGAGCTCCTCCTGATAATGTTGTAGAATTACTTCATTAATTGTATACCACGAAATGGGCAAATTCAGAGTTCTCCTCAAATCTTTTTCGAGTCTACGAGGTTTAATGCTACATCATTCTGTTTCCAACGTCCACCTCCTTTGAGTAGAAACCTTTGTGCGAACTCTGAGCAATGTCAATTACAGCTTTGATCCCGTTATTAAATTCACAGTCAGTAAGGAGGGCAGTTTGTCAAACGATTTGAGTAACAATTGTACTTGTAGTGAAAACGCTTGTTTAATGTTTTCCTATTTGATTTGAAAAGATGAAAGGATTTTGATGGTTCAAGCTATGACTCTTACGTAGTTACTAACGTAAGACATAGTTCAAGATTTTGATTTAAATAACTAGGTACTAATAATACCTTGAAACACGTAAAGGCATTTTATACAATTTAATATTTAAGTATATTTATGAATTTTGTATGCCTCAATGGCGGGACATAGCAGACTTTACCTGTAACTAACACTAGATCTGTACCAATGATTCACAATCAATGATTTTGATTTGGTTTTATTTGATTTGATTTATATTAGACGCGTTTACTTTTGAGGTACATATTCTTAGTTAATAATCTGTCCGCTTATTTAGGCATCGTAAAGAGCGTTATTGATAATCTGATCACAGTGGCAATTCTGTAAAGTGTATGTAAGGATAGTTTTGACTATAAAAATTGGATGGCTATAAGACAAGACTTTAAAAAATCAGTAAATATATTGTGTCTTCTTCTTCTTCGGAATCGTCATCTTAAAGCGTTTTATTGTAATAAATCGTAAACTAAATACTTTACAACTGATTTGCCTATTTTATGTAAAATCAAATTGACTATTGGCAATTTTAGTTAAAAATATACTCCAACACTATTCACGCATTAAGTAAACAAACTGTATATGAAAAGTTAAGAATCGACGCAGAAAAATAACTTTCACAAAGAAACCGATACAAAATCACTACTTACCTCATAAACAGCTTATAAACTTCACGAGAAAATATAACAAGTGTTTATCAAAGTTTTGCCTCTTAAATATCGGTTGTGAATATCTGTTCTTCAAGTGAAATAAGAGAAGATCTTTCTCAAGCTCCTCTAACTTTTATACAGCAATATTCATATTTTATTCTCTCATCGATAGCAGAACTATGTCACTGCCTTTAGTTTCTTTCGTCTTTGTTTGTAACTGAGGGCTTTGTGAGAAGTATTAAATATACTATGCACAAATAGTTTATTGGATATTCAAGGAATACAATTTGGTAACAACTGACGACACGAAACGGTCCTGTGTACCGATTCATATAAAAATCCAACCGAAAAAAGAGAACTTTTTGAATTTTAAAATTTTCCTAATAACTTTTCCAATTCATCTTTCTCTTAAAACTTTATTCGGTCTAAACTTAATTTAATTGACCATCGTTATTTGGTAATGGCCTTATCAACTAACAGTATTATTTATTTCTTTATTTAGATGGCTGGAACTTTTAAAACCACATTCCTTTATTATTAAGCGCGGAGATAAACCCAGTATAAGTTAAAGAAATGTCACATATTATTGGAGAATTAAGATTAGATAGTTAAATTCTGTGCCATTATCTATAAAACAGCAAAAAATCATGTCGCCCCAGTTAAATATTTTGTTATTCTGTTTTAGTATTTATTGTTATAGCGGCAATAGAAATACATCATCTGAGAAAATGTCAACTGTCTTACTATCATGGTTCATGAGTATATCTCGCCTGGTGACAGACGGATAGACAGACGGACGGACAGCAACCTAAACCTAACCTTTGGGTACGACATGCTAAAAATGGCCAATCCGTATTGAGCAATTTTGGTGATTAGTGTTCGTGGCTTCTCTACATGAGAAGAGGCCTTTCCCCTGCGGTGGGACAGTAACAGACTGGTATATTTTACATTAGGTACTATTTTTAATTTTACTACACGTTTATTAATAAAAAGGATATTCTCAAAAATAATTAGATCTGTTGTATTCTCATATTGTTATTTGTTATTTCAAATAGTAATTTGATTTGCACAGGTGGAGCGGATCGAAGTCTTAAGTAGAAAATAGTTCTGATAACGTGGAGACTTTAAAACCATCTGTAATAAAATTACCAAGACGTAGGTATAATATACATTTGTCCAAAGATAAAGTGATTCAATAAAGAGATTAGAACTAAAAGTAGTAAAAACATTAATCTAATAAAAAACTATTGGACTTTAAATTTACAAAATGGTTGGCATCAGGTGTACGAAGCTCTCCTGTGAATTTTAATGATTAGATTTCTACAATGAATACTTTAATAAATTCAAAACTTTTCGCCAAAAAATAGTAGGATTATCAAGCCTTTAATTAAGTTCTAGAAAAATATTATTTATGGATTTGCTCCAAATCTGCATATTCCTAATTATTCTACTAATATCATAAATGTGAAAGTTTGTGGGGATGTTTGTTATTATTTTAGGCATAGCTACTGAACCGATTTTGATAAAACTTTACAATATTATAGATATTACGTCCATCATTGTTTTTTTTTAAGGAAACGTTGCCCCACACTAGGAACTTCTCCTGTATTGTGGGTGCGTTTATAAACATTCAACTCACATACACAAACAGCCAGACCCGGAACAACTTTGACGACACGGTTGGCGCGGTGGTTGAGCCATCGGCTGCTGTCCGCGTGTTGTGGGTTCGATCCCCACACGGAACAAATATTTGTATGGCCTACAGGTAGTTGTTCCGGGTCTGGCTGTTTGTGTATGTGAGTTTAAATGTTTGTAAACGCACCCACGATACAGGAGAAATTCCTAGTGTGGGGCAACGTTTTAAAAAAAAAAAAAAAAAAAGAACTATCTGTAGGCCATACAAATATTTGTTCCGTGCGGGAACCGAACCGTGGGGGATCGACCCTACGACACGTGATGCAGCAGCTAATCGCTCAGCCACTGTGCCAGCCGTGCCGCCATTTAGAAAGACATATGCTAAAATAATGGATATCAAACATAAATTAAAATAAGATCAGCCTAGTACTGTTCCATTGACAAGAAGTTGTCATACTTAGATTGCACGAGCATTAAATAAACTAATATGAGCAACTATGTGCAGTGTGCATAGTAATCCACATCGCTTATTAGTACACCCTGAGTACCGTTTACACATAAAAATGCTAATTAGAAGCATTAGGGCTTATTTTTCAATAGTCAGATAACTTTTATCTGAGGAATTTAAATGGCGGTTTGTTATTTTTATTAGTGTGCTTATGTAGATAACGATGCGTACGTCTTTACGGTTTAGCAAGGGTGCGTCCACAATGATGTTTATGGCACAAGGCAAACCTTGATTCATTAAAAATTGTGAGAGTTTGAGTAAGTTAGTGTAAGTGATGGAATTTTATTTCTTAAACAAAAAACATTTTTTTAGTTTGCCTACAACTGTGTACACTTTTTATCTCAATCGAAACTTAGTATACATTCTTGCATAATTATCTTGTGCGAAAGCAGTTAATCATCAAAAAAATGCTGAATTTCAAACAAAAATCTTCTCGAAATCTACATAGATTAACACGATAATCTAAATCTAAACTAATATTAGAAGAAAAAAATATTTGTTTGTTTGTATATTTTTTTGTTTGTAATGGTTAAACGCAATAATTCCTTAACCACTTTTTAAAATCTTTCACCTATAGTAACTACATTATTAGCGAGTAACATAGGATGTCTTTATTTTCAAAAGTATGTTTTAAATGGGCTGGAGTTGGATGTTAAGGTTCCAAGGGTAAAGTACGAAATCCACGCCGAATATAATTTGCCGGCGACGTACTAGTAATAATATAAATTACCCTAGGGTCCTGAGATATATCAACGACATTTTATTTTTAACTTAAATTATAATTATAATATTGTGTTTATGGAAAAAATAAAGGAATAATGTAAATAAATTCATGCTGATCAGTCCACTTAAATACTTTTGAGATTGCAAAAAAACATTGAAAATTTGGAGAAATTCACAAATTTCAAATCCAAGCCTATTAAAGACAAACCAATTAAATTGGTGACGTAAATCAAAACGCGAAGATTTTAATGAATAAACCATTTGATTTGGGTTTAAGGAAACTTTGGAGTGATTGACATCTTTCCCGATAGGAAGTTGGATAATTAGTTTGTGAGACAATCTAACTTTGGTTGTGATACGGCTATTTGTAAGCATTGTGTGTGCTTGATAAAAATGCTTTTCTGTGTACCGTGCTAGTATTTGTAAAAAGTTGTCCAAATAGTTGTAATTAGCAAAAATGGACTGACCTGTGTCGAAACTTGTTTATTTTAATTGCATCACTCCGATACTGCGATGCTAGTCACATCGACATATTTGAGTTCGATGTAACGTTATTTCGATACAACTCACTTTCAAACTAACTCAATACTTAATGCGCTACGCGATGGTTACCAGAACGACATTGATGCAGTCGTCCACAATTTTGTATCAGCTATGTCATGGTACCGTATAATATCTATAATCAATACATCCGTGAAAAGTTTCTTTCAATATTGGTATATTTAACTGAATTCAGTCTAACAATCATCGCAGTATCATCAGCAGTATAGGGATAGTGTGCTCTTGGTAACGAAATTCGAACAAAGATGTTCCGCATTAGCGTAAGGCACTCCAAAAATCGAATTGTTTTTTTTTACCTACCAAGTTAATTTTGGTTGTCTCTTCGATTATGATTTTACTAAGTTATCACAATGTCACGACAGCAGTAAAATAAATATTTTGCGTGAATCAGATTCATCCTAGAACCAAGAACAGTATGGATATTGGTTTAAAACTTTGCATTGTCTGCAGTATGTAAGTTAAAAAGGGCATACTCTGGACATTTTGTACCCCCCAGCGGAGTCTAAGTTGTGCGTTAATGTCCCTTCCACAACTTTTTAGAAGCTCTACTAAACATACACACAGGATGGCTACTCTTAGAATCAACAATGAAAAAGATAACGTTACCTGATAACAGCACATTCCTCGAGCCAGCACGAAAATTTTGTCGAAGAGCGCGAAGAGTGATGCAGATGGTTGATGAACCGTGCACACAATGGTCCTGCCTTGGCGAGACAGGAGACGAAGTAGGACCACCAGTTGACGAATGGAGACGATATCCAGACCACTGTTATAAAATATTCAAAGATTAATGACATATTTTATTTTATATCATCGTCTGCGTGATCATGTGTAGTAGTAGTATAAAATTAGACAAACGAAGCAACTGTGGAATGAGGCTATTCCACAGTTGCTTTGTTAATTATTATTTTAAAACGGCATTCTTTTCTGAATTGGTGTTTCCTGTTCGTACCTTTGTTTTATGACCTACATTACTCAGTACAAGGCTTTGTGGCAGACCATGCAGAAGACGATCGGGACTATAAATAAATAAATAAGGCTGGACAATCTACACAGCATCATCTAGCCACAAGCTAAGCAGAGCCTGTGTTATGGGTACTAGATGACTGATATACTTAATACAATACATTACATAGACAGATACTTTTATAATGCCCAGAACACCCGGAACAAATATTTGGACTTTGGACTATCTAGACGTAATTCGAACGTGAATACTAGCTCTGTATCAAAGGGGGTGGAAGTAGCGCTGTACCGTGAAGGCTGGAAGTATTAGGAGAAGATAAACACCATTCACTGCTGCAAATGCCCTGCAGTGGAATATTCGAATCTGACAGTAAACAGCAACGTTAGGCAGTGTCCTGCCCACCTTCTACGTGGGAACCGCACAAGAGACGCAACTTATGATGTACTTAAAATTTTATACTATTAGGTAGACTACCAGATCCTGAAATTAACAAATGACCATTGTTATAATATTATCCGAAAATTGTATGGTTTGTTGACGTGCCTAAACAAATAAAACTGAGTTATGACCCTATAAAGTTAAATACCGTTAAAATTAAAGCCCTTTACAAAATTTAATGAGAACCGGAATGGGAGAGATAAGTAATTTTTGCGTTTCAGAATTTGGAAGCTGTGAATTGGGAGAGTTAAAATGGCTTTATGGCTCACTGATTGGTAATGCACAAACTATAGACAGGAAGGAGGAGGAGGAGGAGCTCGTGGCTAAATGAAAACAGCCGCACGGGTCTATTCAAGGTTAAGTTACGCTTGCCGAGGTCAGTCTGTGGATGGGTGACCATTCGTAACATATCGAGACTCCTCCGTGCCTTGGAAAGCACGCTTAGCCGTTGGTCCCGGCTGTCATTTGTAAATCTTTGACAGTAATTACGGGAAGTCAGAAGCCCAAAAGTCTGTCAACCAGTCTTACCAAGGGGTATCGTGTTGCCCAGTAACTGGGTACTGGAAGTCAGATAGGCAATCGCTCCATGTAAAATAATGGAAGCAGACCCCATCATAGTTGGGAAAAGGCTAGGCAGACGATGATGACAGGAACCACTATTGCAAATGATGACAATGTTTCATAGGTGATTTTTTTGGAAATTAACCAAGAGTTTAAAGTGCTTTACGAAGCATAAAGAAGATCACGACCCACTCATCCGCGGACCGTCATCAGCAAGCGTAGCTTAACTTGTGACACATTAGTGTCTGACGGCACGGTTGGCGCAGTGGTTGAGCGATTGACTGCTGCGCCGCGTGTCGTGGGTTCGATTCCCGCACGGAACAAATATTTGTATGGCCTACAGGTAGTTGTTCCGGGTCTGGCTGTTTGTGCTTGTGAGTTTAAATGTTTGTAAACGCACCCACGATACAGGAGAAATTCCTAGTGTGGGGCAACGTTTTTTCAAAAAAAAAAACAAAAGTGTGAAGCCTAAATAAAAACTTACTGGTTGCGCTCTGTTTTGTATTCTGCGTTACATTGCAAAAATATTAAAGCACTACATGTAGGTGTTGAGTGCACCTATTTAGATAGGCCATTTTCTTTTACCTTTTTAACCTGTATTCGGTTAGTAGGACAAATGTAAAGAAAAATACGTGTTATTCCGACTACAAACAACATGGTGTACGCGGTCAGAAAGTTGATGATAACATAAAACAACTAACAAGTAACTAGTAGTAGTAATGGCACATACTACATGTACATCTTCTTAGATATCTCAAGACATTAGTTAGGTTGTAATAATTGCTGTTTGCAGTACAATCAAAGTTTATCTCACAAAGGATCATTACTCATAAAGGTTTGCACGCAAGAAATATATTAAGTTACAAGAATACAATTTAACTGGAAATCATTAGATTTCTTGCTAATCTCAGTCACATAAGTATTTTGACCGTGATCTACTGGTTACGTACTCTGATACAGGTTCCGGATTGAATTAAGTTATGTGATATCTATACAGATCTTCCAGCAAAAACATGCGCTTCGGCAATTATCGTCTATCTTCGGAAATACGATAGCGCGAAGTTTAAATCTTAGAAAGCCGTTGCAACCAAGGTAGTACTTACGTTTTTTTATCATGTTTACAAAATCAAAGAATCATTCCATGCAATTCTTCTGCTTCTGAAATACTTAGGTATTATGATAAGGTGCGACAAGGGATTCGTAATTTTACACAGAAAAATAAATTATACCTACTGAAACGAACTGATAGGTGCACCACGACGAAGCGTGGCAGTAGGTACAGATATAACATGAACCTTATTTCTAATGCTATAAAGTTGAAAAACTATCAAAGAAATCTGACACATTGGGCTAGCTTGATGTGCTGGCCTCTGTACATAACTTAGAGGTTTTCCCTATATGGGGAGTTAATCTGTGGTGCTAAGTTCGTACTTATTTGGAAACATGAAGATTACCGAAGCGCATACCTTTACTGGTTTAACTGTACGTACTAATCCTTCGAAACGAAACAGCCTTTTGATGGTAGATAAGAGATTATTGTGAATTTTGCTGTACACTTGTATCCTTGAACGAAACAAATATGTTTTGTGCGTATGAAACACCAGTGGATCTTAATATGTTTTCAGATTTTCCCTATGTTTTGTTAAGTTATGAGAACTTAAATTTATGGAGTGGCTGATTTTAGGGGTTCCCCAAAGTCATAATTTTCCATTTTCATGAGAACTACAATCTCTTGAGTACTATAGTCTCTTCTTAGCGTGTCAATGGCAATCTAAACAGGGTCGGCCCAAAAGTCAGCCACGAGTTTGGCACCATCGCGTCGGTAGCGTGTATAAAATCCTGCAGCATGCAGGTCTGAGAGCACCGTGGATATTTTTCAGGTGTTGTATCTCTTATAGTTTATCCATCGTAATACCTACCACCATGTCATCATCATCTGCCTAACCTTATTCCAACTGCGTTGGGGTCCGTTTCCAGTCTTAATGGCAGCTGAATACCAGTATTTTACAAAGAGTGACTGCCTATCTAACTTCTTCAATACTCTTTGGTAAACTGGTTCTCAGACCTTCAGGGTTCTGACCACCCGTAACGACGCCAAAGATCTACAAATGACAGCCGGTACTAATGGTTCACGGTAACGTTTTCCAAACACCCTTTATACAGGAAATATATGTATATTTCTTCTCATAAAATTTTAAAAACAGTTCTGGACAAAGGAAATCAAGGACGAATCATCCAATTACTTATATTTCGTTTAATTGATCTGGGTGAAACGTGTATCCTCAATCAAAGAGGACATCGTAAATCCCATACGGTACCAACATAAAGAATAATTAGTGCATTCTAGATGAAGGCCTTAGAGTATAAACGGACGTTATAGAGCGCAGTAGACAACTTGTCCCTGAAAAAATAATAACACTTTCTGTTTTCTGATGGTCGTTTTGAGATTGAGTGTTTGGAGAGAGCCTTTTTTTTCTGTGCCCAGTGTAAGTGGATCGAGTCTTTACCGCAAATTCGGCAAATCATCATGTGCCTAGCCTTTTCCGCATATTTTGAGGTCGGCTTTCAGCCTTACCAGATGCAGCTAAATATCAGTACTAAGAAATTTTTAATTCGGCGTAAAAATCAATTCAGAAATAAAATGTATAAAAACGAATTCGCGCTGCTAATCACCGGACTGCCCACTTTATAATTCGACCCTGAACTTGAAGTTGTGTAAAAAGGTACGCCTTTTTATTATTTATTGCGCTTGTGGCATAAGTAATGACAGCCACGGTTGTTCACGGTTAACCTTCGTTTGCTAAAGTCGGTCCTTGGATGTGTGCCCCTCCAACACGTACCATGTTTCGAAAAGCGCGTTAATCTGTTGGTTCTCTGGCGATCATTTGACAATCGTTTAGGGTAGTCGGAAGTCCTAAAGTCTAATAAATGCCGTATCAAGGGGTATTGCGTTACTCTGCTAATACGAGTAGTTGGGTGAGTTCAGATAGAAAATCGCTGTATGTAAAATACTGGAATTAAGTTGCATCCAGTTGGAGAAACTATACACAGTTGCAAAGAGGTTGATGATTATTTTATTCATACTCCAAAAGCATGATCTAAGGACTGGTCCTTAGATCATGCTTTTGTTGTATTAATTTGATCCTGGGATCAAATTAATACAACAATCCAAAAAGGACACATAAATCAGTCTCCGGGGTCCTACTGAGGTCAGATAGAAATACGCTACATGTAAAATATAATATTCAATTGCATCCAGTTAGAGAAACTTATAAATACAGTTGCGAAAAGACTGGTGATGATTTTATTCATACTTCAAAAGCATGATCTTTGATCATGCTTTTGAAGACCAGGATTAAATTAATACAGCACAAAATGGACCAATTCAAAAAGGACCCACAAATAATTCTCCGGGTTCTTACTGAGGTCAGATAGAAAATCATTCCATGTAAAATATAGTACTTATTCAATTATTGCATCCAGATAGAGAGACTTAACAGCACATTTGTGAAAAAACTGTTGATGATTTTATTCATACTCCGAAGGATCGAAGGACCAGGACCAAATTAATGCAACACAAAAGGGATCACTTCAGAAAGGACCCACAAATCAGCATCCAGGGGCCTACGGGGAATTTTTGTCAAAATAGCCTCTTTCGATGGGTTAAGTACCTACATGCTGTGATTTCGTAAACACGCTTCAGGTTAAACGTGCAATAAAATCTTATGGGGGGGTACCTAGTGATTAAGCCAATTACCTCTCATTGTACTTATGTAATTCTGTTTAACTTTCCGATTGGGACGGACCTTTTAGGCAATAGATATTAATGAATTGCTCTGAAGATTTCGTGCTGTCAAAAGATTGTTGTTCACCTCAAATTCGGGGAGAATACTGATTAGAGAACTGTTCTAGTTGCTGAATGCTTTCTGTGTCAAAGCTTTACTAGAGAATTGTCGTATTGAGGCAGAACTTATTTTATTCTAGTTTCATTCAAAGGCTGGCCTCTACTTTGCCCAATGAATGCTGAGCTATTAAACGTGGCTATCCCGACAGGATTTTGGGAACCTTACCAGTTGACAGCGATACTTAATATTTTGTCACCTTGTTATTTATCCTTAGAAAAATGAAAAAATGAGTGTCCTTAGTAATTAAAATGTGTACGAACGTTAACTTAAAAGTCTTTTACACAAAAACAGCGCTGCTTTAATTTGACTCCTTGTTGAAATATTGAAGCATATGCTGAGATAGGAGCCTTTTTGGCCTCGCACAGGCCCTTTTATTTTGTTTTTTATTGTTTGGATTTTAGTTCCTTTTTTTCTTTTGAGTTTTTTATTACCTGTGCGTATCCCAAATAAATGTTTTTTCTTTCTTTTCTTTTAATATCGTTTTAATTAATTTAACATGTGTGTACAGTTCACTGAAAATTAAATATGTAATAATTTGATTCAATGAGTGTTTGTTGAATAAGAAGTGCCCAGCCACATGAAATAATCAAGGGTTCTTCGTGGCCGAAAAACACACGGTCTTATATTTACTTATAACAATCAAATTTTTTTCACTTCACATTTCTGGCACGACGAACAAGAAAACAGGTTTTCGTCATTACCAGTTAAGGGTTAAATTAAATAACGCCTCTTTCCTTCCTCAAAAGAAAGTAGAGAAATGTTATTACACAAACACATGGGCCGCCATAATGACACCAATCACTCATGTTTAATCCGAGGATTATTCTTTTCCTCAAACGCGTGCGGAATATTTCTCCTACGAGTGTGGCGCTTGTCTCTAATTGTTTTTTTAACCCTCCCCTTGTAATGAGACAAACGTCATCGTCGTAGAAAAACAGGGATGTTTTTGGGTACCTTTTGTTCTTGTGTTAATGAATTGAGGTGTTTTTATTCATGAGGTTCTTTGGTTGGTGTTTTTTATCGTTTTATCTTGCTACACTGGCGAGGTAATGAGGGCTTCCGAATGTTTGTACGATGGAACAGAATTATACCTGACTGAGTCATGATGTTTACGCCTTATTGACCATAATTATCATGACATTGACAATGACCGGTTCAAAAATAAGTAATTAAAGATTTTTTTGCTTTGAGTGAAGTTAACTTTGACTATCCTTGGCAGTGCGACTCACAAAAGCATGTTGTGGCAATTCTACAGCATTCAACTTGCTGTTTATTTAAGTCACAAAGCACTAACTACTACACTAGCTACTAACTTAAAATAGTCGTGTCCACGCAAGTTAGGCTTAGCGTCAAATTCAGATGTCACAGGCATAGGTAAAAACCCTGACGGGTCGTCAGTTTTTACTGGTAATTATTGGGACCCTCACTGCCATCCTTGATTTATATGGAAAGTGTCGCCGTGAAAATAACGTCTCTACCAGCGCCCGCTAAGGCGACTCCGTGGTCTATGATTCAAGTATAGTTGTTGTTTGTCAGGTTTGGTATCACACCCATGTTAAATCACTACATATTAAAAAACAAAGTCCTTCGCCGCGTCTGTCTGTCTGTCTGTCATTTCGCGATAAACTCAAAAACTACTGCACCGATTTTCATGCTGTTTTTGCCAATAGATAGAGTGGTTCTCGAGGAAGGTTTAAATTTTACAAATTACACATTTTCTAAGATATATATTTGTTGGAAGTGTCGTCGAAAATTTCATGATTTCTTTTGGTCGCGATAACCAAGCGGGCGAACCCGCGGTCAGTTAGTGGATGATAATAGCAGGCTCGACAAACTTACGTAGTAGGCTCATCCAAGAACATGATGGGTGGGTTGTTGACCAGCTCCAATGCAACAGAGAGCCGCTTCAGTTGGCCACCAGACAGACTATCAGACATTGTGTTCCTGTGATCCCATAGGCCAAGGGTTTTTAGTATTTCCTCCACCTGAAAAAGCAAGTTTACAATTATAGTTTACGATATTTCATACACGTACATATCCATACTAATATTATAAATGGGAAAGTGTGTATAACTGTTTGTCCGTCGTTCACGACAAAACGGAGCGACGAATTGACGTGATTTTTTAAGTGGGGATAGTTGAAGGGATGGAAAGTGACATAGGTTTATACTTTTTGTCTCTTTCTAACCCTCCACTTCCTAACACGACCGAAACCGTGGGATAAAGCTAGTAAGATATAAATATCATGGTAAAAGGTGTTCTATCACCGGCTAAGTAGTAAATGCGATCAATTACGAAAGGCTAAGGTTCACGTTCAATTATTAAAAAGTCGTGGTTTTTGATCCAGTAAAAACTGATGATGATCATACACCCTTATTTTACCCATGTAGGAGGGGATTAATAATACCTAAAAAACAAACAAACAGTCAGACAGACGTACATAAAAATAATTATGTTTTGGTATAAGTTAGGCTAGTAACATCAATAAGTATTGAATTTCAAATTAAGCCGTAGTCCGTAAACCGTTTTATATAAAGGCAAAATCACTGATAGGTCGAATTCGAGCACCTATCCAATCTACCAATTTAAAAGTTTTCATGGTCTAGTATAACGCAGACGTGATCTAATCTGATTTAAGAGCGACTCAGAATACTTCAATGAACTCAGGATAAGATTCACAGACACGTCTTTAAAATTACTTTGCTAAGTGAAGTAAGTATTTATCCTGTAGTGTAATTCATGTATTTTAATAGGGTAGTATCCTTAAAAAATCTGATTGGTCCGAAAGTTGATTTGAGTAAGCAAAAATAAGTGTCCAATATTTTTTGGTAATCTTAGTGACGGACTAAATAGACATAAAATATATTTACCTAGAACACATCCCTATTGTAGTATTAACGTTTGAATTGACGTGACGTTAACGTCAAGCATTCGTGCTAGGTATACAGATGTTTGAACGAAAACGATGCTAAAGGAGTTTCCCCATGGGAAAAACACGTTAGTTTATGTATGTGTGTGTATAATTATTAGTAGAATATGCTATTTATGTAAGAAGGTGGTATACCTGTTGACAGTAGCATGCATATTATTTAAATAATTTCCTACTTCCGCCTCTTTGTTTAAAGGAAAATAAAGACTATCATAAACAATAATTATTGGAATGTAAGCGAAATTACCTTTCATTGCTCATAAACTAAAGGGCAGTAGTTTTTAAGGGGATTGTTTGTCATTTTACTCTTCCTATATCATTTTCACGTAGGTACTTAACCACTTCTTTTGACGTTTGATATGACAATAAGGCCAGTAACAGGCCTCTCAGGTAAGTTGTTATCACAAGATTTTTTGCCACCAAAATCTACGATACAGTAACTGCGCAGAAACAGACGATATTTAGCACTTTTATTAGAACTTCGTTTGTTTTTTTCAACGCTTATAATAGGGTCCGATTCTCAGGTTGAGCAGTGTTACAAAGTTTTTCCAATAGGATTTTTCTCATTAGCAGACCGGAGTTTGGATTTGTGCCCGGTTTATGGCTATGCTTAGCTCCTGTTACATGACTGACGAAATGTGTCAAGTGTGGAATACAGGTGTGGTGTTATCTTATGTGTTGACAAAGACCTTCTACAAAGCTCTTCGTTTAAAAAAAAAAAAGCCAAGGGTTCAGATACATTCGATAGAAACATAAACATCACGCCTTTATTTCCCGCTGGGTAAGGAGATGTACTTACACCCACATTTCGCCAGCCATGTTTAAGTCCCATGTAAAAGAGAGTGAGCTTACTGCCTTATTAACCAGGCACAAATCCAGACCATTAAAAAATCTTGTATTAAGTTTTGCTTTTTATTCTTACAATATTCACGTATGTTTATACTTTGTAGCAAGTAATCATAATTTCTTTCCTGTTTCTTTTTTTTCCAGCCGAAAACAAAAAGCCTACCAATATGTCTCCTTTCAGTTCCACTCGTCTAAAACCAAACTTAAATATTGAACCATCAAAGTGATTTTGACGAATAATTTTCCCGCTCCGATCAATGTAATTGGTTCTTTAGCTACCTTTTCGTTAAATTAAACTCCTTTCTTGAACTTCCTGGTGTTAATTATGAACAAGTAATCTTTATTTATGAATTATTATTGGAGACAGGGGTAAGACTGGCTTAATTGTAAAGGGCTTTTGATTACTTTTGGGTACCTTATTGAAATTGTATATCGTGTTTTGCCTCTGCTTACGCTAACGTGAGAATCTTTTTAACAAGGAGCCAGTGGAATTAAATAACATTTAAGGTGTACTTTAGTCACTGCCCTATAGATATAATCCAGCATTGCACATGTCAGCGGGCACGCCCTTGGACTGCTTGGGCTTTTTATGTATTCAGTTCAGCAGGCTTTGCTTGAGTTAATTGTCGATTTTGGTATATATTAGTTTTTATTTTGGCATATTGGTGTGTGCTAGCTAACATGTGGCAAAATGATATATAAAGATGATTGACATAATTATTATTTTTTTGACATATATTGTATCGATTCAAGTTCTTCAAACCTATCAGACAGACGTGTTGACAGACACTTCTTCTTCCCAGCATAAACACTAGTGGTGAAGGGTGGGCGTTTTTGAGGACTGTCTTTTGTAAACGTTTTGACTTTTAAAAAGTGCTGATTCTCAAGCTGATTTGAATAAATGAATTTTGATTTTGATTTTTTATTTGTTTAAGAAATATACTCGTGCTTCATTTTATGTAAAAGTATTGACGAATTTTATAATGACAGAAATAAAACATAACAATAAAAAAAGAAATAATTACTTAAATGTAATGTAATAATTTAACAGTAATAGGGATAAAGAAATTATAATATTTATGCCATAATTCAGATGATAAAAACAATAAAGACAGGCTTTATATTATACATTTGTAGCGACATCTATCGCGCCACATGCGAACTGTATCTGACGTATCCTAAATCGCAATACTAAAGTTATCCGAGCGAATGAACATAAATTATATACAAGAACCCAACTACAACCGTCAGGCAGTACCCCACCAGACACAACACCTACCTGGTCAGAGGACCCTCCTTTTTCAACAGTGGATCCTATGACCCTACCGTTCCGAAGTTTATAATCGTAATTCAGAAATAAGAAACTTATGCAAATATTAGTTTATTTACATTTTTTTTAATTTTACCCCACAGTAGGAATTTCTCCTGTATTGTGGGTACGTTTCAAAACTCATATTCACAAACAGCCAGACTTAGAACCACTACCTGTAGGCCATAAAAATATTTGTTCCGTGCAGTAATCGAACCGCAGCATCCAATAGCTATCGCAATGCCTTCAAATTAGATGCCATTAATACATATTATAAAAAGAAAGAACTTAAAAAAACTTACAATGAGCTCTTTCTCAGCCTTTCCCAGTTCCTTTCCTAGCTTCAAGTCGGCAGCTATTCTCATAGACTCCTGTACTGTCAGTCTGGGCTGCAGCAAGTCATCCTGCATGATGTAAGTGCTCAACTTCTTAAAAACCTTCATGTCGCGGGAGTGACCATTCACTGTTATCCTGCCGTTGACGCCATTGGTACTGTGGAAGAAGTAAAATAAATTATAAAACTATTCCTGTCTCATGTGGTTGTATAAGAAGTCGACTTGAACACGTAACGTATTTTACGAATGCATTTGAATTAATAAATCTTTTTCTCTAATTAAAAATTAGAAATTAATATGAATCCGATATTAATTTAATTATTTGCAAGTAATTGATGTGTTTTATATCCGTGTCTTGTAAAAACATTCTTTCCTTCAATTGAATCGATAACTTTAAAAATATCTTCTGTCTGTGTTGTTCCGATACTCTCTACCGACCGTCT
The DNA here is from genome assembly GCA_905147745.2 of Phlogophora meticulosa. Lineage (NCBI taxonomy): Eukaryota > Metazoa > Arthropoda > Insecta > Lepidoptera > Noctuidae > Phlogophora > Phlogophora meticulosa. The sequence goes on from LR990525.1 coordinate 4,406,722, forward strand.
ATAAATTGATGAATTTCAAAACCGGACAGGTGCGAGTCTGAAATTCAAATTCAAATTAATTTATTGTAGAACATAGGTAAAGTAAAATGTTAAAATATAGTTATAATTATAGGTCTGCTATGTCTCGCCATTAAGGCATATAAAATTCATAATACGTTACAGATCAAACAATTAAACAATAAGTAATTTAAAATACAACATTAATAAAGTTGTCAATTTTGAAATATACAATTATTTTAGAAATTTTGATTTGTTATTATTAATTAACAAATTATTAATTATTATATCAGATTACATTATATCAGATTATTATGTCACATTGTATATCGAATTAAATGTCAATTATATGTCAGATTCCAAATTATTCTACGAATTCATTGCGTGAGTAAATAAGTAGTTTGCATTAAATTTTCATTGCTGATTGTCATAATAAATGTCGACTGGTTCAGTGTTTTGTCATTTAAAAATTCTTCATCTAAAATAATAACATTTAGCTTTCAGGAATTGATGTGATGAGCTTTTTTTTTCAGTATTTATATTACTCATATTTCTGAAAAAAGATTCAAACAACAAATACGTAGAAACGTTAGTTAATTGTTAAACTAGTGGCACCAAAATGATTAACCATAAATTAGATGAAAGAAAATATCTGTTGCGATAAATCATCACAATATCCCATAAAAACACAATAAATAAATGACTAAATACGTTATTGATCACCAATAAAGAACGGTTATTAACTTGGAGAATAACAAATTCATCTTCAGGTTTTTATAACAACAGTTTTTATGTGTTATGGTCTGTTTTATAATAGTAATGAAAACCGCATGAACGTCATACGAGCTTAGATTGATGTTCGGGAATCAAAGTTCGCCTCGTGACACCTTAAACGCCAAGTGACCGACTGACAACACATTTTTTTGCTAATAGTAATAATAATATATTTTTTATTTTCCGAAAGATGTACAGTGCCACTCACAGACTAATTTTCTAGTAAAATAGTACTAAATATAACTAAGTAAGTAGATTATATTGAACTCTGGTGCCCAGGCTAAGATTCAATTAAGTTATATTACATTGCATTCAGATAGAACGTGGTTTCAGTAGATCAACACATTACATTTTGAAAAAGTTATATAAACAAATGTGTGGTGTTACGCGAATGGATAGAATAAGAAATGAGTATGTAAGAGGTAGTCTGAAAGTGGCGCCTGTGACCGAGAAGTTGTGTGGAAATCGCTTGTCATGGTATGGGCATGTGATGCGAAGGGATGAGGACCATGTTGTGAGGAAAGTTTTGAGTATGAATGTGCAGGGTTACATGAGTAGAGGAACACCAAAGAAAAGATGGATGGATTGTGTGAAAGAGGATATGGCAAGAAAAGAGGTGACCCATGAGATGACGGCAAAAAGAGATGTATGGAAGAAGAAAACATGCTGCGCCGACCCCAAATAAATTGGGATAAGGGCAGGAGGATGATGATGATGATATAAACTAACAGTCAGATCCGGAACAACTTCCTATGGGCCATACTAATATTTATACCGTAAGAGAATCGAACCTAAGACACGCGGTGCAGCAGTGGATTCCTCAGCCACTGCGTCAACAGTGCCGTTTTATGTATCAGTTTTTGCGGGATGTCCCTTCTCTGTATCCATGACACTTTCAGACATATGGCTTTCATGTCGCCATTGACGTGTCCGTACAGGCGCAAACGGTTTCCACACAATTTAATTGGGTTGTTCCATCCAAATTAAATGACAAATATTATTAAGTAAACCGCGTATTAGGACCAGGTAGTTTTTATTATTGAGGCTGCTGCTTTAGATAAAGCTGGCGCAAAAAGTGTTGTTTTTAAGTTAGAACCTAGTTTTAATTCTCAGTAAATTGACAAAGTGTTTTTGTGGAATTAAAATGGTATTTTAATCTTATATTAATGTATGGACTAATTTATTCAAATGAGTAGGCTGATTAAAAAGTGATTAAGCACATACATACATACATTTTTTGTATGACACTCATTTAGGATACATACATACCTACATGTCTTGTCATTGTATAATCCGTGTGAGATCTGTGTGCCAAGCACAAATTATGGACGTAAAAAAACGTCAATTTGAACTACTTCAAAATTGAAAATACCCTTTTCTTTATTTTATTTTTTAAGATTTTATTTATATCTATGATAAATACATGATTGATTTACTAATGAAATGGTAGTCCATTTTATGATCGTATATTATTGTTGTCGGAAATTAATTAATAAACAAATTAATTAAATTAAATGGGTGATACTTTAGTTTCCTGATTTTCAACCAAAATGCTGCAGGAAAACTGTACTTTCAATTAAAAAAATATGCAAATTGTAACTTTTGCTTCAAGACTTGTGTTAGGCAGAATAAGATACAATTTTTTGGAAATGATATACGTGCGGTCCGACCAGTTGTGGTAGTGTCGGTAAACCCGCGTCGATGCTCGCGGGACTATAGGCCGGTAGCACAGCGCATGTCTCCGTGACATCTCACTTTGACGCACGTGGATTATACAGGGAATGGATATCAACGGGCAACCAGATGCCATGCATACCAACAAGATTCTAGATAACCCAGAGCGTGGGTTGAAATTTTCCTAATTTTGGTCTAAAATTCTGTACTGAACTCATGGTATCAAGTTGTGCATTGCTGATCCTTCTATATACAGGATTGTATTGTATAAAATTCCAAGTGACGTTATCAGAGTACGTGCACAACTTGCGCAATAAGCGTTTCAAAATGACATATGAAATATTGCAAATTATTGTAACCTCATTAGATATTATAGATGACCCTGGATTAATAGTAAAAAAAAACTTAGTTTCTTCATTCTGAGGACCACATCATTTAACCGGATTAATAAACATTAAAAAACCTATAGTAATTTAATACCGCAAAACCAACCAAAAACCTTGAAGATCTTGCCATCATCACGTTTGATTAGAAAACCTTGTCAATTAAATCTATTAAAGGTTTTTTTTTTTGTTTTTGTGACGCGTATTTAAGAGTACCTTGGCAGGGTCATGTGTGATGTAGGTACTCTGATATGTTTGGTTCAGTACGTTCAAAATTGTTTTAAATAATTTTATTGACGGCATGGTTAGCGCAGTGACTGAGTGGTTGGCTGCTTCGCTGCGTGTCGCGGGTTCGATCAGCGCACGGAACAAAAATTTGTATGGCCTACTGGTAGTTGTTCCGAGTCTGGTAGTTGTCCTGTTTTTTTTAACGTTTAAATTAACTCTTCAGTTTCAACAGAATGTAATTTGTGACAGAATGTTATATGAATGTATAGTGTTTAAAAAAGAAAATATATTTCATGAATACCACCAAGGAGACTGTTTTCTTCAATTTTGTAGTATATTTTACGGGTTAGGTGGGTAGGTACCTAATGCTACCTACAGTTTTTTTTATAATTTTGTTAATATCAGATGAGTAAAAAATATTTTACTGGAGTTATTTAGTTTAAGGTACACATATCAACTCAAAGGAAAGGGATCGTCACCGTATCAACTCAAGCCGTGCGTTATTCTTTGTATGAAAGTCCCTACTGCAACGCACACTAATCGGAAACGTAACGTAATCGCCTCACCTCGGGTCAAGCTCTAGGCGACACGGTAACGATCCCTTACCGAGTTGATATTTGTGCTATTACCTTAAACAGAATAACTCCAACAAAATATTTTTTATCCGTCTCATATTATAAAAAACAAAAACTTGCTTGAGCATTCGCCTGTAATGTAACGTTACAGAGTCGATCATTACATCAATGAGTGAGGAGAACCGAGCATTACAGTGCGCAACCTGTAACAACTTCTAACATGAATGCGCTGACCAAGTAATTCAGCTAGGCAAATGCTCAAAAGCAAATTTGAATTGTTACATTATAAAATATAAAAAAATACAAATACATTATAACCGAATGTTCGTCAGTCAGGGAGGCAGCATTACCATGTAATGCTCAAAATCGAATCTGAAATGTTACATTACAGGCGAATGCTCTCAGTGAGGGAGCACCTTAAGAAACAAAACAACAATGTAAAATAGCATTTTTTTAGAACTTATAGGTTGTTGACATAATAAAATAAAACCAATTATTATCTAAGAACTCAAGGCTTAGGCTATGGTTATTATTTAAATCTTATCAAAGAATAGTTTATCTAACATATTTTTTTTTGTACCTACGAATAATTACCGCAAAAACCAATTTTATTAAATAACCCTTTGATATAATAACACCATCATGGTTAATTTTACAACTGTAAATGATCATAGTGTTTCCATTACACGACAGTCAACTATTTTTTTACTCGTTACTATAATCTTTTGCAATAATAAATAATTGTCGGTTTTAACACTGAATTAAAACATTAATGAGGAAGTAATTCAACAAGATGCTGGTAGGGATCTTGACCGTCTTGACCTTCCGGGATTGACCTAATAGCCGTGGTATACCTCTCCACTCCTCGAGCACCTAAGGATATGTTGCCTCCTTTTTGCTAGTACGTCATTATGTGTAAGCGACCGTTTTTGGGAACCCATTATTGAGTGTTCAAGCCACCCACTGCCATTTTAACAATGTAATATCATACAATGTAGAGTTGTATTTATTCAGTCGTTTAAAACTACCCATTTTTACCCCAATTTATTTTGTTATAATGTTCTGCAATAGTCTTGCTTCTAGCGGGGTTGTCCTAGGGTGCACCCGCACCTGCATAGTGCATACAGGAATTATCTTCAGTGGCTTCCTCATTCCATTTCAAGTGTCCTTCGAGCACCGTCACCGCACAAACGGTGACCCAGAAGGTGCGATGTGTCAAAAAATATAATAATAATAGAAACACCGTGCTGTTACTGTCCCAATGTAGGGAAAAGACTTATCCTTCTACAAAATAGGCACAAAAATGAATCACCACGCTTGCTCACGCTCAGAAAAGGTGGTGGTATTGTAGCGACATCTGCCTTGCCACATGCGAACTAAATCTGAAGTATCCTACATCGAATAGTAATATTAAAATTATAATATTAATATTAAAGTTATCCGCGCGATTGAACATACACAAGAACCCGACCTCAGCCGTCGGGCAGTAGCCCACCAGACACAACACCCGTCTGGTCGGAGGATCCTCCCTTTTCTATGGAGAATGAGGAGCTTTACACCCTCACTCGTTACTCATACCCCCAAAAGACTATAGAAAGTACTACAAGTACCCCAAAAGACTATCTACGTTAAATAAAAATTAAAAGCAATTCTAGTAGCCTTTCCAAAGACATGCCGATAGTCTCCTTACAAAATTTCCAAACAATAACTATTAATATTTGTTGAATGAAAGCCTTAAAAGCCCAGAAAGCCGTTGTCCTGGCCTTTCGAGTGCATAATTCCTGTCTGACAGTATTTTATTTAAACAACTACTGTTGTCTGCGACTTCATTCACGTGGAATTTTACAAAATTAAATTATTTTTTATTAGGATTTAAATTTTAATGTACGGAACCCCTTTTTAAACTACCTTTACAACCGTACACACTTCGATATCCATTTAGTAAAAAGCAGTTACTGGGATATTACAAACAGACACTTCAATTTTATTTATTTTGTATAGATTTTCTAGATTTAATTGAGTCTCTTCAGCTTTGATGTTAAGTGCCCCATCTATATCAAATGTGGTCATAAGTTATCATGCTTATTATTCATAATCACATATTATAATGGCTCCTACTGTAATCATTTGTATTTAAATGACTATAACTAATGATCGACATGGGATTATATTTCCTCACAGAAACTAATAGGTTAGCAATAAAGGCTGTGAGTAAAGATTTTTCTTCTTAATATTTATTACTGTACTTATTAAAATCTATCAGCACCCACTCACGACTTCGTTTGCGTATGCATTTTTATAAATTGTCGCTTATCTATTATTAGTGAAGGGTGGGCGTTTTCGGGGACTGTCTTTTGTAAGCGTTTTGGCGTTGAAAAGTGCTGATTCTCAGCCTAATTTGAATAAATGAATTTTTGTTTTTTTTTATTCTGAAATATCCAATAGTAATCCATACTTAACTATTATACATATCGCACACCTAGATCAAAACTGACACAACTCCAAAAACTGTTTTTTTCAGTACTCAGATGAAAAATAGCCATTTTTTTAGATTTTGTAAGACAAGTTGAAACGTAATTTTATAGTAGGTCATTAACATGTTGTAGAATGTCACTGCATATTAAATGGGGCTAGGAATCAGTACTTTCTATTGATAAATTAGTATTTTGGAGTTGTAACTAAACAATCTCGTATTTTGAGCTGTCTCAGTTTTAATCTAGCAGTGCGATATGTTCTTAACTTTACGTGACAAAACGGCTGATCGGATCGTAATGAAATTTGGCATCATGGCATATCATTTTCAAGGAAAAAAAATCAGAAATAAATGTAGAAATTAAGAGAAGTAGATAAAAAAATTCAACGATGGTGGGTACAGACTCATGTTGGTACGGAACGAATGGTATCAGGTATCGTTTCGATGTCCCTTCCACCCGGTGGATTACTTACTTATATCCAGCCAGTATGTTCAATAGTGTAGATTTGCCAGCTCCTGAAGGCCCAAGAATGCAGGTCAGCTCCCCGGAACGAAACTCCCCGGAGACATTGTGAAGAATCTTGGCTTCACCTGGAATAATCATAGAGTGCGATAAGCAACTTCGTTCCAATAATAGGGTAGTGTCCTTAAAAATTCTGATTGGTCTGAAAGTTGGATTACTCAAAAATACTGGACACGTATTTTTTCTTTTGTCACGTAAACCAAAAATGACGACGATATAGTGGGTTGAAATTGCGCGTGACGTCGTTACAAGCCCCTTCTCCTGAACTTTGATTGTCACTCTTTATTGATACGCGTAAGCAAAAAATAGATGTCCAATATTTTTTGGTAATTTTACTGACGGACTAAATAGACTTAATATATTATTATATATGACACATCCCTATTCCGATCATATTGTGGGATAATATTCACACAAATAAATGCTACACTTGGAGGTGCTCGTGGCTACATAAAACAGACGCACGGGTTGTCAACCAGTCTTAACAAGGGGTATCGTGTTGCCCAGTAACGGGGTTGTGGAGGTCAGATAGGCAGTCGCTCCATGTAAAAATACTGATATTCAGCTGCATCTGGTTAGACTGGAAGCCAATCCCAACATAGTTGGGAAAAGGCTAGGCAGATAATGAATGCTACATTTGCGTGAATTATATTTTAATATGCAAGGGTCCTAGGTTTGATTCCCAGGTCAGGTAAGTGTTAATAGGTTTCTGGAATTGCTAAGTAGCAACCCGAAGTCTGGGTTTATGCCCAATTGGTGGCAATAGGCTCGACCTCTATGATCATGGGATTTAGAAATAATTAGCAATACGTGGGAACACTATAGTTACACCAAATAAAATTTGGGATAAGGATAAAAAAATGTTTTGAAAAATATTGTTTTTTTTAACCATTGGTACATTTTGTTCTACGGTTAGTTATTACCTAAAGCTTGAAGGATAATCCTCCAAGTCGAGTGTTATTTTTTGGAAAACATAAATTCCAACTGCTTATATTTTAACTATTGGTACTTTTTTTCTACGGTTACTTATAACTTGAAAGACAAACCTCTGAGTTACTAGAAATATTTATTTTTAGCAAACATTAATTCTAACTGCCTATAGACGGGAAATGTGTGTGTTATCTTAGCTAATTTATCTAAGCGCTAAGTAACGCCATTAAACCGTTAATGTTTTTAACAAAGTTAGTTATTATGTCAAGTTTAATAAGGTAGCTACTACTAACCTGTATTTTATACGTGACTAATCTTTGCTAGGACATATTTTTCTTCAAGGCTGTGTTCAATCGAATCAAAACACCAGTGCAAGTACGGATCTTTCATCCAATTATACAGATTTAATGACGTTGTTCAACAAAATTTGAACAGATGAAAATTTGAACTAACGGGGTGGTTTTAATGAAGTAAGACTCCCCAGTTTTAATCCAAAACCCCCGATGCCTTTTGAATGATGATTGACAGATGGCTTCCCAACGATAACATGCCAAAAGAAAAGTATTGACACTTATGGGGTGACAGTAAGCTGACGTCAAATCTATTCAAATCTTTGACCGACCCACTATGATTTAAAATTCCTATTTTTATCGATAGTGTTTTGTCTTTATTTTTCGAGGCGAAAAAGGTAACTGACTAAAAACAGCTTCTGTTAGATCTGTGTATAAGCAAAGTGGTACTGTTACAGACAACAAAATTATTTACTTCCTACTTGTTCGTGTTTTTATTTGAGTTTACTTAGACATGGACTTAATAAAAGGCGACTGTGCAACGTTTACCAGTCCGCGAGGACTTTCGTCAAACTAATTAACAATGCCTATGTTGAAAATATCCTGCTTCTAAATACCATTTGCGTGTTCCAAACGGTTCTTAAGTTCGTGGGAAATCGTAAAGATGGCGTAAACGCGTTTTACGAAGACCTATCTCATGCTTATAATTAGTACTAAACTAAATTATTACATTACAAGTATCGTTATTTAATTTTGCACTCATGACTGAGAGCTCAATTTGCAATTAATAATCTCCTTTAAGAATAATTGTAGAATGGGTCTAGTTCATATTATGTATGGTCACATCATACAATATATATATCATCACATCATGCGATATAATAATTATTACAACCTTATCGTCCCTAATAATACCAGCCTGTTACTGTCCCACTTCGTTGCATACGGTTCGGGTTCGATTCCCGCCTTGGTAAAATAGTTTGTACGATTTGTTCTGGGTGTTCTGGGCATTTGCTATGTATTATAAAAAATATCTACGTAATGTATTGTATTAAGTATATTAGTCATCTAGTACCCATAACACAAGGTCTGCTTAGCTTGGGGCTAGATGATTCTGTGTGGATTGTCCATTATTATTATATTGTTATATATTCAGCCTTTTCTCATACAGAAAAGGCACGAGCATTAACCACCACGCTTGCCTAAGGTGGGATGGCAATTTCAGACTTATATTATAAGCCCGGGATTCCTTACAACGTTTTCTTTCAACGATTACGGCCTAAAAGTTTTGAGAAATGAAATATGGACGTGGGAAGGTTACGGTACGAAAGATCATATTTAGGATAAATTGTTAATAGTACATCAAAATATGTCGACACTTATTTTTTATGCAATAATTGCTAGTACAAAGGGGTATTAGCGCGATGAACTACGCAGAAGCAGAATACTTATTCGAAACACGTTAGTACGAAAACATAGCATATCAATACAAGAATAGAACAATAGTTCGGATCAAATCTTTGCGATAAATTAAATTGAGAAGATAAAAACAAACAAATACCTCTGGTGCAAAATGCCCGATGCTCTTGTCGACTAACTAAATTTAGGCTATTTTGAAACTTTCTCTTTCTTATAAAACAAGAAAAGTATGGCAACATGAGAGCTGCCATTCATCATTAGTGGAACAAAATTCTGTACAAACATAGTTCACATTTCAGATCGCGTCGACCAAAAACACGAAGTTTAAGGCATAAATGAATTTGACTTCTCTAACTTACTTTTAATTTATCACCGTCCTTTTTTCGAGTTGCCTGTCAGAGAGAGACATCAATTTATCCATCTTATTTTGGTTTAATTTGTGTACAACGGAATTGGCACCTCATAATACCCAATGTACACTTATATTATGAAGAGTTAGAGTTTGCTTGTGAATTTGGATGTCGGACATGGTCCCCGAAGCTATTCATCATTTCCCAAAAACTCCTTCACTTATAATCCTGAGATACAGGTTACCATCTAGTTCAGGATATAGGATCAAAACTTCATGGCAACTATTCACAGCTACCAAATTATATTTTATATTTATATAAAGTATAGTTTGGTTTTAAGTATTTCAAAATCAAGTGCCTAAGAACTGCCTGTGGTGACACCTTTTTTTTAATGAAAACTACACTATTGGCGAGACTTCCATGCAGACAAAGTCGCAAGCAGAAGCTAGTATTAAATTATTAAAATTTTACTATCACCTTATGACGTCAATTTCACCACATTCTCTAACGTTCCCTATAACACTGTTGAAATATAAAAGCACGTAGGATCAGATTACATAAATGGGAAAGCAGGTCGGATATTGCAAAGATAATGTAAATACACGAAGTAGTTAAGGGGCGGAGTACACGTGTCTAATGCACACACGATGTTGAGATGTTTGTTGCAAAACTCTATGAATAAAAATAACAATAATATTGGCCTGTTACGGTCTTACTGCATGGCAAAGTCCTCTTCTCATACAGAGAAGGCACGAACATTAATCACCACACTTGCGATTTTGATTCTTATTAATTCCGCTACTGTCCGCATGGGATTTGATTAAATATTGGTTTTCAAGTTTTTTGCAGAAAATACTGCCCATGGAAGTTCCGTCAAAATTAGTTAAGTGGTTTTGGAGTTCAGCCCAAACAAACAACAAACAGACCAATGGACAAAAATTAAAAAAAATATGTTTTTGGTATTATTGCCCCTCACACTATCATATCCTTTGAGTAAAAGGCTGTTATTTTGACATTACAAACAAACACTTGAATTTTATTTTATTTTATAGATAAGTCCAGGTTACCTCACGAAGTTTTGCTTTCACCAATGCGAGTCAATAGTATCTAAGAGGAAGTTAGAAAGTAAGTAACAAAATGAATTAAAAAGCTATATTCGTACCTGCCTGGATTTGAACCTAACCTTGTGTATGAAAAGCGAGCCCATAACTATTCAGCCACCTCATAATTACAACAAAAAATGAAGTCCAAGAAGAGGAAGAGGTGAAGTTCAGACAGGTAGTTCGTCCATGTAAAACTCTGCAGCAAATTCAGCAGCATCCGCTTATTTACGTGAGGAAACGTGATCAATACCTATTAGTTAGAAGTCACCAACTATGGTGATTACTAGCCGTGTCTTCTCCATATTATGATAATAGTTTTTTGCCATGCAGTTAGGTAGCAACAATTTGGAATTATGGTACTACTTTTTATGGTACTACTACTTCTTTTTCTTCTTTGCATTAAATAATAACCAGTTCCTTAGTTTAATTTAACTCAGTGGCTAAATATGAAATTCAACTATCTGCGCCTGCAGTGTTTTCCGCTGCCTTAAAATCAACATGAGACGATTCAAAATCCTCACGAGAAAATTCCTACTTTTTCAGGATAATACTCGTAAGTACCCTGCGTGGTAATCCAGGGTATGGGCTACCATTAATACAGATTTTATCCAAATATGAGTAGCCGTTTAGCGTGAAAGAGCCACAAATAAACACCACATATACCGACAAACTTGAAACCTATTTTTTTTTTTCACTATATCCATTTTGCCTTATTCGCTTCATCGATGATAGCATTTGAAACGTTCCTCTTCAAAATACTATCCAATATGTTTCCACTACAGAAATTCACGGCTCGCCACACAAGGGCTATGTTGCAAATGCATTCCGGTAGTAAGCAGTAGGATTTCACCACGGATAATTCTGATTATACAGCCTGCATTAGCGGCAAATTGCTTCACCATGATAAATATAACTTAAAACCCGTGTTGAAGTGGGTAATTTGTTCAGCATGAGAGGTGTCGTATCTACTTAGATGGCGGTTACGTTACGTACAGATGAAGGTCTTCTGTGGAACGTGAATTTTGTTTTCACTGGGTGTGGTGGTACTTATATAAAATCACGCCCTATTCCCATTGGGGGTAGGCAGAAAATTCAGAACGCCACCTGCTATTGTCCTAACTCAGTCCTTAGTCCTTTTGCTTCGCTCGTTACGTTCATGCATCAATCCTAGCCCTAGCAAAAATTTCTTGCATAAAGTTTACCAACCAAATACGTCAAGTTACCTAGTTTAGGTCAAACGAGTAATGTAGTACGGTAATGAAGAGGCGCTGTTTCAATCTTAGTACAAATTATAGAATGTAGATGTATTCGATCGATAGACTTCTCGCAAAAATATTGTGCTTGGGCAACTGGTCATACACGCAAGCCGGTTGGAAGTACTACGCACCTGACCTTTTTGAAAAACATCACTGGTCAGTGAATCTCCTGTTTGGGCGTCTCCTCTCGGCGTTTCCACTTATATCTGTCTTATAAATACCTTTTGTTAGTCGCCTTTCATTCATATTCTCAACGTAATCAAACCATCTAAACATACTCTTTTCAATTTTTGTCACTATATATTTTTTTAAACCAGAGCTTATCCAAACGAATAAGAAATATCGGCTGTTTGCACAGAGGGGGTCCCGGAGTGGTCTCTTAAGAGGTAAGGGCCCCCTTACCTCTTAAGAGACCACTCCGGGACCCCTTCAATGTGCTGATGGTGATCACCGGGGTGGTTTTAGTGAGGTAAGAATCCCACACTCCCTGATCTTTTCCCTAAAAGTCCAGGCGCCTTTCAGAGGTTTCCCCCCTTAAAAAAGGTACACGTCATTGGTAACACTTTGAGCTAGGATAGCGTAGTGCGAAATTTCATCATTGAATTCGAGGCCATATCTATTACACTGGTTTTCCCTATTACTAATAATAAAATTATAATGAAAAGTGTAATCTGAAGCCAGAGTACCTACCATAGTTTTACAAACATACATACAAACAGAATAAGGTATGTCTAGGTACCGCAGGCACTGTAACTTCGGTGCCATCTTGCAACACACGAAGAGAGCGATCTATGTAATCTTGGCCACTAGCATCCGGGTTTCATAAAAGCGACGGAACATTGTTTTTGCCCATTCATTGGTGCGTAATAGATATAGACAAAGGTATTAGTGCAGTTAAATAAACACAGATAGTTAGAAATGTCTTCGTCTCCCCAAACTGTCAGATTTTCCCAATTGAACATGAACCTTATTTTTAGGGAATAAAGTTGAAAACCTATTAAAGAATATGACACATTGGGGTAGCTTGATGTGCGGGCCTCCGTACCTATCTAGCCCTGTAGGTTATTAAGTAATGTATGATAAATAATGGAAACAAAAAGTAGCAAAGTACCTAATAGCAACACATTATATGCATGAATTAGTTCTGAAGTAAACAATATCATATAATTAAATAAAGAATTTTATTGAGATTTTAATCCTAGCGGCCCGGAGGCTGGATGGATGTGTGCCAGGTAAATGGCAAAAGGCTCACCCCCTACTAAATGGGACTGACAAACATAACTGGTGAAATGTGGGTATACTGTGGGTACACTTATGCCCAATCCTTCGGGTAAATACAGGCGTATGAGCGTGATGTTTATGTTATGTTAAAATTGTATTGTTGTTGTTTTTTTTATTGTTGTTGTTGATGTTTTGTTGCAGTGGCTGAGCGACCGCCTGCTTCGCCGCGTATCGTGGGTTTGATTACTACACGGAAAATATACTTGTATGGCCTACAGTTGTTCCGGGTCTGGCTGTTCGTGTATGTGACTTTAAATGTTTGTGAACGCACCCACGTCACAAGAGAAATTCCTAGAGTCGGGCAAAGTTTTGTTTAAAAAAAAAACTTAAATATACAGTTAAGAATGCTGCGTTATTATAAGTTTTAGTTGCAAAAAAAAAGGTACACTCGTCAGCTCGGATAAAAAAAAACTAAAAAGCTTATGCTTTGAAAATGTACGTTATACCCATTATTGTATTTTCGGTCGGAATCAAGGTCTTGACTCAAGAACTAATCGCGGATCTCAGTCTTAAAATAAATGTTGTCGATGACATTTGAATTACATTTGCATCTGATCAGTGACAACGTATAATGCTAAGTATAAACCCAGCTTGACAAATAAAATTAAAATGATTGTGAAATATAAATGTCATCAAAAGTCATCATCATTATCCTCTTGCACTTATCCTAATTTATTTGGGATCTGCGCAGCATACATAACATCACGCGTGTATTCCACGAAGGGTTGGGCAAAGGTGCATCTATAGTAACACATTTTGCCAGTTATGTTTAAGTTCTATGTAATATGAGACCAGCCTATTGCCATCAACCGAGCAGAAATCCAGACTCCGGGCTGCTAATGAGAAAATTCCTATTAGAAAAACTCAATAACACTTTGTTTAACCTCGGAATCGAACCCAGGACCTCACGCTCTGCAGTCGCGTTTGAGACCACTAGGTAATCTGCGCCGCATGTTTTCTTATTCCATACATATTACTTGCCGTCATCTGTCATCGACATCGACGACCTATGTGGCGCAGTGGGCGAAGGTCCGCCTGTGGCGCAGGAGGTTGCGGGTTCGATTCCCGCCTTGGGACAAACGTTTGTACGATCTACAAATATTTGTTCCAGGTGTTCTGGGTATTTGCTATGTATAATAAAAAATATCTATCTATGTAATGTATTGTATTAAGTATCTCAGTCATCTAGTACCCATAACACAAGCTCTGCTTAGCTTGGGGCTAGATGATGCTGTGTGGATTGTCCAGCATTATTTATTTATTTATTTTATTTATCTCTACATATACTCACGTCCATTCTGGCCATATTTTCCTTTTTCACACAATCATGTACATTTGCCAAAAAAATAACAGATTTTTTAACGAAGATTTAAGAAATGAGTATGTAAGAGGAAGTGGTGCCTGTGACCGAGAAGTTGGGAGGAAATCGGTTGTCATGGTATGTGCATGTAATACGAAGGAATGAGGACCACGTTGTGAGGAAAGATTTGAGAATGAGTGTAGAGGATTACAAGCGTAGAGAAAAGATGGATGGATTGCGTGAAAGATGATATGGCTAGAAAAGAGGTGACTATTGAGATGACGGCAAGTAGAGATGTATGGAAGAAGAAAACATGCTGCGCCGACCCCAAATAAACTGGGATAATAATTTTTAACGAAGATGTTTTTTTTTAGAACTTGTATGCACAGTTCCTACCACTTCAGTAGTGTCAAGCTGGCCTCCATTTTTTAACACTGTGACCAGGTCAGCTAAAGGTCAAAGTTTTATGACTAACGTGCTCCCATGTAATACATGAGAACACATTTATGTCATATATTGAAACAACAATGGCTGGTTAACCTGCGGTTTGTTAAACAAATTCTTAGTACTCTGCAAAAGGTCTTCTTGGGCAACGTAAGTAGTTACTGCAAAAGTCATTGTTTAAATAACTGTCGTGCTTTTGAGATCATACAAAAGTTAATTTAAAATTTAATTAATTATAAATATTATGCCAAAATGCGTGAGAAACTTCTGTCTAAGTTAAAATAATAAAAGAGCGGCCAAGTGCGAGTCAGACATGAAGGGTTCCGTAACATGTATGAAAGAATGCATAAGGTTTATTTAAATGATTTTTTTATTTGAGTTGATTTAATGAAAGGTAAAATGCGGTCTACGATTTATGACGTATTCAAAAAAACTACTTACTAAATCTCGTTCAAACTAATTTTCGGTGGAGGTTTGCATGTTATATTGTGTAATGTGTATATACATTATATTATTTTTTTAGTTTTATCATTATCTTATTTTAGAAGTTACATGGGGGGGGGGGGGGGAATTTACCACTTTACAAGCTATTCAGTTTAGAAAAAAATGATATTAGAAAC
The DNA here is from genome assembly GCA_905147745.2 of Phlogophora meticulosa. Classification (NCBI taxonomy): domain Eukaryota; kingdom Metazoa; phylum Arthropoda; class Insecta; order Lepidoptera; family Noctuidae; genus Phlogophora; species Phlogophora meticulosa. Next base: position 4,422,342 of record LR990525.1, read on the forward strand.
AGCTATATCATTTTTGAAGACCTATGGATTTGACGAGTATGAGTGTGATGAAAAAAAAATTGTGTTTCAGGTATAAATGGCGAACCCCCAATTTGTTTTGATTTTTTTCTATTTTTTTGTGAAAATTTTAATGCGGTTCACATGATACATCTACTTACCAATTTTAAGCAGTATAGTTCTTATAGTTTCCGCAAAAAGTGGCTGTGATATACGGACGGACGGACAGACAGACAGATATGACGAATCCATTAGAACCCTAAAAACATCAAAAGGCACGAACTATCGAAATCATGATACACCAACCATTTATGTGAAGGATACATTTTTTCATTTACAAGGAAGTCTCATTATAGTGTAAGTGGTATATTAAAATTGACATTTCAACTACTCTGACGCTATCTCCTATAATTTGCAATTTCATCAGCGATATCGTGAGCGATTCTTTTGTTTTTGTTTACAAAAGATACCAGTAAAAGTACGTGTTTATTTTTGTAAAAAAAACACAAGTATTTTTTCCGGAGTTTTGCTTCTGATCAACGGAGATTCCGAGAAGAAGTAGGTACTCTTTTATTTTATGATAATCAGATATTTTCCTTGAGCTTTTAAAGGTGAAAGCACCTGGGTAGCCTAAAGTGCTTGCCATTTATTTTTAAGTGATACATAGAATACAATTTTTTGCTGGATATAGTGTAATAGCCTCCGAGTAAAATGGCATTGTAACACGTGGACGGATGGACAGACGTCAATCAAATATTAGGTTTCTTTTTTACATTTGGAGGAGATCGTGGCTAAATAAAAACAGCCACATGGGTAAGTCTGGGGATGGGGACTTCTCAGTGCCTCAGAAAACATGTTAAGCTGTCCCGACTATCATTTTTAGATCTTTGACAGTCATTAAATCTGACTGCCAGTCTTACCAAGGGCTATCGTGTTGCGCAGTAACTGGGTTGTGACGGTCAGATAAGCAGTCGTTCCATGTTAAATACTGGTACTCAGCTGCATACTTGTAAACTGAATGCCGACCCCAACATAGTTGGAAAAAGGCTAGACAGATGATGCCCACAGAACTTTAAAAAAGGAGCCCAAGACTGTATTATCTTTAGCTTTGTTTCATTGAAAAGTCGTCCTTTCTCTATCAATAAAACTAACCCTAAAATGGCGCGGCGTCCGAAGAGCAAAGATTGAATATGCGTGGGTCAGCCTTTAGTCGACGAGTAAGGGTTGTGGAGTAAAAACGGACTCCTTATTGATTACCTAACATCTGGACCCTCTTTAATAATGAACGGACTGAGCAAATGTATATTTTAAGTTGGTTGAAGTTTTCGTTTATTCACTGTTTGGGATAGATTTCTGAGGCGTAGTACTGGTCAGTAACAAATCAATATTTTACTTAATGATACTGATAACTGGTGCTCCACACACTATTCTAATACCTATAAAAGAGGTCAAGGGTATTGTAAGAAAGTATAGGTGCTAACTCAACATGGAAAACAATGTTAAATGTGGGGTTTAGAGGAGACATTTGTAGTAGTAAGTTTATCTCTTATATCCAAGCTATTTCATAAGGGATCATTCTTTTATAAAATGAAGAAAAAATCATGTGAAAAATCATCGCCATTGTTGGCTTAAACCACATACTCCGTTGAATAGTTGGAACTAAATATTCTTCTGGCATATTCTGGAATAAAATGTAACCATAATAATTAGTTATTGTGGGTTATATTTGGTTATATTTTGGTTGTTTCCTATGGTTAGCCATAGGGAAATCCCATCCTACTGTTATTTATATATTTGTTCCGGGTGTTCTGGGTATTTACTATGTATAATAAAAATATCTATGAATGTAATGTATTGTATTAAGTATATCAGTCATCTAGTACCCATTACACAAGATCTGCTTAGCTTGGGGCTAGATGATGCTGTGTGGATTGTCCAGCATTATTTATTTATTTTATTTATTTCTTTTTATTCGGATATGGTGCCGCTTGATTTTTTCTTCCATACGTCTCTATTAGCTGTCATCTTAATAGTCCCTTTTAAAATGGAAAAAATAAAATGGCTTAGATCTCCAATCGATTGGCTTGTTCAGTTCTAGGACAGTTTCTTATTTATAAACACAGAATTCTCACGAATAGCAATGACAATCGTCTCAGGCAGTTACGTCTGAAAAATGGGTAACAACTGCTCTCACGTTGGACTACCGGTATCTCCGATTTGTCGGGATGCTGGGGTCATATGTCCGTAGCTTGCAATAAAATATTGATAGCAATTCAGTTGGTTAGAAAAGACATGAAGTCTCTTCATTCTAAACTTTAAAGCATATCGCGGCCTCACAGTCACTTGTTTCTTCGAAGTACTACGATTTTTTTTTGTGTTGAATAAAAGGAATAAAAAAAAGAAACAAATTTTGGGTATATGAAAAACAGGGTGTAAAGTTCCTCATTAACCATTGAAAAGGGAGAATCCTCCGACCAGACGGGTATTGTGTCTGGTGGGCTTCTACCCGACGGTTGTTGTCGGATTCTTGTTCAATCGCGAGGATAACTTTAATAATAGGATGTAGGATACGATAGGTTTAGTTCGTATGTGGCGAAATGGATGTTGCAACACATACATATATCATTGAACTTAAGCCTGTATATATTGAGAAGATTAAGATTCAAATAGTAAAGACACATCGACGATAAGAAACAAAATAATGAATATTAATGCTGTTCTTAAAATGCATGGTTGCGGTTTTTAATTACCAGAAGGTATTATTACAATATATAGCAGCAGCGGTGAGTGAGGTTTAATGAATGCAAGATAATAGATTAGCAGTGGTTAGGATTTTGTACAGGATTTTTTAGTAAATATAAAAACGATGCTTTAGTTTATCGAGAAAAAATGAATGACGATGAGAACGGTATCTTTTGTTTTAGCAGATGCTTAGCGGTTTGATTCCTTTTTTAAAAGTTGTAGCTGCCAGTCCTTTAGAACGTTGTTAATGAAGTTAGTGAACAAGGAGTTTACAACAAAGTGAGTAATAAAATGTAGTAATAAATGTAAAAAAGTATATTTCATAAATTATAGTCGTCATCACACGATACGATCGGAGAAACCACAGATAAAATTAAAGCCCTATCTTCCTTGTTTTCTACAATATTAAGTCTTATTTTCCTTACTGAGTGGTTAATTTCACTCAGAAAGGAAAATGTACATTATCATACGAGGCATGTTATTTCCAAAAACCAGTTAAAAGGAAATTGACTCTCAAACATAGGAAACGAATTAAAATTTCTTCGCATACAAGATAAATGCGCAAGCGCAAATATAATAAATTGCGTCGCTCGCCTTGAGTCGGTCGACGACATACATATGAAAGTGGTGTTGCAAGTCTAAAATGAAAGTGAAGCTGCACTCACTTTTACACCTACTACGTAACTCGAGTGAATGCATTTAGGTATTGAAGATTGCACCTCAAACGACGTGCGTCTTTCATTAGGGTTCCGTACGATAATGGTAAATTAAACCTTTGTGGTGCGACTTCATATGTCTCTTCATAATGATGCTATCGACTTAATATTTAAAATCAGAATGGTTAATACATTGCTTGCTCACTTAGGGGAATTTAAAAAGTATTTTTAATTTTCTTTGCTCTAGGAGCCCAAGTAGGGGGTTGATATTAAAAATTAGGGTAACTGCCAAAAGGGATATAATACGATTGAGCGTTATTAGCATATTTTAAATAGTATATTTTATTTTTTAACTGCATTTCTTGACTTATGGTAAAAACGTGTGTCAAAATACCATTTTCCCTTATCTTCGAAAATTGAAGTACACATATTTTTTTAATAGTGTGCTCTTAATTTTTGCTCCATAGAGCGTATGGGACTGTGGGCGAGTTCGACTCGCTCTTAGCCGGCTTTTTTTATTGTGACGTTCTGTTAGTCAACTTTTAGTGCAAGCAGGTCAGTTAACCATTTTAAAGAATCAATAAATATCATATGGTATAATTACGGAATTTATTTTTATTACTTCGTTTTAATAGGTACATGAATTTTCAGCCGACATTGCCAACAGAGTGCTAACATGCTTGCCCGCTTGTGCCTGCCATGACTAATTCATTATAATGTTATCTAATCTGGTAAATAAAAGGACCAACAACAAACTTTTGAGTTAGTTATTGCATTTTGAAGTTTATTTAAAACAAGATAAAGTTCCAAATACATTACTGACTACTTAAACTTGGGTTGGACTTCGCAGGAATGGAGATCGAAATTGGAAAAAAGGGCTCGATGATGATAAAGATAAAGTAGCAATTACTTTTCCGCAAGTGACAGTCGTTCTGTCAATTTTTGTAGTTATAGTTTTAGGCGCGTTATGAAAAAATGATGAGAGTGAAATTTTAAGATGCGCGCGCTTCACCGTCACACAAAATTCACAGGTTGAAGCTGTCGCAAAACCGCTCGTTAAGTCTCGTTTTCTATGTTTGGTACTTAAGAACTCCATATTTAATGAACCGAATAAAAAAAAAGTTTTTATCTAAATGTAATTATTGTAATGATGGGGTTCTGGAAAAATCAAGGGCACTCTTGTAACCTATACCGCATTAGGTATTCATTATAGCAACTCGTATATTTGCTCCCGGAACGCTGATGACGACCACAGATGGCCACCGAAACTAAATTATTTAAACCTTAGGTAGGGTATGTAGTGTTCCTTTGATTTAGAATCACGGAATTTGGCTAAAAGCGTCTTTATGCACAAATAAAGGAAAAATTCTGAAAATAATAAAAGTTGAAAAATAATGGTTAGGTACGGAACCCTTGGCGCACGAGTTCGACTCGCGTTTGACCGTATTTTTTCTTTGTCATGTTCAATAAAAAGAATAACGATTCTGTTAACCTCATTTTGAAATATACATCGCAAACAAATCATCGCTAATCATCATCAATCCTTGACGGAATGCAATTTTTCCTTAAGTAATGTTTTATTTCGAAATTATTCCATTGCCATTGTTGTGATGAAAAATTTACAAAAACTACAGTGATTTTTTGTTTTGTAACATTGCATTGCGTTCATTGGAGGTGTTAATTAAAAGCGGTCAGAACCGTGTTGTATATAGGTAAATTGTTAGGAAATTCATAGTGTTAGATATGACTGGTCTTTTTGCAAAGAATTGGGCTATCAACTTATTATTTTATTAAAATTTGAAAAACTTACTTTTCAATACCTACTAGGATTCCGAATCGATAGATAGAGGATGGTATCAAACTAAACAAAAGGTACGTTCTAGCCTACTCCGAAAGAAAAATGAACATATTGGATCACAAGCGCTGCAGTGTTTTTTTACAAGAAACTACATATCGTGCAAAAATTAAAGTGATCACACAGCAGGCCTACATATAAAACTTTTCTGTAGCGTAAAACGCAAAACGGAAAGAGTCACGTGACATCTCTAAAGCAATTTGATCTTTTCGTTGGCGTTATCGCTTACAGAATAGGCCCCCTAGTTACTGATTATAGGGCTGATTTTAAACATTCAGAAAAAAATGACCTGAGGAATAAGAATTGTGCTTTTGTATAGAAAAAAATAACCAGTACCTGGATGACCAAGATTTGCTCGGATAAAACGACGTTTTCTAATAATGAAACCTAACTAGATCGATATATTGCCCTCGAAACTCACTAAATTTCATGAAAATCGTTGGAGCAGTTTCCGAGATTCAGATTAAATATATTATATGTACTTATGTATGTACAAGAATTGCTCGTTTAAAGGTATTAGATTAGAGAAATGTAGCACCTTTATAGGAAACCTAGCAAATTGCGCTCGGACAATAAAATGATAAAACCAAATTTAATTTTTGGGAAATAAATTTTAAAGGTTCGTGAAATAAAATTTCGACCTTCGATTGCTCGCAATTCGTCATATACCTGCGCCATAAAAATAGATCTCATGTTAACGCGCCACTATTTTCTATTCAAGTAAAAGTTGACTGCAGATTGAACAATGTTTCCTGGGTATGATATGGTATGGTTTGTTATCGTTTACTAAAGTGAAACAAGTAACCCAACGTAGCTCTCGCCGAGCTAGTTTTCTGATTTTACCGAAGACGAGAACTAAGTTTAGCAAAAAATGTTAATATTTGAAGGAGCACAATGATACAACAAAATACCCTCATGTATTAAAAGGGTGCACTCATTCAATGCATTCAAAAGTCTATTATCAGAATATGTAATGACAAATAACAACCTTCCTAACATCTGAATGAAGTGGATGGGTATATCTAATATAATTATAATATCTAATATGTAATCGCTTCCGTAACGTCTGTGACGAACTTTAATTATAATTTATTTTAAGCATTTTTCTCATGTAAGTGACTTTGTGTCTTTTTGAGAATAAATATCTTTAAACCTATATGGGTCCTGGGTTCAGTTCTTAGGTCGAGCAAAGAGCAAACAACCTTTTGAAAAAAAATACAATTGTATAGTACTATCAAACTGTTTAATAGGTAGTATAATTACACATTTAATACCATAATTAGATATATGCAGTGTGTATGCAAATCAGATAAATATAACAATATTTTACTAGCCGGAGGTGCAAGAGTCGGATGATTACATGTAAATGGATAAAAAATGTACGTACGAAAAAAGATGGTATTTCTTAATTAGAAATACCCACCATCTTTTTGTTTGAATTATTATCTCCATGAAACCAACTACATCGCAGTAGATTTTTAACTAACCAATAATCTTCACTCAACCTTATACCAAAGAATCAGTATTGCCATTCAATGTGACAATGTTGCCAGCCTTGTGTGCACTTTCCCCATTGACATTGATTGCCTGTTTTCTTTCTCTATTATGTATTTATTACATGTGCAAAAAAAATGTATTTTATGTTTGTTAGCTTATTATTAGTGTATAAATCAAAAAAATATTAATATATCTACTCGATATTCAACACATTTCATAACATTTGATTTTCCTCTCTTGGTTTGTTTACGGAAACCTTAATTCCGTCATTAGACATTCCAAATTTAAATATGTTGAAAATGTATTAAAACCATACCCTACTCAAATTCTAATAAATTATATGCTAAGCTTTTTGGCCTACATTTATTTCAGGAAATTCCATTTTATAGGTCAGTTAAAATTCACCCACAAAACGGTTTCTAAGCATAAGCAACTTGGGAGGTAAGAACAATCGTTTCCTAGTTGCATTAAGTAAGATGTCCACTGGAAGCGATACAATATAAGCTCGAGCTATTGGTTAAGAAGTAAAAAGGTTTAATGTCTCATTGGTCTGGTTACAAGCGTTATTGTTAAGCAAGTGGTTATAGGATTTGATTCCCGTGTCGAACAAATTGTAATTGGACTTTTCCATTTGGAATTTCTCAGGAGCAGAGTGGAGTATGGATTTGTGCCCACTTGATGGCAATTATAGATGGGCAATCTACCGGGTTTATACTCGGTGCTTTGGTAAGCAACCGATAAATATCCATGACACCCAAAAACACCCAAAAAACCGGGTGTTTACCAAAGCACCGGATTTGTACTCGGTGGTTTGCCCATCTATGACTTGGAACATGAAGCAAACGTGAAAAATTTGGCCTGTGGGTGTCTAGCCTAAAAACATCAGTTTCTAAAATGTTGTGCTAAAAAAATATTTTCACTGAATCAAAACAATATTTATGTTTATTTAGAAACTTGTTATTAAAATATAAAAAATGCTTTGAATGATGGCCATGCTTTGATTAATGCATATAGCGTAAATACTTTGTGTCGCATTTTTGTTTTAAGAAACCGGAAACGTGCGTATGTATGTCGCATCCTGAGTTCCGTCTCAAGGCCTAAGAATTTTCTATTCCCGATTAAAGGACAAATATCACAGAAAAAAAAACCTTTGGTTGATTGTAAATTCAACACATTTGAATGAAATAATTCTTTAAAATACTACAAAGTTTGTAGCGAAGAAATCGTATTTTTTTTATGTGGGTGATGGTGAAGTGAATGCTTAGAGACAGCCAAATTGAAATTTCCAGTGATTTTTTTGCAATTTGCACTTCTGTTGAGAATCTTCGCGTATCTCCTATAATCTTAGCTTGGCAATGTCCACAAGCATTTTTCAAAGAGGGCATATTATTTTCGGCAATAGTCGTCGAGATTCTCTGAGATATACGACCTACATTACCGGTCGTGTCTCTCCATAAGACTTATAGCAGGCTTCCTGATACCTTCGGAACGGTTTGCAGCGGTCCCCGAACGGGACGTGCTCTTTGTTTTCATTTCTTCGCGATCTTTGTGAAAAAACTGACTTTCTATATGGTGCTCTAGAAAAACCAGTTATTTCGGATTACTTGCTTACTTTTTAGCATTATTTGGCATTCAAATCCAGTTTTAAATATCTTTATATCAATGAGACTATGCACTAAAAGTTTTGCGGAAACGTTAATAAAAAAAAAAGTCGAATGTCGACATCCGCCAAGCTGGTCTAATTGACTTGCGACTAGCAAGCATTACTGTAACTGCTGCATTTGATTCCCAGGTAGGGCAAAGTCTTACTGGGTTTGTTTTTTATTTCTTTAACAACGATACAACAACTAATACATGAAAAAATAAATAATAACAGGGCATCGAAAAATTCACCCGCATCGCTGTCAACGGGAAAAGTGCCCAGAAGGTTGGCAGCATTGCCACGTTGTATGGCAATACTGATTCTTTGGCTAAAAAAAAGTCTTATTGGGCAATTTTATCTAAAATTTCTCAGTAGAAGCTTAGAGCCAGGATACGTGTTCGGTTGGTGGCGAGCCATGCATGACTAGGCATTGCATGGGGCTTAAACATAACTGACTGAATCTGGGTGTACTTTAAGTGGACCTCTGCCGTAACCTTTGGGGTGTACAGGCGTTATGTCATGACGAAATCGGATGCGATAAGGATCATAATATCCCACAGTTTCTATACAATACTTACTACTTTAATACCTCAACGGTTGCATTATCAATGAAATAAAACGATCAGCACCAACTTTCTAAAAGAGATCGTCATCTGCATCAGTGAACCGCAGAAACAGTCAGGCTTTCGTATCGGCTTTCACAATCCAACTAAGGTTTTTCTCACACACTCAACTTTCTACCTATGTCAAACTAAATTAGCCCCAAACTTTTGACCCTACTCTGTATCCAACTCATGTTCTGCATACGAAATTGTTGCGTAGTTATTATATTACATATAACATTATGTATCACCACACCCATACCCCTCGAAGGAGTAGGCAGATATGTTCGGCCAATTTTGTTTTAACAAAGAGTGTGAATGTCGTGAAAATAATTACACCAGCTATGGGGTGGGTTTGGCATACCCATATATTAAATTGCATAATATGGATTACTGGAATGACTTTATAATGTTATTTATTTTTACTATGAATACCTATATGTTTACTTACTTCAGAAATGGAAGAACCGATATTAACGAACGCTTGGCTTGCTCAAGACGGATTGGCGATTTCAGACTTATATTAATTAGAAGTCCAGGTTTCCTAACGATGTTTGCCTTCACCAATGTCCATAATGTCCAAGATAAACTTTTAAAGTACATATGAATTAAAAAAGTCACATAACTCTAGATTTACTTTGCAGTAAAAAAACTTTGATTGATTGTAGAGTTCGCGTTTGCAACCAGAAACCAACGACAACAAGCCACGAATCAAAATATCATATAGATGTTTCATCCCAGGAAGGCAGGTTGCCTTTGAGTGTGTGTGTGAATATTTGAGATGCACGTATACATTGTGTCCGTGTGCGTGAAGTTGGTTTGGCCAATACTAAGCGCTCTCGATCTTACGCACGTACATATATGGATTACACGCACACAACAAAGGCCAACCCGCCTTCATGCGATGAAACATATATTCCTACTCTTACGAGTATAACTACAAATATCCTACCGAAAGTAGAAATCAACTAACAACCAAAAAACAGTGTCTTGTTTTTGCTACAGCCAATAGACTTTTTACACAAAATGATACAGTTTTTTGTACGCATACTGAAGGCATGAAGCCGAGGCCCTGACCTCAAAGAGAAAATGACGCCATTTTGTCAAATCCGGTACGATCAGAATAAAAAACAAACCCAAATCAATCAGTGAGTCCAAGATACGTATTTTATTACACTTTATTAGATCTTTACTTTCTTTCTGCGTTATTACATTCTTGACTGTTTGATTTCAACTTTACGATGTCACCCCAGATAAGGGACCCGGACGGTCTGTAATAGAAGTAAAGGTTGAGGATTTAACATTTGATGCTCAAGCTCAGGTTGCGTTTGACTCAAAAGTGGGTGTATTTTTAATGTATTCAGATTTATAATTCCAAATTCTAAGGCGATTGACACACTGAACCGCATCACGCAGCGGGTGTCGTGGCGTCGAACGATGAACACTGCGCGTGAATGCATTTTCTATGTGTTGTATTACAGGTGTTTTCTACACAAACACAGATACTTACGAAACAACGTAAGAACACTCCCGCTTCTTCTTGTGCCAATCGGCTAAAACATTTCGTATGTTATGATATTAGACGCGAAACTGGCCAAGTGCGAGGTTGACTCGCACACACGTAGGGTTCCGTACCATATCGAGAAAAGCGCCAAAAAAGTACATTTCTTTTCGAATTAGGGGTCCCTACATTTTTAATTAAATTAAATTTTTACTATTTCTTATTATAGAAATTAAATAGTGTTGCCAATAAAATATGCTCTCTGTGAAAATTTCAACGGTTTACCTAATACGGTTCATGAGATACAGCCCGCTGACAGGCAGATGGAGTATGGACAGATGGACAGTGGAGGCTTAGTATAGGTTTGCGTTGACGCCCTTTGGGTACATAATTCTAAAAAGTAGAACTTATATACAAATTGAGAATTAAATTAGTCGGTTATAGAAAACATTTTATTATAAATCATTATCCTTATTCATCTCATTCTTTAGTCGACTTTCATACTTCCCTACTCGATTTCCATTCATTTCAACACTACATTCATACATTAATTCACTACGCAAATCAATCTCACCAAAAGATTTGTTTCATGTCAAGGAAAGTCTACGTAAAAAATATTGGCAAGTTGGCAACACAACCGATATTACGGATAGACCAAAGGAAACGGGTGTTTCACGGTATGGCCAGAACAAATTACACCAATTTCCATTTTGTTACGTTTCTTACGTCTTCGTTTTGCCATTTACGGCGATTGATGACGTGTTACTTATGTGGGTGTACCATATCTATTTATCAAGTTGAATGGGGGAATAAATTTGGTTGGGGAATGAGTTCAGAGAAGCTTATGAATTTTTAGAGTAGTTAGGTAAAGAGCTTACAATGTGAAACTAATTCTGTTTGGCAATTGTTTTTTGTAATGGTTCCATTTAAAAAAAAAACGCAGGGATATCTACTGCTTAACAGAACTTAATTAGACGGGACTTAATTAAAAATTAAGGCCTCTACCCAGGGCGTAAAAAAATTAAAACCTAAGCGACCAATCGCTATCAAAGGGTCGGGGGGAGTGTTTGGCTAAACTCACCTTTGAGGTTTAAATCTAATTCTTTTTTTTTTTTTTTTTTTCAAATAATTCAGTTCAAATAAATATTTTTTTTTCATTTGTTTCTGTTTTTTTTTATTTAATTTTAAACAGTAAAAAATAATTATTTATTTCAACTGAATTACTTTTAAAATTAAAATGGTATCAGGTTGTGCGTCACTGTCTCTTCCGTCCTGTATATCATGCGTTTGCAATTAGGTTCCAAATTGGTCAACAAATAAATTTGTTTCCAAAAAGTGACTTATACACAGTGGTTGTAACGTTTTTTTTTTATTTTATTGAAAAAACACAGTTCAGTTTGCGCTACACTTTCAACAAAATGTCTCTTTCGATAGTACTAATCATTGTGAAAGCGTCTTAATTTACTCAAACATAAAGTTAGGTTTAGGATATAACATCGATTGGCAATATGCGTTTGAATTAATAGAATAGAACCTCAGTTCTATAGAAATCCGTCATAAAGAAGGGGGTACCTCTGATATTCCTAGGTACACCTGAAGTAATAAAAATAACTGGTTTAAAATTGCGAAATTTTATAAAAGCAAATTTTATGGCACTTCGGATTTTTTAGACGACCTTGTTGTTAATGACCCCAGAAAAACTCTAGAATTTTGAAATGTTGACATAGTTTAAACAAAAGTGGGTAGCCTTAAGTAAACTGGTATTCTAACATTTTTTTTTTCTTTATCTTTTTTATCTTCTAAACCATCTGTTTAAAATTCAGAATAACCGGACAAGACAAACAAATAAGCTTGATTTGACTCAGTCTTCTCACAATCTTAGGCCTATTGGTGACTAGGGCGGTAGCGGGCGCGAATATGAAGCCACAATGCATTGAGAGTTGTCAACAGTGGTAGGCTTAGTGCAAATATCAAAACCTATTCGATAGTTTTAACGCAAAACTTCAATTGTAGTTACAATAATGGGAAACTCAATTATTTCATACATTTTGACGTGAATGAACGGTAACGTTAACGCGACTGATTAAGTTTAAAAACTCACACTACTCGCCCTCCATACTGTAGGCTAGCCTGTGTTTATAGAGAGTAAAACAAAAGATGATCGCTCGTGAGCTTGATAACTCGTCACGCACTTCGTGGTAAATGCAAGAGGTGGAGGTAAAAGTGTCACCCGCGTGCATTCCTCAATTTAAACAAGGTCTAAGACTAAATAAAAACTAAACCTGTTTAATCAAATATCTGGTAGCTAATTCAAGATTTGGATGTTTGAATTTTATGCTCATTTGAAATATAAAAGCGCCTTTTTATTGTGTTGCCTTCAAGGTGAGTACGTCACTAGCAATTTTGTTTTTGCCGAACAGGAAAAAGCTTCCTTTACACTGGTCATAAATCAATTAACTAACCATAATATGTTTAATGACAAACAGTATCGTACTAAAAGACTACATAATATCTGCTAAGTGAAGGTCCCGCACCATATCGAGCAAAAACGCAGAATAAATCACTTCACAATACGTCAAAGACTATCATAATTAAATAATAATACCAGCCTATTACTGTCCCACTGCAGGGCAAAAGCCTCTTCTCATACAGAGAAAGCACGAGCATTAATCACCACGCTTGCTCAAGACGGGTTGGCAATTACAGACTTGTATTAATTATCCGGTCCAGGTATTATAAGTCCAGGTTTCCTCACTATTTTTTCCTTCACCGATGCCAGTGATGTCCAAGATAAACTTAGAATGTACATATGAATTGAAAAAGTCACATTGGTACTTGCCCAGATTTGAACCTATAACCTCGTGCACTAGAGGCGAGGCCTAAACCACTGGGCCATCATGAAAATGACAAGTCTGTCAAAAATGACAGATCAGAGAATCAATTTTCGGACTTTTCTCTTTTCTTTTGCTGTGAGACCTTGAATTTGCCAAATTCCATGATAGCTTAGTATTCAAAGTTCCTTTCATGCAATGGAGTTATTCTGTCTGTTTTATACGTATTAAGTTTAAAGCCTCAAAAAAATTGCCTTTCAAGGTGTAAGGCGATTTTTTTGCCTTATCACTGTGGGAGGATTTACTTAGCACAAAATGATGACATTAGAACTAAATAGCAAAAAATAAGATTTGAATCGAATAACATGTTTATTTTGTTATTTAGTCAGATCTTTGACGTTTGCAAGATACCGGAAAATTACCTAAATTAACAGATTTTTTTTTATTTCATTTGCGGTATTACGTTATAAGTACCAGGTGACGCTCATCCTGAGAAAATCATTATTTCTATATAACGCAATTACGTTTTAAATTAAAAAGTAAATCTAATTTAGTTAAAAATCTCATTGAGTTGTTTTTGATTCATTTTTAATCAGAGATTTCGTCTACATCCGGAATGATTGAAATTAATGTGGACCAATTCGCGGCCCGGAAGCTTGATTTACTTACTATTTTAGTCAAAATAAAAAAAACGAGTAAAATTAAAATGTCTAAAAGTGTATAAAATGGTAAGTTTATTAATGAATTTAACTAACCTATACATTTTTAGACATTTATTTATTATAATAACTAGTTATAATAATCAATAAATGAATAAAAAATGACTAATAATGTAGATATTTGTCTTCATGATAGATCCTTTAGTGAGTACTGTACTAGTAACGTTATGATTCATGTTGCTGTATGTTCCTAGTGTATTTCTTTGTTTTTAGTACTTAAAAACTTGTTTATTGATTTAGACGATTGATGAAATTAATAATCAGATAGACAGACGATTTACATATATTTTGAAATAATTTAGGTATTGACATTTCCGCGCTGGTATTTTTTACGTTTATTTATATTTTTTACTAGAGATTTTGATGGGTTTCAGACTTCTAAATAACAAAGCAATACTGAATTATGTACGTGAATTAGAAGCCATTAGTAGTTTGCGCCCAGTTCCTGGAACTAAAATATTGTCGCAAATGTGACAAATTGTCTTTGACGGTCTGTAATTGGATGAACGAATTATCAACAGCTTCTTACTGCAACACTAACTCGCGTTTCATTTATGGCTCTTCGTTAATATCGTTTCAGAAACCGGGTTTAATCAAATAAAAGAGCGAGACAAAATATAGTCAAGTACCTCATAAACGTAGTCTAGACATTGATTAATTAAATTAAATAGACACATCAACTTTACACACTCCTATTTCCATATTTCACCGTCACTGTGAGATCACAAACGTAACAAAGTTCCTTAAACATTTTGAGAAACTAATTAAAACCCCGCCACTTTAAATTGTTCCACGTTGATTCAAGAAATCCCAATTTGAAAACCTCAACTTGTTAAGAATTGGGTGGAATTAATTAGGATCCGTTTCGTTAAATTTTGTCTGTCGAATATTCGAGAAAAGGTCCGTCTGCCATTATTTTATTGCAACAGAGAATTTATAATTAGCATGTTAATGAGACTAAAGAAAAGATGGATGGATTGTGTGAAAGATAATATGGCTAGAAAGGAGGTGATTTTTGACATGACGGCAAATAGAGATGTATGGAAGAAGAAGACATGTTGCGCTGAACACAAATATATTGGGATAAGGCAGTTGGATGATGGGTTTAATTTTAGATTAATTATATTTTTTTATTTTGCAAAGGCTCCCCTTGCCAGTAGAACAATGACTTGGCTGACCTTTTTTCTTTGCTTTGCATCTTTTTTTTGGTTCCTTAGCAATAGTTAAAATTACTATAGTTATGTTTTAGGAAGTTTAGCTTTTTAAACTTATGTATCGTGTTGATGTAACCATTGAGGGGTTCCGCATGGGTCGATTGAAGGTTAAACTACGCTTGCCAAGGTTGGTCCTTAGATGGAAGATCATCTATAAAATGTAGAGATTCATTATTTTGTGGATATTTGACAGTCGTAACGGGTAGACAGTAGCCCGAACGTCTGTCAAACAAAATGCAACCCAGTAACCGTGATACGGTTGCATCTTTTTTTTCTGTTCGCTCAAGTGATTGCAAAACGCTCTATTACTTGACGAATAATTAAACCAATTAGAGCTTCTTTCAAATCTTAAATGACGTGTCAAGGTAAGTTAACAAAAAACAATTCAGTGTGTTTGACAGCTTGCTTATTAAATTATGACGTATTGACATAACGGAATGCACAAAGACTCTTTGACACGTTACTTTAGTCATTTAAAATTTATTGATTGGTTTTTAATAAGAAATATTTAGCATAAAGATTAAATATCTCGAGGGAGGTCGTGGCTAAATAGAAATAACCGCGCCTCGGAAAGCACGTAAAGCCGTTAGATGACAGCCGGAGACCGGAAAGATCTCTAAATGACAGCCGGGACTGTCATTTAGAGATCTTCGACAGTCGTTACGGGTAGGGGTCTCGTGTTGCCCAGAAACTGGGTTGTGGAGGTCAGATAGGCAGTCGCTCCAAACTACTTGTATTCAGCTGCATCCGGTTAGACTGGAAGCCGACCCCAACATAGTTGGGAAAAGGCTAGGCAGATGATGATGATGATTAAAGATCTCATATCGCAAAAGCAAAATATTTTTTCTCGTACCGGACTGAGCAAAACGATTCCTTACGATCGTTGCATATAAACCTTTGAAGTATACAGTAACAAACGTACACGTGTTTTTTTATCTTTATTTAAGGGACTTTTGAAGACAGTTGACGTTAGCCGCAATATACACTAAGCTTAAGAAACAAAAAAAAAACTAAAGCAACAAAATAAGCCTTAATTATTAACTAATAAATAAATCATTTTAGCCTCAAGGGACATATGCCGAGCCAGAAAATGCTAAAATATGCCTATGTCTAAGCTTTTTTTATCTCAGATTCGTTACAAAGATGCTGCAAATCGTCTCATTTACCGTAAACAAAAACACGTGATAAGAAACCGGAGGAGTCGGGTCGGCACGTGAATAGTATTTTTATATGCACCGATCTCAAAAAATCGTCCTAATCCGTGCGTCACGAGAAATAACTCGTCACGTATGCTAAGATCTGAATTTAGAATATTACTTTATTAAAACGTACTATACATTATTTTATGGTTTTCTTAATGCAGTCAAATGAACTATTCTCAAACTGAATTGCAGTCACCTTTAAAATTAAAATACTTGTGTTACATAACCTACATTACTGTTTTTTTTGTTCAGCTAGACTTTTTTGCAGCATGGTTCAGTGTTGCCAACAGGATACTTTTTTTGCGAAAGGGCAAGAGGATGATGATGATGTTGATTATTGACTAATGTCTCTACTAAATTGGAATGTAATGTAAAAGTGTTGTTATAGAATCATCCATCTTGATTGCATTTTGAGAAATGAGCCGACACGTATTTTGCAACCTGTACTGTTTTTAAATCATAACAGCCGCAAGGTTCGATTGAAGGTTCAGCTATGCTTACCGAGGCTGGTCCGGGGATGGGACCCTCCATCCAAAAGCACGTTAAAGCGATGGTTCCGGGTTTCATTTATAGATCTTTGACAGTCCTTTTGACTACACGTCAGAAGCCCGAAAGTCTGACAACCATTATTACATATTACAGTAACTGAGTTGTGGAGCTCACTGGTATATGGTGGTGAGATAAGTAGTCGTCTGATGTAAAATACTAGTATTAGCAGCATTTGGTCAGAATGGAAGCCAGCACCAAAGTAATTGGCAAAAGGCTAGGCAGTTGAGGATCATGAGAAAAATATGACATGTGTTGTCTTGCGCGTGCGATGCTGCATGCCATCTGCATAAGAAAAAGTCTCCCTGTTGAGTTCAGTCGCACACGCTGGTTGGGGAACATCACGTTTATCGCGTCCATTATTTTTGCAAATCCACCGAATAATACAAAAAATGCTAGACATTAGCACGGTTTGATTAGTTTTACGTCGCTTCAGTATTTAACTGATACGGATGATAGATACATACATGGTAATTACAGGTACTTGATTATTATGCAATATTTAAAAATCCAAAATTGCATTATCAAATATTTCGTCACTATAAAAACTATAGGGCTCGATAAATATGATCATTCAGTATTGCAATGCCTAAAACAAAATCAGAAATTAGAAATAATATAACATTGGTATATATTATTATTCACTGTCATCGGATATTTTTTATTTTAATGATAATGTTATCGTTGAAAATTTAAATACTGCATAGTAAAATAAAATATCATCAAGAAACATGATATCATATTATAGTTTTTGTAAACATCAACAATCAAATATGTGTTCTTTAAAAAATGTTCAGTTTTTATAATTTTACTATGAAGCTGATTGGCGGCTTCGAATCAATAATTTTGAAATGCGAAGGCACGACGCGCCAATAAAAAATGGGCGCCCCATTTTTTCTTAAATTATATTCGTAACAAAATATTTTTTGTTTTCTATTTTATTCCTCCGTTTTGTAAAATATCATTTTATACGCGTGTCCATTTGTCAATGCACTCAAGGGTAGATTGCACCCCGAACCAAAGTCCAGGGCGTAATGGGTAAATGGTTTTTTCTTACAAATCTTGGTTCGCCTTGACATGTTACTGTCAAAAACGCCACATTGACTTAGTTAGCTGTCAAATTGTCATCGGCAACGCGGATGTTGATCTATAATCTAAAATAAATAGTTACTATCTAAAACATTTTCTTAATGCCTAGTAATGTATTCATAATTTGAATACGCCACTCTATTTAAAAGTTCTCAAATCAATTATAATTACAGCGGATATGAATCGGATATAGTGTAGTCAAATAAAAATAATAACATGCTTGCTGGCTGAGCCAAGGTCGCACGTGTAAGCCTGGCAAAAAAAAACATGTCATGATCACAGCAAGAAACTAGTATATTTTCCATTTACACGTGTCGCAAACGTTTTTGGGTTTTCAACATTTAACTAATTAATTATCCACAGCGGACATCATAAGGACTTAAGGACCCGTCCATACACTATCACAGGGAAGCACCTTACACTTATTATAACTTAATTTATATTGTGAAAGAACTTAGCAAAGCTCAAGAGTCTTATAGCGTATATTTAGTCCGTGACTTCGTCCACAAGAATGCCGATGATCGTAGATCCAGACGTATCCGCGTATTAAAAACTATGTTTTGCCCTTCCTCAGGATATAATCTCCTCGAAAATTTCATTACGATCCAATCAGCCGTTTGGTAGTGAAAACGTAACAAACAAACAAACCGAGTAATTTTCGCATTTATAATATTCAAGTACAGATGTCCTTCTAAAAAACCCATTGTCATAGTACAGGGGAATCTCTAACTAGTTTAACCAGCAAAAATGTTCGACGTAAGCCGTAAGCCGTAAGCCGTAAGTAAGTAAATTCTCACGATTATAAAATTCACTGTACCTGTTTCGCAAATATTTTTAAGACTTCATTCATACATATTCTATGGGTGATACTAATTCGTGGTTACCGCATAAATTTAAACCAAAAATGCTATTCGATAGTTGTATTTTTAAATTTAATTACGTTGCGTTTATGTGAAGAGTTTGTGCTGGGCCCTCTGATCCCCAATTGTTTGTGTCTAAACACACTATGCGGAAGTTACGCAACAGAAGTTCGGCGGCTGATTTTACGTTCCGACGTATTCGGCTGATATGTGCCGAACTTACACACCATAAGTGCCGAACTTACGCGGCAGAAATTCAGCTCCGCAACTTGTTAATTTCGGCATAGTGTCGTCTGTTATTCAAATAGCATTGCAGGCGTAATTGTGCTGAACTTCGGTCGCGTAACTTCGGCATAGTGTGTTTAGTTACTTTGTGTGAGTATACACGAACAGTTACTGCTAATTGTTCTCTTACGTAATCATTTAATAGTTGCATTTGTAGTCTGCAATTACATTGACATTGAGTATGCAACGTAATGGCGTTAACGACAGATTAAATGACCCGTTATCAGCTTCCAATCTTTTAATAACCTGTAATTAAAAATAAAGAGTCTACTTAAAGGTTTTAATGATCCGCGTTTGACAAAACAAAACACTTACGAAATAATTTTGGAGTCTTACAAAGTTATTTTCTATGAAACTACATACGTGCACTAACGCTATTTTGCCATGGAGGTAGGCAGAAACTACAGAACGCCACCTGCCACGATCCATACATCCATTTCCTCTTAAGGTACGGAAAACTAAATACTCCTAAAAAGTATAAAAAAATGACTTGGTACTCAATATAATACCAGCCTGTTTTTTTTTTGGACAATCTACACAGCATCATCTAGCCCCAAGCTAAGCAGAGCTTGTGCTATGGGTACTAGAAGACTGATATACTGAATACAATACATAACATTTATAAATATTTTTTTATTATCATAGCAAATACCCAGAACACCGTACAAACATTTGTCCCAAGGCGGGAATCGAACCCGCAATCTCCTGCGTCGCAGGCAGACCTTCGCCCGCTGCGCCACATAGGTCGTCGAACTATCGTCAAACTGTTACTCTCCCTCTGCAGGGTAAAGGAATAGTACAGAATAGAGAATGGAGAATTCTTAGCTCATATATGCTTGTCACAATTCCTGTCTTTATTTCTGACAATCGACCAGAATTGACAAGTGCTTAAAAGGAGAAACAAGTGCTATTTATTTTGACACCATTTTATTATTCTTGTAATCTTTACATACATTTCTGTCACTTAAAATATTTTTATTGGGGGGTATTTTTATTAAAATGTTTTGTCAAAAGTCAAACAGTATTCGGGCTAAAAGACAGTTGCACTATGAGGGTATCTTCTTACCATTTCGGTACGGAATCCTAAAAGATACTAAATCATTTGAAGCATGTGTACCATACAAAAAAAACTCGGCAGCGGATTATTCATAGTGATGGAACTTTTATATTTCATATTACATTATTATACGATGAAAAAATCTTAATTATTCAAGAGATCAACGCTCGCATGATGCCAAATAATCATTGGCGATTACTATTAGTTAACATATTTAACCGTTATTCAATGCAGGCATGAATCATATTAAACAGTATCAACATGCCAATTAATACTTGTATGTCTAGTACGCAAAGTGGTCGCAAGCGCTACTGCTGAACATAAGGTCCATTGTTCGATTCTCGGGTAGGGTAAAGTGTTATTGGGTTTTACAATCTGAAATTTCTCAGTATTTTTTAGATTTATTTATTTAATTAGGTTCACCAAACAGCTTTTGTGTACAACATATCTTAAGTATACATTAGTATAGTTGTAGATATTTATGAATAGCTCGTGGCTAAATAAAAACAGCCGCACGGGTTGATCGAAGGTTTAGTTACGCTAGCCGAGGTCAGTCTGTGGATGGGAAACCGTTTGGAACATATCGAGACTCCTCCGTGCCTCGGAAAGTACGTTAAGCCGTTGGTCCCGGCTGTCATTTCGAGATCTTTGGCAGTCGTTACGGGTACTCAAAAGCCTGCAAGTCTGACAACCAGTCTTACCAAGAGGTATCGTGTTGCCCAGTAAACTGGGTTGTGGAGGTCAGATAGGCAGTCGCTCCATGTAGAATACTGGTATCCAGCTGCATCCGGTTAGTCTGGAAGCCGACCCCAACATAGTTGAGAAAAGGCTAGGCAGATGATGAGTTATAGATATTTATGTAGTGTAGTTTTTCAGTCTTGGATTTACACAGTTACCAATTACTGGTTAACTAGTTAACTGAAATTAAACTCCTGAAATATAAGTAGTAACCTATCGTCTAAATCTGTGCCCAGTTGATGGCAATAGGCTTGACCTCTAAAACATGGGACATAGACATATCAGGCGAAATGTGGGTGTACTATAAGCATCTACATTTCTGTGTAACCTATTGGCGAATACAGGCGAAATGTTATATGCTCATAACACATAATCGCTGTCTCAATAAACTATAGCTTATAGATAAGTAGGAATGAGGCTAATGAAACCAATTCCACCATACATCTTATTTTTATAATACCTATTACTTCTAATAATTCTTGCTCGATATCGATGCCGATTCCGATTAGTGGACAAAGAAAACTAAATTTAGATTTTTATCATCTCTTTCTCCTTTATAAAACAAGAAAGGGACGAACATGTATAAGAGCTGACAATTTTAGTACCTACGTGAAGAAATAAAATAAAATAAATAATCACAGAGCATCGAAAAATTCATCCGCATCACTGTCAACGGGAAAAGTGCCCAGAAGGCTTGCCAGCTTTCTGGGCACTTTTCTTTCACTTTTTTACTTTTCAGCACGTGAAGAGTCGACCAAACGGTTCGCGATTTCAATTATATACAATTTTAGTTGAACTGAAACTGCCAAACTGACATTCAAAAAGGCCTCGACTAAAACATGGTCAAGTTCATAATTCATACACTAATTTGACATCTATAACTTAGTACATAACCTACTGCCCTTTTCTTAAACTATTTATCAGTAAGAGATTTTTTTCTTTTTTTTTAATTGGACAAGCCCGCCACTCTATTTCCAAACCACTGCAACTCCTGAAAACCAGAATCAACAGTGGCGACCACCAGACAAACGTCGAGACAATGAAGCCCGAGGAGCCCCGGAGAAACGATTCAACTGTCTTGGCTCCGGCGATGAAATGAATCAGAAAAGAACAGCTGAGGGGTTAGAAAAAGCAAGGGATGCCAATTCTCTAATTCAGGTTTAGTTTGTCAACAAGGGAATTGGCACCAATGTCCATATTATGTTGCCACGTAAAGCTACTAACAGCCGACGCTACAATTCATACCTAATACTTCTCAAAAGCCGCTCTGAACTTCTTACCAAATATTACCTACGAAAACTAACAAACAAACAGACATAAATAAGAGAGCAATATCAAAAATAAACATGTACCTAGCCACTAGGTACTAGAATCACGGCGCGAACACACAGAATCGCTGTCACGTTCGGGATATATATCGGCCGGAATCGCGATGGCTTTACCGAATATCGCATATTCCTCCGGCTGCCGCGAAACTGCCAAATTGCATATCGATATGGATACCTACACCATTTGCAAAGAAAATGGCTGACTGGAAGTGCCTTGAAGTACTTTTGTGGGTAAACGATAAATGATTTTTATTTCTGTAAATAAGTTTTTACAAACACGTTTACACGTCAACTAGTAAAATATTTTTGTAACACCTTAACTGCCAGAAAACGAGACACAATAAATAATAAAATAAATAAATAATAAATAATGCTGGACAATCCACACAGCATCATCTAGCCCCAAGCTAATCAGAGCTTGTGTTATGGGTACTAGATGACTGATATACTTAATACAATACATTACATATATAGATATTTATTATTATAGATAGGAAATACCCAGAACACCCGGAACAAATATTTGTAGATCGTACAAAAATTTGTCCCAAGGCGGGAATCGAACCCGCAACCTCTTGCGTCGCAGGCGGACTTTCGCCCGCCGCGCCACATCGGTCGCCAATAATACAATATAACAATAGAAAATGTATTGAACGTTTAACGTTTTAAACTGAGTTGGCGTTTCGCTATAGATCTGACTACTCTGAGAAGAAACGCCGACCGAAACTCAAAGATCACAGTCTCTTTTAAAGCCCAGAAATCTTGGTTACATCATGTGAGAACCTTGCAGATTAGTGATAAAATGTAAGCTCGTTTTATTTTATTCATATGACTGCTTCGTTGGTCTAGTGGTATCAAACGCGTCTGCTAAGCATGAGATCCTGGGTTCGATTTCCGGGGCGAGCAATGTGCTTTTTAATTTTTCACTAGGAATTTCTCAGTAGCAGCATTGTGTCTGGATATGTGCCCGATGGGCGGCAATTGGCTCACTCTGTATTTAATGGCACTCGTGATTTGTGGGTGCACTTTAGGTTCACCTCTGCCCAACCCTTTTGAGGAATACAGGAGTGATGTCATGTGTTATTTATTTAATACTACAAATTTACAGAACGGACTTAATGTCATAGACCTTTTTACCAGTCAAACTTTGGTTGGTGAAACAAACTGGTCAAAAAATATTTTTTATACTTCACTTGTATATAAACTATGAATACAATACCTATGAATATAATACACACTAGGAATTTCTCCAGTATCGTGGGTGCGTTAGCAAACATTAAAACTTACATACACAAACAGATGCAAATATGTATTTGTTCCGTGCGGCAATCGAATACACGACAGGCGGCGCAGCAGTCAATCGCTCAGCCACTGTGCCAACCGTGCCGTCATCAACATATTATTATACACACATATACTTAAACAATTAGAACCATTAATTGAGGAAACATTAGCGCCGTGACGATGAACAACGAATGAAATCATCATCATCATCTAATTTTAATGATATCATCATCTACTAAGCCTTTTCTTAACTATGTTCTGATCGGATTCCAGCCTCAGTAAATGCAACTAATTACCTACTACTGGTTAAGTTAAGCATCTGATCTTTGCGACCCAGGTAGGTACTGTTTAACAAGCACTACTTGGCAAGTCTAGTTGTCAGATTTTCTGGCTTGATTCGTCGTTCTCATCATCTGCCTAGCCTTTTCCCAACTATTTTGGGGTCGGCTTCCAGTCTAAATGGATGCAGCTAAATACTAGTATTTTACATGGAGCAACTGCCTATCTGACCTCCACAACCCAGTTACTGGGCAATACGATACCTGATGGGTAAGACTGTCTGTCAGACTTTCGGGCTTCTGATTACCCGTAACGACTGTCAAAGATCTACAAATGACAGCCGGGACCAACGGCTAAACGTGCTTTCCGAGGCACGGGGGAGTCTCGATATGTTCCGAATGGTCACCAATCCACAGACTGACCTCGGCAAGCGTGGCTTAACCTTCGATAAACCCGTGCGGCTGTTTTTATTTAGCCACGAGCTTCTCTATGATTCGTTCTATCTACTTAAACTACCCTTTTTGAAACCAGGCAAAACAACATAAGTATCGAATAGATATATTTTTAACAGTAATTTTTACTATAATTAATTGAAACCTTTGGACCAAAATTTAGCCAAATATAAAAAAAAAATGTTGTTGTTTATTGTGGACTGTTTATTGGTTAATAACCTATATTTTGCGATTCTCAACCTATCAACTTGATTAATATAACCTTAGGTACCTACTTGAGCCAATACGGAAATACTTAATTGAACTCCTGGCCTCGAATGTAGGAAGAAGATTTAACCGCAAGCCCTCATATTTTAAGCATAATGTCGTTACGAATTAATTTGATTACATCATGGTGATATTTTTCTGTGATTATAAGACTTATTTGAAAAAAATATTTTTTAAAGAGGATATAGTAAGGATGATAGTGTCTATAGGTAATTTAGTAATTAGTTAATCAATAAATCAATCAATTAATAGATTTATTTCATTAAAATTATACAATTATTAATATATGAAGAAATAAAATAAAATAAATAATCATAGGGCATCAAAAAATTCATCCGCATCGTTGTCAACGGGAAAAGTGCCCAGAAGGCTGGCAGCATTGCCACGTTGAATGGCAATGCTGATTCTTTGGCCAAAAAAAAGGCCAGCCCTCTGGTCACGTGAAGAGTCGACCAAACGTTTCGCGATTTCTCGAAAAACTAAATGGGCACACGGACCCCATGGCCCTAGTATTTCAACCCCTCCCTTTCGGCTCAAACATATAACATCCAGTTAGGTTGTTGTATTTTCGCCGTTTGAGATTTTCTGCACCTGCAGCAGCCAGCCGCACCTGCACAATCCACCGTACTAGGAAGATGGGATGGCGCAAGGGTGTCGACACATGTTGCATCCCACACCAAAGGCCTACCCATCTTCCAAGGTATTATGGTCATTCCATCTGGTCTCATGTCGCGTGCCAAGCCACTGGGTTCTAAAATAGCTGGTACCCCGGCGATGGCAAGAGCATGACGGATGATGTCATTAATACTGGCGTGTCGGGCTATGCAACCTGCACTTTTACTGCAGGATAGGCCATGGTGTCCGAGGCAATCGACTGCTTCACCGCATTGACAACGATGTGATGCTCCGCAAGGAGCGCCCAGACGCAGACATGTAGCGAGCCGGAAGGTAGTGTCACCCAGCATGGTGCCAATGTTGGGTGACGGTAAAGCCTGAAGCCAAAGGCCCGACTCCCACGTACCCACAGCCAGCAAGCGGGCACGCTCAGCAGTATTGGTGGACGTATTAATAAGATTATTCCGTACCAAACTGCAGAGCCGCTCATCCCACTATCTCTGGGAAAATGGGTTCACGGGCCTATCTGTATCCGGGCAAGCCACTTTCCAGGCGTTCACCGCATCGGTCAAGCACGGCACTTCAGAGAAAACTAAGGACGGGGCTAAAATTTCATTAGTTAACTTCTCGGTGCTGTGGACAGAGGAGAGGAACGCCGGTAAGCTAATACTGGTAATTTTACGGACGCCGAGGCCACCAAAACGGATAGGTAGTGTGGCTTGTATCCACGCTCGGTCGTCCAAGGCCACATTTAAAATGGACGTTAATGAAGTGCGAATAGTTTCATCAATTTTTTCCAAGAGATGTGGCTGCTTCCATAAAGGGGAAGAGCGTAGAACATACATAAAATTTGGACCAAAACAACAGTATCTAATAAGGGTAAAAGCGGAATGTAAGTTAATTTTGGAAAGTCTGTCCGAAATATCGTTGAAATTTTTAACTTTATTGTCAATGAAAGATGGAAAACTGTCTTCTAAAATTGGGGAACCTAGGAGGTGTAGTGAGCTTTTTTCTAAATGTTTGATTTGTGGAGCTATTGTCTGAAATTTCTGTAGAGTCGATTGTCTGTCGGTTATGTCAGAAAGATAGATTTCGCATTTTGAGGGGTTAAGGTCCAGGCCAATAGATTTAAATTCCTGTTTGAGAAATTTGAAGTCTTTTAAAACGGTGTCTACATCACCTCCTAGTGTTCCGTCATCTAAATACCACACGTTAAATTTTGAACTTAGCTGTTGGATGATTGGATGAATAGCCAAACTGAAAATGACTGGCCCGAGAGGATCACCTTGTTGGCAACCGAATACAGATTCTAAAACGTTGTCCTTATACAGTAAATTTGAAGGGTGCCTATAACATTGCCATAAAAATCCATAAATTCGGGTAATTCCTTTTTGACTTCAGCCAACAAAGTGTCCCTGTTTATAGAGTTAAAGGCGTTTTAATGTCAACCTTGAGAATGACCTCACCTTTTTTACAATTTTAAAAGGTAGAGAGGGCATGTACGGCAGCCTCGCAGTCCCTTTAGTACCAAAACCAAGCTGTAGGGGCTGAAATTTGGTTGTAAGTTTGTCGCTGTATAACTGCTGCCGTACGTCTGTAGGTGCTCCCAACGGCAATGGGACGTAGGCCACCATCTTTCTTGCGCAGGGCGCAAAGTTTCGCCCCATATAAAACATCGATGACGGCATCGTTCACACCGCCGGCGAGCATGAGGTTGCAAAGAGCCGTGAGCTCTTTCAGAAGCGACTCACCAGCTTCCCCTGTGACCGGACTCAAGAGGTCTTTTAAATGTTGAGGAGTCAGGCCATCGAGGCCGCCGGCAGACCCGCTTCGGAATGAGCTCACGGCTGCTATCAACTGGGGTGCTGTAATATTTAAAAAATGTGAATCTAAATCGGGGGGGTTTGGGGGGTCAGGAAAGGTGAGACCATCCGCAGGCACAGGATGTTTACTCACTAGGGCTGATAGTGTTTCTGGAGAGTAAGGTGCCACCACATCGCTGCTGAACAAAATTCTGGCTGCTCCCTTTATATCACCTTCGCTTAGTTTGGATTCTACATGTGAACACAAACTTTTGTGTGAAAGGTAACTAAAAGCGGGCAATTTTGGATCTAAAATAAGACTCGATTCGTTACAATTATCTTTTATGTGATTAGTTTTTTTGATAGCCAAATTTTTTTGGACATGTAAAATCCTGTAAGGGAAGGTGAGTAACTGCTCCCAGGCACTGTAAGAGTTTTCCTGGGTCGCAAGACGGAGACAAAGTGCCAAACTTAGTGCAACAGACCGTCTCGCGCCCCGGGGAATCATCTTTAAAAGTGGTGTTGATTTTTTTAAATTTGAAAGCGTTTTCCAAAGTTCCGAATTAGGTTCTGGTGTTGAGGTTGTGGCTGGGGGGCACAAAGGTACACTATGAGGTGAACCTTGCCATAGTGTATCCTTAGCCCCCGTTCGCCTTTAAAAAAGCGTGCTTGGGAGCAGTGCGGACATCTCACCAGAACATGCGATGTGGCAGGTTGACTGGCACTATTTCCATGGTCGCTACTGTCGGCACTTATCATAAAAATAAAAACACTTAACTAAAGTAAATATACGAAAAAACTATTTAAAAAACACACACAAAACACAATATAAAAGTGACAGCCGTCGGAGTGAAAGTTTGGAACTGCGGCGCAGTCGCGCTAATAACGTGGGGCACAGTCCTGGCAACCGTTACCGGGTGACGAGAAGGCGTCGCGTCCGCACCGTTGCTTTTTTCATAAGGTGCGACAGAAGACGTAAAGAGACGGTCACACAATTCAGCAGTCTTGGCTTATAAACTAATACCATGCCGGGTGTATCCCACCTCTGCAGTTCTTCACGAAACTGATATTCATAATGTAAACAGGAACTGTCAATGTCACCGAGTAGTTTCCATGCTCTGAAGAACCGACAGAGAATAATATAATGTGTCCTTTGGTAACTTGTAACTATTTAATAGTTTAACAATGTGGAAAATTAGAAAAATACCGTTTCACAATTGTCGGTTTTAGTATATATTAGTTTTTATATATTTATTTTGGCATATTGGTGTGTGCTAGCTAACATGTCAATGTCAAACCCAAATCAATTAATTATTTAATTTTCATTAAGTTTTATAAAATCGAAACTGAATCGAAAAAGTTTTTAATATTTTTGAATTAAAAAATTACTTCATTAATATGTAGGTACTTTCCATTAGGTAGGTAGAATATTATTAATGTGATTATGAACATACATATTGCAATATCTTTCAATTTGATGTTTGACTTTATGTTTAAATAAATTTTGTAGAACAATAAATATGCAAATATTTACACACACACACACACACAGACACCAGTATGGGCAGGTGGTGCGAAGGAATGATGATCATGTTGTAATTAAAGTTTTGAGTATGAATGTGGAGGGTTACAAGAGTAGACCAAAGAAAAAATGGATGGATTGTGTGGAAGATGATATGGCTAGAAAGGAGGTGACTATTGAAATGACGGCAAATAGAGATGAAGAAGAGGAAGACATGCTCGCGCCGGTCTCAAATAAATTAGGATACCTAAGGGCAAGAGAATGATGAGTGATACCAGTAAGGTTAGCATGCCTGGCCCAGTCCTCTGTCACTTCTAGTGATACTACTTCCTTGTGTCCATGGAACGCATCCGAATGCGACTACCGTTGGCAGTGGTGGGTTTTATTAATTTTTCCACACGTAACGAGGTGCAAACTGTACTCGGCTCGCATCAGATTTAAACTTCGAATTAATTTTCATTCGGCCAAGTCGAGGTATCAGAATAATTATTCAATTATTATCGATTCATAATTCAAGGGTAAATATTCGTGTCATAAAGTTTTATGATGTGTTTATTTTATAGATCTTTAGTGAATTCCACGATACGATGAAGTCACAGTCAATTTAAAATTTTAGTGATAATCATATTCGTAGCTAATCGAACATTTTAAATCGATCAATTAAATAAATCTGAACTTTCATAAAGTGTTAGAAATGCCTCGACTACACTACTCTGAACATGAGGCCCTGGGTTCGATTATCGGGTCAGGCAAAGTGTTATCAGGTTGTCTGGAGTCTAGATTTGTGCTCTGTTGATGGCAATAGGCTCGCCCCCTATTACATGGGACTTCAACATAAGTGGCGGACTATAGTTGCACTATAAGAATCTCTGCCTAACCCTTATGAATATAAATATATGAATATAAATAATGTATAATAATATTATGATTTTTTTAATTAACATCACAAAAATTACCATATTAAGTTGAGCACCGACGACTTCTTAATTTGTTCACTAAAGATATAAAGAGTACTTATTAAAAAAAATGCCAGCAGATTGAAATCTGACTGTCTTAGTTTTTTGCACTTTTTCTCTATAGGAACTATAACTAGGTATCCTAAATCCTCAACTCCGAGACTCAAAAAAACTCAGACAGAAAAGGGGCACAAAGTTTTCTCTTGACGTACACACGGCTACATATCAAGTTATGCATGTCCAGTATAAGCTGATCTCTCATTATATACGATTTCCATATAATGAGAGGTCAGCTTATACTGGAAATTTATAGCTTGATATGTAACCGTGTGTACCTATTAATACTAGTGGTCGTTCATAAGATACCCAAAATTCTACTGTTATTTTAGCTTTCTTTTAATGTTTAGATAAAGAAGATGCGCATCTTCTCCATCTAAACTTTAACTATAATATATACATAATATTATAATCATTGTGGACAATCCACACAGCATCATCTAGCGCCAAGCTAAGCAGAGCTTGTGTTATGGGTACTAGAGGACTGATATACTTAATACAATACATTACATACATAGATATTTTTATTATACATATGAAATACCCAGAACACCCCAATCTTTGTAGATCGTACAAACCAAGTCCCAAGGCGGGAATCGAACCCGCAACCTCCTGCGTTGTAGGTGGAACTTCGCCCGCTACGCCACATAGGTCGACTCCTACTCTCATCCGGGCATGCAATATTCTTTTTAACACGGCTCGGTTGGCGCAGTGGCTGAGCGATACTACTGCTCCGCGTGTCGTGGGTTCGATTTCCGCACGGAACAATTATTTGTATGGCCTACTGGTAGTTGTTCCGGGTCTGGCTGTTTGTGCATGTGTGTTTAAATGTTTGTAAACGCACCCACGATGCAAAGGAAATTCTTAGTGTGGGGAAACGTTTTTTTTTAAAGAACGAAGAAAGACGTCGGGAGTTTAATTAATAATATGGATTCCTGCATTAATCCCCCTTGAATCAT
Source organism: Phlogophora meticulosa (assembly GCA_905147745.2). Classification (NCBI taxonomy): domain Eukaryota; kingdom Metazoa; phylum Arthropoda; class Insecta; order Lepidoptera; family Noctuidae; genus Phlogophora; species Phlogophora meticulosa. The sequence goes on from LR990525.1 coordinate 4,452,896, forward strand.
TTCTGAGCGGAACAAATTACTTGAACTCTGATATTTGCTTAGCAAACAATGGATACATAAATGACTCGCAAAATAATGAAGCTTTCATTACTTCATGTGTGTTTAAATATTCAAATAAAATGTCCTTATGTTTTGCAAGTAATATAATATTTATTCGCTTAAGTGCATCAATGTTTGTTTGGTATTAGACAATGTTGGAGTCTAAAAAATAAATAAGACGGGCAAGTGGTCGCTAAATTGACCAATAGACATCTCATTATTGCTCACTCAGTTTTCTTAATTAAAAATTAGCATGACAAATGATAGAATTTTTATAGGAGCTCGTGGCTAAAGAAGAACAGCCGCACGGGTTGGCCGAAGATTAAGCTACGCTTGCCGAGGTCAGTCTGTGGATGGGTGACCATTCGGAACATATCAAGTCTCCTCCGTACGCGGAGAGCACTTTAAGTTGTTGGTCCTGTATGTCATTTGTCAGTACGTGTAGTCAGAAGCCAGAAAGTCTTACAACTAGTCTCACCAAGGGGTATCGTGCTGCCCAGGAACCCAGTTCCTTGTGGAGGTCAGATAAGCAGTCGCTCCATGTCTGACTGGAAGCTGACCCCAACGTAGTTGGGAAAAGGCTAGGCAGATGATGAATTAAGAATTTTGACCAAATCACCACATTTGCAACTAGACTGCTGAAAATTTGGGGCAACAAATGTCTGTCTGTCTGTTTATCCGCGTCAAAATGACAGCTGATGATTGTGTTTTAAATATTGAGATTCTACGGCAGATAGAAATGTATGGAAGAAGACATGCACAATGTATTGGAAAAAGGGCAGAACGATAAATCATCATACATTACAGCATATTTTCTTACTTTACAAATTCGACATCATCATCAACACGATCATGGTGATGAAAACGATGATGTAAAAAAGTAAAAATAAAATACAATTGTAAAATGAGTATTGTATTGTACGAGTAATGAAATCACCCGCTTTATAGTTCATTCAGCAAAGTGAAAGAAAAGTGAAATGACAATTGTACGCAAGTCAATGACCTCAAGAAAGTCGATCCAAGATGGCGAGTAATTGGCAACAGACAAAGTTTACCTCAGTGCATCTACATTCCGTATCTTTTATGAGTGAAAATGAAATTACTATAACAGGCCTTTATCTGCTAGATTGTATCTATTTACAACATTTTTGCACGCTCTACAAGTACCTACTAGAGGCCTAGGTAAATGATATGATAGATAAATGGTATGATGAAAGATAAGCTGCTCAGTGCTTAGCAGAATATTTAAATTTAAAAAAAAATTACGACACTGTTGGCGCAGTGGCTGAGCGACTGGCTGCTTTGCTGCGTTTCGCGGTTTCGATTCCCGCACGAATAAATAGTTGTACGGCCTACAGTTGTTTCGGGTCTGGCTGTTTGTGTATGTGAGTTTAAATTTTTGTAAACCCACCCACGATACAGTATAAATGCCTAAAAAGAAAAATGTAGGAACAATTAAATGTTCTGCCAAACTATGAACTATAAACATGTAAAGTTCATATGGGAAAACTCGAATAACCCACAGGTAACAAAGGTCCCGCCCACCAATACGCGCCGTATCCAGAAGTACTGCTTGCTGGATCAAGCACCTGGTCTAAATGCGTAACGTGAGCCTCTTCAGATGTTCGTCGAGGCTCTTGGCTGATACAATGATATATTAGAATATACTAGGAAAGGGAGACTGGGAAATAATACAGTCAATTTGAATACTGAAGTAGATACTAATAAGTCGTTATTGCCTGAATAAATGTTTCTGGACAAGATCAAGCTGGTTATATATTTTTTATATTAAATTCATTCTAAAAAAGTATAATTATCATTATTATTTACTCACAAACAGACGTTTGTGATTGATTTTTTCAAAAAACTTCAAACAATGGAAGATGAATGTTAGTTTTTTTTTTTTTTAATAGTAATCTAAAATTGCAATAATTGTTATCACGTGAGCACGATAGCATATCAACATAATAATTTACCTATCTGAATAATGCTTAATTTGTAACTATTTTACTATAGGTACCTACTCGAAGTAGTTTTTTGCTGAGTCTATCGTCATCACATATAATTATTATCTTATTAATTTATGTATACACAATATTGTGAAATATTTGTTCAAAAAAAAGTAAGAACCATTGTTCTCCTAACTAAACTACGTATTGAAGGGGGAACTAGAAACATTTATTTTTCTTAAGAATTTGACGTTCAAAAGTGCCTTTGACTTGATAAATTTACTCGTACCGTAGCGCAAATTGTTTCCACAATATCAAATGGAGTGTTACAGTCACGCACTGTCTACGGAGGCACGCCGAATAAACACTTTTGTTTCGTTATTAACTACATATAAACATGCTCGAAGATATGAAGTCAAATATTGTTGTGTAAACAGTGATTTGTTATTGCAAAGACATGTTTAATATTTGCAATCTCAAATGCACTTCCGTGTGAAGTTTTCATAACATGGTTGCTGACATTGTGTCTGTGGTGTGAAAGGGGCTCCGGTGACAGACAACTTGCGTGGAAATCGGTTGTCATGGTATAGGCATATGATACTGGGTAATGAGGAACTTGTCGTGAGGAACGTTTTGAGTGCGAATGTGGATGGTTGCTCTTGCAACCATCCACATCATCCCTTGTCGCTTTGGTCTTCCTCTACTCTTGTAGAGGAAGACCAAAGCGACAAGGGATGAATGAATATGATAAGGCTATAAAGAGAACAACTATTGGAGATTCAGTTGTCATGGTAAGGGCATACGATACGGAATAATGAGGAACTTGTCGTGAGGAACGTTTTGAGTGCGCATGTGGATGGTTGCAAGAGTAGAGGAAGACCAAAGCCACGAGAGAGGAATGAATATGATAATGCTATAAAGAGAACAACTATTGGAGATTCAGTTTCATGGTATGGGCATACGATACGGAGTAATGAGGAACTTGTTATTAGGAACGTTTTGAGTGCGAATGTGGATGGTTGCAAGAGTAGTGGAAGACCAAAGCAATGAGGGGTGAATGAAAGTTAATATGGCTAGAAAGGAAGTAACTATTCATGATTCGGTTCTCACGGTGTAGGCATATGATACTCAGTAATCAGTAAAAAATCAGCGCTGGCCTTTTCTTGGCCACAGAATCATTGCTATTCAACGTGGCAATGCTGCCAACCTTCTGGGCACTTTTCCCGGTGATTTTTCGATCCCCATTGATTCTTTATTTTCTTTTCATGAGAAACGAGAACGTTTTGAATATTAATTTTGTTTGTAACAAGAGCAGATGAAGACCAAAGCAAAGATAGATGAAGAAAAGTTCATAATAATATGGATAGAAAGGAAGTGAATATTGAAGAACTCATGCCACGCAATCCTAAATTTTTAGAGATAAGGGCTGGTTCGAGGGTGCGAAAAGATCTTGGATGAACTTGGGGTAAGTCCTTACCCAGCAGTGGGAAAGTATAGTATTTTAAAAATTAAAATTATAGTGTAGAAGAAGACAATGCCAATGACTGTGGAACTTAAAAAAAGAATGGCAATATTTTTAACGAAGGCCATAAAATTGGAGAAAATGGAACACTCATCTCAACACGAAACATCTTTGTATTTTTAATGGTTATCTTCATAAAATTAAGGTAAAATTTTTACATCTGCTGTAAATTGGACTTTTCCAGAGCCAGTTTATCAAAACTTCACGGTCAGAAAAACATCTTTACAGTGCATGTCCAAGGCTTTTCCCACACCTGACAAAAAATAGCGACTTTTGGACAAGGCAAAAAAAGCCATAATTTCTTATGGAAGTGAAGAATGCTACAATACAACTATACCGCATTTAAACAATAACTAGATATCTCAAACAGCCAAAATCCGAACGCAGAAAGCCGAAAGCAGAAAGCAGAAATGCCGAAAACCGAACAAAATACATTCAAAGACTAACGCGTAAAAGCAATTGGGAAACTTTATTCATTAGTTATCGTACTATAGTCAAGTAGGTACTTAAAGTTGAAACTTGCTATTGTTACTAAAGGGTATAGTATTAAGGGCCCCCTTTTGTTTCTTTGGTGATCAAGGGTACAAAGAAAAATATGAGGGTGCTCAGTAATAGTGCGTAGATGCGTAAGTCTCGAGTGGCGAGGCATCAATTTTTGTAAGAGAGACGACGAAGTGAAAAAAACTTATTAGTAATCTTACTAGTTTTTGTTATTGGAATATTATAGAAATGGTGGATCCACCTACAGTGTCATTGCGGTCGTACCTATATTATTTTGGCAATACGATAATATTTTGATTAGACGACACAGTTGGCGTAGCCCCTGAGAGATTGACTGCTGCACTGCGTGTCGCGAGTTCGATTCTTGCACGGAACAAATACAGATTTGTATGGCCTTCAGGTAGCTGGTTAGGTAGTTGTACTGGGTCCGGCTACTTGTGTGTGTGAGTTTAAATGTTTATGAACGCACCCACGATACAGGAGATTTTTTTTCAAAAAATAAAAAAATAAAAGGAAATAATAATAACAGACAATATTGATATAGTGGGTCTTACGATCTTCCAAAGGGATGCCGGTAGAAGTCGAGGTGGACACTTCACCACTGGTAAGTCTGCAGTAATATTATTTAATGAAATGCGAAACATTTAAGACATAATATACAAGTCTTAAAAGTCTTAAAAATATATTAATATTAAATTCTAAACCAGTCTTTTCATATTTTGAATCGTTCGAATTGACTATCTGTTTAAATCAAGAATTCGTGTTAGGGCACACAGATACATTAACATAAACGAAATAACGAAGAGTACCTAAGGATAATTTCAGGTGGTGTTCTGTACTTTCTGCCTCCCCCATGGGGGTAAACGTGCGAGTTTAAGTATGAAATAAAATGTTAGTTTTTAAACTTGTGATATGTTTATAAAACACAACAGCCCACGTCTTGGTTCCCGTGGATGTCGGACAAAATCAATTGCGCCTTGCTTAAGCAGGGCGATCAATGCTCGTACCTTCTCTGTATGAGAAGAAGCCTTTGCCCTGCAGTAGAGTGCGTTATAACAAGCGAAATGTGAATGTACTTTAAGTATAACATATGAGCTAATAAGGTTGATTTTTAAGCCGGTGTGGTTTAGTATTAAGCTATAAGTCATAGAGAAAAACACTGAAATGAACCTCGAGATTTGTTCAGAATTTACCCACACTGGCTTGAAAATAATTACCTTCTATAACCTTTGTAATAGCCCTTTAATTATAGGACTGCGACCTTACTTTATATTCATTATACTATGCAAGTGACCCGTCTCTCCTTCTTCTTCCTTCTAGATTAGATGCAGATGTCACACGCTGTCACGCAATTTTTTTTTTATTTTTCTCTTTATAAAGTAGAAAAGTTGGTGTTACTTTATTCAGATTACAATCTAGCCTATTCGTAATTAATTTAAATATTTATTTATTTATTTTATTTTACAGAAGGCTTACAGACTAACAAATCAATGATATGAAGAATGTAATATTAACAATTTGCTAATATTAATATTACATATAGTCAGTAAAAGAAAAACATCTATAAAAAGAAAGTGCATGCAAGTTAATATTATTAGTAAGTCGCAAGAGAGAAGTGGAAACGTTGACTATCCTTGAAAAATAATTGTGCCAAAAGCCGTCTTAAGGTCGTCGTAAACATTACTATAACTGCTTTTCTTTATTTTTTTAAACTTTGTTCCACCTTAGGATTTTTTCCTGTATCCTGGGTGTATTTACAAACATTTTAACTCACATACACATACGGCCAAGCTAAGTAACTATAACATTAAGTAAAAGCCTAATAACGAATTTCTTATTTACTATAATTTATGGGAAGGACACGTGATTCAACTATTGTTTATAAGACTCAGTCAGTTGCACTACAGGTTAAGTTAAGTTATATTGCACTAAACTAACTTAAAAAAAATTAGTCTTCGCACTAATTCAGTATTGTCAAGGAGTTGGATCGCCTAGACTTAATTTTTATTTTTTCACACACACACACACACACACACACACACACACACACACACACACACACACACACACACACACACACACACACACACACACACACACACACACACACACACACACACACATACACACACACACACACACATTCACGTGATAATGAAGTTTGTGTGCATTAGTGTCTGTATAATTTTATTATTGTCACGCAAGGTGCGTGTGACGTATGTGTTCGTTTTGGGGTTCCGTACTCAAACAGTGCCAACGGCCCTCCGCTGCCCATACGTCCGTCTCAGCGGGCTGTATCTCATGAATCGTAATAAGTAGACAGTTGCAGTATTCAGAGTTTGTAAGTATTTGTATTTGCCATAATAACAAAAAAGAATAGGCACAAAATTAAATTAAAAATTTAGGTACCCGTATACGAGACATGGTAATTTTTTCTCAGTAAGATCATTCTTGGTAGGTTTTTATTTATCCTTAATAAAGAACACTTTTGACAAGTAACATAATAAAAAATCAAGTCAAATCCTTCACCTAGATTTTCTACAACAACAATGCATTATATTTAAATACTGGTACATTGTCAGTAACTAAAAATAGGTTGAATACAAACCAACCAACTTATGTATTTTTAAAGTAAATAGATGAGTTACTAACCTGTGATTGTCCGGGTCACGGTTGTCATGGGTTACAATTATGCGCACACGCAACACTCGGTTACCTTGCCTATATTTTTCTTAAATGTTATCTTAGGTCTCGAGTGAAGTTTATGTACCGTTATATGTATTAAGTTATTGTGTTTCCTTATGAGTGATCATGGAGGTACGGTCTTTCCAAGAAGTATCGTGTTGCCCAGTACTTAACTGGATTGAGGATAAGTAGGCAGTCGCTCTATGTAAAATACTGGTATTCAGCTGCATCCGTTTAGACTGGAAGCCGAACCTACTAAGGCTAGGCAGGTGATGATGTTATTTTTAGTAACCGAAAAACGAGGTGAATAGAAACAAGGGTGAGTAGAAACTAAACTTTTAAGGGCTTTTCGCGATAGTTTAACATGGCTTGCTACAAGGACTCTTATTTTTTTTAATGAATTGAAATAATAAATAAATAATGCTGGACAATCCACACAGCATCATCTAGCCCCAAGCTAAGCAGAGCTTGTGTTTTGGGTAGGTACTAGATGACTGATATACTTAATACAATACATTACATAGATAGATATTTTATTATTATAAATACAAAGACCGAGTACACCCGGAACAAATCTTTGTAGATCGTACAAACATTTGTCCCAAGGCGGGAATCGAACCCGCAACGTTAAGTTGTCGACATGAATAATTTCAACACCTTGTCAGTAATTAATAATGTTGAATCAACGATTAAATCTCATTTAAAATTTTGTTTCGATTCACCTCAGCTTTTCGATTCACCCCGTTTTAGTGTAGTTGATTTTTCTTGTATAGTATTTAGTTTTGGCGCGTCACTGGTGCCTAGGGTGTGGTGAAGCCCCAATGCTGACCTGGCTATGATCGTGGATCGGATTGACTGCCCATACATACGGCACTGCTGTGATAGGCATGTTGCAGTTAGCAAGGCCGGTTAGATGTTGCCTCTAACTTATTTTTTTATGTTATTTTTGTTATATTATCCTTTGAGTGTTATCTGTATTTGTGTCTACTCTACATGTGAGTTAGTGTTGTATAAATATATAAATATAAACTATAATAATTATAATGTAAATGTATTTTTATTTTATTTTGTTTATTAGTTGCGTATTGAACTCGCAACGTTTGATACTTAGGTAGCTAACTGCAAACACTCAAAGATATTTAATGGCTCTTATAAGATAAACCTTGACATTGTTATTTTTAATTTATTTGTTTGCGTTTGTATATTAGATACGATGTGTTTTACTGAATTCTACTATACGAGTATACACGACATTATTATTGAAATGTCAAAGCTATATAATTATAATAATGAATTTATGATTAAGATGACTAAGGCTTGGATAGTATTTTACTAACTTTATTATTATTTGAAAAATGCCTTGAAAAGCACACTAAGCATTTGGTAACGACTGTCATTCGTAGATCTTTGGCAGTTGTTACGGGTAGTAAGAAAGTCTGACAATTAATCTTCCTTAAGGGTGTCGTGTTACCCAGTTACTGATTTGTGTAGGTTAGGTAGGCAGTTGTTCCATGTAAAATACTCAGCTGTACTGTACTGTTGAGTTGCTTTGATATATCTCGATGACTGTCGTGATCCCAAAAACTGCTGCACAATTATTAATATCGACGTAATATTTTTATGTTTTTATAGTTCACACATTCACGACTGTTACACGTGCCAAGATAATCGGACAAAATGCGTCATTATGTGGATGTATTTTATCTATTTTGAATTATAATAAATTATTGTTTCAATTACACGGCGTAATTAAAATAAATCAGAAACTTTGATTATGCATTTATTTTTATGGTAAGCAATTCATAATTATGTTAAGTCATTATATAATTTCATAAATTATTAATTAATATAAGTAAAGTTTTTTCCATCTAAAATTTCCTATAACAGCCCGTAGACCGGAGATGTAGGTACACAAAAGAACTAACTATAGGTACACGCCTGCATAACCACCCCTTGTTCCCCTATCGAGCTTAAATACCTATGTTATTTATTATCTTTAAGTAATCAAATTAATGACAACCGATGTGGCGCGGCGGACGATGGTCCGCCTGTAACGCTGGAGGTTACGGGTTCGATTCCCGCCTTGGGACAAATGTTTATACGATCTACAAAGATTTGTTCCGGGTATTCTGGGTATTTGCTATGTATGATAATAATATCTAGCTATGTAATGTATTGTAAGTATATCAGTCATCTAGTACCTACCCATAACACAAGCTCTGCTTAGCTTGGGTCTAGATTATGCTGTGTGGCTTGTCCAGCATTATTTATTATTATTATTATATATTAAAAAAATAATAATTAAGAAACGATTCTCCTTAGTAACAATTTCGAGCAATACAAATTCAAAATGCTCGTGAATAAGTAATATTGATTTATTATTTAGATTTTATTCATTCTAGGTACTTAATTTACTGATGCATTGTGCTTGTATATGATTAATTTCAACCAAAATGCTGTAAGCTAACCTAGTAATTTATTGTTACTATAATTTACATTTATATAATTTTAATTATAATATAATACTAACTATTTAAATATATACAAAAACAAAATGAACTAAAAAGCCAACTAAAACACTCAGGCGTCAAAGTGCTCTTACACATCGCTGTCATCTGGAAACGTGCCCAAAAGACTGGCAGTATTGCCATGTTGGATGGCAATACTAATTTTTTGGGCATAGAATGAGCCAGCCCTCTGGTCACGTGACGTGTTGTAAAGGAGACGTGCACTCGGGCCCCATGACCAGAGGGTAAGCTAATTGTATTTTAGATCCTGAAATTGCTCGAATTGACGAACGAGGTAAGTCTATGGATGGGTGACCATTCGTAACATATCGAGACTTCTCTGTGCCTCGGAAAGCTCGTTAGACCATGGGTCCCGCCTATCATTTGTAGATCTTTGACGTTCGTGACAGGTAGTCAGAGACCCGAAAGTCTGACAACCAGACTTACCAAGGGGTAAGACTGTTGGGTGTTGCCTAGTAACTTGGTTGTGGAGGTCAGATAGGCAGTCGCTCCATGTATAATACTGGTATGCAGCTGCTTTCGATTAGACTGGAAGCCGACCCCCACATAGTTGGGAAAAGGCTAGGCAGATGATAATGTTACTTGATTACACAAATTATAAGAATGTCTGCTAAAAAGTTGGTGAAACAGCAAGTAATTCCTAGGCCAGATCAATTAGGTTCAAGTCTGCGCAATCGCATGACCTAATGCGTAGTATGGTTACGCTTTTAACCAATGTTTATGACATCTAAGTTAACGCATCGCTGACTCCGATGAACTAAACTAGTAATTTTGTGTAATGGTTTCCGTTCCATTTGATGTGTAGGGAAAAGGAGGTATTTTAGTAGGTATGTATGTCAAGATATTAGTTTTACAATAAACCTACGACTACTCTGAGCAGAGAAAATACTGTTATTGCTTCTCGAATTGAATATTTAAAACTACTTCATGAAAATGACTTGATTGAAAACATTGAATGACAGTAAAATATTGCGCAACACTAATGGATAAATATGAAGTGTCTATTCGTAATGTGAAATAACAACTTTTTACAAAATGCACACTTTTTTTTTATTTTGGTCTGTCGATATATTTTGACTTTGACCGGACTGGCAAATTGGCCATATCATAAGGAGTAACTTAGGGGACATTTATTTAAAAAAATAATGAGGGGTCCGGTTCGCGCAAAAAAATAAAACCCATGAAATTCCATACTGGCAATTCTAATAATATAATTGAAATCACTAACAATGAATAGGTTATTTGCACGCCATGTTACGGCAGGATATGCTGATTTAAATGACTAACATTACATGTACAGACAAGCCATCCCAAACTGTCAATTTTCGCAATTGAACATGAACCTTATTCTTTTGTGGTAAAGTTGAAAACTATCAAAGAAATTTGACAGATTGGGATAGCTTGATGTGCTGGCCTCTGTACCATACTCTAGAAAACACGTAGGTACATTTTTAATTTGATTTTATTAAATTGATTTCAAAATCACGTGCAATCGAAATGAAACTCACTGTAACGTTTGTTCATATCATTATGGAAATAAATAAACGTATTGTTTTTTTTTTAGTTTGTGGTTAATACTTTTAGGGGGCAAGCCTATTGCCATCAATCGCTTACGAATCCAAACTGAGGGCTGCTACTGATACATTTCTAATAGAATAACGCAAGCCAATATCACTGTGCCTGATCCGGAAATCAAACTCAGGACCTTACGCTCAGCAGTAGTAGCGCTTGTGACCACTAAACCAGGCAGTAATACCTCAAAGTAACCCTTAATAACATAGCACAATTTGTAATATTACGAGAAAAGATTATATAGGTAAGTATGTGCTATGGTAGGTGACCTCGCGGATGTTATTGAATAAAATGAGAAAGCATTTTTCTTTTGTTCTAATCAATAAATAAAACAAATAATGCTGGACAATCCACATAAACTGCGAGATGCCCATTCCAAAAAAAAAAAAAAAATGGACAATCCACACAGCATCATCTAGCCCCAAGCTAAGCAGAGCTTGTGTTTTGGGTAGATACTAGATGACTGATATACTTCAAATCAAATCAAATCAAAAATGTTTATTTGCTAGAAAATACATACAAATTCAAGGATAGATCTTACGTCCTAAAAGTCTTTGTATTCTGCCTGCAAGCAAGCGTGCAAATTATTTACTTATGTCTATTTATGTAATTATTATCATGCAATTAATATTATTACAAATATTCTAATCTCAATTATTCATTTTCATTCAATAGTACATACCTAACATTAATTTTTAAATTCCATAAATTCCTTAATGCTATAGAAACAACTCTCTTGTAGCCAAACGGTCAATTTTTTTTTAAATAGATTACCCTGCAACAATTTTAAATCATTTGGAATGTCATTATAAATCAGTATACACATATTAAACACATTTTTTTTATAAATATCTTTATGACTTGGTGGTTGATACAATAAGTTGTGAAACTTAGCCCTTTTTTGTCTTGGTAGAACCTCACTACGTTGCTTAAAGTAATGCGAGTGATTCTTGGTAAAAACGCAGATATCTCTTATATACATACAGGGTAGTGGAAGAATGTTACATTTTTTAAAGAGAGGTTTACAACTATCTAAGAACCATGCTTTGTTTATAACCCGGATGCAACGTTTTTGAAGCTTGAAAACTCTGTCAGAATCGGTCGAGTTGCCCCACATTATAAGTCCATAGCTTAGGACAGATGACACATAACCGTGATAAGCCGAAAGAGCAGCTTCTACAGATACATTTTGTCTTAACTTTTTCAACGCAAACACAAACCTATCAAGTTTCTGACAAATGTGTTCCACATGGCATTTCCAATTTAGATGTTTATCTAAAATAAGTCCTAAAAATTTTAATTCATCCACTTGATGTACTTTTTCATCTTTGCAATTAATGTCCAAAGGTAATTGTTTGGTATTATAGGAGTTACATTGTATTGATTTCGTCTTACTAATGTTTATATTCAAATTATTACTCTCCATCCAGCTTATTACATCTGATAGGGTCTTTTCGGTGACTGATTTGTAATCTTTTTTGTCGTGACATTTTATAATAACTGTAGTATCATCTGAAAAAAGGATACATTATATATACTTAACTACTTACTTAACTACTTTATTATGGATACTTAATACAATACATTACAAAGATAGATATTTTTTTTATTTTATAGAGCAAATACCCAGAACACCCGGAACAAATCTTTGTAGATCGTTTAAACATTTCTCCCAAGGCAGGAATCGAACCCGCAACCTCCTGCGTCGCAGGCGGACCTTCGCCCGCTGCGCCACATAGGTCGTCAATGCTCGTTCTTTCTTGGTATGAGAAGTGGCACTACAGTGTAAAAGTAATCTTCTTCTCTGCCGTGTCGCTCTTGGCAGTCGACAGACGGTCGTGGTCACGTTGAGGCGTCCAAGTCGGTCGTAGATGCGCATACACCTCTCCGCACAATCTCCCGCCATCTCTCCCTGCTGGTGGACTCTCTATCGCAGTCAGATATGCGGATTCCTACTGCCGATTTGGACTTGGTCTGTCTAGCTCTAGGTGACCTGCCACGAGATCTGATCACCTTCAGAAAAGTAATCACCAGATGCAGCTGAATGCCAGTATTTGAAATGGAGCGAATTCCCATCTGACATTCACAGCTGACTGTTGTGAAGGTCAGTGGTTGTTATGATTAATGCAATGCCCTGGTTATCAGACTTTCGGGCTTCTAACTACTTGTGGCGGCTATCAAAGATTTACAAATGACAACTGCAATATGGATGGATGGCTTCCTCGCGAATTAGCGAGAAGGAACCCTTCGTGAGAAGTGGAAGGAATGAGGGGATGCCTTTGCGCAGGAGTGGGACGACACGGGCTAACCAAAACAAAAACTGCAATATGTGAACACCATTATGTTCCCACCTGCTGCATTGCTTAGTCTCAAAAAAATCGTACATATTTTGGTATTGTGTTTTTACTGTCGGTAGGTACACATTTTTCACATATAATTATCTGATTAATTTATGCAAAACATAATAAAAACCTATATAAAATCTATATATATTTAAAAAGTAAACGAGGAGTTTCTTGGCCATTCTTCTCTATGCAAAACAACCTTTCGGTAGGGGTAGCCAGAAATATTTCAGTATTTCATTTCAATTTTAAATTTGACGTTAAAAAGTATATTTTTAATGGACTTATTGATACCAATGAAGTTGACAGCCGAGTCCAGCGGCTTACCGTACCTTCCAAGTTACGCAGGAGCTCTTTATGTAATGGATGGTCGCCCATCCACGGATTAACCAACCTTGACTAACGTAGCTTCACATTTGATCGACCCGCGTGGCTGTTATTATTTAACCTCGAGGCTGATATTACGGCTTTTTCCATACATCATAAGTATTTAGATGGAGCTATCATTGCGATGTAATAATAATGTGTTTATACGCTCTGACGTAGGATAAGGAAGAAATATTTAATAATAGTCAGTAAATAATTCAACCAATTATAATTATGAAGGTAGGCTACACAAAAAATATGTCTAGTATTCTAGATTTTTATCTCGTTTAACTTCTTTGAACAAAATCTATTTTAATTGAACAATGATATGGCTAGCAAAGAGGTGACTCATGAGAAGACAGCAAATAGAGATGTATGGACCCCAAATAAATTGGGATAAGGGCAGGAGGATGATGTATGAGACTTGTTTTTACACGCTTTATATTAGTTTCACCTGTATGTATGTATGTATGTTTGTAACCGACTCCTTTTGACGCTATTTTGACCCACTTTAAACGGTCAGATTTCATTCAAATTTTGCACACCTGTCAAAAACCGCTGACAATGCAATAATTCGAAAAAAAAATACATAGTTCAAAAAAAAAAACTAAAAATCACGCTTTTATAAAAAAATCAACTAAAAATTGAAAAATAAAATTATAGTTTAAAAAAACACGCTTTTATAGAAAATCCAACTAACAATTTTTTTCTTCTATTTTTTAGTTGGATTTTCTATAAAAGCGTGTTTTTTTAGTTTTTTAAAACTATAATTTATCTATTATGAAACCGCTTTGTCACAAATCATTGGAAAGCATTTTAAATTTATGTAATTAATTTGTAGATATGAATAAATTGGAATTTTATTTTTAATGTGTTCAAGATAATGCCTCTCATGTGATTATTTTGGCTAAAGCTCATTGCAATTTATTAACCTCACATTGGAACATTCGAAGTCGAGAACCTGGTATTTCACTAGGTCGCAGATTTCTTTAGGAATCATTTTCAATTTATTCAAATAAATAAAATTAAAGTGTCTGTTTGTATGCCCGTACTAAATAATATAAGTAGCCCGTGTAAACTACGCGAAACACATATATTCCCTTCATAGTAAATTCAAGTACCTAAAGATTACCTACTATGAAAAAAAATCCACTGGGAACGGCTGAAAGTTTTCCTATGAATCTTACACAAGGGTGCAATCAAAGGTGGAGTCAGAAATAGTTTCCGTCGCTTTATTGTGGCGACGTGACCGTCCCCCTGCTATGCGATATCTTTAAAGTTTTTCTTGTTTTTAGTTTTGTATGAGCAATGTGTTTGTGTAGCCTTAAGTGTCACAATAAATGTATGTGTGTGTGTAATGTTATGTGAGGGTGTGTGTGTGTGTATGCAGCAGCTATTGCCCATCAGAGACTTCGTTTGTGTATGTAAGATACTTTATAAATTATAAGCCCTAGGTATGTTTTATTCTGAAGTAAAGTTATGATACAATTACGCAAAGTTGTACATTGATCGTACGTATTTTTTGCGTGGTAGAGTAAAAATCATCTTAACATCCTCAAAAAGTTAAAAACATAAATAAAAATTAGAAAAAAATCTGTACCCATAATATTAAACACTGAACAAAACATATCCTAATTTTGTTATTGGTTATTATAACATAGATTTGAAAAAGTTGCATTTGGTATTTGTCCAGATTTGAACTCACAACCGAGAGGCAACGAATAAATTACTGGTCTATTACAACATCCCTATGGAAGCTCCATATATAATATATAGTACTTTCTAAGTTTATCTTGGACATCACTGACATCGGTGAATGAAAACGTCGTGAGAAAACCTGGATTTATCACTAACATTAGGTCTGAAATCGTCAAACTACCTTGAGGTTGATACCATGGTGATCAATGCTCGCACCTTCTCTGTTTAAGAAGAGTCCTTTGTCCGACCGTGGGACGATAAAGGTATGTTTTCATAATTGTAATATGTAACTACAAAAAAAAAGTAAAAAAAATAAATTTCTTGCATACATTTTTATTTGCTAAAACCTGTGTCCCGGTCCTGGGGCACACGTTTTTGCAAAAAAAAATGTTATCGTATTAATGTAATTATCATCAAAAGTTTACAAGAAAATCGTATTTCGTTATGAGTAAAAAGTGGATTTATTAATGCTCCATCCCCTACCATGGCGTCCCTATAGTAATACAGGTAGACTTATCAAAGCAAGCGTGTTTATAATGATTTTCGCTGAGTAATAAACTCAGGTTTGAAAATAAAAATGGTTTCAATCTATACAAATGGGTAAAATTAAAGTGTATGTCTGGAATGTCATGACAGCTTAGTACTAGATGCATATTATGAATGAAATACGGTATTTGCCTAAATAAAATACCTTTTGTTAGTAGTCTTTTCATCCTCTCGACGACGTGACGAAACCAATTTCTAAGCAAACATGTTGTAAATAGAGAACGTACTATAAATAGATTTAAATGAATGGAAAACTTTTGATTTGACGGCTGGTGAATCATTGGAACTTCGGCGTCAACACTATAAAAAAGCTTCTGATTAATGTTTGTTGATTCAGGCCAAAACTGTCTATGACCAATCTTTCCATAGTTCATCCACCATTTCTAGTATTCTAAATGTGAAAGTAACCCATTCTGTCTGTCCGTTACCTTTTCACACTGAATCCGCTTGACCGATTTAGATGAAATTTTGATATACATAGGATAGATTTTAAGCGACTACCTTTGACTTCTGCCTTGGAGGGTTTTTATGTATTCAGTTTAGCAGGCTTTGCTTGAGTTAATTGTCGATTTTGGTATTTATTACTTTTTATTTATTTATTTTGGCATATTGGTGTGTGCTAGCTAACATGTTGTAGCAAATTATTTAATTGAATGATGTATAAAGATGATTGACATAATTATTATTTTTTGAAATATGTTGTATAGCTTCAAGTTCTTCAGACCTATCAGACAGACGTGTTGCTGGGGAGTTTGTTCTTCCACTTCTTCTTCCCAGCAAAAACACTAGGAAGTGGTGAAGGGTGGGCGTTTTGGGGGACTGTCTTATGTTAACGTTTTGACGTTCAAAAAGTGCTGATTTTCAGCCTAAATTGAATAAATGAATTTTTATTTTGATTTTGATTGATTTGCATCCGCGTTAACCGACCTCACGCAGGTGAAGTTGCGGGCAAAAGCTAGTTGGTATTATAAAACTGAACAGTATGCGCTGATATCTGGAACTTAAAGACAGATTTGCGGAACCTATTCTTTAGGAAGATTTTTAGACGCCGCTGCAGCAATTAGGAGCGGGTGAAAGAAACCACGGGGCACAGCGAGTCATGAAATATTAGTTAATGATCAGTGACAGTAATTACCTCTATCACTGATCAACAGGAGGCGTTGAAAAAAATTGAAAAAATTTGAATTTCACATCTGCCTTTTAGGCAAGCGACATCAGCTCAATAGTACATAGCAAGTAGACGCGTACTCAATAACTAAATTCTAGGCTCTGTTTTCTGAACAGTAGTTCGACCATGTGACCAATAGCTCGTTGGACGCATTTTGCACGTTTGCGGTTGCAACCACAGACCGCTCCATTATGAAATGTTAATTTTTAATCAATTAGAAGTGCATAAAGGAAGGGTGGTCCTGTTTACTGTTGAGAATTGTTTTATAAAAGTAATAAAAAAAAGTACCAGCCTATTACTGTCCCACTGCAGGGCAAAGGCCTCTTCTCATACAGAGAAGGCATGAGCATTAATCACCACGCTTGCTCAAGACGTGTTGGCGATTTCAGACTTTTATTCACATTATATAAGTCCAGGTTTCCTCACGATGTTTTCCTTCACCGATGTTAGTGATGTCCAAGATAAACTTAGAAAGTACATATGAATTGGAAAATTCACATTGGTACTTGCCCAGGTTTGAACCCACAACCTCGTGCACCAGAGGCGAGGCTTAAACCACTGGGCCATCATGACACAGAATTGTTTTATACGATATTTAAATTCATTATCATGAAGTAAGGATTTGTGACTATACAGGCTGTAACGCATCCCGACTCACAAGCTAATGCCATTACTTCAGTACATGATTCTGGACCCGACAGCGATGACATTTTTAGATGATTTTATAATGTTCGTTATCTGACGTCATTTTTTAATTTAAAATGTAAAAAAAAAAACATAATTTCAATCAATGAGAGACGTAAAATATTGAGTTTTTAATTAAATATCTCACTGCGTTGGATATAAATTATGATTTTCTCATGACTTTTCACGGTTTTAAGTAAATGTCGGTGTCCCCATGACAGCATACCGTAAGATATAACGCTGTGAAAATAACTAAAATAGAGTAACCGAGCTGTGCAACGTCAGTGTGTTAACTAACTTTCCTGACAGCATAGGCGGAGTGATAGAACTGAGTCTCCCTGCTAGGATTGATATAAATGTGGGGTCCACTGTAGTTTGGCATCTACTGTTATATCCGGAAATACTGCAAGACCTACTACTGTATCAAGCATCTTATTGTTTATGATTATATTTGGTCCAAGACTTCTAACATTAGGTAAGGCGAACTTTATACATTTAATTTTCTTGGCATTAAGAACTAGGTTATTTGTCGTAAACCAATCCGTGACCATTGAAAGTGAACAATTTACATCATCAAAATCTTGTCTATTCCTATCTACTTTAAATATAAGAGAGTTATCGTTTGAAAAACAGTACAACATCACAGATACTGTTTAAATAGATTGGTAAGTCCAAAGATCTACATCTTATTTTAGGTCTATGACCAAAAATAAGAATGGATGGATAAGTATTGAACCTTCTTGCTACATTTAGGTACGCTAGTGAGCAAAACATTCTCAGCTTTAGACGAGGATGAACTTAAGGATCGAGTCGTGGTTATAGGTATGTTGGCAAAAAAACTCATTAAAGGCCTGAGCTACGTCAGCCGGCTTACTAACTAATTTACTATCGACAATAATCTCAAGTTGATTTATTTGTTTTACCGATTTACCCGTTTAATTGTTAATCATTTTCTAAGTGGCTTTTACTTTGTTCGTAGATTTTTTAGTGGTCAGTCTCGCTTAGAACGGTAAAACTGGTTTTCAGACTTTCGGGCATCTGTCTACCCATAACGACTATCAAAGATCTCAGATGACAGCAGGGACCAATGGCTTAACGTGCTTTCCGCGGCGCGGAGAGGTCTCGGTATGTAGTGAATAGTCACCTAACCTCGGACTGACCTTGGCTAGCATAGCTTAACCTTCGTTGACTCGTGTGGCTGTTATTATTTTGCCACAAACCCCTCAAGTGATCCATATATCTAGGTACTCGACAATGTATATCACAACGTCTAACTTAAAGCTGTTTATTTCAACTAACTATCATTAGATTCTTCCAAAAAGTTCATTATATTATTTAAAAAAACTGTATAATACTACTGTAAACAATAGCTCTAAAAAAATGACGATCTTCTGTTGCGAGCGGAATTGAACACGAAGAGATTAGTAATAGTGAGTTTTAATTTACTAAAATGGAAACAAACTTGCCAGAAATAAGCAAATCCTCATTTTTTACGAATGGTTTGTGTTATTTTCTGTAAATATAATAGTATTTAATAGTGATTATTTTATCATGACTGCCGCAAAATTATATATTTATGTTATATTTCAAGCTCCTATACATTAATGAGCTTGAAATATAACATTAATATATTATTTTACCGAAGTGGACATAACGCCACGGGCATTTTCTACCAAAAATCTTTGGTTCATGCAGAGACAATCAGTGAAAGGGGTAATTTCAAAAATAAACAGATAATTAAATAAATAAGTATTTATTTTAATGTGAAAAATAAACATGTATTAACAAAATGCAACAATATACTCTGCCTTTGTACGGTTATTTTACGTGTGCAGAAAGTTTTAATAAATAACTGTAATTTATGTCAAAACAGCGCTGCATTTTGCTTTTCTTCTTTTTGAATTTTGCGGACCACTATGTTGAAAAAATCGATATAAATAGTCAATAAAACCAACATTTCCACTTAACACGTTCAGATGCTAAAATTAACATAACCTTTGACTAACAAATTAGGCAATTTGAATACATTTAGAAATCCAACCTGATTAGTGGCACGTGTAGGTAAGTATCGTTATAGGTCACAATCATTGTTATCTACTTACATATAATACAATTGTAACAGTTCGATGTCTGTATATACATTATAGATGTTGAAGATAAACTATGGGGTCGTTTTTACGATCCCGTACCTCAAAAGGTAAAAAACGGAACCTTTATAAGAGCACTCTCTGGTCCGTCTGTCCGGTGCCACTACCGATTTTCTCAAAAACGGTTAGACCTGGCAAGTTGAAATTTATACCAGATACTGAGGTCTATATGCGTCAATAGGTGTATGAAAATCAAGGTCCTGAATCATCACAATAAAAAGATATGGGTAAATTTAGATTTTTGCGAAACCTTGTAACCAAAATGTACCTTAATTTTCTATTTTTTTGAGTATCAGAAGCCAATAGAAGCCACTTTTTAGAATTGTTGTCTGTCTGTCTGTTTGTTTGTACACGAATCAAGCAAAAACTACTGCATGGCATTGAATACAATTTTTTGCACAGATGTATTGCTAGAGGTGTAACTAAAGATTCCATCATTCCAAAAATAAAGCGTCCAATATTTTTTTTTTTTTTTTTAAACTTTGCCCCTGAATTAATTATCAACTGTCTGTACAAAAATTAAAAATATGGATACTTTATTCTAAATCATCTCACGCCTACAAAGTCGCGGGCATAAATAAGCTAGTAATTAATAAGTAAACTTATATTGTTTATGAATTTCCTAAATATTGCATCTACATCGGTGTTTTTAAACAGCCACGGAAAATGTCGATGGTTCTTTAGATATTTAATGTATTCAAGAAACTGAGGAAACAGAATTCATTAGAAGTGTGTTTTAAATAATCAACTATTAGTAGGTTTTATAATAAATATGCATAAAATATGATAGGTATTGAAACCAAAAACGAGATCTAAACTGGTTGCACGTGACTTCATCTGAGAAAAAGAAAAAATGAGCAAAAATAAGTCATAAAGACAGATGATAGTTTTACGTCGTCATCATCTGCCTAGCCTTTTCCCAACTATGTTGGGGTCGGCTTCCAGTCTCACCGGATGCAGCTGAATACCAGTATTTTACATGGAGCGACTGCCTATCTGACCTCCACAACCCAGTTACTGGGCAACACGATACTCCTTGGTAAGATTGGTTGTCAGACTTTTAGGGCTTTGACTACCCGTAACGACTGTCAAAGATCTGCAAATGACAGCCGGGACCAACGGCTTAGCGTGCTTTCCGAGGCACGGAGGAATCTCGATAACGAACGGTCACCCATCCATAGACTGACCTCGGCAAGCGTAGCGTAACCTTCGATCAACCCGTCCGGCTGTTTTTATTTAGCCACGAGCTCCTCAGATGATAGTTTTACGTCTTAACTAATATTATAAATAAAGAGGAAACGTCTTATTGATTGTATGTTTGTTTGTAATGAACTTTATAAGTATTTTATTTTCAAAACTGCTTCAAAGGGGTGGAGGGAATGTTAAAGTTCGAAGAGAATAGTACGAAATCCACGCGAACGAATCTTCGTTCAAAGTGAAGGAAGAAATAAAAAAAGACGATCGAATTATTGTAAAACTAGATTTAATCTTTCTCTGGTGTTTTAAAATAAACACAATGTTTTTTTTTAAACAGTGTCAAAGGGACACAACTTGATACTATAAAAGAAATAAAATAAAATAAATAAATAAATATTGCTGGACAATCCACACAGCATCATCTAGCCCCAAGTTAACCAGAGCTTGTGTTATGGGTACTAGATGACTGATATACTTAATACAATACATTTCATAGATAGATATTTTTACTATACATAGCAAATACCCAGATCACCCTTAACAAATCTTTGTAGATAATTTCAGGACATGATTCTGGAATTCATGCCCCTATTGAAATTTTCCCTCGGCTTTTCAAATTTTTGTTTTTTTTTTCTGAAGTGTTTTTTTACGTATAACTGTAGAAAATCATGATTTCTATCTAACCCAATGACATTTAAAATTAAAGTGTTATTGAGTTTTTCCAATATAAACTTTTTTATTACCAGGCCGGAGTCTGGATTTATGCCCGGTTGATGGCTAGACTCGCCCCTATTACATGGGACTTAAACGTAACTGTCAAAATATGGGTGTTACTATAGGTACAACTCTACCCAACCCTTCGGGGAATACAGGCATGATGTTATGTTTTGTTATCTACATAAAAACCAAAAAAATAAAAGTCACAATTAATAATTTTAATTTATACAAGTTTTATACGTAGCCTTTGGATGTGATTGCAACTTATTTTCATTTTTCTATCAGAGCGAGACCTACACGCATAGAAAATAGGTGTGAGAGAATGAATGTGGGTATGTAGGTATGCTTAAATTGTATTGACCATAAATCATTTTTAGGACTGGTTTCTTTCAAGGATTCAATGCCCCGGAAAACGTGACTGCAGTAAAATTTGGTGTCTAAGAGCTAGGAATGACGTCAAAGATGACGCAAATCGACTCAATTTAAAATTAATGTCTTGGTTCTTATAATTAATTATATAAAACCGCTCCTGTATTCATCGAAGGATTAGGAGATTTGCTTATAGCACACAGATACCAATTACGTTTAAGTCCCACGTAAAGCTGTATGTCCACGTAAGGCGGAGCAAGGCTACGTAACGGAGATGTATTAACCGATATGATTGTAAAAATCCATGAAATCCTATTGATTTAAAATTTCTCCTTTTCTCCGCTCTGCAGCCTCAAAGACAGGCAGTCTATAAGGGGGCGAGGCTCTGGTCTACTGACCAGCCACAAACTAAACTCCAGACTACTGGGGTCTACTGGGGGCTACTGAGGATTCCTAATGGAAAAACCTAGTTACATGGTCCGTACCAGTATTTGAACCCAACACCTCTTGCCCAGCAGTAGTGTTTGCGGTCACCAGACCAATGAGGCAGTCAATCTACGTCACTAATTTGCCTTGACCAAGCGTGGTGATTAATTGATGGCACGGTTGGCGCTGTGGCTGAGCGATTGACTGCTACGCAGCGTGTCGTGGGTCTGATTTCCGCTCGGAATAAATAAGGCCATACGAATTTTTACAGGTAGTTTTTCCAGGTCTGGCTGTTTGTGTGTATGAGTTAGAATGTTTGTAAACGCACCCACGATACAGGACAAAATTCCTAGTGTGGGTCAACGTTTAAAAAAACCTTTCCTATATGAGAAGAGGCCTATGCCCTGCAATGGGACAGTAACTGGCTGGTAATACTACCTAACTTGATTCGATAAAATGAGTTGGATAGTAGGAAAAGTTATTTCTTTTGCATGTAAGAAGTTCCCATGAGACGTTATAAGAAGTCAAGATATTGTATAAAGATTATTTCTAGCCGTAGAAATGAAAGAAAACGACTTCGATCGTCGCAATCCGCACTGGACCCAAGTGGCAGATTATGACCCAATACATCCCACAGAAAAATCACCTGTATTTTTATCTATCAGTAGGAACATTAGATCATTATTTCCCTTGAACTAAGTAACGACTATCAGCCTATGATGAAATATACCCATATTTCATCGTTAATACGAGATTAAATTGATATTTTAAATGCGAAAATATATCGGTATGTGCTTGTTTGTTACTTCTTTACGTTGTAAAGGCTGTTCAGATTTGAATGATATTGGTTATGAACGCAGTTCATACCATGTATTAACACAAAAGCTAAGTTAATTATTTTACGGCAGGTAACCGCGGGGAGTAGCTAGTTAATAATGAATATGTATTTTTCGCCGTCTTATTATATTAACATCGATCGCTCATATATTATCATAACAAACGAAACTCGAATAATAATATTGACATAAGCTTAAGATGAATTTATTTAAAATTGAATGACGTGCTATACATAATATTATGACATAGGTATTGTGTTTTATTAAGCCAAAAGGAAATTGAGCTCTACATTCTTACAGCGAAAGGTACACATTTCATTGTTTAATATATTATAACAATCCGAGAAGTTAAATACATTTTCTCTTGAAATATAGGTAGAGGAACTTTATGGTTTTAGGCTCAAAAAAATCAGAAAGTATTAATCACTATGACAAACAGAATCATTAGCGGTTTACATAGTAACCGCTTTGTATTACGTTTTTATTAATTATACGAAATGCAATTTCTCAAAAGTAAAATCGACAACTAAGTATGGAGTAGGTCACGGAAATATAGAACACTACAAAAACTATAAAATATGAACCATATCTTTTTTGAGGTTTATTAGGAACGTTGGTCAAATATATGAAAAAAAACTGAAACTACTTGCAATGCTCGCAAAAACCCACGTATCTGCCTAATTATTATGTGCACAGAATCTGCGCATGAGACATTGATCTAGGTTTGTTCACGAATATCCAAAAACTGGTTCAGGAGTTTCGATGTCTGTATTCTATAATCGTCGTCTTGCTTAAGTTTAAAAGCAATAAAAAGCAGCAGAAATTCTTAGTGTGGAGCGACTCTTTTAAAAAAAATGAAAAAAAGAAAGAAAGAATTGCTCTCCACTTAGTCATGGGATTCAAATACGATATTTTGTAATTTTTGACTAATGTAAACTTATTTTCAATTTTTCAAAACTACAAAACTAGAAAAGTATTGATACAATAAATACAGTAACTACTATTTTTATTATTAATGGAGTACGAAAAATAGTACTTAGATTTTTAAATACAATAGAAAGTTTTATGATAGCCGTTACGGCGCGGCGGTTACTTTCTTCTATTATTTTAATTTTGGGCAATTTTTGCGTACGAGTATTATTGATATTGTGACGAATAAGCAAATTAAATAATAATTTTGTGTAGGACTGAGCCATCTCTATGTTATTAAATCCCCTTTTGCACGTTTGAGTGCTTTATTGAGTCAATAAATAAATATAATTTTTCACAGTTTAACACAGTAAATTAAGTTACGATAAGTTTTTATCAAGTGTAACACACGGTCGTATTTCAAATTACAATATAAAATAATCAGGCCAAATGTTCATGTTTATAAAAATACTGTAAATGTAAAAAAACAAACCTTTATGTGAGCTGACGGTGTAATTGATATCCTCAAAAACGATGTGCACCGGTGGTCGCTTAGCCATGCGATTCAGAGCCTTCAAAGTAGATCCGGCCCTTTCCAATGCAGCCGGGGTCCAGTGACTTTCCTGACCTTCCTCGAACTGTACAGGGTTGGGGTGGGACGATGGGGCGGCATGGGCCAACGCGGCCCCCACAATGGCTTTACGAACTAACGGTACAGTTGCCATTTTTTGTAGAAGTTTGCACTATTATATCATGTAATTCGACACTAATTGTAAGCTCACTTTTTGAGATAGAATATTTACCTTACGAAAAAGTGCAATGGCTTTATTATTTATAAACAATTGTAACTATCACACAAAATAAGCGAAAAATCGAAATGAAAACATGAAATTGCAATAAAAACTTCGGAAATACTTTTATGGTTATTAACATTTGATTCCGCAATTAATTATTTTACGAGTTTCATTTGGCGATGTAAATACCGTGTACCGCTGCGCAGGAGTCACGATACGGTTCACGCGTGCGCAGTTCAGCAGTGGCGCAGCACTACTGACCATTAAGAATCGGCTTAAGAGATCATGCCGATGCAATTAAGCTTAATGACAAAGTGATGAGAATTACCTACGAATTAAGATTAATTATTTATAGATTGACTCTAATATTTTTTAGTTTATTTTTCCTGTTACCGTTAAACTTAATAGGGCCATCTGACGATCGTATAGTCTGGATTATGCGCGTGTCTATGATGTTAGTTTTCTTAGTAGGTGCCTTTCTATTTCGTAGTAAGAAGGTCTACGACTTATGAAGCTAGAATTCTGGTCCTTTAAGGCCCAGTGGTCTTTTCACTTATATAGTTGGTGTTCTGAGTTCAAATATTATCAATTCCAATTTCTAGTAAATTTCTAATCATAGTTTCACTAAGATTAATTGAGGGTATAAGAGACGGGTTATAGGTGGTTGATATAAATAATTATGCGGAATGTCTGAACCTTAGTGAGTAAATAACGAGTCTTCCAAGTACCTGAATAGGTATTTGATCAGCATTTTCTTAATAAGAAATATAATTTTATTTAATACTTATATGCATAGAAACAACGTCACTCTGACGTCAATTGTATAAACCTATCGTCATAATTACGAATATAAGAGATTTTTTTTTTGGGAGCATCTCGCAGTTTATCCTTCTTAACCGAACTTTCCTGTGGGGACTTAATCAGAAGTTAAGACCTCCAGCCAGGGCGTAAAAACTTAAAAGCTAAGCGACCAAATGCTAAGGGTACCCCCTGCGGGGTACGAGACTCGGCTTCGGACGTCGCTGGGAGAGGACAAATGGACGGGCTGGATCTAATAGATATATTGTTAAGGGACTAATTTAAACAACTACTGGCTCAGCTAAGCGGGCTGGCTCGAGCAAAGGGTCGGGGGGAGGATATTGACGAGGACGGAATGACAACATAAGATAAATACATGGACACACTTTTATACGAGTAGTTTTGTCTTTAAATGTTATGATATATTTTCCTAACAAGACTAATCTTATATATAAAATTTTCGTGTCACAGTGTTAGTTACCATGCTCCTCCGAAACGGCTTGACTGATTTTTATGAAATTTTGTCTGCATATTGGGTAGGTCTGAGAATCGGCCAACATCTATGTTTCATACCCCTAAGTGATGAGGGTGGTCCACCCCAACATCTTATATGGCAAAACGACGTTTGCTGGGTCAGCAAGTGATAGTATATCATTATCATCTGCCTAGCCTTTTTCCCAACTACGTCGGGGTCGGCTTCCAGTCTAACCGGATGCAGCTAAATACCAGTATTTTAATAATAATAATAAAGTTTAGTGACCATATTTTACATGGAGCGACTGCCTATCTGACCTCCACAACCCAGTTACTGGGCAACCCGATACCCCTTGGTAAGACTGGTTGCCAAACTTACGGGTTTTGACTACCCGTAACGACTACCCGTTACATATCAGTGACTCTTTGCCCGACCTGGACATGAAACCCTGGATCTCACGCTCAGCAGTCGGGCTTGGGACCGATAGACCAAACGAGGCAGTTAAATGTATGACAAGTTTAATTGTTGCCTAATTGTTACGTGAAATGAATTAAATAAACAACAAAAATTACACAAGTCGCACATCCGCTGAAAATCGATTGTATCCCAAAATAACAGAAATTGAGAAAATCTATTTCAAAATATTTACTTAATGTTTTAATACGGGTCAAAGTTAAATAAAACCATTTTGTGGCTTATGGTTATGACAGTTTTTTAAAGTACGTGCGAAGTATAGAACATGTTTTGAAGGAAGTCCCTTACAGATTATATGCGCTCAACGCACTTCCGGTGCCACGTATTTTATACGTACTGCCTAGCCACTGCCAGAACATAGTTTCATCGTTGCTTATAAAGTATGATGACTCAGGTTAATTAATTTATACTCACGACAAAATACACCCAAAACCAGTTTAAATAGTTATGGGACAATGCATAAAATATCAAGTTTGAGCTTAAAGAACGTGTTCTGCGATAATAAAAACATAAAAATATCTTAAATTAATGCAAAGTGTCTTTGTATCCCTAATTAATGAATGACTAAAAAAAGATTCCTGAACTTAATAAGTAGTAATCAAATTGATAAAAGAGGTATTTATTGGCCCATTTGTTAAAATTACGTTTTTATACAATTACTTTTTTGTGTGACAGATAAATTTGGTCCTGGCAACTGCCAAGCAGTCACTGCAAATGTGGATTAAAAAAATGCAAACAAACTAGGGATGTCAGGAAGGTCTTATAAACTTTATTTATAACATACATACAAAAACGAAATAAAATAAAAAGCCAACCAAGACGCTCAGGCGTTAAAGTATTTCCACTGCATCGCTGTCATCTGGAAACGTGTTATATATTATATACGAGTACCTATTAATTTCTTATTAATAATTTCAAGGTCAACTTAGTTTGAACTTGAAGTTACCGGACGAGGAGGTGAAAACATTTCTGAATTACTTTTATAATATCAATCTATCAACTACTTATATATATTTCCCAAAAAATGGTTTTGCACTTATATGTTTTTGTTTTAATTATAGGCTCCACTTAACATTTGGTCACTTAGTATGAGTACCTGATATACTCGTAGGAGCAAAAACTTAAAATCTGCGTTAAAATGTAGATTAAACTCAACATACCATAACACTACGCCTGGAATCCCCGGACGGTTGGGCAGAGTTGTTAAGTTTTTCCAATAGGAATTTTCTTATTAACCCGCTGTCTAGATTTGCGCCCGGTTGTTAGCAATAGGCTCACCTCCTATTACATGAGACTTAAACATAACTTGTTAAATGTGGGTGTGTATAAGTGCACCTCTGCTCAACCTTTCGGGGCATACAGCCGTGATGTTTATTAAAAAAAACCAGTATATACTGACATCTTATTGTACGGAACTTCTATACAATGAGAGTTCAGCTTTTACTGTTTTTTTCTATATACGGTATAATTTAAAATAATGTAACATTTAAGTTAGATATTATCATATTTGCTTTGTTGGCATTTTATTGTTAAAAAAGCGAGGCAAAGGCACTGAAAACCGTTTTGGTTGCAGTAGCTACATCCATTTATAAGAAATGAATGTTGCCAAACTATGTTCTGTAAAATATTATCAAGTTATTTGAGAAATGAATTTGCTTAACTTTACTTACTGGTACTGTATACATTAATATGTAGCCGTGTGTACCTATGTGAACGGTGAAACGCTTTGCTTGTTTTCATGAAAAGTGTTGACAATGTCACTTCGTAAGAAGCGATACCCGAGGCGTCTCTTGTATACATCATGACCTAAGAATGTACTGATTTCCGTGGTAACAGCAGAAGAATCTTAAAAAGTGTCAACAAAATAAGCCATCCTCTTAAAATTGTTGGATGCCGTTCTATTAAATTCTTCCGGTTGCAATACTCGTATACTAAAGAGGAAACATTTTTTTGTTTGTTACAAGCTACATTATCAGCCAGTAACATAGGCTATATTCTATTTTCAAAACTATGCTTTAAAGGGAGTGGAGGTGATGTTAAAGATCGAAGGAAAAAGTACGAAATCCACGCAGGTGAAGTGCTATTACGTGATAAATTCATTGTTTGCCGTTTACATCACCACGGTCTGGTGGAGAGGATAAAAAAGAGTTTCTTTAACAAAAAAAAATGTAAACATTTTATTTTATACTCACTAAGTTTCTTTTTAAACTTAAGTATTACGCTAAAAAGATCGTCCGATCCGTGCTGAATGAGCGTTCACTTTCTTGCGTAATATTCTTTTACGTATAAACGTTACGTTGTACATTGAAAAAAAATGTTTGAATAAACTTTGAATGTATATTTTTTTTTTGTTTAAAATTCATAGGCCTGTTTATAAAGTTCTTCTACGCCTATTTCGACAAAATGCCGATTTCATCACCTGCTGGATTTAAGGAGGTGAATCAAACCACGGTACTCTACCCGAATCAATAAAAAAAATCGTACCTTATTTTTTTATCTATATATCGATTACAGTTTCTAATGCAGAGTCAAACCTGGAGCGAATCCCGGGTGTTGACCTCATGTGCCGATCATATGATGCGCGCACGTTTAAGTCAAAAACACTTCAAGGACGCGCCGGGCGGGTCAATGTACGTAGGGCTGCGTTTACAAACTGCCGTTGTTTGGGAGAAATACTAATCACAAAACAGCGTTAATTTTCAAATGTACAAGTTTAAAAACTTTTTCATATTTTTTTATGAAGTAACACTTCACAGGGGACGGACAGATAGTCCACCCACCAGATAAATCATCATCATCATCTGGATCACCATCCTTTTCCCAACTATGTTGGAGTCGCCTTCCAGTCTAACCGCATACAGCTTAGTACTAGTGTGTTTCATGGAGTGACTGCCTATCTGACTTCCACAAAACAGTTACTGGTCTTATGTAAGACATTAGTTTAGATAGGTATAGAAAATAGGATAATATTGGGTTTAGCCCAGAGTAGACTACCTAGAGTAAAATATCTTGCCATTCTTAATACATATCGTCATCTGCTGTCTAGCGTTACTGACACAAGAGTACTGACCCAGCGGTCACTAACCTGATTGCTTAGTATTTTTTTAAAGATATTTATGTTTCTAATAGCACAATAACAACTTTGAAAATTACGAATTATATAACAAGAGAAGAAAAAATTAATAAAACATTATATCGCAGTCGGAATTAACCTCCGTTCTGGAGAGCCCATTAGTTCTGACGTCATCCGAAACCCTTTTGGAAATACTAAATATGAAGGATGTACACTACTAAATGTAGACTCTGTTTTTTTTTTAATTCACATTCATTCTATTTTATTTATTATAGGTTTATATTAAATACACATGGGCACTTATGAAATGTCAGAAGTTAAAATGGCAAGTTACTTGTTTCCTATGCAGAAGAACCGGTAAGAAATTCCACGATTATTTCTTTTTTATATTGCAGTTGTTGAGTATTAATATTTTGGTTTTTATAAAGCATTTTAAATCTTTGTGTTCATCACTGTACTTTCTTTTTTTTCTTGAGTAAATTCTCCCAACTGGAATACATGCAACGTACTTGAGGATGTAAGTAAATAAATAAATAATAATAACAAATAAATAATTCTGGACAATCTACACAGCATCATCTAGCCCCAAGCTAAGCAGTGCTTGTGTTATGGGTACTAGATGACTGATATACTTAATACAATACATTACATAGATACATTTTTTTTATAAATAGAAAATACCCAGAACACCCGGAACAAATCTTTGTAGATCGTACAAACATTTGTCCAAGGGCGGGAATCGAACCAGTAACCTCCTGCTTCGCAGGCGGACTTTCGCCCGCCGCGCCACATCGGTTGTCAAACATAATTAATTTGCTGATGGATTGCGTCAAGAACCAAGAGGAGAGAAGAATTTTAATTAATGAGTTTAATCGAAATACGTGTATAATATCACAGGTAGGTTTGATTCAATCAATTTTAGCACAACCGAAATCAGATGTGGCAAAAAGATTAAGCGAGCTGGTGTACCATATTCTTTTAATTTAAGTTTAATGCATTGTTTCGTAGTCGTCTGTATAAGGCATGATGGAGTTGGCGTTTCCATTGGGATCAGAACCTCAATTAAGTAAATAAAGAAACACTGGACTTTTATATACTTTTAAATACTGAAAATCTTACTTTAAAAAATCGTTTTTTTTTCGAATGGAATAATTCTAGTTCTGCATTAACGTTCCCAAGAGTTCAAATTCCAATTTTATCAAGTACCTATACACATTTTTTTATATACAATTTTTTCAAACAAGATAAATTTGGATCTCAGGACCAAATCATTTATTCATCTGGTCATTATCTCAAAAACTAATATTGTGTGAATCAAATAACTATGTTATTGAAATGCAAAGACAAGGCTGTAAAACTTCCATCGGAAACGCCATTGTTTTTCACATTAAAATCTATTTGTCGAACGTTAATTTGTATATTTTATTGCATTTACTGCAAATAGGAAACGCGATGCCGCTGTGTTATGTTACATTAGTATTTACTTAAGAAATTATTAAGATTATTTAATGAATATGGCACTGTGGCTGGCAACACGATACCCCTTGGTAAGGCTGATTGCCAGACTTTTGGAATTCTGAGTACCCATAAAGGTTTAACGTACATTTTCGAGGCACGGATGAGTCTCAATATGTTACGAATGGTCACTCATCCTCAGAGTGACTTCGGCAAACGTAGCTTAACCTCCAATAAACCCGTGCGGCTGTTTTTAGTTAGCCACGAGCTCCTCTTCAAATACTTGGCAAATATTATTAATTCCTTTATTTCTTAATCAAACATAAAGTAGCCAACCGTTATCGGTAGCAGGGTCCAAGCTACCGTTGTTCAGGGCTCTTGAGAGAGGAACCTCCTATACCGCTTTCTGGAACAAGCCCTAGATCGAGCTGCCTAACGAGGACCTTCTCAAGTGTTGGTCAAGACTCTTGGCTATCATGCCATTCGCCGTCACGACTATCGGCACAATGACTTGTTGCTGTATCATTTACTTATTATTCTATAAAAACTCAAAACTCAGTTGCAGGTGCGGCTGTTGCAGGTAAAACAAAACTCCGAAAATATAACAACCTACGTTTACGGTTGAAACACTAAGGCCATGGCCACCGCTTTGCTGTTTTTTCACTGCTCAATTTTGATTTTTTATCGAGTACCTACTTATTCTTCTTTTTTCGATAACCAAAAAACATTTTATTAGAACAATTTATAGGTACATTTTGAAATCGACTCTTATTCAGATCTGATTCAGATATTTTTCCGAAATATCAAATTTTATGGAGTTGACATAAGCTTTACAGATGTCACTTGTCTCCTTTCTACATTTGTAATGTCAATGCCATTTTGAAGTAAGCGTGGCGTTTACGCTACAGATTTATTTTTGTATAGGCTTGCTGATGGACTATAGAAATGGAACAGCCTTAACAACCCCGATATTGTTTTATTTATACATCCTATAATTACCTTGAGACTAACTGTTGTTTGACAGACATTAAAAAGACAAATAATTGTATGATTCATGTTTATGTAAATTAATATATGTGTTATTAATAATTGCAAAAAAAGATTACCGTACAGTTATTTTTTTCATTACACAGTAATAGACTCAAACCGGTGCTCAGTGCGAAAGGTCTTCGACCTCCATTTGTGTGAATATTCAGTCAAATGTACACGGATAAATATCGACAAGTAATTGGGCGAATGTGTCTTCTTTTATAAAGAAGAACCGACATTTAACCACTGTGTCTTGGTTAATCATTCCAGATCATTAAAAGTCCTTGTGTAGAAAATGCCTCATACATAATAAAAAAGCTTAGTTTATTTTAAGTAAATTCTAACTAGACATCATCACCTAGCTTTTTCCCAACTATGTTGGAGTCAGGTTCCAGTCTAATCGGATGCAGTTGAATATTAGTATTTTACATGGAGCGGCTGCCTATCTGACCTCCCCAACCCTGTTACTGGGCAACACGATTCTTACTTCAAATATGTACAAATATTAAAGAAATAAATAAAAAACAATGAACTATCCTAACTGTAAAAACCTAACAGTAAATAAATAATAATAATAAATTTAAATAAAAAGTTATAAAAATACCAGTCTTTGGCAAACAGTCCAAGAAGAAACAACCAACTGACTGATGTTGACATATTTATCATAGTATTATACAAACTCATAAATTGTCAATACAACACCTCCATATAAATGAGAGCATTATTATTATCCATAAATTATTTCATCTAGTACATATACATGGTGTTGTTGAAAGCCTCATATGCAGTCACTATTCTCATTTATACGGACAGTTTTGGCTATTAAACCTAAAATCGTGAAAAAAACACTTTTTTTTTTTTTTTTAAAACGTTGCCCCACACTAGGAATTTCTCCTGTATCGTGGGTGCGTTTACAAACATTCAAACTCACATACACAAACAGCCAGACCCGGAACAACTATCTGTAGGCCATACAAATATTTGTTCCGTGCGGGAATCGAACCCACGACACGCAGCGCAGCATTTTAGCATTTTATTTAATACTTTAAGCACACAAATGTAAAGAGGTGGACATAATGTCATAGGCATTTTCTATCAGTCAACCCTTGGGTGATGCAGCTCAGACAAACAGTGGTAGCCGTGGTAGGTGCAATTTCTTAAAAGAAAAGGGAACAGGAAAAAATAAATTTATATAGATAATAAACTATAAAATATATAATACCTACATAGAATACATTTTTACTGTATCGTGTATTTATATTCTTATTGAAGTGAAAAGTTCTTTAGGCGCGTTGAGCGAGTTTTGGCAGCCAGACTAATAGTCATTCCAAAATTTTAAGTTTTTGTTTCGTGGCAATCCCCAAGACTGTCTATTTATTGCCATTTAGGGTTGGTCGCGTAGTAAAATTTAAACCCTTTAAGAGGTTTTCGCGATTCTTGTGTTCTCAACCCGTTAGAAAACAGAATACATTTATTGATTTGTAAACATGAGTACCTGAATATTTCTTTTTTCATATAAGTAATAACGTTATCCATGTTTAACCGTCACGTGGGTATGCAAATAATGTAAAGTAATGTTCAAAGTCACTCGTGAATTTGTTCTTAGAAAACACCATTTGTTGAAGTGGAACTGATGATAAAGACCACAGATGGCCATTGATTTGGTTACTTTAATATGTTTTTTGAAGCAATTTATGCATATCACAATGCATATGGTGACGTGGAGCTGATGGTGAAGTACCAGGAGTACTCCTCAATAGTTCGATACGATCGAATTCGAAACGATCCCCGAAAAACAAAAAAAAAAACTGACGACTCTAAAACATTAAAAATACAGGTAAAAAAATAAATACAGTTTCGGAAGTCGTTGGTATAAAATAATCAAACGAAATAACCAATTATTTTACACCTTTAGTGCTTTTTTTGGAGTCTGTTGATTTTTTTATGAACTTAATTTAGTACACCTTGTATAAAAAACACCATAAATCCATTGATTAACTTTAAATAAATACTGACATAACGATAAAGTTACATGTTTACCTTGAAACCTAAGGCGATGCAATTATTTACTGTGCCCTCTATTTTCTATAGATTTATCGACAACATAGGGCTGGGACAAGGTCTGGCTAGCTATTTTTAAAATGATTATTAATATCAGAACACCTTTTTGATCCTTACCTTATTGGAAAAACTAAAATAACAGTATCAGTTAACCGGAGTATTTGATGTAGGCCGTACGGCTACATAAATGCATACGCCTTCTTGCCATGGGGTAGGCAGAAACTACAGAATGCCATCTTAAGTCCATGTCCGCCTGCGACACAGGAGGTTGCGGGTTCGATTCCCGCCCTGGGAAAAATGTTACAAAGATTTGTTCCGGGTGTTCTGGGTATTTTCTATGTACAATAAAAAAAAATATCTATGTAATGTATTGTATTAAGTATATCAGTAATTTAATAACCATAACACAAGCTCTGCTTAGCTTGGGGCTAGATGATACTGTGTAGGTTGTCCAGCATTATTTATTTATTATTATTTTAAGTATTTATCTGCTACGAATCTTACAAACTGCTTGTAAGTGATTAATTCTATAAGGGTTCAATTATATTCTCTTAAGTTGCGGAAGCCTAAAATGGCCATCATGCCATCCAGTGCTTAATAGGAAAAAAAAACACTTGAAGGATGTGTACTGTACAAAAAACATTGGAAATGGAATAATGACTGCCTAGTTGACATAGAGAAAAGACGATAACCAGGGATGCCCTTTGTTCTGCATCGAAACGCTTTAAATGGGCTCATCAAGATCAGCCTAACCTTTATATAACTACATATATTTGGGTCTGCTTTAGGTCTAACTGGATGTATCTGAATACTAGTATTCGAAATGGAAGAATGACTGCCTAGTTGACGTAGAGAAAACACGATGACCAGGGATGCCCTTTGTTCTGCAGCGAGACGCTTTAAATGGGTTCTTCAACATCAGCCTAACCTTTATCTAACTATATTGGGTTCTCCTTTCAGGCTTACTGGATGTAATGAATAGTGGTATTTTATACAGATAATTATCACTCTGACCTCCATAACCTGGGTAACATGGTACACCTTGGTATCACTGGTTGTCAAGCTATCAGGCTAGATCGCTACGAGGTCAATAAATTATTAGGATTTAAAAAATAGACTTCCTCGTTGGACAAGCTGCACCTGATACAAGCATGAGGTCTAGGGTTCGTTTCCCGGGACGGGTGGGAGTAAAGCAACCAGGAGTCTGAATTTGTGCCCAGTAAGTGACAATCGGCTAGTCCCCTATTAAATGGGACTTAAATATAACTAGCGAAATATGGACTCACCATAGGCACAACTCCTCCTAACCAATCAGTAAATACAAGCGTGATGTTTTGTTGTTATTTTAAGATCAATCAGTACAAGATTCCTTTACAAATTTGTTTGTTTGTTAGCGTGACCTCCAATAAGGTTTAATTGAATTAAAAGTGATAAAAATGTATTTGATTATTTCCGATAAGGTGGATATTGACCTCAAGGAAGGTAAGTTATTTCTAAATGTAAATTTATTTTTATACATTATTTTGGCGACGCGGACTGTGTTTTTTTTTACCCTCAGGTAAAACAGAACCAGTAAGGTCGAATGATATCACAAGGTTGACTAAAACCATAAGATGTAAACATCACCAATTTATAAAGTTATGCAGATTTAGGGTACCGTAGTTTTGTTAGAAAAAAATATCGATACATCATACTTAAACATAATTTCTGATATTGTTGCAATACATTTAATTTTAATAGTACGAGTATTATGACTCATGATAAATTCTCAATCCGTGGTATGCTTTATTAAGTGAATTTTATTTATTTATTTCAATAAACTTTAGATCATACAATTAAACTGAAATAAAAAATATGAAAGAGATACATTTACATTTAAATTAAAAAAAACACATCTATATAAAAATAATAATTGATAGTTTAACAGATAAATAAAACTAAGATAATATCTTAAGATTAATCAGTACGAGAACCTTTCAGCAGTGGTTCACGTACTGACAGTCGAAAAGTTCAGTAAAATATAATACAACAGGACGTTTTAACTTTAGGCTTATGTTCGTTTTTACTGACACATATTAAGACTAGCTTTTCCAGCGATCGTATGCGTGGAGTTTTATCAAAAATGTTTGTTTAATCATGGCAGAATTTACGAAAAGTTCGTAATTGTGTCCCAATTTTGTAGGTTTGGAATTTTAAATTTAAATAATTGTTCTTAAATAAAAGCAGCCTTTTTTTTAGCAGTTACATTACTAGATCAATTGCTTCTTATATTGTTACGGTACATAGGATATAAGTATATCACGGCTTGAGCCATCTTATTACGACAGAGCACAGATAGCGCCACCAGCCTCATGAAACGGAACTAAATTACGATGCGCCCAGCCATATCTCGATGTGGCCGAAGACCAAGTAACTTAATGAGCAATTCGATAAATACGTTGCTCTCATCGATTTGCCCAAATAATTATATAGGCCACATCACAAAATGGCGGCGTATCTTAGCAAACATCTCTTGATCGGCCCAATTCTACGATTGTCCTACGAAACATACAAGAACCTGAGTACAACCGTCGGGCAGCAGTACACCAGACAATACCCGGAGGATCCTACCTTTTTAATTAGGTGGACGAGGAACTTTACACCCTCATGCCCCTAATAAATGAAACCCTTTTTACTAAATCTTATTCTAGACTCAAAATACTTCAATAAGATATTATTTGTATTCGAAAATGACAATAATTTTATAACAAAACTTTTTACTTTTTATAAAACGAGACGTTAAGATGTTTTTGGAGTATTAATCTGGAATAACCTAGAATAAAAACAGTTAAGTAACAGAAAGAGCAATTTATATATTCTACCTCCAAAACCTGTTCCCTATAGAACAGCAATTACGTTAGCACTTACCATACGAAAACATGAGAAAGGATGCAAAGAAATCCATAAAGAAATAAAAAAAAACCTGATTTAGTACCGGAACAGAAGGCAAACATCGTAAATTATCAAATCAAAGAATGTTGAAAAAAATACATTTAACAAAGAAATTCGTGTGATTTTATGCCGCGTTCACACCGTCAGTATAGTAAGCTAGTGAGATTGTTTGGAAAACAAATGACAGTCAGTCGAAGACTACAGTTGTGGTTTCGTACATTTTGAACTAGACGCTCACAGTCGTCGGCCGACTATTCTTTGGTGTAAATGCAGCCTTAGTCAGTGTTTTTCCACTCGCGAGTCGTGTATAGTTCAGAAATTGTAGTAAATGGTCCTTAGGGAGTGAAATAAACGAGCAAAAAGAGCCAAAGCTTTTTGACTATCAGTGAGAATTAGATGATATTGTTTATTGAGCATCGGGTGACGATTTCAATACTAGATCATCTCGTCCAAAAGACGTCACTACACCATAACGACAGTACGATGCTGGCATAAATACTCGTAAATGCACAAAAAGTGTGTCAAATCCACGCAGTTGAACCTTACACTGAAGTATTTTAACAGGCACCCAAACTCTCTTTTTCTTAAATAAAATATCAGCTCTACTTAATTTCTCTCTCCGGTCAGAGTGCACAATACCGTTACCCATAAAACCGGACAACCACTTAACTTTTTTATTGCAAACGCACGTACAAAGACACGTTTTATGACTGACAGACCATAACGTTACGTGGCGCGTTGTAAAACTGAAATGGAACTCCTTCCAAGGTTGTTAGGATTTTTCATGATAAGCAGTTATGTATTTTCAGGTAACGTAAGTACTGACGAAAATGTTCGGTATGATTCTTATTGTTCGTAATCTTTACGACC
Organism: Phlogophora meticulosa; assembly: GCA_905147745.2. Lineage (NCBI taxonomy): Eukaryota > Metazoa > Arthropoda > Insecta > Lepidoptera > Noctuidae > Phlogophora > Phlogophora meticulosa. The sequence continues at coordinate 4,491,057 of LR990525.1, forward strand.
TTTCATATCGTACAAAGAGGACAATTTAGAGTAAAGGGATTGACTTTTCCCAACTATGTTGGGGTTGGCTTCCAGCCTTAGCTGGGGGTTGCGGAAGGATCGTACGTTCCCGCGACTCCCGTAGGTGTGAGACGGAACACCGGGTTGGTTTTTAGTCAGTATGAGTCTGACAGTCCCCTTCGCTCCCCCAGGGCGGAGGACATCCATGAGGATGTTCCACCCCGAATAAAAAAATAAAATAAAAAAAGGCTTCCAGCCTAACCGGATTCAGCTATCAGTGTTGTCCTCCGCAATCCAGTTTCTGGACAACACGATATATGTACTTTTTTTTTTACGCCGCCTTCCTGGTTTGATTATCCCTTGGTGATCAATCCGGCCTCGGAAACTATTTAGAGGACTAGCTTTTGTTTTGAACTACTAGCACTTCGACCACGACTCTGTCCTCGTGGATTTTATACTTTTCCCTTCAAACTTTAACATCATCCTCTCCCCTTAAAAGCTAGTTTTGAAAATGATATAAAGCCTATGTTACTCGCTGATAATGTAGCTTTCTATAGAAGTTTTTCTTCAGAGCAATCGAGTAGTTTTTGAATTCATCCATCATAAACAAACATGACAACTAATATCTCCTCTTTATTTATAATATTAGTGTAGACTACAAAATCTCCTAGAAGATCGCAGCGGTCGCAAAGCCTTTACCTCCCTTAACCAAGATGGCCTCCATTACATCCCTGTAGAGTGACGACCTATTTAATTGTATGCTACCAATAGATAATTTATATAATATGGTCAATGCACCTTGCTAAATTAATAATACCCAGGTACCCTGATCTTAATAAAGATTGATTTAGAGGTCCGACATTTACAAAAAAAGAAAACACTTTATAAGTCTCTGCAACAAGTTTGGTTTGAAATATTCATCCAAAGCCCGAACTCCACGGTAATCCAATAGTCTTAGGAGTTGGTAGCTTCAAAGGTTCACTGCTAATCAAATGGGCATTAGGACAAGGAACAAGTTGACAAGGACGTCTGTATTTTGGTCCAACTTCCCGCTCCGTTTAATTTACGAGATATGTTTGACCTCAGAGTTTATTAATAAATATTTATTTACACAATAAAATCAATAGAAGCTATTTCCTATACGATCATTTTATTGTAATATTTATTTCCTATTGAATCACAAAAAACTTAATCACTATGACGCTCAACAGAGCTTAGTGAATAATTGGGCTTAAATAAGCCTTATGCTGTTTTACATCGGTATTGATGAAGAATTATTTGTAATTGAATAATTTATAAAATTTTACACGTCACTTTCTATTTGAGGGAGCCCGCCTGAACGGAAAACAATAAAACAATAAGCATTTAGTATGATTGTAGGAACATTGAAATAAAATACGGGATAGAATACGGACGATGTGGCGCAGCGGGTGAAGGTCCGCCTGCGACACAGGACGTTGCGGGTTCGATTCCCGCCTTGGGACAATGTTTGTACGATCTACAAAGATTTGTTCCGGGTGTTCTGGGTATTCGCTATGTATAATAAAAGTATATCAATCATCTAGTACCCACATCACAAGCTTGGGGCTAGATTATGCTATGTTGTCCAGCATTATTTATTTATTTAATAGTACTCTTAATTATACACTATGAAAACTTATAAATAATAACTTTATGAGCTACACTAGGGTGTTATAATAGGCAGCCTTATCGCTAAAAGCGATCTTCTATAGACAATCTTTGAATGGACTTGACAAAACGGAGAAAACATACGCTGGGAGTTCTTTTTTAAATTATTAACTTAAATATCTACCTAATAACTATTTTAGTACAAATATTATCATTTTACATAAATACAATAAAATTATATTACAATAGGACATAAATACTTAAAAAGAAAAGGATCTTATTTCCAATTCTATGTAAAAAATTGCAATTCGTTTTTCACTATCCCATTTATTCATTTTTTTATCGACTGAGAGTTACAAGACATTCGCTGCAGTCAACTATGAAAAATAGCATCTATATTATAAAGAATTTCAAGGCAGCGTTCACAATGTTGCAAAAAGGGATGTTTCCTAGGTACAAATATATTAAGTCTATTTGGTCCGTCAGATAGATTACCAAAAAAATATTGGACACGTATTTTTTGCTTACTCTAATCAATAAAAAGTGACAATGTTATAGCACATCAAAGTTCAGGAGGAGGGGCTTGTGACGTTAATTTTACGTTAAAAGTTTAGCACGGCGTGACGTCACTCTTAATTTCAACGCAATATATCGTCGTCATTTATGGTTGACGTGACAAAAGAAAAAATACATGTCCAGTATTATTGAGTAATCCATCTTTCGGACCAATCAGAATTTTTAAGGACACTACCCTATTCACATGCCTGATATTTACTGACCCCCATTGCGTATAAAAGCACCAACTTTTAACTCCAGCTCTAACAAGCATGTCCGCGCTAAACCAGTAGTTTAAACGAAAACAAGGATTACATAATACCAGAGCAGTTCGAAAGCGGTCACTAACTCCCAAGCCACTGGTTCACTAAGATCTAAATTACTATTACACCGCATTATTAAATTTGTACAGAGGAACTATATACAATATGAGTTCAACAGTTTGCATAGTTTGTAATTGTAGTGTTGATTACAAAGTGCTGTTGGTAGTAAATGGTGGCATTAAGTGGCCAGACTAAAAGTAGAGGGTTTGAAATAAGAACGAAGCTGTCTTTTGTTTTAGTTTTGTTTAAGTTTAGTTTTTAATTTCTTTGCTGATTCTTAACATACGACTGTAGGTTTTGAAGTTGTTGTGTGAAGACGCGCCAATCTAGTTGCAGTTCAGTGGAGCAGTTTGTGTGCTTTTCTGTAGATTCTCTTATCAGCTACTGTACTAAGAGTTCCATAGTCAAATACTGCCAAAGGGGTATATTATATATTTCTAAGCTTCCACTGTTCATCCGTCTATCCGTCCGTGCGTCTGTCTATCAGCTAGCTGAGAAAATGTGGAGTTGAGTTTCACGGAGTGTGTATTTATATTGCCACTATAACAACAAACAATAAAAAAAAATGAATAATTACACAATAACATTAAAAGTAGCGTAATTTTATCATCGTATTTGATTGACATGAGTGTGACTTGGCTCCGATTTTTGTACAGCGCAATGTAGTAAAATGCGTTTACGTCAAGACTGACGAGAGAAAGCTGGAACGCGGTAATGCGAGATAAATAAATAAAATTTATTTATTTCAGGCAAGTATAATTATCTACTGATAGAAAAACTTAATATTTACTAAAGAAATTTTGAAATATGGCATTTGACAAAACACTGATGGAAATAAAATAAAATGTTAACAGAAATGAAATACAGAACAAATAATAATTATGTTACTTGCATTTAGGTAGGTTTACTATAAAATCACCCATTTAAACATCCTACACAGTGTGCTATAACATATACTGCGCTAAAACACTGTTCAAATATTTCAAATGGTTTAAAAAGGACAAAAAAAAATCATATGCTTAATGAATTATTTTTTTGTCGTTTTCATGGTAAAAATTAACACTTACTTTTAATATCTAAATTATGACAGTGAGATAACCAAATAAGTAAATATTATCAATGTTGTGTGGTTTCTTGAAGTAACTACTAATTAACTACCAAGTACAACATCTCTGCGTCGTATTTCCCGCTTCATTGTGTTCAGAGATGTTCGCAGCAGCGTATACAACGATTTCTTTGCGATAATTCATAAAAGATCCGCTTCACTACTGCGTCGCATGCGGAGCAGTGGCAGTGGTCTTCTGAGCATTGTTGCTAGTAAGACTGAAGGCCGCCTTATGGGGTATCTGTGCACAATGCATGTACTGCTGCCAGGTGTCTGTGTGTGCACATCACTGTGCCCTAACAGGCGTTGCACAAAGGTTGCCCGAAGTCGTCTCTTAAGAGGTAACGGGGCCCCTTCCATGTGCTGATGATGATCACCGGGGTGGTTTAAGTGAGCTAAGAATCCCACACTCCCTGGTCTTTTCCCCAAAAGTCCAGGCGCCTTTAGACGATAAAAAAAAGGTGTCTCATTGAGGTGGCGTGATTAAGTATTATTAGTTATTGTGTGTTTTAGTCTACTATAATAACATACGACAACGGGTGTTCTGGGTATTTCCTATGTATAATAAAAATATCTATTTATGTAATGTATTGTATTAAGTATATCAGTCATCTAGTACCCATAACACAAGCCCTGCTTAGCTTGGGGCTAGATGATGCTGTGTGTGTTGTCCAGCAATATTTATTTATTTATTTAATACGTATCAGGTTGTGCGTCGATGTTCCTTCCATCCAGTGTACCACAAATCATGAATATTCTACAGGGGATGTATATTACCCCACTGATTTTTTTTTCAGTGGGGTAATATACATCCCCGTTCATTCACTGCGGCCTACTTAAGTCCTTCACAACTTATTACCAAAACAAAACACTGTAAAAATTCGTGTATTTTTTTTTCCACAATCATTTTGTGTCGTAAAACGGCTGTGTTTATGATATGCCCGATAATGGTATTAGACAGTTTATGTAAATGATCGGGGGTTCCTCTTGGGAAATATACGCGTGGGTGATACTTTTGTAGGTACGTACTGTAATGTTTTCGTCTCGTCTGTTGTGTATACTATTATTTTTTGTGGGTAAATGATAACGGTGTCGTCGAAAAAGGTTTCGAGTTCATTAGTACTTGGCAAGACTTTCTTTTTTTCCTAAATGTTTATTTGCTTAACAGAGCTTGAAAATCGAGCTGCTGAAAAAAATACGATATAAAGTGTTTTGATTGTACAGAGGCCAGCACATCAAGCTACCCAATGGGTCAAATTTATTTTTAATAGATTTTCAACTTAATTACAAATTCATAAGGTTCATGTTCAATTGGTGATATTTTACACATTCGGGTAGCTTGATGTGCTAGTGTCTGTACTTACATGAACTAATTATGCCTGCCCCAAAAGAAGGGCAATGTATTTTTAACCGACTCCCAAAAAAGTTTTTTTTTTTTTCATGGCTCCAAAAATTGTTAAATTTTGTTGTAGGTTAGGTAGATTACGTTATATAGGTTAGATTTTCAAGATTAAGTAAATTTGATTGAGTATTATTTTATACTTTTTAGGCCTAATAGGGAGTTTTTGGGAGTTGGTTTCTTTTTTGTTAAAAAGTTTTAAGTGAATGTGATTGTGTTTTGTTTTCCTGTAGCTTACACAAACGTAAACGTAAACGTACTGTAGCATACAAATACCTAAGATATTATTAGATTTGTCTTGACACCGCCATTATGTAAGTGTTGTCGTAGTTTTTGAGTCGACGATTCCAAAAATGAAATTCTTTAAACGGGTATTTAAAAATAGAATATTAAAAACTCGACTGCACTGACAACTAAAACGTTCCATACAAGATCACTTTAAAACTAATCTAATACAGTTGGTGTTGTTTTTTTCTTATTATTTTTCATCACTTCTTTGTTTTTGAACTGATCTTAATAATTATTTTTATTGGAAATAATGTTGTGCAAGTTCTGACGACTACTTTTTGTAATATCCGTAATAATATGCATATAATTTTATCTGCTTTGTATAATATGTAGATGATGTTACGATAACAGACCTGTTATACTCATTTGCTTTGTGAACGAATACATAAAACTGTTAAATTTGAATGAAAATATTTATTTTTAGTTTTTAAAAAAAGTTTTTTTTAGTTTGCGTATCGAAACTCTCAGCGAGTTTCGATACGCAAACTAAAAAAAACTTTTTTTTTACTTAAATAAAAACAACTTTAAAAAAATCTCCAAAACTTGTAATATAACCGTGGTTTTGGAAATCGGTGGCAAATAAATGAAACAAACAATTCGATTTTATGAAAAAAAAGATCTTAGTCACTTTATCTTATTCTTCAGGTAGAAACTTGTATTTTGGTACAACTTCAAAGCTCAAGGAATCAATGTTTCGTATGACACAAACATCTGAATTTAATTTTACATAAACATCGTTTCGTTTCCAGAACGAAACTAAATCTAGGGTAGCAAAGTAACAGTCTACCTAATTGTAAAGGTATAGGACAGGTACTGAATGCATTAGATTGTTTGTCTATCATAACATTGACCCAATACTGAAACCTACATTTCCATACATTACTCTGTTTTCCATTCAAATAAGCACTGAATAAAACCCTAGTTGCACTAACACAAATCACTTTTATCTGGAAAATATTCTTAATTTACATCTCACTTTTATATCACGTAAACAACATTTACAGAAACTAGGAACTAGGAACTTACTATGAACTTTCGTCTTCAAGATTTTTGTATTTTAGGTTGTCAACTGTTTAAATTATTTAAATGGAAGGTCGTTCGAAGTTTAAAATGTTTGTAAACAAGATATGGGAAACTCGAATTCATGTCAACAGATGTGTTGCATAATTGTTACATGTTTCTGTAGATCCTGGTTACGGAGGTTTAATAAAGCTATCGGTTTCATTAAGTAAGTAATAAGGCTATAGAAACGAGCAAGTACCAGAGTTATAGAAATGAATAGATGATAAATAATACGTTAGATTCATCATTATCTGCGTAGCCTTTCGACAACAACGTATGTTAGTTAGACTAGAAGCTCAGCAGTCTAACTGGATGTAGCTGATTATCAATATTTAAATGTAGTGACTGCCTATCTGACTTCCACAACCCAGTCACTGGGTAATACAATACCCCATGGTAGGTAAGACTGGTTGTCAGACTTTCGGGCTTCTAACTAGGTACACAATGACATCATCATGAATTCAAGTATCTATGCAATGACAGCCGGGACCAGGGTACTTATCCTATGGTACATATTTAATTACTTATACGTTTGACAAACATCACAGTGTCCTATCTATCCTATCATATGTAGGTATTAAATTTTGTAACGAGTAAATATATACTCCGTTCTCTTATTTTGGTTTCCAAGATATTTATCAGGATGCCATCATCTTAAAAAAAGAAGTTTAGCAAGAATCTGACAAAAGGATAGTACTGACTTTACTGACAGTGACCGCACCGCATACGCCCGACCTAGTTGGGCATGTTATATTTTTCAATGCGCCTACCAGAAAATGTAATGCAAAAGCTTAGTGATGCAACTTGTGGTTAATAAACTAATGCAGGTCGAACTATGTTTTTTGGGTAAAGAAGTCCCACTTTACATGCTGTGGACCATCTGAACATCTTTATGTTCTTGGTCAACCATTGGAACATCTACAATGACATTAAAAAATAAAACAAAACAAAAATGTTTTATCTCCACAAATTACATTGTTTGGTACGGATATTACGATTGACAAGAAGTGTAAACTTCTGCCTAAACTAAGCTGAAGTCTGTATTGTCAGTCAATGGGGATTTGAGTTGTATGGACAGTGTAGTAGTTGTGGGCGGATGTGTGTAGGTGTGGGTGGATTGTGTGGGCTGTGTGGGTAAGGGTGTGTGGCTGTAAGCGTGGGTGTGGGTGTGCCTTTTAGTGTAGTCATAGTTATTGATCAGCAGATATTGACGAGTAAATTCATAAATGAAACCAGGGATGTGATTAATAATTAATAACAAATCATTGCTTAACATAATTAAATTATTTAATTAAAAGGGGCCCGTGGGTATTTAACAACCGTTGCATTGATCGATCAAGGTTAAGTCACACTTGCCGAGATCCGTGAATAGGTGACTATCACTTACATACTGAGATCCTTCAAAATAGACTTTGAGCTCACCTCCTAATTAGTCCCACTTTTGTTCTTAATAAACTCAAAGGAATACTAAGAACTGGTTCAATGGAACACGAGTGCGTCCTATTATGTGTAATGTCTCCAAGTATTCATTTCACCTGTGACACTAAATTTAAATGTGGTTTCAGTACTTACGTCTAGATTTGTTATTTCTGTCTATATTGTATAATGTAAGAGGAGTTCATGGCTAAATAAGGCTAAACAGCCGCACGGCTTGATCGAAGGTTAAGCAACACTCGCCGAGGTCAGTTGTGGATGCGTGACCGTTTCTAACATATCGATACTTCTCGGAACTGCCTCGGAAAGCATGTGAAGCCGTTGGTCCCGGCTGGCTTTCGTAGATCTTTGACAGTAGTTACGAGTAGTCAAGAGCCAGTATCTCTAAACAACCAGTCTTATCAAGAGGTATCATGTTACCCAGTTACTGGTTTCTGGATATCAGATAGGCAGTCGCTAAATTTTGAAAACTTATAATTATGCATATTATAAGTTTTCATTCATTATGTATATTACTTCGTTAAGTAAGACTCAAATTCGTCACTTATTTTATTGGGAAAATGATATGAAGCTTATGAATTGAACTTTGAAATTTATGTAGACCACTGACTGTGAACAGAACAATGGTTTGGTACTGTTACATTTAGGTATAAGTGGTATTTTGCAACGAAACTATTACATGATATCGAGTGGCGTATCAGCTTTAGCTCATCAACAGCGGGTGGCGTAAAACCACAAATTAACTAGTTCAGAACTAAATTCAAAATGTTGAATTTCATAATTCATTACAATGTGGTTTTGTTATAAGTTATTTATAGCTCTGGAATAATGAAGCGGTGAAACGTTGGAAACTAAATACTGCATCGTTAGTGAAACTTTTAAATTAGTACATCCTCTTTTAAAAGTTGCAAAACCATAATATAATATTCCAAACATAAAATGCAATAAAAATGTTCTTATAATTGAATCAGTACTAAAAGATGTTGAAACCCTAGGTGAAGCATACATGTTATGATAAAACTAAGAACCAGCTATCATTATTTGACGACCTATGTGGCACAGCGGGTGAAGGTCCGCCTGCGACGCAGGAGGTTGCGGGTTCGATTCCCACCTTGGGACAAATATTTGTCGGATCTACAAAGATTTGTCCCAGGTGTTCTGGGTATTTGCTATGTATAATAAAAAATATCTATCTATGTAATGTATTGTATTAAGTATATCAGTCATCTAGTACCCTTAACACAAGCTCTGCTTAGCTTGGGGCTAAATGATGCTGTGTGGATTGTCCAGCAATATTTATTTATTTATTATTGAATGCAAATACAAAATTAGTGTCTCTGCTGTTGACTGCAAGGAAAGAACGTTCTTTTCGTCTATCAGCCCAACATCCCAACCCAACCCAACACACCCTCGTTACAGCAGTACCAGTTACCATGACTTGGCTGCAGTACTGCAGCCAAGTCATGGTAAAACTTAGATTGGGCTATCATAATTGAATGCAAATTCAAAGTTTTGTGACTGTGCTGTTGTCTGTGGAAGAGTCTCTTGGTCGGGAGCTAATCTTGGGGGTATAATCAGGTCGTGATTATCAAAAAAATGCATTATCATCGGTACTAAAAGAACTTGTAAAATTTTAACTTCGTAGAGTAAGAGGAAGTGGTTCTTATTCAGCTTGCAAGATTTGACCCAGTCAAAATTACAAATTAACTAACATACGTTACAAATTAAATAGAAGCTTTTAATAAAAAACAACTGCACATCAATAAGGATTAAGTTATTATCAAATGTCAATAGCACAATACGAAATGTCAATAGCACAATACGAAATGTCAATAGCACAATACGAAATGTCAATTGCATTAAAAGAACAAAGAATTTCGACTCGATAAAATCGTCAAGATAGAGTCAAATAATTTATTTTAATCACCATTTAAAGGCACTTTTGAACGTTGAAATTTACATGATAACGAAATGTTCGTTAAACTTTACAAAATGTAGTTTCATATGGAGAAGAATGGACAAGAAAATTCAAAGTTACTCTTTTACAATAAAAAAAAAATATTGCTGTTGTTTTTCAGAAATGCCAAATACGCAGTACTCGTATAATGGTAAATTATGAACATTGATGGATTACATTAAGGTGTCCAAATATTGCGGTTAAGTTTCAATTCTTTAAAATAATTATTTTAAAACTTTACTTAACGTAGCATAACGCACAAATTAGTCCAAAGGCATTTCCTAGTTCCTATGCCATTACATTTAACGACACAGAACCTTTTGTAAAATCTATTATTCCATTACCTAGAAAGGCCTAATACTGATCAAGTTATATCTAGAACGGGCAATGGGACCACTAAATTGGTCTGAAACCGGTTCATAATCTACTAACCGGGTTCAGTACGTTGTTTCCTAAATTAAATTTAAACTTGTAACTGTCTATTAATACTGTATGAGCAGAGATTTAGTCTGGGCTATTAGGTTTGTTGAAAGGCACCTTTCTAAGCTATGGAGATTTGCTTTGACTTTAGTGCAAGATATTGATACTATTAAGTATCTTTGGGACTGTAGTTTGTAGGCGTATTGTGTCTGGGAAATGGTGTATAAAGAGGAACAAATTACTGAGTATACAATACAGTAAAAGGCTAGCTGTTTGCTTGCTGGAGGAGCACGTGGCTAAATAGAAACAGCCGCACGGGTTGATCGAAGTTTAAGCTACGCTTGCCGAGGTCAGTCTGCGGCAGGGTGACGGTTCGTAACATATCGAGACTCCTCCGTGCCTCGGAATGCACGTAAAGCCGTTGGTCCTGGCTGTCATTTAGAGATCTTTGACAGTCATTACGGGTAGTCAGAAGCCCGAAAGTCTGACACCCAGTCTTACCAAGGGGTCTCGTGTTGCCCAGTTACTGGGTTGTGGAGGTCAGATAGGCAGTCGCTCCATGTAAAATACTGGTATTCAGCTGCATCCGATTAGAGTCAACCCCAACACAGTTGGGAAAAGGCAAGGCAGATGATGATGTTTGCTTGCTCAAGGTGAGTTGGTGACTTCAGACTTATATTAATAACTGGCTATACCCCGCGGTTTTACCCGCTCATCAGGGTTGTAGCACGTTAAATCCTTCGTTACGAATAGGATTATCAAATGAAAAATAAATTTTCATATCCGACTGGTAGTTCCACAGATTAGCGTGTTCAAAGACAAAAACAAACAAGCTCTTCAGCTTTGTTATATGAATATGCTTGTGGAGATGTCAACAAACCATTCAACATCACTACATAGTATAAAACAAAGTCGCTTTCTCTGTCCCTAAATCCTTATGTATGCTTAAATCTTGAATACTACGAAACGGATTTTGGTGTGGTTTTTTTTAATAGACAGAGTGATTGAAGAGAAAGGTTTATATGTATAATATATATATTTTATACCCGTGCGAAGCCGGAGGGGGCCGCTAGTACAAAATAAAGTAATCAAATGATTTCGCATTTACAAGCCAAAGCAACCGGTTTCTCATTTTAAAATAATAACATTATATTCTATTCATCTACATACATACATATATATATTATGATACACTATGTACGACAAACGGATTTGTACGTCCATATCGTCCAAATGATCACCCAGAGCTACATTGAAATAATCTCTCAAAGAGACACATAGCGTACTAGCCCATGGAAACTGAGAACACAGAGTCGTCAGCATCTTTGATTCATTACTCGATTGCGTCCACAAGACCGTTAACATTTCATGCTAACAATGAAGTGAGTTTCCTTTAGACTGTCCATCAGTGGTGTATGGGAAGGTTGGAATATAGTAGCACAATGCATTATTTTATGTCCCTCCAAGCAAGGTATGTTAATTTTGACAACCAATACGATGCTAAGTGGTCTCACACGAAATGTATGAAAATCTGTAATACCAAAGGCATTGTACGCGTTGCCGTTTCAAAGACAATGTTGAAATTTATCGTGTGTTTATAATTTTAGAGGACTTTTGGAGTGAGCAGTGGGGAAACGCTCAGCAGCGTAGTTGGTCCTAATCAAATTCCTATATTAAAATATGTTGAGGGGCCTTTGTACCAGACCGTGACATATCCGAAAAAAAAGGGTATGGTTTCTTCATAATATTAGATATCATCTACTAAACGACCACGAGAATAAAGCAATGTGTTATGTTACAGGCACCATACTCGGAGAATTCAACTCAGGAGTCAACTCAGGAGCTAAGTGAGGATTTAAGACTAGAATCATGAAGGTTGACTGGTAGAAAATGCCTATGGCATTAAGTCCGAATCTGTACATTTGTGTGCTTAAAGTATTAAATAAATAAATAATTGACTAAATAATTGAATAAATAAATAAATAATTGAATAAATAAATAATTGGATAAATAAATAAATAAACAAATAAATAAAAATCCTTAATGCTGCGACGGATTCTAACTATCGCAAGAAAAATACACATTCATCTATGAGATTATAAGAAGCAGTTCGATTTTCAAATGGGTTCTTTCCGAAAGAAAAGGTTTTAATTTATTTATTTTTAATATTTTATTACAATGTTTATAATAACGTTATATCTTAACGTTGTTAATTTGTTAATAAGCGCTCCTGGAAGCGGTGCAGTTCTCTAGCGCCTGCTTTTATACCTTCAACTATGTACATCTTACTCCTTTGGCTACAAAAGGTACATTATTTCACATTTTAGCTATGCTCTCTATCACAGGGCACCTTCCTTGTCAGTCACTAAATGTAGTCAACTAAGCAAACACAAACAGAATAGATTGAAACCCCTGATGGGTAAACATTGTGTGTCTGTACTTACCAAACTGTTGAACTGATTTAGCTGGGTAACATAGGCCCCAGAAATCAGCAATGTGCATTGCAGGTAGGGAATCATTTCTTCAAGTCACAGCTAGATATTTCAAGAAATACCTACTAATGCTATCAACTTGAAATTTGGAACAGTTTTAGTAGACGTTTGCCTAACTATAATTGCACTACTGCATTTGTTATCCTGTCCAAATAACAACAATCAAAAGTTATACTTAATTTAGGCTATTTAAATCTTTTCCTCCCATTTTAAAACTAGAAACGGGCAGGCATGTACAAGATCTGTCAGTTTTTAGTTGAAGTGAAGCTTCCATACTTACATTGTTGACACTTCAAGTGCATCGAGCAAAATCACGGCGAATTTCGAGACATAAACTAATTTGACATCTCTAACTTACTTTGTCATTTGTCATCATCAATCTCGGCTCTATGTCAGCAAGAACTGTCATGTCATGAATTTATGGTTTACTTTTTTTAGCCTAGATTTGTGCCCGGTTGATGACAATACTTAAACATATCCCGTGAACAATGTACCAACAGTATAACTCTGCCTAACCTTTCGGGGAATACCGGCGTAATGTTACATGTAGCACCCTTACATAAAGAAACTTAGCATTTTATTGAATTACTTTAAAATTTTACAAAGTACAAAAGCTAAAAGCCCCATAATGTGTAGACAAAGGAACTTTTGACTGCTCCATTTTAATTAGTCAGGGCAATAGTCTTTAAATTAGGCAGGCAGTACCTAAGGTCCCGTGGGGGCAAAGTGAAGGCGAAATAAAAGCAACCAAGATGCTGGGGGTAGATGGAAATTAATTTTCCTATTGGTGAAAATGTTTCTCATTATTTTCTTTCTAGTTAAACTGTGTGGCTTTGTTAAATGTCAGAGGGTTGGAAATATTCTCGAAAGGATATTTTAATTATATCACGGAATACTTGGAAATCTTTCATTCTTTCTTTCAATTGAAAAGGGCCTTACTAAAGTACCTTTTAGAAGGCATGCCAAATTAATTTATTGTAGTTCGGTAACGTGTGGGTTTTTAAGGTTTGATAGATTTTAAAAAACATTTCTCTTTAATTCTTAACCCTTAGTTACCGCACATCTATTTTTTTGAATACACGTAGTGTATAGATGCCAGCACATCAAGCAATCACAAACTGTCAAATTTTCCCATTTGGACATGAACCGTATTCTTTTACAGTAAAGTTGAAAACAATCTAAGAAATTTTACAGCTTCGGGTAGCTTGATGTGCTGGCGTCTGTACTCAAAAATAATAGGAGAGATAAAGTAAGAAATGCCGAGATACCTGTAGTCAACTACAACAAACAATGATAACAGTCGCCAGTAAAATTAAGCAATTAAGAACTTTAGGTTGTTAGTATAAGTTATCAAGATTTCTTTTAGAATGGAATTCAGGATTGCCATTTAACATGGCAATGCTGCCAGGCTTTTGGGCACTTTTCTATGCGGATAAATTTTTCGATACCTTATGATTCTATTTTTTTTTGAAGCACTAGAAATAAAGGGCAATTTTAGTTTTGACGACCGATGTGGCGCGGCGGGCGATGGTCCGCCTGCGACGCAAGAGGTTGCGGGTTCGATTCCCGCCTTGGGACAAATGTTTGTACGATCTACAAATATTTGTTCCGGGTGTTCTGGGTATTTGCTATGTATAATAAAAATATCTATCTATGTAATGTATTGTATTAAGTATATCAGTCATCTAGTACCCATAACACAAGCTCTGCTTAGCTTGGGGCTAGATGATGCTGTGTGGATTGTCCAGCAATATTTATATTTATTTATTTATTTATTTAGTTTATTTATTAAAATAAACTTAAGGGTCCACATCAGCAGACGTAGCTCCACCGTAACAGACGTAGCTACCACTAACAATGTTAAAACGATCTGTTTTGATCACCTCACTAGGATAAAAATAGACTCTCTATATAAATATCGAAACTGGTAAACAAATCGTATAAAAGCACAAGCAAACATTTATCACAGTCAGTGCTAGATTGATGGCTGTATTCGAAAAACCTAGACCATGTGAAACTGTTAAAATAACCGTTTTTTCATTCCCCATAATAAAAAAATTACCGAACTGGAAGTCATCGGGACCGGACGGACTGCACAACTTTTGGCTAAAATGGCTTAGTAGTTCACACACGCTCTTGGCATCGCAATTCTAGTCATCTTTGGAGTCTGGGTCGCTATCCCAGTTTCTAACAACTAGTATTAATCACCTGCTCTATAACTCAGGTAGTAGCACGGAACCCAAGAATTATAGACCGATCACCATGTTTGTCGACGGCTTATATCCATTTTGCCAAAATTACCGATCATATTGTTGCAGTCCAAGGGGTCGTATTGCCCAGTAACTGGGTTGTGAAGGTCAGATAGGCAGTCACTCCATGTAAAACACTGGTATTCAGCTGCCTCCAGTGAGACTGAAAGCCGGCCCTAACATAGTTGGGAAAAGGCTCGGCAGATGATATTAAAAGTCCAGTTCTCCTTATGATGTTTTTCCTTCACTGATGTCAATGATGTCTTACATAAACCTAGATAGTAGAAAATTGATAATTACACATACTTACTTGCCCGGAATTAAACCTACTACTACTACTACGTTGTGTATGAGTTGTGTAGACGTGATTTATATACAGACACAGATACTTGCAAACAACTTAAGAACACAAACTCCCGCGCTACGCTGCGCGATGCGGTGCAGTATGCCAATCGCCGTTATCAGTTTTTCGGGCTTCTGACCACTCATAACAACTACC
The DNA here is from genome assembly GCA_905147745.2 of Phlogophora meticulosa. Lineage (NCBI taxonomy): Eukaryota > Metazoa > Arthropoda > Insecta > Lepidoptera > Noctuidae > Phlogophora > Phlogophora meticulosa. The sequence continues at coordinate 4,506,469 of LR990525.1, forward strand.
AAGAAAAGAGAAAGCCAGGACTAAAATGGTTACATGCTTTTCGAGCCACGGAAGGGTCTCGGTATGAAAAAGATGGTCACAAATCTACGGCCCACCTCGGCCAGTGTTGCTTAACTTTCAAGATCTACCTACCTTCTCTACCTATCTTCCATCTACCTACTATTATTTATCCAAGAGCCACACGAAGTATTATTCATACATTCCTCCGCACAATATCATGTCTCCAATTTCACTGTTTTATTATAAAGTTACGGTTCTACTACAGAAGTTTGGTCTGATTGTCCCTTGCGGCGATCCTACACAAACACAGCTATTTGTTACTGATCCCATGAGGGTCTGTTCCCATGGATATTGTAATATGTTATAGTTTGAAACCATATCTGTTTAATCTGATAAGTTATGTTGTATTGTTTCCAGGGAATCGAATATAAACATTCAAGTTTCCTCTTCACGCTTATTTATTTATCTAATACCTTTAAAAGAGCAATTCTTGTATATGTGTATGTATCTTGTAAGAATCTTGGAAACGGCTTCAACGATTTTCATAAAATTTATTATGCACGGGTTTCGGGGGCAATAAATCGATCTAGCTAGGTTTCCTTCTTAGAAAACGTCGTTTTATCGAGCAAAACTCAGTCATCCAAGTAGTTTATTATTATATATTTTAGTTACATATCAAATTGGTTAGGTTTGGATTTTGGATTAGGTGTGGTCACGTTGAAAGGATAAATGAAAGACGACTAAAAAAGGTATTTAAAAGGCAGATGTAAGTGAAAAGCCGGGAGGGGATACCTTAGAACGATATACATTTACCTTATTGGTGACATTCTTGAAAAAGGTCAAGTGAGTAGTGCTCGCAATCAGCGTGCGTGTATGACCAGTTGTGTGATTGTAAACGAAGCAAAAGAAGAAAGTAAGGATCGTAGCAGGGGAAAAGGCGTAAATTCATGTATGAATGTATGTGTAAATTGGCTATCCAAAACCAAATTAAGTTTATTCTGCCATTCCGACATCTCACAGAACCGCAAACAAATTATCTATAGGATCATTTATGTTAAAATTAAATGTTATTTTTCACCTTCACTTTTTTATCATTGAGATGTTTTCAATTTTAGATTACACGTACCTAAAGCTCAACAGAATATTGCTACTGAAAACCACTTCAAATACAACCAAAAGAGAACACACAATAGTCGTATTACTACATTTTCATCGAGAGATACCTTCATTTCTGTATAAAAACATCGATGCTACAAGATAATAAAAAGGTTTTTTTACAAATTTCCCAAGAGATACAGGCCTACATATTTGCATAACCATTTAAGTGTTGAAATAGAATTGCTTACCAGTGAACGAACTTCAGTGTTCTGCTTTAAGTATTGACATACGAGTATTCGAAGTAAAAAATAATAATAATATGCGATTGAAAATCCGAATTGAATCCGAGGGGTTATTTAAAATCCACTTAGAATAAATAAGAGTCGTATTGTCTGGCCTTATTGTATTGTGTATATATTTATGCAAAACCTTTTTACTTTTAGAGAATAGTTTTTGTTAATTAATTATTTGAGTAGTATTCTTGCACTGCCACGGAGGCACTAAGTCAGCAACTAAAGATTTAAAGCCGAATCTGTATATATTACTGACTTTTACATAACTTTTTACTTCTATAATATTTAAGTGGTTAGTCTAAAATGAAAGTTAAATAAAACCTTATTGTATTTATTTATTAAATACTTTATTGTACACCAAATAGTGGACCACGGAAAAAAATGCAATTGAAAAAGTGTACAAAAGCTAGCTCATCAAGATACCCCAATGTGTCAAATTACTTTGATACTTTTTCAAATAAAATAAAGAAATAAGGTTCATGTACCTACAATTGGTAAAATCGGACAGTTTGGGGTAGCTTAATGTGCTGGCGTCTATACGTATTGCATTTAAAACGACTCTTTTTTTCTTTTTCCTAAAGACAACCTTTTGATAGACTGAATGAAGGAATATGAAAATTTTGAGCTATAATGGGTCGCAATGAGAGTAACATAACGTTTGTTGGCTTAGTATTACTGACATTGTCAACTATCCAGATACTGTTTGGTCCAGAAACCGACCCAAGAGACGTAGGAAAAAGGTTAAACACAACCACTGATTGAAAAAAAAAACAGTATGTCAATTAGTATTTAGAACCTCTTCTGTGTAGAAACTTTTTATTTTTTATTACCGATGTTCAGTATTGTGTGATTATGTGCCTGAGCTGGTGCATATATTTTATCTTTCTTCTTTTTCTCTGTTTATGTTTTCAAAATAATAATATCATCATCATCATCCTCTTGCCCTTATCCCAATTTCATTTGGGGTCGGCGCAGCATGTCTTCTTCTTCCATACATCTCTATTTCCCGTCATCTCAGAAGTCACCTCCTTCTTAGCCATATCAACTTTCACACAATCCATCCATCGGTTCCTGGGTCTCCCTCTACTCTTGTAACCCTCTACATTCATACTCAAAACTTTCCTCACAACGTGATCCTCATTCCTTCGCATCACGTGTCCATACCATGATAGCCGATTTCCACACAACTTCTCTGTCACAGGCGCCACTCTCAGACTTCCTTTTATATACTCATTTCTTATTCTATCCATTCGCGTAACACCACACATCCCCCTTAGCATTCTCATCTCAGCTGCATGCAACTGCCTTTCATTCATTCTTTTTGTGGCCCAACACTCTGATCCATACAAGACAGCAGGTCTAATCATTGACTTATAGATCTTCCCTTTAAGTTTAAGGGGAACGTGGGAATCGCAGGTTGTTCCCGTTACCTGCCGCCACTTCATCCACCCTGTGTTTATTCTGTGCTTGACAGTCCGATCTATTCCTCCGTCACTTTGCACTAGTGAACCGAGATACCGAAAGTCGGAGCAGATCGGAAGGAGCACGCAATCAAGCGCAATGGCTTCAGGGCTGGAGAGACCGCCGAAATCGCAGAACATATGAATATATGTTCTTATATCTTCTTATGTCTTGGTTCTGCTGATTTTCAAGCCTACACTCTCCAGCTTCTGTTGCCATTTCTCCAATCTACCCTGGATCTCAGGTCCATCTTCACTGACAAGGCCAATGTCGTCGGCAAATAGCATGCACCAGGGTGCCTCTTCCTGTATTTCCGACGTCAGTGCGTCCATTATTAACCGGAAGAGGTAAGGGCTTAAGGCCGACCCTTGGTGCAATCCTGCAGCCACACTGAACTTGTCAGTGTTTCCAGCAGACGACCGGACATAGATAGATTCGGCTGTACATCGCACGAATCAACTCAACATACTTCCCAGGCACACCTTTCTCCTTAAAGGCCCACCACAACACTTCTCAAAATAATAATAATAGGTAAAAGTTGCCCCTACCAAAATGAAAATACATAAGAATATACACACCCCAGTTACTAGGGCACCAGACAAACGAAATAGCTTGCGCCATCTGCTAGCATCGTAAACAAAACGGTTTTATCATGTGGAGCCAGTGAACTATAGCCAGCCGAGACTTTGGAGAATACTCCACTAGATTACACCAAAAAAAACATAAGTAAAAAAGTACGCGCGAATAAACTTTTGGGAAAATAAATGGATTGAATAATGGATTATTTGTCTCCTTATCGTAACATTAAGTAATGGAAAAGAAACTTTGGGAATTAAGCAAAAAAGTGGGTTTATACGCAGCTTCTGTGGTTTTTCCTTTGTAGAAAAAAGGAAGGCGGACATCGAAGCTACGGTTTAACTGAAACAGTTACGTCAGTCGTCTCTGTGTCGTGTCAGCAGAACTTACGGAACCCACTAAGGGGTTGAAGCCTGCCAGGGTTGTGGAATCTTGGAAAGGGTTACCAAGACCCTGGAACGTAAATGGCAAGGACGGAACACGCATGGGTTTTAGTCAGTAAAAGTCTGACACGCCCTCCCGTACCACTCAGAACGGGAGAAGTCATTGCATGATTTTCTATTCTTAAAAATAAAAAGCCACTGTCTCAGTAGGCCTGTTGTCATTAGCTCTTCTTGTTATCAACATGTACTGTGTGGGCTATGATTAAACAGTATCGTTACCAGAAGGTATTATTCGACCTGGCTTCCCCGTTTAATGCAACCCGTTGGTCAATGATCACTTATTTTATGTCTTATTTGGTAGAATACAATAACAGTACCTAAGCTATCATGGTCAAACACGATTTCAAATTCTTTTTTTTCGGGACATCGCGAAGCGGTTTTGGCCAAAGAAATAGCATTGCTATTCAACGTCGCAATGCTGACAGCCTTTTTGGATTGAATTTTTGGATGCCCTGTGCTTTTTTTTCTCTTCGTGCACATATTAATTGAAACTTAAATTCAAATGTATTTATTTATGACACATAGATATAATCTACAGATACAGACGCCAGTACATGAAGCTACTACTAAACTCTAACATTTTACCAATTGAACATGAACCTTATTTCTTTTTAAACTTGAAAAACTATCAACGCAATTTGATAAATTGGGGTAGCTTAATGTGCTTGAAATTTCAATCACACTTATGTTATAAATACCATAGTTTGTTGGTATTTGTTCATGTTTCTTACTCCTTCACGCTGAATAGCTGAATCGGTTGAATGGATTTGGATGAAAGTTGTTGTGAAGTAGCTAATGCCCTGGATTAACATAGGCTACTTTTGAAAAAGGTTTAGTATTCCCGTAACAATTTAAATTCGTTTCATAATGACTTTTTAATCACGGGTAACGCTGCGGGGCATAGCTAGCACCCATAAAACTACGCCCCACTAGCAGTGGCAGTGGGGCGTAGTTTTGAGATGGTATATGGGTAGCAATATACCATTTCACTCTTTCTCTTTCATCTACTATCATAATCAATTCCTCAGTAAAATGTCTTCCACATTACCCTCATCTTTATAGTCTTCAACCTAACTTAGACCTTCTAAGTTAATCTAAAGCTCAATTAATATTAATTTTAATAACACAAACCGTTATATTAGATTGGTAGTTTGAAACCGACGCTCATTGGCTGTAAAATGCTTTGTTTACGCTAGCGACATCTGGCGTCGGGCGCAAACAATTGCCACTAAGCAGTTATGCGCGAGAATTGGATATCTTTGATATTGATATTGTATAATAAATGTATCTTCTGATACTGCCAATATCAAATAGTATGTGAAAGGCATTTTCGCAGGCTTGAAGTGTCTTTTCGAACAGGTATGTAGGTGAGTGTGATCTGCAGGTAAACCGCCTTTGTTGATTTTGTATTTTGGAAAATATTTCATTGAGCGCAAAATTCTTGAACCTTTTTAATTTTTGTGCCGCTAAAGTTGGTCATCAGAGACTTTAAATTTTGATGTTTTTAAAACGGGGTGGGGTGGGTTCTGTGGGCTTACAATCAGGGGATACAGGCTTAATGTTATATTGTAACAGGGTGCTATTAATAGATTTGATCCTTCTAATTTGTAACTAAAGTTCTAATAAACACCGTACGCTTTTATTAACTGTGTTTACCTCTTTCATATAGTCTACTCTGCTTTAATATTGAAATGCTGATCACTTTTCGTATTTTCATTAAATAAAATAAGTTTTAGGTTTACGAAATTCGACGATACGACGAATACGAGATCGACGGCACGGTTGGCGCAGTGGCTGAGCGATCGACTGCCGCGGATGTGTCGTGGGTTCGATTCCCGCACGGAACAAATATTTGTATGGCCTACAGGTATTTGTTCGGGGTCTGGCTGTTTGTGTATGTGTCTTTAAATGTTTGTAAACGCACCCACGACACAGGAGGAATTCCTAGTGTGGGGCAACGTTTTTTATAAAGAAAAAAAAAATCCATCTCATTAATGATCGATTAAGAATTCTTAAAGGTCCGCCTAGCTATCTCTTCGCAATTGTAAATTATACAGTTGATCAAACTTGATAAGAAAGGAACTGATGTTATATTCGAGACTCATAGAAAGATGCTCAATATTTTTGTTTAATAATAGGTCTTTACCTATGAAATTGCCGTTTTGTATGAAAAAATTTAAATGAATTTTTTTCATGTATTTTTTATTTGTATTAATCGAAGTAATCACCCATGCAATCAATGCATCTTTGCCAACGCAGTGGCAGTTTATTGATGCCCTTCTTAAAGAAATCAGCTGGACGGGAGGCAACAAATTCTTCAAAGGCATTTTGTACTGCCTCTCGGGTATTGAATTTTTTTCCCGCCAAGAAGTTATCCAAATTCTGGAAAAAGTAGTAGTCTGTAGGCGCAAGGTCTGGTGAGTAGGGCGGATGACGGAGAGCTTCCAACCCCAGTTCTTGCAACTTGGAGACCGTCTGCTGTGCAGTATGAGGTCGCGCGTTGTCGTGCAGGAGCAGCGGAGACGAGCGATTGACCAATGCTGGTTGGAGATGTGCCAGCTTCTCCATCATTGTGTTCAATTCTTCACAGTACACATCTGCAGTAATGCTCACCCCGTTTGGTAAGAAGCTGTGTTGAATCACACCGGCGCTAGACCACCAAACAGTGACCATCACTTTTCTTGGGGTAAGTTTTCGTTTAGGGCATTGTTTAGGTGCTGAACCAGGATCCAACCAACTTGCTGAGCGCTTGCGGTTATCAAACAGAATCCATTTTTCATCGCAGGTAACAATGCGGTTCAAAAATCCTTCATTTGTGTGTCTGTTGAGCAGTGCAAGGCACGTCTCGACGCGTACTTCGCGCTGACGATCATTGAGTTCGTGGGGCACCCATTTGTCAAGCTTTTTTACCTTGCCAATTTGACGCAAATGGACCAATATTGTTTTGACGCTAACGTCGAAAGCTGCTGCTAATTCAGCCGTAGATTGTGTATCGTATAGCTTCCACAATCGCCTTTAATTCGTCATTGTCGACCAAAGTCTTCCGACGACCGCGAGGTTCATTTTTCAGGTCGAAATTTCCAGAACGGAAGCGAGCAAACCAATAATAGGTAGTGCGTTGGTTTGTAGTGTTAGCTCCGTAAACGTCGTTGATGTTGCGTGCCGCTTGTGCCGCGTTGCTGCCACGACGGTACTCATATTCCATAATTACTCGAATTTTTAACGTATCCATGATGACGAAAAAGATTTAAATGCGATGAAAATGTAACACTAATCAATAAACAAATGACTACTTTTGGAAAAAAAAATCCATGTTTTTTAAATAAAATTAATTTGAAATTAGAATTCTTAGCCAAACAAAAAATATTTTGATTTGAAATGGCCAGTACTGCAGAACGGCAATTTCATAGGTAAAGACCTAATATATGTATCTATCTATGTATTTATTTTTGTATTTTACTAAAACATATTTATGTTCACAGTATTTTTTTACCTTGTGGCACTTACCATGTTTTGTCTCTGCACCACCCGAAGGTAGACTGGTAGAAAATGCCTAAGGCATTAAGTCCTCCTTTGTGCGGTTCTTTACTTGTGCATACAGTTTTAATACATTAATAATTATTTGTGCCTGTCATATTTTTAGAAAATTTGAAATAGGAATAATATATTTATGATCTCTACGGTAATTAATGTTATTGTTATTTTATTATTTGTATTGTTTTATTGTAACTGATATGATCATTTGTTGATCGAAATAAACTTAATTCATATATTTATTTGTATTTCGATTGAAAACGTCATGTCATTGTGTTTTGGTTGTTTCTGTAATACTTAAGAGTTCATAATAAATACATTTTGTGTAGCCTATTTATAACAAAGTCAAAAGCTTTTCCACCACCTGTTCCACTTACTTGTAACGCAAGATGTTTTTTTTTTATAGAAAAGGAATACAACACTGCACCAAAACAGTTTTGCTTTAAAGACTTCAGAATACAATTTTTGTGTATTCAATTAATCGTCAATTAATCTAACAAAGTGTTGGGTAAGAAAGTACAGAATTAAGTTATAATTTGTTGCAAAACTTCAGTAAGTTAATCACATAAAATATACAAGACATATCTCTGAGAAAGTTAATACTTACAGTCAAAACTAACATTTATAAATACACAACTCAATTATTATTTAACCTAACTTAAGTTTATATCTAGTCAAATCGAACAAATCCGTTTAAAAAGTTAGTTGGTAGATACTATTTATTTTGTCTTATACCGTTACTTATAAATGACGATATAAAGTACGATCAACTGCTCAACGCACTTATGTCTGAGTAGCAGCAAGGGCTATTCTCGATGAGCAAGTGTTTACAACTGACATCACTGACTGAATATAGTTGACTCTGCCACATACGGTAAAATATCAAATAGTGCCGTTAAAACGATAAAGTTTCCTTTAGTGGAAGGTTCCTTTATTAACCGTACGGTATTATCCTGGGCCATTGTGTAGGCACCATTAACCATGGTGAAACATCCCATTGTCCTTACAATGTTATCTATATGAAGGAGAGTCTTGATTCATTGGAGCGGTTATGTGGGTGAAGTAAAGCAGTTGTGAGTGTTGTTTGAAGTTTCTTAGGTTTGATACGAATTTATTGAACTCGAATTATTCCTGTTGGTTATGGGCTTTGTTTAATTTCCAATTATTCTTTGAATTCAAAATTCTCATAATTATTAACTTAGATTTATTAACCTTTGTCTTAATTATTTCGTCAGTCTAGTAGTCGTAATCACTGCTGAGCGTGAGGCTTTGGGTTGGTTTTCCAAGTCGGGCTAAGTGTAATTAAGTATTCCCATTAGAAATTAAAAACAAAAAAAGCTAATTTGCGCATGCTACTGCAGGTGCATCTCTACCTAACCCTTTCGAAAATACAGGCGTGATGTTGCAATAGCTACTTTGCCTAGCTTTCTGCCTAGCTTTTTCCAACTAGGTTGGGGTCAGCTTCCAGTCTAACTGGATGCAGCTGAATACCAGTATTTTACATAGAGAGACAATAGCTACACCTTGGTAATAGATGTAAACAGGTGTGTGTTCCTCAATTTTTTGGACCTATCATTTTTAATAGCAGACCGACATTTGGCATTGCGGACATCATGCTTAAATTCCCCGAACGGTTAGGCAGAGGTATACCTAGATAATGCATGATAATATATGAGTACTGCTATGTCTAAGTTAAATTTAATCGGAGGCGAGCCTAATGTCATCAACCGGGCATATGTCCAGATGCTGTTGAGAAATTCACTAAAATAAAAAATAAAAATAAATGTTTATTTGACGACCGATGTGGCGCGGCGGACGATGGTCCGCCTGCGACGCAGGAGGTTGCGGGTTCGATTCCCGCCCTGGGACAAATGTTTGTACGATCTACAAAGATTTGTTCTGGGTGTTCTGGGTATTTGCTATGTATAATAAAAAATATCTATCTATGTAATGTATTGTATTAAGTATATCAGTCATCTAGTACCCATAACACAAGCTCTGCTTAGCTTGGGGCTAGATGATGCTGTGTGGATTGTCCAGCATTATTTATTTTTATTTATTTATTTATTGCAATTACATACATTGTTAACACACATGAGTCGGAGATCACCTTTTAAGCAAAAAGATGCTTGTGTTAGGTGAACTCCGCTCTTCTACATATCACGACACTTAAAGTATGCATTAAAAAAAGAACAAAAACAAAGAAAATCAAATAAATATAAAACAGAGTAATCAAGTAAAAAGAAACCACAAAAAAGAAAAAAGGAGCGCACTTGTGTGATGGATGCGAGTGAATTTTTGTGTGAGGGTGTGTGTACGTGTGTGTGTAAGTAATAATGTGTGTGTGTAAGTAATAGTGTGAGTGTGCGTTGTGTTTCTGAGTTATTAAGTGTAAGTATAGTTTATTTTATTTCTTATAACACTTCAGCTTCCTAGAAATCTAACCTGGGACCTCAAGCTCAGAAGTAGCTCTTGCGACTTCCAGATCAACGAGGCATTTGTCATTTAACCGGGAAATAGCAAAACATTTACAAACGTCACAGAAAACAGTTAACTTAGCCATCCATTTTTATTTTCAAAGAGAAAATGTACGCAAACGGTACAACTCCATTGGCTGCTGTAACTCATGTCTAGATATTTTTCTCCGATATCGGAAAGTTATTCAGATTTTAGCTAGTCGAACTACATTTCTACCTGTCCGTAACAAAAAGCTATCAGATCGAATTGTTGTAGTTTAATGGAAATACTTTTAAGATTATTTTTAACACGCTTTAAATATTTTCTGGGTCAAAATACTCGATCTCAATGTTTTCTGGATCAAAATACTCGATCTTAGTGTTCTCTAAGGGAGAAATTACTTTGTATGTTGTCATAAAATGTATTAAGTATCTATTAATTTTAATCAGTTAAGAAATAAATATAGCAAACTGTGGAGCTCTTTGTGAGAGAAGTTGGTGATACTTTAAGTACGTACACCAAAATTGTCTATTTCGCCAGCAAGTAAGCTGTATTCAGATTTTTTGTTGTTTTAATTTTTACTCATTCAGTATTGCGTGCCTGCGCTTTGTGCTAAATAAATGTTCTTTTTTCTTTTTGAAAGGTTTAAGTAGAACATAACATATTATTATCTTGACAAGCAATTTTCACTACAGCCATTTTGCAAAATACTTTTTTGTTTAAAAATAACGTTTCCCCTCTCTAGGAATTTCTCCTATATCTTTGTTGCGTTTACAAACATATAAATATTAGTTCTGTGCGGGAATCAAACCCAAAACACGCAACGCAGCAGGCGAACACTCAGCCACTGCGCCAATCGTGCTGTCAAAATATATCTATACCATCAAAATAAAGATAAAACGTTACATACTCGTACTAAGAGTTAATAGAGATTACATTAATATTACTTTTTATGTAACGCGGTTCAGCAAAAAACAAAAGAAAACTGCAAATCATTTTCGGAGGCGTCGAGCCAATATCAATAAAACCTTATGTTATGCCCTTGAACTTAGAAATACAGATTTTTCCTTTAGAACAAGCAGACGTAATAATACTGCGATGTTTATTTAATAAATCATTAACGTTGACGTGACGTTCCGGCACAACTACAGTTGGGCGCACTTCTACTGAGAAGTGATATTGGACGTAAGGAGTAAATTCGATTCGTATTTTGTAAGCAAGTAATTAGCTCTGTGTGTATTAAAATTCATTACTATATAAACCGACAACCGCTTGGGTAAACGTGTTCTTGAGTGGAGACTGCGACTCGGCAAACGTAGTGTAGGACGCCCTCTGTCCAGGTGGGATGACGATCTGCGAAAGACTGCAGGCAGATGCTGGATGCGGCAAGCTGAAGACAGGGCGCTATGGCGCTCATTAGGAGAGGGCTATGTCCAGCTGTGGACTAGTATAGCCTGATGATAATGACTATACATATAAACGCAGTGTATCCGAGTGTGTTTTCATTGCACAAAACTCATTGTTTTCCGACATAATATCTGAATTCTTGACAAGGCGTATACACAGAAAAATAAGCGATAAAATGCGATGCGTTCTGTGTATGTTGTCTTTCTTTTATCACAAACGTTTTATTGGTAGTATCCCGCCGTTTCTGATTGAAAAGCTTAGCGGTATAAGATTACTAGCCGTCTGATAGTTGGTCGTTAAGATACATTATACAAGCTCAGAATAATAATATGTACAAGTAGAAATCAAAAAGGGAGAAAAAATCTAAAAAATAATAGGCAACAGAATATTCGTCCGCATCGCTGACAATTTAAAAAACGCCTATTGACACGTTAAATGCTAATGATTTGGCTGTAAAATAAAGATGTATCCCCCGTATCCCCGTCTAATTACATTATTTTGTATTTGTATAAGACACTAATAATTCCTTACATACCTTACCTTACCTCCAAAAATATAACTTTATTCAGTTTCACGCTCGACGTGTGTTTTAATATCACACCCTGTATATTTATAGGTCCTATAAATTGCAGACACTTAACACACTTTCCCTCTAAAAAGGCATGTATTTCGGAACATTCTCCGGAGGTCATAAAAATGTTTAGCTAGGTACTAAAATATGCTTTTAATAATGGTCCTAAGGTTCGGCTATTAATCCTGGTCCTTTAGGGACCAGATGAAAAAAATTACACGATGTAATCATAGCGATTTATGGTAATATATGTCTTAGTTACATATTTATTATACTGTGAGATGAATTTGATAAATAGTAAGAGAGGTTTGTGCCCAGCTCTGAAATGTTGGCTACACAAATATAATTATGAAATTTAGGAAGTATTTATTCTTCGTCTGAAAGTTTGCGAATCTACCCTTTTGATAAGTCTGTGCTAAGATTGGTTCAATTTATCAAAAGACATATTTTATTTATAACTTACTTGGTTATTCAGGAATGAGTATAAGCCTACGTACGTAGGTACCTAAATAGATTTGGATTATTTGGTCTATTTATAGGTCCAGGTAAATAGGTCACATCATTTATCGCCGTAACATACATAACAGAAGATAAAGAATGGAATCAATCTATATAATCAATCAAATCACCTGGTAACCTGAAGAAGATTGCTAGCCACCCGCAGCACTAAATACCTCGTGTATTTACTACTAGGAATAAACATATACATACTAAAACTAACGTCATCTTCAGATAAAAAAACAAGCTTTTAGCATTTAACAAGGTGGCAAGGTACAATAAACCTTCCAGGCAGTTCTAAAGAGAGCTCAACGCAATTGTTTAAATAATTAAATGAAATAAAACACGGTTCTTAGGACCAAAGCAGGTTAAAATTTACACGTTAGTTATTAAATATTTACCCGTAAAATATTAATACCAAACACGTGTAAACTCCATAAAGGGTCAGTTTTTGCCAATGGTATAAACAATCCCATAAGTTAGTCTGTGGCACGTGTTTCTTCTTATCAGAGATTTGCTCTCATTGGGTACAGATTTATCTATTCCCAGAACTCATTTTTAAGAGCCAGTCAGCCGTGTTTGTTCTTCACAAATGTTATGTTGTTATTGACTTTATATTGAGTTTTTGTATTTTATAACGAACTGGTGTCAAAACTGTAACAAGACTTTGGAATTGGTACAGGAAAGAAACTCTGTGATGCTTGATCCAGTCCTGAAACAGATAAGATAGTAAGTATTACTTTACTAATGGTATAATATAATATTTGACGACCGATGTGGCGCAGCGGGCGAAGGTCCGCCTGTGACGCAGGAGGTTGCGGGTTCCGTGACCGTTCATTACATATCAACTCTTCCGTGCCTCGTCATTTGCGGATCTTTGATAATCGTTACGAATAGTCAAAGCGCGAAAGTCTGGCAATCAGTGTTCCCAAGGGATATCGTTTGGTGCCTTGTAACTGGATTCTGGAGGTCAGATAAGCAGTTACTTCATGTAAAATACTGGTTTTTAGCTGCGTGTGGTTAGACTGGAAGCCTACCCCAAGATAGTTGGGAAAAGACTAGGCAGATGATGATGGTTTACTTTATAATTTTATCAAGCATTAAGGAAGTTAGAACTATAGATGTGTGGTTTCCAATTGTATTGCTATTCTTAAATTCTCAAAGCTAGCAACACCTCAAGTCTGTTGTGGTTCTGTTTAGAACTGTAACCGAGCATTCCACAAATACTGACAAACTTCAAGCGAACCAAATGTTACTGTTTACTTCCAAAGTAAATGTGTGTTTGTAAGCAGTTTGGAATTTACTTCCAAATGGATTTCGGTTTGAATAACTGTGTTATTGTTTTAGTAATACGGTTTATGATTTTGAAACCAGGAATGTTCACTTAAATAAAATTATCATCGTTTCATGTTGAAACTGAATCGTTTTTAAACCAGATAATTGTAGAGTGAAGACTGTCTAACTTGGACTTATAATAAATATAATATGTATGATATCACCAATCCGTCTTGAGCAAGCGTGGTGTTTAATGCTCGTGTCTTCTTAAAAGCCTTTGCCCTGCAGTGAGACGGTAACTGGCTGGTATTATTATTAAACACTTACGGCAATTCTTTTTAGTACTGAATTAGTTGTGTTTTGTTTATTATCGTGTTTGATAAACAGGGTACTGTTTATCAAACACGATACTTACAAGTTAAACGGCCAAACAATGACTGATAACAAATTGTTTACTAGGGAACATATTTGTACATTTTAATTCCAATCCGGTAACAACAGAAAATATCTGCACACAAATTTGCCAAAACCATTGTTTTTGGTCACACCCGTTTCAATTTAGAAAATGAAATACCCTTTTCTTGAGCTGGTTTTTTTATAGTGGTGTTTTTAACGGCATTTTCATCTAGATTTTGCATTAATTTGAATATTGTCACCAACGGCTTCTTGTTTATTCTATCGCGCTATCATCAATTTTTAAGCTTACAGGAAATTTAATGTAAGTGTTTTATTTTAATGGTCCTTTCTGTCTCTGAGGACCAATCTATCTAAAAACAAGTACATCGGTGATGTTGATATTGGTGACATATTTTTAAGGTTTCTCCGAACGATAAAAAAAATGTTGCCGCTGTAGAAAGTTTTGTGTTTTAGGCCCAAAATTAATTAAATATTTTTGCATTTCAACACACACAATCTCTCATTACTAGTGGGTAATGCTTTGACAATTTTCACTATGTGATGTACTCGTAGTTCTAAAATGTTTGTTTAAGTTACGATTGGTTAGATTTTGTTTTAAACAACTTATCAACTTACTATTATCGACCTTAATAGAACTAGCATAAGAATTTAATTAACGGAGATAAAATTAACTTTATACATACATAAACTTACCCCTTTTTATGTTGGCCGGCAGAATCTACAGGACGCCATCTACTACGATCCTTACACACCTTTCGTTTCGTTTACATTAATACATCTGGTCTCGTCATACCTACACGAACTGCCGGCTGCGAGTATTTGCACCTAACCTTTCTGAAGGACATCACCGATATATGAGGAGGTCAAGGTATATGGATGTATTTCTAGGAGGTCCCCTCTACACTACACTACTCACATCTGCCTCTTTCTGTTAGCCTCTTTTCATTCATATTCTTTACATGCTTAAACCACATGAACATTCTCCTTTCAATTATGGCCACTACATCTTCTTGGTACTTCATCATACCTCATTACTCACCTGTAAACTTCTAGCATCATTACTTTACCGTCATATTACTATATGAAAAGCGTACATAATGCTCATATATCTCCACGATCATCCATTGTAGTGAGATGGTACGTGTTCCGTAATGGACATCAGAGAGCAGATATTGATGAATGCAGTGGAATATAATTTATATTTAAGGCTTCATTTACGCCCAGAGGCTCTTGAATTAGAAGATTGATGGATGGGTGGGTCATAACTTATCGGAATTATGGTACATTTGCGAGATATTAACATAAATACTTCAATTTAGCCTTTGCACTCACAGATTACACTTTAAAATGTGTAAAAGTTGTTTGAAAATATTCTCCTGGATTACGATAAGTTAATATGAAATTATTTACTGTTGTTTTTTATAAGCACGGCTGGCGCATATCGCAAAGCTTAAGTATTCATCCGTTCTAGGGAATACAAACTTAATCCCTGCTTATTCAATTAAAAAAAACTTTAAAAAAGTAGAATACAACGTTATTCTTCCAAGTTCCTCCATTTTCCTGGAAAAGGATACAATTTCTCACAAAGATATACAGCATGCTCCGCTTTCATGATGAATTTATTTTCGCTTGGCATCTAAACAGCTATGCATTTTGATGAAACGAGAATATGTGCTTAGATTTCTCAAGCGCTAGACTAGGATATATTGTTCTAGAAATAACACAAAAAATAAAAATACATAAATACTACGACTACTTCCACTCTACTACTTCTGTTGAATAATTTAAGGGGCTGGTGGCTAAGAAGTAACAGCGACAAGATCTGACGACACGGTTGGCGCAGTGGCTGAGCGATTGGCTGCTGCGCCGCGTGTCGCGGGTTCGATCCCCGCACGGAACAAATATTTGTATGGCCTACAGGTAGTTGTTTCGGGTCTGGCTGTTTGTGTATGTGAGTTTAAATGTTTGTAAACGCACCCACGATACAGGAGAAATTCCTAGTGTGGGGCAACGTTTTTTTTAAAAAAAAAAAAAAAAAAAAAAAAAAAAAAAAAAAAAAAAAAAAAAAAAAAAAAAAAAAAAAAAAAGATTCAATCCCTTCAAGGGTAAGCAATGCTCGCTGAGATCAACCCGTGGTTGGACTGTCTATTACACGCCAAGACCCCTCCGTGCCGCGGAAAGCACGTTAAGCCGTTGATCCCAGCTGTCATTTAAAGATCTTTGGCAGTAGTAACGGGTAGTCAGTATCCCGAAAGTGCGATACCAAGGGATATCGTGTTACCGTCTGGGTTGTGGAGGTCAGGTAGGTAGTCGCTCCATGTAAAGTACTGTTCGTACCGTTTAGTTTCATCCAGTTGGAAACCGATGCTGGACGGAGATAATAATGAAAACAAAGTTAAAAATTAAATTAGAGTTGTTGAAATAGGAATGGATAATTAATACAGAGAGCCATCAGTATAATGGTGTCCATCTAAAATCTTGTTTGTGTAATTCTGCGCAGTTTCCATGATCATACCGAGAATAAATAAATAATGCTGGACAATCCACACAGCATCATCTAGCCCCAAGCTAAGCAGAGCTTGTGTTATGGGTACAAGATGACTGATATACTTAATACAATACATAACATAGATAGTTATTTATTATTATGCATAGCAAATACCCAAAACACCCGAAACAAATGTTTGTAGATCGTACAAACATTTGTCCCAAAGCGGGAATCGAACCCGCAACCTCCTGCGTCGCAGGCGGACCTTCAACCGCTGCGCCACATAGGTCGTCAAATGAAAAGAATGCCTGAGGTGTTTATTTATTAAAATATCGTAGCATTATCCTGAGATATGAGCCTTTTTAACCATGGTCACAGGTCCTTTTTATTTTATTTTTTTAACTTTTCCACACTCTAGTAATCATTGCAGTGTCGTATTTATGTCGTATTTAAACTCACAAGCACAAACAGCCAGACCCGGAACAACTACCTGTCTGGCCACAAAAAAATGTGTTCCTTGTGGGAATCGAACCCGGGTCACGCAGCGTAGCAGCCGGTCTCTCAGCTACTGCGCCACCGTGCCATCAATGTTTTTCTTTCTTTTTTTTCTATGGCTTTAAGCCCGCCAACTTAAGTACTTAAAAATAAATAAAGTATTTGAATGCTCTATATGTTATATAGTTGAACCGGGCGTAGCTTTTCGTACTTAGGTTTATTCTATTTATCCACGATACATGATAGACATATAAAGGATTATGATGATCAAAGGAAAAGCCTATCTGAGTGCTACCCACTCGTTCAACAATCGGACTTTGGGAGAATTGAGTACCCACTTTAGGTAAACCTATTTACCTCTTTACGCGTACCTTTTTAAATATTTAAACAGCATAATATTACCCATATATACACAAATATAGACTGCCTCATTGGTGGTTGCAAGTGCTACTTACTCGTAGATTCGATTCCCAGGTCATGGAAAGTGTTATTGGGTTTTTCCGTCTGGAATTTCATAGTAGCAGACCGGAGTCTAGATTTGTGCCCAGTTACTGACAATAGGCGAGCCTATTGTCAGTAAATATTGTCACCCTTATTACATGGAACTTAAACATATCTGGTGAAATGTGGCTGTACTGTAGGTTTTTAGGGACGCTTCTGCGTAACCCTTCGGGAAATACAGGCCTGATATTATTCTTTTTTTTAAACGTGTGGGGCAACGTGACGTTGTGTGTGTAGATCCTTTTTATTTTATTTCTACTTTTACATTTTTAGTTTTAGTTTTTGTCGTTTACTTTTCCTGTGCGTGTCCCAAATATTAATATAGTACCTAAATATTTGTTACGTGTGGGAATCGAACCCACGACACGCAGCGTAGCAGTCGATCACTCAGCCACTGCACCAACCGTGCTGTATTATGATGACGTTATGTGCATGAATACAAAATAATCGACTCAATGATACATTTTCCACTTGGGAGTTTGTACTCAGTAGTAAATAATATTAAATATTATTGTTCGCAGTTATTCATTGGTTCATAACAGCCGTATGAAGAGTTAATCTGATTTTACGCATTGGGGTTTTATTATTAAAATTGTAATTATAACATGGTAATAATGTGCTTTCATTAACGAGATCGGATATTTATACGTTTGTTGATTTAAGCTTGTAACTAATAATTTTAATTATATTTGGTTCTAGGTTACGATGAAGACGGGAGATTTATAAAAAAATGCCTTATCAGCTTGTGTTCTTGTGTTTTCGAACAACGTGTTTTCTACAGTCCGTCTTGGTAGAGGACTTTTGGCCGTAGGGCGTGGTGTTCCATCGCTTCCGCGGGCAGGTGCTGAACAAACGCACTGTGACTAAGTGCTCAAGCGCACATTTTTGTTTAACTACTCTGGTAATATCTCCTGTATCGTGGGTGCGTTCACAAAGATTCAAACTAACATACACAAACAGCCAGACCCGGAACAACAACCTGTAGGCCATACAAATATTTGTTCTGCGCGGAAATCCATCCCGCGACACGCGGCTCAGGACCCCATCGGTCAGCTACTACACCAACCGTGCCGTCAAAAACCACAATCATACTTAAGTTTTGAATACTAACACGAATTTTATATTATGTTTCTTTCAGGTTAAGGTTTTTGTCTATGGGCCTGCGATGCCTCATAACCAGAGATCGGAATTAGGTAGAGTTATTTATGTATTTGATTATTTATTTTATTTCATTTCTTCATATATAAATAATTGTACTTGCATCGAAATGTTGATATAAATATGGACCTTCCCGGGATTTCCCGGGATTTATAATACAATCCCGGGTGGCCAACAATATTACAAATAAATAATAATAAAAACCTCAGAGATAGATAAGACATTCGGACATTCGATGTCGGATGGTTTAATTTGTGTAAAAGTAAATAACTTTTTTATGTAATATATCACGGGATTTTTCTGGTCTTTATAATTAATCCCGGGATTTGAGGCATATCCACTTTATTCTTTCGCTGTATGAAATCAGGGTAAGTACATAAATAATTCTACCTAATTCCGACCTGCGCTCATAACAAATAAATAAATAAATGAAATAACTATAAAACAAACATTCCATTGTATAGAGATCTTAAAATTGTATGTACACTACATCCATTTATCACTGTTTTCAAAGCAGATCCGCAGATCACTTTAAGACGCACACAAAACTCAACATTTAACCCTAAACCGTCTCGGTATTGATATTCCACGCCTGACAAATAACCGCTTAACTTCTGTAATGCAGAAGCATTGCGGGCATGATAAAATCTTTTATTTATGTGTTAGCCTCTACCATAGATTAAGGATGCACAGAAGCGTTACACTCCGAATGCATCAGGTATAAACACGTACATGCAGTAATTATAGGGAGTAGGAACCTTTAACACTCATTGAGGTAATAACTAGCCCTCATAACTAAACATCGAATGAGACAGCCCTGGTTTTTTTCGGATAAGTGTGGTCTGTGGCACCCGATAACCGACAATGAAATGACAATCAATAAAAACTCTAACGACTTGATGAACTATAGTTATTGTACGCCAATAGTGCTTTGATTGTTTGGTTAGATTAATTTTATGCCATCGACTTCCGAAAGTATAGTTTTAAAATAACTATACTTCACACCTCTTTTTTGAGAGTCGGTTGAGTTTTTTTTGATTGATGATTTTATTTTTAGTGTGTCAGTTTATAATTTCTGTAAGAATAAATAGCCTATGTCAACTGCTTGTGCAACCTTTTACAAAATCTTGATACCTATTTAAATATTATATTACAATTTTTTTGTATTGCTATGTCACAGTGGACACTAGGCTGTCGGATCAAACCGGGGCAGGTTCAATTTTTTTTTTTTTTTTTCAATTCATTTATTCATGTAACAATTCGCATTGTGTTTGAATGTTTTAGTACATAGGAGTCTAATACAGCTTATAAAAATAATAAATTATTGCATTTAACATAAAAATTAAAATTAATATTAATCAAATTACAATAAAAATAAAATCAGTCAATCACATGTGATAATTATTATGTCAGTAGAAAGTAAATAGTCAAGATGATTGTAAATAGTCTCACGTCAAATTATTATTATCGATATTAGGTATCGATGTGACTTTTCCAATAAATATGATACTTTGTAATTTTATCTCAGACATCACTGACATGAAGGAAATCGCCAACCTTACGAGACTCCTTGGGAAAGTTCGATGATTAATGCTCGTGCGTTCTCTGTATGAGAAGTGGCCTGTGCCCTATAGTAAGACTGGTACATGCTGGTATTATTCTAAACTATGAAAGACAGTCGCTTCTCAATTCTTTTCTTGTTCTATGCCCTCATTGAGCACCTACCTACCCACCCACTTTGATACCCGTTCCTCGCAATTTTTCTCAGCGTTAGACAGGTACGGAGTAAATATCGTGCACAGTTTAAGGTGTCTAAGGGGAAATTGGCCGTGTTTAAGTTTTCGGTTTTAGTTTACAACAGTTTCATTATTAAGACTGTATTTTATTATGTCTCATTAGTATCCTATTGTATTTCCCTGCTAATCTTTGAAATTTGACTCTTAGCCTCCATAATAAAGAATCGTCACATCATGAAAGATAATGGCTTGTCAAAATCTGTATTTATTATATACCTACTGATTTTATAGGCCCATATTTTTAAAATTGTGGTACCGTAAGGTATTTTTCCAGATATTTTTCTTTTTGATATCACGTTGCCCCACACTAGCAATATCTCCTGTATCATGGTTGCGTTCACACACAGTTAAACACACATACACAAACAACCAGACCCGGATTAACAGTTCTAGGCTATACAAATATTTGATACGTCCGGAAATCGAAATTGCGACTCGCAGAGCAGCAGCCAATCGCTCAGCCACTGCGCTAAACGTGCCGTCAATACATCAGTCATTGCAAGATATAATTGGACACTAATACTAATAGATGATGTTACAAAGTACCCCGTTTACTCACTCACACACCCACTTTATTCTATACTTGTGTCAGACATTCACTTTAAACTAACATTAAGTTCGAAATCCAATAGGTATGATTTAAAATTCAAAAGTAGAAAGTTATGGGACGTCACTGCTAGTTCAAAACGATCTTATTTCAAACGAAGAAAGATTCAAATGAACCTCAAAGTAGAACTTGAAGTGCGATAGATTTTCAAAAGCTGTTCGAGAACTTTCCGATTCACGTATATGCTGAGTTGGCTTTAAGAGATCCGTTTAAGGGGGGGTATAAACCAAAATGGACAATCGTATTATTGACTTTACAAAAGTAAGAGCAATGTATTGAAATTGAATGATGCAAAAATGTAGGTAAAAAAAAAAAATCGTCTACAGAAAATTACTGATAAATACTAAATTACTCACGTACTCCTATGCTTCATAAGCAAATTTCAACTTTAATAAAATATATAATTAACTATGTTATGTTGAGAGACAGAGACGCAGCATTCTTTATTACATTTTCATCTGCATTGTTCTCCTGCCTTCACATGCATTATTATAATATCAAAAAATCATTCATAGTAATTTACTTATACCTACAAATTGTTCAATATGTCGCAGTGTCAACACGGATTAGAAAAATTAATAACAACAGTGTTTGATTATTACTAATTGGAAACGTCAAGTAGTGAACGTAATTGGGTGAAGTCGATTCATGAAGTGGCAACACTCAGTTGGTGGCAACATTGATTGGACGTCTGCGATAAATACGAGGTTTTTGACGTTTAAGATGGTGGGAAAGAAAATGTTGGAAAGTGGGATGGATGGAGAAATGGGTGCGGTCCGGTGTGATGTCTTTTCCTGGAAATAACTAGGATAAAATCACCTTCCGTTGCGTCTTACCAGAGCTAAAAGAATGTATTTATCTCACAAATAGGGCGTGCACAATAGGGTAGTGTCCTTAAAAATTCTGATTGGTCCGAAAGTTGGAATACTCAAAAATACTTGATTTTTTTCTTTTGACACGTAAACCAAAAATGTTGGATATAGTGCGTTGAAACTCCGCGTGACGTCACGCCGTGCTAAACTTTTAACGTAAAAGTGACGTCACAAGCCCCTTCTCCTGAACTTTGATGAGCTATATCATTGTCACTTTTTATTGATTTGAGTAAGCAAAAAATACGTGTCCAATATTTTTTGGTAATCCAACTTTCGGACCAATCAGAATTTTTAAGGACACTACTCTATTGCGAACGCCCGATTATTGAGATAAAAACATGCTTTCAGTTCTTGTAAGATGCAACGGAAGATGGCTTTTTACTCGTTAATACGAGGAAAATATATAACACTGGAACGAAAAAAAGTAAAGGATTCATCCCTATTGGGCAATGGTGAGATTTTTCTACGCTAACACGCCCTCTTAATAACTTACTTACATATGTTTCCTTTGATATGAATCTCATCATATTTAAGGCGAAACTTTTGTAGTTTCAAGTTTCGTCTTTTGGTGAGTATTGTTAATGGATTGATGGATTTGTAATTGCATCTGTTTCAGTATAGATTATGTTACCTCATTAAGCATGATATCCGAAGTTTAGATAAATATTCGATTTTCAAGCTACAGTATACATTCGAAACTTTATGGGTAAGTAATCAAATCTCATCAATCATTTTTATTTTCATTTGTCGAATACTAGGGCTTTCTCTGTTTGTTTTACATGGTCTCGTGATATTAATTTTAGTTTTTCTTCATTGAACGACTATGAATTGGATTTGACGACCGATGTGGCGCGGTGGGCAAAGGTCCGCCTGCGACACAGGAACTTGCGGGTTCGATTCCCGCCTTGGGACAAATGTTTGTACAATCAAATATTTGCTATGTGTAATAAAAAAATATATAAATGTGTATGTTTTGTATTAAGTATATCAGTCATCAAGTACCCATAACACAAGCTCTGCTTAGCTTGGGGCTTGATGATGCTGTGTGGATTGTCCAGCATTATTTATTTATTTATTTTATTTATTTATTCTATTTTTATTTGCAGTACACAAACATCATCATCTGCCTAGCCTTTTCCCAACTATGTTGAGGTTCGGCTTCCAGTGTATCCTACAAGTCTATTCTTCTAGGATACAGCTGAATACTAGTATCTTACATAGAGCGACTGCCTAACTGACATCCATAATCCAGTTACTGGGCAACACGACACCCTTTGGTAAGACTAGTTGTCCGATTTTCGGGCTTCTAACTACCCGTAACAACTGTCAAAGATCTGAAACTGACAGCCGAGACCAACGGTTTAACGTGCTTTCCGAAGCACGGAGGAGTCTCGATATGTAATAAACTATCACCTATCCACAGACTGACTACAGCAAGCGTAACTTAACCTGTGATCAACCCATGCGACTTTTTATTTAACCAAGAGGTCCTTTGCATACCATGAAGTGCAAGAATTTTACCCATCGAACAAAAATAAAATAAATAACAAAATCCACAGTTTTTCTGTTCCTGCCTCTCGCATTCTTTTCCTATCGACAGTTGTCGCAAGTCTATCACAAAGCAAATAAACAAGCTTGGCAAACTCCTAAAATCGCATTGTTCACAAAACGAGTTGGAATGTTGTCAACGATTTGAGATAAAGCCTTCAAACTTTGTGTTACGTACTTGTTCCGGCTTATAGGTACTGTTAACTGAATTGGATTTGTTTTGAAGCTTTTAAAATGGTTGGTGGAACAACGATGGCGGTGATAGTTTTGGTTTTTGTGCGTTGGTATTGATATTGGTCTGTAACAGCTGGAGATTTGACGAGATTGTGGGAAGCGGAAAACTATGATTAGATAACTCAGAAATGGACTTTGTTTCTGCGTGGGTACTGTATGAAGAGGCTTCGGACCTCGTTGGATATTAATAATTTAGTGGCATATATGAGATAAATACTTATTTACGTATCGTTCATAACCGGGCAAGTATCCAGACTGCTACTGAGAACCCAATATTATTATATCCCACCCGGGAATGGAATCCATTACCTCATGCTTAGCAGTAGCGCTTGTGATCACTTGACTGGACAAACCAGAAAAAAATATTACGTTAAAATCAATACACATTTGCCAATCAACGGCAGTTATTTGATTCGGCAATAGCGAGCCTATTGCCATCAAATTATGGAAATTCAAATAAAAACTAAAACTAACAAAAATAAAACGGGGAAAGGTCAAAACGGCACCTATATCAGCATAACGCAATGTTTAAAAAATAAATCTTAAATATGCTTATTATATAGAGACTGTTGTGAAAAAAGGACAGTCAGATACCAACGTTTGTCATAACAGTACACGAACTTTACATAGGTACATGAATCTGTCAACCTCATTAGCCGTTGCTATCAAATCTGTGGTTCTCAGTGCAGATATTATATTGATAGTTATTAACGTAATTACATCTGCGCTGTTATCATATTGATTGAGTGCAGGTAATGCGGCACTAACATCACTATTAACACCTGTGTAATCAAATTATATCGCATCAAATCCCATTATCTATAATCAGTCGTAATTGGTCGGTCTATCTTAAAACTGTGATGTTTGATGTCAATTAACATATTTCTTGCACAAGTCTATTGCCGCACTTATATTGGCAAACTTGCAGCGTGAGCTCTTGCAGTGGGTATTTATTCGAGCTAAGTTGGTCTATAAGCACTTGTTCAGTACTTAAGGTATGGAATGGACTATGCACCACCTCAACCGTAGGTGTTTATTTATTTAATTAGGTTCATCAACAATTGTTCACAGTACAGTTACATAACACATACTTAAAATTAAATTCCAGCGCAACAATTACTCAAACATAGCTAAACATCACATGCACAATAAAAAAAGAAATAGAAAAATAAGCTACTTAACTTATCATGTAATAAGATCGAATTTTCAATTAAATTAAACTTAAATTGATATTAATAAAATAAAAATGAAAGTGTTTACTTTACTTAAACTTCTTATCTTGGCCTTAGGAAAAGAGACAGCGCTCCTGATTTACCTCATGAAAAATACTTGCTGTAGTATGTATGCATAAGAGGCATGTTCGCGGCTCACAAGAATTTCACTGCATTCATACTCTTTAAAAGAAATACGGAAATGTTTTTTTTAATGATATTTTTTATATATTTATTACAATAACGAGGTTGTGGGTTCAAACCTGGGCAAGTACCAATGTGAGTTTTTCAATTCATATGTACTTTCTTTACAATTTATAGAGATGTTTGATGGTTGTACAACAGCACATACGTGATAGATGATCTTCCAACTCCCAAACTAAGTCAAGCTTGTATTTTGGATGTTATTACTTTAAACACTCATATGTATAGAGGCAGACTTAATGCCATCGGAATAATTTTGTATCAATGATGGTGAATTATCCCGTTCCTTTCACAAGGACTTCTTCTAGGAATGAAACGGCATTTCTGTATTGCCTTAAATACAGCACCCCTACAAACGACTATAGTGACTGTAGTAATATATTCAGTAAAGTATGATCCTTCATAAATGAGTGGGTTCCGTCTGAATACCGTCTTGAGAGCGTTGTGCAAGGCTTCGCTGGCACAAGAGATTCCATACAATATTCATTTACTTATTCCTTAAGTTCCTCGTATGTATCTCGTTCCGCGAATTTTGTCAGTAGGGTTGCCTCTTGTGCGGTATAATTAGCACTTGGAACTTATGAATATTATATGTTCAATAAATTTGTTATTTATTTTTAGGTGACATTTAATTAAATTTAAATAGTTTTTTTTTCTTGTGAGTATTTTTTTTTTCTGTCAGGTTTTCGTTGTTTTTTGTTTTATTCTGTGCTTTTATTTTCTACAATGTTTGCACGCCTTCACGGCAAAACATAGCGCACATATAATTAAGTTACTTACTAAATACTATATTGCATTTCATAATGTTAAATATAACAGATGGTATGTTAGAACATTGAATCAATCATGGACCTTTATGTAAATACCTATGTTTTACAAATTATTATTCTGATTGTGATTCTGATTTTGAACTCCAATTCTAATTCACATTTTCTAGTAATTGAGACAGCATCTTGTGATCTTCATTTTGAACGTCAAATTTAATTAAGGTAACAGTTTACCGATGCCTGAATTCAAATCTAGAAATTGTATACTCCTGACTTTGAGCTCACCTCCTAATTAGTACCACTTTTGTTCTTAATAAACTCAAAGGAATACTAAGAACTGGTTCACACGAGTGCGTCTTATATGTAATATCTTCAAGAATTAATTTCACCTGTGACACTAAATTTAAATGTGGTTTCAGTACTTGAGTCTAGATTTGTTATTTGTGTCTATATTATATAATATAAGAGAAGGTCCTGGCTGAATAAAAACAGCTGCACGAATTGATCGAAAGTTAAGCTACGAAAGTTAAGTTAGCGAGGTCAGTCTCTGGATGGCTGACCGTTTCTAACATACCGATACTTCTTGGAACTGCCTCGGAAATCTCGATAAGCCGATACGGCCGTTGGTTAAGGGTAGTCAGAAGCCCGAAAGTCTGACAACTAGTTTTACCAAGGGGTATCGTGTGCCGAGTAACTGGATTGTGGACGTCAGATTGGCAGTCGCTCCATTTAAAATACTGTTATTCAGCTGTATCCGATTTTAATGGAAGCCAACTCCTATATAGTTGGGAAAAGGCTAGGCAGATACTTATGTAATATGAGATGTCTTTTAGTTCTGTGCTTATTTATGATCTGGTTCACATTGAAATTTGCAGATAAGGTTAAAAACCTCTTTCGGTTCGATATGGATATATCCTACGTCTAAATGTGCTCCGTGGTTTCATCCTTTTTAAAGTAATGTTGACTAGGCTATAACTTTCCTTAAGATTTAGGCTATCAAAATGTGCGGTCCAACAAAAGAACAATCAAATTCTTTATCTTTAGAATATTAGTGTAGATTTTAGTGGGATAACACCAAATTAAACTTATATTATTAAAATAAAATTGTACATTTCTCAACGTTGTCAGTAAAGCCCCAAAAACAGCAGAATTTTTTGTTCCCGGGAAAAAAAAATAACAATGTGAACCTAGCCTTATGGTCTTAACAAAACATTTTTTAACAAGTCTAAGATAAGTAAAAATGCCTTCATTTTGCTTCTACACCAGTACCTAAAACTCACTTCATATTGTATGAAAAATTATATTTTCCTATGGGAAAAAATGCGAAACACCGTACCAAACATCTAACTATCAAACTTCCAAGGCACATCGTAGATACCTAAGAAATACCGAATGAATAAAAATACTGGTCTCGACTGGATCCAAGTTGGCAGACAAGCTTGTCTCCTCACCAACTTTATTTTGAGGTAGATGTAGATCCAAAATGAACAAGTTTTACAAGAACAGTCTGCGAAGGCAATAAAGTTTTCGAATTTCGGAAATTAAATCCGCGATCTCACCACCAAGCGGAATGTTGTCCACCTGAAATCCGAGGTTTCAATCATAAAAACTTATTGCTGAACCATTCTTGTAATTCTGATTAAAAACCTTTCTCTTTGAATTGTTTCCGTCAGTAACAAGATTAAAATACACCGCGAAAATTAATTTTATAAACGATTCAGTAGAGTAATGACTATTCACTACGCGAGTGAATATTTGGAATTGTGACGATTGACACAGTTATTTAATCATTAAATATTGAATGGGTAATTATCTGCTACGCTGTGTATTCGTCATAAAAGATTAATGTTTAATCAAAAAATGTAATTGTTTGGTGTGACAGCAATGATTTTCATTGTAATCGGATTTAATGAAACTGTGATCTATGTATGTCTGGGCTGTCTACGTAGAATGACTTTGACTGTCGTTATGGGTAGTCATAGTCAAAGTCTGACTATCACTCTTACTAAGATAAGATAAATAACTAAAAGATATCTTGTTATCCGTGTTGTGAAGCTCACATGACTAGTCACAAGTGGTGAGACTGGAATGATGATGACAGATGATGGTTAAAACTGAAAGAAAAGGAATGGATCTAAGGATAATATTGTTCTTTTACGTAAAAAGAGTAGCATGGCGTGACGTCACGCGAAATTTTGACGCACTATATCATCGTCATTTTTGGTTTACGTGACAATAGAAAAAAAAAACATGTATTTTTGAGTAATCCAACTTTAGGACCAATCAGAATTTTTAAGGACACTACCCTATTAGTACTGATCTGTCTGTATGCCTTTATAAGTAACGAATAATGAGGAAACATATTTTATTTCGGTGAACATATAAACGAAATACTAGCAATAGCTAATAGGCGGACATGTTCGTCTTTCAATATTCCCAAGTAAGAACAAACCCTTCAAACTCCTCTAAGGAACAGAAAACCGACACAGACTAAATCGAGTTTGTGGAATAGAACAGGTGAAAACTTGTTTTACAAAACGAAGACAGTGTTCTGTTCAAATCGAAGTACATATAGCTATGTACTGCTGTTCTCTCTAAGGTTCTGTTCAGACGTACCGCAACCGCAACCAGCGTGCCTAGGCCGAATGCTTTACGTTAACTTAACGTTAATTCGAAAAATATTTGACCGACCCACTTAAAAGCGAGAAATAAAAAGCTTTTTTGGCATACAATTCATCAAACAAAACAACCAAATCCACCATAATCCTTAACTTTACGTCTTTTTAAGTGTCTGTTGAAGATTTTCGTAAATAAGTGTTTTTTTTTAATTGTCAATACTCGATTCGCCCATAATAGTTTTAGTTTTTTAAGATAAAGATAAGTTATTCCAATACAAATTATCTTTATTTTTTATTTTTAGACACTTAATTCATATCTATGGGGGGTAGTAATCAGGCTTGCTTCATAAATTTAAATCAAAATGCTCTAACATTGATGTAATTTCAATTCAAAAATCGTTTGCAGTAACTTTACGTTTACTTAAAGCCCGTGTTTAATAAAATATTAATGCAAGTGGCAATAGTAAACTTGTAGTTACCTACATCATTCACAATAAATACTTAAAATTCACGAAACACATCGGTGGTATTTTGGTCGCCAGTGCGACTGAAAAATTTGAGGTCGTGTGTTCAATTCCCAGGTCGTGCAAAGTGTTATTTAGTTTTGCCCATTAAGAATGTTCTTGAAAGCAGGATTTGTGCCCAGTTGATGGCAATTAGCTCGCCCCTTATTACAGGGGACTTAAACATGACTTGCGATACGTGGGGTTTATTATAAGTACACCTCAACCCTTCGACCCTGACCCGTTCTTGGAATATTGGCGTTATGTTATGTTATTTGAAATTATATTGTGGCAGTAAAAAAATACAGTGTGATTAATTACTTGTGGAATCATACATTCGTGACAGCAATAATAAGTAATAAATAATGCTGGACAATCCACACAGCATCATCTAGCCCCAAGCTAAGCAGAGCTTGTGTTATGGGTACTAGATGACTGATATACTTAATACAATACATTACATAGATAGATATTTTTTTATTATACGAGTACATAGCAAATACCCAGAACACCCGGAACAAATCTTTGTAGATCGTACAAACATTGATGTAACATGCTGGTTCGAAGATGTGCACATTGTACAAATCAAGTTAAAGTCACTCTTTTCAAAGCTTTCTGTCAATCATTCTACACGTGCAGTCTTTGGACCCGTTTTACGCAGAGGACGTACAGCGATCTGCGTTGTTCAATATAATAACGCGTTTAGGAAACTGTTGGAGCTGTTGTGGCGTTGTAGTGCGTCCACTTTGTTTGCGGAGACGCGCACAGACGATTTTTACGCCATTATAAGAAAAAGGACCGCCTCCATAGCCGGCCGGCTACGCACAGCCACCAAGTCTCCTGAGCGTGTTCTCAGATAGGTGGGACTCCCCTCTGCTGCGCTACTGGGTGAGGATTCATACCAATTGATATTCTATTCTATCTCCTCCTTTATACTAACCCTAGTCATTAAGTTATTTTGTTGCTACTAACACTATGACTTAGACTTACGTCTGGAATGAAGAATTTTAATTGAATTGAATTTGTCCCAAGGCGGGAATTGAACCCACAACCTCCTGCGTCGCAGGCGGACCTTCGCCCTCCTTTAATGAAATGTGACTACAAACCTTAAGCCATGTGACTGTGCTACCAGTGTACCGCAAGCTGACAAAATTACAGTTCCTCCCACATTTGCATACCATTGTGGTTGACCACATTTTTCCCGCTCTGATGTGGTTGTGTTTGTCGAGAGTCTGGACATACCCTAAAAAGTAAATACCTGAAATTCCTAGCACTTTTCCCGGACGAGGGAGCTGGTAAAGGTGTTTGTAGTTAACTAATTAATGTGTTTTATTGTTTCTTTAGCTATGGAGCGACTAGAGTGCCAATCGTGTTAGCATTTGTAGTACTTTATTGGTGTATTCAGCTGTAGATTCGTATTTTTAAGTTCAAACTTTTTAACTAGCTCAGTTCGACGAGTTAAATTTTATTCTTTTTGAATAATATTTACATTAAGGTACTGGATCGATAGGCTTTTCTTAGGCAAACAAAATGATGCTGCCATCTGGAATATGAAGTAGTTTTGCGATCGAGTTTTCACGTTTTGTATTTAATCGTGTAATGTAATCGTTAAAACTTTTAATTTTATTAATTTCAATAAAGTCCAAAGTTTATTGAAAGTAATAAAATAAAAAAATAAAGCCCCAAGTTAAGCAGAGCTTGTGTAATGGGTACTAGATGACTGATATACTTAATACAATACATTACATAGATAGATATTTTTTATTATACATAGGAAATACCCAGAACACCCGGAACAAATATTTGTAGATCGTACAAACATTTGTCCCAAGGCGGGAATCGAACCCGCAACCTCTTGCGTCGCAGGCGGACCTACGCCCGCCGCGCCACATCGGTCGTCAATAATAAGTTTTAACATGAACCAACTTGTATCTTTTGATTATTTCAAAAAAATAATAAAAGATGAATAATTAAAACCAAATAAAAACTGTCTCTGTGTTAAATGTATTTCAGTATTACAAGAGAAAAAAAAAAAAACCATATAAGGAGGTATATGGTTTTTTTTTTTTTCTCTTGTAATACTGAAATACATTTAACACAGAGACAGTTTTTATTTGGTTTTAATTATTATTGTATTATTATTTTTTTGCTTTTAGAAAAATATTCATCTACTTAATCTCTAGCTTCTCATCTGTTATCGTAGTATTGGTTAAGTAGTGGTGTCTCTTGCACAAAAACTATGAATTGAAGACGTACTTGACTGTTGATTTCAGAAACTTTCAGTAGTTTCATGGCAATTTAACTTAACCCAAGCAAAGATTCATGGCAACATAAACAGTTTACTCAGTATTTTTCAAATCATAGAAATTTTCCACATTTTAAACAATTCAAACTTTCAAGTAAGAATATAATAGCTTTACCCGCCATGTTTTCTTTGATACCTTAGTGGCAAATAATATTAAATCTTCACATTACCCCAGCGCAAATAACCCAAGCGTATTGAAAAGCACATTCCAAATGTACGCAGTACAATAATATTATGTACATACAGTATTCCATCGTATAATAGAACAAGGGATCATAGAAATAGGAAAATTTTCTATTATAATATGAACGTATTGCCATTCGGGGAACAGGGAAACTCACTTTTGGCATATCGGAGTATCATTGGTAGAAACTCCTTACATTATATCGAATTTGAAATATGGCAAGATTTTGTATTCGAGAATTTTGAACTCGTTCGATGTTTGAAGAAGATTTCGTTTCGCTACGGATGAATTTTTAGTAGACAGGAATATTAGTTTTACAATGTACGCATTGAACTCAGATGTTACGAAATTTGTAGTTGGCATTTGTTTTTTTTTATCGAATTACAGCAAGTTTCTTATATCGTTACCTGATACACCTTTTTTTTGTTAACGTGGGGAAACCTTCAAAAGGCGCCTGTACTTTTGGTGAAAAGACCAGGGAGTGTGTGATTCTTACCTCACTAAAACCACCCCGGTGATCACCATCAGCACATGGAAGGGGCCCCATTACCTTTTAAGAGACCACTCCGGGATCCCTTCTATGCAACGCCTGTTAGGGCACCTGAGACCTTTCTATATACCTAAGGACCATTTTGTATAAATAAATAATTTATTTTAAAATGTGAAATAATAGTTAGTTTGCTCATGTCGTGAACCAATCAGCGATGTTGGTCGAAACTCAAAGAAGGATTAAGGTAGTTTTATCTGGGAAAATTAAAAATATTTCCGCCAGCAGATCCGGATTTTTTTAGAGCGAAATTTTTTATAGAGAATCCGCGTTAACGGTTCGACACCTCTCTGAAATTACTTAACTCATCCGCTGCTGTATAAGCTCAAATGCTTTTGCATTTTCAATTTATGAACTAATTTAAAAAAATACGAATTGTTCATGGCTACTTAAAATAATTAGCTACCATATTTCGGACTGGTGATCATAGCATAATGTATGACTGTTTAGAGAAAGAGATACCGACAAATAACAACGTTCATCTGCCTAGCCTTTTCACAACTATCTTGGGATCGGCTTCCAGTCTAACTGGATGCAGCTGAATACCAGTATTTTAAATGGAGCGACTGCCTATCTGACCTCCACAACCCAGTTACTGGGCAACACGATACTCCTTGTTAAGACTGATTGTCATGCTTTCCTGACTACCGGTAACAAGTGTAAAAGATCTATAAATGACAGCCGGGACCAAAGGCTTAGCGTGATGTCCAAGGCACGGAGGATTCTCGAACATTATAAAGAAAAATACTACTACTACTAAAATAATACTAATAACACACTGTACGTTAATAACCTACAGTGTGTTATTGGCCCAAATAACACAAACATCGAAACCCGGAGCAATTATCACCCACACAAATATTTATACCGTGCAGCCCACAACTATAATAATTGCGTACAACCGACCTCAAACATAATTCACCCCTTCAAATCGATTTCACACAAACGGAACCCTTGACGTCCGTCACGATAAGCGCAAAATAGACGCCTGTCTGTCGCCAACACTGACAAGGTCGCCAATAACATCACGCCATATTAGGGCTATTGAGAGATTTATTGAGCAATAGATAATTCTCGTAGGACGAGAGTCGTTGTCAACTTTATGAGTGTCGCGGATGTGTTGCAATCTTCTTTTTATGAATTTTTTGATGTTCAATGTGTTGTGCGGTTGCCAGATTTTTTTTAAGGAAGAGGATTTTTATGATGTTCTTCAGAAAGGTCAGGTGCGTAGCGAACTTGCAACCGACACGCGTTAATGAGCAAATGTTTGAACGGAAAAGAAGCAAAAAAAGTATGTCAGGATTTTAGTAGATGGCGTTTTGTATTTTTTACGAGGAAAAAGCGTGCATTTATGTATGTATGACGATTTAATTTATGTTGAGGTCTGACCAGAAAAACTTAAGATTGTTTTTCTTCCGGACAGAAGGACCAATAGATAAGTTTAGTGTCTAAAAATGGCCTCCTTGTACTTTTAAATCTAGTTTCTCGAAATGCTTAATTATGTTGGCAAATTTAGTACCTAATACATGTAAAACAGGGCCGTTTCGGTCCAGATAGATCGATTAATTTTTAGGTTTGATGATATTCCAGAGTATAGTTTATCTAAATTGTATTTCAGTAAGTCATACGAATGTATGACTGAAGATCTATGACGTTACCCACTACGTTATAAATAGAATTATTTATAACGTAGTGGGTAACGTCATAGATCTTTGCCCGACTGCGGTAAGTAGTCGCAACGTTAATTCGAACGATCACAGTTGCAGTGGGCAGCAAAGTTTTACCTTCTTTTTACATGGACCTGAAAGACAAATAGTTATTGCTGAGGGGCTCGTGGCAGCCGCAAGCGTTGATGTTTAAGGTTCAGCTATGCTTACCGAAATCAGTCCGTGGATAGGTCCTGTCATTCATAGGCCTCTGATAGACGTTACAGGTAGTCAGAAGCCCGAAAGTCTTACAACCAGTCTTACCTAGGGTAAGTATTCTCCAGTAGCTGAGATCTGGAGGTAAGATAGGGAGTTGCTCCATGTAAGATACACGTATTTTGCTGCATCTGGTTATATTGGACGCCGACCCCAACTTAGTTGAAAAAACACTCAGCAGTCGATGACGTTGTAGCTTAAAAAAAATAGTTTGACGACTATAAAACATAATCTCACAACATCTTACGTAATACCTGAAGTATTCAAAGAAATCATTCAAGAAAACCGACACATAGTTCATCCTACACTTAACGTAACTTCTTTAGCCGCAGACAACCTTGAATGAAAACTTTTCACTTGAAATTCTCTTGTAGATTGTGGAGTGACCCTTCTAGACGGTACTTAGGTGTTCAGCCATACGAGATGCATGAATACTTTCTTTTGTTGAAATGTCATTGGCCGTAGCTGTTTGGGATAGATTGCGTAGAGTACTCATTGGAGGAGAGAAGGATTGACATTGGGATTGATTGGTGAGCGAAATAAAAGTTAAATTGGGTAATAAGGTGATTCTTTTTTTTAAAACGTTTTGTGTTATATATTTTTCAAAAAAATATTTTTCCAAAGAAAATTACAAAAAAATCACTTTTAAGAGAAACATGTGCGTACTACTGTAATTGAAATAAAAGTTAAAAAAGGGGAGAAAAAGAATGGGAAAAGCCTGGCCGGAACATTGCTACGTCGAATGAAAATGGTGATTATTTGAGCAAAAAATAGGTTTCCTGACTAATTGTTTGGCGTTGTCACGAAAAACTCGATGAGTACGTAGCAGTACGTACTTGGCCCTATGCCCTTAGCGTTTCAACAACTAACGACTCGAAAAATAATAACCGAGCATTTAAAATATTCTGGCAAATGTTATGTTTGTTTTTATTTCTTTTTTTTTAAACGTTGCCCCACTCTAAGAATTTCTCCTGTATCGTGTTTGCGTTAACAAACATTTAAACTCGCACGCATTCGTGCTACGCACACAGATTTCAAGACTCACAATTAATTATATTTTAGGTTTTAGGTACACCACCTTTAATAATATAGAGTATGTTACAAGTAAGGAAACCTGGACTTATAATTAACATAAGTCTGAAATCACCAATCCGTCTTGACCAAGCGTGGTCATGCTCGTGCCTTCTCTGTATGAGAAGTGGCTTTTGCATTGCAGTTGGACAGTAATAGGCTATATATGTATTGGCTATCTAGGCTATCTTTATACATCTTAAACTATCTATACTGTATTTTTTTCATATGTTAGTTAAGATGGCAATGGCCTGGAAATGAAACATTAACATAATTTACAAACTAACTTCAACTTTAAGTAGAATATGAGTAATGGGATATAGTACCATAACACTATTGTCTTCGTGATACAATAATAAATTACGTAAGGGTCGTCCTTAATCCCATTGTTTATGACCAAGATACTTAGGCTGTGGTTGTCAAATAGGCTACCGAAAATAGGAGATTCTGATCAATTTGCTATATTGTTTTATTTATGTGGCAAATCGTCCTTTCCAGATATTTCCGAGTTTTGTCCCTTTTTTATATTTGTTATTTGAATGACATTAAGGTACACGTTGGCTTTTGGAATGGTTCCTCTTAATCTTTTCAGTAAAAATGTAGTCGTATGTGACGTGGAGGTAGGATTTTTTGCGGAAGTAAAAATTTGCGTAGGCGAACCCTACTTGTATCAGCTTTACCTTTAATTTCCCACCTGTATAGACCGTCTGGAGGTTAAAAACTGTCACCGCATCGCCTCACACCTTGAGCTAGTCCTGAGGCGAGGCGATTACGTTAAGTTTCCGATTTTAGGGACTCTCACACAAAGAATACTGCCCGGCTCGAGTTGATACGATGACGATCCATTTCCGAGTTGATATGTATGTGTTATGACCTTAAGACGTTACATTCACATATTCGACAAATTCTAATACGGTACAGACGCCAGCACATAAAGCGATAGCTTTATAATTTAACTTTATAATAAATTAGACAGGGATACCTGTCTAATTTTCCCAATTGAACACTCATAACATAACATAACATTACGCCTGAAATTCCTCGAAGGGTTGGGTAGAGGTGTATTTAAGTAGTACACCCACATTTCACCAGTTATGTTTTTAAGGTCAATGTCCATGGCTATGTCCAACTGAACATGAACCTTATTGTTTTTAAATAAAGTTTAAAAACTATCAAAGAAATTTGACGGATTGGGGTACCTTGATGTGCTGGTTTTTAAACCAAGATTACGGCGTAAGCAAAAAACAACAGCAATGTTATGTTTTTGTATCTCAGGCTGCCATATTCGTACGGCCTTAGCCAAGAGATGGTCTACGCCCCATCAACCTTAATGAAAACAAAGCAATGTTATGAATTTTAGTCAAGCAGGTACCATCCAAATCGGCCCCAAAAACGTTAAACCCTTTAATCATAAATAACCACAACTTCCTAACCCACTGGACAACTGAGGCTTAACAGAACTATCCCTTCTCAATGAAAATTGACATGCAAATAAGCTCTTGCCGTTATCATAGCACTATAACAATTAGAGTAAGGTTTAAAATCGTTATAGAGGTTCAACAAGTTATGATAATTGTGTTAGGAGTATCAATTTTGTGTATATTAAGACCTAGGGACAATACTCTTACTATCAATTAACTGGGCTTAAGGATACTAATGAACATAGACTTGCCCCAAGTTACGCTAATATTTCCCCAAAAAATAGTTGTAGTCACAATCATTATATTACTTTTTACAGTTTTCCAGAATCGTCACTGTTCAGGGTCTATATTTTATTGCAAAACTAGCGGCCCGCTCCGGCTTCGCACGGGTATAAAATATATATATTATACATATAAACTTTCCTCTTCAATCACTCTATCTATTAAAAAAACCGCATCAAAATCCGTTTCGCGGTTTTAAAGATATAAGCATACATGGGGATATAGGGACAGAGAAAGCGACTTTATTTTATACTATGTATTGATAAAACCACTGTCAGCAGTCAATAAATAATAGTATCAGAATAATAATAATACTATCCTTCTGAAAGTTCTCATCGAGAGAAGGGGCGAAGCATTCTTTGCAGTCCGTACATTTATAAAAACATATGTTGTCGAAAAACCACAAGAAAAGATTTGGACACGCAGAGTGTCCAAATCTTTTCTTGTGGTTTTTCGACAACATATGTTTTTAAACACAAAAAAAAACAAAAAGTGACATTTCCAGAGAGCTAGTCTTTTTTTGGCCAAACAATCAGCATTGCCATTCAACGTGGCAATGCTCGCTCTTTGGCTAACGTGCCAGCCCTTTGGACACTTTCCTCTATGACAATGATGCGGACCATATTTTTTCTGCAAAGGGCCCTTTAAATATCTGCAATATACATTTTGCATTATATTATCATTTTTAAAATTTAAATTGTGTTAGCTTATAAACCTTAAAAGATTAATACTACAATTATAAAATAAAAATACCAAAAATTAAAAGAAGTTAGTATTATATTTAAATGAGCTTAAGCGAGGAAAACCCTGTAATTACAACAGTGAGGGGTAAGTACCCACTTTAATAAGTGAAGAAAATAAAACGTAAACAAAGATTAGGTACGTGACCCGCGACCTCGTTTGTGGTTTTAGAGTTCCGTAGTTTTAAAATTCAAACCTGAATTTAATTCAAAACAAACGGGTTAAGATAGTGTGCTTGATACGCTCCAATATTAGAAAACGCTATAATTTTATAGTCGTGTCTTTTACCGATTTCCAGGTTGTTTTAAGTATAGAGTTACATTTGCCTGTGTATACGTACATTGTTGAGATAGTTACGCAAAATATTAAAAGGGCTATTTAAAAACAAAACAGTTTTATTGGTTAAGCGAAGGACATTATTGAAGGAGGGTATTCAGTATTCGATTCTCGACCCATATATCTAAAATAGTAGGTACAGAGGCCAGCACATCAAGCTATCCCGATGTGTCAAATTTCCTTGATAGTTTTCAAATTTATCGTAATAGAAATGAGGTTCATGTTCAATTGGGGTTGCTTGATGTGCTGGCATCTGTACAATGTTCGCTTTTGATGTTATTATCAAATCACGGACACTGAGCTCACAGATCTCTCCTGTTATATGTTGTCGCCGTGCCACTTAAAACCCCACGCCTATGTAGCACGCTCTGCCCGCCGTTGATCTATGCCAGTGCGCCACTATTTTTTCAGGTCTAATGAGTATAGTAATAAGTTAAGTTATTATAGGTAAGAAGTTTAAAGATATATGGTTTAAGAACTTTATTATTCCTCATTAAGAACTAACAATAATTCACTTACTGAGAAATTAAAGATACTGGTTGTAACTTTACACCGCGTTTAAAAATAAAGGGGCTATAGGTATTATATAGATAATTTATATATATAGCTAATTTCTGGTTTATTTCACTGCAGAACCCAGTTCATGAATACTGTCTTTTTCTTCATGCTGCTTCTCTTTAGAGCTCACTCTCTTAAAGTGATTTACACTTCAGTAATATTCTGTTGAATGCACTTTGCTTAGTGGCCGTTTATCTCTTGTGAGTAAAGGTGTAAGTCCGTTACACTGTATTAATGCCATAGCCAGCTATGAGCGTCTCAGACTAGCATCCCACTTGCGTCACACACTTTCATTAATAATCCGAAGGGTTTTCCAAAAAAATTCTAATCCACTGCTTCATAAGTATGATCCAGTCGTTTGCTTGACTACTTAAATAACGCAATGTATGTTGTTCAACTGTCGAAATGGCTAGCATTGTAGGCATTCTAAGGCCTAGTTGCATTGTAAGGTGCAGTCTAGACAGAAAGGACGTATGGCATGAACGAGACGTGGATGTGGTGTCTTTTAACACCTTAACTGCCAAACAACGAACGTGTTAAATGGAATTTCATACAAAATGTGAGGAAGTCTCGTAATTCAAAACATAAAAGAGAAAGCGGCATTAACGTGCTTACTGAGGTACTCAGGATATCGGTAAGTAATAAATGATCTATGGTCACGCATCCACGGACCAACCTCGGCAAGAATAACTTAATTTTCGAATGACCCGCGTGACTGTTATTTCTAAGCCACGAGCACATATCACTTTAAAACCTAAATATTTTATTAGTTTATCTTATTAACGAATAAAACATAGCCTTGAAGCCACTATAGGCAAGTTCCCTTAAAATTGTTTCAATGTGTAAACAGACATATATGATGTAGAAAGTTTATAATAATAATACGAGTATGTATTTTTTGTTAAGTTTCTCATATTTAAGTGAACTATATATGTTCTTTTTGAGAAATAAACTTCTTTAGACCGAGAAAGAAGTAAACTATTAGGGAAAACACTATTCCCTTATTAATAAATATGAAGTTAAGTTATCAACCGTTCATTCAGATTCCTTGACAACCCAATGAACTGACAGGGTTCATCGGTAAAAAAATCGCCATACCTGTGCCAGTAGGTAATCAGATATACAATATTAATTAGCTTTCAATTGGATGCAATTAATACCGTCATCTGTCAAGTTGGGGACGCCTCGTAAATATACCGGCATGGCCAATCATTTACGATGGGAAATACCTGAAAATGGTAAAAGTATTTTTAATTAACTATGAAATGCAACTGATTGCCCCACGTAACCGTGTTCTTGGGTGGATGTATCGAATCTTTTTTGCATTTAATTTGAAAATTTAAGAATGATGTATTTATTTTTACACCTATGAAAAAGGAGGAGGTTCTAAATTTGATATTCTTTTTATGTTTGATGACGTATTCATTTTTATATGACTGCGTTAGATAGTCCACCAATGGGGAAAGATGGCGGGAGATCGTGGGGAGTGCTGTGTACGTACACATCTACGACCGAATAGGGCAAGAGTATATTATATATAATATAATATTATATGACGAAACTGAAGACCTAATCAAAATAATTTAATGACTAAAATTTTGCTGTATGCACAAAATAATTAGCTTTGTATTCTGAACATAAATAAGTTCTTGCACGGTTATTGTTTATTAGTTGTCTATCACTGAAACTTAAGAGAACATTGGCTTCTAAGACACAGGCTTCTTGCCTTGTTTAGGAGTCAAACGTTTGACTTCCAACTGTGCCACTATCGTACAACTGAATTAGAAGACTCTGTTTGTTTTTTTTGTACAAATAAAAGAAATTTTAATTATAATTTACTCAACATGACCACGAAAGATCTGCCAAGAGCAAAATGACAGAGAAGAAGTATAGCAGAAGTATAGTAGCAGTGTAGTACTTTTATAGTGTAGTTAGATTTCCATTATTTTATTAGATAAGGTAGGTAACTCAAAGCTCATTTTAAATTGAAATGAAATCCACCCCTAAGTGTATCAAGGGCAAACTAGAATCTTTATATTATTTTATTTTATTTCTCATGTTGACGATCATAATTATAAAAAAAAAAATTGTATTAAACAATCACTGAGTAAACACTAAGAAAAAATAGTTGATTTTTTACCTACTGAATTTTGTAAAAGGTGACTTTGAGCTATTGCATCTTAGATACATTACTAATCGACCCACTGAAAAGCGAAAAATAATAACATATTTTTGTTCTCAAAGTTACTTACCAATGAAAAATAAAAATGATAGCTCCAAACATTCACGAA
Organism: Phlogophora meticulosa; assembly: GCA_905147745.2. NCBI lineage: Eukaryota > Metazoa > Arthropoda > Insecta > Lepidoptera > Noctuidae > Phlogophora > Phlogophora meticulosa. The sequence goes on from LR990525.1 coordinate 4,547,159, forward strand.
GAAAAAGGTGTATAAACAACATGAAACAAGTCTACCTCAACCACAGATTAACAAAGCCACAAAGAACGAAGATTTGAGAGTTTAATCATCCCCTTTTTCTCTGAAAATTAATCCTGGGAATTATTAAACCCTTCCCTTTCGATTTGGCCAATAGCTCGAGATAAAAAAACAAGCTGAGATACATTTCTTGAAAGAATTTCCGTTTGATTTGCTGCAGAAAGTAATTTAACGGAAAGAAAGGAATAAATGTCTAGCAGGATTTTTTTTTGTGTCCAAACGTTCCTTGAAAGAATCGGTTCATAAGAACTGCTCGCAATCAGAATGGGTTGCAACCTTTTAGAATTGAGACACGTACGTTCCGCCCGGTAGCGGTAGTGTTGGCAAACTTGTGTTGCACGATACGATAGAACGTGTTGTTATAATAACAACAGCAATAATAGTAGCGCGATGTATTAAAATATACCAAAAAGATTTTAAGCAATGTTTCAGTTTTTGTAGAAATCTGTTAAACTAATTATGCGCTGCAGTTTTATCCGCTTCTGAGGATCGTAGCGTCATGTTTAATAGCCTATAATATTTCTCGAAAATTGGGCCAATAAATGAAAAAAGATTTTTCCAAATCGGACCGCTAGTTTAAAGTGTAGTACAAAAAACAAACATACAATATTTTCAGTTTTATTATATTAATATAAGCCCCGGAATATTTGTGGTTTCATTCATGTATATCATGTGAAGACGCGAACTGCCAGACACAGCTTTGATACGGAACCCTTAGAGTGCTAGTCATACTCGCTTATGTCCATGTATATGTAGCATCCGTGTATACTGATGTCCATACATACTCCTTATGTAGTTTTTAACAATATTATTTTTGATTGCTGTCGGATTCCCATTTTCACTTTTATTTTTCTAAAAATATACTGTCCTATATATTTACAATAAAAGTTATTCTAAATATTCCTTTCAAAGAAAACATAACAACAAAAATATAAACCACAAAATACAAAAGAGTATCCATTCTGTCCACGGAAATCTACAAAAGTAAGAAATTCTTCTCTGTGAATACGAAAACTGTACTCGAGGACTGTTTCCGTTGCATGCTCACATTCACTCTTATCTTTCATGACCTGAAAAGATACCTTTTAATGTCTTTCTGCCCTTTTGAAACCGGTATATTTTTAGAAAGATACTCTTGTTTGTATCACAATGGATCTTGTTATCCGTCTGAGATAAAATCTTATATCTAATCCTATTCTGGATTCTTAAAATACATTTTCAGATTACAATTATTACAATGACGACCTATGTGGCGCAGCGGGCGAAGGTCCGCCTGCGACGCAGGAGGTTGCGGGATCGATTCCCGCCTTGGGACAAATGTTTGTACGATCTACAAATATTTGTTCCGGGTGTTCTGGGTATTTGCTATGTATAATAAAAAATATCTATCTATGTAATGTATTGTATTAAGTATATCAGTCATCTAGTACCCATAACACAAGCTCTGCTTAGCTTGGGGCTAGATGATGCTGTGTGGATTGTCCAGCATTATTTATTTATTTATTTACTTCGATAAAAGATGGAGAAAAACGACTAGTTTTCCATTCAGAATATTCTGTATTAATATTGAAATCAAGAATCATATATTCAAATTAGGCTGAGATTCAAAAATTTTTGAACGTCAAAAATTACTTAGGTACGTGACGCAATAAACTCCCCAGCAACACACCTGAATGATAAGTTGGAAGAACTTGAATCCGTACTTAAAATGCTTATGAATTACCATATAAATAATTAAACATTCAATTAATTCACACGCACACACTCCAATTTACCAAAAATAAATATGCATCGACAACAAAACTGTATCTATGGCAACCCCGGTAGCCATCTCAAATTCCACCCATGTTTACCATAACCCTCCTTAATTATTAAGCAATTAATAAGGACCGGCCAAGATTAAAGGTTTAACCAAATTTCCATTTAAATACCCTTTACGTAAAAGTTATAATTTTATAAGCCCTGCAGCCAAACGTATGTATGTACTACACACATGGGTTCTATATTCAGAATTAGTATCAAATTCAACACTTTATTTGCTAAGATTGTAGGTATAAGCCAGCCAGTTTGGTATTAGTTTTATTTCGAGCATTTAATGTATAACCCTGACAAACAGATTATATCCTACATCAGAAGATACCACATAATCTTTGTCACACAACCAAATGATCTCTGTCAATCAACACGAGAAAGCTCAAGACAATAAAGATATGTCACATTCTATCCCTTATACCGTTAAATTACGGGCCATAATACCTCCCATATCCCTCCAATCGATTGATAAAGCAATTAATAAGGCCCAGGCCAGATTACCGGGCAAGGCCAATTAGTTAGGCGACCGCTATTTAGTTTTGGAAACGGCTATTACATTCCAAATAGAATTGTCCTCATTAACTACTATCAGTTTTGGTGTGAAATACTATCGTTGCGGTAAATTGGGGGAATTGAGGTTTCTACGGTTTAGTGAATCGGTTAATTTCAGATAGATACTAGACATTTACAGTTTCACGCTGACGGATTCTGTGGAAAAAGGGATTCGTTTTCGTTACGATATCTTTTAGTCATAGAATTAAAAAAAATGAAAGTATCAAATAAATAATACCAGCCTGTTACTGTCCCACTGCAAGTCAAAGGCCTGTCATACAGAGATCGCACGAGCATTAATCACCACGCTTGCTCAAGACGGGTTGGTGATTTCAGACGTATATTAATTATAAGTCATTTCCTCACAATGTTTTCCTTCGCCGATGTCAGTGATGTCCAAGATAAACTTAGAAAGTAAATATGAATTGAAAAAGTCACATTGGTACTTGCCCAGGTTTGAACCCATAACCTTGTGCAAAAGAGACGAGGCCTAAACCACTGGGACATAATGACATGACAAATTATATAACAAAAACACTGGTGCGCCGTACATAAGATAACCTACAAAATACTCACAGCACTTGCTTGTTTATATTTTAGCACAACCAAAGTGCATTTTAGTTAGTAAATTCTCTCAACTTACTGCAGTTAATTAAGAGTCGTATTTTGGAAATTTCTAATGGTAGTACATACACACAGATATATAAGAAATAAGGACCGGGTCGTAATACCACCACCATCTAGCCTATCGGTCGGCTTCCAGTCTAACCGGATGCAGCTGAATACCAGTGTTTTACATGGAGCGACTGCCTATCTGACCTCCATAACCCAGTTACTGGGCAACACGATACCTCTTTGTAAGACGGTTTCGGTTTTCTGACTACCCGTAACGACCGTCAAAGATCTTCAAATGTCTTAATACCATGGAGCATTAAGTAGAAAAATAATCATTTAACTCAAAAAGTTTGTGCATAATGAACCAGTTTGAGTCCATTTCACTGACGTCATACCATGAGATACTTGCTCGCGGCAGCAAAATTAAAATTTCATGAGACTTTCAGGAAATGATAACCCGTCGGTACACGCGAATTATACTGTTTATTAACTTTCTACGGTAACAAGTTTTGGATTTTACGAGTACTACCTCGCAGGATGGGCCTTGAAATCAAGTATTTTTCACATGTCACGCTAAGATACTACATTTTAGCGTTAAGATGTCAATCTATACAGAATCAGCCCAGAAATTAACTACGGTTTCGGTACGGCGTCCTGATTGGCGTCCATCAAGTAATTTGTTAAATACTTAAAGCTCTCGAATGTAGTGGGGCATAGACATTTTCTACCAGTCTTCTCGATTTTAAGGTCTTAAAGGATTTGGTAAGATATTGTAATAAGATATTCTGAAAAGTTTAATTTAATTTAATTTAATCTGTTTAACTTAAATCACAATAATATTTTTTCAGTAATGTTCTTTTTTGTAGTCGGTTAAAAAGTTAATTCCATAAGTACCAAACTACATTAATCATACAGTTACACTGTACAGTTGAACTTAGCAGTAACCAATCTTATGTGTGTGTGTGTCATTTAATGTGTAGGATAAATTATGTATTAATATCATATAGGGGTAAATTTTGTAAGTTTGGATGTAAGACGTAATCTCCGAAACACCTACCGATTTAAAAAAATCTTTCATTAATGGAAAGTTACAGTATTGCCGAGTGCCTTAGTACACGTTAGGTTTCTTCCACTCGGACAAAGTCGCGGATAGAAGCTAGTATTAAATAACTTTCAAGTTAAACTTTTCAGGATAACAAACCAAACACTCCTTTTTGGGCGGTCGTGTAAAATTACAACAATATAACCTAACGAGAACATTAAAGTATATCATGTCAAAAGGGAGTTAACATCTGTCATCCGACCCAACGCGTCCCGCGTAAAATTGAAAGCAATTAACTCCTTTGATTAAAAGATTGGAGTGGAAAGGCTGCGTCGATGTCAAGAGTAATATCGTCAGGCCCCCGTCAGGCCCCTAGACTCAAAATTTTCATTTCTAGTGGACTTCAGTCAAATGAAAATCAAATCTGCTCGAGTCGAGTGAAACAATTCCCTTCACTTTGGTGGATGGAATCAGATTTTTGATTTCAGAATTGTATTAAGTTCTGGATGGTCGACCGAAAGAAATTGCAGAGCGAAATATTTGAGCTCAAACGAGCGGGGCCGCTTTTAGCGGGTGACGAAGATGTATGATGAATGGATGAGACTTTACAATTTTTTTGGAAGCGAGAGTGCAGTAATTTCTATTGTGTATACAGCTGAAATCGTATGCAATTTGATGCTTCCTTGACTTGAAGTTGCTGAATTTTTTAAATATTAAATAAATATTTACTGTCTTATAGGTGTAGTGGACATAAGCGATACTGACTAGCACGAGGTCCTGAGTTTATTTCCTGGTTCGGGCAAAGTGATTTTGGGTTCTTTCATTTGTAATTTCTCAGTAGCGAGGCCTGGATCTGAGCCCGGTTGATGGCAATAGGATCGCCTCATATTACATCAGACTTAAACATAACCGGTGAAATGTAGCTGTACCGGGTACACCTCTGCCAAACTCTTCTTGGGCAGGATGGGCGTGATGCGTAGATGTTATGTCATAAAAACTGTTCCTAATCCTTATTTATGGGTTGATAGTGCAAACAATAAAGACCTTCCAACACCCTACCCCATACAAAACTTAACCCATAAGTTAAATAAATAAAATAAATAATGCTGGACAATCCACACAGCATCATCTAGCCCCAAGGTAAGCAGAGCTTGTGTTATGGGTACTAGATGACTGATATACTTTCAACAATATATTATTTAGATATTTTCATTATACATAGCAAATACCCAGAACACCCGGAACAAATCTTTGTAGATCGTACAAACGTTTGTCCAAGGGCGGGAATCGAACCCGCAACCTCCGGCGTCACAGGAGGACCTACGCTCGCCGTGCCATATCGGTCGTCAAATTGTATTGTGGGTCGTCATAAGTGCTGTGATATTTTGTAACAAATACTTGAAGAAAATTCTAACAACAAAATTTCGTTACCCCATTGTATGATGTCGTGCGTTGAACTCGGATGCTTCTCAAAGTTTTGTCAATAAAACACCGGAAGAAATGCATAAAGATAAGTGGCATATTTGTCCAACAAACAGTCACGAATATACGCTACCCTGTCGAGTTCACAATTTGATTATCAAAGTTTTTACGACAGAGCGACAGACTATTATATCCTACTAGCTTTTGCCCGCGGCTTTGCTCGCGCTAGGAAGTAGGGGTTAGAAAGAGACAAAAAGTAGCCTTTGTCACTTTCCATCTCTTCAACTATCTCCACTTCAAAAATCACGTCAATTGGTCGTTCCGTTTTGCCATAAAAGAAGGACAAACAGACACACACACTTTCCCATTTATAATATTAAAATTAATTATAGTATGGATGACAGACATGCCATATTCTTGGTATCTTGGCAGTAATTTAGTGAGCATTTAATTATGTTAAGTTTGCGATAAACGAAAATATGTGGAAGTCTCCTTTGTCTTATAGACGTTCTTGTTAAAATTGTTATTAATAAGGATGTAGGAGCAATACGGTCACTTTGTTAAGGACCTATCTAGAAGTTAAATTAAAGTAAAGGGAACTGAAAACACTTATAATAACGTAGTTGTCTAGTCGCCATTCTAGTCGACACGACTAGAATGCGCGCGCGTCGTCGACTGTACTCGGTGGTGGAGTAAAGGACGGGCGTGGGACAGCCCGCTGCCAAGGTGTCATGTCATGTCCCCTATCGCGGACTGTAATTCACGCCTTATCTGCGTGAACATACTTTGAGAGATACGCAAAATTTCCTAATAGAAACATGTTTTCTGAAATTAAGAAAAATAGAGGAGCACTGTAAGAGGTCTTTTTGCAAGACAAGTGTGTCCACGGCCGGAAGGTGCCTGAGCCTTAGCTTTTTTAGATTATATATGTAGTTGATAAATATTTTGTAGGTATGTGTGATGTAAGTTTTTATTTTATTTTATTTATTCGGGAAAACAAACAATTACACATTCAAAATTACAAAAAGATAAATATAGAAATTTTACAAATGTAAAATCAACCACGTTCTCCACAGATACACTATTACATAATTTGGTATAACATAGTTTTAGTGCCTATACTATATTAGATAATGTGAGTTTCTACTTTAAGCATTTGATGTTGTCTTGTATTTTTTTATGTGTGGGTTGTGTTGTTGACACCATCTTTGCCAGTCTGTTTTTTATAAGTGAAGACTTGTAATTGGCTATCAGTTTCAATCGCTATTTCTTATTCTAATTTGTTTAGCTGTGAGTCTTCGATAGTTCATAAATAAATAAAAAAGTAACAGAAACCTATTTCCTCGTTTAGCAGGATAAGAGTTTCCGAGCAATTTCACAAAAAATCTATAGAAGCAACAAATTAAGTACCTTCTGGTAATGATATTTATTCGCATAAATAAAAAAAAACAGCTACTGTCTTCGTTATTTAAAAACTTTTACAAAAAATTGAACCGTCTTAAAAAACACGTTAAGCTGTACAATAACTTTTTTTTTAAAGTCCGCCATTTTTTTGTGGGTTAATAAATACAACTTGTGCGCCCTATAGGTTCCCCTTCGGTAAAAAAAAATTACATACAAACTTTCATGTCCCTTAACACCTTAACTGCTATAAAACGAGACACAATAGAAAATGTACTCGTATTGTTTGATTTAAGATGAATTTCCACATACTTCCTTGGTGCTCTCTGAATAAGAACTCTTGAGCAGAATTTCAAACTTCCAGGCCATGTGGTTAAGGCTGCGAGTTGTCTGACAGTGAATTAAAGATTTTCATTGAGTGCATATTCTGATTTGCTTTTCAATTCGGCACGGTTGGCGCAGTGGCTGTGTGTCGTGGGTTCGATTCCCACACGGAACAAATATTTGTATGGCCTACAGGTAGTTGTTCCGAGTCTGGCTAAACAGCCAACAAACATTTAAACTCGTTTGTGAACGCACCCACGATACTGGAGAAATACGTAGTGTGGGTACCCACGTTTAAAAATAAAAAATATTTCAGAATAATAACTCGTGCATGCCAGCATAATCTGCCTAGGCTTTTCCCAACTATGTAGGCTTTCAGTCTTACCAGATACAGATGAATACCTGTATTTAATATGGAGCGACTGCTATCGGACCCCCATAACCCAGTTACTGGGCAACACGATATACCTTGGTAACACTGGTCGTCAGACTTTCGGGCTTCTGACTACCCGTAAACCTTGGACAAAAAGCTACAAATAAGAGCTTAACGTGTTTTCCGAGACACGAAGGAGTCTCAATATGTAATGAACGTATCACCCATCCACAGATTTGTCAAGATCGATTATCGATCAATCTTCGGTTTAAGTGTGCAGCTATTTTTATTCAACCGCCAGCCACGAGCCCGTCAATACCATACACCATTATTATAACAATAAATTGAAACATACCATAAAATACAATAACTCAATAAAATACAATAAAAATAGTGATATGGAAACACTCTAGTTATTTCTTGTTCTCATATAAGATTCTATCAGCAACAATATGGCGCTTCCTGTGCATAATTGCAATCTTTGAAAGCTTGTACTGACTGTGAAAGAGCACGCTCCAATGGGTTGGACATATTGAAAGAATGTTTAGAAAAGAATGAATAATAAGACAGATACACAATGAGGGGCGGAAGAAATGGAAAATCGCAATTTATGTCATGTTGTTGACGAGATTAGAAATCGAAGCACGTGGTTTGTCTTAAAATACATTAAGTAGTTTGAATAGTTAAACTTAATAATAATATGTGATATTTATGACCACGGCCTTTCAACATCATTTCAGCCAAAAGACGTTCAGTGCTGGACATACGCTGCCCCCAAAGATTTCATCAAAGATCGGTCCTGCGCTGCTCTCATCTATCGGCTTCCTGATCACCATATATTAGGTCTTTACCTATGAAATTGCCGTTCTGCAGTACTGGCCATTTCAAATCAAAGTATTTTTTGTTTGGCTAAGAATTCTAATTTCAAATTAATTTTATTTAAAAAACATGGATTTTTTTTTCCAAAAGTAGTCATTTGTTTATTGATTAGTGTTACATTTTCATCGCATTTAAATCTTTTTCGTCATCATGGATACGTTAAAAATTCGAGTAATTATGGAATATGAGTACCGTCGTGGCAGCAACGCGGCACAAGTGGCACGCAACATCAACGACGTTTACGGAGCTAACACTACAAACCAACGCACTACCTGTTATTGGTTTGCTCGCTTCCGTTCTGGAAATTTCGACCTGAAAAATGAACCTCGTGGTCGTCCGAAGACTTTGGTCGACAATGACGAATTAAAGGCGATTGTGGAAGCTGATGATACACAATCTACGGCTGAATTAGCAGCAGCTTTCGACGTTAGCGTCAAAACAATATTGGTCCATTTGCGTCAAATTGGCAAGGTAAAAAAGCTTGACAAATGGGTGCCCCACGAACTCAATGATCGCCAGCGCGAAGTACGCGTCGAGACGTGCCTTGCACTGCTCAACAGACACACAAATGAAGGAATTTTGAACCGCATTGTTACCTGCGATGAAAAATGGATTCTGTTTGATAACCGCAAGCGCTCAGCAAGTTGGTTGGATCCTGGTTCAGCACCTAAACAATGCCCTAAACGAAAACTTACCCCAAGAAAAGTGATGGTCACTGTTTGGTGGTCTAGCGCCGGTGTGATTCAACACAGCTTCTTACCAAACGGGGTGAGCATTACTGCAGATGTGTACTGTGAAGAATTGAACACAATGATGGAGAAGCTGGCACATCTCCAACCAGCATTGGTCAATCGCTCGTCTCCGCTGCTCCTGCACGACAACGCGCGACCTCATACTGCACAGCAGACGGTCTCCAAGTTGCAAGAACTGGGGTTGGAAGCTCTCCGTCATCCGCCCTACTCACCAGACCTTGCGCCTACAGACTACTACTTTTTCCAGAATTTGGATAACTTCTTGGCGGGAAAAAAATTCAATACCCGAGAGGCAGTACAAAATGCCTTTGAAGAATTTGTTGCCTCCCGTCCAGCTGATTTCTTTAAGAAGGGCATCAATAAACTGCCACTGCGTTGGCAAAGATGCATTGATTGCATGGGTGATTACTTCGATTAATACAAATAAAAAATACATGAAAAAAATTCATTTAAATTTTTTCATACAAAACGGCAATTTCATAGGTAAAGACCTATTAGTAGTTCCACCTTGTAGGGGTGGTCCCCATTCTGCGTCGATAGCTGTAGATCTTTAATATAATTTATAAATGTAGCTTTGTTTTTATTATAATTCCTCTTAGAGAAACCAAACTTCAAAGACGACGACCTATGTGGCGCAGCGGGCGAAGGTCCGCCTGCGACGCAAGAGGTTGATGGTTCGATTCCCGCCTTGGGACAAATGTTTGTACGATCTAAATATTTGTTCTGGATATTTGCTGTGTATAATAAAAAATATCTATCTATGTAATGTATTGTATTAAGTATATCAGTCATCTAGTACCCATAACACAGTCAAGCTCTGCTTAGCTTAGGGCCAGATGATGCTGTATGGATTGTCCAGCATTATTTATTATTTATTTAAAGTTATTGAGTAAAAACTACTATCTACTCAGCCACAATACTATATTCATCAAAAATGTCATCAAAAATCCTATTCCGAAAACTTAAACCCCTTTTCACAAAATGCCAGATTGTCAACATTTTCCCTCGAAAACCGGTAATATAAAGTAATCATATTTAAATCCGACATCCGAAGTACTGGTTCTCCGGGGATTACTGCGGCCGTACGTGTCACGTAATATTAAGCTTGTAAAATTCATGTTTTTAATAACCGCACGTTGAGGACCCCGATTTGCATAAGATGTGCGTGTGTGTTCGTGTAATGATACTGTTAGATTTATATATTCAGGGGGAGAATGAGTTAAGGTTCATAAGTTATGAAGATTTTTTCTTTGGATTTTATGAGTTAAGCCGTGTGAGGAAATATCGTAGGTATATTCCAGTAAAAAGAAAATATAATGAAGAGAATTCTTTGTCTTTTTTTTCGAGTAATTTGTGGGGCTCATGGCTTAGTAATAACAGCTGCATATGTCGATTGAAGGATAAGCTCTACTTTCATAATTCAGTCCGCAGATGGGTAACCATCCATTATGGTTAACGGCAATGATCTTGAGCGCTGACCTTAAGTTGCGTAGTAGTAGATTTTAGCAGAAACTGCTTTTGCGCGAACGTACCCCCAATTCTCAAGTTTATCGTTCATACATAGATCGAAACTCCTCCATGCCTGCAAGACCAAAAAACTTGGTTGTCATTAATTTATTTTAGACAATCGTTAATACTCCGACAGCCAGTTTTACCAAGAGGAGAGGATAGATATTTACTCCATCTCAAACACTGCGATTGAGTTGAATCAGGTAAGACTAAAATCTGAACCCAGCATAAATGGAAAAATTCTCGGCCGATGTAGAATTATTCCAGGATTTTTTCTAAAGACTGTATGAATCAAACACTGCCTTTTTATATTTTTCGTCATGCAAAAGTCATTAAAATAAAAAACTACTAAAAGAATATCTTCAGTTCCAACTATATTTAAATGACTGTATATTACGTACCTTAAATGATCAGTTTTCTAAAATACAGCTCACGTTTAATAGCAAACATAAAGCTTCGTACATCATTAAAATAATTACTCTAGTGTAAGATTTCAACCTCACCACAAAATGTTAATTGCTCAACCTCCACGCTATCTGAAACAACACTATTCAGCCACTCTCCCAATAAAAATGGAAATCTAGAACTAACATATTCAATAACTCCACGAATTCTCCCATCCACATAGGTAGGCAAAGAATAAAACAAACGTATAGAAGTGAAACTGGAAATATATTTATTTTCAATTAAATGTTACCTACATTTAATTGCAAATAATTATATCTACTGTACACAGTACAGTATAGTATCACAGAAAACAGGTCATACATCTTGTTACTATATTGTAATTATATTATGACGAATTTATATTTTAATTTAAGAATATAATATTTTTATTTTTCTCAATAATTTGTATGTCAATTGGCAAAACATATTTTTTGAACATCTTGTATATAATTGTCACCTATGTTTACGAATACATGATTCTGATTCCGTTTCCAAGTAAATTCTGCCTTATAACAAGCATGCAAATATTTATACAGTTGATTCAAAATACAAACTTATACTAACTTATCAATTAAGATATCCTGGAGCTCCTGTTACTGAATAGTAACATTTTTGTAGAAATAATTCTGTTAGATGTTTTTAAAATAATCTCAACGGTCAAAAATTATTATGCTAAAATTATTATGTTACAACTATTATATTAAAATCACTATCTATGTTTAAATTATTATTATGTTGTCGTGCCCACCTAAATGTACACATGAATGCAATAAAGAGATTTGATTTGATTTAATTCGATTTGGTTGATCTTATATTTTATTTGGTATTTTATTAATTATGTACTTCCCTTTGTGCATGCATCATGCACCATTATTTGTTTAGGAACAATCACGCATCATTACCCAGTTACGATCCAACCGATGATGAAAAACACAACATCACGCCTGTATTCCAAGAGCGGTTGGGCAGAGGTGTACTTTTAGTAACACCAACTTTTAGCCATAAGATACGTTTTAAGTACCATGTCAGAGGGGGCGAGACTCCTGGTTGCGAATGAGAAAATTCCTATTGGAAAAACTTAATAACACTTGCCCGACCTAGGAATCGAAACCTTTACCTCACGCTTAGCAGTCGCCCTTCGGACCCCTAAACCAATCAAATACGGTTGTCAATTTTGTCGACAATCAAGTGTAGAGTGCGTGACGCGCTGTAATGAAAGTTTCTAGTTAAATATGGGCATTTTTCATGCTGTTCACCCTGAAATAACTTTCTGCCACTACCAATCACTCAATTACCTTACCTACCTCCATGTTAAGGCACTCCAGCATTGATTTTTTCCTAGTTTGTATCCAGTCGGATCTGCTGGTTGCAATACAGTTAATCCCTATCGACAGCACAGCGCGTCATGCGCATCAAGTAACAGTACTCGATCTTGACTGGCACAAGCATGCTTACGCTTTTAACTGTAGGCATTAAAACATCGTTTAGGTACAGAGTATCTCATCTTTACTACATCCTTATTCTATGATAGGTACAAGTAACCAATAATATCAAGGATTCATAGACTCTCAATCACGGATACGGATTCCATGGTCGAGTATGACACATCACGTTCTTACTGATGGATGGAGATGTTCGGACATAACGATTAGTCATCCGGACGTATCGATACGCGTGTAATTCATAACTGGTAAGATTTGGTGGGAGCTTATTCTGGTGAGGTACGGTGCGTTTCTGGTGATCGTTATTAAGTGTTGGAGAGATTGTTTGACATTATAAGGTTGTTATTCGAATTTGAAGTTTTTGAGATATTACTTAACAAGTAGTTACATACATTATAGGTGTTTTTATATTAATTATAGGATTTATTCCTGGGTATATGTACTTTTGTATAACACGCAAACCGCCTGTCAGCCAACGGCTCTCAACTCTCTTCCAAATATGAATTAGATTTATCTTACTAATAATATACCATATACTTATAAATATCCAAAATTATGCTCACAGAATCAATAATTACATTAATGGTTAACAGTAAAGTAAATGTCTCGACTGTTAAAGTTATTGCAATTTTCGAATATTCAAATATTCGAATATTATTGGTTGATATACTCATAGTCGCATGAGGAGTTTTTAATAAAACTACGTAATAAACCTCAATTGAAACCTATTAACATAATACCATTATCCCTATTAGAGATCACGATAAAGTATGTAGAAAACTCCAGAAGATCATTTACGATTCCCAAAAGTGATCTTTTTACGTACTACACAGCATGTCGAATACCCGTAAAACTCGTACCGACAAAAGAATCTGATTACCCTAGAAGTTCCAAAATACTACTAAAAAGGCTAATCAACGGCAAAATGCATGAACTCCGAGCTCCGTTTCGTAGTAACAACATTACAGAATTACGAATCGAATTATCAGAATACGTTCCCTTCGTATCGGCAAAATAGGATATGAATTATTCAAAATTTTGGAATTGTAATTTATATTTGTTATTCGAACCTTTGAATGTTGAGTAACTGATGAGGTGATGAGGCCATAACATCGGTGTGGGTCGGTGATTTGTAGGTTACTTCGTACACTTTATAGGTTTGACGCTAGATTATTGAACTGCTTGCCACAGTTACTGGTGTTTTCGCAACTGGCGTTGACACTGCATAGTTTGTAGAAATGATCGTCCTAATAATAATAGGTCTTTACCTATGAAATTGCCGTTTTGTATGAAAAAATTTAAATGAATTTTTTTCATGTATTTTTTATTTGTATTAATCGAAGTAATCACCCATGCAATCAATGCATCTTTGCCAACGCAGTGGCAGTTTATTGATGCCCTTCTTAAAGAAATCAGCTGGACGGGAGGCAACAAATTCTTCAAAGGCATTTTGTACTGCCTCTCGGGTATTGAATTTTTTTCCCGCCAAGAAGTTATCCAAATTCTGGAAAAAGTAGTAGTCTGTAGGCGCAAGGTCTGGTGAGTAGGGCGGATGACGGAGAGCTTCCAACCCCAGTTCTTGCAACTTGGAGACCGTCTGCTGTGCAGTATGAGGTCGCGCGTTGTCGTGCAGGAGCAGCGGAGACGAGCGATTGACCAATGCTGGTTGGAGATGTGCCAGCTTCTCCATCATTGTGTTCAATTCTTCACAGTACACATCTGCAGTAATGCTCACCCCGTTTGGTAAGAAGCTGTGTTGAATCACACCGGCGCTAGACCACCAAACAGTGACCATCACTTTTCTTGGGGTAAGTTTTCGTTTAGGGCATTGTTTAGGTGCTGAACCAGGATCCAACCAACTTGCTGAGCGCTTGCGGTTATCAAACAGAATCCATTTTTCATCGCAGGTAACAATGCGGTTCAAAATTCCTTCATTTGTGTGTCTGTTGAGCAGTGCAAGGCACGTCTCGACGCGTACTTCGCGCTGGCGATCATTGAGTTCGTGGGGCACCCATTTGTCAAGCTTTTTTACCTTGCCAATTTGACGCAAATGGACCAATATTGTTTTGACGCTAACGTCGAAAGCTGCTGCTAATTCAGCCGTAGATTGTGTATCATCAGCTTCCACAATCGCCTTTAATTCGTCATTGTCGACCAAAGTCTTCGGACGACCGCGAGGTTCATTTTTCAGGTCGAAATTTCCAGAACGGAAGCGAGCAAACCAATAACAGGTAGTGCGTTGGTTTGTAGTGTTAGCTCCGTAAACGTCGTTGATGTTGCGTGCCGCTTGTGCCGCGTTGCTGCCACGACGGTACTCATATTCCATAATTACTCGAATTTTTAACGTTTCCATGATGACGAAAAAGAGTGTTACATTTTCATCGCATTTAAATGCGATGAAAATGTAACACTAATCAATAAACAAATGACTACTTTTGGAAAAAAAAATCCATGTTTTTAAAATAAAATTAATTTGAAATTAGAATTCTTAGCCAAACAAAAAATATTTTGATTTGAAATGGCCAGTACTGCAGAACGGCAATTTCATAGGTAAAGACCTAATATTAGAAATGTGAATATTTGTTACTCTGTCACGCAAAAACTACTGAATGGATTTAGCTGAAATTTTACAGTATTACAGTTTATACTTCAGAATACCACATGGGCTACAATTTATAAAATCGTCCAAGTCGTAGGTGGCTGATAGTTAAAAAAATAAACGAAGTGTATGTAAGTATGTTCAACTAACGCCTAGCTAGATGCAAAAAGTGCCGTAGTAACACTTATTTAAGGAGACTTTTAGTCCAAACGTAATGGCAAGAGGTTTGGCTCAGCTTCGCTTATTTAAAAGTCGTAGAACTGTTTTTGAACCAGAATTGTATTTCCCTCGATTTTGACGGGTCCCTCACAATTAACTGAATAACGCTTTGGCAAAATATGATGTTGAAGATAAATAAATGACAATAATAATTTCATAACTTGGCTTGACTGTTTATTGGTTGCGGAAGTGCTACTGTCGAGGTCCTGGGTTCGATTCCCGGGTCGTGCAAAGTGTTATTGGGTTTTTCCCATCTGAAATTTCTCAATAGCAGCCCAGGATCGGATTTCGAGCTGGAATGATGGCAATAGGCTCGCCCCTATAACATGGAACTTAAATGTAACTGGCGAAATATTGGTGTACAATTAAGCACGCCTCTGACTAACCCTTCGGGAATTACAAGCGTGATATAATGTTACGCTAACTTCATATCATACACAAATGTATATTCAGAGCTTCAAACAAATAAATATCTAGACTTAAATTAATATCCCTACAAAGCTGAATAAGTTTATTTCTAATCTGTAGGCATACAAGTCGGACTGAAATTTGAGCTAAAAGTAATGAATCGAGTCTCGAACCAGAATTAATATTGGAAAACTCATTTATGGAGGCAGGGTAGTTTACCCTTTTCGCTGTAAATTCTGCCCCAATACACACAAAAGCTTAGCCTATTTACTAATCATGTGTTATCTCATGTGGAATGTTAGCAATATAATTTAATGTTAGTCACATTTGTTTTTGCTTTAATTGTATTCCGGATCGCATTACTTTCTAAATTGTTTGAAACAAAGACTAATTTTGTACGCATGGCTAGTTTTATCTTATGATCCTGATGTGTTCTCTGTGGCTTCATATTTTTGGTTTACATAAATACACGCCGTTTTCCCAGGATAGGCAGAAACTACAGTACGCCATATTTGACGGCACGGTTGGCGCAGTGGCTGAGTGTTTCGCTGTCGCGCTGCGTTTGATTCCCGCACGGAACATATATTTCTATGGCCTACAGGTACTTGTTCCGATTCCGGCTGTTTGTGCATGACACAGGAGAAATTCCTAAAGTAGGGCAAAGTTTTTTCTACAAAGAAAATGTTACAATCCACATATACTCCTTTCGCTTCGTCTACGTTGATACACGTACTCCACTTGACATTTTAGAAGATCATCATCATTTGGTTTGTCAACCTGTAAACTTCCCTTCATCATCAGTCTATCGGACATTCTTCTCTTAAGGCCGTTTGTGCCACCCTACATTTTGAATCGAGAACCTCCTCCTTTCTTTTCGTTGGTTAAAAACAGAAAATTCTTCGATCGTATAGATGCCACTTGAAAAGATACTGTTATGTTAACAATACAATGGATAACAGACGACCGTTGTGGCGCGGCGGGCGACGGTCCGCCTGCGACGCAAGAGGTTGCGGGTTCGATTCCCGCCTTGGGACAAATGTTTGTACGACCTACAAATATTTGTTCCGGGTGTTCTGGGTATTTCCTATGTATAATAAAAATATCTATCTATGTAATGTATTGTATTAAGTATATCAGTCATCTAGTACCCATAACACAAGCTCTGCTTAGCTTGGGGCTAGATGATGCTGTGTGGATTGTCCAGCATTATTTATTTATTTTATTTAGAATACTCTCAATACCTGTTAAGGGGTCGCCACTTCGACGTTGGTCCCGTAGTAAAAGATGTTCATAGTGATAAATACAATGACTTCTTAAGAGGTATTGCGTTTATTCGGTTACACATTAAATATTACGAGTAGTAAGTTAACGATTGTAACATTTTCATTTCTCACAAATAACGAAAGAAAGGAAAACATTTGTTAGGGACATTTCTTTTTCAACATAAGTTCCATTTTACGTCAAAAACTGGACAAGCTACCCCTTTTAAAAATAACTGGAAACACTACTCATTCACTCGACAGAGTTCGATCGAGCGTAAAGATAACTTCATCTGGAGAGAAGCTACATTTCCCGGAGTTCAAAAAATGGTTCAATAAGTGATTTTTATTGCAAATATAAATTGGGAATCAACGCACGTACAGTCAAGACCACGCCTTGTACTTTCACCAAATTCAGTGAAATAACAATTGCAACTAGAAATGAGTCATTTCATAATATATGGTTTTAAAAGTACAGAGGCCAGCTGCACATTAGGCTACCCCAAACTGTGTGATTGTGTTCTTTCATAGTTTTCAACTTTATAACAAAAGAATAAGGTTCAGGTTGACTTGGAAAACAAAGACAGTTTGGGATAGCATGATTGATGTACTGGCCTGTACTATGTTCGTACACTACAACATTTCTATCAATACTTTAGGAAAAAAACACAAATCTTGAGTAAGTGTAACGTGTTTATAGTATCGTGACTGTACAGGGAGCTCAAAAGAAAAGAAACCGTCACGTTCTCCGAGTGTTGCTTTGTTTCTATTTCTTAACGTTTTCCAAGAGTAGTGTAATAAAATGTTTCTCTAGATTTTTTCTTTCGCAAGAACGATATCTGTGACTGTCTTATGGGTTCATTGGAATTGATTCTGATTGATTACAATATGTTCTTGAGAATGAAGTGGGATCGGTATTATTTGTCTAGCAGTGAATAATAAATTCGTTGTGATTTAAAAAAAGAGAAGACGTAACAAAAATTTAAAAGACTGCTCATTTGGTTTGGTTACGTTGGGAGGATGAATTAAATAAGACTAAAAAAGGAATTTTTAAGACAGATGTAAGCGGAAACTCTAGGATGCCCGAAATCAAATCAAATCAAATCATTTATTTCTTTGCAACAATAAACAAAGACGCATCTTATTGGTGGTGATCTTCAAAAAGGTCAGGTACGTAGGACTCGCAACCGGCGTGAACTATGCATGAACGTAAACGAAGCAAAAGGACTATTTAAGGATCGTAACAGTTAGCATTCTGTAGTTTCTGCCTACCCCCATGGGAAAAATGATTAAATGTATGTATGTGTATATGAAGAAATCACACTAACTATTATCATGAAACATTAGTAACTAACCTTAAAAAAAAACTCGTAATCATTCGCTCAAGAGAGCAGCGATACTCAGAAGCTTTCTCTATCTACAACATCAGCCTAGTTCGTGCTATAATATAATCTTTCAAGCGCATTGTAAATCTAATGAGACCGCCAGGACGTTGCAATCAATGCAAGAAACTGTGTTGACCCCATGCGAGTAATTAAGGTCTGACCACAATACATACACAATGATAATATTAAATCACCAAAACGTGACTATATATACATGTTGTCGTCTACAATGGCACTTGTTTCGACTTTTTAATATCCCTCAAAGAGGAGGTACACAACGTACTTGTAACTTAGACACATATTAAGTCCCCGCACCTTCATATAAACGGCTTTTAACCCTAGCTTCGCGATAGCTCTTTAACAGCGTTGCCAACCTATTATGCGGGGTCATATATCCTTTTGGCAATAGAATAGGCAGCAACTAACTGGTATACGATGGCCGTGGCTTTGGTTACATTAGCATACGCTTATACAGGCTCCGTCGCTTCGCAATGATTATTTACATAATTAGTAATATAGACACTATGTCGTGACTGTTTGGGGGTTGATATTGAAGGGGTGTTTCTAAATTTGTGTTATCATTGTTTTGATGTTGCGCAGATGATTCGGCTTGAACTACTGTTCAATCAAACACAACATCATGATTTAGTATTTTACCAGGCTTTAACGATTTTTCTTACTTTTTTAACATGACATACCAATTTTGAACTGAAATTACCCTTTGAGTATTGAAACCTATTTCCTCTGGTAGAGAAGCAAAACTAATTAAACCAAAATTTACCGCTGCTTTCCATACTAGCCATACCCCGCGGTTTCTGCCGCTCCTAAGACTCGTAGCGTTCTGTTAAAACCTACTTTACTCAAAAATTGGGCTATAAAATGCAAAAAGAATTTTGAAATCTGACTGTTTGTTCCAACAATTAGCGCGTTCAACAAAAAACTCTTCAGCATTATTGTATTAGTATACAGATGAAGTAACAGGAAAAATACGTGTAAAAGCAGGTACTTTTCCGAACACCGCTTCGCCCAAACAGTCTTTCCACCTAATACCCCAGAACACTTCACAGGTGGGATAATTTCCCTCAACGTTACTAAGAGAAATTACCCCTGTATTCTAAATCAAGGTTACGTGTCTATTTATCTCTTTCTTAGTACCTATTACTGTTCTTAGGGCTACATATTACTTGTAATTGTGTGCTTAACACGAACTTTGCTCGTTTACATAAATTGGAAGTGAAAATTATTTTGATTTAGGAACGTTGTGTGTGTTCGATGATATTATTTTGACTCTTGTGGAGAAATAGGTGTACAGAAGATACCTTTCTACAACTATTTCTGCCCAAGAGATCGGGGCTAAAGTAACATCACTGTTGGTTACCTGTCTAGCAGCAGTAGATGCTGCTAAATACTTGAAGTGACTGTCTGTCTGACCTCCACAACCCAGTAACTGGATAAAACGACCTCTTGGTAAGACTGGTTGTGAGACTTTCGGGCTTCTGAATATTCGTAACGACTGTTCAATTTATACGAATGACTGCCGTGCCTTTACATGTTATTTTCGAGACACGTAGGGGCTTGGTATGCAATAAATACCAACCCATACCAATGAAGCCATACACGATCCGACCTTGGAAAGCATAGCTTCGTACGACGCGTGCGGATGTTTTCATGAAGACAGAGGTAATATATTTTATTTGATAAATTTCTTTTTTGATTTATATAATGACAAAAACACTTTATAAGTCAAATTGTCTGATATTTTTGCATGTACTACATGTCTACGCCAAACTCATTAACCTTAAACTTATTATTTTGTATACTTCGTTATGACCATATATAAGTATTGAATAACTGTCCTTATGACAATTAACTTATAGCTGTTGTTATTTCTAGAGCTAGAATCCTCACCTTGCCGTAACACAGTCTATGACTAGCGCTGTAGGTAAAGATTTTTTTATAAACATACCGCCAATTAGTTTCACCTACCATTTTTTATTCTGATTTGTTTAGCTGTAAGTCTTTCATAGTTCATGAATAAATAAATAAAATAAAATTAGTTTATTTGTTCAAACATAGTTCTAACATCAGATTTCTTTCTTGTTTAGTTGAAATCCAAGCAAAAATTTGTTGTTTCTGCGTATGAAATTATTACTTGTAATTTTTCAAAGAAATGAGTGACTATCGTCAAGATCGCCAATGCACGGATTGATCGTTTTATTTATTTATTTATTTATTTAATACTTTAAGCACACAAATGTACAGAGGCGGACTTATGTTTAGTCTAACATTAAAATCAAGAGCTAGAACTTAGTTTTGGAAACGGAATAGAAAGAACAAATGGAAATGCCCACCAGTTGTAATAAGTCTTCATTACGTATGAACCACACACTCAATATTGATGAAAAGCTTTTCTATTATTTGTTTTTCATACAAAATTAAGACGTATTACAACTCTCGAAGGTTGTTATTATTTTACATATATTTCCGCATAATTGTAACACGTGCTTGATAACTGTGTGGACACTTCCACTTGCTCTTTCTATTCCGTGGTTCTAGACCAATCTGCGGGCTAGTTAATAGTTATTAAATGCTTCGCCCACTTTACCTACTGCACGAGTTCATTACTGTCATGAATTTGAGTGAGATAGGTTACCAATATTGTAGAAGTCGGAAACTTATAGATAGACTGTAGGTAATAGTAACTTAAACCTGACATGACCTGTCTACGGTCTACTTCATTGGAATTCTAATGAAAATTCAATATTATTTGTTACTAACAGTTTCTTAAAATTGTTATCCCCTTCCAAGTTTTGTTTTAATTCACCCCTGCCTTTCTACTCACCCCATTTTCCGTACTATAGACGTCTTATGTCTATTGTAGTCTTGTGAGACGTTGACGATTATGGTGATTTCTTACAAAACATCAATCAATCATCCCTCGAAGGGTAAGGCAGAGGTGTACCTATAATAAAGCCACAATTTGCCAGTCATGTTTCAGTCCCATATAATAATAGGCGAGACTATTCCCACACCAATCCAGACTTCTACCCACCCAGATCTCCTACCCAGATAACGATCCTAATACGGATCCCAAAACTAATTTAGAGTACTCTAGAATATCATTTCTCTTTTTAAACAGTACAACAATGGCAAGACACAAAAGTTTCGCAATAGACCTAGGTACTATATTAGCAATTTTAAAAATGGAACAGAGTTCTTTTATTGCTTAGAAATAATGGAATACTGGCCATTTGTAAGCCTCTAAGAACTTAAAGCTTAGCATTTATTATTTTTTCTTTATATTTACGCAGTTCCACAACGTTTAGTTTTAATAAAATGTCGGCAAAATATAATGGGTCGTTTTTAAAAGAATCTCTTTTGTAAGGGATGGTCTTTTGAAAGCTTTCGCTTAGTATCGCTACGTTGTTAATCGAAGAGTTGCTTTTTATAAATACGTAAATCTTTCAGACCACTCAAATATTCATAGGCTTGGATGTTTTACATGTAAATGTGAAGATGGTTTTTGGTGTATATTTTGAGAATATTTATGTTATTATCACTCCATTATTTTCTTTTCCTTTCTTCCTTCTATTGCTTTAGAAAAAAGTACAATAAATAAGTAGTATTTTATACTAAAACACTCCATTATTGTGTTTGGTTCTACGAGCTCATTAACCAATGACGCATTGTCTCACCCTGAAGATACACTCGTGAGGATATGTGAATTTGAATAAAAGATAAGATGATGCATTTTTTTGGATGGTGGTTTTTTTCTCATACTTTCAATCCTTTAGTGAGTGATATTTTCGGGATCATGAACCCTTCAAAGTACCTACATATTTACGTTCTTCCGAAAATCGGAAGATTAGTAATCTTCCGATTTTTTCAAGCATCGGTCGTATTCGACAATCAATTTACAGTAGTATCACATCTTTGTGTCAAATATATAAATCTACTATTTATACATTTCAGAAGGTCAAAATCTGCCTGGCCTTTTCCCAACTATGTTGGGGTCGGCTTCTAGTCTAACAGCAGCTGAATACTAGTATTTTACATGGAGCGTCTGCCAATTGACCTCCACAACCCAGTTACCGGGCAACACGATACCCCTTGCCAGACTTTCGGGCTTCTGACTACCCGTAACGAACTGTCAAAGATCTACAAATAAATAAATAAATAAATAAATAAATAATGCTGGACAATCCACACAGCATCGTCTAGCCCCAAGCTAAGCAAAGCTTGTGTTATGGGTATTGTATTGGGTATTATTATGTAGATAGATATTTTTATTATACATAGTAAATACCCAGAACACCCGGAACAAATATTTGTAGATCGTACAAACATTTGTCCCAAGGCGGGAATCGAACCCGCAACCTCCTGCGTCGCAGGCGGACCTTCGCCCGCCGCGCCACATCGGTCGTCAAAATGAAAGCTTGACGTGCATTCCGATGCACGGAGAAGTCTTGAAATGTAACAAACGGTCACCTATCCACAGACTGCCCTCGGTAACCTTCGATCAACCCGTGCGGCTGTTTTTATTTAGCTACCTATTTAAGAAGGTGCAATAAAGAAATTGCACATCAAGGAAGTAAATTTCACCTAGAATAGAACCATTTATCCAATGGATCTCTCCATTCCAAGGGCCTGTTGTAAGAGTTTTAGACCTTTATGTAATTTAGGACGTAGATAAAAGCAGTAAATGCCGGCAAAATTTATGAGGACTACAAAAAATATGTTTGCTAAAGACACTTAACGTGAATAATTAAGATAATAAATTCTATTTTTAATTAAACAAAACTAATTTTGCGTTGGTAATAATGAAATAGAAAAATAATGAATATTACCAGCTTGTTACTGTCCCACTGCAGGGCAAAGGCCTCTTCTCATACAGACTAGGCACGAATATTAATCTGAACTTGCTTAAGGCGAGTTGGTGATTTTAGACTTACATTAATTAAAAGTCCAAAACACTATACCTATAAAAAGTTTGGTGACGATGGATGTGACGTCATTTAAGTCATTTTAAGTTGAATTTATTCGGTAAAACGATAACATAAAAAACAGTCATTTTATTTTAACATGTCAGATTTAAAAAGTATACACACAGAAACGCGTTTTTCCCAGGGACAAAATAAAAAAAACGAAGAAAACAGAAAATACAGAGCGCCACGATCTTTAGATACTCCTTTTACTTAGGTCACGTTCATACATCTGGTCATGCACGCACGCCGGTTGCGAGTACTACGCACATGGCTTTTTTGATGAATATCACCAATAAGGTCAGTGTATGCCTAAAAAAATGTATGTTTAAAAATGTAATTGTAATCTAAAATTAATTTGACCGAACAATAACGTCTAGTTAAGCATTCAAATCGCTCCCCACATAACTAATCTCTGTAAAATATATTTTCATTAAAATAACATACATCTGTTAACCGTTCAGTTATAATTTAATTATTACTAATTAAATAAGTCCACGTCTACACTGTTGGAAATAACGGTTGTGATTTTAAGCCCGGGGCTCACATGAGTGATATGAATGCATGTAAGTAGCCTGTGTTTAAACAGCTTGTAAAAACAAGTGAGAAATTCTTAATATAATTGGATATTTGAAACATACGGAGGGTTTTCAGCGCTGCGTTATTGGTTGGCGGTGCTGTTAAAGAACAAGTGATGTTTGTGTTAATTTTGAAACATTATTTAATTGATCTTCATTATAAGGCAGACGTCAGACAGGAAATATCGCAATACCTCATAAATATGAGATATTTGGCAACATTGGTCTATTTCAGAGGTTTTCAATCTGTCTGTTGAGATAAAATGGATCATTAGCAAAAAGTAAAAAAAAAATGCGTAAATGTATGTAATTTACGTAGGTCAATACATTTTTTAAAAAAATTTCTGCTTCCTTTTCTAAGGAGTTGCACTTACCACAGTTTATCTCTGTATCACCCAAACCTTGAATGCTAGAAAACACCTATGACGTAAGTCCGTCTCTGTGCATTTGTTTCCATAAAGTATAAAAAAATAAATAACAGTACCATCCAAATAAATCAACAAAAGCCATTCAAAACGTAGCACCCCTAACAAAATAATTTAAAACGACATTAATGTTTTAATGCAAACAGTTTCAAGCGGCGTGCATTCCTGGTAGTTATGCAAATAAAACGTGCAGGCCAAACCGAGGGATTTAGTAACCTTATGCTAATCAAATCCCGCGACTTGGCGGCTGCATACGTAGCTTTGGAAACTTCATGCATTTTCGGGGTTGTTATGATATTTCATTTGACGGATATACTCGCAAAACTGTTGACTGATAAAACTAGGGCTGTCACGTTCACCTGCCAGTTTTTTTGACTTACTTTTAGTACATATCAGAGGACATATTTTATTTGCCGAACGATTTGGCGCGGCGGGCGAAGGTCCGCCTGCGACGCAAGAGGTTGCGGGTTCGATTCCCGCCTTGGGACAAATGTTTGTACGATCTACAAATATTTGTTCCGGGTGTTCTGGGTATTTGCTATATACAATAAAAATATCTATATATGTAATGTATAGTATTAAGTATATCAGTTATCTAGTACCCATAACACAAGCTCTGCTTAGCTTGGGGCTAGATGATGCTGTGTGGATTGTCCAGCAATATATATATATTTTTTTTATATTTTTTTTATATTTTAAAAACACAATCATCTGCATTTTACCCAACTGATTTGGAGTCAGCTTCAGTCTGAGCGGTTGGTTTTAATGCCAGTATGTAACATGAAGCAACACTCGCATCCTAGTGGTTAACTTAATAATACGATTTCCAAGGTAAGACTAGTTGTCAGACTTTCGGGCTTCTGAGAACCTGTAACAACTGTCAAAGACCAACGTCTGACCGTGCTTACCAAGGTGCGGATGAGTCTCAGTACTTAATAGATAGTCAATAAGTACATACATCTGCGGACCGACCTCAAGAAGCATTATTTAACTTTTAAAGCCGACCACGGTGGCTGTTATTACTAAGCCACAAGGTTTCCAAAAATAATGTAAAAACTACTTTCCCGCGTCCTCCTTCAAAGATTGTTCATTTTTATGTTTTG
Source organism: Phlogophora meticulosa (assembly GCA_905147745.2). Taxonomy (NCBI): domain Eukaryota; kingdom Metazoa; phylum Arthropoda; class Insecta; order Lepidoptera; family Noctuidae; genus Phlogophora; species Phlogophora meticulosa. The sequence goes on from LR990525.1 coordinate 4,572,744, forward strand.
ACTTGGTCAAGACTGGGCTTAAAAATGTCACTCAAAAGAGGTATTTGTTATACAAAGTAGACTAAAACCCAAGATTGATTAAGGGGACCTTAAATAATGTTACTAACTAAGCTTTACACGGCTTTCAACCTAACATTATAATCCTCAAATATTCTAAAGCATGAAAACGCTAACAGCGCATTGAAATATGAAACATGAATGGACTTGTAGCGCCATAAGCAGCTTTATGGTAACTCCTTTAACGGACCTTCATTATATTGTGTGGCATACTGCGGTCACTTAATTACCTACCTACCTTTAGTTAGCGCTATCTCTGACTCGGCAACTGCAGGTGACTATTAGTGGCAAAAGTTAGTGGCCAGTGCTTGTGAGAAGTATACGCAGCGCTTAGGAACTCCTAAGCGCTACAAATACTAATATTTTTTTCTTAACCTGTCACCAAGGATATTTTAAAACATTCTTTGTATTTTAATACAAGTTGCCGCTGTATCGTTGGACGCCTTTACAAACATTTAATCTCATGGACAGCCAGACCCGTGAACAAATTTCTGTAGGTCAAAAATATCGAACCCGCGATGTGCCGTGCAGCAGCCAATCGCTTAGACACTGCGCCAACCTTTGTCTCTTAAGTTTACAGTACTCGCAATTTGTAACGGGAGATGACTTCTTCCTCGGAATAAGACAATAGTATGTGCCAAAAGTCTCGTCGTAATGAAACCAAAAGTTTTTCGGTTTTATGCAGCACGTATAGATTTAAAGAAGCTTATACCTAAATTAAAACATTTTATTGCAACCACGTTCTATTCCCAGGATTATGACCCCATCTGAACAAACCCTCTAATCCCGTATTATGTTTATGGCCGCATCATAACTTATTCGACGCTTAGAAGATTCATTAGTGATGAGCATGTGGTAATGAGCAAATTTATATTCCGAGGTATTGTAACGTGTCTAAAAGTTCTCTTTATGACTTAAAAGGTAAAAATAAACGTTTATGTAGGACTAAGCTAAACCCGGCTACGCTTAGCTGTAACTTAGTCTGAACTTAGTATAATAATATTAAAAAAAAAACACTTTTCTATTGAATAGCAACGTTGTATAAAAAATCCAGTCTATCTATCGAATATCTACTTTTCCAATTTCATCCTATAGAATACTCATGGTTGAATTGTTTTACATAGACTGAAGGTAAATCTACGCATAGTTAAAATTATATTCAGATTATAAATATATGTATTTACATACTATAATTTTAATACAAGAATTACTCGTTTAAAGGTATTAAAATAATTTTAATACAAGAATTGCTCGTTTAAAGGTATTAAATGTTGCTCGTTTAAAGGTATTAAATGTATTAGATTACTACTAGCCCGAATTGTTCTTCTGCTAGAAAAAGCCTTCCCTTCATTCCTACTTCTTTCCAACTCTCAAGGAAGACTTGAGGGTTGTCCAACCATCTCTCTTATGTTCTGCCGCGGCCCCTTGACGCTGTATCAGGGCTTCATACCTATGTTTTACGGGCCCACAGATCGTTCAGCCTTTATAGCAAAGTCGCCCATTTGGATTATAGAGTGCAGTGTAGTATTTCGAATATGATCAGTCAATATTGCACCTAAGATACGGCGCTCTATAGCCCGTGTATCGGCAATAAAAAATTGGCTCACAAGAACAATTTTCCCCTGCACCTCAATTCTCCAAAACAGATGGAAATGAGACAAAAACACCTAAACTCCACGCTTCTCACAAAGGACTGTGTCAATATTGCCCGTCAGACGATCAAAGAAACTGACCTCTGGGGTACTGGCATAAAGGAAAAAGGCGTTGCCTATTGTGTCTCGTTCAAATTTGTACTGCCATGTCGTGTGTAATTGCTTTCCGGGTGGGTAGATAGCTACATTTTAATTAACTTCGTTATCTTCTTAGTATGAGTGCCGCTGTGTGTTTTTGTGTTTTGTCAAATGGAAGAAGTGTTTTCTTTTTTGTCTGGTTGGATATTTTTATGGTTCCGTACCAAAATAATGAAGGAAAAATCTAAAAGCTGTGACTTTGACTGTCCTTACGATGTCCCTCCTCCCACACAATAAGGGGGTGTCCTTACGATGTCTCTAAAAAATATATCAACATCATCATCATCAGGCTATATTAGTCCACTGCTGGACATAGCCCTCTCCTAATGAGCGCCATAGCGCACTGTCTTCAGCTTGCCGTATCCAGCATCTGCCTGCAGTCTTTTGCAGATCGTCAGCCCACCTGGTCAGAGGGCGTCCTACACTACGTTTGCCGAGTCACGGTCTCCACTCAAGAACACGTTTGCCCCAACGGCTGTCGGTTCTTCGAGAGATATGGCCAGCTCACAGCCACTTCAACTTGCTAATTCATTGTGCTATGTCGGTATCTTTGAAAAAAATGTATGTCATGGTGTTTTCATTTGCCAAACTCACTCTCGTTTGTTTTAAAATTGATTTTGGAATTATTTTAAGTACCGTTTACATTGATATATTTCTTATCTTAGTATGAGGTTTCCTTAGTAATCTTATTTGTTGGCAACTATGCAGGACATTCGGTTTTTTTAACGAAAGGGTTGTTTTATAAGAAGTAAAAACCACATGTTTAAAGAAACTGAATAAACCATTACAAGTAAATGTCACCGTAAATCTATCACCACTTTCTGAACTACAAAACTACCAAGAAGCCAATCGAGATAAGTGCCTAGTTTTATCGGTAAATACATGGCTATTCGAATAGTGCTTTCAGTTTGTCAATTTATACTGAAAGTTTACAACATTAATATAAAATTCATGAGATGAAACCTAAAAAGATTGGTGTTGCTCAAAAAATATTCGTAAATACATAAAAATGTGGTGTTTTCTTCGTAAAATGTTCAAAAGTACATTTTATAACTTTATCTGTTTATGTATGAACTTCATTTTTAAGTAGCTGTTGCAACAAATTCAATTACAAGACGTGGTAAACTTTATTCTTGATGGAAATGAATAAATACAGACGCCAGCACATCAAGCTACCCTAAACTGTCAAATTTTTGCCAATTGAACATGAACCTTATTCTTCTTTAGCATTCAAATTGGAAATCTATTAAAGAAATTTGACACATTGGGGTAGCTTGATGTGCTGGCCTCTGTACTAATAAATCATCTGCCAAGCCCTTTCCCGAGTACGTCGGGGTCGGCTTCCAGTCTAAGTGGATACAGTTGAATACCAATATTTTATATGGAGCGGCTGCCTATCTGATCTTAATAACCCACGACTTAATAACCCAACTGGCGGGTAACACGATACCCTTTGGTAAGACTTTCGATCAAACTTCTGACTATCCCACACGACTACCAAAGATCGAGACCAACGAGCTTTCTAAGGCAGAAAGTGTATGTGTATGTAAACGTTTCCATAAAGACTTTGAAAGTGTTAACTGTTTCCGTCCTCGCCGCCGAGGCCCGTCGCGACGACCCCGTTAATGCCCTCTCCCCGACCCTTTGCTCAAGCCAGCCCGCTTAGCTGAGCTAGTAGTTTTTTTTATTTAGTCTCTAAATATATTATTTTGGGACTAATTTAAAAATCCATTATATTCAGCCGGTCCTTTGCTGTCCTCTCCCAGCGACGTCCTAGCCTAGGCTCGTACCCCGCAGGGGATGCCCTTAGCGATTGGTCGCTTAGCTTTTAAGTCTTTTACGCCCTGGATGAAGGCCTAAATTTCTAATTAAGTCCCCATTGGAAAGTTCGGTTAAGCAGTAGATATCCCTGAAGGATAAACTGCAAGATGCCCATTACAAAAAACAACGTGTTAACTGATTTTTTTATAGATTATAGCTTTTTTAAACCCTACTTAAAAACCAAGGTATATATTTTTTGAACACATTCCAAACTAAATCAAGTAAACCACCGCTCACGTCAAGTAAAGACGCTTAATTAAGCCTTATAAATCAATTAGGTGGTGAGTAATTAATGTTGGTTTTGAAAACGTGTCACCCTTCTACGTATGTACGTGCGTCCGTTGACGAGTTTATTATAATAAAGTGGGTAACCAATTTCATTTATTTACCCACAAATACAGACTGTTAGGCAGAACGAGGGATATACTTTAAGGGAAGTTAGTTGTCATCATAACGAACCAATTTTATTATGGGATCGACACTGAAATCGCAAAAAAAATGTTTCTCTCATTTTGTTAAGTAATGCTTTGACATAACTACTTAATAAAAAAAATATATAAAAAAAAACAACTACTCCATAGATTTATGTTGATAAGTCTATGGATTGTCCCATAGTCGAAGTTCATCATCAGGCTATACTAGTCCACTGCTGGACATAGCCCTCTCCTAATGAGCGCCATAGCGCCCTGTCTTCAGCTTGCCCCATCCAGCATCTGCCTGCAGTCTTTCGCAGATCGTCATCCCACCTGGGATGACGATCTGCGAAAGACTGCATAGTCGAAGTTGTTCATTTCCATGAATACTACACGCCTTTAAAGTGTGTCCGTTCGTTCTACCTCACATCCTGTTTACATACGTATATTTATACACATTATGGTATGCAAATAAAGAAATATGGATATGAATACGTAAAATACCCACACATAAAATTGTGCTTTGCTGGAAATATTTCATTTGTCTTGTGAGAAATTAATAAAAGTGGTCTCAAAAGTAATACTTTCAACGAGTGATTTTCATATTTCACAAAATAAATCAAACATTCGATCAAAATAAGTTACCTAGGGCTGATTTTTCAATAGTCAGATAAATTTTCTCTTATCATCATCATTTGCCTAGCCTTTTCCAAACTATGGCTATAAATTTTATTACTAGGATATTTGAAAGTCTGACAGCCAGTCTTACCAATAGGTATCATGTTGCCCAGTAACTGGGTTGTGGATGTCAGATGTTCAGTCGCTCCGTGTAAAATACTGGTATTCAGCTGCATCCGGCTAGACTGGAAGCCGACCCCAATATGGTTGGGAAACAGGTTAGGCAGGTGCCATCATCTGCCTAGCATTCATCAACAATGTTTACAGTTTTAAACTTAAAAATAACAATTGTGTAGCACTACTTATAGGTAAACACCACATGAGATAAACTTAAATTCAATTGATTGTAAGCTTAGGCCGGCACATGTACAGGTTACATTCCAACTTGAAGCTAAAGAGAAGATACTGATTAATATTTGTTACTGGTAATATAAAAAGTTTGTAAACCCTATGCCAAAGTGGGAGGCATACAAAACTGAGTGAGATACTGTAAGACAGTACAATCATTTAAGCAACAATATTGAAAGTTTAGTATAAAAGGCTCTTTGATTGAATGATTGATAAATCTTTATCTTCATTAGACGGCTCTTAATCAACTCTTTTAATTGGCAGTATTTTCTGTACCCACTCTAACTTATCTAGTCTTCAAAGTGTAGACATCTTTACAATGGAAGTCGTCTGTTTAAAACTAATAATTACTACAAGTAATAGCCCAATTAAATATTGTTATTAAACATAGCAAGACCCAGAACACCCGGAACAAATATTTGTAGATCGTACAAACATTTGTCCCAAGGCGGGAATCGAGCCCGCAACCTCTTGCGTCGCAGGCGGACCTACGGCCGCCGCGCCACATCGGTCGTAATTATAGGTCCATGACCTGAAACAATGAAATGCATGATAGCCATTTCAACAGGCAGACACATTACTTACGGCCATTAATTTGCAAGTTTATTAGAGTCTGTTATACCACTACACAAAGAACCCTTGTCTAGAAAGTGTATTTATTAGAAATAACGCTAATTAAGCTGAATTGTTTTAAGTGTTGTAATAAAGTGCACAGAATAATGAGGCTTTACTAACTATGCCCAGCAGTTGTACCCCCTCCTAAGAGTTCCAGCGTGATGTTATGTCTTCCCTCAAGAATTAGGCTCTCAAATGCAAAATATATCTACCTATATTTTTTAGTATTTTCATATTTTTATTTATATGGCCTACAGTTATTTGTTCTGGGTCTAGATGGTTGTGTATGTGACTTTAAATGTTTGTAAACGCACCCACGATACAGGATACATTCCTAGTGTGGGGCAATGTTAGAAAAGTAAAGAAAGAAATACAAATTTTAACAAATATGACGTTCAAACAAAAAGCTAAAACTCACCAGCTGCATAAGGAGTGTGTTAATACACACTTCTTTTCTTCTCTTCGTTATCGTTTATCAGTCAATGTTGTTAGGTTGCTACCAGCATCGACTTATAACCCATAACTAATACTCATTCAAGTCAAGTCTTTATCATAACTGATTTTTTATTAAGTTATGATTTATAGTTATATATCATAACTTAATAAAAAGAGAGAAAGTAGAATTTATCATCGTAATTAGTTAATTACGATGATAAATTCTACTTTTAAACTAATATTATTTATACAAGTAAATAAAGATCAAGTGCCTGTTAGTAGTGTCAAAAGAACAGACTTTTACGAAATCCATATTAAAGTTGATACCGTAGTTATGCCAAAAAATAACTTATAAAATATTTGTCAGTCTGTCTGCATGTTAGTTTTGGTTAATATCCGATAAGGCTGGACCGATTTTGACGGAATTTTCACTGGCAGATAGCTAGTGTGTTAAGAACTTCATCATCATCATCAGGCTATAATAGTCCACAGCTGGACATAGCCCTCTCCTAATGTTAAGAACTTAGACTACTTTTTTTTTTAGAAAAAGAATAAGTGTTCCGTAGAAAAAAAATGTAACGCAAAATCATTTATCACTGCACCGCTAAAAAAATCCTTTTTTTTAGATAAGGTGAAACTTCCTTTTTGTCAAAATTGTTGTGGCGATAAAACACGATACACCAATTTTGATAAAAAGTAAGTTTCCAAGAAGTAATACTAATACTTTCTTTAGTTTGCCAAAGAAACGTATGTACACTATGCAGATGATTTACGACTACCAGAATCATTAATTAGTACCACTAATCATGTTTTGACGAATTAATTAACTTGCGAAGGCTCTGTGTTCCAGCTTCAGTAGCATTTCCTTTTATCGTATTTTTAGATAGTGGAATTTCGGTTATTTTCTATTTGACTGTATTAAGGTGACGAAAAGCAATATTAATGAACTGTTTATTAGCCAGTTTATTTATTGGCTTTGATGTCCGGGATTTTGATCAGATTCATGTTCCTAGAATCTCAGTGCAATACTGTGTTATCGGTAAAAGCCGTTCTTTTTTTATTTTTTACCAAAGTATTACGTTACGTTTTAGTTTTTATTTGTTTTTTTAGTTTTGAAGTTTTTTTTCTATAGTGAGGCAATGGCGTAATACACAATCAATAACAATACTTTCATATGGAATCAGCAACACGTTTAAACAAAGGCAATGGAATAGGTTTTTGTTTCCAAAATCCTTTGGATTGTGATTAAAATTGTGTTACGCAACTGCGGTACAGATACCTTTTTTGAAGCTAGTATGGATTACAAAATAGTTAAATTTATTATTTCTGCAAATACTTAACAATACGACGGCATGGCTGGCGTAATGGCTGAGCGATTGGCTGCTGCGCTACGCGTCGCGCGTTCGATCCCCGCTCGGATCAAATATTTGTATGGCCTACAGGTAGTTGTTCCGGGTTCCGGCCTACAGGTGGTTGTTCCGGGTTTGTGTTTGTGAGTTTGAATGTTTGTAAAAGCACCTACGATACAGGAGAAATTCCTAGTATGGGGCAAAGTATTTAAAACAAAACATACAAGTGTTCAATCACCAAGCTTCATCCAATAGGCGTACGCTATAGAAGAGCACATCTATAACTTATACAGAATCTTTAGATCCCTTGGCACACTACCCAAAAACAAACAAAGCCATATGGTCACAGAAGATATTTATGTAGACCAGAACAAGATTACAAAGACTAACCGCATCGAGTAACTTGCTTAATTAAACGTTGTACAGTGTGTAACTAGCCTTAAGTTTAAATAAATGTTATTTTTTAAGAGCTCTTCGAAAAAGGTACCTACTAAGTAGGACACGTTTCGAAATTAGAGAGGGTTTTTACTGAGAAATTAAAGGGCTGGTTTATGTTGACCTAGTGCCGGTGTAAATGGACTCCCTGATATCCGGGTGACTATACCCGGTACTAACACGGGCACACTACGCTATCTGTAGTGTTACAAGAGTGGCGGAAGACCAAAAGAATTGAGGGAAAGATTGTGTAAAGGTAATATGGGTAGAAAGTAGGTGACTATTGAGATGACGGAAAATAGAGATGTACAGACGCCAGCACAGCAAGCTACCCAGATGTGTCAAATTTATTTGATAGTTTTTCAACTTAATTGCAATAGCATAAGGTTCATATTCAATTGGGAAAAATGTACAGTTTGGGATAGCTTGAGATGTTAGCTAGATGTTCTGGTGTCTGTACTCAAGAAGAAAAAGACACGCAGACCCCAAATAAATTGGATGCGAAGGGCGGCGTCATCATCGTCATTATCATTCATCATTCATGTCTGATGATAATTTTAATGATGACGCTGTTTGACGCTGATGATGTTGCCGAACAATTTTAAAGTCGTCGAAATTGATTTACGTCAAACATTTGTGCTAGGCACACTCTGGGTCTATAAAATTTAACAATAACAACACAAAATAGACCTATCCACAGTCAAGTCAACATTGTAAATTCACTTCTTCTAAACATCTTGCAGAACAAGTTGACCTGCCCTCAACATGTAGCCATTATGTACCACGGAACATGTCTCGATCCAGACGTGGCGTGCCAACTTTACTTAGTAATATGTTACATCACTCGCATACTACACTGTGTCCACTAACACACACTTCGTTCAAGTTTTAAAAGACGGCGAAATAAAGAATAAAATGAAACAGTCCATTGAAAATATATCGCGACTACTGTAGTGGTAAGCAGTTGCATAGATAATAAACGCACGACCGACCGAATTTTCTTTTTGGTCTTTATTTAATTAAACTTAAGTTATATAAACACTGAGGCATTTTGATAATATTGTTTAGCAGCAATCCTCGTACCCAATGGGCAGTGTTGGGCAAGAAGTAATTGGATTGGATTGGCAACGTATAATTATTTTTTGAAATTGCGATTACAAATCAGTAATGGATTACTTCTTTATATTACGATTACTTTTGTTTCTGATTTAAGTTTCGAAGGTAATAAATTATAACACAATCAGTTTGTATTTTAATTTTAGAATTTCGTTATAAAAATTTATACATTTACTTCAAATTGGATTTTGGCCAAGTCCCATCTAAATCTCATTAAACATAACTCTATTTCCGATTAATAATGACGATTGATTGCATGTAATCGGGATTACACATAATGCGATCACAAGAATCTGGACCACATCTTATCTCAATTAATTATTGATCTTAATTATATTATTGATCAGATTACAGAAGTAATCAATTACACCTATATACCTATATACTGACGACTGGATTACCTACTGGCAAATATGTCGAACTTCCGTGAAACTTTTATACCCTTTTTAACCCCTGTAGGGGATGATTTTTCAAAAGTCCTTTCGTGACGTTCACTTTGTTTAGATTATAAACTCGTTTTCAAAATCGATCTATTTTGACGCATTCAGTTTACTGACCACTGTCACTAATTAAGAAAATAGATTAAAAGTTTGCTGTCTCTACCGCTGTCCCACATCATCATCAGCCTTCAGATAGGCTTACAGTACATCAAAATGCAGCTAAATACCAGTATTTTACATAGAGCGACCGCCTTCTGACCCCCACAACCTATTTACTGGGCAACACAATACCAATATATATATCTGCAAATATATATGGAGACACAAATTAATCATTAGTCAAAAATCAGTAAACCAAACATTGTGGTCAAAGGTTCTATCGGACGCAGATCATTAAATATTCAGCCAGTGCAGTATGTTTCATGATTGTTATGTTGCAAGTTATACGTTTATATTAACATTACATTATTTTATTTCTTTAACAACGATAATATATCAATACATAAAAAAAAAATGAAATAAATAATCACAGGGCATCGAAAAATTCATCCGCATCACTGTCAACGGGAAAAGTGCCCAGAAGGCTGGCAGTATGGCCACGTTGAATGACAATGCTGATTCTCTGGCAACAAAAAGGCCAGGCCTCTGTTCACGGGAAAAAAACGCTTCGCGATTTCTCCGAAAATTTCGTTTATATTAACTCGTTGGTCTGGTGGGTGCAAGTGGTATTGCATGATATTTTGGGTTCGATTCAGAAAAAAATGTACTGGGTAATTCCATTTGTAACAGCCCGGAGCCTGGATCTGAGCCTGGTTCATGGCAATAGGCTCGCCCTCTATTTTGAAGGGGAATAAACATAATCTTATATATATAAATCTCCTGTCACGATGTTTGTCCGCTATGGACTCCTAAACTACTGAACCGATTTTAATAAAATTTTGCACACAGTGTGTGTTTTGGTCAAACTTAAGACATAGGATAGTTTTTATTTCGATTATTGACCTCAATATTTTTTTATTTCAAATTAAATGTTTTCCTATAATAAGTTCCGTACATTTCTGACAGATAGCAGTGTAACTTAACTTTTGAGGCGGTACGAAGTTGGCCGTGACAGCTAGTATATTATATATAAACATAATATTGGTGACATTTCGTGTTGCTGTAGGTACTGGCAGTGTATGATTTTGTTTTGCAGTTTTGCCGAGGCGTTTCTTTGCTTTACTTTGAGAATACATGACATGTGTTTTGTTATATTTATTTTAAGAGTTCAACAACAAAAAAATAAAATCATACACAGCCAGTGCAATGTTTACTCTTTAAAAGTAATTTAATCTGCTATCCCCACTTTAGCAAAACTAACAAAACTTATGGTATATTACGGACCGGGTTGTTTCGCATAAGCTAATAAACCTGGCCGTATGTTATTGCAATCTTGAAAGGTAAATAAACGGGAACTGAAGCACCTCGCGGATATTAAAATTGACCGTACTCGTATAATTGCTGATTTTGTGTTTTTTTATTTTATTTTATTTGTTAATTTGCCTGATCATTATTTCCGTTATTTATTTTAAATACGTTTTAACTACATTGTCAAATATTTTAATATGAAAAGTAGTGGTCCACCGATGGCAGGGCCTTTTTTTTTTAAACATCTTTTTTTTTGGGATTTTTAAAGGGCATTTTATGATACAGTTTAATATAAGTATATATTATAACATCTTCTGGCCGTAATGTGTAAAATTTGAACCTACTTCTAGACTAATAGATAAATAGTAAAAGGCAGAGGAAAAGACAGTGTGAAGACTGACATCCTGATGTAAGAGTCACTCCTGGTCATCATTCAAATATAAACTATACGATAAATTACTTCATTAAAGCGCGCTTGGTTTTTTGAAGTTCCGATGGCCAGCGTAAGGTGAAAATGAAAGAGTATTCCGTCATTTAGGCCTCCTCCGTGCCTCGGAAAGCACGTTAAGTTGTTAGTCCTTGCTGATATTTGTAGATCTTTGACAGTCCTTATACCCATAAGGACTGTCAAAGATCTACATATATCTTTCGGGCTCTGACTACCTAGTCAGAGCCCGAAAGTCTGTAAACCAGTCTTACTAAGGGGTATCATGTCGCTCAGTTAATAGGTTGTGGAGGTCAGATAGGTAATCGCTCCATGTAAAATACTGGTATTCAGTTGTATCTGGTTAGACTGGAAGTCGACTCTAACATAGTTGGGAAAAGCTAAGCTGATGATGATGATGATGGTTTAATTTAGTTTTTCATTTAAGTGTCGTTAGTGAAAACGTACATTCTATTTGAATTGCTAAGCATCACTTAAACTGAGCTCTGTGCTGTTGCTTAATTATCCTAATTTTAGCAAACGCGGAAACCACGGCATGTTTCCGTAACAATAGAATCGTTGATTTCGAGGGTCTTAATATATGATATACAGATGAATTACATTATTACATACTAAATGTGGTTTTTTTTTTTTTGAGGTTCTGGATTCGATTTCCTGGTCGGGCAAAGTGAAAATGGGTTTTTCCATCTTGAATTTCTTAGTAACAGCTGAGAGTCTGGATTTTCACCCGAAAAGTGGCAAAAGCTGGCCTCCTATTATATTAGTCCTAAGTATAGCTAGCGCTATTTTAATATTATATTATAATAATAGGTCTTTACCTATGAAATTGCCGTTCTGCAGTACTGGCCATTTCAAATCAAAATATTTTTTGTTTGGCTAAGAATTCTAATTTCAAATTAATTTTATTTTAAAAACATGGATTTTTTTTTCCAAAAGTAGTCATTTGTTTATTGATTAGTGTTACATTTTCATCGCATTTAAATCTTTTTCGTCATCATGGATACGTTAAAAATTCGAGTAATTATGGAATATGAGTACCGTCGTGGCAGCAACGCGGCACAAGCGGCACGCAACATCAACGACGTTTACGGAGCTAACACTACAAACCAACGCACTACCTGTTATTGGTTTGCTCGCTTCCGTTCTGGAAATTTCGACCTGAAAAATGAACCTCGCGGTCGTCCGAAGACTTTGGTCGACAATGACGAATTAAAGGCGATTGTGGAAGCTGATGATACACAATCTACGGCTGAATTAGCAGCAGCTTTCGACGTTAGCGTCAAAACAATATTGGTCCATTTGCGTCAAATTGGCAAGGTAAAAAAGCTTGACAAATGGGTGCCCCACGAACTCAATGATCGCCAGCGCGAAGTACGCGTCGAGACGTGCCTTGCAATGCTCAACAGACACACAAATGAAGGAATTTTGAACCGCATTGTTACCTGCGATGAAAAATGGATTCTGTTTGATAACCGCAAGCGCTCAGCAAGTTGGTTGGATCCTGGTTCAGCACCTAAACAATGCCCTAAACGAAAACTTACCCCAAGAAAAGTGATGGTCACTGTTTGGTGGTCTAGCGCCGGTGTGATTCAACACAGCTTCTTACCAAACGGGGTGAGCATTACTGCAGATGTGTACTGTGAAGAATTGAACACAATGATGGAGAAGCTGGCACATCTCCAACCAGCATTGGTCAATCGCTCGTCTCCGCTGCTCCTGCACGACAACGCGTGACCTCATACTGCACAGCAGACCGTCTCCAAGTTGCAAGAACTGGGGTTGGAAGCTCTCCGTCATCCGCCCTACTCACCAGACCTTGCGCCTACAGACTACTACTTTTTCCAGAATTTGGATAACTTCTTGGCGGGAAAAAAAATCAATACCCGAGAGGCAGTACAAAATGCCTTTGAAGAATTTGTTGCCTCCCGTCCAGCTGATTTCTTTAAGAAGGGCATCAATAAACTGCCACTGCGTTGGCAAAGATGCATTGATTGCATGGGTGATTACTTCGATTAATAAAAATAAAAAATACATGAAAAAAAATCATTTAAATTTTTTCATACAAAACGGCAATTTCATAGGTAAAGACCTAATATATAGGTACACGTCGGCCTAACTCTTTGGGAAATACAGACGTGATATTATGTACATATGTGCCTTTAAATAATGTCTGAGTATTAATTTTGTTTGTATGGGTATGTATGTTTAGACGACCTATGTGGCGCGGTGGGCGAAGGTCCGTCTACGACGCAGGAGGTCGCGGGTCCGATTCCCGCCTTAGGACAAATGTTTGTACGATCTACAAAGATTTGTTCCGGGTGTTCTGGGTGTTTGCTATGTATAGTAAAAAAATATTTATCTATGGAATGCATTGTATTAAATATATCAGTCATCTAGTACCCATAACACAAGCTCTGCTTAGCTTGGGGCTAGATGATGCTGTGTGGATTGTCCAGCATTATTTTATGTACTAATCTAAATGAATAAGAGAATAACAGTTTATTTTTTAAGTATTCCATTCGTGCAACGTGCCTTCGATGAAGAAGAATCGCAACAAGACAATCCGATCAAGCCGAGGCAATTAATTACATTTTGCACACTCCATGTTCTTTTTACACCCCGTCAGCGTGGCATACTTACTCTACTTTATTGTAAACTTAACTTTACTTCATACTGTTTAATTTGCATTTAACTTTACCTAAGAGAAAAATGTAAACTAATTTAATTAAACATTCGCCCGATCTCTATTGCTTTTTTACGTAATTAAGTCAGTGGAGCTTGGTACTTACCACGAGCGTTTAGTACCAACAAGTTTCCTTAATTACGTAACGCGATAGCAGCTGTATTATTTAAGACGGACTGCTTTTTCAACCCTTTTTCGAGACTAATGAATCACTGCTGAATTAGTGACGTGGATTCAAGAATGTTTATCTATTACAGTTGCTTCAAGAATTTTATTTAAAAGAAACTTTAATGAGACAACACTCTGGCATGCATGGAGTAATTAGGTGATAATATTAACTTTATCAATGCACAAATTGCTTTTAATTTTTCGCTGTGATTTAAAGAAACAGTGTCAGCCTGTGACACAAATGACAATTAACAATATTTAAGATTTACATTATAACCTATAACTTGAAAAATAATAGGTTCCTTTTACTTGCCTTTAGTGTCTAACTGTAAGGCAAAGGCTTCTTCTCGAACAAAGAATCGACGAGCATTAATCACCATGCTTGTTAAAGGCGGGTTGGCAATTCCAGACTCACTTACATAAACTTACAAAAATTCGAAAGTAACTCATTTTGTTCGATAATTTGCTTGTTACCTTTTCACTATTAAGCGGCCAATGGGATCGGCCAAGGAGATTGATTCCTGGGAAGGACACGAGATAGTTTTTATTTCGCGACTTCATCTGCACCTGTGATTACAGACATTCACGCGGACGAAGTCACAAGCAGAAGCTTGTTAATAAAAGGTCTAGGTTTCGTCATGTTTTGGCAATAGCTTCGCCCTCATGCTGTGGGGTAACTATAGGTGCACCTATGCATACAGGAGTGTTAATCGCCGACTCAAAGGCACGAATCGCACCGCGTGCGCATCATAGACCCAGTCGCAACGAGGGTAAACTACTGACATAGAATAAATAAATAAATAATTAATGTAATTTATTTTATTAAAATAAATTAGTTTGTAATAAATTCTTTTTTTTTGTCCTCCGGCAACAGCTTACGTAATAGGCATGGTGTGTGATGTTATGTTTAGCCATGATGCATGAAGCCTTTACCAATGAAAACCGATAAACTTACAAAGTACATATAACTTAAAAATGTGACATTGGTACTTGCCCGGATTTTAATCAACAAGCTAGTAAATGAGAAGCGATGTCTCGACGTTCGGTGCATAATGACATTTCGACCATCTATTACTTACTGATATGCAAAAAATCTAGAAACTTTATCCCAAAAATAAAATGACCAGCCGAGCACCTTCACAATCGTAGATACGAGTAATATTCAAATTTAAAGGCAAACGCACAATAGATCTGTATAATAAGGACTATACGACTCGTACACCGAGATCATACAAAGCCTCATACATTCAGAATCGAAGGTATGACAGGAATTTCATCTAAACGCCCCATATTTTTGAGGTGAGAATTCGCTGAACAGAATATTGGTACTGAAATGAAGATGGATGATAGTAATTAAGGTTTATTGATGTTGAATTGAAGAAAAGTTTGAGAAATACTAATATTTTTTACCTTTTTGTATCAAAATGGTTAAAAAGTAACCCTGATTGTATGACTTCGACTGTCTTCTTTTTTTAAAAACGTTGCCCCACTAGGAATTTCTCCTGTATCGTGGGTGCATTTACAAACATTTAAACTCATATACACAAACAGCCAGACCCGGAACAACTACCTGTAGGTCATACAAATATTTGATCCGTGTGGGGATCGAACCCACAACACGCGGCGCAGCAGCCGATGGCTCAATCACTGCGCCAACCGTGTCGTCAGAATCAGTCTGTCTGTCACATCTGCTTATTTCAGGAATGCTTAATGTTATAGACTTAAATTTAAAATGTTATAGACAAATGCTTGTCCACTCATGGCAAGTATGAGAGTTGAAAATTAATTTTATTTTCATTTCAATTTTAGCCAAAATTGAGGGTTAAGAATTTAAAGTGCAGTAATTAGGCCAAATAGGGTTTCGTATAAAAGGGCTTTAATTGGACATTACAAACGGTGTTTCTTTTTGTTTTTGCTTTATTGTGTTTGATCAACGAAGAAAAAAGTCCTAAAAAATATCATTTCACCTCCGAAGTATCCGAAGTAGTATTAACAAGTAAAAAATCTAAAAAACCAAACGTTATGTAAGACTCTAAAGTTCTCTAAAATTTTCAACAGCTATAAAAATAGTCAAAAACACAGCTTTCATCATAAACCTCCATCGCAACAGTTTCTAAATAAACTAACGTAAAAAAATGGCCGTTATTTTAAACATTAAATTGAGTACAGCGTCCTCTATTGTGTTAATAGAGTGATTAAGTGAACAAAAGTGAAGTTTTTCATTAGGGAATTGCCTGGGGCTATCAGGGAACAATGGTCCACTATCATTTTGTGCCCCACGTAATAAATTTAGCGAAATTTGCATTATAATTGAATTGCCACTGCAGTTTTTGACGTTAGGCTAAATTGTTACGCTGTTCAGGCGAATTAGGGTTAACTTTGTACAAATTAAGGCCCCGGCATGTAATCTCTAAATATTCTTGCACTGTCGCACACTGAAAAACCACGCTCTCTTTTATTTACACATTATATTTAAGTACCGCCGTACCTTGGAAAGCACGTTATTCCCTATACCTTGAATATATCACAGACATTAGGGATAGTCAGAAGCCCGAAAGCCTGACAACCAGTCTTACCTAGGATTACCATGTTATGCAATAACTGGGTTCTGGAGGTGAGATAAGCCTGCCTATCAAGTGCAACTACTTGAATATTGGTATTCTGCTGCAACCTCTCAGATTGGAAGCTAACTCTTACATAGTTAGGAGGAAGCTAGGCAGAAAACATATAAAAAAATCAATTGCCGTCTAGTATTAAGAAAAATGGGCATTCGTTTTTAGAGGTTATAGGAATGCCATGGTATCCTTAGGCATGCTGCTGTCATTGTAATTTAAAGTATGTGACGTAATTATCCGTCATATGTTTGACGACCTATATGGCGCAGCGGGCAAAGGTCCGCCTGCGACGCAGGAGGTTGCGGGTTTGATTCCCGCCTTGGAACAAATGTTTGTACCATCTACAAACATTTATTCCGGGTGTTCTGGGTATTTGCTATTTATAATAAAAAATATATATCTTTGTAATGTATCGTATTAAGTATATCAGTACTAGCCAGTAGTAGCTAAGCAGACCTTGTGTTATGGGTACTAGATAGTACACATAACACAAGCTCTGCTTAGCTTGGGGCTGTGTGGATTGTCCAGCATTATTTATTATTTATGATTTATTTATTTATATAAAAATCTCTTGCCCACTACCTCTACAAGCACCCACTAGCGTCCTAGTGGGTGCTGGGCTTAATGAAGATTTTTGCGGTGTAATTTATCGATAATGCCGCTCGGAAGTTTTTGATTGATAATGAAATTTTGGTCGTTACCTTTGCTACGCATGAGTAAATGCTTACTGAAGCATAGCAAGCTTACTACAGCAAATATCGTAATGTTACATTTAGTTACACGTGTTTAATTTGTATCTTACAAGTTTAACCTGCGGTTCGCCTTAATGTAGATTTTGTCAATCTCTCGAGAACGGTTCTCTTTTTACAGTTTGTCCTTTTCTAGATCCTGACAACGTGTCTGCAATATTTCATGATTTTTGGTTGAGTGGTGAAGATGTGAAAGCGTAACGAACATACAAACTAACTCGAATTCGTCTAAATTATAATATTGTTAGTTAGGATATTGAAATCCTCACGAAAAGATAGTAAGTCAACAGGATAGAAATATGAGTACTTGTTTCTTTAATAAAATATTAGTTTTATATTTATATACTCCATGACATCACTAAAGAGAAAATAAACAAGGGTTCAATGCTTTTGATGGTTGGTTTAGTTGGGACTTATTTGTGGAATTAAATTTCAGAAACATCTTACTATTACTGCTGTAATAATATAACATTCCAAATCATTCGAGGTGGATTTTAAAAACAGTAAGTAGTTAAACACGTTACAATACAAAATACGTGGAGTAGCTTCTTAAGAATGAAAAGTTTCTCATGCTGCCGCAAATTGCTTTTTAGACACAATATGTATGTCTGAAAATGCCACTTACATGTTTGGGGCTGGTCCATACGACGCAAGTCCATGGTACTCATAAATATTAAGACTAAGAAAATAGATAAGATAACATAAATACTAAGAATATTAAATAGCGTGGATTTTAAGTAATAAGTACTAATTACTTAGTACTAATTACTTAAAAGCCGCGCTATTTTTGCGACAAAAAAAAAAAACAAAAAAAACAATGGCACAAAACCAATAGTCAGTTTGTCACGATTTTAATTGAGTGTACCACCTATAATACACCCACATTTTGCCAGTTTGGTTTCTGTCCCATTTAACAGGGGGCAAACCTATTGCCATTCATTGGGCACAAATGCAGATTCCATACTGTTACCTACTGAGATTTCTGATCTGAAATCAAGATAGAAAAACTCAATAACACTTTGCCTTACACAGGAATCGGGAAAACAAATGAACTCTTCAGTTTTATTACAAAAATATAGATTACACTTAAATTAAGTCTCCCTACCTGAGTAGCGAGTTAATCTCTATTTTATACAGCGAGGGTCTCGAACATAATCATCTAAGTTAAAGTGTCGTGTCAAGACAAAACCCTTATTGCAATAATGAAAGCTCACCTACTCTTAATAAACGCAAAGGGTGGGGTGCTATTGAAGACGGGGGGAGTTTTTGAGGGTATGGGAGAATCGTCTACTCAATACAGCGCTTCTCGCGACATTATAATGTTATACGGCAAACTGAGAAGATGAATGAAAGGCGAATAACAAAAAGTAATTGTGAGACATACCTGACCTTATTAGTGATGTTTTTCAGAACGGTCAGGTGCGTAGTACTGGCAGTCGGCGTATGTGTATAGTCAGATGTATGAACGTTAATATAGCAAAGGAGTGTGTGAGGATCGTAGTTAGATCGTTCTGTAGAGTCTGGCTACCCCCATCAGAAAAAAGCGTGAGTTTACGTATGATGTTCATTAGGTAATTGGACTTCGTCCGCTTGGATTCCGTACATTTCTCATCCTTCGAATTTGAACATCCCCTCCTTCCATCCCCTGTTAAGTATTGCAATTGAAATATAGCTTTTATTCCTTTGGCAATAATGTACCTTTCTATTGGTGAAATCATTTTTTAAATCCATTACAAACAAACATATCGTTCCTCTTTATAATAATCATTCTAATAATAGTTTAGATAAAATCTCACATAACACGTTCTAAGTTTTTGAATGATGAACGACCACTAAATTTGGCTTCCACTCGAATGACAAAGATTACAGTTGCAACGGTAAAACCACGTCGATAGGCAACTAGATTATTCAATTTCCACTTAAACAATATCTTAACTTAAAAATTTATGTAAATGAAGTCGATCTCACAACGACGATTACTATTGTAAAAGTCATAAAAAAATTTAAAGTTGTGGCGTAAACTAACCTATGTGTGTAGGTGTTACACACGCAACACACATTTGCACATTTTTGGACATTTTTTATAGTTTATTTCTAAGGCATAAGGCATTCCTGTTTTTTGTTCACGACTTCTTCTTGTGCATCGTGTCATAACTGCTGAGGATTACATGCGTCTCCTGGTGGGAACCGCTCGGTACAATGATGCTTTTAACAGCCATCTTTCTAGCCCCTAAAAATATCTTGTCTTGTTCGGATTTTAAAACAATAAATGAAGCTCTCCTGGACTGCCTCTTTGTTCTAGTAGTCGTAAGCGTGACTGCTGAACGCGAAATCTTGAGTTCGATTCCCAGGTCTACCCTTTTACATGGACCTGTTTTACTAGGTTTAATGCTGAATATATTAAAACGCAATAGAAATTGTTACTGAATAAATGAAGTGGCAAAATGTGGTTGTACGTCTACTCAACCCATCAGAGAATACAGATGTGATGGGAAGGAGCTTTCAGAACATACATATATGTTTGTATATAATAATAAACGTATATTCTGTAAGCTCCTTACACTATCTCTATACTCTAGACAAGTGTATATACACATGGAATTATGTTCTGTAAGCTCCCTAGCTTCTAGCCTTGCCTTAATACTCTAAAGCGAGATAAGAAACATTACAATGTAAGTTTCAATACTTGTTACAGAAGCACCTCACCCTTAAACTGCAGAAGTAGTGGGTTTAAAGTACCGTTGTCGCAAACTTGCCTCATTTGAGGCGATTCGGTCACAATGGTGGAAAGTTTTAACATGACGTGTGTTGTTACCTCAATTGTTCACTTCTTCCCTTCAAATTAACGTTTCTGGAGGTATTTACTGTAGCCAAGTACGGAGCCTTGGTAATTTGAGGTTTTGTACGGTCGATTCGAAATGGAGACTGGCTTTTGAGCTTACTAGGTGTAATTTAATTTTGGTAGAGAGAGACGGAATTCAAATTTGTTTGTGTTCGTATTTTGACTGATTTGCGGTTCGGATGTGAGGTATTTAGTAAGATTATTTATCTTTATGAATGTGTTGCAAAACGAATTTGAAAAAAAAAATATAACGGAGGTTTGTTCGGCAGAGAAGTCAGAGAGGAAAACACCTACCTTAGTGAGGTCACAAATGAGGTTTCAAATAATATTTTGCTTGTTTGACGTGTTAAATTGTTGGTGTAAAAACTACTTCACAGAAATAAATACCATGCAACATTTGTACCATTTATATCAGGGTTTAGGTTTAACCAACCTGAACCCTCTCACTTTTAATAAAATTCTCGATAATACATGACATACATTTTAGGTGCACATAATTATTTTACTTAATCAAAATATATCCACTGTCAGTCGTTTTAATTCCTTTCACAGCGTTTTTTTCAACTGACGACCGTTTCATGAAAATAGTTTAACACAATCTGCTACTGACTCTTTAAGAAGGCTGCAGTCGTGAAACTCGTTCCATTCAGTGCAGTGCTGTAATAAAAAAAAAATGAATGAGTGACGTCATAGGTACAGTAGCCTGCACAATAGCGGTAACACTTGGATTTTGAGCTGGTCTAGCTGTGATACGAAGTGTGTATAGAATACGATGCCAGCTTAAACTGGTTACCACTAACGTGCTGCTTTTAGTTTTATTATGGAATTAATATGACGGCGACATGAGATTTACTTTTACTTGAAGAAGACTCTTCAAGAGTCTTTTTTAAGTAAAAGGAACGGATTTTCCTGGATATTTATTATTTTATAATTTACGCATGAACTGAATCATCCATCCTCGTCGAGCCTACTGTGCAAAATCTTGTCGTAATGCAAATGCCGACGAAAAGAAATTTACTTAATTTCAGGATGGATTTTTATTGCCAGTATGTGTTTACTTACTACTCTGAGAAGAAACACTGAAATAATCTCAAAAATCAGTCTCTTTTACAGTCAGTCATATGATTGATCTGATCAAGACAAATATTGTCTTGATCAATCATAGAGTATCACGCAGATAAATGTTTGAGATGGCCTTCGAGGAAAGAACTACACAGATTTCTGTGGAACTGTCTAGTGTTCAGTCAGTGCACGCATTTGACTCGACTCAAAACTTAAGGAGCTCTCCTTTTTTTTAAGGATTGGAAATCATCAAATGACTTCTCCCGTTCTGGGTGGAACGGGAGGGCGTGTCAGACTTTTATTGACTAAAACCCATCCGTGTTCCGTCCTTGTGTTTTACGTTCCGAGATGACGGTAACTCTTTCGAACATAAGGTTTTGAGTTGAGCTACGAGAAACACGACTACAAGAAAGTAACAACTCGACGAACAAATGCAAAAACATACCTTTTGGATAGGCAACAAAAAGTACTCAAGTTATTTTTTAAGTAAATATTGCACACAATCCACAAAATATTTTACTCACGTTCAATATCTGCATGGCCGAGCAGTGCCTCATCTTCATAAAGTCACAAAACTCTGGATTTCCATAACTCTCGAGGTCTCCATCCAGACAATACTTTTTCAGGTCTGCCAATAGGTCTTTGTCCTCTAAATCATTAGTTAAGGATTCTTCTAATTTCGTCTTGTCCAATTTACCGTCATCAGTAGCAAAGCCTTTCTTTTTGGCTATACATACTTCGTGCTCACACTGTGAAATGTAAATATTAAATCAATACCTGAATTGAAAAGTTGTGATCCTTTTTTGACAAAGTAGATCGAGATATTTGAAGTTAGTTGAAGAAGAAATGCAGAAAATTAAAACAGTTGAATTTTGGCTACTGACCGACTACTAGTAAGCATAATATGATATACGCATAATCATTTTACAATAAATAAATAAATAATTTTATGACTTGTACAACAACCGAACCAAATAATCTATACTTTAATTACTTATTATTTATTTATGAATTTTCTAATATATAAAATTCTCGTGTTACGGTGTTTGTAATTAAACTCCTCCGAAATGGATTTTCCTGAAACTTTTGTGTGCATATCGGTTAGGTCTGCGAATCCGACATCTATTTTTCATCACCCTAAATGTTAAGGGTGGTCCACCCCAATTTTGTTTTGTTTTTTTTTTTGGTTAAAAATATCAAAACAACGTTTGCTGGGTCAGCTTGTATTTATATAACAATATGATACTATAGAGACTTTATATTTTTTTGAAAGTATATATGTATGTACATACGCAGGGGTAATCTCCGGAACTAATAATCCAATTCTAAAAAAAAATACTGGCTGAAAGCTACAATATCTCTGAGGGCTATTAATAGGCAAAAAAAAATATTTACATCATCCATACTAGCCGAGCTATCACATTCTTGGTCTAACAAGTCGGAAAGAAATACATCTTTAAACAAATAATAACGTTCGGATGAAGTTAGAAATAATAAAGCAGCAATATTTCAAGCATCTTCCATTTGCCAAATAAAATCGAACCAGCTGTTTAGAATGTAGATGTTTCAAAAGGTGAAGAAGTGTCACATTTGACACGGATGTAAATCAAAACCCCTATTTAAAAGTTGTACGAAGTAAGACAGCAAAAAATATTTATTTGAGGCACGCGCCGTCTAAAACAAAAGTCTTAAACTGGAAAGTATAAATGTGAAACCGCAAAAAGGAACTTACTGCAACCGGGTCTTTTGGTAGTTGAAAGCATTCCTTTATGTCACCTTTCATATGTTTTTCCTTCATATCAGCAGATCTCTTGCAACAATGTACTGAATGCTAGAATAAAAATCAGAATGAAGTATATAAATTGATTTCTTAAAATAGTTACACTGGCGGTCAACCGCACGTCACAGAAACACTCGAAATTCAAAAACTATAATTACTATATCATCATCTGCCTAGCCTTTTCCCAACTATGTTGGGATCGGCTTCCAGTCTAACCGGATGCAGCTGAATACCAGTGTTTTACATGGAGTGACTGCCTATCTGACCTCCACAACCCAGTTAATGGGCTACACGATATCCCTTGGTAAGACTGCTTGTCAGAATTTCGGGCTTTTGACTACCCGTAACAACTGTCAAAGATCTACAAATGACAGCCGGGTCCAACGGCTTAACGTGCTTTCCGAGGCACGGAGGAGTCTCGATGTGTTACGAACGGTCACCCATCCACAGTTTTTTTTTTTTTTGAGGTGACACGAGCATTAATCAACACGCTTTTCGTTATTAGCGATTTCAGACTGATTTTAACCGTCATCGATATCAGTGATGTCTTAAATAAACTACATAAATGCATAAGAATTCAAAAAGTCCAATCGGTACCATCAGTTTTTGTTTAAAGGTTTGTTCTGAAAGAAATAAACTACGAAGAAATCGTTTGTTGAAGTTGGTGTGTACTTACTGGGTGAAACATTCGTACACAATCTTTCTTTTCTAAGTCTGCAGCCTGTAAAGTAAAATATTGGACATGTATTTTTATTTAAACGTTGTGATGGGTGTTGGAATAAGACCGGCAGAGCTATCATCATCTGCCTAACCTTTTCCCAACTATGTTGGGTTAGGCTTCCAGTCCAACCAGATTCAGCTGAATACCAGTGTTTTACATGGAGCAACTGCCTATCTGACCTCCACAACCCAGTTACTAGGCAACACGATACCCCTTGGTAAGACTGTTTGTCAGACTTTCGAGCTTCTGACTACCTGTAACGACTGTCAAAGATCAACAAATGACAACCGGGACCAATTGCTTACCTGTCAATGTCTTAAATTAAATATTTAAAAAAGTAAGAGCAGCTATCAGGCACATACATATGTTTTTAGTGTCTGATAGCTGTTGCCCTAAACTCACGCCTTATTCCCATGGGGGAAGGCACAAACTACAGAACCTCACGGTTACGATCCTTGCATATTCCTTTTACTTGGTTACGTCACACGTCTGGTCACACACCCACGTGGGTTGCGAGTCCTACGCAGTACGCACTGGAGCTTTATCATGAATTTGGTCAGTGTATATCCTTCTAGATCTGCCCCTCTGTCTTATAAATATCTTATGTTAGTCGCCTTTCATTCTTTTCTATTAGATCCAGCCCGTCCCTTGCTGTCCTCTCCCAGCGACGGCCTAAGCCGAGGTTCGTACTCCGCAGGGAACTGCCCTTAGCGATTGTTCGCTTAGCTTTTAAGTCTTTTACCTCCCGGCTAGAGGCCTTAATTTCTTATAAAGTCCCCACGAGAACGTTCGGTTAAGCAGAAGATATCCCTAAAGAATAAACTGTGAGATGCCCATTCCAACAAAAAAAAACCCTTTCATTCATCATCTCAACGTGACCAAACCGTCGCCAGTCATCAAAAAATATGAAACAAACCAAACTTACCAAAGCTGTGACAGCCAAGATACTCAAGATCACAAGACGATACATGTTGAACCAAACGTTTGGCACTGACAATGAAAAACATAATCATGAGCATATATTTATACTGGTATATTATATCTATATATTGTTTCCAGTTGTGTCTAACTACCAGAAAATTGTAGCACTTTATAAAGCAATAACATCAAGTACCGTCACGATTGTGTGTTAAAAAAATTGTAAATTGTTCCGTCTGCGTGTTTGTGAAACAATATTTTTTGCCATGCAATAATAAAACCATTACTATAAGCAGAAAATTTAAAAAGTCAAAGGCCTCTTTTCAAATAGAGACAAATGAGCATTTACCAGGCTCGCCCACTGATCGGAACTAAATAGCGTCTTCACACGAAGTACACATAATCCAAATCATCTATGTGCCGAGCACGACGAATTTTTTTTTGATAACGCTTAACGTAAACGTTACGTCAATTGGAACAATTTAACAAAGATTGAATAAACTCGTTTTGAATACAATATATATTTTTTTTTAATGGACATCTCGCAGTTTATCCTTTAGGGATATGTACTGCTTAACAGAACTTTCCTGTGGGGACTTATTTAGAAATTAAGGCCTCCAGCCAGGGCGTAAAAACTTAAAAGCTAAGCGACCAATCTTTAAGGGCACCCCCTGCGGGCTGGATCTAATAGATATATTAATTACTAATAGAGATTTTAATTGTTTATGGCTCATAAATTTAAAAGTAAATGTTTACAGGACAGTTGTATTATATATTTTTGAAATTTTTCGAATTAACATTATTCAGTTACGTCAAACTAAAGCTAGACACACTGAACTCGTTAGAATTATCGTTCGATTGAAGGAAATATTAGTGATTACGTGAATCACTTTCTTTTACATTGTTTGGTGAATCAGCTGAGTTCTTCAACCATCATCCTCCTGCTCTGATCCCAATTAATTTAGGGTCGGCGCAGCATATTATCTTCTTCCATACATTATTTGCCGTTATCTCAAGAGTCACCTCTTTTCTAACAAAACTTGGTCCTCACAATATGGTCCGTATTCCTTTGCATCACATGCCCATACCATGAAAACCGATTTCCACACAACTTCCCGGTCACAGGCGCCAATTTCAGACTCGCTTTTCTACTCAAACCGTTGACGTTTAATAAATCGGATGTCATCGGTATATTCTGATTAGGTGTACAAGTACCGTCGAATGAAGTTTTTGCTAGACTTTGAATTAAGGTCTATTTCGAATAAAGAATAACTCACAACAATATTCCAAGCAAATACGAATCATAAAACAAAGTCCTGATATTAAATGTTAGATTTGAAATGCTTCCACGTTTTATTACAATCAATGGCTAACGCGGTTTTGATTGTCACCTCACATTCAAATTAGGTGGTCGTTAGACTGACAATTAGCAATGCTAAACAACAATAGCGTTGAAACAAGTCAGTTGACGTCAATAATTATGTGCCTATTCTGCGTTTGCTACTAAGCTTCCAAAAAAATAAACAAAGGTTAACATAACATAGTTCAACTGGCGCCACAATTTTTTTAACTTTTGCAATATGAGTATTCATTCTGATATCAACTTAATTCATACTGACATAACGTACATACTTGCTTCAATATAAATAAAAATAATAATAAAGGTGAACAGATTGTTTTTGAGCTGATAGGCATGGCTTGGATGGGAGTCTTATGTGACGAAAAACTGTACTGCGGTGAATCCCCATAAATCGGAATGAGGTTCCCTGATTGGTACATCTTACAAATACTGGAATGAGAATCTATATGTTTTAACGATCTGTGCCTCCAGGATCCGCTCGTATCTGCATCTTTTACTAAGACTGTTATTAATTGCAGTCCAATACAATAAGCGAGTAAGGTGTACTTACGAATGGAAAAATAATATTGAGATAAATAATTATCTACGTGAAACACAGTCGGAGCCGTTGGCATATGTCAGATATTAATTTTGATTGTAATACTGAGAAGTCACGATTGAATCTGCATCGCATGTTTTTAAATATATACTGCAGTGCAACATTCCGTGATTCATCTGTTTTTGTTTCGTGTTCGAGGGTTTCAGGGGTTCCCGGTTGTGAATGAAATAATATTATAAAAAAAATATTGTTTTGACTGCTGGTATTCTTATATCTACCATATTGGTATGTATTTCTTGGTCACGCAATAACTTGAGAACGACTTACCGATTTCATTCCTTTTTTAAGTTTTCTTACACTTTGTAAAAGGTTGAATAATGAATAATTATTTGTATGGCCTACAGTTAGTTGTTCCGGGTCTGGCTGCTTGTGTATGTGAGTTTCAATGTTTGTAAACGCATCCACGATACAAGAAAAATTACTACTGTGGGGCAACGTTTTAGATATATATATATATATATATATATATATATATATATATATATATATATATATATATATATATATATATGTACAAACATTTATTTGGGACACGCACAATTAAAACGAAACAAAGAAGAAAACTAAGAAGTGTACAAATACAATTATAAAATAGGACCGTGTAAAAGAAGAATGTAAGTACAAAATAGGAATGTGGATAGTACTTGTGAAAAAAAAACAAATAAATGGCGCAATCTGACCAAGACAACGTCTGTATTGGACTAGCTTTGCCCCGAGGTTTCACCTACTTTTAAGGGTCATACCGTGAAGTAAAAATGCCTGTAAAAAATATTACCTTCCTCAAGAACTAGGCTTCCAAATGCAAAAAAGATTTTTTGTCTAGAATTAGTTATAACAGATTTGAAACAAACTCAACAGTTGTAATGTATTAGTAGTAGTATTATATCAGTATAGAAGCGTTACGCGAGATTATGTCATTTATGACAGGTATAGTGATTTAATTTAGTAGGATGCCTCCTCGGTCTAGTGTTTACAACCACTACCTTTCTGCATGAGATCTTGAATTCGACTCCCGGATCAGTTGCCCGGTTGGTGGCAATAGGCTCGCCCCCCCATAACATGGGACTTAACCATAACCGGCAAACAGTAGGTGTGCTATAGGTACACCTATGCCTAACCCTCTAGAAAATGCAGGCGTGATGTTTTGTTATACGAAAATAATAAATATAAAATTGATGAAATTCCCACAATATGGAATCATTTTAGACCTATTTAGGCTCTATTGTGTTTTTATTTACACGAATAGATATAATAGAATGCGCAGATAAAAAAGAGCCGTTATTACTATAAAGGTTAGCTTAGACTAGCCTTGGTAGTAAAAATGGTCCGCGTAGTATAATTAATTAAATAGGCTATGCGTTCTACAACAAAAAAAAAACATTACAATGGTGGGAAATGGGAATTAAAAAAAAAGTCAAATGTTTTAAACTATGTGGTCACGTTACATTTAATATTACTCACACATTATTGTAAAACATATATAAATAAGTGCACCATTAATTACCTTACCCTAAGGATGAAAGTCACTTGCTAGTCATAAAATGCCAAGAGGGCGTTAATAAAATGACAGTCTATCAGCGACAATGATTTTCAAAAGTCCAAAATGTACGGTATTGAGATGTGCTACCGTAATGTCAAGCGGATTTTCAAACCACCAAATCACTGATAGAATGCCATTTTATTATTCAAAATTTAATACTTTTTTTTATATTTTCTTGTTGTATGTGGCAGTTAGATTTAAGAGATAAAATTATTGCTGAAAGTGGTAACGCCCTTAAGAGGTCATTTTTAACTAATCAACAGAAGGAACTTATTTTGACGGTTTCAAGTTAAAATTATCTATCGATCACTGTAATGAACGTGGACGACCGCTTTACCTTTCAGTAAATAGTTTTTGCACATTCTTGTACTAATCCCTTAAATTCTTTGCAAGAGTCAGTATCATTCCATTCAGGACAGTGCTGCAAACAAATAAATGAAAATTTACTGTGTGAAAAATGCAGAATTTTAATACATGGAAGAAAAAATAATTATATGGAAGTGAAGAATTTGTCAGAAAATGTGGAATTATCTGTAGATATGAGATTTGTAGCCCAGCTTTTCCCCAAATACATTGGGGTTGGCTCCAGTCTTACCGGATGCAGCTGAATATTTAACATGTAGCGACTGTCTATCTGCTTTCCACAAGCCAGTTACTGGATTACTAGTATTCAGCTACATCAAGTTATACCGGTAGCCGACCACAACATAGTTTGGGAAAGGTTAGACAGGTATATGAATTTCTAATTGAATCGAAGCGTCGGTTTGAACAATTTTAGTATAGATAGTTTCTTGCCCATTATTCTCCATATAAAATATCCTTTTGGAAGAGGCCACTTTTTCTTTTATTATGATGTTTATAGGTGCTTTTTTAACGTCGTATCCCACTTCAGGGCAAAGGACTCTTCTCATACAAAGAAGGCATTTCAGGACTTGCGATTTTGGGCGGGTTGGCGAATTCAGACTTATATTAATTATATAAGTCCAGGTTTCCTCACGATGTTTTCCTTCAGCGATGTCAGTGTTGTCCAAGATAAACTTAGAAAGTACATATGAATTGAAAAACTCACATTGGTACTTGCCCAGGTTTGAACCCACAACCTCGTTTTAGCGTCTTACTGACATTTAATACTTTGTCTTCAACTTTGACTACAATTTGTACTTACTTTCAACAGTTGCGCAGTCATACAGAGTCTATTTTTAAATAAGTCGCAAAATTCCGGCGGTCCATATTTGTCAAGGTCTCCATTAAAACATTTTGATTTCATATCCTTCATCAGATCTGGATCGGATCCAAGGTCCAGTATTACAAGTTCTTCAAGTTTTTTCTTGTCCATTTTCTTGTCATCAGTTACAAAACCTCTCGTTTTAGCTATACATAGGTCGTGTTCACACTGAAAAATATCAATATCTTCTTAATATATATAAATTACGTGTCACGTTGTTTGTCCGCTATGGACTCCTAAACTACTAAACCGATTTTAATAAAATTTGGCTTACTGTGTGTGTTTTGGTCAAACTTAAAAGATAGGATAGTTTTGGTTTCGATTATTGACTTTAATATTTTTTTATTGCAAATTAAATGCTTTCCTATAATAAGTTCCATACATTTCTAACAGATGGCAGTGTTACTTAACTTTTGAAGCGGTACGAAGTTCGCCGTGTCAGCTAGTATATATATATACAAGAGCGTCAGACGGGGCCTCATAGCGGTCTTGGCTATCACCATCCATCATGGGCGTTATATCAGCAGGAATTTATAAATAACAGCACACTTGTATTGTTGAACGTCCTTTTATTTGATTGGTTCACAATTGAACACAAAATCACACACAATAAACAAGATGCAACTAGATTACGAGCCAATAGATTAGCAAGCGTGCACCTCGTGCGGCAGCTGTCAACCGAATGACGACCGCCATTGCTCGTGACGACCCGTCCTACTACTCTATTCGGGGTTACCCGCTCTAATTGTGTCGCTTTTAATTTTTTTGATTTTAGAATTGACTAAAACAATATTAACAAATTAAGTTATGATAAATAATTAAAAAAACTTTAATTGCATAATCAGCAAGCCGTCATATATGTATATATAAATTCATATTTAGTAGCCTACGCTGTCCACTTCTGGGAAAAGAATCGACTCATTTAATTTTGCTTTCATTAAAATTATACAATTATTAATATATGAAGAAATAAAATAAAATAAATTAATTAAAAAAAGCAAAACTAAATAAATCGATTCGACGCTTGGCTCCGGCTGTGACAATGGAAACTTGATCATTTCCATAAGAGTTAGGCCCTTATTCGATTTTTATGTTTTCTATTCAATAAAGCATTAAAAGTATTAATACATAAAACAAAAGCAAAAATAATCACAGGGCATCGGGAAAAGTGCCCAGAAGGCTGTCAGCATTGCCACGTTGAATGGCAATGTTCCTGTAGTTGATGGTCGTATCCGACCACCTTCATGCTTTTTGGTATAATCATGAACATGAATCTTCAACGCTATCTCATAAATAGCACATAGTTGAACATCTTCCCACAGTTCTGACCATCGAAAGGGTGGTATCCAACTTTCATACGCGTACTACATGTGTTGAAATAAAAATAAAAAAAAACACTGAGGGGTCGAAATACGAACGTTCACAAAAGATTATCTACATTCATTCTTTAAAGGGGTGAAATGGAATTAACGTTTTTGTGAGAGGTTGGCGCACGGTTTGTACTTACTGTTGCTGGGTCCATGTTAACATTGAAGCATTCCTTCAATTCCTTTATGTTCATGAGTTTTTCTTGAAGTTCAAAAGATTTCTTGCAACAACTTGTTGCTTCCTAGAACATAGTTATTAATATATTATGTAAAAGATCAATCATTTTCATTCGAATAGTGGAGAACACTGAAGAATTTCACTCAGCGAGAGAGAGAGCATTCTTCAGTTTTAGTAATAGTCTAGTAAACGATTAACACGTATATATTCGTATTATGATTCATCATCATCTGCTTAGCCTTTACCCAACTATGTTGGGGTCAAGTCCCAGTCTAATCGAATACAACCCAGTAACTGGGCAATAACCCTTTTTCAGACTAACCAGACTCTCGGGCTTCTGACTACTCGTATCAAATGCGAAAGATCTACAAATGACAGCCGGCACCAAAGGCTTACGTGCTTTCCGAGTCACGGAGGAGTCTCGATATGTTACGAACGGTCACCCATCCACAGAATGACCTCGGAAAGCGTAGCTTAATCTTCGATCAACCCGTGCGGCTGTTTTTATTTAGCCACGAGCTCTACCTATACGTATAATTATCAAATTTTAAATCATTATTGGTTTGGTTAACGTTGTGTATCTACTCACAGGATCAAATATTTTTTCACATTCTCTCTTGTCCACACCCTCAGCCTGTAAAGTAAATTATTATAAGTTCATTATTTGCTTTCCTTTGAACAATTTTACATTTTCGTGTACAAAATATTTATAACGTCTTACCAAAGCTGTGACACTGATGATGCCCAGAAGTACAAGAGCGTGCATGTTGAACCGAATATTTAACACTGACACTGGAAGATCGACTCGTGCGCATATATACGAAAAATCTTTCATATTTATTTCCGGCGCTACCTAAATACCAGAAAATTGTTAGATTCACACTGTATTGATTTAGCAATGATAATTTTACTCATGCATATGTTGAAAAAAATGTGAATTGTAACGTGTCTGTGTGTGTGTATGGACAATGGGGTTTTAAATTACGCCTGAACACAACTACATACTTCATATGTGGTGACATTTCGATTGTCCGACCAGATGACATTGACAGGTATTTGTCACGTTTTGAGCCCATTTGCCAATTTTTTTTTTTTAATAAAACATTGCCCCACACTAGGATTTTCTCCTGTATCGTGGATAAGCTTACACACATTCAAACTCAAATACAGAAACAGCCAGACCCGAAACAACTATCTGTAGGTTATAGAAATATTTTTTCCGTGCGGGAATCCAACCCACGACTCGCAGTGCAGCACCCAATCGCTCAGCCACTGCGCCAACAGTGCAGTCATGATGAGATTTACCGATTATTGTACTGGCAACTGAGAAGTGGAATTTAATACTCAATATTTTATTGCATACCATAATAAATGTATGTGTGTTGTGTTAACTTAAAGTATAGTAGGTTTCAATAATGGACTTTGCCTTTTTAAACCTAGTTCAGACAGCATCCGTAACTGACTTTTTTTTTAAAAAAAAAAAAAAAAAACGTTGCCCCACACTAGGAATTTCTCCTGTATCGTGGGTGCGTTTACAAACATTTAAACTCACATACACAAACAGCCAGACCCGGAACAACTACCTGTAGGCCATACAAATATTTGTTCCGTGCGGGGATCGAACCCACAACACGCGGCGCAGCAGCCGATGGCTCAACCACTGCGCCAACCGTGTCGTCAAAGGCTTGCACTTGTGAGGCTTCAGAAAATTTTATTGCAGGAAAACTTCTTTGGTTTTTCTTTCCACGCTGAGAAGTTTTGTTGGGGGCCAAATTATAGTTTCGCGTCATCAATATACTTATGATGATATATGATATGATGTAAATGATAAAATTATATAATGTAAATGTCTTTTTTCTTTTTAATTAATGAATGTAAATAATGCATGTTCAACTGTTACTGCTACAATTATAAGCATATATACATAATGAAATTGCAATGCCCTAACAGGGCCACTATGTTCTAAGAACTGATATCCTCTGTTAAGAACTTTATTTATGTACACATAGCAATAAAGAATTTGAATTTGAATTTGAACTTACTGCATTTTTTCTTGGAATGGGCATCTCGCAGTTTATCCTTCAGGGATATTTACTGCTTAACCGATATTTCCTGTGGAGACTTAATTAGAAATTAAGGCCTCCAGCCAGGGCGTAATAACTTAAAAGCTTAGCGACCAATCGCTAAGGGCACCCCCTGTGGGGTACGAACCTCGGCTTATTACGTCACTGGGAGAGGACAGTAAGGGACGGGCTGGATCTAATAGATATATTATTTAGGGACAAACTTTATCATGGGAGGGTCGGGAGGAGTATACTAATTGCTATTTATTCCAAAGTCTAAGTTTTAACGTCTGTCAGCAGTAGGTACACCTGACTGCCTATTTTTTTTTCTGGCTAGTTATTCCTGGCCACATAAATGTAAAGATTACTTAATAAGTATTATTATAAACGTCCAAATGAGCGGAACCAAGCACAGCTATTAAATATATATAGAAATCAACACATCACATAGTAATACCAATTACAGCGCTCTGATTATATCTAGCATCGCATGTTTTTTCATAAATTGCGCAATATTACATGATTCGTTCATGTATAAATAGGCATAGTACCCAGCCGTTGCCATTGCACACCGTGTTCTAGAAAAAGACGGTTAACACGAGTGACAGAGACGTCACTTTATAAAATCTGAAATATATAAAAACCTGGATGTTTAACGTTTATGAATTATAAACGACCGGGCACTGTGTTTCAAAATAAAAGATAAATAATATTAACCTGTGTTCGAAATCACATTTCCAAATACGTGAATGAATAGGAATGTGTTTAAAAAAGTCAAACTTTGACTTTTGTGTGGGTCCACAGACAGTTCAGTGTGCGCAAAAAAATATGACTCTTGTCAATAGTAAAAGTCTTTTTGAAATCAACCTAATTTATACTCACATAAAGTTGAGTTTTTTTTAAGTAAAAATAACATCAGTTTGAAGGAAGGATTTGAATATGGAATAGGCATTTTTGGAAGCGTCGAGAATAAAACGAAATTGAAGTGCACCAGTTTTATTTAATTAATCATTATCAATTATTATAGCTTGAACATTTGCGACCTCTTTTCCGTAAAATACAATTTTCACGTAATAATTTTAACACATTCAGCTACTAGTCCCTTCATTGCCTGGCATTCAGCGTTTGCATTCCATTCACGACAGTGCTGCGATCAAAAAGTAAAATTAGTGAACGAACTGGTATTTAGAAAATGGAAAAAGTATGTTAACACTGTGAAAAGAGACTCATCAGGTATTAGAGAATATTCCTAGATTATTCCTAGGATAAAATGTGCGATTAATGTACACTAAATATTTGAACAAAAATATTTTACAAGAGTAAGTATGGATTTCATCCATTCTTCTCCACACGAAACTACCTTTTGTAGGGGCAACTAGAATATTTTTTTAAGTTTGACGTTCTTAAGTGAATTTTTAATAGTCAAATTGAAATTAAATTATTGGACTTTGAATTTTAAGTTTGATAAAAAAGGTTTAATAAACTGCGTGTAAAAAACTGTGTGTAACTTTGTACTTCAGTAAAATTTCCATTTTTTTTACTTTAATCTCTCTGTAACATGTCTAATTTATACTTACGTTTAGTATTTGCATTGAAACACAGTGCCTCATTTTCAGAAAGTCACAGAAATCCGCAGGTGCATACTTTTCGAAATCTCCATTGAGACATTTCGATTTGACGTCTTCAAGTAGCTCTGCGTCGGATCCCAGATCTTTGTTCATAATTTCTTCTAACTTTTTCTTGTCTAATTTATTGTCATCTGTTGCAAAGCCTTTCTTTTTAGCTATACATATTTCGCGTTCACACTGGAAATAGGACAAAAGTGTAGCAAAATGCAATGATATATATATTTTTATTTTATGGCCTTTTTTTAAACGTTGGGTGCGTTTACAAAGTGACATAGTAGACATTCCTAGTGTAGGGCTACGTAAGAAACAAAAGATAATTTACGTCAGTGTGTAAAATTACAATACCAGTATATTATTGTCTCACTGCAGTACAAAGACATCTTCACATACAGAGAAGGCGTGAGCATCGATCACAATGCTTGCACTTGGCCATTTAAGACTTACATTTATTAAGATCCGGTTTCCTCATGATCTTTCTTCAATAATGTAAGTAATGACCAAGATAATCTATGAAATTAGGTACATAAGTATTATAAAGTCACATAGGTACTTGTAAGGATTTGAACCCACGACCATCATAATATCAACGACCTGAAGAAAGTATCGGGCTAAAGATTTCCCTGTGCCATCATCTGCCTTACCTCTTCCCAAACAGATTGAAGTCGGCTTCCAGTTTAACCGTATGCAACTGAATACCAGTATTTTACATGGAGCGACTGCCTATCTGATCTCCATAACATAGTTACTGGGAAGCACGATACCCGATGGAAGCTGGTTGGCATATTCTAGGGCTTCTGAACACCCGTAACTATTTTCAAAAATCTACAAATGAGAGCCGTGACTAACGGCTTAACGTGTTTTTCCGAGGCACGGAGGTGTCCCGATATGCAATGAACGAAATT
The DNA here is from genome assembly GCA_905147745.2 of Phlogophora meticulosa. Taxonomy (NCBI): domain Eukaryota; kingdom Metazoa; phylum Arthropoda; class Insecta; order Lepidoptera; family Noctuidae; genus Phlogophora; species Phlogophora meticulosa. The sequence continues at coordinate 4,608,492 of LR990525.1, forward strand.
CTCTGTGTAGATTCCAAGCTCGAATATTACCGTCAATATACTTACTTTAATTGGGTCCTTTGGCTCTTGAAAGCATTCACTTAGGTCATTTGACATGATGAGCTTGTATATAGTGTCAGAATTTTTCTGGCAACAACGCATTGCATCCTAAAATCAAGTGAAGGCACAATTAAATTATATACGAACATTAATGTATGTGTTATGAGTTGAGGAATACCAAAGAAACGATGGATGGATTGTGTGTAAGATGATATGGCTAGAAAGGATGTGACTATTGAAGTAACGGCAAATAAAGATAAATTGAAGAGGAAAACATGCTGCGCTAACCCCAAAATTAATGTGGATAAAATCGGGAGGATTATGATGATGTTTTTTTTTTCATTTGACAATTTGGACGAATAGAAAAGGGTCCTTGTTATCACAAACATTACAAAGACTACACTTAAACTAAGAAATGAAATTAAACTTATAACTTTCTTTATGAATCAAAAGTTTATTATTTCAGCTTTAATTTATAACTGACACCATTTTGAATACCGCCAATATTTTGCAACAGATGAACAATATACGTGGTTAAAATTTTTCAATCACTTGCAGCAAGCAATATATTAGGTCTTTACCTATGAAATTGCCGTTCTGCAGTACTGGCCATTTCAAATCAAAATATTTTTTGTTTGCCTAAGAATTCTAATTTCAAATTAATTTTATTTTAAAAACATGGATTTTTTTTTCCAAAAGTAGTCATTTGTTTATTGATTAGTGTTACATTTTCATCGCATTTAAATCTTTTTCGTCATCATGGATACGTTAAAAATTCGAGTAATTATGGAATATGAGTACCGTCGTGGCAGCAACGCGGCACAAGCGGCACGCAACATCAACGACGTTTACGGAGCTAACACTACAAACCAACGCACTACCTGTTATTGGTTTGCTCGCTTCCGTTCTGGAAATTTCGACCTGAAAAATGAACCTCGCGGTCGTCCGAAGACTTTGGTCGACAATGACGAATTAAAGGCGATTGTGGAAGCTGATGATACACAATCTACGGCTGAATTAGCAGCAGCTTTCGACGTTAGCGTCAAAACAATATTGGTCCATTTGCGTCAAATTGGCAAGGTAAAAAAGCTTGACAAATGGGTGCCCCACGAACTCAATGATCGCCAGCGCGAAGTACGCGTCGAGACGTGCCTTGCACTGCTCAACAGACACACAAATGAAGGAATTTTGAACCGCATTGTTACCTGCGATGAAAAATGGATTCTGTTTGATAACCGCAAGCGCTCAGCAAGTTGGTTGGATCCTGGTTCAGCACCTAAACAATGCCCTAAACGAAAACTTACCCCAAGAAAAGTTATGGTCACTGTTTGGTGGTCTAGCGCCGGTGTGATTCAACACAGCTTCTTACCAAACGGGGTGAGCATTACTGCAGATGTGTACTGTGAAGAATTGAACACAATGATGGAGAAGCTGGCACATCTCCAACCAGCATTGGTCAATCGCTCGTCTCCGCTGCTCCTGCACGACAACGCGCGACCTCATACTGCACAGCAGACGGTCTCCAAGTTGCAAGAACTGGGGTTGGAAGCTCTCCGTCATCCGCCCTACTCACCAGACCTTGCGCCTACAGACTACTACTTTTTCCAGAATTTGGATAACTTCTTGGCGGGAAAAAAATTCAATACCCGAGAGGCAGTACAAAATGCCTTTGAAGAATTTGTTGCCTCCCGTCCAGCTGATTTCTTTAAGAAGGGCATCAATAAACTGCCACTGCGTTGGCAAAGATGCATTGATTGCATGGGTGATTACTTCGATTAATGCAAATAAAAAATACATGAAAAAAATTCATTTAATTTTTTTCATACAAAACGGCAATTTCATAGGTAAAGACCTATTATTATATTATACCAACAAAAATGTTGGTATAATATAATATATTGCTTGAAACTGAGAATAGAATACGAACGTCCTTAAAAATACGGGAATAGCCCCTCAGTTTGTAAGCCAAAATCAAAGAAACCAGAAATTGTTGAAAATCAAGGCAGACACAGAAACTCTGTGACGACTGGCGCTCAAAAGCAGGGACAATTTAGTGCCAAAAAAAATAGGAATACACTAAATACCTAAAACCTCGATATGTTAACGACTAGAAATGCTCTTAATCAATTTGGAAATTACAATTTATTCCCTTAAAAAAATATAATATAAGAATCAACAAAATGCAAATAAAGTCAAAGAGGTATAGGGTTTTTTAAAGGTGTATTTTATTCTAACTTTTATGATATATTTCGACAAAAACGTCTGGCAGGATACTTTAATAGTTTGGTAGAATAGGGATGGATAAAGAAATGTCACAATTCGCGTTCTCGATGTCCTCCCGGGTAAGGAAATATTGACCTCGTGACAACTAGTACTTTTGACAACAAGATCGAACCACCTATAATAACTTCACTACTTGTCGTTCTTAGAAGTGTAATGTAAAAGTTAAATATATAATACTAACTTCCGCCCGAGGCTTTGCCCGCGTGGTTAATTGATAAAAAAGTAGCCTATGTCCTTTCCCGGGGTACAATCTATCTCTTTGCCAAATTTTATCGAAATTCGGTCAGTGGTTTATGCGTGAAATGCGGACAAACAGACACACACACTTTCCCATTTATAATATTATATAGTATGGATTTATTTATTTTCAAGAATCATGAGTCATTGATCTTAGTAACAATATTCCTTACCGATATGTTAGAATTCCTATTAAAATTACTTAACCTAAAACCATGAATATATGAATAAAAATATGAATCACTGTCACACGATTGGCACCGAGGCTTGCAGCAGCGACGAAGGTGAAAGCGAACTGGCTATATGAAGGTGTACTTACAGGATGAAAAACTCTTCCACATTGTTTATTATCCATGATAGCCCCAGCCTGAAAGTACGAAATAGTAAATTAAACAATAAAAGTAACGTTTCGTTTACTTTTTATCTGCTTGGTCTTCGGAAAGGATGGCGCAGTGGCTGAGCGATTGACTGGTGCGCCACGTGTCGTGGGTTTGATTACCGCACGGAAGAAATATTTATAAGGCCAACGGGTTTTTTTTTTAAACGTTGCCCCACACTGGGAAATTCTCCTGTATCGTGGGTGCGTTTACAAACATTTGAACTCACATACACAAACAGCCAGACCCAGAACAACTACCTGTAGGCCATAAAAATATTTGTTCCGTGCGGGGATCGAACCCGAGGCACGCAGCGCAGCAGCCAATCGCTCAGCCACTGCGCAAACCGTGTTGTCAAAAAAAAAATTGTTCGTGTATGTGACTTTAAACTTTTGTAAACGCACCCAAAAGACAGGATACTCGTACATTCCTAGTGTGAGGCAACGTTTTAAAAAAATAGAAAGAAAGAACTATTTTGAGGACAGCTTCGATTCTAACCAGATGCAGCTGAGTACCAGCGTTTACAAGGAGCTACTGCCTATCTGACGTCCACCAATTTCGGGTTATTACTCATTAGTAAGACTGGTTGTCAGAATTTGCGGGCTTCTGGCTATCCGTAACGACAACTGGGAGCTGTTGGCAGCTTAACGTGTTTTCCAAGGCACGAAAGGGTTTCGGTATACAATGAATGCTCACCCATCCGCGGGCCGACCTCGGTAGGTGTGGCTTAGCCTTCGATCGATCCGTGCATCTGTTATAATTTTGCCACAATCCACTAACTTTTCATAATTAAACAAAAATATATCTTACCAAAGCCGTCGCAACAACGATACTCAAAATCACTAGTTGAAACATTACTGATCCAAATGTTGACACTGACACCGAATAATATAATCGCGATCATATATTTATACTAGCATGCATCCGTATAATTATTGAGAGCGCTGCTTAAGTACCAGAAAATTGTAGGCCCAACAAACCTGAATGTGTTAAAGATTAAATATTTAGTTTTTTTTTTAGTGTTTGTGTTCCCGAGTATGATCGCAATTGAATGTCATGGATTAAATAAGATCACTATGTAAAATGTATGTCATGATGGCTCAGTGGTTTAGGCTTCGCCTCTTGTGCACGAGGTTGTGGGTTCAAACCTGGGCAAGTACCAATGTGAGTTTTTCAATTCATATGTACTTTCTAAGTTTATCTTGGACATCACTGACATCGGTGAAGGAAAACATCGTGAGGAAACCTGGACTTATATAATTAATATAAGTCTGAAATCGCCAACCCGTCTGGAGCAAGCGTGGTTATTAATGCTCATGCCTTCCTGTATGAGAAGAGGCCTTTGCCCTGCAGTGGGACAGTAATAGGCTGGTACTTTACTTTTACTATGTAAAAGGAAATCTGAAAGTAGCACCTGTGACCGTAAAGATGGATGAGAATCTGTTGGCACGATATCTGGATGTGATGTGGAGGAATGGGAATCATGTCGTGACTATGTGTTTAGTACTAAAAAATAAATAAATAATTATTGACAATCCACACAGCATCATCTAGCCCCAAGCTAAGTAGAGCTTGTGTTATGGGTACTAGATGACTGATATACTTAATACAATGCATTAAAATAGATAGATATTTTTTTATTATACATAGCAAATACCCAGAACACCCGGAACAAACCTTTGTGGATCGTACAAACATTTGTCCCAGGGCGGGAATCGAACCCGCAACCTCCTGCGTCGCAGGCGGACCTTCGTCCGCCGCGCCACATCGGTCGTCAAAGTAAGTTTAAGTAAGTTTTGAATATGTATAGGGGGTTACAAGAGTAGAAGAAGACCAAAGAAATGATATACTTAGTAAGGAGGTGAGATCATTGAGCTGATGTATGGAAGAAGAAGATATCCTGCGAAGATCCCAAATAAATCGAAGGATGATGATGATGACGTAACCTGTGAACACATTCATTTTAATTTTACTCACATTACATTCAATAACACAATTCGCAATCGACCTCACTTTAGTCACGACCTTGAAATAATTGTACTCGGAAGCATAACAGATTCAAATTCGACAATTTGAACCATTAAAACTGTGTAAAATTCAGAATTCAATAGAATGACTCTAAAGTTAATGCTTTTATTATTCACAGAATTGGACAACTTTATAACTGCAGTGTTTATTTATATTTTGACACTGTAACTATCCAACACTTATCCATTATGAACTCATCATCATTATATCTAAACAAACCAAAATAAAAACAACTCAAAATGTCACGATGGCCCAGTGGTATAGGCCTGGCTTCTTGTGCACGAGCTTGTGGGTTCAAGCCTTTGCAAGTACCAATGTGAGTTTTTCAATTCATATGTACTTTCTAAGTTTATCTTGGACATCACTGACATATATAACCTGGACTTATATAATTAATATAAGTCTGAAATTGTCAACCCGTCGTGAGCAAGCGTGATGATTAATGCTAATGCCTTCTCTGTATGAGAAGAGGCTTTTGCTCTGCAGTGGGAAAGTAATAGGCTGGTACTTTACTTTACTTTTTTAAAAACAACTCTTAAGCCGTAGCTTATATACGCATATACTCGTATAATATTTGAAACCAGCTGAGCCTGCGGTTTACTCCTCGTGGAATTTAATAAAACGCCTCCTTTTTTTTTGCGCGGTAGGTACCCTTATTATTTTTCTAAAATAAAAGTAGCCTTAATTATTCCTTATCACATCAAGTATCAACCAGTAAAAGTCTCGTCAAAATCGGTACTGCCGTTTTGGAGATTACTTCAAACAACAGACAGACAAACAAACAGACAAAACATTTGTGTTTTTTTTTGTTAAAATATGAATTCCGTAATAGTGGTTCCGTATAAACTTTCATTTGAATTTCTTTCTTATTAATATAATTATGAAGAAATTAAATAAAATAAATAATCACAAGGCATCGAAAAATTCATCGCTATCAACGGGAAAAGTGCCCAGAAGGCTGGCAGCAATGCCACTTTGAATGGCAATGCTGATTCTTTGGCCAAAAAAAAGGCCGGCCCTCTGGTCACGTGAAGAGTCCACCAAACGCTTAGCAATTTCTCGAAAACTAAATGGGCACACGGACCCCATGACTCTAGTGTTTCAACCCCAACTTTTTTTTAATTTTAAGGGAAATTCGTTCATTAATTTTATTTATTTGTATAGATAAATGAAATTTAGTCGTAGTTAAGCAACCGCACAGAATCTGAACTCCTACTTTATTATTCATCGGCAGAAAATATCACAAAAAATTACTTCTCTCATCTTACTTGAATACATTAATATACCTCGACTATGCTTATAAATGGTGGAATATAATAAAAATTTAGAATTTCGAGCCTGCTCCGTTGTGATAAGGGAATCATGTCGTAAAATTCTGTGCCAGGAAATGAGGATATGGCGTCATCACTGTGAATGATCCTAAGGTGGGCTAAAATATATTAGTATAATTCGATTTTATCTAAAACTCAGTTATATTATAAGGTAAAGGTTCCAGAATTTACGATAGCCTGATTCGAAATCAATGTTGAAAGCGTCGTTGATAATTTTATATGATATTTCTGTTAGTAAAAGGTATGTAAGGTAAGGTATGACTTAATTTTGTTAGAGGTCTCTGAGAGGCCTTTTTAGGGTTCGAAGCCGAATGGCAAAAAACCGAACCCTTATGGATTCGTCATGTCTGTGTGTCTGTCCGTCCGTGTGTCACAGCCACTGTTTTTTATTTCTTAGATTATTATAAGTCACAGTTTTTAGAAACTGTGTTTTTTGAGATCTATGAAGTTTTGTGATTTTTTTCTGGATTTCTACAGTTTTGTAAGTTTTAAATGTCCAAACTTAGCTATAGTGACCTGAATATTGTTTTTAATTTCCCTAACCTAGTAATTAAATGTATCAACAACTAAGTTGTTTATAGGTACTCATACATTTAATTTATTTATTTAATACTTTTAGCTCACAAATATTATATATATATGACGACCGATGTGTCTGCCTGCGACGCAAGAGGTTGCGGGTTCGATTCCCGCCTTGGGACAAATGTTTGTACGATCTACAAATATTTGTTCCGGGTGTTCTGGGTATTTTCTATATAAATATAATAAAAATATCTATCTATATATATATATATAATATACTGTATTAAGTATATCAGTCATCTAGTACCCATAACACAAGCTCTGCTTAACTTGGGGCTAGATGATGCTGTGTGGATTGTCCAGCAATATTTATATTTATATTACAGAGGTGGACTTAATGCATAGGCATTTCTACCAATCAATCTTTGAGTAACACATTTTTGATAGTTCATTTTTTGTCGTATATTTTATATATTGACGGAATACATATGAAAGTGAACCCAAACTTGACAGGTATTTATATTCTCAATTTTATGTCCCAGAGTAAAGAACTTCTTCAAACTTGCTAGAAAGGAAAAAAGAAATATGCTTTCCAAGTTTCGTTTTTTTACTTAAAGTTTATTATTTAAATGTGCAGGACAAACTCTGTGCGGTCGAAACTGATGAGGAGATCGTGACAAGAATACTATTGAGGTCATGTTGTACAACAAAAATATACAGAAGGTATAAAATCTATACTAATATTGTACAGAGGTCAAATTAGCTTTGAAGTTAGGAAATAGGGGGTAATCTGCGGAACTAATGATCCGATTCCAAAATTATACTTACTGTTAGAAAGCTGTATAATTCATATGGGCTATTATTATTTTCTCTTTTAGGGGATGTGCAAGTTCAAAGGGAAAGTATGAAATCTACGAGGACGAAGTCGCGGGCGAATTGCTGGTATAGTATAGAACAACGAAGGTAGAATGCTACTAAAGCTTTGCTTTTAGTTCCGAAATCATAGTCTGGCTAGCCTCTTTCTAATTAGGTTTGGATTAACTTCCAGTCTGAAGCTGAATACCACACTACCATCAAGACTGTTTTTACAGCGATTGCCCATTTCTCTCATATTTGTTACAACACAAATGCGTTGTAACTGTATTGTTCAACTACTACTGAAGTATACATAAATAATACACATAAATCTTGAAAAGTCCTAGCAAAATGACAGTTCAATTTTTTTTAATAAATAAATAAGAACTTGTACGCTCTAAAACTTCAGTTATGAGCGTACGAGTGAGAGTGTACGGTAACAACTGCTACTTATATCATCATCATTACCATTTCAGCCAAAAGACTACTACTGGACACGGGCCTCCCCCAAAGATTTTCACAACAATTCGTCGTGTGCTACGCAAAAACCGCAAAGATAGCACTAAAAAATATATCAGAAGGAAACTTAGAAATTAGGAGAAGTTGAGGAAAACATTCAATACTGGGGGGTGAGTAATCATGTGCAGGCTTTAGTTTGTGTGTCAATGACCCTTCCACCTTTGTATGTATTTTGTTTTCGTATTTTTGGGCAGCTGGTCCAAAATGGAGCTTCTGTTACCATCTGTGTTATGGCCACGCGCCGTAGTCACGCAACGTGCCAGCCATCGGCGTATGTTCCAGGCCCGAGGCATGCTTAATTTTATAATCACTGTTGTCCTTTACATTCCTACGGACCTGTGCTGCCGTTATTTCGGAAATGCTTATCTTTCTACATTTTAATTAGCAGTGTTTGTGCTAGACAAAAAAAATAACCATACAAAAGTTTTCCTACAGTTTTGTTTCAGATTTTTATGAAATTGCACCTACCAATGTTTGTCTCTCCATCACCCAAAGATTGATTGGTAGAAAATGCCTATGGCATTAAGTCCACCTTTGAACATTTGTGTGCTTAAAGTATTAAATAAATAAATAAATAAGAATGAAAATAATACTGTGTGTACTAGGTACATCCCTGCGTAGCCCTTTGGGGGATACATACGTGATGCTATGTTGAGAAATTAAAATACACATAAATTACTATTTAAAAGGAAGATAAGAGTAACTAAACTTAACAGAAAACTATAATATGGCTTCAAAATTCCTCCACATCGCATTGGACGTTTCGATTAGTCTCGAGTCAAAGGAGAAGCCAGACCTGGTCACGTGAAACATCAACTGAACTTTTTAACGGTTTATTTTTTCACTATGTTTTAAAATGGTAATTTGTGTTGGCAAACACTTTATCAAGAGATACTTACGATTTTATATTTAGATCCATTTTAATGAGTACTAAAGGACCCTTTTTTAAATATCACAGAAGGACCCACTTCTCTCTGGCCACTTGCCAACAGGCAAATAAGAACCATTTAATAACGCCTACGATGTCCTTCAAACAATAGAAATCTTTCATTTCTCAGAAGTTAAAGTTAATAAACAGAATTACTTTCAACGAGCGCCCTCAAGTCAATGGGTTCGGTCGATACCACTCGTATTGTGTGTGATGAGGCTTCAAAGGAAATCGAGCGAGCTTCCGCGTTAGACGATTTATTAGATAAAAAGGTATTGTATCAGTGCCTTCAAAATTACAAGCTTTTGTGCATAGAATTAATGTTGGGGAACAACAATGGGAGAATACGAGTTTCAAGTATGAATAAATTATTGCTTTGTATATACAATGGAGGTGGTTATTAAGATGACGATATGATAAATAAAGATGTATGGAAGACGGAGGCATGGTGCGTCACCTTCCAGTCCAGATAAATGGATATAAGGGCAACATTTAAATCTAAGTGGTTTGTATTTTACAATATCCTTAACAAAAAATAATAATAAGTGAAATAGCAATAGGTACAGTCAATCGCCCCCTTCTCGCACTTTCCGGTGACCTAGCATAGCACGGAGATTTAATATAAGAGGAGGTCACCTCTAGCTATACCTCTATCATGTTATTATAAAATATTACTCTTTTTCAACTTGAACTAGATAATAGGATGGCTGTTTCCAAAATGATATCAATCCACGAGATGTTTCGATGATATCTCGTAAGGCTTGACACTGTCAAAATAAGAATAAGTTATACAAATAAATGAATAATAATGAAACTTTCAACTAGAAGTATACCGTTATGTATAAGTGTTTAATGGGATAAATATAGTTAAATATTGTGTCAGGAGATTTTGCCAGTTTACGCAAAATAGCATATCTCCTCGATTTTCATTAAAAACTAAAAATCGAAGTACAGAAACTAGAAGAACAACAATACCTACTGTGATTTTTTTTTTTTATTAAACGTTGCCCCACACTAGGAATTTCTCTTGTATCTTGGATGCGTTTACAAACATTTAAACTCACATACACACACAGCCAGACCCGGAACAACTACCTGTAGGTCATACAAATATTTGTTAAGTGCGGGGATCGAACCCACAACACGCGGCGCAGCAGCCGATGGCTCCACCACTGCGCCAACCGTGTCGTATTGGTAATTCATCGTCGAAACAGGTATTAAACCCAAAATAATCTTTGACGTCAGTCGAATTTTGTCTCGCGATTATTACGCATAGGCAAGACACGTCAACGCGATATACATTCAATTTAATTTAGCCACAATCCTCAAATTTCCTAGGCACTCGAAATACCCTCCGTTCGCGATTCCGTTTGACTCTCAGGTATTTGCCTGGCAAATTCATTAATGTCAATATTAACTCTGGGAGCATTTTCAACTACGTCTTGGCTCCATGTGTGAATTCAGGAGTATATCAACATCGTGCAAGAGTTTCTTGAAAGTGAAATTTATGATGAATTTTTCATTCATTGTGTTCCGAGTCGTGTGAAGTAAGTGAGGAATGTTTTTCCTTTGGCTCTGCATACTTTATTTGATGGAAATTTTACTGTGTTACGTCATGTTTATTTCACGTAAACAATACTCGAATGCGATCGTGTGTTGTTCGAGTGCTAGCGATGATTGCCAGTGCGTCAACACTGGTCATCAACATTCATAGGGTGTTTTACTCAGACAACGTTGTATTAATTTATCTGAAATGCGACCCACACACCAATGGATTTATCTCAATCCCGGTTTTTTGTTAATATCGATGCGGACGAACTTTTGATGGTCTACGATTCTTTCTTTCACTTGTTTTACTATAGCATGTGAAACATAACACTCACAACATAACATCACGCCTGTAATCATCGAAGGGTTAGGCACAGATATACCGATGGAAGGTACGCCCACATTTCGCCAGTTATGTTTAAAATCTAATAGCGGGCTAGGCTATTGCCATCAATCGTGCACAAATCCAGACTTCGGACTGCTACTCAGAAATCCAAATGGAAAAACACACTTCGTCTAACCTGGGAATCGAACCGAAGACCTCATGGACAATAACGACACAACAACATCACAACATGTATATTTAACAATTATAACATTAAAATAATGGGACGAAATAAGGGGAAAAAACCGTTTCGGTACTGATAATTTTATGCTGATTAGTCATTTGGGCTCAGAAAAATAGCTTACATTAGATTTACCTATGTCTAGATTATCCTTTTTGTAAATTAAACTCGCAAAATGTTCAACAACTCGGTATTATTGCTTAGCATACAGTGCGAGGCGAAGCAATGAATATTACATACCCACTGAAATATTATAGACATCCATTCTTTGTTTTCCCCACTTTCCTCGTTCCGCATAAATATAAATTACAGTTTTTTTTTCTGATGTCAATGGTTTACCAATTCGCCACCTTTCTGAGCTATTCAGGAGTGAAAAGGTCGAATTATTATATCTGTAACGTAACCTTTGGTCGTAAAAATGCCTAAATTTTTTAGTATAGCCTACGTTTAACACCCATAACTAAAGTAGCGGTGTAAATCAATAGGTGAACGTGGTAGGAGTTACGAGCCATAAACCTATAAGGATTTTTATAGCAGATCTTCACTTTTGAGCGTAAATGTTGGATGTGTTGTTGGCTGTTAAAGAGGTGGGTTCACGTAGAGATGCTACATAATAGTTTCGTAGAACTTCAGACAATCTTATATGGTTGTGGTCCATTTTAAATGATAAGTGAAACTTTGTATCTGATGTTCGTTTTTGGATTCGGTCTTTAACTATGTGTGTTTTGTGCCCTATGGGTCAGCTATACAAAAAGCTCGTACAATCATCTGCGAGTCCAATACAATAACGCCTTCAGAGTTATGTTGGCGCTGCCACGCTTTTGCAGTGCATCAGGGATGTTTGCGGAGAATGGCGTGCCAGATTTTTACGCACTGATGCGGACACGGATAGCATCCCTGATGCGGCGAGTGCGTGACAGCTCTAACAGCTTGGTGGCTATAGTAGCCGACAGGATGGATAGTACAATGATGTGGCAATGGATGACCAGTCATCGTGCGTCATTCCAATATTTAAAATAAGATCTTTAGTGTATTGTGTAGAATGTCTTTTAATGTATGTATTGATGTTTTGTGTGTTTGTCTATGGACTTATAGTCTGAAATAAATTATATTATTATTATTTTACTATTTGAAGAATTCCTTGAGGGCCACGGGCACTTTCTATGTTTATCTGTAACATCAGTGAAGGACGAGATCTTTCTGAAACCTGGGCGTATATTTAAGGAAGCGTGTTGATTAATAATCATGCCTGCTCTGTACTTGCAGTAATCTTTTGCCCTGCAGTGGGACATTAACAGGCTTGAACAAGATCGTTATAATGATAATATTACAACGATTTTGTACTTTTGTACTCTTCAAACTCCCTCGACCCCATTTAAATCTTAGTTTTGAACATTAAATATAGCTTATGTTACTTGCTGATAATGTAGCTGTCTATATGTGGAAGACTTTTTTTATAATCAGTTTCGTAGTTTATACATTACAAACTAACAATCTTATTTTTATTTTTATACTGGCGATTCGCTTTGGCTTCGCCCGTGACAATTTCTATACAAAAACTTTTCTTGTTTCTCATTCATTGGTGAAGACCGCAGGAAAAGCCGTTCATTAGTTTTTGAGTTTGTCGCGTACAGACGTGTTGGGGGACTTTGTTTTTGACTAGGTAGTGATAAGATTAGTTTAGATCTGAAAGATTCAGACACTACATTTTATAACTACAACTAGAGTGTAGCAAAAACATATCGTAACAATAACATTTCTATTTTACAATACCATTTCTTTAAAAACTACAGCGTTACCTTCAAAGAAAGACTCTAGCTTATGTAGCTACTTTTACGTAGGCTTTATTCAAGAGTTCAAATGAAATAAACAACAACAAACAGCCGTGAGAGTTGAAAAACTATGGAAAGAAGCCGTTGATTACAGTGGAACAGCGTGGACTGAATTAAAATAAGCTCAAGGAAAGTAAACTAGTTAAACTATTATTTTTACACTTTCATCGTCTATATTTTCTTCACAAAAAGCTTTTTAATATAAAAAGTGCCTTTCATTAACTTCACGCACAATTGATCACTTCTGAAATTTCCCTAGAAAGTCTTGGTTGATCGATTATGCATGAATTTTTATAGTCCCGAACTAATATTACTTTAGTCTCAGCGATTTTTTTAGGAAAATCCTTCAACAATTTATATTTTTTATTAACTTTTTTGGGCATGTTTACATTAGGTACAAAAGCCAGCACATCAAGCTACCCCAATGTATCAAATTTCTTTGATAGTTATTCAACTTTATCGCTAAAGAAATAAGGTTCATGTTCAATTGGGAAAGTTCGACAGTTTGGGGTAGCTTGATGTGCTGACATCTGTACTTTGTAAATTTAGAAGTTTTATTTTAATCATTCTGGTTTATGTTCTGTAAAAGTACAATAAAAATAAATGTATGTAAATGCTTACATAACAGTGTATGTTTTTGTTATTTTAATTAGGTTAAAAAGAACCAGTCAGCTAATAAAATGTTTTTTCAGGTACTTGTCATTAATTAGGTTGATATACTCGTACCTCTTACTCCTGAAATTGAACAATAGAACTTAACACAGTTCGGATAACCTGATAAGCTTGTACCTACTGTTCTAAATTAGAAACATGAGATCTGGGACCATCTACCTAACTTTTTCTCTACTATAATAGGGTCAGCTTCCAGTCAAACTAAAAAACCAGTATTTCACATAGAGCGCATGTCCTCCATAATCCATTCAAGAGGTAGTTCCCCCAGCTAGACTGGTGGTCAGGGTTCCGGGCTTCTGCCTGCTCGTAACGACTTGACTGTCAAAGATCTTCAAATTTCAGCTGCACCCAACGATTTAGTGTACTTTCCGATATACGTTGGGGCCTTCAACCTCGTCCAGCATTGCTTTACCTTCAAAATTGGTTAGTGTGGCCCTTCTTGAGACAGTATAACACTAAATTCTTGTTAGACCAAGCCCTAATTACATATCGATAATACCAACAAAACGCTATGTTCTAAACAATTTTCTGCGAACAATCCAGGGTTACGTATTACAACGGACATGCCCGCTTGAACATTAGCATAGAAATAGCTCTGTGATCCACTCTAGTCGACGTAGAGCGTGAATGCTATCAGTTGTAATTAAGCTGTCGGCACAAGTCTAGCGCTGGATAATTTTCTGGCCAAGTATCGTGAGTTGATTACAGACTTTTCGGGTAGGTAGGTCTTAACGGTGATTGATAGTTGGTAGGGGCGTTTATTTAATTTCCTAGGTGTTTCGGCGAGGGATGTCAAGATAAGAAATAGTTAAATTGGTTTCGATTCTTGATGTTCTGATAAGATAAAGAGGAAATTTAGATATTTGCTAATCTCTGTTGAAATGTTTAAAAGATTTAAGTTAATGTTAATAAAATAAATAATCATAGGGCATCAAAAATATATTAATAATTGTATAGTTTTAATGAAATAAAAAATAAATAGTTAATGTTAATTCTATAATTCTATTTTTTTGTTGTGGTATATTTTGTACTCTTTGTTTTTTTATGTCCTCGCAACGCAACACCGTTGAATGGGCAGTAAAGGTACATGGACACACATTACCTAACGATGCAAAAACTTAGCAAAAATGTGTGTTTTAAAAGTTGTTGCGGTCATGGTGACCGGTGGTAGGTAGCCAGGGGTTAAAAAAATATAAATGATATAATTATTGCTTAGTTGTTAGCTAGTTTTTAATATTGTTGTCTATGCTCTCCGTCTTCTGTAAGTGAAGGAGTACACCTTCATTTATTCCTTCCATTTCTCCAATATTTTCTATAATTATGATTTTTTGTGTCTCTGTATGTATTTATTTATTTATTCATCTAATTCTAGATGTGTCTAGTGTTTTGTGTTTTAGTTTTCAACCAGTTTTTATCAAGCAAGATGCAGAACAACATTCAAATAGTAATTGGTTACTTTATTATGTTGACTCAAATGCATGTTCTAAAAATAATATAATGTAACCCTGAGTACCGATTGGTACATTTAACTGAAGAAGATTAATCTTGGGATACCTATCGCAATTCTTTTTTCGTCTATCCCAAAAATATCCACAGGCTTTCATACCAAAAGTGGGAAATCCAATAACGTCACAGTTCACATGATAGATGGAATACATTAGCAACAAAGAGCCGTGTGATAACTCTCTCCGATTCAAAGCCTAGATTTTAAATTTATGTTCTGTCGTGTCGGTACCAAAATGAATTTTTTTGGTACCGATATGAGCTTGGTACCGATAGCAAGCCTGAGTGATACTTTTACAATCGTGTTTTCATGTAACACCCTAGAGCAGGGGTTTAAACTGCTTTTTCTAAATTGCCATCTATTAGATATAGGCCAGACACAAAATTAAAGACACACTGGATTGTTAAAAATTTAGTCAGGTAGTCATTTAGTTAATGGCATCGAGTGCCGTCTAAGAATCGTCTTTGTATAAATAGTGGCGGGCCGCATGGCTTTAAGGATGAACTGAATGACTGATGGCTGAAAATGACCGAGTACCCAAACAATAAAACAGGCTCTCCTACTTACTAAGCAGCAGCTGCGCACAGTCACAGCCGCCGTTACCGATCGTGGGTCATTTAACAAGCACCTCTTTGCCATAGGAGTTACAGACAGCCCGCTGTGCAGAACCTGCATGGAGGAGGACGAGACGGTTGACCACGTGCTTCTCTACTGCCCAGAGGTTACTCCCTCTACTCTCTACACTCTAACTCTACTCTCTCTCTCTCTCGAGATAAGCATACAGGGCTAAATACTTCGGTAACCCAGTTACTCTTCGAGAGATTGCCAGCAACGTCAGATCGCTGCTGGCCTTTCTCGAGGAACTGGGGTGGATCGAATAAGGTATTGTCCCACCCGTTACGCAAAATACGCGCAGAGTCATGTAGTTGCCGATGTCAGCCCGTCAAACAATCCAATACAATATATGGCCTGAGGGCAGGACGCGGCCTGCGGGCCGTATCTTTGACATGACTGCCAAAGAAGGACATACACTGACCTTATTGGTGATGTTCTTCATAAAAGTCAAGTGCGTTGTAGTCGCAACTGGCGTGCATATAACCAAATATATGAACGTAAACTAAGCAAAAGGAGTATGTAAGGATCGTAGCAGACTGCGTTCTGTAGTATCTGCCAACCTCCATGGGATATAGGCGTGAGTATATATTTTCATGAAAAAAAAACACGGGATATTGGACGGAATACGGGATGTTAACACGTTTCCTATACTAAAGTAAATGTATTTAGAAAAAGATTATTGAATGT
The DNA here is from genome assembly GCA_905147745.2 of Phlogophora meticulosa. Classification (NCBI taxonomy): domain Eukaryota; kingdom Metazoa; phylum Arthropoda; class Insecta; order Lepidoptera; family Noctuidae; genus Phlogophora; species Phlogophora meticulosa. The sequence continues at coordinate 4,625,035 of LR990525.1, forward strand.
ATTTAGATATTAAGATTTAGAACAATAAAACTTAGTATTTCTAGTTTTTCTTTAGTATTTCCTAATTCCGTATCATATAATAAAATGATTTAGGTTGGCAATGTACTTAAATAAAAATAACACTAAAGGACAACACTACGTATTGCGATGTAACAGAAATTGTTCGACGAATAAATATCGCAAAATTGTGTCGGACTGTCGCGTAGCGCTTGCCTGGGAGAGCCTTAAAAATTTCAATTTCAGTGCCCAAGTAACATTCCAGTTTCAAAGCGATTCTTTTGAATAATAACGATTGGTAATCTCATGCAGTTGCCAAGGCGGCATACGGTAGAACGTAGGACGACAGTTCACTTAAAAGTTTAAACTTTACGACTAGCTTGCCACCGAAATATGAGCCTTAAGATATGGTGAGCTAGTCTAAGTGGCTGCTAAGTTTTATCGTGTTTTGTTTTTTGTGGTGGCGATAGTGAGATGCAGATCAACATCACGCCTGTATCCCCCAAAATGGTAGGTAGAGGTGTGCTAATAGTACATCAACATTTCGCCTGTTATGCTTTAGTTCCATGCAATAAGGGCGAGCCTTTTGTCATCCACTGGGCACAAATCCAGATCCCAGACTGCTACTGAGAAATCACAGATGGAAAAACCCTATAACACTTAGCTCAACCCGGGAATCTAACCAAGGAAATATGCTCAGTAGTAGAGCTTGGAAGTACTAGATCAAAGAGGAGAATATCTGTTCAAAACCATCTCAATATGAACAGTAACAGTGGTGAACGTGTACAAACAGGCGATATTTGTCAGGCGGTTTTAGCTATTTTACACTAAGATTTAAGGTTCATTTAAATTGATAGTACATTTAGTTTCTCACCTCAAAAGTATTAGGCGTCTTCGTGTAACTGAGCGCTAATCGCCTCGAAACTGCTTAGAAAGGGTTATCTTGAAAGGATATTTGATTGAAGTGTCAAATAAGATTTGAATAAGCTATTTCTTTGTTTAAACGTTTCTCCTGACTAGGAGTTTAACGTTTACAAACATTCAAATCACATACACAAACAGCCAGACCCGGAACAACTACCTGTAGGCCAAACAAATATTCGTTCAATGCTGTGATCGAACCCACGAAACGCGACGTAGCAGTCACTCGCTCATCCACTGCGCCAACCGTGCCGTCAAATTGCATTCGTTTTGGTGATCGTTTGGGCAGGTACTATAAAAGTCGTATGCAATAGCAGAACTTATTGCATACAGGCTTCAATCACTAAAGATGTTTCAGAATTGTTTAGGAGATAGAACGTGGCATTTTCCAAGGGCAGGAAAATTCTACTATGGGACATACAAATGTAAAGACCTGCTTATATTAAACAAATAAAAATCAGCAAAAATCTTATTATATTGTAGCAATACGCTCCCAATCATGATGCTGTAGAAGACCAGCTTCTACAGAACCTAGGCCTACCTACAAGAGGCGAAAAGACCTACGTCATACGTAATTATGTAACCAGAAGTCAGCAACCCTGCAGATGAACAAGATATTTGAATATCATTTTCTGTAAGAGAACTCTGATGCATAATGCCAGCCGTAAGGTAATTAATTAGGTTTACGTCATGGTGCTCGGATTTTCATGCAGGATTTCTAGCTTTTAGAAAGGCATGTGTCTATATTAATTTACGTACGTAATTTGTAACGAATATCCTGGACTCTGTGTGTGTAGGTAATATGTGTTATGAGTTTTAATGACTAGGAAAATTCTTAACATATTAATATATTAAACATATACTGGCATTAGCGTACTGGCATAATACTTAGCTAGCGAGCTTTTATTCCTCAATAAAAAAAAACATTTCACTTTCCTAACCTTTAAAAAAGAGCAATTTCAAATAATATCACCGTGCTACAAAATTGCCGGAAATAACTCCCCGCAGTCTTAATACCGTTATGAAAAACATAACAGAATACCGGCGATATATGAAAACGATGTCGGTAATGGATACCTGCCACCATCATGTGCCATAACCATAAAAATGTTGCGTAAATCCCCAAAGAGTTTCACTAAACTGCTCCTGACAGTTTGGAAGCTTCCTAAAGCGTGGTTATAACAATTCTGTGATGTTCTTGTCATGTTCAAAGCTGATTGAAATTTTACATTTGGATGTAGGCTTTAAAAACACGCATTTCCGTCATGCCTCTGTGAACGCCATTTTATTGCTTACGCATCATTAAACATAAATACTGGCGCATGAGACACTTCAGGTTAATCTCTGTAATGGCTACCCACCTGAAATATTTCTGTTGTTGTTTATCGTACATATTACTGTCCATAGCCATTACCTCATGGGCAGTGCAGAGCCGGACCATGGTCGTTGCAGCTGTCAAAGCTACGGATGAGCTCTCGTTTCCCACCGTGGTTCGGTGCCATTGAGGAAGTGATGGTCGCAAAGGAGGGGGTAGAAAAGGAGCGAGAAGACACAAACTACTTTTGTATCCGCAGCAGACACACCGGGCGTGATCACCGGCTGGCATAGGGTGTGACCTGCTTGGGGAGTTCGTCACCTGAACGGGCACAAGTCAAAGAAGGTAGCGCGCCCACGTAGTGCGCGCCTCAAAGAGAGACGTAGAAGGTATACAAACCTGATATACAAACCTGTCCGAAAAAGATTTGCGCAGTTCGTCATACTCTCCTGAGTATGATGAACTGCGCGAATCTTTCAGCCCTCAAACCAAAGAAGTGTGACGTGTGGCATTAGTCAAGAAGTGTCTGATAGACGCCTCCGTCCACTCTTAGGCAGTTGACATCCATGAGTATTTCCATCCACAAAAAAAAAGGTGGATGGCCTGCCTGTTAGACTGTAGTAAATATAAATAAATGACCGTATAGTGTAGGTAGTTGTAAAATAAGGTACACGAAGAAAATTGAAGTGGAAGCCAAAAGTATTCACAAGAGAGTGGTGGAGTTGGCATTGGATGGAAAGCTATGGCCCGCCGTATGAATTGGGTGACGCCGAGAACCCCATGAGATCCACAATAACAGGGCTTCCTAATAAACGTGGGAGTAATTTTAAAACAATCCATTCATGAACTATTTCAAGGATTACAAGTATGACAATGTTTAATCTAGACTAATAAGAATACATAATAACGTGAAAGCGCTATTGTTTAGAACAGATGGTGGGAATTGAATAATACTTTATGGATTTGATTTTTTGAGCCCAATTTTCGAGGAAGGTTATGAGCTACTTAACTCCTCAGAAGCCGGTCAGACCGTTGGACACAGCTCGTGTTATATAAATACATATATTCCACACTCTAATATAGTTATGAAATTGTGATACTATTTAGTGGCTCAGTTCAGAAGTAATACCTATTAGCTAGGTAAGTGCCTAATGATTCTAGAACTATCGATCGCTTTGCACATAGTTTCAATTGCTTTGACTACACTTTATGCACTTAGGTACTTAGTAGTTCTGATCACAGTTTGCAAATTGTAATACTCTATACCCTGTTTCTGGAACGAAAATCAAAACTAGCTAAAAAGTTGTCAAACGCATGTCAACTGCTGCGATTGGTAGAATGAATTTTTAACAACTTGACAGGTCGTTGATTTTCGTACCAAAAACCAGGTGTGAGGCCGCTTGTAGACGTCTGTTTTTACCGGATAACAAACGGTGTTTCCGCACCTCTGTGCTGGAGACTGATTTGGCATCCGACATATGTACACGTTTCCACTGTAACCTAAATACCACCAGAACTCCGGTAAATAACACGTTCCATTATCCGGTAAAAAACGAACGTGGTAGCGGGCTTTACCCTCTTTTCATACGTTCTCTCTTCCTGACGCTATACCCAATCTTGAATTGATAAAGTAAGTGTCACCTGCCAGCACTTGTGACTGCTGCCATACTAATCCGGATACGACCCTACACTACCTACACCCAGCATGTCAATACGTTAAGACATGCAAATTGTAATAGAAATAAAGTGGCTCGTCAGGTTTCATTGTTAACCAAACTTGTTTGGCAAATATGATGAAAACTTTGAAGTTCTCTCAAGTAGCGCAATGCAACAGGAGTATTTCTTTTTTTTAATCTAAAACTATTGTCTTATTTCTGGGTAAAAAATACCCTAAGCCTAAGCATTAAACTTTATTTTATTAGTGATTTTGATGATGTGAATATAATAATAAATACCAGCCTGTTACTGTCCTCCTACAAGGCGAAAGCTTCTTATCATACAGAGGAGGCACGAGCAATAATCACCACGCTTACTCAAGTCGGGTTGGCGATTTCAGACTATATATTATAATTAATATAAAGTGTGAATAAATTAAAAATAAATGGCAAAAAATATCATCGGTCTATCAGTGACATTTTCATAAAATCTCTATTAAGTAGCAATGCTCTTAGTAATTGGAGACGGGAGCTTCATTCCATACAACATAAACTAGTCGCCAGACGGAATGAGAGCTTACTCAATGTCTTTATTGTGAAGCGTTCTTTTGATTCAGACGTCGAAAGACTTTAAATGTTTTTGTCTGGGATTTTTACTGCAGTTTATTTTATTGCGTAAAAATGTGGTGGTGGCCGAAGCAAGAAATTTTAATTTATTCATGTCCAGCGATGCGAAGTAGTGTAGATAAGTAACTTTCGTTTTGGGATGCACACTTTTTCCTTAATTCTTAATTTTGTGACTTTTATTGTCATTTCAAGGTGCAATTGTGGGTGGTGTAAAGTGTATTCTTTGCCACAACCAGGCAGACAAAGTCGCGGGCAGAAGCTCCTAATTAATTGAAAACTAAAATCGCCATCTCGCTTTGAGCAAGCGTGGTGACCAATACTCGTTCCAACTTTGTATGAGACCAGGCCTGATGGATTTTTTTGCAGTGTGATATTACAGGGTAATTTTATCACTATTTATTTTATTATAAGTTTTACTACAGTTAATGCTGTCAGTGTAGTATGTATCTCTCCCAAGACTTTAGAGTCTTTACCTACCTACCAGTCTATTTTTATTAATGTAATCCCTAATCATCATCATTTCAGCCTAAAGCAACTGCAGCTGCTGAATATAGACCTCCCCCAAAGATTTCTACAACGATCGTACTGCGCTGCCCTTATCCATCGGCTTCCTGCATCTTCACCAGATCGTCGGTTCACCTTATAGGGAAACCACCCAACAGCCATCGGTTCTGCGAACGCATATATTCCTAACCATCATTATACACAGCACATACTATGGACTATTTAACAATCAGATATGGTACCGGTATTGGTGGACAAACTAAATACTTTGGTCACAAAGTTGTTTTCACGGCAAAGAGAATGTGTAGTAAAAGTAAACTAATTTCTCTTCGCTTAGTTTAAGTTCTGCAGAAAAACTTTAGTCATAGATAGCAGTCGGCGAAAACAAAGCTTGTGAAAGAAAATAGTGCACCAAGTTCTTGAACAAAGTGGTAATGGTATTTTATTTTACACATAAAAAAAACATCACACCTGTATTAAACTCCCCAAAGTGTAAGGCAGAGTATAACTATAATAGTATAATAATAGTACAACCACATTTTGCCAGTTATGTCTAAGTCAAATGGAATAGGAGCTGAGCCTATTGCTATCAACTGCGCACAAATCCAGACGCAATATTTTGAAATAGCAGCCCGGGTGCTATTTCAAAATTCCAGACAGAAAACCCCAATAAAACGTTGCCTTGGACATTGAACTTAGGACCCTATATTCAGCAGTAGTGCTTGCGACCAATCTTGTGGCAGTTAAATATTATATTTAACTAGCTGACCCGGCAAACGTAGTTTTGTCATGTAAGAAAAAAAATAAACAATACAAAAAAATGTTTGGGGTGGACCACCCTTATCACTAAGGGGTATGAAAAATAGATTTTGGCCGATTCTCAGACCTACCCGATATGCACACAAAATTTCATACAAATCGGTCCAGCCGTTTCAGAGGAGATTGGTAACAAACATTGCGACACGAGAATTTTATATATTAGATTGATAGATTCATTTTTTTTTTCTTTAAAAAACGTTGCCCCACACTGGGAATTTTTCCTGTATCGTGGGTGCGTTTACTAACATTTAAACTCACATACACAAACACCCAGACCCGGAACAACTATCTGTAGGCCATATTTGTTCCGTGCGGGGATCGAACCCGCGACACGCAGCGCAACAGCCAATCGCTTAACTACTGCGCCAACCGTGTCGTCAGATTCATGATTTGCTCTAGTTCTATTTGGGTATTTACCTACATTTCATCATGATAGACTAGCAAGCGTTCATAAATTGCTCACTCTATTTACTTACCTATATTGTATAACGATATTCCTATAAATAAAATACATACATGCAGTGGTGCATCAACGTTGATTCGATTAAGTGATTAACAAATAATATATCTCTTTGTTTGCTCACCCCAAAGGGATATATTTCGTTTTATGACATTTCATATTTACCTATAAATTCAGGGGTTAACAGTTATCTGTTTTAATTTTGCGATTCGTTTGAACATAAAAATAAATCAGTCTAGGAGTCGCTGGAATGCTCATTAATTTTGTTGAATCAGCATAATTTTACATCGCGATGGATGTAATGACTATCTTTTGGATATAATTCTTACAATTTAAAACTCTGGACTGATACTAAAGATTTTTGTATTTTACTTTGTGCTGCAAATTATTTCTGCTAACTCTTTGCAAGAACGTAAAAACATATTTTAATAAGAGGTACCCCTTGCATGTACAGTCACATTAAAATAGGTTCGTCACCTTATGATCTGTTTTTGTTTACTCCAGTTACGATACAATGTTTAATTACCTTTCAGTTATATTTGTAATCTTAATCACTACAATTACAATTACAATTGTATTTTTTTTCTATTTTGATTAATGTTTTTAAGTAGGACTAAATATATTTTTATATGCAGTAGTCTCTCAAGTTCTCTCAAATTTTGTAACATGACTTGATCATCATCTGTTTCGCCTTTTCCCAACTATGCTGGGGCCGGCTTCCAGTGTTACCGGATGCAGCTGAATACCAGTATTTTACATGGAGCGACTGCCTATCTGACCTCCACAACCCAGTTACTGGGCAACATGATACCCTTGGGTAAGACTGGTTGTCAGACTTTCTAGCTTCTGACTACCTGTAACGATTGTAAAAGATCTACAAATGACAGCTGGGACCAAAGGCTTGTAACGTGACTTGATAAAGGAAATAATTATTTAAAAAAACTGATGAAGGTATAAAAGACTCGACTGTATATTATGCATTATCGGATAAAAACCTCATTTACCAAACTTGAAACAACTATAATTAGGTCGCCGTATAAATATTGGCTTAGTGAAGCTAATCGTTCAGCTGCAGCGCTAATCAAGCCAGCGGGTCGGACTATAGATTAGATTGGCTTTTCCATAATGTTGTTGGTACATAAATCTTCTTAGTAAAATACGTTTAATGATGGGGTTGCCGCGATTCTGTAGTGCATCGGGGATGTTTGCTGAATATCGCGTCGACTGCTTTTATGCTACGATGCGTAAAAGATGCGCATCCCTGGTGCATAGAGTACGTGGCAGCGCCAACAGCATCCTTAGCATGATCGCTAGTCGGTTAGACTGTTCTTACGTCAATCACTGCAGCGCCATTTGTCATGGAATGGCGCTGCAGTGATTGAGCATGTCAAGATAATGTTTTTATTTTGTTTGTGTTGACAGTTTTTAAGCATTTATAACACTAATTGTTAATAACAAAATGGACACCACGGTCTGAATTAATAAAGTATATTATTATCCCCTTTATTTAAAATCTTTCGTATAAATTATATTTTTAAATATTTCAATATTAATACAAAAAAAAAACATTTAAAAATATAAAAAATAGTGGCCCACCGGTATCGGGAACAGGGTCCAAGCTACCGGCGGTCAGGGCTCCAGAGAGAGGAATCGCCTAACTATACGCGCCGTGTCCAGAAGAACTGCTTTCTGAATCAAGCCCTTGATCCAGCTGCCTAACGCGAGCCTCCTTAGATGTTGGTCAAGGCTCTTAGCTATTAAGCCATTGGCTGACACGACTATCGGTACAACGATTGCTGAGTCCACATCCCACATGTCGACAACCTCGCGAGCCAAGTCAAGATACTTGATTTGTTTATCTTTCTCGGCTTTCACGAGGTTCCCGTCATGCGGGACCGTTACATCAATAATCGTTGCGCGCCTCTCGATTCGATCCATCACCACTATATCAGGCTTATTGGCTACAATAGTCCTGTCAGTGATGATGGATCGGTCCCAATACAAAGTGACACTGCCATTTTCAAGAACTGGGTCGGGCACATACTTGTAGTATGGCACTTCCGATTCTACAAGACTGTATTTTAGAGCAAGTTGCTGATGGATAATCCTGGCTACTAGGTTGTGCCTATGCAAATACTCTTCGTTAGCAAGACGAGAACAACCAGAGATAATGTGGCGGATTGATTCGCCTGGACGGTGGCATGCCCGACAGATGTCAACCGTACCATCCTTCACAATAAATCTCCGATAGTTATTCGTCATGATAACTTCGTCCATAATTGCACAGACAAAACCTTCGGTTTCCCCAAAGAGGTCACCGAAACGCAGCCAAGATACGGACGCTAACTGATCTACATCAGGCCCATGTAGGGCCTGGAAAAAGCGTCCGTGAAGCTCCTTACTCTGCCATACTTCCTTGCGATCGTTAGTGTCAAGTACTACAGGTTTGCGCCAGTTCTCTTTAGCCAACGAGAGCGGGGTGAGGCCCTGGTCCACCGCGACTACATCTCGATGCATCCCCACGTCGGTTTCTAGGAAATAATCCCTGAGACTACATATCTCGCGATTATGGAGGGTCTTAGCATTTAAAAAGCCTCGACCCCCACACTTTCGCGGGATATACAGTCTCATAACCGATGAACGTGGGTGATGCATTCGAGATGCCGTCAGGAATGTACGGACTCTCCTATCCAGGGCGTCAAGTTCTGTTTGAGTCCATTTGAGTATGCCGAAAGAGTACATCAAGACTGGCATGACCCAACCGTTGAAGGCACGCACCTTGTTACCGCCTGACAAAAGACTATTACATACTTTCTTCAGGCGGCCAAAGAAGCGCTCCTTCAACGATTGCTTCATGTCAGCAGCATTAATGCCCAATGCTTCCGACATACCCAAATACTTATAGGTTTCGATTGGAGAGAGGGCTCTAAAGTTTATGAAATCCGGGAGTTGGGTTCCCACGGATTCCACAATCTTCCCTCGCTTTACATGCATGACCGCACATTTGTCCACACCAAATTCCATCCTGATGGCGCTACTAAAGGTTTTTGTTACCGTCAGTAGCTCCATCAGTTGCAAATCACTGGGGGCAAAGAGCTTTAGGTCATCCATGTAAAGAAGGTGAGATACAACCTGACCACCTCTCTTCAATCGATAGCCTAGACCCGAATCCGCCAGTAATGTACTTAGAGGATTCAAGGCTATGCAGAACCAAAGTGGACTCAAACTGTCACCCTGGAATATGCCTCGCTCAATTCTTATTGGTTCGCTATTCCTCTGAATTTGTCGACATCCTGGATAGCGAAGTACGGTTCTCCATTGCCCCATACACGACGTCAGGAAGGTGCGCAGAGTTGCATCTACTTTATACAACTCCAGCACCCTCTTGAGCCATGTATGTGGTACCGAGTCATACGCCTTCTTGTAATCTATCCAGCATGTCGACAGATCCTTTCTTGAACGACGAACCTGTTGGCTTATGGCAGTATCAATGAGGAGGAGCTCCTTAGTACCGCGAGACCCATTCCTACATCCATTTTGAGAGGCCGACATGATCGAATTGCTGTCGATATGGTTGTTAATTTTAACTCTCAAAATGGATGTAAGAACCTTATAGACCGTTGGTAAGCAAGTGATCGGTCTATAATTTTTGGGTTCCGCAGTACTACCAGATTTGTGGAGCAGGTGGGTAATTCCTGTCGTAAGGAACTGGGGTAGCGATCCAGTCTCTAAGGCCGACTGGAACTGAGATGCCAAACGAGCGTGTGACTTTTGTAGCCATTTTATCCAAAAATTGTGCAGCCCATCCGGCCCTGGCGATTTCCAGTTCGGCAACGGACGGACTGCACGAGCTACATCTTGGGGGCTGATGGTTATTGCCCCCATTTGCGGTATTGGATCGCACGCTCGTTCGACCTCTCGAGTCCAATCACCCTCTGTGTGACTGACAGGCACCGACCAAATGTTACGCCAGAAAGAACACATGACGTCATCATCCGGTAGGTGCGTATCAGTCACACCTTGGACCGGTCGCTCCCAAGCTCTATACACCCACCTCTCATTGCTCTGGAAAGTGCGATTTTGAGTGTATCGCTCCACTCGCCGTTTGTACCTACGAATACGGCTTGCCCATGCATACACCTTCTGCTTCAGGAAGTCGATGCGCTCTGTAACACGGGACATATAGTCTCGAGGGCTGATATCAGTCCCCAAGAACGCCCGTCTTACATAGCGCATCACTCTAGGGCGAGTATTGCCCTCCCTGTAGCAAACAAGCTTACCGATGAGTGCTCTAGCCCCAGCGATGCGACGCTCAATCCTGCACTGCCAAGCCGGTACAGCTGGTTTCGGTCGTGTAGCTATGTCATAAGGAAATTTGACGTGAGCTACACGACATGCCGCTACAGCCGCGCAGTACAAGATTGAGTGAGCATCGGTGAGGTCATCGCAGTTATCAAAATAGTTTGACAACTGCGAATCCAGAGCAGCAACCAGCGCCCTATTTTTATTATGCATGGGCAAACGGGGTAAGCGTGGTCGTAGTGCGGGTAGCATGAAACGATATTCCCGAATCGCACCTTCCAAAGCACTCCTCAATTCCTCATTGTATTGGGTACTTACATTTGTAACCTTGTCACTACCCTCTCCGTCAGCAAAACTAGATAATACAATGTTGTACTGTGGTGGCACTACAGTGTGCGACGGCGAGGTAATGACACGGCTACTCTGCATTTCCGTTCGGAGGCGATCAAGTACAACGTCATCCAACATATGATTACGCTGAATGACCCGCACCTGATCCGAAAGTCGTTGTGCCGATACGTTGACAGCTGGCTCAAGCACCTGAAACAGAGAGAGCATCCGAACACGGTACGCGGTCAGGTTACTTCCTCCCTCTGTAGCCCCATAGTATGAGCGCATGACGTTTTCGTTGATGGATTGTGTCCATCGCATGCGCTGCACACTTCCGCCGGGAGCTGGGACCCTATCAGAGGCCGGAGGGCCTCGAGGTCCTAAGCCGTCCGGCGGCCGGCGTCCTCTCCGTCGACGTGCAGGTGGTGGCGACGTGGGCGGGGAAAAATACTCGTCGCTCGAGCTCGACGCGACTGGCACAGCCGGCTTCACAGTACTCACGATGGTGCTGGGTTTCGGCGGTGACGAGGCGGAGCTGAGCGACGAGGCCGGAGGTGGTGGGCGTGCTCGACGTGCTGCTGATCTTGTTAACATTTCATCAACTATTATAAGATAATTTTCTTTGATTTGACATCTGTCAATTTCTGTTTTGATTTATTATTATTATTATTAATCGTTTTCCGACCGAACAATTATAATTTGTATGAAAATAACCGGCCAAGTGAGAATCGGACTCTCACATGAAGATTCCAAGCATTGTACAAGATATTTCAAAATCACGTTCAATTTGGGGTTTCCCTTAATTTCATCTTATATAAATGTTTGTTGTTATAGTGGCAATAGAAATCTCAACTATTTACCTAGGTACGGTCATTAGACACAGCCCGCTGACAGACAGACGGACGGACTCTAAAATAGGGTACTATTGGCACCCTTTGGTACGAAACCCTAAAAACTATGAAAACATTACATCACCATTCAGAGCCAAAAAGAAAAAAAAAATCTAGTTCCAAAAACCCCTAGGTACAGAACATCCATAGAGTTGGCTATTTAGTGAGCAATAGCTTAACTTAATGTTTCTTAGGAGACCAATAACTTCAGGATTAACGTGCAATTTACCAAAGTGCAGCCAACTATTCGGTCTGCAATTACACAGAAGTCATAAACATGAGCTTTGCTTTGAGCTTACTGAGTCCACTTAAGGCCAATTTCGCCAGTGGTACTGAACGCGATCAGCATAATATCTAGACCGCGTTCAAGAGCTGGCAGTGTCAATATTCCACAGCAAATATGACACTGACAGCTGTCAATGCGGTTCAATGATCGCGTTCAGTTTTATTGGTGAAATTCGTACAACGTTTCATCTTATAATGCAAGTACAGCAATTACATTTTTTTTCCTCTTATCTCCTTTATTCATTAGTACCCCGATAAATTATATTTTAAACAGTTTAATATGAAAAAATATTATTAAAATACTTTAAAACATAGCCAAACTATCATAGCCATAGTAACTATTATGAGTCCAAAAAATTGAAAAGTAAATCCCTCATTTGATTAAATCCATCGTGTAAATTATGCTACAGATCATTTCAAAGAAATAGGCATACATACCTACATGCATACATTGACAAACATACACTCCAAAAACTTTACTCTCCTTCTGGGAAAGTTGGACGAAATGGTGCAACACTAATAGCCTAGTTAAACTCAGGCTACCAAAGTCATTACTTACTGTGACGTGGTTGGATATAATTGAACTGTTGTGATAAACAATATCACAAAACCGATTTGCTCTGCACAAACATCAACATTATCATATTTTACTTTAATTGAAAAGCAGGTACTTAGGTACTGTAAAGTGTTCAGGAGAATAACTATTATTTAGTATTGTATTGTCTAGGTATTCAGTACAAATTGTACTTTGTGTTTGTATTACTGGTTGCGCAACTGCTGAGATGTGTTCCTGGTTCCTGGGTTCGATTACCGGGTCGGGGAAATGTATTTGGGTTTTCCATCTGAAATTTCTTGGAAGCAGCCTGGAATCTGGATTTGTGCCCGGTTGATAGGATTTAAAAATTACTGGCGTAATTTGGTGGTGTGAGTTCATTTCTACCGAACCCATTAGATGCCAAATACGCGATGATTTTTATGAAAATATGTAGTTGCAGTTCTAGATAGCTGCATTCCATTGCAATTACATGTGGTTAAAAAGGTCCCGAAGTCCGATCCTGTAATAAATATCCCATTGAAAGCTATCGATGTTATCCACACGGGATCGACAAAGAATTACATGATTACTATCAAATCGAGAATTGATATGACCTTACAATATATAATGTTAATGCTCTTAATTATTTCTATTTATTAAACACATTAACCGCCAAGTCATACACAAACAATACATTATCTATTGTGGCTGGTTTTCTGGCAGTTTAGGTATTAAAAGCTGGTATTTAAGTATCTAAACATTATTTCTTGGGCTGTGTGAGACTGATTTCATTTCACCACTCATTCCACCCAAGTTTTCAAAGGGAGACTCTTGATTTGCTTTTCTGAGTGTGCTGTCACAGGAGTTACTTACAATATTTATTTTGCAGATAAATCTAACTCTTTTGCCGACAGTACATGTTTAAATTTCCAGGTCGTTTGCTGTGTATGGTTAGCTCAGAAAAGCTCATCTAAATAGTGAGCTCACTCGAGTAGGTGACGTAATTGGTCCTTTTTTTAAGGATGGGAAATTATCCAATGACTTCTCCCATCCTGCGTGGAACGGGAGGGCGTGTCAGACCTTTACTGACTAAAACCCATCCGTGTTCCGGTCTTGCCCTTTACGTTCCAGGGTAACTCTTTCGAACATTCTACAACCCTGGCAAGCCTCGGCACCCTATTGGGCCTATGATGTGAAAGTAAAATAATTCATTTTCATCAAACCATTACAAAGGCACTTTTGAACGTCAAAATAAAATACTAAAATGATTCTAGTTTCCTCTAGATGCACTGGGAAGGCTTCAGATGTCATATGCTTGTCACTGAGAAGGTATTATTGTCGATTCCGTTTCATTTTACCGAGTTTGAAACTCGGTGTGGAAACTCGGAAATGTGGGGAAGGAAAGGAGGGCCACGTATTTCGAACAAACAAAATTATTACTTTTAAAAATATCGTTCTTGTTGTTGACAGTTTTTCGGATGCATTGAATATGGATTAGTTTAATGAAAGAAAGCAATAAAAAGTATGTTTGCAGTAAAAGCAATAACTGTATTTCAGTACAGGCACACAACACTAAACAAAGACAAAAAAAACTAAAAATGTCATATGCCTCGTGGCTGCGCCAAGTGCTTGATGCAGTGAACCTGAGGTTTTGAGATATCACGGACGTAAATCAGGTGTCATCGTCTGTCTAGCCTTTTCTCAATGACTTTGGGGTCGGGTTCCAGTCTAATTATATGCAGCTAAATACCAGTATAAGTACCAACCAGTTACGGGTCAAAACGATGCCCATTGGTAAGACTTGCGGGCTTCTGACTACCCGTAACGAACTGGTCCTGGCTGTCACAGCTCAGCCAGTCAGCTTGTTTTTCATGTAGCTGCGTAAATAGTGTTATTATATAAATTCCATACTTTCTATAACCTACCCACCATCAACCAATTACAGGCCTCATGGTCAAGGTCGTGTGTTCCAATCGGGGCAAGTACCAATATAAACTTTTTAATATTTGTGTATTTTCTAAGTTAATCTTAAACATCTCCGACATCGGAAAAGGAAAACATCAAGATGAAACCTGGACATTATAATTAATATACGTCTGAAATCACTTGCCTGCCTTAAGCCTTTAGCGTGATGATTAATAATCGTACCATCCCTGTATGAGAATAGAACTTTGACCTGCAATGGGACTATAACAGGCTGGTATAATATTATCTAAATATTACTATAGGTAATTATATACTCACTTTTGCATGCCAAGAAACTTGACAATTATTTGTAGAAAGCTAACTGCGTAAACTATCACATATTAAATCGCATTCCCTACTTAAAGTTTCTCTTGTAATTCAGACTCAGAACTAGTGTTTTGAGTTCAGAAACTTTATATTGTTAAAGAGGATGCGCAATGGTAGCCTGCAAAAATATTTTTCTTACGGTTTTGTTGCAATGTACTCAGTAGTAGGATTTTTATAAATTTAAAGCATATTTTTGGCCTTTTACTGTCCCACTGTAAGACAAAAGCTTCTTCTCATACCGAGAAGGCAGGAGCATTACACACTAACGAACTATACGAGTAAGTAAAGGTTTCGTCACGATGTTTTCTTTCACCAATGACATTGATGTCTAAGAAAAACTTTGAAAGTACATATAATCTGAAAAAGTCACACTACTACTACTATACTTGACTGGATTTGACCACAACCTCATGCATGAAAGGCGTGGCCAAAGCCACAGAGCCATTATGACATTCAAATTATCAATAGAACTCTTTAACTTCATACTGGCCGAGTATAATTATATAGGTTATGGTGAGAATTCATGTCATTCGCTATTTCGTCGCTGTCCCTAATAGGTCACACTCACTAATAGTCACCTTGTGTACCTGGACAGTTTTCTTAACTCGTCTCATGTAATATTTCGTCACTATCTCAACTCGTCTGATGCATATGTACAATTAAGCACAAAATAACATAGAACGCAACAACACTGGACATTGTTATGTAAAGAACACGAGATAGCGAATGAGACGAATTTGGTGGACTGGTACAAAATACATATGGCATTAAGTCCGTTTCCGAACATTTGTGTGTTTAAAATTGTATTTTTGTGATTACTGATGATTATTTGTCGGTATATATACATATTTGTGACAGTCACGCATAACATTTTTATTACCATGCAACCTAAGAATGTGCTACTATTTTTCAAAAAATGACGTTAGCATAATTTAATTTACCGGGTAACCATGGTGCTTTCGCTTTAAATAAACAAGATGTCTTCCTAACCCCATACGTTTCCTTTTACTGTCTCACCCACGTTTTATGTTGATCTCAAACGTGTTTATAGATTATCGTTAGTCGTAACGAACAAAATTCAGGAAGTTAGATACTTAGATAGTTCGTCCACGATTTACTATTGTTGTACTACCGTTTGATGACGGTGATAGTTTCACTACCTCATCGGTCTAGTGGACCAAAGAGCGACTGCTGAGCGTGCGGTCCTGGGTTCAATTCCCAGATCGTTCAGCATTCAATTCCGTGCCTGGTTCATTGCAATAGGCATGCCCCCTATTACATGGGACTTAAACATAACTGGCGAAATATGGGTGTTACTATAAGTGCACTTCTGCCCACCCTTCGAGGAATGCTGTGTGTTTTATATGTGGTAATTTAATTCTCACTTCATTGATTAGCTTTACAGATTTGTGTTTTTAGCAGCTGGGCTAGCGTAATATGGAGGCCTGATTATACTGGTTTTCAGTACCTCTGATAAACTAAGGGAACATTGCCACCATTGCTTCTATACCTGTATATACTTCTTTATCATCTAATATACTACACCTGCAGACCATCATTAATATGCTTAATGTTTTAAAAGTAACTTAAGATACATCGATTAACCCACTCTGGATCCCCCAGGGTAAAAATGTTGTTTGTTCTACTTTAAAGTGTAAAAAATCACGGTTTCTGTAATGGTTCAATTCAAAAAGTTAATAATTCACCATTTTCTGATATTGTTTAGATATTAATCTTTTAGTTCAAAGATTTGTGACTTTTTTGTTTAAAGTAAAAGAGAATAAAAAAAACACAAAAATGAGGAAAACGCTGAATCATAGTACCAGGTTAAGCGTTGATGTCTCTTTCATCTTGTATATGGTATATGCAAGATAGATGCAATCACCTCTGCAATCAAAAACCTTACGTAAAACGAAACTCGCACTAATAGGCATCAAGTTCGTAGGCAGAAAAAAAAAAGGTAGAACTACATCGACTGGAAATGTACTATCGGTAGGTTCATTAGTGCGCTAGCTGTGGAAGTTAATATAGTTAGTACAATTAGGCCCCGGCACTTGTGCACCTGGCCTAACCGCAAACAAATTGGGCCTACGCTAGGCCAAACGGCGTGTTAGCGCTCGGATACAGTTATAAACGACCGTTAAATTCAAATTAAAAGTCGGTATGCTGGCTGTTTTTTTATTGGATTTTACCTGATAGGCAGTCAACATTTTTAGGGAAATATGTATTTCGGATTAGTAATAACATTCTATTTTTGTATTTGTAACATCTACACTAATATTGTAAAGAGGAAAAATTTGTATGTTTGTGTGTGTGTGTGTGTGTATGTTTGTAATGAATAAACTCAAAAACTCCTGTGCCAAATTCAAAATATCTTTCACCATTGGAAAGCTACATTATCCCTGAGTAACATAGGATATACTCTATTTTTTTAAATACGCTTGAAAGGGGTTAGATAATATACATGCAAAATTGTATTGATGTTTCGAGTGATTTAACTGGAGAAAAAAAAATCCTTTACGCCTTTGTTCTATACCAAGTATATGTACATCATCATCATCATCATCATCATCAGGCTATACTAGTCCACTGCTGGACATAGCCCTCTCCTAATGAGCGCCATAGCGCCCTGTCTTCAGCTTGCCGCATCCAGCATCTGCCTGCAGTCTTTCGCAGAAATGTACATATTCATACGTAAAAAAATATTGGATTGTTTATATGAGTGTCCCAGACATGATTGTGACACCACAATTGCTCAAGGCTCGTTATTCGTTTTGAATTATATTAAAATATAAGTCCAGGATTCCATACGATGTTTTTCCTTTACCATTGTCAGTGATGTCTAAGAAAAACTTAAGTACACAAGAATTTAAAAGGCCCGTTAGTCCCGGCCCGTTGAGTTCCTTCGTTCTCAGTTGAGCACCATAATTATAATGCTTGCATTTTCCGGAAAGATCGATATCTGTGGCATTATTTCTTCAAAAGATCATCTCAGACATTAATCTGCATGGTCCTCACATGATCAAACCATGATTATGCCTGGACTTTAAAAGAGACTGTGAACTCTAAGTTCATGTCGGTGTTTCCTCTCTTTCACTGAGTAGCGAAACACCGACCAATACAATGGTTTTTCAAAACCTATTGGCAAAATAAAAAAACATTTTCATCATTTAATTTCTGTTAAAATATAATTTCATTTGATAACACAACCTCGTGCAACTGTACCCCTGTGTGGATCGGGTAGTGGTGTATGGGTGGATATGTCGGCTTTAATTATATAATGTATGGGTTTCAACATAAAATGTTTAAAGAATAATGATCTGTTCAATGTCCCCTTAATACTGAGGCTACTCGGATGTACGTGGTTACGGTATGTGTAAGTACATCGCCATTACAATACTTATGTTCCGAACAGTAAAATATTCAAATAATCTGAGACATCTCAAAAAGCTATTCTTATTTAAAAAATGCTTCATTTATTTTTCTCCACCCTTCGGCTCAAGTTCCGTCATACCATTTAGTTATTCAATCACTTCATTCTGCCACAGTTTCTTATTTTGCCAGAGACTGAACTTAGTACGTATCTTCATATCTTCAAAGGGATGAGCCTTTGCTTACAAAGAATACCGACATACAGACGCATTCGTCTCTTGAAGTTTTGTGAAAGTTACACTGGAATCTAATTGCGTCTGTTCTACTTTTTTTTTTATCGTCAGGGATTGTTTTATTGCATGAAAAATAAAAATACATAAATATACTTATCAATACAGATGTATCTTGTAATCTTATACCTTTAAACGAGCAATTATTGTATAGCTATATGTTATTATGTTATATGATTAATGCTCGTGCATTTTCTATATGAGAAGACGCCTTTGAATTGCAGTGGTTCAGTAATAGGCTGGAATTATGTAGACATTTTTTTATTTTTTTTAAAACGTTGCCCCACACTAGGAATTTCTCCTGTATTGTGGGTGCGTTTACAAACATTTAAACTCACATACACAAACAGCCAGACCCTGAACAACTACCTGTAGGTCATACAAATATTTATTCCATGCGGGCATCGAACCCACAACACGCGGCGCAGCAGCCGATGGCTTAACCACTGCGCCAACCGTGTCGTCGTATATACATATATAATCTGAATCTCGGAAATGGCCCTATGTTTTTCATGAAATTTAGTATGCAAGTGGTTTTGGGCGCAATAAAGCGATCTAGCTAGGTTTCGATTTAAGAAAAAACAATAATTTTCAGAAAAAACAAAACTGACTTCAGAACATGTCATTATTTAATCTACCATAATATCAATTGTTGACACGTTGACAAGTTCTTAAAAGTAAACTTTTCATGTATTTATTTCGTGTGTAAAACTCCTTTTCATACGAGTATAAAGTGAATGCGAAATTTGTGTACCCTGAATTTGCATTTTGGGTGAATATTTTAACACACAGACAGTGAAATGCAAACGTTTACAATCAACAGGGTTATAAATGGCCAATTCAAATATATGTACTAATTACCTAATTGTCCCTGGAATAGGTATTTTGTTAGCATTGGATCTGGTGACTAGTTTCGTAGATAGGTGTGTGTACTGCACGCTAACACTAGTCAGAAGACCGAAAGTCTGACAACCAGTCTTACCAAGGGGTATCGTGTTGCCCAGTAATTGGGTTGTGAAGGTCAGATAGGCTGTCGCTCCATGTAAAATACTGGTATTCAGCTGCATCTGGTTAGACTAGAAACCGACCCCAACATGGATGGAAAAGGCTAATCAGATGATGATGATGACTACACGCTAATACCCTCGGCGTCGTTCGCAAGGATTTCGTACTTCTCCCGTCGAACTTAAACATCCCCTACACCTCCTTTAAATCGTAGTTTTGAAAATAAAATATAACCTTAGAACTTCTCAGTAGCAGCCTGCAGTCTAGATTTGTGTTTGGTAGATGTAATATGCTCGCCCCGAGTATTACATGGGACTTAAACATAATTGGCAAAATATGGGTGTTATATAAGTATCAATCGACCTATGTTTCGCAGTGGGTGAAGGTACGCCTGCGATGCAGGAGGTTGCGGGTTCGATTCCCGCCTTGGGACAAATGTTTGTACGATCTACAAAGATTTGTTCCGGGTGTTCTGGGTTTTTGCTATGTATAATGGAAAATATCTATCTATGTAATGTATTGTATTTAGTGTATCAGTCATCTAGTACCCATAACACAAGCTCTGCTTAGCTTGAGGCTAGATGATGCTGTGTGGATTGTCCAGCATTATTTTATTTTTTTATTTAAATCTGCTCAACCCTTCGGGCAATACCAGCGTGGTATGATGGTAATAATTTAACCATTCTCAGCATCATTAACTGTGGCTGTCTTCAAGTTTTTCTGGTTCAGTAACTGTAGTAGTAGTAGTACCAGCCTATTACTGTCCCACTGCAGGGCAAAGGCCTCTTCTCATGCAGAGAAGACACGATCATTAATCACCTCGCTTGCTCAAGACGGGTTGGCATTTCCAGACTGATGTTAATTATAAGTACAGGTTTCCTCACGATGTTTTCCTTCACCGATGTCAGTGATGTCCAAGATAAACTTAGAAAGTATATATGAATTGAAAAAGTCACATTGGTACTTGCCCAGGCTTGAACCCACAACCTCGTGCACAAGAGGCGAGGCTTAAACCACTGGGACATCCAGTTTCCATCAAAATTCAAAATTCATTTATTGGTGTGATTTTTGGTACATTTTATATGAGATCGTAAAAATAAATAATTATAAGTTCCTCAAAAATCTACATTAAAGGTATACACTCTCCATCCAGTATAGTTAGGAGACAGTAACTGCCAACCAAGGAAACTGACGGAAAACGAAAGGGTGTTTCTATACTTAACTGGAAACATGACTCAAGTCAGTTTCCAACACCGCAACATAGCACTTCCTTAACCTTTGGTAGTAAGTAGGTCATACCGTGTAATAGGTTTTTGCGGTTAAAAATGTGATGGCGAAACAGTTAACGGGAAACCATATTACTGTTAAAATAAATTGCTTTTAGTGGGTATATAATGGTGTCGATTTCCTTATTTACTAACTATACTTGAAAATGAAAATTGACATCCCTTTCTCACAGATAGCTCAAGAAAAGGACGGCGAGAGTTATGTACCAAGTTAGAGAAGTCAAATAAGTTTATGTCTTGAATTTGTGTTTGGTCGATGCCTTTTAAAAGTCTGAACATGTTTTCGAGTCACGTGAACGTACTGAACAGCTAGTTTTCTCACTCCATACATCCGGGTATATAGAGAACTTTCCCTTGTTTGATACTGCAAGCTCAAAGTACAGTTAGTTTAGTTAAGAACGGCCTAGCCTAGATCCTCAAGTATCATTAAGGCAGGCTATCATTGGGTGTATGACTGGGTACTAGATGAGTACATCATATAGTGAGCAGCACAACAAGAATTACTCCAAGTTAACGCATGTATTGTGCTCAAGTTCTTATCTATGGATCGATAACCACCTCCTTTTTCTCGTGTTCATGTGAAATAAATAGTTTTTTTTTTGTTTTTCCTTATAAAACACTACGATTTAAGAGACTATTTCAGAAACTTAAACACAAGCTAGAAAAATTATCTTGTAGCTGTAACTGAGGTAATGTGCTGGCAAAATAATTTGCACCTTTTCTGTGCTGTTAATGCGTCCCCTAATGCCGTGTTGGAAACTCAAAACTTTTATTTTTTCATCAAAAAAGTCGTTAAGCACAACTTGGTTTCAGAGTTCAGTGATGAAAATGTGAAATGAGCTAAGTTGGTGTTACTAAATCTTTACGTTTTCTCTTTATAAAAATAGAATATATAAATAATGTAAATCTAGCATGAATCCGAGCTATTTTTCATGTACATCTACAGTAATGTATATTAATATGTAATACAGAATAATACTATAAAAAGGGTAAAGTTGGGATGTAGAAGGTAATCTCCACTACTCATCCGATTACTCAAACTTTTTCATAATGGAAATCTACCCTAATGTTTAATGGTATAATTGATTTCCACGCGGGCAGAATCTCCAGCAGAAGCTGGTTTTTTTTTTTTGTAATTCTGTAATTAAAAGTAATAATTATCACTACCAAGGAACCCTTTACTGAAAATGGCGGCTGGTCCTAGCCATTTTAACGCAACCGCTTCACAGAATGGCAGTCATTAAATCAACAGAAAAGACATACTTTTGTGCACCCTTTTTAATGTTTCATTTAAATTAAAAGTAAATGAATTTATGTACTAAGTTTGTGGAGTTAGACACATTTTGTAGGCACACAAACGAAACTGGGTCAGAATATATTTTGAAAACTGTCGTCTCAGAATGAGACCATTTCTCTAAAAACTTAAGCCAGTGCTCGAAGTCTTTGAGGTCTAATGTAAAGCCAGTTTCTACTATGACTATTCACTCTTTGTCTTTTAAAATAGTAATATTGGTACAAACATTCGTAAACAATAAAAACATGAGACCAATACATTTACCAACATCAAAAAAAAAACACAGATCAGGACAATAAAATTGACCAAATATTTTTCAAAAGCCCCTCGCTAGATAATTTTGCACTTTCAAAGGGAAATAGACAATTATTTCAGCGTGACATTGCCTAACAGCGGGGAGATAAGAGTTAAATGGCCGAATAAACACAGATCACGAGGCTTTTATTGCAATACATTACACAGATTGCGTAGGAGAGTGTTGCCACCGAATAGTTTATGTCGGCAGATGCTGAAATGTATGGGGAGGTTTTTTGAACGTGCGCGCTCACTTAATGGTGTACGTGATTGTTTAAAATGTAGTCTCAGTAAAGAAATATTGTGTGTGAGGATTGATTGAATTCAGGTTGTTTATTTTTGTATTTAATACTGATGAAGATACATATTTTATTTTAGTTTTGTGCGCTATAAACATCAACTAAAGGCATTCTATTTTATGTATAGAGAATTAAAAAGTATGTTTATAAATGTGTTTTAATTCTCTTAAATTCGAATCTTGTCGAATTGAGAACCTCCTCCTTTTATTCCAGTTTGTGACCTTATTTGTGCAGGTTAATAGCGCTATTTAGTGTGGTTTTTGTTTTATGGGGCCCGTGACTAAATAAAAACAGATGAACGATTAGATCGAAGCTTAAGCTACGTTACCGAGGTCGGTCCCTGAATGGATAACAATCCATATATCTCAAGACCCCCGGAGTCTCGGTATGCATGTTCTTCAGTTTGTCCTGGCTTGACAATCGTCTTGGGTAGAAGAAGAAGTCTCTTATTAAAGGATATCGTGTCAGCCAGTAACTAACTGGGTTGTGGAGGTCAGATAGGCAGTCGCTTAGCGAAAGCACGCTAAGCCGTTACGCCATTTGTAGTCCTCAGAGTCTGACAACCAGTATTACCACGGGGTATCGTGTTGCCCAGTAACTGGACTGTTAAGGCCAGTCAGGCAGTCGCTCCACAACCCTGAGTTTAATCATGTTGTAGGCATCTGTTGTCAAGGATAATCTTCAAAGTCAAATTTTAACGAGCTAATTTTTAAAACTATAAATAAATATTTTATAACCCTAAAGATAATCAATTATTTATGTTTGTAAATAAAATGTTTACTACCAACATCATGGTTTATAGTTTGCATAAAATTCTAACTTATTTAATGTACCTTGGTATACTTTTTATTAAATCGTAAGACCTTAAGAATGCTATGTTTTATGTTCTTTAAAACTTATGCTTCAGAAACTAGGTTGTTTTTTAAGTTTGTACACGTAGTTATTGTCATAGTATATTTTATAGACACAATTTCATGACATAATAGGTTTTTTTAAACTCAAACCGCTCGCGCTGGAGTGAATGTTCTTTAAGGTATAAAATGTTAAAATCATTGACTTGGCGAATAATTTGAAGACGTACATACATATTTAAACTCGCGCCGTGTTCTCATGGAGGTAAGCAGAAACCACAAAATGCCAACCGCTACGATCCTTACATAGTCCTTTTGCTTCGCTCATGTTCTTACATCTGGTCACACACGCACGCTGGTTGGTTGCGAGTACAAGATGAGGTAGTAGGGTAAATACTGTCATAGAAGAAACTGCCAATTCTGGCCAACGTTGGAAGTGCTAGGTGTTGCAATTAAGAATTACTGTCTGTGAAGAAGTTATACTAATAAATCGCCTTTTGCACCTTAAAAAAGATGTTCTTAATTTAAACAACTGAACACTTCTTTAAGGGTCATAAATACTAATAACTTTTTCTATGGAACAGATTCTAAAATTGCAAAAAAAATACTGGACAAAGTGTGAATAGTGAAGGTTATGGAATAAATTGTGAGTATAATGACTGTCGCAGGTTTCCAGTTATTTCCACTATATAAAAAACATAACATAACACCTGTATTCTCCAAAGGTGTAGACACACATTTCGTCAGCCATTTTTAAGTCCCATGTTTAGGGAGCCTACTGCCACCAGCCGGGCAAAAATCCAAATTTCAAACTGTTACTGAGTAATTCTAGATAGAAAACCCAACAACACTTTACCCTACTCCGGAATCAAACCCAGGACCTCGTGCTCACTAGTAGCGCTTGCGACCAATAAACCAACAAGGTATTCAAATACGCCTCTTGTATTTATAAATAAATAATTAACATGCAGGTTGGTTCAGCATATTTAAGTAACCCCTACTTGCCCAAACTTTGCCAGGAACTGCTTCACCCAAAATATTGACACACATTATTAATCCATCTCCATCGCGACATTCACCCTATTCAAACGCGGTTATCCATGGAAAACTTGACCCATTTTTGTTGAATTTATTTATGGGTTCCAATGTATATTCAGCGTCAAGGAGTGCGTCAAGGGCCCACGGTGTTTGCACACCTACGATTCCCGCCAGACACTTCGAAACTCTTGAGATTTCGGTCTATTGAAGATGGAACGAGAATCTTGCGAGTGGAAGGGCGTATAATGAAAATTTGTCGGCGTATTGAGCAATATTTTGAGCCTGAACTAAGTACTGGAAGGACCCATTATTGATTGAGGACTACTTCGGAGGAATTTATTGAGTATCATTTAGTACAGCATATATTATGTTATTGAGTTTTTTTAAAAGGTCAATTACATGAGAATTAATTGCTACGCGGTTGCTACGCCGTAGCAAATCTGCTACGCCATTCTTGAATTGATGGACAGAAACGCGTCTGTATTTCGCAAGACGAATACATTTTGTCAATAATATAATAATTTTCCTATTAAATATAAATAATAAAATAGCAGTTTGTTGCTGTCCCACTATAGGGCTTATTTCACTTCTTATTCTGAGAACGCACTAGCATTAATCACCAAGCTTGCTAAAAGTGGATTGGAGATTTTACACTTGTATAAACCTTAAGTACAGTTTTCGTCACGATGTTTTCATTCACCAAAGTCAGTAGCCTCCAAGATAAATTAAGAAAGTATATAATTATATTATGAAAAGAAGCAAAAAAAAAAATGTTTATTTAATACAGAGGACGACCATATTTTATTTTATAAAATTAAAATAACTTACACAAAAAAAAGATACCTTGCTACGCATTGTAAAAAAACAAACTAGTAGGTACTTGCCTGGATCTGAAGCTAGAACCACTTACACGAAGGTCGAGGCCATAACCACAGGGCCATTACGACTTACAAATACTCAGATCTATTGAATGTTCATAATGTAAATTGTTGTTATAGTTTACTTTTCAAACAAACTTATCGTAACCTCTGACCTACCCAAAGCCTAGAACATTGTCCCTAATCACATCTTCACAACAGTAGTTCGGACTAAAACCCGATTCTGTCAAACAGAAATGTTACAAATGATATATAACAGTACTAGTTGATTTGTTACTGGGAAACCGCAGCCCGTGACTATGTACATAGTTTGGATGTTTTGAAACAGATAAATAGGCTTTGTCAACGGATAACCCTGTTAACTGATTTGATTTTCATTCAGTTTGAAGAGATAATCCACCAAAAACGTAAATTTAATAAGAACGTACAAAAACGCAGAACAGTTTGTTTGTTTTTAGGTTTCTGTACCTCAAAAGGTAGTAACAGAGAGAGCCTTATATAAACCATTATAGGATTACTTTGTTTTGTCAATATTAATATTAATTGTTTAGTTGCTCAGACAACAAATGATACAAAGGCTTAAAAACTATGTAAGTGTAACTTTGGCTTAGCAAATAGGCAAACAAATAGTTGATACGTGAAAGTTATCCGTCTGTCAGTTTGTATGTCTGCTAGTACAAGGATCGTAACAGATAGATAAAGTTAAAAGTTAAGTAAAACCGTAAGTCTGGCAATCAATCTTACAAAGGGGTATCGTGTTTCCCAGTCACTGGGTTGTGGAGGTCAGATAGGCAGTTGCTCGCTATAAAATAGTTGTATTCAGCTGCATCCGGTTAGACTGGAAGTCGACCCCAACATAGTTGGGAAAAGGCTAGGCAGATGATGATGATATTTTCTCCTTCTCTATCAAGCACATAGAAATGTTGCCTATGAGATCTCTTTTAGCAACAATGGCGCCCATTGTAGCCCTTAAAGTTATTATTCGCAAGTTTCTATGGTGTATAATAAAGACTATACTTTTCTATTATAAAACAACAATAATATGTCAATTCGTTCTTTCTACTTCAGTACAGTAAATAAAGTGTCTAAAGTGGTATTGGCTTCTAAAAAGAGCTAAGGCAGTTACAAAATAAATGGGAACATTTCATGTAACCGAGTGGAGCTATTTCGCAACAAATCCGCCGTGTGTTGTGTACAAAAATAATTTGTTTGTTTGTAGTGATTTGATATTCAAACAGATTCAGAATGTGGGAATGTATTTAGGCGCGGTTTATGGATATAGAAATGATATGTGTTATTATTATGTTAAACTAAACTGAAATTTGTTTAGTTATAAAGTTACCCATCAATTGGGGCTTGTGTGTAAATAATAACTGCCGATCGGGTCGATTGAAGATTAAGCTACGCTTGCCGAGGTCAGTCCGTGGATGGGTGACCAACTATTACGTCCCGTACCCATCCGGCCTCGGTAAGCACGTACAAAGTTGGGCCGGCTGTCATTCGTAGATATTTAACGGTCGTTACGGGTTGTCTAAAGCCCGAAAATCTGAAAACTAGTCTTACCCAAGGCTATAGCATGTTACCCAGTATTTATTGTAATACGATACCAACCCAGCAACCCAGTTGGGTTGCGGAGGTCAGATAGACAGTCTCCTCCTCCTTGTAAAATATAGAAGTTCAGCTGCATTCGGTTCGATTGGAAGCCGATTCTAAGCATGATTACGTAGGCCCATATTCTGTCTAAATCCAAAATTGTGTTAGCCCAGCAGAAATCGACACTAAAACGGCTAAAATTGCAAACCATGATGTAAGTATAAAAAAAAAAACATAAAGTCAAGGTAACCCATAGCTTCGTCCCCACAGAGTTCACAGAGTTGCGGTTGGGCTAAAAGTTTTGCAAATTTAATGGACTTTAGAAAAGTACTGATATTTGTTGGTCCAAACATGCATGTTTTATGGCTTTTACAGCAAAAAGTGGTAAAAAAAACACAGTTTTCCAAGTGTAGCAAAGCAAGCACACGTTTTACGAAGTTGCAATTTGTATTAGCACTATTCTAACTTGTCCATACAACATACCTATACAAAATCCAGAACTACATCAAGCATTTCAATTTAAAATTTGAATTCTACTGGACTATTAAGTCCTATCACCATATTTCCGAGTCTGCAACTGAACCCAACATACATTTTTCATTTACCCCAACACAAGGCATGGAAGGAATATCATAAAATATTTTGTTTAAGTTTGCCAGTAGTAGTTATGGTTCCCATAGCAACGGAAGAATGCGAGCATATTCTGTCATGGCCGACCGTTAGTTCATCTGTTACTTCGTATGGATGCTTCTACCAGAATGCTTTTAGGTTTTTACGAGAAAATTTCCACCCCGAGGCAAACATAGGAAGAGATTGCAAAAATGAAACGCGCTGTGGAGATTGACTTTTGCTATGAGAGGATTTTCGAAACACGATTTTTTAGTGCTGAATGTAGTGCCCTAATTTCCAGTTTTTCAGCAGTTTGGTAAGTGTGAAAATAGCGTGCTATAGTGCTCTTTGTGATGCGATTATTTTATTGAATAGCCTAGTTAGTCAAGTGGTCGTAAGTGCTACTGCAAAACATGAAGGTTCGATTCCCGGGTTGGGTAAAGTTTTATTGGGTTTTTCCATCTACATTTTTTCACTAAAGTCTGGATTTGTACCCGGTGGGTGTTGATAGTCTCGCCCCAATTACCTGGAACTTGAATGTGAGCGTCTTCTACGTAGGTAGACCTATACTAAACCATTCAGGGAATATTATGTAGGTGTGATATTATGATTCTATTGTGTGACGAAAATTCTTTAAAAAACGAAAATGACGATAAAACGAAAGTTTTTTTCATGTCGTATTTTATAAAAAACCTATTTAAATATAATACTTATTATTAAAGCTACAGTTATTGTGATAATGATAACCATTTAAGTATATTTGAATGACAAATTGGTATGATTATAACACAAAACCTTTTTTGTTACTGCTGGCAATGAGATAAAAAATACGCCACCCTATTTCGTTGCTCGTTATCACGGATAATGTCAGCATCTGCTTACACTAATAAATCTTACTTGGAATATCTAAGTGCCCCAAAGTAGGCGACAAATGCTTAGTATACATTCTAATAGGTATAAAAAACGTATATTATTTGGTGTTTTGTACATTTGTTTTTACCAAATTGAGATTTGTGCATTTGTCGCAGTAAGAAGCCGTAATATAGTTGTATCCTTAGATATACAACTATATATTATTAAATACTGCTTTCAAAGTATCGATACCCTTACATATGTACTAAAATTTAAGTGGAAATAGGCAGTAGGCAATGTTGCAAGACTGCAAGACAGTAAATGGGCCAAAAGATAACTTTTTGTCGGGGACCGATTGGAAACGTAGACGAGGAAGGCCCGCTGAGGGGATGAGATCGTACGTGTAGCTGGATCATGCTGCATGGACATGGTGAAAGATAGAGAAAGCTGGCATTCTCTGGAGAAGGCCTTAGCCTCAGGGGTTCTCCTGTAAAACTGTTCAAACTTAATTTAGTATCGATAAAAAAATTAAAACTTCAAGAAATATATTAATCCTTTTTTTATCTTTTTATTATACTGTTTTCATAAATGAACCGCTTTTATGTAACTATATTATGGTATATATATCTAGAGATATAACAACATCTCGGTTTTAACCATCTATATGCGAAGAATGCACGAGATGAACCTAGAAACAATAATGGTTCCCATATACCAAGCAATATTTTTGAAAACTCGACCAACCATTTTCCACACCCAAGAACTGTAAAATGCTAACATTTCATGGCGCTTGTAGATAAGCTAAAATTGCAACATTTGTCATTGACACAGAACACTTTGTTCAAGAAAGAATACAATGCAATATTTTAAAAATAAAATAAAAGAATAATACAAACATTCCTGTGAAATGCTATTCAATTTTACAGTATTGACACCATCTAACACCTGAAGGCAGGCTGTCTGTATAATCCTATTTCTCGAGGCTTTTCGCAAACATGTCGTATTTACTCGATCCCTAGCGGTATCGACTCGTTCGAGTTGAGGGATTTGATCACCTCCCGATGTGACTGCTTTTACGATACCCCGAGACGGTTTTTGCATGTAAAATGTTTTATTTGTGAATTGTTAAACAAGTTGCTAGCTTGTTTATTCTAAGATATGTACTATTGGCTTTTTATTTTAAAATATTTTCGTTTTTTTATTTTTGTCAATCTCACTAACAATATACATACATACCTACACTTACGTGTTTTTCCCATAGGGGTAGGCAGAAAATATACTGCTACGATCCTTCTCTCCTCTTTTTGCTTTGTTTACGTTCATACACCAGTGGCACTAGCACAAATGATTGTCACAAAGGTAACGTAAATAAGAAAAATAATAATTTATGAAATTGAAAATACTCGTTCAGAATATATTATTAATTTGATATGTGGGTGACACTGATTGTGTTTGGCTCATACATTCATACCGAAATGCTACAGGATAGTTGTATTTTCAATTTTTTTATCGTCTGATTTGACGTTCCATACTACGCGCCTGACCTTTCTGAAGAACAGTACAAATTAAATAATTATAAAAAACTAGTTTCGGATGATAGCCTAAATTATTTGACCAAAAGTTTATGACATGATTAAAAAAAAAATATTTAGACCACAAATTTCTTTAATAAAGAATAGATTGTATCCAGCCATGTTAATTAATTAAAACTGAATGATCTAGGTTTAATGTTTGTTGGTTGTATGCTCAACTTCGCTAGACAAACATTTATGTTGGCTCAGAAACTAGACACGAAAGTTTCTAGGTTATGACAACAAAGTCTTGGGACACTAACTGGGATGAAATATGTCACGTTTGTGTACATTTTAGACTTTTAACGCTACGTACCTACTCGCAAACTTGTAACTTAGCCTTATTTCTATGGTTGTGTACGACTCTTTTGAACTACTACTCCAAAGACTTTGACCATAGCTAATTTGCAAAAAAAATATGTTTTCCACAATAACATCACGCCTGTTTTTCACGAAAGGTTTGGCAGAGTTGTACCTATAGTATTAGGTTTAAAACATTTATTGCTCAAAAAGAAAATACAATAATTCACTTAGAAAGAGTAACACTGGTTGCATACATATAAACGTTCCTCGGAACGGTATGACAGTACACTTCCATTTCACCAGTTGTGTTTTTAAATCCCATGTAATAGCGGGTGCGTCTATATATGCCATCAACCGGGCACACATCCAGACTACGGGCTGCTACTGAGAAAATCCCAATGAAAAATACAAATAACACATTGGACGACCCGGGAAATCGAACCTCACATATCTTTTTTTATTATAATTTAAATTGTTTTGCGTACGATATGTCCAAAAACGGTTTTTGTCGTTATTAGTAAAAAGTTAAAAGTAAAAGCTGATTGGATATACCTCTTTCGATACTCCCTGTTCAATTTATAAAATAAATATTTGGCATCAACCCTCAATGCAAATAATCATAAAATGTTTAGTGAACGATTCTTTTTTATTGGCCGGACCATCAGGTGTAATAAAATGAAATATGTTAGCCGTCCAACCAACCCCACCTGTAATTGATTCGTTTCTTGTTAAAACGTTTTACTATTTCTATAAAGCATTCAGTACTTTTTTCTCCTCATTAGGCCTTCGACGTGGGCCCCAAACTACTTAAACTCCTTCAGGGCACATCAAACTCTATTGGTTGCTGGTTTTATTGACCACTAAGTCTGGCTGGTAGTATTCCCTGGAGGTTTAATATATGGCTGGCCTTGCCCCGAAAAAATGTTTACAAGACGATATTTCCCTGACGTCGTCTTTAGTAAACTGTTACGCAGTGAAAGAAGAGTTTTTAGGTCATGGGTGTGCTCACTAACACTACGCGTCACGTAAATAGTTTTGCACTCTAGCGTAGTGCAAAAAAGTGTGGTTTTATTTAAAGACTAGCTGTGCCCGCGACTTTGTCTACGTGGAATTTGACAATATGTCCCGGGTTTGAATTTTTTTAGGAACCCAAATTATTTTTGTGAAATAAAAATAGCCAAATTTACTCCTTTTTAACATAAGCTATTCTAGAGAAAGTTCTGACAAAATCGGTCCAGCCGTGCCGGAGAGTACCTCAAACAAACAGATTAATTAAAAAAAAAAAATTGGTAGAACTACCGTATAACTTACATAATATGCATTTAGTAAAAAGCTGTTCTTTAGACATTACAAACAGACATTTGAATTTTACAAATTGTATAGATTATATTTAGGTTTTGCCATGAGAATGGGCATTACACTGCTTTTTGCTGAACATTAAAAATACTCACAAATCGATAAGTACCTAATTTAGTATCAATAAGGATTTTTTTAAGTTTATCTTAGACATCACTGACATCTGCGATGGAAAGCATCGTAAAGAAACCTGGGCTTATAGTAATTAGAAGTCTAAAATAGAAAACTAGTCTTGAGCGTTGCGATCAATAATCATGCGTTCTCTGTATTCGATGAAGCCTTCGCCCTGCATTGGGATAATTAAATGCTGGTATTTTTATTTTGATGCCCTCATCCCTCAGAGTCTCGACCAGATTGTGTAGGCTCTCGTCAGCGTCGTCAGTGGGTTCCAAGGCAACAAATCTATTCCCGAGAAGCTGCTGGAACTTCTCGGTACCCGCCATGATATGGATTGGGTTAGGTCGGAGCGTGGACTTCATCAGTCGGTTTCTTTCAAGCTTTAAGTTGATATTCAGAGAGCCTCGGAGAAGTCGGTGATCAGATCCGGTATTGAACCTGTTGATCACTGAGACATCTCTGAATATGTGGTTTCTATCCGTCATGATGAAGTCGATCTCATTTTTAGTCACAGTGTCGGGGCTTTGCCACGTCCACTTCCTTTGAGGCTGTTTCTTAAAGAAGGAGTTCATTAAGAACAGCCCCTCCTTCTCAAGGAAGTTGACAAGCATTTGCCCCCTGTGATTCCTAACTCCATAACCATGCGGGCCTATCCGGGATTCGTTGCCAGTCTGGGTTCCCACTTTGCCGTTAAAGTCCCCCATAACAACATTGAAGTGGGCTTTAGTGGTGTTGTGCAAGGCTTTGGATATGTCTTCGTACATATCCTCCACTTCATCATCCGAGTGTGTCGAGGTCGGTGCGTAAACCTGAATTACCTTCATGCTGTACCGCTTGGACAGCCGAAGGATCAGGTACGCTACCCTGGTCGACACACTGGCGATTTCTTCAACGTTGCTAGAGAGGGCCCTATTGACGAGGAAACCTACGCCACCCTGGGATGTTTTATCACCCTCGCGAAAGTAGAGAAGATGGCCCGAGTCTAGGGTTACGGTGTCCTCCCCCTCTCTACGGACTTCGCATAACCCCAGAACATGCCATTTAATGTTCTCTAACTCCACTTCCAACTGCGCTAGATGGTGATCAAGCCTCAGAGTTCGTCCGTTGAACGTTGCCAGGGTCAATTCATTGAGGCAGCCTGCCGTAGCCCGGTGATTCCTAGCACCCCCTGCCTTGCCGTTACCATGGCCGCTGCCATGGCCAGGAATAGCGAGGCGGCCGGGAACTGGGGGCCATTTTTTGTGCTTGTGCATCATTGGGAGGGTAATGCCCATAATCCCCACGCTGGGCATGCGGGTTGGGGATCGCAGTTTGGTTGTGGAGTTGTTCTGCAGGGGGCGCTGCTGCCCACCCCCCGAGACATGGACACTTACGGTAAGGTTGGTCCACCAATTTAAAGTCGCTCAGCGAGCTATGGAGAGAGCTATGCTCGGAGTTTCTCTGAAGGATAGGATTCGAAACGAATACATCCGACATAGAACCAAAGTCACCGACATAGCTCAAAGAATTAGCAAGTTGAAGTGGCAGTGGGCTGGCCATATCTCGCGAAGAACCGACAACCGCTGGGGTAAACGTGTTCTTGAGTGGAGACCGCGACTCGGCAAACGTAGTGTAGGACGCCCTCTGACCAGGTGGGATGACGATCTGCGAAAGACTGCAGGCAGATGCTGGATGCGGCAAGCTGAAGACAGGGCGCTATGGCGCTCATTAGGAGAGGGCTATGTCCAGCAGTGGACTAGTATAGCCTGATGATGATGATGATGACTTTTATTTTTAAAGGACCAGCTCTTAATAAACATCCTTTGACGACCGATGTGGCGCGGCGGGCGAATGTTCGCCTGCGACGCAGAAGGTTGCGGGTTCGATACTCGCCCTGGGCCAAATGTTTGTACGATCTACAAGGATTTGTACCGGGTGCTCTGGGTATTTGCTATGTATAATAAAAAATATATATCTATGTAATGTATTGTATTAAGTATATCAGTCATCTAATACCCATAACACAAGCTCTGCTTAGCTTGGGGCTAGATGATGCTGTGTGGATTGTCCAGCATTATTCATTATTTATTTTATACTGAAACACATTATGTCGCTAAGAGTTTACTTTCTTGTTTAATAACCTAATTTCACAAGCTGTCAACGCATCAACTTTTTAGCTGTTGCACAGTTAATCATTTTCTTCGTCACTTCGGCACAAACTCCGTTACTGCCATAGTAAGTAAACTTGTTTATTCCGCACCTGTGGCTGTATTTGATTCGGTACTATAAACGAGAAAGTACTCGCTTTGATTAGAAAAAATATGGTTCCATAGCGTTGGGATTTTTTTCTAGTTTTCGATTGTTGTTGGCACACTGTGTTTTGTTTTTGAAGGTGAAAGCTGAAGTAGGTTTGATAGGTCTTTCTTTTGTTCTAGGTATGGTTATTACACGAGTGTTATAACAAAAAAATAACTACGTACGTTTTTATTTTACACGTGTAGGCAACAATTTTTTATATTCTGTAGCAATTTCCTATTTGTTATTTTTAATCATTGGAGGATGGATTTGAGTTACCTTTTTTATATTTTTAATAGATCCTCTGGATTGCTGTCCCATATTTTAAAATTGATCCTTTTGAAAATAAATGGACTTCGCTCTACGCGCTCGACCCGAACGGACGTGCCGCTCTCGCTGCTCCCGCTCCTCGCTCGCTGCGTGACTCTTCACGCTCCGCCATTGTTGCGCCTCCGCGCAACTCCGCCGTAGTCGCCGACTACGAAGAATCCCGTGCATCAGAGCCGTCTTTTTCAAGACAGTGGGTTACTGATTTCGCTATTTCGTTTACGGAAACGTGCGTCTAACGTCTTTGGCCCCTTCAGGGCTAAAACCACAGTTTCGTGGTCTCTCGGTGGATACCTTACGGTGCCAACGAAGCCGAGTGCGGTGTTGACCCGATACACCGGCCGAGCCCCTTCAGGGAGAGGCAGTCAAGTCGGCAGGGAGCTAGAAGCTTGGCCTTGGGGGATCTCCTAGTCAGCTCTAGTCTCTATTTTCCTTCCCCAGCAACTCACCTGGTGTCGGTTGGGTGTGTCTACCCCTTCGCACCAGACTGGTCAGGGCCCCGTTCGCACAATAAGATTTGCGACGGGATCACAAGCTTAGGGCTCACCCGAGGTACTCACCTCCCTGCCTACACCCGGCAGGGAGGGTTTGGTCACATATCCCCGGGCGTACCCATCCGGGGAGTTAGAGATAGGTTTAGGCGTAGGCCCCAAAATTACTCCCTAACGGGACTTTTTCTCTGCCATGACGGACGCTGACTTATTAGCGTTCGTCAGGGAGGTCCTCTTAAAGGACCCGGACATCCGCGCCAAATATGGCGGTAAAAACGTAGCCTTCGACAGGCTGGCCGCTCAACCGGAGCGAATTATTCGCGTCGATAATCACTCGTCGCCGTCCCCGTCCGCGAATGCAGGTAGTCTTCCATTGTCCAAAAAGACAATGGCACCGGTATACCCGGAACCCGCGCCCCGTCCGTTGGTCGATAGCCCCTTATCGCCGACCTCTTCCACGAACGCGGGTAATCCGGCGCCTTTGTCCAAAAAGACAATGGCACCGGTATACCCGGAACCCGCGCCCCGTCCGGCCTCGGCTTTTATGCCTGTTACCGCCAGGTGCAACAAAAGTCCGATTCTCGGAATGCCAGCCCCCGCGCATGACGATTCCGATGAATCTTTAGATAAGATGGACACGACTGTCCCTCGCTCGCGCAGCTGCTCAGAGGCAGAGGAGTCTCCTTCCTCCTCGTCCGACGACGACTACCAAGTCGTAGGAAAAGGAGGAAAGAGGAAGCCCTCTAAAGCTCCCTCACAGGCCACCAAGGCCAAAAAAATCGGCGCCCCGTCCTCAGTTGACGAATCCGCGCCCTCTCCCCCCCGCTCCCCCGTACCCCTGTCACAGGCCTCCGGTACGGGCCCTAACGGCACCGCCACCCGTAAGGCGAAGCCACCTCCCCCTGTCTTCATCCAAGACAAGGCGAAGTGGACGGCCGTTTCTAAGATGTGTGTTGATCGCAGGATCAACTACACCAACGCCCGAGCTACCCCTCTGGGTATCAAGGTAACCCTGTCGTCAGCAAACGACTACAGGGAAATAGTATCCCTTTTACGTGGGAAGGCCATCTCCTTCCACACCTATTCCCTCCCTGAGGAGACGCCAACCCGTGTGGTCATCAGGCGTATCCCCAGGGAGATCCGAACGGAGGACATCCTGGCCGACATCCGCGCCCAAGGTGTCCCCGCGTCCGCCGTCCACCGCCTTCATAAGGCCCAGGGTGGGCTAGTTTATGATATGGTCCTTGTTATTTGCGACCCCACCGAAGGGCACCACCCAATATTCAACATCAAAACGGTGTGTGCCCTGTCCGGTATTAAGATCGAGAAACCGTACCGTCCCCATCTAATTGGCCAGTGTCATCGCTGCCAATTGTACGGCCACTCTCAGCGAAACTGCTTCGCCAGGCCCAGATGCGTCAAGTGTCTGGGCGACCACGCCACGGGCAAATGTGACCGACCTAAGGACCGCACTCAGTGCACTGAACCACCTAGTTGTGTTCTGTGCGGACAGTCCGGTCATACCGCGAACTTCCGAGGCTGCCCGCGAGCCCCAAAGTCATCTTCCCAAAGGTTGATGAGACGTGCAAACGCTCGTCAACAAAGGGAATGCCCCTCTACTAGGGCACCACCCCCGCCATCGTCTGCGCTCCCTGAGCGCCTTAGCCCACAGAGGTCATCTCCGTGGAACAAGCTCAACCACCAGAAGGCCTTCCCGGCCCTGGCGGCTAAACGCAGCCACCCACCGGCGCTGATGGATTCACCCATCCCGGCGCCGACCCCAGCCCCTGCAGTTCAGGCTACCCAGACCGCAGAGGCTGAGGTTTCCGCCTTCCGTGCTCAGCCTACGGAGGCTCTTTATGACACTAAGATCCGTACACAGCGCAATATGAACGTCATATTGCCAGTGTACTTAATCTTTTGCAACCGCGAAGCCGATCGTCTAGCCGATCGCTTAGAAGCTACCACAGACCCTAAGAAGCGCATCGAAGCGCTCATGGAGGCCCCCTCGGTGCTCCGTGACCTAGAAGCCCATTTTAATAACCGCAATGGATAGGAACGTTAACGCTAGAACCTTGAAACCGCGATCCCTAAAGTTAGGATACGTTAATATAAATGGCTTACTCCAGCAACGGGCTGAGTTTGCCAACTTCCTCCGCGATCACCAACCGGACGTCCTCCTCATACAGGAGACGTTCCTCAAACCGCACAACCGCGACCCCAAAATTGCAAACTACCGTATGGTGCGCAATGATAGATCCCGCTGTCACAAGGGCGGTACAATGATTTATTATAAAAACTCATTGCACTGTGTCCCTTTAACTTCTCCTCCCCCGACCTCGCTCCTTGAGTACTCTATCTGTCGGCTCGGCATGACTGGCCATCAGCCAATTACTATTGTATCCGCGTACTGCCCTCCCGCTCGTGGGAGGGATGACAACCCAGCGTTATCCCACGATCTCTCGGTTCTCCTCGGCTTGAGTGACTCCGTTATCATGGCGGGCGATCTCAACGCCAAGCACCCCGCGTGGAATAGCAATATAACTAACGCCAGAGGGAGGGCTGTCCTCAATCTGGGCGCCTCCTTTAACTATGACGTCATCGCCCCGATGACTCATACCCATTTTCCCCACGATCCTGACCATAGACCTGACATACTGGACATAGCGCTCCTAAAGAATGTAAACCTTCGTTTACAATCGATAGAGGCGCTCCACGAGCTTAACTCCGACCATCGTCCGGTGATGATGACGCTAGTTCCCCGTACGGGTCCGCTTGACCCTGATCAGCCACCCCCGACTCAATTAGTTACCGACTGGAGGAAGGTAAGCGAAAAGCTGAAATCCTCCTCGTCGCCTCTACTCGACTCCATCCCCGATCTAATCACCTCAGTCGCTGACACCACGGGCGCAGTCGACTCGTTTACGGAGCACGTACAGACAGTCCTGAACGACTGTTCAAGGCGGGTTCCGGCGCTGAATGCCCAGCGCTGGAACCTACCGGACGATGTACGGGCTCTGATAACCGAGAAGAACGCGTCCGTCCGTGCCTATAGCGCTTTTCCCTGCTCTGCGAACAAAGCCCACATGCGAATGCTACAGCGTACTGTCAGCAAACGTGTGGCGGAGCATAGGTCGGAGAGCTGGGACAAGATGATCAGTGAGCTAGAGCCCAACCACCATGCCTTCTGGAACCTCCAGAGGAAACTCCGGTCCACCGTAGAGGCTACCATGCCTCCCCTCACTCGTCCAGATAAGAGCGTCGCGTTCGACGACTCGGAAAAATCCGAATGCCTAGCCGAAAGCTTAGAGACTCAATGCTCGCTTAGCTCCCAGCCGTTCGACCAAGCTCACCTCTTAAAGGTAGACGCCGAAGTCGAACGTAGGTCCTCGCTCCCTCCCGTCGACAACCCTGATGATCCTCTGCCTCCCGTCACTCCGGACGAAGTGCAAGACATCATTAAAGGGCTCAAACCGCGCAAAGCCCCCGGTAAGGACGGTATCACCAATAGGGTGTTTCAAATCCTCCCCGCGCAACTCGTTATGCTCATGACCGCCATCTTCAATGGCGCTCTGAGCAACAATATCTTTCCTCAATCGTGGAAAGAAGCCGTGGTTATTGGCATCCCCAAGCCTGGCAAGCCCAAGTCTGAGCCCACGAGCTACCGACCTATCAGTCTGCTCAATGTTTTCGGCAAAATCTACGAGAAGCTTATTTATAAGCGACTCAAGGACTATGTCGAGGCAAAGAGCCTGATACCGAACGAACAGTTCGGGTTCCGGCCGGGACACTCGTGTGTTCAACAGGTGCACCGCGTAGTCGAACACGTCAGCGCGGGCTTTCAGAGAGGCGCGCTCACCGGCGCCCTCTTCTTCGACATTGCGAAAGCCTTCGACAAGGTCTGGCACAACGGGTTGTTATACAAGCTATACCAACTCGATGTGCCAGATCGTCTCGTGCTCATCTTGCGAGATTTTCTGTCGAATCGTACGTTTAGATATCGCGTAGACGGTACGCTATCGTCACCTCACCCTATCCGCGCGGGCGTCCCTCAAGGATCCGTGCTGTCTCCTCTCTTGTTCTCGCTGTTCACTAGCGACGTCCCTAGGGGTAGAAAGGCCCAGTTGGCACTTTTCGCCGACGACACGGCCATCTACGTTACCGGTAATAACCCTACCACCATAGCTCGCACTCTCCAAACTTCCGCAAACGTCTTAGGCGCTTGGTTCCGGAAATGGAGAGTCGAGGTCAATCCCGACAAAAGTCAAGCGGTTCTCTTTAGGAAACCCGGACGCCGCAATGTCCCCACGCCTAGTCCGTTAGCCATGTACGGCAAGCCTATCCCTTGGGATAAGCGAGCCAAATACTTAGGTGTGATACTCGATCACAGACTTTCGTTCGCCGAACACATAAAGGCGGCGCGTTCGCGCTCCGTCTTCGCGTCCGGCAGGCTTTATTGTATGACCAACGAGAAAAGCAAGTTGTCACTCAGGTGCAAATTGCGGCTCTTCGTCTCGGTCATCCGACCAATCATGACATACGCTTGCGCAGTGTTCGCTCACGCCAAGCCGTATCATATTCATAGGCTTCAGACCGTCCAGAACCGATTCCTGCGCAGAGTCACGGGAGCCCCCTTCTACGTCCGAAATGAGACTCTCCATGTAGATCTCAAAATACCTACGGTGAAACAGTTCATGAAGCGACTCACCCAGCGCTTCATGGACTGTTCTACCGCTCATCCTAACCCCTTAGTGTCATCGGCCGTCCGATACACTCCCTCGCGAATAAGTACAGTTCGAAGACCGAAACACACACTCACAGAGCCAGATGATCCTATCACTCTCCTCCAGGAGAGCGATAAGGCCACCAGCACTGTTCGCAAACAAAAACGGACATTCCGTCCTCGCCGCCGAGGCCCGTCGCGACGACCCCGTCAATTTCCCCCTCCCGACCCTTTGCTAGAGCCAGCCCGCGAAGCTGAGCCGATTAATGTTTAAAATGTCCCTAAATAATGGAACAATCAGATCCAGCCTGTCCCTTGCTGTCCTCTTCAGCGATGTCCTAAGCCGAGGTTCGTACCCCGCAGGGGGTGCCCTTAGCGATAGTCGCTTAGCTTATAAGTTTTTATGCCTGGCTAAAGGATAAACTGCGAGATGCCCATTCCAAAAAAAAAAAAAAGAAAATAAATTACTGCTTTTTCTGGCTACTTCCTAGTGGAAAATGTTTATTGGATAAATGTACCTATTTGTAGGCCAACCGTATTCACAGTATACAGATTTATTTTTTTAACAATTCAGGCATGAACATGGCAATCGCTTACATTTCGCGTTACAAATACCTACATTGTTTTACTATACAACAAAATACAAAACCTTTTTTCATGCCTACATTGCGTGTCAAATTACGCCAGTGTCCCTCACAGCAATGAACAAAAAGTTGCGACTTTCATATGGATTTAAAAAAAAATACAGCTCGTGCCAGACGAACACTGCAATTATTCCATGTATTCTAAATTCGGAATTCAGACGCGAAGCACTAACAATCACCATTTATATTCAAAGTAACGTTTGAAAAATCGTCATAAAAATTCGAACTGTCGGTAAAAACGGAGTGAAATATTTCATAGTGCAAAACAAACGCCAATTTTGTTGCAATATGAATAAATGAAAAGCTCGAATAAAATAATCATATATATAATACAATCACTGTTATATAATCGTTGTCGATGAACACCCATATTATAAAAACCCAAAAAAGGATGCTTTTAAAAATACTGCATTTTTGAGATAGGTAATAATTTTTTTTATAATTTAATTCTGAAAAACTCAACATTTTTTTTTAGTATGGTTTAGCCACACAACTATAACCTCTCAGGATTAATCTATGTGCTGCGAACCGTTCATTTATATCACACACACAGTAGTCAACAAGTCAAGCACCTAAGTATCCCAAAAAAATCTTAATAATGTCACCAAAGAAGAGAAGATTGTTTGTACTATTAATATGCTACCGTGGGTATTTCTTTTTTGTTTTAATATTGTGTGCCTAAGCCGGTGCTAGATAAATGATTTTTTCTTTCAATCGACGCAGCTACGGTGCGTGAAAACTAAAAACTTCAAATCGCTTTATATCTTTTCGTATTATATAAAATAACTAGCTGACCCAGCAAACGTTGTTTTGCCATACCAGATGTTGGGGTGGACCAACCTCATCACTTAGGGGTATGAAAAATAGATGTTGGCCAATTCTCAGACCTACCCAATATGCACACAAAATTTCATAAAAATCGGTCAAGCCGTTTTGGAGGAGTATGGTAACTAACATTGTGACACGGGAATTTTATATATAAGAAGTCATTGTTTTTGTCATTGGGGTAAGCGTAGACCCACACTAACAGAGCCTGATGACATTATCACTCTCCTCCACGGGATTAATAGGGCCACCAGCACTGTTCGCAAACACAGACCGCCTGCATTCCATCCTCGCCGCCGATGCCCGTCGCGACGACCCCGTCAATGTCCTCCTTTTTTGTAAA
The DNA here is from genome assembly GCA_905147745.2 of Phlogophora meticulosa. Taxonomy (NCBI): domain Eukaryota; kingdom Metazoa; phylum Arthropoda; class Insecta; order Lepidoptera; family Noctuidae; genus Phlogophora; species Phlogophora meticulosa. Next base: position 4,666,602 of record LR990525.1, read on the forward strand.
TATAAAGATCAGGTTGAAGAATTATCAGAGAATAAAGTGTTCTCTAATATTACAAATATTACTTTTACTACAATTTTTTTAACAAAATCAATAGCTACTAAATTGTGAAAAACCTATAACGATTTCCTAGAAACAGTTCCAGGGCCGTATTGTGAATGCCGTCTGAAAAAGGAATAGTGCTGTTGTACAAATCCATCCCTCTATATAAATCTGCCTAGCCTTTTCCTGAATATGTTGGAGTCGACTTCAAGTCCAACCGAATTCGGGTGAATCCCCGTATTTTTTTACATGGACCGACCGCCTATCTGGCTTCCACAACCCAGTTACTAGGTAATACGACACATATTGGTAAAACTAGTTAACAGATGTACGCACTTCTGTCTATCCGTATGACTGTCAAAGAATTACAAATGACAGCCAGCACCATCGGCTTAACGTGCTTTCCGAAGCACAGAAGGATATTATGTAATTAATAGTCACATATCTACCGACTAAGTTTGACTTTTTTATTTTTTGTCGGGTCTGTCAGAGTCTTACTGACTAAAAACCATTTTTTTTTTGGAATGTGCATCTTGCAGTTTATCCTTTAGGGATATCTACTGTTTAACCGAACTTTCCTGTGGGGGGCTTAATTAGAAATTAAGGCCTCCAGCCAGGCGTAAAAACTTAAAAAGCGACCAATCGCTAAGGGCACCCCCTGCGGGGTACAAACCTCGGCTTAGGATGTCGCTGAGACAGGACAGCATGGGACGGACTGGATCAAATATGTATATTCACAGTCAGAAGCCCGAAAGTCAGAATACCAGTCTGAATACAAGGGGTATCGTGTTGCCCAGTAACTGGGTTGTGGAGGTCAGATAGGCAGGCGCTCCATGTAAAATACTAGTATTTAGCTGCATTCGGTTAGAGTGGTAGCCCACCCCAACATAGTTGGGAAAAGGCTAGGCAGATGATGATTATTATTATCTAAAAATCCAAATCCTATGTTTCAGTACTGTGAACTTTGAATCCTTTTATTCTGCATGTACGTCAAGCCTAGAGCTTTAAACCCCCGCATCTATTCGCTTGAGGCCAACTTTTTGTATCACAAACAGAGCGACATAACAAATCCAGAGTACATTCTGGAACCTTTGAAACAAAGCGATTGTTTCCCCGTTTATTCTTTGGGGACGCTCCTTTTGTCGACATGCAGTGGTAATTAGATGGCATGTATCGCAATGTTTACGTTAAATGTTTTGTTCTGTTATGTTAAAAGCAACTGTATAATTAGAGTTAAAAGGAATTATTTAGGTTTCTTGAAGTCTTGACTCAGAGGAAGCTTTGCTTTGAATTTGATGGAGGATATTCAAAGGAGGATGGCCAAAGCGTACCTGACGACAAGTTGGTGGCGTCCCGATATGACATATATATGCAAAAATCCGTTATTCTTTAAGGTTTTAAAAAATGTAACAAATATCTCCATAAGAAGCCATAAAAAAAAGATATTCATATTTTTTGGTTTAAGTAATTTCTTTGAATTTTTTAGATTATCATGTTCAGAACGCACCTATTGACGATTCGTTTCGCATAGAAAAATAATTTGTACTCAAAGATTATAATTATTCACGTTTTTCTGAAGGTATTTAATGTAATTTAATTCTACAAATACGTAGGTATCAAATTATTATGTATTGGATTCTTGTCTTAAAAATAATGGTTCATAATAAGTATCAGCGTTTTGTTAAATTGCGTACAACGGAGCACATTCACAAATCATCGACGCGCGCCATTGATTGACACCCGGCGAGGCGGCGATCATTCGCTTCCTTCGCATTGCCGTTGTTGTTGTGAATTGCGATACGAACTGTGCTATTTTGGATTTCCTTTTGTTGTTTTGACCTTGGCATTACTTTACGGACTGGTATCAGCGCCAGCAGCATTTCTCGATGCTGTAGTTGTAAGAGAGGATGATGAATAAAAAGTATTTATATCAAAACCCTTTTTTTCTTTCGTTTACCCAGTAGCAACGCAGACTAACAGACAGTACCTAGCGACTAACCCTATGTTCAGTCAGAATTGAAATCAGTCATGGTGGGCTAGCTAGAAAATGTCCCACTTGTTTTTTTTTCGTGATCAGTCCTGGATAATTATCTAACAGTCTAGTAAAAACTCTAAGTCGTTTGCCTAGCATTAAATCGCCTTATTTATTTATTCTAACCTCAAAATTATTTTTTGCATTATTAAAATAATCGTGGCTATTTAGATATTATTTTCGAACGGGATGGTGTTTACTACATAAAAACTAACCAATCTCACTATAAGTTATTTCTGGACACTGAAAATTAAAGTCAGGTCCAGCGTCTATAGAAATTTGGCCGATGTTCTTTGATTGCTTACGGAATTCAATTAGGAATAGCACCTAACCTCCCTGCGAACTCATTAAAATGGTGGTACTGAAATATTTATTGTGTATTGAAGGGTCTCGATATTGTAACAATACAATTAAATTTAAATAAAATAATTAAAACCACACACTCATGTATGCACTCACGAGTGTGAGTACACACTCGCACATACACACATAAATTTATTCACACACACTCACACAAACATAAGTATGCATGCTTTAATTTTAGAATAAATTATTAGACTACCAATCATTTTTATTATTTCATTGCTTATTTTTTAAATTCATTTTTTTTTTGTTATTGTATTGTACATTAATAATTTAAAATGAAGTACAATGTCATGTTTTGCATGCCAATACTGTATTTGTACCCACCGAATTGTGAATAAAATGTTACTATATTAGGTCTTTACCTATGAAATTGCCGTTCTGCAGTACTGGCCATTTCAAATCAAAATATTTTTTGTTTGGCTAAGAATTCTAATTTCAAATTAATTTTATTTTAAAAACATGGATTTTTTTTTCCAAAAGTAGTCATTTGTTTATTGATTAGTGTTACATTTTCATCGCATTTAAATCTTTTTCGTCATCATGGATACGTTAAAAATTCGAGTAATTATGGAATATGAGTACCGTCGTGGCAGCAACGCGGCACAAGCGGCACGCAACATCAACGACGTTTACGGAGCTAACACTACAAACCAACGCACTACCTGTTATTGGTTTGCTCGCTTCCGTTCTGGAAATTTCGACCTGAAAAATGAACCTCGCGGTCGTCCGAAGACTTTGGTCGACAATGACGAATTAAAGGCGATTGTGGAAGCTGATGATACACAGTCTACGGCTGAATTAGCAGCAGCTTTCGACGTTAGCGTCAAAACAATATTGGTCCATTTGCGTCAAATTGGCAAGGTAAAAAAGCTTGACAAATGGGTGCCCCACGAACTCAATGATCGCCAGCGCGAAGTACGCGTCGAGATGTGCCTTGCACTGCTCAACAGACACACAAATGAAGGAATTTTGAACCGCATTGTTACCTGCGATGAAAAATGGATTCTGTTTGATAACCGCAAGCGCTCAGCAAGTTGGTTGGATCCCGGTTCAGCACCTAAACAATGCCCTAAACGAAAACTTACCCCAAGAAAAGTGATGGTCACTGTTTGGTGGTCTAGCGCCGGTGTGATTCAACACAGCTTCTTACCAAACGGGGTGAGCATTACTGCAGATGTGTACTGTGAAGAATTGAACACAATGATGGAGAAGCTGGCACATCTCCAACCAGCATTGGTCAATCGCTCGTCTCCGCTGCTCCTGCACGACAACGCGCGACCTCATACTGCACAGCAGACGGTCTCCAAGTTGCAAAAACTGGGGTTGGAAGCTCTCCGTCATCCACCCTACTCACCAGACCTTGCGCCTACAGACTACTACTTTTTCCAGAATTTGGATAACTTCTTGGCGGGAAAAAAATTCAATACCCGAGAGGCAGTACAAAATGCCTTTGAAGAATTTGTTGCCTCCCGTCCAGCTGATTTCTTTAAGAAGGGCATCAATAAACTGCCACTGCGTTGGCAAAGATGCATTGATTGCATGGGTGATTACTTCGATTAATACAAATAAAAAATACATGAAAAAAAATCATTTAAATTTTTTCATACAAAACGGCAATTTCATAGGTAAAGACCTATTATTAATATACAAAATGACCAAATGTGATTGGTGTCACCATATTGTGAATTTCAATTTATCACTTATTATATTAATATACAAAATGACCAAAAATGTGATTGGTTTTTAACGAAGCGTTTTAAATGTTTTATATATTCGATTTTATTAATAAATTCTTATGAAATTGTCAGTCATAGACGTAGCGGATGCTATACTCGACAGCAAAAATAAAAAGTAATTATTTTAAACACCAAAAACTTTATCAGAACCACACCACAAAGGATATTCACTTTTTTCATAAAAAATGACCTCAGTTCTTTTAAGAAAGCTGTCCGTCTCCACATTTTACTCAGTTCATGATGTTCAGTAGTTTAGTTGTCTAAACGATATTTAAATACAATATAGTCTACAAAAAAATTGAAGTGTCTGTACGTTATGTCAAAAGTACAGCTTTTTATGTTTTACGAAGAATTGTATGAACTTTTTTTAACTTTATTGTCTGTCTTTCTGTTTGGGCTAATCTCCAAAACCACTGAGTCTATTTGACGAGACTTTCGCTGACAGATAGCTAATGTTATAAGGAGTAACTAACACTATTAGTTTATAAAAAAATTGGGGGTCCGCGCAAAAAATGAAAACCCCTATTTTGTTAAATTGCACTCGGACGAAGTCGCGAGCACTATAATGGATTGGCTGAAAAACTGTACTATACCGATTAAAAAAAGTACGCATAATAAGTAAAGCAATCAACGAGTAACATAGACGATATTTTATTTTAAAACTATGCTGTAATGAGGGGATGGAGGGGATGATATAGTTCGAAGGGAAGAAAATGCGACTTCGCGGTTGGCGCAGTGGCTGAGCGATTCAATTTACGCACAGAACAAATATTTGTAAGGCCTACAGGTAATTGTTCCGGGTCTGGCTGTTCGTGTATGTGACTTTAAATGTTTGTGAATGCACCCACGGCATAGGAGAAATTCCTAGTGTGGGGCAACGTTTAAAAAAAAAGTGAAAAGCACGAAATGTCGCGGGCGAAGTGATAGTGTGACATAAAGAGATAAATGGAGAGCTTATTGTATAACCCGACTAAGTTTAGTGCAAACATACATTATCAACTATTTACGATTGCCTATGAGCCATATATTATGCGTTTAGACTGTGGTGCGAGTTATGAAACGTAGCTGTTTCAGTTCAATCCATTATTTTGCTATCCATACTTTAATATTTTTGACAACACGGTTGGCGCAGTGGTTGAGCCATCGGCTGCTGCACCGCGTGTTGTGGGTTCGATCCCCGCACGGAACAAATATTTGTATGACCTACAGGTAGTTGTTCCGGGTCTGGCTGTTTGTGTATGTGAGTTTAAATGTTTGTAAACGCACCCACGATACAGGAGAAATTCCTAGAGTGGGGCAACGTTTTTCTTAAAAAGAAAGAAAAATATTGAAAATGTGAAAGAAACTCGGTCTGTTTATCTGTCCGTAACCTTTGTATGCTTAATCCGCTGAACCAATTTATGTGACACTAGTATATTTTTAGACCCTTGGTAGGACATAGGATAGTTATTAATCCGTGACCCGGTGTTCATCCGCGATAGCCAACTTTCACGCGGTATAAGTTGCGGGCAAATACTAGTTGGTCTATAAATCTAGTACGACCACTAGTCGTCCAGAGGGCAAAATTCGACTGTTTAGATTTCTGCATTTCGCCTTCTGAACTCCTCTTCACAACATAAAATACATTCCATATTCAAATCCATATTTTCAATTAAACAAATAACAACTTTATGTCTAAATTCAATTTATTGAACAATAAGTAGTTCTGAAAAAAGTTAAAGTTTTTTTTTCAAAAGTATATACAATTTGTTAACTTGTTTCAAATATTTGAATAAGTCAAATCATCATTGTCCTAGCCTTTTCCCAAGTATCGACCAAGCGACTGCCTATCTGACCTCTACAACCCAGTAACTAGGCACCACGATCCCCTTTGGTAAGACTGGCTATCAGACTTTAGGGCTTCTGACCACCCGTAACGACTGTCAAAGATCTACAAATGGCAGTTCATCTTTTTTGTAGTATCAGAAATACTTCCAACTTCTCGCTTCTGCCCTTATCTTAAACCTCTGCAAATATCAGCTTTCAAAGGTAGCGTGGGGCGTAATAATGATTGATGTTCACATTACCATATCTGGCCTCTATTTATCTTATATAAATCGCAATTGACTTGACGCGATCCGTTTATGGCGATATATAACGGTTATATATTAACTGTAGTACCTAATTTAATATCTACACCGATAATAATGACATAGATAATTGGTCTGATATGATTTGTGGATGATCTCATAAGTTATGTTTGGGGTGGATGTCACTAGATGTAGTATTCTTGAGAGGAGACCATGATTTGACCGTGTAAAAAGGCTGTGTATATCCGTGCGAATAGACGGACAGACAGACAGAAGGGTTTAACTTTTTTTTTGTGAAATAATCGCTTTCATATTGTAAGAATTTTTAGGTACTAATAAGCTTATGTTGAGAGGCTTAAGACTGAAATTGTAGCTTCGACTAAGAATTTTGCCAACAAAATTAACAGGAGTTGTTTTGTAAATTGCTACCCAAAATGGTTAATTATTTTATTGTAAGGTACGTAGGCTAGACTGAAAAGCAGAAGTTAAGTAAAGTTATGAGCTAATTAAAATCGTACCTTAAACGTAACAAAAAGGTGTAATTAACACATTATATGATCCGATAGTCCTAATTAAAGACTTATGTATATAAAACAAAGGACTTTATCTGAAGACTAAAACAAAAGGCTGTGGATTACTGACGCAATCTATAAAGACGTAATTTTCGTTCCCTTTTGTCTTATAATTTCGTTGTTCACGTTACAGAAATATGTATTTAGGTTCTTTGTGAATTGATACTATTTTTCTACTCAAGACAGTAATTTGGGAGTACTCGTTAGTACTAATGAGCACATTAATAGTTTCCCAAGTCGGACTTCGGCAATTGGTCGGGAAACTTTTATGGTATAGCAGTGTTTAGTATAGTTTTCTGCCTTTTAGACACTTGTGTTCTAAATGTGGGATAACGCAATAAAATGACTGCCTCGCTGGTCTATTGGTCCCAAGCGCAACTGCAGAGCGGTCCTGGTTTCGATTTCCAGGTCGGTAAAGTGTTATTCCAATAGGAATTTTCTCATTAGAAGTCTGGATTTGTGCCCTGTTGATGGCATGGGACTTAGAACATAACTGGCGAAATGTGGGTGTTACTATAAGTGCACTTCTGCCCAATCTTTCTTGGAATACAGGCGTGATGTTTTGCAATGAACCTATAATATCAAGAAGAATAATTAAAATAAATGTTGTTTTTCAAGAGGTATAGGCAACTTGACTAATTCCAGTCTTGAACGTTCCTTTGAGCTTATTGGTCACTTGAAGTAAAGGAAAGTGGTAGTATTTAACTCCTTGAAGACAGTTATATCGATTCGCCGAGACTCGTTGAGTTTTATTGTCTTAGCGCTTTTCTGGTGGGCTTCACTGTTGATTCTGATTTTCAAGAGTTGCAGTGATTGGTAAAAGTATATAGGCTTTATGTACTGCGAAGTTCGAAAGTTCGTTAACACTTTTAGCTTAATCTAAGGAATCATTGTTCAGCTACTGTAGGGTCAGTTGATATTGGAATACAGGTCCAATATCAACTACTAGGATCATCATACTATGTGTCTTGAGGTGTGATTGTAACGGTATAACCATTGTAGAGGTACATATTTATTAGACTAGACTGAGAAGAGATATCTTACATTTATTATTATTGTTAAAGCTTAATGGATCGTAGTTCTTACACCTCCGTTTTTCTTCATACTCGTTGGTCTAGTGGTCGCAAACGTGACTGCTAAGCATGAGGCCCTGAGTTTGATTCCTGAGTCGAGGAATGTGTATTGATCAACTCAAGAAGCAGCCTGGAGTCTCGATATGTGCCCGGTTAATGGCAAGAGGCTCATCCCCTATTACATGGTACTTAAACATAAGTAGTGAAATGTGGGTGTTCTGTAGGTACGCCTCTGCCCAACACTTCAGGGAATACAGGCGTAATGTAATGTTATGTCTAATAGTATTAATAACTTATTGTCCTAAAACTAATACATTAAATCGTAAAATCGCAGCTCTGATTGTTATTATGAAATCAATGTGAACAGTGTTGAAACGCTCGTAGCAACGCAATCAAATATTGACTCGATTACTATAATATTCATAGTTGAAACGATTTATTGAAAGCCACTAAATTCACAGCATTAATTATTTAAATATTATACCTATTTTGAATTGAAATTTATTCAGAGTTAGTTGTAATTTCATATTGTCTTAATGAAGGTTTGGATTGAAGATCTGTTTTAGGTGCTGGAATGTGAAAAAGGTATTATCTCATCATCATCATCATCCTCCGGCCCTTATCCCAATTTGTTTGCGGTTGGCGCAGCATGTTTTCTTCTTCCATACATCTCTATTTGCCGTCATCTCAAGAGTCACCACTTTTATAGCCATAAAATCTTTCACATAATCCATCCATCTTTTCTTTGTAAATAGGTTTTATCTCAATTATATTTTAAACACACCTTCAGCATCTGCTTAGCCATTACCCAGCTGTATTGAGGTCATTTTTCAGTCCAGGATGCAGTTGGATCTTAGTCTTTTACATGGAGTAACTTTCTATCTGACCTTCACAAAACAGGACCTGGGTAACACAAAACTCTTTGGTATTTAATGCAGTCTGTGGGTAGATTTTACGCAGAAATTGTACAGCGTTCTTCGTGTTCAAAATAATAATGCGTTTAGGATATTGATGGGGTGGCCCCGCTACTGTAATGCGTCAGGGATATTTACTGAAGATTTTTTTATGGAATGGGCATCTCGCAGCTTATCCTTCAGAGATATTCTACTGATTAACCGAACTTTCCTGAAATGGAATGAAATGTTTACCATATCATTTTTAAGGCATTCCATCATAATTAAAGCAATTTTATTATTTTTGTTCGTCACGTACATTTAGTAAAACTTTACAAACCCGTCTTTCTCGAAGTACATCAGCAGTGTCTATTTACGTCCATCTTGGGTGTTTTCAGTCCCATCTGCTTAAAAAAATCCTTTGTTAGCCGTTTTCATTTCCTGGCCGTGTTTTTAAACAATTCTTTTGTCATCCCTATCTATAAATAGTACGTAGGTAAACTTTTAAACCAGCTAACTCACCTAAATCACGTTAGAAAAATCCAGGTATTATATAAGTATTATATTTCCCCAACAAACGTGGCTTAGTTATAAAAGTTATTATGAACCAGTGACATTTTTATGTCGCATTTCTGCTTCACTTTAAACATTTTTCGCAGTATACAGCCGCTCAGACAACTTCTTGTCCACAGACCACAGAATCGGTCCGCGTCGGCCACTGCTAAAGAAGGTATTATCACTACTTTTAATGCACAGTAAGTATGTCAGTGGTTGGGAGGACCCCATTGGCTGTGGCCTGTGTGTGACAGACTTGGGGAGTCTGTAGTCTAAATAGGGCATCGTATTCAAAATCTGGCTTCCAGCAACTCAGCCTAAGGGTAGTGTAGACACACCATATGTTTTTAGTCAGTAAGAGATTGATAGACCTCTCCTGAGGATTTTAGGATTCTATTTTATGACTAGAAAAATAAAAGAAGTTTCTTAGAAACGTTTTTTTACGTGTGGAAGTCCTCATGTAGGTACTTAGAAAGAAAGAAAGAAAATTGGTTGTTGGCAACAGGTTGCAACAAACTTCTTGGGTTGTTTTTTTTTTTTTTGGAATGGGCATCTCGCAGTTTATCCTTCAGGGATATTTACTGCTCAACCGAACTTTCCTGTGGGGGGCTTAATTAAAATTAAGGCCTCCAGCCAGGCATACAAACTTATAAGCTAAGCGACTATCGCTAAGGGCACCCCCTGCGGGGTACGAACCTCGGCTTAGGACGTCGCTGAAGAGGACAGCAAGGGACAGGCTGGATCTGATTGTCTTCTTGGGTTGACTTCTTAATGTTGTTGATATTAAGGATATGTAGGTCAGAGGCCTCACCATAATTATTTGTAGAGCAAATTAAATCTGCTAAAAATTGCTTGACACTTCACTTTTTTTTATCTAATTCTGACTGTGTTCCATTTTACGGAATACGATAAAGAACGTCGAATTGCCGATGTTAAATTAATAACCCAAATTTTAATTATTAGAACCAACAGTAACGTTTTTGTTTGCTTATAATTTCACAAAGATAATGGGTTGAACATAAAATCAAGTGGGGACCTTTTATTTGGTCTTATTTTTCTGTAGAATGTATGTTTCTTGTTCAATGATTTTCTTTATATGATCTATTTATTTATTTTTATGGTACTTCAACGACTTACTCACCAAAATATACATATAAAGAAATCACGAACAGTTTTAGCTACATTGGCTTCGTTACTTATAGAAGTGCACAGCACTTGCAGAATAGTAAAATAAAGATGCCGCCACCACAGTATTTAAGCTTTACACTGAATATAAATAATAATAAAACTATGTATTTTTAAGTGTTCAAAATCACTATTCTATAAATGTAGGAAGTTACTCGTAAACCTACGTTAGTACAATTATGTCTAAAATCGTCATAATAATTTGTTCTATCCTGTTCTATTTTTGCATTAATTGTTGCTGAATATCGTTGGGAACCAGGCTGAACGAATGGTGCAGAAATTGGGATTGTACGATAGACAATTTAGCCGTAGATACCGTACCCCTCAGTTTCTTCAAATTAAAAAAAAAATCCCCTAATTTGAATATTCTAGTAGTACATTTTCTAATTAATTCACTAGGATAATATTTAGTCACAGAGAGACTGATAGTGACGTGCCGTAATATATATCTGCATTAATATCCGATCTAGTAAAATATGTATAGAAACTAACGCCTAGATTTTCATCACCTTACTATTTTTCCTCCGAAAAAGAAAATATTGGTATTCAAGTCTTCGTAGGTGTCCGTTGGGATTCGTAGGTAGATATTAAAATTATGTCAATCATCTTGAATGGTTGATACCCGATAAATTTTATGTTCGTTAGGGCTACGTCAAAAATGACAGGTAAATAATTTATGAGGTTCAATATCTTTTACGGTATCATAACAAACCCGGAGATGGAAATTTTCTTTCGGTTTCTTTGATTATTGACACAGTTTAAATAAATACTGACTGTCTCGTTGGTGTAATGGTCTCAAGCTCTGCTGCTCAGCATGGGGTCATGGGTTTGATACCCAGTTCGGGCAAAGTGTTATTGGATTTTTTTATCTGGAATATCTTATTATCTATCCGGAATCTGGATTTATTCCCCTTTTGCCACCCATCCAAGTCCAAGTCCCATGACTTAAACATGTCTGGTGAAAGCGGGTGTACTATAAGTATATATGTACATCCCTGTCTAACCCATTGGGAAATATAGGTTTGACTGTTACAACTTAACCCAACCCAGAAATCAAACCCAATCCCTCATGCTTAGCAGTAGCATTTGCGACTACATTTGCGACACTAGGTCAAGATAGCATCAAAGAGTCAGCGCAAAATGAACTTAAAAAAAATGCGTCCCAAATCTTAATAAAGGCCTGTGACCAACCGAAACATTGCATACCTTCTACTTCAGACACTACTCACATCACCAATATCTAAGTACGCATCTTCATTACTAGAATGCCACTATCTATAGGTATAATGAACCAAACCACACCTGGGAGTTCCAAATGTATGTCGGAGGAGAGTCAAAATTCCAGGAAATTTCATTCTAAAAGTCCTGTGGTTTGGAGTGGGCGCTATTTTGTTTTATTTAAATTAATTGCACGCTTCGCGGGTGGCGGCAGGCATTTGTTTTCACTTAGAAAACCACTCGACGCTCTTGCGAATCCACCACTTAGGTTGGGGCTGCGAAATAAGCGGGTATGCGAGTTTGTGGTGAAAATGTAGCATTGTGTTTCAACAAAAGAACATGCAGGTATGCATATACTGCTGTCATACTCTGCAACGATACATCTATATTCGCAACATGGCCATATCAGAATATAAGCTGTGCGGTATTTATTTATTTTTTAAATACTGCATTATGCTGAGACGGGAGCCTTTTTGGCTTCGCAAAGGTCCTTTTTTATTTTTATTTGTATGCATGTTATTTTGTCTTTGGTAGGTATTTAAGCACTGCGCATGTTCCAAATAAATGTTTAATAGTGTATCTTTCTTTCTTTTAAGTCAGGCAAAATATTGCAAAATTGTTTGTCATGTTTCAGCATGACTTTGGGTTGAAATAGTTTTTTTTTCTTCTTTTTTTAAAAACGTTGCCCCAAGCTAGAAATTTATTATTTAACAGTTAAGTAGTGCTGCAACGCAATATTTTAATTTTACTCGTTGTCTTCAATGGATGACTTTTATTCCATTCCAAGCAACATGGTATTGGGTTAAAGTATCAAGTAAACATTTCTCGTACTAACATTATTTTTTCCGTAACAAGATTACCTACCTACTTATTTTACTAGCAAGCTTCTTCGTTGTGTTATGTTCTTAAGATATTGTAAAATAGTTTAGAGCGCGGTCTTTGATGAAATACAGGTTACATGGTTGCACGGCTAACTAAAAATGTTACCAAACGCATTTTATAACAACAAAATACTACAACAACAACAACAATTCAAAATCTACTTTTTAGTGGCCCCACATTAGTATTGACCGTGCAGTCAAGCAGACAGTGTTAGAAGTGAAAATTAACTCCATGAAAATGTGGATTTACGAAATTATCCAACCACTTTCTTACCCTCGCTTCAACATTATTTGCTCAAGAAGTAAAGGGGTTAAAAGGGTCTTTATTTGTTGTTTTTAGGGTCCCGTAACAAAATTGTAAAAAGTAATACTATTTGGTAAGACTGTGCTATATTCTATACAATGATTTTAAAAGAAATGAAAAAAAAAAAAATTTATTTTTATGTACATTACACTAATTGTCTTAAGAAGCAAACATAATTAAAAGAATACTACTAGTTAGTACGTACATGTATAAAAAAAACATGGAACATCAAAAAATGCTTCTTTTATTATTTACCTAAGTACGGAACACCCGGTGAACCTCTCTGACTCAATCTTTGCAGCTTTTTTTACTGTGTTCAATGGTAATAATTAATGTAGGCACAAAATTATTATTATACTTAGTGCTATTATTTAAAAGATATATTATTTATGAATAAAGTAGTAAGCTTTCACAAATTAAATTATTATTAACATAACATTTAAGTATTTTATATTTTTTTTAGAATAAGGCAATTTATGGTTTGTACTTTTGAAGTGATAACTTCTTATGGGAGGATAAACCGCTTCGTTACGTAACGCGTTACGGCGCCAGTCTATCTGGCTTCCCTTTCTCTCCGCAACCGGCAGCGGTAGGCAGGCTCCTCCTCTATTACTCTAACCCACAGCGCTAGCCGTACTTCGGACAGACGCTTCCCCCTCTCTCTACTCAGTGTTTAGAAACAAGCAGAAGATGATCCTCGGAGCATTACAGAATCTAGTTCAACTTAGATTTGTTTAAGTTATCACTTCTGTCGGACGTCCCGAGACGCACACGTTTTATTTTTATTTATTCAGTGTGTCGATTAACGTTCATTACAATTTGGCCGCAATCCACAAGAGTGCATGATACCAAAACCGACATGATTTCGACGCTTTACTTATTTTATCATTATTTATTTAATAAATAACTATACACTTACAGTACAAACCAAACGTGTGGAGAGTCAATAATTATAATAACAATGAAAATTGAATAGTATTAATTAACAATACAAATACATAATTTATTTATTTATTTTTATAAAAATACACATGATTTTCAACAAAAAACCAAATAAACATTGTCATCATATTCATCATCTAGCCTTTCCCAATTATGATGGGGTCGGCTTCCAGTCTAACCGGATGCAGCTGAATACCAGTTGAAGCGACTGCCTATCTGACCTCCACAACCCAGTTACTGGCAACACATAATCCCTTAGACTGGTTGTCAGACTTTTAGGCTTCTGACTACCTGTCAAAGATCTACAAATGTCAGCCGGGACGAACGGCTTAACGTACTATCCGAGGCAGGGAAGAGTCTCGATATGAAACGAACGGTCACCCATCCACAGATTGACCTTGGCAACCGTAGCTTTACCATCGATTGACCCGTGCGGCTGGTTTTATTAACGAGCTCCTCCCAAACATTATCATCAAGATCTACAGATAAAAATTAATTTATTATTATTATTTCTTTGGCTCATGTTATTATTACTATAAACTTAAAATTGCCACTTCTGCTGAAATAAATTTTTCTTAGCCCATTATTATACTCTAAAACAATCTGGTTTTCAATCTAGCTTCCCCCCACTGCCATCCACCCTCAGTTTGCCTTTCTTAAGAGTCTTTAAAGCCATTACAGCTGCACTTATCTTTATTGATTACCAGCTGTTGCCAAACTACTTTGTGTCAGTTTCCTGGTGCCTTAAAGTTGGCTCCTAATGCACCAAGTAACGCCACACTACTGACATTAGTTAGTGCTTGCAACTTAATTACTTTCCGGGAAACTCCTGTAATGTTGGCTTTCATTTTAAAGTAACCCTGTAAATGAATATTTTTATTTTACTTGCCATATTTCGTATTATTTTAGTTTTTAACCTCCGACGCTAAAACGACGGAGTGTTATAAGTTTGACGTGACTGTGTGTGTGTGTATGTGTCTGTCTGTGGCATCGTATCTCCCGAATGGATGAACCGATTTTGATTTTGTTTGAAAAGTGGATTAGTCCTGAGTGTTCTTAGCTATGTTTGATGAAAATCGGTTTAGCCGTTCAAAACTTATCTCTATTTTACTCTTTGAATCTAGGTTTTTTTGAAAGATAACGTTTCATAATTACGTGTTTCGATAGATTGTCGATTGAAGCGTGACTACTACTAGATATATTATATGTATGTAGTTTAAAAAGTTAATATTTTTTTTAAACCCCCGGCACAAAAACCTCTAAAAGCACACATTATGTATGAGTTCTCAGCATCTTACGTGGGGATCGCTATGTAAATAAAATAAACTGCTGTAAACGTTGGCGATTCAACGACGCGAGTACGAGACTTATTTTTTGCTTTTTAGAGAGTTTTGTGCCGAGGGTTTTTATTTCGTCAGAATAAAAAACAATTACGTAAGATACTGAGTACTCATAAATAATAAATACACACGTAAACAAACATGCAACTAGCACCGTTATCTATAAAACAATTTAGAAAACACGCTTGATACGTTGACGCAGAAATATGCATACAATAATCTTCCTAAAAGAATTTCAGTGACTAGCGACAAAGTTTCAAAATGAAGCATGTGAGATTGGAGTAACGTTGTTATCAACTAACTAGTTAAATAGTATGTGTGGGTCAAATCTTGCAACTGAATTTAAAACTAGTTATCTCTGAACGATAGACCTAAAATTTGGCATTCACTTTTGGTTTAAATGAAAATGCTTGTTGACCAAAAGTGATTAAAAACATTTTTTTCAGTATCTAGTTCGGTTTAAAGAAATTTATTTCTTATAAGAAACATACAGTCCGCTTATAATGAGATACAAAGTAATAAAAGATGATATTTCAGTACAATACAAATATCCTCCCGAGTATTAGCAGTTATATTGTGCATACATGTTTCTTTCGCTTCTGTTTCAATGTATTCGCGTTAACACACTCTTTAATGTCGTCCGACAATCCATTCAATAGATGTGCTCCTTCAAATAATATGGTCTTTTACCGTAATTAGTGGGTACGCGACTTCAAGTTTGTTTTATATCTATTTCTCAGGTTATGTGACATTGTTTTATTCTTTAGCTGTATGTTAGTTTGTATTGAGTTTGTAGTTATGTTTGTGATAAGAAGTTACTCCGACGGTTATTGTTTGAATTGCATATTTTTTGCATTTAAATTTATTTCCAAATTGATACAAACTATACATCATCATCCTCCTGCCCTTATCCCAATTTTATTTGGGGTCGGCGCAGCATGTTTTCTTCTTCCATACATCTCTATTTGCCGTCATCTCATGGGTCACCTCTTTTCTTGCCATATCCTCTTTCACACAATCCATCCATCTTTTCTTTGGTCTTCCTCTACTCATGTAACCCTGCACATTCATACTCAAAACTTTCCTCACAACATGGTCCTCATTCCTTCGCATCACATGCCCATACCATGACAACCGATTTCCACACAACTTCTCGGTCACAGGCGCAACTTTAAGACTTCCTCTTACATACTCATTTCTTATTCTATCCATTCGCGTAACACCACACATCCCCCTCAGCATTCTCATCTCAGCTGCATGTAACTGCCTTTCATTCATGCCTTTTGCGGCCCAACATTCTGATCCATACAAGACAGCAGGTCTGACCATTGTTTTGTAAATCTTCCCCTTAAGTTTAAGGGGAATATGGGGGTCACAGGTTGTTCCCGTTACCTGCCGCCATTTTATCCACCCTATGTTAATTCGGTGCTTGACAGCCCGATCTATTTCTCCGTCACTTTGCACGAGTGAACCGAGATACCGAAAGTCGGAACAGACCGGGAGAAGCACGCTGTTAAGCGACATTGCTTCAGGACTGGAGAGACCGCCGAAATCGCAGAACATATATTCAGTTTTGGTTCTGCTGATTTTCAAGCCCACACTCTCCAGCCTCTGTTGCCATTTCTCCAGTCTGCTCTGGATCTCAGGTCCATCTTCACCGACAAGAACAATGTCGTCGGCAAATAACATACACCAGGGTGCCTCTTCCTGTATGTCCGACGTCAGAGCGTCCATTATCAACAAGAAGAGGTAAGGGCTTAATGCCGACCCTTAGTGCAGTCCTACAGCCACACTGAACTTGTCGGTGTTGCCAGCAGCCGATCGGACATACGTCCTAGACCGGCTGTACATTGCACGAATTAACTCCACATACTTCCCAGGCACACCTTTCTCTTTCACGGCCCACCACAACACCTCCCGGGGCACCCTATCATACGCTTTCTCCAGATCAATGAACACCATGTGCAAGTTTTTATGTGCACGTCTGTATTTCTCACACAGCTGGCGGAGTGCAAAGGTGGCGTCCATTGTTCCTCGACCTGGCATAAACCCAAATAGACTTGGGGTAATTTCACTCTCCTCTCGCAATCTTTTCTCTATCACCTTCTCCCATACTTTCATACTATGTGACAGGAGCTTTATCCCTCGATAGTTGTTGCAGTCCTGTACGTCCCCTTTATTTTTGAAGATGGGCACTAGTGAACTATTGCACCACTCTTGTGGGATCACTTCCTCATGCAACAACTTATTGAAGAATAAAGTCAGCCACATACATCCATCTTCTTTTAATACCTTCCATTCTTCTGCTGGTATATCATCTGGGCCCATAGCTTTTCCATTTTTCATACTTCTAACTGCATTCCTAACTTCATCCATGCTAATTTCTCTCACCAAACCCATATTTACCTGTGTCTCTTGAAGCATACCATTCCATTCATTCTCCTCGTTCATTAACCTATCAAAGTAGACCTTCCATCGCAGTTTTATTTCATCATCTTCACACAGAACCTTACCAGCATCATCTTTAATACATTTAATATGCGTTATATCTTTTGCCCTTTTTTCCCTTGCTTTCGTAATCCGATAGAGTTCCTTCTGGCCCCTAGGGCTATCCAGTGAGTTATACAACTTCTCCTGTGCCTTAGCCCTAGCGACTGCTACCACCTGTTTTGCTTTCCTCTTCCATTCTTTGTATATCATATTCTTTTCTTCTTTCAAACTATCGTTCCCGTTTTCTACACCCTGCCATTCTCTAAACGCAACTTTTTTCTGATTAAGTACTTTTTGCACTTCTTCATTCCACCACCATGTATCCTTATCTATTACACCTTTCCCTTTCGATTCTCCGAATACGTCTTTTGCTACTCTTCTTATACAATCTGCCATCTCATTCCAACAATCATTCACAGATTTTCCCTCCATATCCTTCATATCAATCATTTTATCCACAACTTGATTTTTAAACAAATCCGAACACTCCTCATTTTCTAACATACACCATCTAGTTTTTGGTGGGGGCCGTTCTTTGTTATTTCTGGCGGACACACTTACTTTAACCTGCATAACTACCAACCTGTGTTGTGAGACTAATGCTTCGCCTGGCAGCACTTTACAGTTTTTGACACAAATCAGACTACTCCTTTTTACCAGGAAGTAGTCGATTTGTGTCGCGTGGTGGCCACTTTTATATGTGATCAGGTGCTCGTCTTTCTTCTCAAACCACGTGTTTGTTATTGCCAGGTCGAATGCAGTAGCAGCTTGCAGTAGTGCCTCGCCGTCATTGTTACGGTTTCCGTACCCCCAACCACCATGCACTCTCTCATACCCAACGTTCAGCTTTCCAACATGCCCGTTAAAATCACCCCCTACATACACTTCTTCACTCTCTTGCACATCTCTCATCACACAATCAAAGTCCTCCCAAAATTTATCTTTTATACTATCCTCACATCCTGATTGGGGTGCATACACGCTCACTATCTTTAGTACCAGACCCTTCACAATCACTTTGACAGCAATTACTCTATCACTCATTCTATTTACATCTACCACACATTCTTTTAGCTCGCTATCCAGAACTATACCCACACCATTTCGCTTGCCATCGCTTCCACAGTAGTAAAACTTATATCCTTCTCCTATCTCTCTAGCTTTCGCCCCCTTCCACTTTGTTTCTTGCAGACACGCTATATTTATCCGTCGCCTTTTAAGAACATCTGCTAACTCTCTTCCTCTTCCAGTCATCGTACCTATATTCCAACTTGCATACCTCAGCCTTACTTCTCTTTCTCTCCGAGCTTGCATCTTACGTCGCACCCGCCCGTTTTGGTGCGACAACCCTTGTCCATTTCCCGCAGGGGCCGGGTGCTGCTCCTGCGCGTCGCCTGTGGGGTACGCCCTAGCCCTATCGTGCAACATATCTTTCGTACTATTCATGCTGCTGTTGTTTTGGCATAGTTTTTATAGTCGGCCGCCTGCCTGACACCAACCCTCCTTGGGAATGCTATCGTTGGTGGTATACCCGCCACCGTGCGGGTGACCTAGAGTGCTTAATATTTTGCACCAGGTCTGAAAAAACTCCCTTAGTCGCCTCATACGACACCCACGGGATGAAATGGGGTGGTCATATTCTTAGTCCGTGACCACACAGAACTTTGATTTTTATTGATACAAACTATACGTCTGTGTGAAATCTTTTCATTGTCGTCCAGAAACAGACATTTTATGAAACTAGAAAGAAAGAGTTCTGAAGACGAAAATATATATAATCCATCTACCTATACCAATGGGTAAAGCTATACTTGATTTCCTATTACCCAGTTTCTGGAAATAAATTATCGAAGCGTCAGAAATCAAGCGCAAGCCAAGTAATGCGGTTAGTTGCCGAAAATTCATTCAACCAATCACAGTTGACAATTTGCGACATGTATATTGGGATAATTTTCCTACCTGGAACTGATATGTGGATCGATTAAATCTCGATTCAAATTTAACAGATTTTGTCACAGTCTGTGACAAGGTCGGGTTATAAATCTAGATCCTACCAAACACTTTACAATATAAACCAAAAGTTTCCTACCCATATTTCAGTAGTAACATTTCATCATTATCGGCCTAGCTTTTTCCCAACTATGTTGACTACCGTTTCTAGTGTAACTAAATGCAGCTGAATACCATTATTTGACTTGGAGCGACTACCCTATCTAACTTCTACAACCCTCCACTACCTGGTAACTGGGTAAACAACACTCCTTGGTAAAACTAATTGTCAGACGTCTGACCACCCGTCTGTCAAAGATCTGCAATAACATCAAGACCTCTCAGTGCCTCGGAAAGGACGTTAAGCCGTTGATCCCGGCTGTCATTTGTAGATTTATGAAATGGATGGTCAGGTATCCGCGGATTGACCTCGTCAAGCGTAGCGACCGTGAGTGAGTGACCTTCGAGCGGCCCGTGTGTCCGTTATTATTAAGTCACAAGTCCCTCTCAATATGTTTCATTCAGCATTTCAAAATTCATTACGACTATACCGCCATTTTATTGGCTGTAACTTTACAATATTTCCAACACACCACATTAGAGTGTTTGGAGTCCTTTTCAACACTCAAGAGATTTCTTTTGTTTTATTCATACCTCGTGAATCTTGAGCCGGGGTCCTAACAACTTGGGGACGTTCCATTCAATATTTTGTAGTAGATAAGGATAAAGGGCGGTTTGCTGTAATCTATTTGGGTATAACCTAATGTTTAACGTTATTTAGAAAAGCACTGCGAGACTCTGACACCAATAATAATATTATGTTCATGTGTCAAGACTGTACGAACTTATGTATAACATAACGTCACGGCTGTATTCCCCGAAGGGTTAGGCAGAAGTGTATCTACAGTACACCCAAGTCCCATGTTATAAGGGGTGAGCCCTTGCTCATCAACCGGGTATATATACAGATTCTGGGCTGTTACTGAGAGATTCCTAAAAAAAAAATTCAATGACACATTGCTCGACCCAGGAATCAAACCCAGGTCCTCCTACTTCGAATCGCGTGTTCGACCACTACACCAACGACGAGGCATATAACATTCGCTCTTATCTAAAGTCATTCTTATCATCAGAATCATCATTGATTTATGTAAATAAATAATAATAATAAGGCCTTTGCCTTGCGGAAGGACAGTAACAGGCTGCTGTTACTGTCCTTCTGCAAGGCAAAGGCCTCTTCTCAAATTGAGAAGGCACGAGCATTAATCACCAAACTTGCTCATGACGGGTTGGCGATTTCAGAGTTATATTAATTTATCAAAAAAATCGACTTCCTCGAATCGAATCCTGGACTTATAGTCCAGGATTCCGGTCAATTTTTTCCTTCACCGATGTCAGTGATGTCCAAGAAAAACTTAAAAAGTACATATTAATTGATAAAGTCACATTGGTAGTTGCCCAGGTTTAAACCCATAACCTCGTGCACAAGAGGCGAGGCCTAAACCACTGGACCATCATTTATTTAATTTGAGTAAATCGGTGCGCGACGGAATTCAAGCTATTTAAACACAATACATTAAAAATTATGACAATAATTGTCAATCAAAAAAAAAATCATATCAACTATTTTTCTTCTAACCAGTTATTTTTTGTTACCCCATCAAACATACTCAACCTGTTTCAAAAAGGCGTCATAATAATAATTAAACACAAGCTGTGAAAAGCGCTACATGCACTTTTAATAAAATTTTCTCTACCAACAAACTGAACAAAAATTTCAACAGGCGACTCCATTATCATTGTGCGTACGATCCATGAGAACTATGAAGTAGTGTATACTTAATTAAATTTGAAAAGAGCCCTCAAGTTTTGAACCACTCTGTTGCTTTTTATATGGTGTGCGGCTCCATCATTAGTTTGGTGTTGACATCTTGTCGTATCAAAGGGAGTTCGGTATACTTTTTCATTAATTTTAATGATATTAACATGTATACTTCTGAGAGTGAGTGTGGAGATTTTGTTTCGGTTGCAATTAATTGTTTGTAGTGTTTTTGAGTATGGTTAGTGAATAGTTTTCTTTATAAAATAAGTGTCATTATTTCAACAAATAAAGACGCCATGTTGGTTTATTTTTAATTTTATATGTTTGCAGTATGGAGGTAAATGACGTGTGTTGAAAACCCCTGTTTGTCATTATTTTACTCGAATTTATACCACAAAGCTATAGAACCTCATAGCACCTGTAATCCCCAAAGGGTATGGCAGAGGTGTACTCTATTAATAGTACACCCACATTTCATCATTTTCAAGTTCCATGTAATAGGGGGCGATACTATTGCCATCAATCGGGCACAAAATCCAGACTCCGGACTAATAAATTCCGGATGGAAAAGCCCATTATCACTTCGTCCCACCTGGGAATCGAACCTCATGTTCAGCAGTAGTGCGAACACTAGACTAAGTAGGAGTAGTAGTAATAGTACCAGCCTATTACTGTCCCACTGCAGGGCAAAGGCCTCTTCTCATACAGAGAAGGCACGAGCATTAATCACCACGTTTGCTCAAGACGGGATGGCGATTTTAGACTTATATTAATTATATAAGTCCAGGTTTCCTCACGATGTTTTCCTTCACCGAAGTCAGTGATGTCCAAGAAAAACTTATAAAATACATATGAATTGAAAAACTCACATTGGTACTTGCCCAAGTTTGAACCCACAACCTCTTTACCTTTAAACTAAGTAGGCTGTCAAAATAACTCTGTAAAGCTGCGCGCGGCCACAGAACACGGAGATGCATTGACGAACGCTGCTAGAGATCACACTCTTCGAACATAACAAACATGTCAGTGACTGTGAGTGTCATCATGCCACACAAACAGACGGTTCATGACAATTCTAACTATGCCAATGACACTTGGAAATTGCGCTTATGACGATTATAATTAGTTACTATCTAACCTGACAGATGTCGTCCTGTCAAAGGCGTGAACTGTCAAACGCGCGAAGTTAAAATAGTACTTAAGATTTCTGGAAATTTCCAATTTTCTACGCATTTTTTTCCCTCAGAACCTTATCCTTACAATAAAAAACACAATAATATAATAATTAGCGTAATTTATACAGCCGTTCACGCATGATGCAGTGACCAAGTGAAATAGGGATTCATTTTTATATATTACTAGCGGACCGAACAGACGTCGTCCTGCCCGTACAGCGCCACCTACCGGGTCCAATTGTGAATCTAAACCATTCTCGAATCTCCACGAACACACACAAAAAATTTCATCAAAATTGGTCCAGTCGTTTAGGAGGAGTTCAGTCACATACACACGCACACAAGAAATATATATATTAAGACTAGCGGACCGAACAGACGTCGTCCTGCTCGTACAGCGCGCATCCAATTGTAAATCTAAACCATCCAGGGCGCAACCCAAGGCATACAAAAAAATTCAATTAAATCGGTCCAGCTGTTTAGGAGGAGTTCAGTGACATACACGTGTACAGTAGAATTATATATATAAGCACTACCTGACCCAGCAAACATTGTTTTGCCATTATAAATAAAAATAAAAACACTTTAAACATTTAGGGGGATGAAAAATATATGTTGTCCGATTCGCAGACCTAACCGATATGCACACAAAATTTCACGAAAATCGGTCGGGCCATTTCTGAGAAGTTTAATTACAAACACCGTTATTTTTTTGTTTGACATGGCTAACTACAAAAACAAACACAGTGACACGAGAATTTTATATATGACAAAAAGATTATGAAGTCCCCAGTAGCTGTCACCGCGGTGATTCTGTGCTCGCAAAATGAATATGCAATACTCTCACAGACAAACGGTTTCACAAGATGCGAGACTACAAAAACTGCATTCAGAATTTGGGCTTGAACCTTCAACATTTTTATCAAATAACACTGCGACTGTTTCAAATTCCAACATTATCTGTGAGTAATCTGTAGTGTCTCTAGTCTTCTAAAGGATTTGAAACTGGATTTCTTTTATTCCTTTCCGCGTTATCTTGTCTTTACTGCAAGGATTTCAGAGAGGACGTGCAGAGATAAGATGAAATTCTTTATTACATTTTCTTTTCTTGCTCTAGCTACTTTGTCTTTAGAATATTTGGGTATGAGCTTTCGTTGGATTTTGTTTTTGAAGTGCGCAATGTTTATGTGTTTAGTCTGAGGCTTTTCCATGTACTATTGTGAGTTTTATTTTTTTCTTAATTGTTATGGTTTTTTTTTCCAGCATGATCACATGAGCGACTAAGGAGTCCTTAGTCACTCTATATATTAGGTCCGAAGTAAGACTTCTGTAAGACTTCTGTAAGTATAAAGTATTACCTTACTTACCTACCACTCATAATTAATTAGTGTGTATCATGCTTTGACCTATTCTGTAAATTACATTCTTAATAAATTTAATTATCTAATCGCTTCAACGTTGTACGCTATAAAAATGTAGTACAAAAATTGTTTTAGTGCGTGCAAAATAAAACTAAGTATATCGAAATACAGAACCAGTATTGTCTTAAACAGGTACTTAATAAGAATCTTAAAATACTGTCAGACCACGCAAAGTCTAAATGAAATTTTACAAATAAATTCTTAAAAATTCATCCCGTGAAAGTATGGATATATAAAGATCTTAGAATTTATTGATATTAGATACGTAGATGATTTTACTTATTTAGAAATATTAGTTAGTTTATTATTGCTTTTTTTTAGCTAATCCCCTGAATGAGGTCGAACAGCGGATAAAAGTATGTACTTACTTACTTAGACTTTTATGTTTAAGTTAGAACTAATATCAAACTGTTTTGAAAATAATCTCCTTATGCTCCACATAACCGTGCTCCTTATTACAGCAGGGCACATGGCTTATCCAATTATAAATAGATACGTAGACTCAACATCTACCTATTTCCACCGAACAAAAAATAAGTAGGAGTATCACGTATCAGTGAAAGGTTAAACCTAAATAATGGGCTTCCACCCACAACAAATACTTGAGTTTCTTAAACAAAAATAGCCTTTAATGTCCTTCAGTCGTTGAGATAACAATATAAATAGAAATCAGTATTAAAAAAATACTTGTTTAGGGATAAATTGCGTTGACAGGATTCAGGACTAAGTCAGGCTGGTGACGGCCTGTCAACATCAGAAGCTTGAATGGATATTATCCTTTAAAGCTTACCTTAGCATGAAACAATATTGAATTAATAAAGACATTTTATTTTATAACATTATGTTTTTAAAAGGAGTTGTGATTGAGACATTTCTATGAAGCCTATTGATAATCGCTTTCATGATGGCTCAGTTTAGGCCTCGCCTCTTGTGCAAGAAGTTACGGGTTGACGGAACGGTTGGCGCAGTGGCTGAGCGATCGACTGCTGCGCCGCGTGTCGTGGGTTCGATTCCCGCACGGAAAAAATATTTGTATGACCTACAGGTAGTTGTTCCGGGTCTGGCTGTTTGTGTATGTGAGTTTGAATGTTTGTAAACGCACCCACGACACAGGAGAAATTTCAAGTGTGGGGCAACGTTTAAAAAAAAAAGCCTGAGAAAGTACCAATGTGACTTTTTCAATCATATGTACTTTCTAAGTTTATCTTGGACATCACTGACATCGATGAAGGAAAACATCGAGAGGAAACCTGGACTTATCTTAATATATATATTTCTTGTGTGCGTGTGTATGTGACTGAACTCCTCCTAAACGACTGGACCAATTTTGATGAAATTTTTTGTGTGTGTTCGTGGAGATTCGAGAATGGTTTAGATTTACAATTGGACCCGGTAGGTGGCGCTGTACGGGCAGGACGACGTCTGTTCGGTCCGCTAGTAATTAATATAAGTCTGAAATCGCCAACCCATATTGAGCAAGCGTGGTGATTAATGCTCGTGCTTTCTCTGTACGAGAAGAGGCCTTTTCCCTGCAGTGAGACAGTAACAGGCTGGTATTATTATTGGTAATAAATAACATACCAAACATCAGGCTTGATTACAGCAGTACCTGTAAGTAGTTCACTCGTATTTTGCCAGTTATGAATAAGTCCCATGTAATAGGGGCCAGCTTTTTGTTAGTGACCGGCAAAAATCCAGATTCCAAGCTGCTTCTGAATAGTTCCAAGTGGACTCTAACAACTTAACAAACCTTTCGCCCGACCTACAAATTGAACTCTGGACCTCATGCTAAGCAGTAATGCTAACGACTACTGGACCAACGAGGCAGTATTACATAGTACTTAAATCTTTTCTTGTATGCACGGGCTGGTTGTCAGTTTAATAATGGCTTGAGGATGACTTTCATTGCAAAAAAACTACTAGGTTTGTAATAACTTTTACTGACAAGTTATTACAAGTTGCTACTGAGCAACTCAATATTCTTCTTGGTACAGACGCCAGCACATCAAGCTATCCCTAACAGTCAAATTTTCTGAATGAACATGAACCTTATCCTTTTGTAATAAAGTTGAAAAGTTTCAAAGAAATTTGACAGTTTGGAGTGGCTTGATGTGCTGGCGTCTATACATTTAGCTTACCGACATTTAAGATTAAGCATAACCATATCAAGTTAATACTACACCCCATAAACTAGTTGAACGATAACCATACAACAGATGTCACTAATAAACGTTTCTGTTTATTAACTGGCGTATCTCAATAACGATGGCGTAATGCGGATGTGACGTCATAAATAATACGCCGGCTGGCTACACACATAGAGTTAGAAGGAACAGAAGCGACTTCTATTCCAAACGCATTATATGCCTTCACACCGATCCTGGTGGTAGGAAAAGTTCAGCATCAGTTTAATTAATCAGTTCAATTAAAGATACTATCGTGAAATGTTTTAAGATAGTTTTCATGAAACCTGTGGTGACATATTGAAATCTTGACGTGATTTTCGACGTCAATCAACCGCAATATATGTAGTTGGGCCCGTGTGCCTAGTATGAACCTTTACGTAAATGTTACGTAAACTTGAAGGTTTTAAAATTGAAAGGACTCGTTTCGCAATTGACATTTTTTTGGAAATTAATTCATATCTGATGTTATAGTATAGTTGTTCTTCGGTTTAAAAAGTCCTTACAATTTACGTCAAGCGATAGCAATATTATTGTATGATTTTATTTCATTTCATTTCTTAATTATTATTTACTAACAATTCTCAAATATTGCTTAGTTTACTGTATGATTCAGGACTTATTCAGTGTAATTGATTACATGGAATTAAATAAAGCTTAATTAATATTATTAAGTTTAGGGCTTCTGATCATGGCATGAGCTGTAATTTCCGCATGGCGGGTATCGACGAATGCACAAAAGAAAGCGAAAAAGTTTCGCGTCTACTCATATTTTTTATTCTGTGGTACACACATTTGTAAGGCGACAGCTTGGTAAGTTAAGGCGTAAATTGCGATGCGATCTTGTTTCTAAATAGTTTTAAGTTAAGCGAAGTAGTTTCAGAGTAATAACCAATCTTGCTGATGATAATATGATGGGACGAGGATAGAAAGCATTTTGAACAGCGTGTTCCTTGTAATTCTGCGTAGAATGACCACCGTAGAGAAAAGAAAAAACCTCTTTTACATCGTACTGACATAGATAATTTAAACATAAATGATGTAACCAAATATCTGTAGCAAAATCACATGACTTAAAATGAGTGGCCATGGAGTTTCTTGCCCGTTCTTCTCCATATGTACTTACGCTTTGGAATGGGTGACTAGCTTCATGTTTCCGATTCTTTAACAATTCAAAAGTACCTTTAATTAGTTTATTTAAAATAAATGCTTTGACTTTGAATGACAAATATTATAGAAGGATTTCTAGAGTAGGATGTCAAAAATAAAGATTTTTGTTTTTTTCATATAGTATTTGCTGTAGAATAGGTTGTAGGTAGTGGTTTACCAGTGGTGTCGGTTTCCTTGTTATCAAACTAAACTTTTGAGCTGTTTCTGTCTCTTTCTCTCTTTTAAACTATCAAAAGAGGCAGACATATTGTAAGAGCTGTCAATCAAAGGGAAAAAGTCATGTTTTTTAAATATTTTTTTATGTATGTATGTAGTGATAAGCCCGAAAGTCATACAACCAGTCGGTATCGTGTTACCCAGTAACTGGGTTGGGTCAGATAGGTAGTCACTTCATGTAAAATTCTGGTATTTACCTGCATGCGGTTATACTGAAAGCCCACTCCAACATAGTTGGGTAAAGGCTAGGCAGATGATAATGTATGTAGTGATAAGATAGTAAGAATATTCAAAGACTGTGGAATTTCCTTTATTATATGTTTCAGCATATCATTTTGGTACACAAAGGCTAACCGAATACCGTACATTGAGTAATTGAGCAAAACCCTTTACACTCGATATGAAACGATCAAAGGTTGTCCTTTGATCTTTACTGTCATTTGTATAAATGCCACTGGTTACACCCCTCTCACCCTCCCACCCCATGAAACGTTAGACAGCCCTAACGACCCCGAGGATCAAAGATAGGCCTATTTTTAGTCTAGAAACATGAGACGTATGCTTTCATTCCCACATATAAACACATCCCTTTACAAATTAGTTTTGTACGAAAAAGCCGTGTAGTTTTTATTGAAGGTTGTAAACTCAATTGGTCCAAAAAGACTGGGGAGTGGGAGGTTGAGAGTTAAAATCTTGGGCTATGGAATTTTGACGTATTATTTTTAATCGTTATCTCTATCTATAGGGTTTACCAATAAGAGGTGTTATTTTGATATTCAAAGAAAAATGCTATTTTTTAATATAAATGATCGGATGTTTATTTCATTATAAAGAGGAAAGTATGCCGTTAATAGTTGAAAATAACATCAGGCAAATGACCACCACAACCACGCTTACAAGACCATATCCTTTTATCCCTGATGTTTCGATAGCGCAATCCATTCACCGAAACTGTTGCTCCAGCCTCATTTTCAGCCACGTGAAAGAGAAGGTCTACGCCAACAGCCCAGCGTCGATTCAACACCTCAAACATAGAATTCAAATCGAAACCACGATGATGATTATTTCTATACTAATATTTAGCTTATTACGTTTCCACTGGTAGGATATTTCTTTCTCTCGGGGATAGGGAGTTAGCCTAAATCCACCACAATGGTCCAGTGCAAGTTGATGATTATCGAATTTTTAAATGGCGATTTAAAAAAACGGTTGGATACCGTCATATCATAGGATTTAAAAATTCGATGATGTTACTCTCAACCAGTTTGAAAGCAGTGCTAATGTTTTACCTAACACAAAGAGATTAAGGCCTTCTACTACTTGCTCTGATCCCTTCTGTAGCACAATTATTTTTCTACATACTGGCCATGTTGCCTACTTGGGATTGACAAGAGCCCTACAAAAGTGCTACCTACTACCTATCCTGTAGTATTTAGTTGGCTTAATCAAAGTCAAATGCAGGTGATTTAGACATTTATGTAGCTTCTATGTATTCAACCAGACCATCTCCACAACCTATACTATGTAAGATTGATACCCAAAGTCAGAGCATTCGACTCCCCGACCCATGAGTTATGTCCCAACAAAAAAAACAAAACACTAGCGTTTCATACGATAGATCGTTCGACGGCATAACGTGCTCTCTGAGCTGAAGAGATACCCCAACGTGCAAAGATCAGTTACCCAACGCTTTAGTTTAGCCACGAGCAGAAATATTTTTAGACTTGTCACGACGTTACATTTCTACTTTGTGTTTTTCCCTCATACAGTTTAATTTAAACCCCAGAAAAGGGGAAACATTTCATGTCATGTATAAAATGAAATGTTAATTTGCTTTTCATTTTATGATATGTATTTAAATAGCTTTGTAATTACTTTGTATGTTGACACCATTTAAACCGTTAGTGCAAAATGTAATTCATGTTATTAGTACGGTAGGATCCTATTGATGGTATCAAATAATAGGTCTTTACCTATGAAATTGCCGTTTTGTATGAAAAAAATTAAATGAATTTTTTTCATGTATTTTTTATTTGTATTAATCGAAGTAATCACCCATGCAATCAATGCATCTTTGCCAACGCAGTGGCAGTTTATTGATGCCCTTCTTAAAGAAATCAGCTGGACGGGAGGCAACAAATTCTTCAAAGGCATTTTGTACTGCCTCTCGGGTATTGAATTTTTTTCCCGCCAAGAAGTTATCCAAATTCTGGAAAAAGTAGTAGTCTGTAGGCGCAAGGTCTGGTGAGTGGGGCGGATGACGGAGAGCTTCCAACCCCAGTTCTTGCAACTTGGAGACCGTCTGCTGTGCAGTATGAGGTCGCGCGTTGTCGTGCAGGAGCAGCGGAGACGAGTGATTGACCAATGCTGGTTGGAGATGTGCCAGCTTCTCCATCATTGTGTTCAATTCTTCACAGTACACATCTGCAGTAATGCTCACCCCGTTTGGTAAGAAGCTGTGTTGAATCACACCGGCGCTAGACCACCAAACAGTGACCATCACTTTTCTTGGGGTAAGTTTTCGTTTAGGGCATTGTTTAGGTGCTGAACCAGGATCCAACCAACTTGCTGAGCGCTTGCGGTTATCAAACAGAATCCATTTTTCATCGCAGGTAACAATGCGGTTCAAAATTCCTTCATTTGTGTGTCTGTTGAGCAGTGCAAGGCACGTCTCGACGCGTACTTCGCGCTGGCGATCATTGAGTTCGTGGGGCACCCATTTGTCAAGCTTTTTTACCTTGCCAATTTGACGCAAATGGACCAATATTGTTTTGACGCTAACGTCGAAAGCTGCTGCTAATTCAGCCGTAGATTGTGTATCATCAGCTTCCACAATCGCCTTTAATTCGTCATTGCCGACCAAAGTCTTCGGACGACCGCGAGGTTCATTTTTCAGGTCGAAATTTCCAGAACGGAAGCGAGCAAACCAATAACAGGTAGTGCGTTGGTTTGTAGTGTTAGCTCCGTAAACGTCGTTGATGTTGCGTGCCGCTTGTGCCGCGTTGCTGCCACGACGGTACTCATATTCCATAATTACTCGAATTTTTAACGTATCCATGATGACGAAAAAGATTTAAATGCGATGAAAATGTAACACCAATCAATAAACAAATGACTACTTTTGGAAAAAAAAATCCATGTTTTTAAAATAAAATTAATTTGAAATTAGAATTCTTAGCCAAACAAAAAATATTTTGATTTGAAATGGCCAGTACTGCAGAACGGCAATTTCATAGGTAAAGACCTAATATTAAAATTATTAAAATAATAATTATGTTGATATAACTAGCTAACTAGGTACTATGTTATTGATTAACACTAAAATATGTTTTCTGTTTGTTTAAAAATTGATTTGATAGCAGAAATAATGGATTCTGAACGATATTTATTTGGAAATGATATGTGCCTACAATTGTTTCATTAACTACTGACTAAATTTCGATTTGTTTTTTAGCATTGAACACAGATTATTTAACAGTTTGCTTTTGACAAATATGAAGGTGTATTAAAATAGGCCTATTCCACACTGGGTCAGAATACGCACTAAGCTAAGCTTAAGCTGTGAATACTATAACAGTTATAATCACCTAATATATTCAAATTCTCGCGTCGCAATGTTTGTTACCAAACTCCTCAGAAATGGTTGGACCGATTTGTATGAAATTTTGTGTGTTCTGAGAAGTGAAGAAGAGTCCGGGTAGGTCTGAGAATAAGCCAACATCTATTTTTCATACCCTAAATTATAAGGGTGGTCTACCCCAAATATTTTTGTTTTATTTTTTATTGTTTTTTTTGGCTTTAAATGATAAAACTACGTTTGGTGGATCAGTTAGTAATTATATAAAACAACGTTCCACTACTTTTGTAAGATTACATCATATATTTAAAAAGTACTTAACACACGTAATTTAGATAGGCACATAAGGGTACACTAGGTGTTTATCAAGTAGTAGAAGCCTCTTCAGACGAGGCCTCCTCCACTTCTTTTCATATATTTTCAACTATAACCTTTCATAAGCTAAATAAAATCCCTTAAATGGCATTGATATAGTATATTTAAAAGTCTAAAAAAAGTAATACAGTGTGCCTAACATGAGTCCTTGACGTTAGTGTAACGTCAGTACATGAACGCATATTTCCAAATTTTGAAATTTTGAAAATATTCGTTTCGAATAATGAATATTTAAAAAAAAAACTATTTTCGTATTTATGAGTTGGGGTTAGTTGTAGTTGCCATGTAAAAATTGCAGTTTAATTGTATTTTCAATTTCTAAACCGTTCCAATAGACGTAACGTTCACGTCAAATATTCGTGCTCGGCACACGGGTTACAGTATGATGAAATACGCTTGTTAAAATATTCAGCGGATTACGGCTCCACAGGTTGGTATACCTACTGTATTTATTCATCATTTATCATTGCCCAAGGTTAGTCGTAATTAATTCCAATGATGATGGCTGATGATTCGGGAACAGGTTTGTTAACCTATTCTTGAATCAAAACAATTAATAAATACATACACGTTGTGCATGTTGTGTTGTGTCATTTATGAATTGTTTGTATTTGTATTAATATATTATTTGTATTTGTATGTTTGTATTTATTAACTGTTGTGTATGTATTTATTAATTGTTTTGTGTTAGGGTAGTTACCATGAAACAAGCCATTTACGCAATTATTTTTTTTCATTAAAGCTTTGATTTTTCTCGTTCACTTTTGTGTTCCAGAAAAATTGTTCCATGGACCCCTCCATTCCTCGGAAACTACGTTAAGCTATTGGTACCGGCTGTCATTCGTATCTATGGCAGTCGTTACGGGTGTTGAGAAGCCCGAAAGTTAGTCTAGCCACGAGGTCATCATAGGTACTCAGCTTTATCCGATTAGAGTGAAATCCTACCACAATGCTGTTAGAAAAGGCTAGGCAGATGATGACATAACAGTATTTTTAAAATATACTACTCTGAATTCCAAAATACGTTTGTTTAAAATCCAGAGCTTCAAAAATAAATAGTTATAAATCAAAGCCTAATTTAGCTATAAAATATTTTCCTGAACAAAGAAATACTTCATTTTAAATTAAGAAAAATGTAAAAACAAACTAAGTAGGAATGACGGTAGATCAGATAGTACTTACATTTACAACTACCCTCGAAAGATTGATGGTACTACAGGACGAGAATAGATTATTGTATAAAGAAATAAATCCTGAAATTGCTCAATGATTAAGAGAGATGAAACCTGTAATAACTATTCTTACATTTGTATTTTTGTGAGAAGAAATGAAATATGAAATGATTTTTGGAGATTTTCACAAGATTTAAGATTTAAGATTTTCTTTTTTAAAATTTATAATAAGTTCATATGTCACTTGTTGTTGTGTGTTGTATAATGTAAATATAAAGCGTCAAAATTAATTTGACTTGAGAAAAAATTCACATCATGATTTCTTACGACATTTGTTACGGTTTAAGAAATTTATTTGGCTCTAAAATAATGCAATTATTCACTTCTATGAGGAAAATCATAATAATTTAGATAAACGACGGTTTCGCTTACTCAATAAACTAAAAATTAAATTATAAAAACGGTAAAAACTTACAATTTATACGTTATAGGCGCTCGGTAATAAACTAAAGATTAGATTATGAAAACGGCAAAAACTTACAATTTATACATTACATAGGTGGTGCTTTTATAGCCTATTAAGAGTTGGAAGTGATTTCGATTCCTTGATTACTTTAGGTATAGAGTTATAGAGTTTAGCACCTTCATATACGACAGTCTTTCTACCGTAGTTAATCCTCGGTGCTCTTAAAAATATGTTGCTGTCTTAATTAACGAACTGACTGACTTTGCATTCCAAGTTGTCTTTAAAACATGAAGAAAGAAATACGTCAACCGGACCAATTATCACGGAGTAATTGATGAACCAGAGGCCAGCACATCTAGCTGCCCTAATCTGTCAAATTTATTTTACCGTTTTTCTACTTTATAACAAAAGAATAAGGTTCATGTTCAATTGGGAAAACTTGACACATTGAGATAGCTTGATGTGCTGGCGTCTGAACATGTACATATTAAATTAAATGCAACTACCGACACATGCAAATACTGCTTTTTTTATTTATTTTTAAATATAAAGAACAACTGTTCAGTATTGCTGTACTGAACAAAAGGATATATTACCAAATACCTTATATTTTTTTGGTACATCATAAAAATAAAAGATTCTTAACATTTGTGGAGGCCAAAGAAATTTGCGATAACGTTTAAAATCCAAGGCAGCTGGTTGGCGAGAGCTTTTGTGAGGAAATCCGTCTGTGAGATGGTAACGGTTTCCCTTGGGAAGAATGTCGGGAGATCGTTACGAAAGGAGACAAGCTTGAACACGAGATTAATATGGAGTCTCTTTTTTTTTGAAAAAAAATGTTGATGTACCGCTGGGTAATTATTTGTGGCCACAAACAGAAGTGGAAAGTGATTGATATTTTTTTAACGCAATTAATAGTACCTTGGATTTTTATTTTTCGTAATAACTTGAAAGCCGCCATGACAGTTTGCAATGTCAAAACCAAATAGGATGGTATAAAAATAGTCGTTTTAGCTTAGCGGATAAAGGTATAGAGCACGCAAGTAAAGGGTTCTATTTCTAGCCATGCACTGGCATCATTATCAAATGGTGGTAAAGTCAACAACGGCTTATGGTAATTTTCGTAATGACCCGAACTAAAAAAGTCTTGTGTAATAAATAATCTTATTTGTACCGAAAAATTAAACGTTTTCGGAAAATAAATAAAACAGAGTTTAAGCAGTCAATCAGTCTGTTTTGTAGTGTTTGTTGAATAATTGCAAAGTAGGATCCAATAGAAATTGATGGCTGACCTTCAAACTGGGAATAATATTGGAGAAATTAAACTTCCTTCCTCAACATTTTCTTATTACACTGAAAGCTGGAACCAAATCCAACTTTCTGTGCACATAATTTACTTTGCATTATATTGTATTGATTCAATTTCTTCAAACTTATAAAACAGATGTGTTGCTGGGGAGTTTGTTGAGCTATTTTTTCGTCCCAACAAAAACGCTAGGAATTAGTGAAGGGTGGGCGTTTTGAAGGACTGTCTTATGTGATTCTTGACGATCAAAAAGTGCTGAATCTTAGCCTAATTAGAATCAATGAATTTTGATTTCATGGAACAGAAACAACACACAAACCACATGAAAAGAACTAAGCATAAAGTAATTCTGACTGGTAGACGTAGATGTTGAACAAATAAGTATAGCAGAAAAATGTCACGTCGCTTTTACTACGCGTTGATTTTTTTCAAAGCATACCTACTTTAGTAAACGGCCTCAGGCCGAGTAGGCTGATGGTACTCCAGGGAATCACCGTTCAGAAGTTGACTGCGCAAGATCAAATGGTGGCGAAAATCTAACGCTTTACAACTCATCTGTGGGCTGAAATAAATCCCTTTTGTGTAAACTTGATGGAATGACAGTTTGTGTTTTTTTGTGTTTGTTCTCTGAGTTTTGGAGAAAATGGGTCTTTAAAGATAGTCATCGTACATCTCTTGTTTGTTTTTATCAAAAAGCAATGTGATTTAGTTTTACGAACCTTTGTCAAAATCGCGATCTATTACACTACAAAAATACTTTCAGCACTGCATTTTAACGTTCCTTGGAGTGGTGAAAAGTATACTTTTAGTAACTATCACAAATGAAAGCTTTGACACAGTATTACAAAAACCGCTGTGCACTTCTGTAAGTGACGAGTTCACTATGCCTAAAACTGTTTGTAATTTCTGTGTATGTGTTTCAGTGTGTAAGTTGTTGAAGTGCCATAAAAAAAGGCTCACAGATTTACTCCACAAGTGTAAAGCTAAAGAATTAAACAACCGTCTATAATGTTTACGTATATTTTACTCCACAGATCATAGAGATGCCTCGGCAGCCGCTACTATAAATGGCATTCTCAACACTTTTTACAAAAACCAAGTTCGTTAGTGAGTATCACTGATTGCCTATATAAACTGGCAACCCGTGACAATTTGACAGCAAGGTTGGCGCAGTGGCTGAGCGATTGACCTATGAGCCGCGTGTCGTGGGATCGATTCCGGCACGGACCAATTTTTGTCAAATGTTTTTTGGTGTGGCTGTTTGTGTATTCTGAGTTTGACTGTTGGTAAACGTACCCACGATACGGAATAAATTCCTAGTGTAGGGTAAAGTTAAAAAATAACATACCTGTTACCTAGACGAATATTATTAAAACTAGCTGTGCCCCGCAGACTCAGCCGCTACCTAAGGTACGTTGCTTGATGTTAACCTTCCTTAAAAATTGGGTTATCTTTATCACGGTTCCTGAGACAGTACGTTAAAACAAAAAACAAACACACCCTTCAGATAATGTATACATATTAATAAAGATGGCGTCTCGAGTCACCGCCAACGCGGGAGTTCTATACTCTATGATTTACTGAATGCTCGTGTTCTTTTTTTCAATATCATCATAAATTAATCGGTATATTGTCTTTCACTGTCTTGTCACATAGAAAAAGTGGCATAACCACCGTTAGATCTAAATATGATAAAAATACCCCAATTATTTTGTCGCAATAAATTATATTCTGTGGCAACATAATGTCAATATGTCATACGCAACGGTTCGGCTCCACGCCGAAGTATCAATATCCCTCGTCAAGGCCCTCATGTCGGGTCATAAACAAACTGAGCATTAAATTTTACTAGCAATAAAATTGTTCCATTAATTACTAGATCCTGTTAACAGACGTTATGAGTAGTAAAAATGAAAATTTACAAATCTGTAGTGGGTTCATGGAGTTAGTAGTCTAGGTATGTTTAATTTATTTTTTCATTTTTTTTATTTTAAATATATATTTTTTTTTTTAATATAAAACGTTGCCCCACACTAGGAATTTCTCCTGTATCGTGGGTGCGTTTACAAACATTTAAACTCACATACACAAACAGCCAGACCCGGAACAACTACCTGTAGGTCATACAAATATTTGTTCCGTGCGGGGATCGGACCCACAACACGCGGCGCAGCAGCCGATGGCTCAACCACTGCGCCAACCGTGTCGTCGATTTTCAATTGACATGTAATGATTGAAGACAGCGCGGTTAGCGCAGCGGATGAGCGATTGACTGCTGCGCCGCGTGTCGTGGATTCGATTCCCGCACGGAACAAATATTTCTATGGCCTGCAGGTAGTTGTTCCGGGTCTGGCTGTTCGTGTATGTGACTTTAAATGTTTGTAAACGCACCCACTACACAAGAGAAATTCCTAGTGTGGGGCAACATTTTCTTATAAAAAAAAGAAATTCCGTGGATATATTATACGTTATGTTGGTTTTCATATATTCCCCTTATTGACTTCGATTTCGAAAAACTTCAATTTATTTTGTTACTTTATTATTCTGATAAATATTTATGTCTTAGGATTTTTGAGTGTGTATGGAAATGTTAAATTTAACTCTCATTAAAATGAATTTGCGCGGATATGACGTATATTTGTCCCATTGATCTTTTTTCTTCCTCGAGTACGTTTTTTTCTTAATATAATGCGTCACATTATGCGCAAATAAACTCAGTTTAATTCTTTCAATATACAATAATCTGTTGCCACTAAACAAAGAAGCTTACATACGTATCCATTTAAGTATACCATTAAAAATATAAGCATAATATACGTTTTATTATGCCAACATGCAGCAGTTTTGGATGGCGTAGAATAACCGGGACATCCCTAAGGATCAGCCATGTTCATACACTAGACCGCAGTACTACAAACTCGACCCAGTTGTTAAAAATGATACAATAACAAAAGAATTTATCTCCAACGGCTCTTTTGCGAACTGTACTCGGAAATTTCTCGGTAAAAATTCCGAAAACCAAATATACTGTTCATTTTGTTGTAATAAATTATCTGTTATTCTTACTTCTTGTAAGAAAGGTCAACTTTAAATTTGTTTTATTTATTTATTTAAGGACAACCAACAAAGTATACACCAAAAATACATGTTAAAAAAACTCGTTACTTTTACATTATATAGCCTTAATTAAAGGCTGCCACGGCATGCAATAAACATAGTAGTTGTAAATGCAGTTACAAATAGTTACAAACATATATATTAATTTAACTAAGATAACTGCTAAATTCTTTCTTTGCTTTGGCTCACCTTTTCACATACTGGGGGGAACTTATTGGGGTCGGTCTCCAATATTACCGGATACAGCTGAATACCAGTGGCTTACGTGAAGCAACTACTTATTTGACATCCACAACACAGTAACTGGGTTATTAACAGGCGTAATGCTATGTTATGTAATATCTAGATACTTTGGTTAAACTGGTTGTCAGACTTTCGAGCTTCTGACTTACCGTAACGCCTGTTAGATTTCTAGAAATTGCAGCCAGGACTTGGCGTATTTTCCCAGACAAGGAGGAGTTTTGATGTATGATGGGTGGTCACCCATCGACAGGCAAACGTAACATAACATTAAATCGACCTGTACAGCTGTTGCAATTCAGCCATGAACCCCTCAAAAATATTACCAAATTATGAAACATAAAT
The DNA here is from genome assembly GCA_905147745.2 of Phlogophora meticulosa. Taxonomy (NCBI): domain Eukaryota; kingdom Metazoa; phylum Arthropoda; class Insecta; order Lepidoptera; family Noctuidae; genus Phlogophora; species Phlogophora meticulosa. Next base: position 4,704,871 of record LR990525.1, read on the forward strand.
ATGAAAAGGTTTACTCCTGAGGTTTTGCCCTACCAGTTACTAAAATCAGCTGAAAAAAAATTCTCTTAGAAGGCACCCGCACTTCTTGCTTACTTTAGAGAAGTTCTATTTTCGTTCCCGCAGTATACTGCGGCTATGTTATAACATAGAGCCAGGCTTGCAATTTTGACGGTAATCTCCGCTTCATCTCGAAGCGACGTCTATAATATCTATGTACATCATTATTATCGACTATGTACATATTGGTGGCGTACTGCAGAGCCACTGCAACCAATTCTCAACGTAATGACACTGCAGGTGTCCTAAACTAAACCATTATGTAATATCAAGTCTGTAGGTACCTCAGGCTTTGTCTCTGTGAAACAGCCTACTCTTCTTTAATTATTATAAAAACAAATGTAGTCATTTAAACTTCTTACTAACCGGAGGATACAAAGGGCAGTCGTCATTTGAACATATATAATTATATCATTTCATTTTCACGTTAGACGGCTCGCTTGGTGCAGTGGTAAGAGATTGGCTGCTGCGCCGCGAGTCGTGGGTTCGCTTCCAGCTCGGAACAAATATTTGTATGGCCTACAGTTAGTTGTTCCGGGTCTGGCTATTTCTGTTTGTGACTTTAAATGTTTGTAAACGCACCCACGACACAGGAGCAATTCCAGTCTGAAGCAACGTTTTCTTTTTGAAGAAAAAAAATGTGACACTTGATTGTTACACTTGCAAATGTATATCTGTCAATCGCAATTTTGTAATGTTATGTGTTAACAATTATTGGCTAATCTAATTAAATATGTAAGCTCAGGACGGTCTTTATCAGAATCCATCTTGCAACGTGGGTATGTCGGTAATCCAAACACGGTCATTCAAATTAAGCGTCATCGAAACACACGATACTTATGTATTTAGTTCTACTACTAAAATAATCCTACAATTACGTAAATGGTTACCACTAATATTCTAATCACCACTTATCACTTTCAAATATACTATGCTTAAGGCGATGGATAGCGATTTGTCGATATCGTGGTTGCTGGCGACTTCTCTCCAAGAAGGGAATCAATATTTTGAAGGGATCAAATGAAAACGTTTCAAAACTGCTAGAGTAAAGAAATCAGGTCAATTGATTTCAATTACACTTCATACGTCCCCGGCCCCGTCTCGTTCCCCAGCTAGGTACTCAAGTAAAGCCGTGTGTAAAACCTACTTATACGATATTAGGACGTTTCAATTTCCCACGTTTCGGGTTCGTTTCGTAATCACTGTCTAATACGTTCCGAGCACGACTTATCGAAAATTGATATCTACGCATTATGCTTATTTCTTCTCGAGTTTATACACCATTTATGGAATTATCCGGAAATGAGGGAAAAATTGGGAAAATTAGGGGATGAAGGAAAAGTCGGGGAAAATGATTTTAGTAATGAAGATAGAAGATAGAGCTATGATAGTGATTCATGCGTGTAGCGGCTAAGAAACTGAAGATAGAAAAGTAAAGGGTAGTAACACTTTTAGCAAAAGATACGAGATATTTTTGTACGGCACTCTACAAAAGCGCTTCATCATTTTTGATATAAAGTCACGGCTGTAATCCGTGAAGCGGTAGACAGAGGTGTACCTAGAATACATCCACATTTTTCCGGTTATGTTTCTATTTCATGCAATAGGGGTTAAACCTATTACCATCTACTGGGCACTTATCCAGACTCCTGGCTGCTATTAAGAAATTCTAGATCAAGAAATCCCAATAACAATTTGCCCAACTCGGGAATCGAATCCCAAACATTAAGCTCCACAGTAATGTTTGCGACCGCTGAACCAACGAGGCAGTATTGTTTCATTTTCATATTCCTAGCAAAAACATGCTTAGGTAATTCATAGAATTGACGACCGATGTGGCTGGCGAAGGTCCGCCTGCGACGCAGGACGTTGCGGGTTCGATTCCCGCCCTGGGACTAATGTTTGTACGATCTACAAATATTTGTTTCGGGTGTTCTGGGTATTTGCTATGTATTATAAAAAATATCTATCTATGTAATGTATTAAGTATATCAGTCATCTAGTACCCATAACACAAGCTCTGCTTAGCTTGGGGCTAGATGATGCTGTGTGGATTGTCCAGCATGATTCATTTATTTATTTTATTCACTGTAGGTAATTCGTAAAAAAGCCTGCTATTTTGGTCGGCAAACAAAACAAATCCCTTACATTTTGTGATGATACTTTTTTCCTGGAATTTCTAAAAACACCCTATAGTAGATGTTCGATCAGGTTAAATCTTCAGACATCAGTAGGATTCTTAGAAATGTTATTTTTATCCTAGATTATTAAGAATCTCTCAAAATGGTATCATTCCTTCTCATATCTTTCCTCCCACCTCAAATGTTTTCTTTCGATTTTGTTTTTCTTTCTACGTTTATAAGTGTATTTATAGTTTTAAAAAGTTGTAACTTGTTTCTTAGATTTCTTTTTTCTTCCCACTGATAACATTTTTTTTAAAACCTAAGAATTTCTCCTATTACGTGGGTACGTTTACAAATATTCAAATTCACATACACAAACAGCCACACAACTACCTGTAGGCCATACAAATATCCGTTCCGTGCGGGAATCGAACCCACGACACGCAGCATAGCAATCAATCGCTCAGCCACTGCACCAACCGTGCCGTCAAACACATTGGTATGGTTGTGAACAAAAAAAAACACAAATCGTTTAAAAAAAGTAATCAGCTACCTATCAATCTTCAGCGCTTAATGTCACAATTTTGGCAATAACACATAGGTGCTGTGATAGACCGCTATCATAGTACCGATCCTATCCCTCAACAGCCATTAATGAAGAGTCAAAATTGAAGTATACATTAATAATAAAATATGTATGGGCATTACTATAACCCTATTGCCAATTAAAACTCGTAAATAAGAAAGCAACCTTCAATCTCTAGGGCCTAATTAAAACCATGCAACGCCATTGTGTGACCATTAACCCATTTATACCATGACAGAATGATGTCTGGCTGAGCTCATTATTTTTCAACTACATTATTCATAGCTCCCGAAGAAGATAATGCTGGCAACACAATATTGTATGGCCCGGTATTATGTGGCCTTAGAGACGGGACTGGCATTTTCCTAACTACCTTAGTCAAGAAAGGAATTTTCTTATAATTCATTATGGATTCGGTGAACGGTCTTTCGTACCTTCAAAGATGTTTTGACTGTGGGTAATTGGATATTGTAAAATACGTGTTGATTTTCTTTTGTTTTTAGAAATAATAGTAGCTTTATTGGGACTGGCTGATTATAAAATATCAATCGTTTGCCTGGCGTAGATTATAACATTTGTTTACTAATTTTACTACTTAATATTTGATCACACAGAGAACTTTCATTTTTCGGTCATAAGGTATATCGAAATACTGGAAAAAATCATATCGAAATACTGAGTTAAACTAACACAAACCAATCACACTATCGTATTTGTATAAGTAAGATATAAACGATCGGTCTTAGCCTTTGGTTCTGACACTATGGGAGTAAATGTTCCAGTTCTGCTCGATCCAGGCCTTTTGTCCGTATGACTCAAGACAATCTGCCTTAATTGGTCAATCATGGATCGACTAGAGCTTAGGTTTGAAGTGTCTAATAGCTCGAACCAGTTCATGTCTTCAACATAAATAGGAAAATGACACCTCTTGTGAATGATATGAATGGAGACTGTTTCTCAGTCAAAATGGATAGGAAAGTAATCATTTATTTACTACACTACGCCTGCGACTTCGTCCGCGTTCAAAACCTTTCGAACTTTATTACCCCTTCAACCTTTTTTAATGGAAGTTTTAAAAATAAATTATAGCATGTTCCTTGCTGATAATATACCCTTCCATAGGTTAAATTTAGGTTTGAAAATCGGTTAGGTACTTTTTGAGTTTATCCACTACAGACTAACATACAAACAAATAAATCTCTTCTTTTTATTACATTATAGTATTAACAATAAGATGCACCACACGACAAAAAAACGTAGATACAAATATTTTTTAGAAGTAATGACATTGCGACACGCAAATACTGTTTTCTTTATAATTGCAACGTCTTAGTGACTGTTGTCATTTGTGCTCTAATTAATAATGGAGTGAGAAATGAGAGTAAAATGCAGCAAACCGGAACGAGAGCCGCCTTTAATCTTTCTGAAACAACCATTGCTAATTCCGATCCGCTATAAGCCTTTTACAGTCCAATTTCGAAGTCTATTTATTGATGTTAGATTATCCTATTTTTTGCTTCATTCCTACTGGTACTTACTACTAAAATAAAAGCGGGTAATGCACATATTAGAACAAACATTCGTCTGGATAGACCAATCACTATTTGTAATGTAAGTACTTTTAAGACTTGAGCATAACATTCCTATCGAGATAATTTATAGTAATAAGGTATTATGATATATATTTTTTTCTTTATATTACTAACGAGACTCCTCTGTGCCTCGGAAAGCACGCTAAGGTTACTAATTAGACTCCTCCGTGCCACAGAAAGCACGTTAGTCCCAGCTGTCATCTGTGGATTTTTTGCTGTTCATTTCGAGTTGTTACGGGTAGTCAGATGCCCAAAAATCTGAATACCAGTCTTACCAAAGGGTATCGTGTTCCCCAGTAACTGGGTTGTGGAGATCAGATAGGCAGTCAATAATGTTATTCAGTTGCATCTGGTTAGACTGGAAGCCAACCCTAACATGGTTGGAAAAAGGCAAGGATGATGTGGTAAAATGACTTTAATATCATATATTTCCGAAACGCAGTAAACAATTTCAAATTTATTTATTTACTATGATAATAACAAGGTTTTTTCATATAAAAAAAAACAACTCTTGTTTTAAAACAGCCAATATGTAAACTCCTTTAATCGCTTTGCATCAATCTAGTCTCAACTCTCCGACGATCCATTTCAGCGTCTAACTCCCGAAATTCATCCCAGCGATGTGAAAAACGGGCGCGAAAAACAGACATAAAAATCCCGCTTCTCTTTAAATCACTACACGAGAACTTCCACACAAATAAATCTGTACAATTTTTAAAATATTGTTCTGGAGTTGGTGAACGGTGGTCCATTTAATTACACGGTAGGTGCATTTTGGTTCAGAGCCAAAAATCGTTCCGCACATGCTTAGCTTTTGGCTAGGGTCGGCTTAATGTGGAGGCACGCGCTTAGCCTCTGTGCGGCATAAGATCAGCTTAAATAAACATTGGCTCTGAATACCTTCACTAAAGTTACAGTTTTGACATCTATTCTGACAGATGGCTCGGGAATAGGACGGTGACAGATAGGAACTAAATCGAAAATATCGAATTCGTTTTTGTCTTTAGTTTCGTCGTGATATTGGCCGAAACGTTTTGAAATGTATGTTTTATGGAAGTTTTAGTTCAACTTAAATTGAGATTTTGTATTATCTCTATCCCTTTCCTGGTTTATAAATAAGAAAAGGATGGTAATAGCTATGATTAGACACTTAAGTTAAAGTAATCGACACAAAAATTGTCTGATTTACTTATAAAATTACACATATGTTTTAACATAGTAAACTTTTGCTGATATATTTCTGACAGAATTTAGTCTTGGTTTTGAGACGTCATGTAATTTCTACATGCCATAATGAGTTCTACCTTCCAAACCATTTCAAGCATCGTTACTAAGATAGAATTTCAAGAATGAAGGCAAAAATCTCCAATATTCGCTACTTTTAAAACTCGACCCACATAAAGTGGCAACAATATTATAATAAAAATCTAATCTCAGTCCACAACATTGCACTCCGTATAAAAAGGCTGGAGTCCCAACACTTCCAAGAAAACTACAGTCAAATGCATGAGCTAAAGTTGGTGCATTTTTACGAAAATAGCCACAGGGAGCATGAATAGAAAATAAGGAACGCTTTACACTTATGGCTTTATACAGAGATTTTATTGGTCATCTGTGAGTTTTGTGTGCGGAGAATGTCTTGGTTTCAACCTCAGTTGAAGTTGTCGTATGAGCTTATAGATTCCCTATTATATTGAAGATAGGAAGAAGTCATCAGATTTTATAAATTTAAATATTTCCATGTCAAAGAAAGAAAGAAATTAAGAAAGAAAGATAATTGCATTCATGTTGGTAGAGGCTTGGGTTTCCGTGATTTTGGTGAACATTTACTAACAAATGTGAAAGAAAAATCGGTATTTATCCTCGAAACTTCCTAATTCTTTCAGTTACACTATTTCTCCCGTACAATAGTTGGATCAATTTTCCTCATATTACTGACCCAAAATTATGGCACCCCAGTATTATAATATTTATATCTGAATAAAATGTAGCTATTTTCTTCTTTTTTTTCTCTTCTCAATAAAAATCTTGCCACTAAAAGCTTTAGTCACGACATCTTACACATAAAACAAAACAAAAATAATACTGCTGCGACTATAAACTTTAAAGTCCCTCCACTTGGTTACCCGAGCCACTAATAAAATCATACTTTTTCTTTTATTCCCAGTGCAGAACGTCGCGTAAACGTTTTCAGCGTTAAAACATTTTATCTTTGAAGTCACTTTAATGGCCGCCATCTTTAATAAAAAGATTGAGCTCATTTGTGAGCTCAAACGTAACAATAATGTAATCTGTCAACAGTCGTGGCTATGACTCAAAGTCTTAGTAATGTTTCTGTTATTGCAAAAATTTGAGTGGCTTTTGTAATTTTTTTATGAAGTCAGGTGCGAGGATGCCACGTGCTATGATATTGCCATTTTTTTATGTGCTCGGGTATTGACCTCGTTTTAAAATGAATGACATCCAAGTGCGGTGTGATGTTCTTTCCAGAGATTAACTTTGGGATAACTTTTGTACATCATGTTTTAGGAAGACTATCTAAAAGACTTGAAAGATAATTTTTAGCCTATGAAGTTTCCAGTTTTGGGATACAGGCCTCATCTCCGTGACAGGGTGGGGCATTATGCGCTACGCAAGCCCAGCGCAGGTTTGTCGTCGATTTGAGAGCAGTGGTGAAGAAAAAATTTACGCTAAGTCCCTACCTGGCTTCAAAGCTACTGGGCCACTACTATTCTACAACCAGCTTGCCTTTACCAAAATAACTGTTTCAGAAAAGTAACTAAATCTTTTATTATTTGCACAGACTATAAAAAAGGTGTTTGAGTGAAGTGTCAGAAAAAAAATTCAGGACAAACTTCCTCTTCATATTCCCCCCGCATTGGGTCCCATAGAAATTTTAACGTTTCCTCCTACCCCGATACTACCCTATTACGAGGGTAGTACAGAAAGTTGCGAAAGCCGAACCGTATCGAGGAAATGTTTAATGAACTTCTAACTTAATATAATTCTTTTAGTTCAAGTTTTGTGCTTGGGTTCGCGTACTTACTGTGAATTTTTGCTGTCCAGGAAATTGGGCCTGACGAGTTCTGGAACTGTTTTTGTTCAAGTTCATAATACTGTGTAAAGACGTGCTTACTTTGGGAGTGAATAGATAAGGGATTTGGTGTGACGCTTTATGTAGCTTGAAGTCTTTCTGATGTTCCCAATTTCGTTTACATATAAGATCTTAGTGAGAGTCAATGTTTTCTTTAGCATATTTTTTTCAGTTACAATAATTGATCTGATGGGCCGTTTTCATGATTAAGCAACACGAGTCGAGATTAGTTAGTAGATGGGTGACCATCCGTTATATACCAAGACCCCTCCTTAACACGTTAATCGTTGGTATTGGCTGTCATAACTAGATCTTTGACAATCGTCACGGGTAGCCAAAAACCCGACAGGCTGACAACCACTCTTGCTAAGGTCTATCATGTTACCGATTAACTGATTGAGGGGGTCAGATAAATATGTCGCTCCATATAAATTTAACATACAAAAGGCTAAGCAGATGATGAGTTATAGGAATATAAAACTATTTGGAATAAAACGATGACTGAGTCTTTTTTTTTTATAGTGACCTGTCAAAATCGAGCTGCTGGCGATCACTCTTTACCTGCCTAGACCTAATTTAATAAGTAATATAGGCACTAAATTATAGTTCAACTACAAGCCTTCCTAAATTATGCAAAACCAAAATATTATTTAAATTAGCCCATTCAGACCGGTGGGATGTGCGTGGATATTTTGACAACAATTTGAACCCCAACCACCTCAGTTGGAAACAGTAATGAGAAAATAATTACTCGCAAATTAAAATGGAATTTCTGGTTATAATTCACGTTTTCTACGTCTCTGTTGGTAAGGTGGCGACGGGAATTGAACCGCGGAACATAATTTGTACAGTGATGAGGGTTTTTAAAAGGAAATGGAGGGGTTGTTTCAAGATTTTTAACGTTTAGGTTGAAAGTGTCGCATTTGAGTGAATATTGTCTTAATAATTGCAGGATTTGTTGGTTTTAACACAGTAACTTGTTTGCATTGCAACCAATTTATAATACACTATTAATAAATAAATAAATAATAAATAATGCTGGACAATCCACACAGCATCAACTAGCCCCAAGCTAAGCAGAGCTTGTGTTATGGGTACTAGATGATTGATATACTTAATACAATACATTACATAGATAGATATTTTTATTATACTCGTACATAGCAAATACCCAGAACACCCGGAACAAATCTTTGTAGATCGTACAAACATTAGTCTCAAGGCGGGAATTGAACCCGCAACCTCCTGCGTCGCAGGTGGACCTTCGCCCGCCGCGCCACATCGATCGTCATTATGTAGCTTTCCGAACGTTGTCTAGATAGAACCCGATATGCTAAACCATAATTTACTATAACAAGACGTTCCAACAACGACGTCTATTTTAAAAGTTATCATCGCAGCCCTATCTTAGCAGAATCTTACTTGTCTATTCGAAGTCTGACAACCACTGCTCGTTATATTCACAAAAGAGCTGACACTAAATCCAGTTTAGCAGTTTTGTGCTCGATAATAATATATTGAAATTTATTTTATCTTGATTTTCCGTCACAAGACATCAAATAATGATTTTCGATGTAAATTGAAGAAAGAATAAAAATGTGTATAATTTTAAATACACCCACATTTCGCCAGTTATGCTTAAGTTCCAAACAACAGGAGCCGAGTTTATTGCCAGCAAACAGGCACAAATCCAGTGTCCGGGCTGCTACTGAGCGTTGCAGATGGAATAACCCAAAAACAGTTTTCCTGTCCCGGGAATCAAACTCAACACCTAGACACTCACACAGTAGAGCTTACGACCACCAGGTACCAACGATGACTATACTATACAGTAAAGTTATCAGAATAAATGTTATAAGGTACATATAATATCTTATGTTCCCTAAATAAGTCTAATTCTCTAATCTCTCTCAATCTATCTATCTCACTTTAATAATAATCTATAATCTAGTTTCCCTAATAAGTTTTGACGACACGGTTGGCGCAGTGGTTGAGCCATCGGCTGCAGCGCCGCGTGTTGTGGGTTCGATCCCCTCACGGAACAAATATTTGTATGACCTACAGGTAATTGTTCCGGGTCTGGCTGTTTGTGTATGTGAGTTTAAATGTTTGTAAACGCACCCACGATACATCAGAAATTCCTAGTGTGGGGCAACGATTTAAAAAAAAAAAAAAATGTCTATAATTAATAACCCGGTACCTAAGGACCAGTAAGGTTACTTATCTGATGATAACAGTCCTTACTTTTAAAGATAGAAATTTACTATCGCATCGAATCAAGTTTCTAGTATTCAAAATAGTTCCGTAGTGACTGTGGTGCAAAATGGGAGGAACCCACCTAACTTTTGACAGGATTTGGGATAAGAGCGTTTCGATGTAGCAAACAGAATGCGAGGACGGTAGAATTCAAAAGCGTCTCTGTTAGTCTTTTTGAAAACGAAATACAACTGTCAATGTAAAAAATAAGCCTGGAGAAATCTAGCTCTGTAAAATTGTGGACGAACGAGGAATATTTATTCCCAATACTGACGTCATGAAAGAACGATTCTGAGAATCCTGCCAATGGACTAAGTAACAATCATTTACACTAGCTTTTGACCTCCTCTTTTTCTTGTCAAAGCAAGAAACGATTTCAACTTTGAAAAAAAAACAAGAAACAAGCTTCTCACTTATTCTACAACGATACCCGGAGTCCCTGGCTTCGACTCCAAGGTGGGACGAGGTGGTATTGGGTTTTTTCCATCTGTAATTTCTGAGTAGCAGTCCGGAATCTGGATTTGTTCCCAATTGATAGCAATAGGCTCGCCTCATAGTACCTACATGGGACTTAAACATAACTGGTGAAATGTGGTTGTACTATAGTCTACTAATCCTTTGGCGATTACAGGTGTGATGTTACATTATGTATCTACAACAATAGTTGTTTAAACAATGTTCTAAGTTAGTATATATAACAAAAACTTAACATAATGACCCAAACAAGATAATACTAAAACAAGAACATTTTGCCAAGTCACTAAAATATTAGGAAAACATTAAAATTTACTTACAATGATGTGCAAAGTTGAAAAGACAATAACATTGTAGACTTTAAGTGCTCTTAGAAATAAGGTCTAAAGTCGCTTTAAAGGAGTGACTTTCGATTAATTATTATTCAAGGGACGGAATGGATACAAATTCAATGTTTTGTTTTTAAATTATTTGGTGGGGTGGATGGAATAATTATTTCCTACTTTATTTGGGGAGACAAGAAATTCGTGTAATCATGTAAATCAATGCCTAAGGTTTAAATAAATTTTAAGTATGTACGGAAAGCTTAGCGTGGGAGGTCCCAGTTAGACCAGCGAGCTTTTAAGCGACTTGGATAGACTGGTTGCGAAGGATGAAGAAGCCTATGTCCAATGGTTGACTGTGGTAAGTTACGTACAACGTAATTGATTGATGGGATGAGCTATCATCCTCTTGCCCTTATCCCAATTTCATTTGGGGTCGGCGCAGCATGTCTTCTTCTTCCATACATCTCTATTTCCCGTCATCTCAGAAGTCACCTCCTTCTTAGCCATATCAACTTTCACACAATCCATCCATCGTTTCCTGGGTCGCCCTCTACTCTTGTAACCCTCTACATTCATACTCAACACTTTCCTCACAACATGATCCTCATTCCTTCGCATCACGTGTCCATACCATGACAGCCGATTTCCACACAACTTCTCTGTCACAGGCGCCACTTTCAGACTTCCTCTTATATACTCATTTCTTATTCTATCCATTCGCGTAACACCACACATCCCCCTTAGCATTCTCATCTCAGCAGCATGCAACTGCCTTTCATTCATTCCTTTTGTGGCCCAACATTTTGATCCATACAAGACAGCAGGTCTAATCATTGACTTATAGATCTTCCCTTTAAGTTTAAGGGGAACGTGGGAATCGCCAGTTGTTCCCGTTACCTGCCGCCATTTCATCCACCCTGTGTTTATTCTGTGCTTGACAGTCCGATCTATTCCTCCGTCACTTTGCACTAGTGAGCCGAGATACCGAAAGTCGGAGCAGATCGGAAGGAGCACGCAATCAAGCGCAATGGCTTCAGGGCTGGAGAGACCGCCGAAATCGCAGAACATAATATATTCTGTCTTGGTTCTGCTGATTTTCAAGCCTACAGTCTCCAGCTTCTGTTGCCATTTCTCCAATCTACCCTGGATCTCAGGTCCATCTTCACTGACAAGGACAATGTCGTCGGCAAATAGCATGCACCAGGGTGCCTCTTCCTGTATTTCCGACTTCAGTGCGTCCATTATTAACAGGAAGAGGTAAGGGCTTAAGGCCGACCCTTGGTGCAATCCTACAGCCACACTGAACTTGTCAGTGTTACCTGCTGCAGACGACCGGACATAGGTACTAGATCGGCTGTACATCGCACGAATCAACTCAACATACTTCCCAGGCACACCTTTTTCCTTCAAGGCCCACCACAACACTTCCCGAGGCACCCTATCATACGCTTTTTCTAGGTCAATGAACACCATATGCAAGTTTTTATGGGCACATCTATACTTCTCGCACAACTGGCGGAGTGCAAAGGTGGCGTCCATTGTTCCTCTACCTGGCATAAACCCGAACTGATTTTGGGAAATCTCACTCTCTTCTCGTAATCTTTTCTCTATCACCTTCTCCCATACTTTCATACTATGCGACAGGAGCTTTATCCCTCGATAGTTGTTGCAGTCCTGTACATCCCCTTCATTTTTGAAGATGGGCACGAGTGAACTATTGCACCACTCTTGTGGGATCACTTCCTCATGCAACAACTTATTGAAGAAAAAAGTCAGCCACATACATCCATCTTCTTTTAGCTCCTTCCATACTTCTACTGGTATATCATCTGGGCCCATGGCCTTTCCATTTTTCATACTTCTTACTGCTTGCCTCACTTCATCCATGCTAACTTGTCTTACCAAACCCTCATTTACTGGTGCCTCATGTACCATACCACTCCATTCATTCTCTTCATTCATAAGCTTATCAAAATAAACCTTCCATCGCTCTTTTATTTCATCATCATTGCATAGAACCTTACCTACATCATCTTTCATACATTTGATATGAGTAATATCTCTTGTCCTTTTTTCCCTTGCTTTCGTAATCCGATAGAGCTCCTTCTGGCCTCTAGGGCTATCCAGTGAGTCATACAACTTCTCCTGTGCCTTAGCCCTAGCAACTGCTACCGCCTTTTATGCTTTTCTCTTCCGTTCCTTGTATATTGTATTCTTTTCTTCTTTCAAACCATCGTTCTCATTTTCAACACCCTGCCATTCTTTAAACGCAACTTTTTTCTCTTTAAGTAACTTTTGCACTTCCTCATTCCACCACCATGTATCCTTATCTATCATACCTTTCCCTTTCGATTCTCCAAATATATCTTTTGCTACTCTTCTTATACAATCTGCCATCTCATTCCAGCATTCGTTCACAGACTTCCCTTCCATATCTTTCATTTCAATCATTTTGTCCACGACTTGGTTTTTGAACAATCTGCCGCACTCGTCATTTTCTATCATACGCCATTTGGTTTTTGGTGGGGGTCGTTCTTTGTTATGTCTGATGGGGACACGTACTTTAGCCTCCACCATCACCAACCTGTGTTGCGAGACTAATGCTTCGCCTGGCAGCACTTTACAGTTTTTGACACAAATCAAACTATTCCTCTTTACTAGGAAGTAGTCGATTTGTGTCGCGTGGTGGCCACTTTTATATGTAATAAGATGATTGTCTTTCTTTTTAAACCACGTATTTATTATTGCCAGGTCGAATGCAGTAGCAGCTTGCAGTAGTGCCTCGCCATCACTGTTACGGTTTCCATACCCCCAACCACCATGCACTCTCTCATACCCATCCTTCAATTTTCCAACGCGCCCGTTAAAGTCACCCCCTACATACACTTCGTCACTGTCTTGCACATCTCTCATCACACAGTCAAAGTCCTCCCAAAATTTATCTTTTATACTATCCTCACATCCAGACTGGGGTGCATATACGCTTACTACCTTTAGTACTACACCTTCCAGAATCACTTTGACAACTATCACTCTATCACTCACTCTATTTACATCTACTACACATTCTTTCAGCTTCCTGTCCAAAACTATACCTACACCATTTCGCTTGCCATCGCTTCCACAGTAGAAAAACTTATATCCTTCTCCTATCTCTCTAGCTTTCGCCCCCTTCCACTTAGTTTCTTGCAGGCATGCTATATTTATTCGTCACCTTTTCAAAACATCTGCTAACTCTCTTCCTCTTCCAGTCATCGTACCTACATTCCAGCTCCCGCATCTCAGCCTTACCTCTCTTTCATTCCGAGCTTGCGTCTTACGTCGCACCCGCCCGTTTTGGTGCGACAACCCTTGTCCATTTCCCCCAGGTGCCGGGTGCTGCACCTGCGCGTCGCCTGTGGGGTACGCCCTAGTCCTATCGTACAACATATAATTTTGACTTTCCATGCTGCAATGGTTTTGGCATAAGTTTTTACAGTCGGCCGCCTGCCTGACACCAACCCTCCTTGGGAATGCTATCGTTGGTGGTTTACGCGCCACCGTGCGGGTGACCTAAGGTGCTTATTGTTATGCACCTGGTCTCAAAATTCCCTTAGTCGCCTCTTACGACACCCACGGGATGAAATGGGGTGGTCCTATTCTTAGTCCGGGAGCACACAGAAATGGGATGAGCTATGTATACAATAATTTCACTGGTATTTAATCTATGAAGAACAAATCCAATATTTATCTAGAATATTGTAAGAGTCTGGAATCTTTAGGTTTAAAGAGGCTTTTATCACTACACCATCATTTAATTATTTTCTCTTACCTACTATAACTTGTCTTACTAAAACCTAAAATTCGTACCGTAACTCTACATGTAGCCTGGGACCCGGGGTCAGGCGACAGGTGACAGGCAAGAATCCGACAATTAGTCAAGATTCTTTTTTTTTTCCCGTACAGAACAAATAGGTGTATGGCCTACAGGTATTTTTTCCGGGTCTGGTTGTTCGTGTATGTGACTTTAAATATTTGTAAACGCACCCACGACACAGGAGAAATTCCTAGACAGGGGCAAAGTTTCAAAAAATATATAAATATAATTAATTTCTACTTTATTGAAAGAGCATACGTCACCAAAATTACACTCTGACACCGTGTATACATTGTGTATATTTGGTAATTTTCTGACAAATATGTGGCTCAGACCGTTTATAAAAATTTGTTTTTATGACGTAATTTTTACAACTACCATGACATTTTGCGAACTATCTTTTGGTGGATGGCAGTATTCCAAACCTACGTATTCCCAGAAGCAAGATAATAATATGAGAGGAATGTTATATAAAAACGTCACGTACCACCCTTGCTTTAGTAAGAGAGCGGAGTTACACGGACGGCCATATTTTCAAGCGGTTATAAATTCTTCGATGTGAAATAAGACCTTTAGTACTAGCCTTAAATTATTTTTGCAGTTAATGCTACGCATCTTGCAGAGATAGATGCTTTTTTCGCATTATTATCATTTAGGTAAAAACCGGCCAAGTGTGTGATACCATGCCTAGGGAAGGGTTCTGTAGCCGGGATGAATATTTACGCATGCACAGTATTTTAAGTATACCATTACTCAAATAAACTAAGAAAAACAATTCCTATACAAAGACAGTTGTGATGCATTTAAGCGCACTTGTGCAAAGAGTACAAGAAAGAAAGAAAATAAACTTATCCAAACAAAGTTAACGCTCACAATATAGAATACAAAGAAATATAGACAAAAATAAATTTAATAACATATTAATTAAGAACAGTATTCTGACGTCTAAATTGTACGTTCTTTTAAACATTGCCGTGATCACTGTAAGTAATTTTTAATATATAACTCTGCCAATAATAACAAATAAATAAAGCTCTTTATCAAAAAAATAATATTAATTATTATTTCTTAACAATACCTCATTAATTACCAAACCATACCCTAGGTAATATTGAAGCCTACAATTCCAATATATTGTGAATAACTAAATGAATTAATGTACGAACTTTACGTACATTCAATCAATACTGTTCACAAACTTGGGGACTTGTACATCCCTAATATTAAACTAATCAAGGGCAAAATTGAGGTCTTTTCACTTGAAATACTTCATTCAATATTAAAGCTAAATTGGTTTTATTTGTGTGTTATTGAACAACCGAGTTGTAAAGGTTTCCCTTGTTTGTGGTTGAATAATTAAACTGTTACAAAATAGGATCAAAAATAAATATCCTTTGTCGAGACCACAGCAGATTTTGATAAAAACTATACGGGATACTAATTGCATGAATTTCGTATTATCATAAACAAAGCCACAAATGAAACAAAACCATAATAATTTTAAAACAAAATGGTGTCATTGGTGCTGATTCCCTTTTTCAATAACTAAACTCGTCTTTTACTGACATACAGCACTAGAAAATGACAGTGAATTACGATGACAGATAAGAAATAATTTAGAAATGTCAAATTATGCCTTGAACTTTTGTATTTTATTATATCGATGCACTTGAATGTCAAGAATGTTAGTATGGCATGGTACTTTTATTAAAATTGATGGTTAGTATTATACTCGTACATGTTGGTCCCTTTCTTGTTGCAAGATAGAAATAGATGAAAATAGCGTAAATTAGGCTTAGCATGTGGCTTAAAAGAAATAGAATTTACGATTTAATTATAAACGGTAAACAATCCAACCGAACCATCTCTCATCATCAGTGACTATGTGCTTAATGCTCGTTCCTTCTCTGTCAGAAAAGAGGCCTTTGCCCAGTTGTGGGACAGTAATGGTGTTTGAAGGTACAAATAAATATTGATCAACATTTCAGCATTTTTTTTTAACACGTTGCCCTAGAATTTTCGGACTAGAGATTTCTCCTGCGTTGTGGGTCCGTTTACAAACATTCAAACTCACATACACGAACAGCCAGACCCGGAACAACTACCTACAACTAGTACCAGTACCAGTCTATTACTGTCCCACTGCAGGGCAAAGGCCTCTTCTCATACAGAGAAGGCACGATCATTAATCACCACGCTTGCTCAAGACGGGTTGGCGATTTCAGACTTATATTAATTATGTAATTCCAGGTTTCCTCACAATATTTTCCTTCACCGATGTCAGTGATGTCCAAGATAAACTTAGAAAGTACATATGAATTAAAAAACTCACATTAGTGCTTGCCCAGGTTTGAACTCACAACCTCGTGCACAAGAGGCGAGGCCTAAACCACTGGGCCATCATAAATACTTGCAAATTCTTTCAAAATTCTACAAATTGTTCCGTGCGGGAATCGAATCCACGACAAGCGGCGCAGCAGTGCGCCAACCTTTGCTGCCAAAGCTTGCTGTCTACGCAAACATTGAATACTTATCAAAGACCTTAGTCTCGTGCCATTTATAATAATTATTCGTATTTATAACAAGACAGTCTACTAATCTTGTCTGGCTCTTGAACACAATAATAGGTACATTTATCACTCTAATCTAGCTAGCTTGCTACGTTCCTATATTATTCTTCGGTTGTTGAATCCAGAACTAAATGCTAAATTGAATCCATTTAGAAGATCGACTAATTGGTAGCTAGAGGGTTTTATTTACGTAACACTAATCGTCAATTGCTATGCCACTAATTGCTTCGAAGCTAGACATTAACAATGTCGGCTTGTATAGATACCGATACCTAGTAATTATCAGAATCCAGACATAAACACTATTCCTTTTGCCAGCCACTACAGTCTATTTGCGCTAGGAAGGTTTGCATGATACATGACAAAATTACTTTTGCACGATTATTGTTAAAAGTGTTTTCAAAAGTTGAAATGACACAGAAGTCAGAAGCCCGAAAGTCTCATAATATGTAATATTTTGTAACAAACAATTATTTTCTTAAAAATTCCCTCACAAAAAATGTATATGCGATACAATTTTTATAGAACCCAGTTTCTGTTGAGAAGTATCACCACATCTGTAATTATTGTGCACAATAATAAGAAGGAGGGAAAAAAAATGTGCAGACCTGTGTAACCAGTCTTACAAAAGGGTATTGTGATGCCCATCAACTGGGTTGTGGAGGTCAGATAGGCATTCGCTTTATGTAAAATACTGGTATTCGTACGGATAGACTAGAAGCCGCATCCCAATATAATTGGTAAAAGGCAGGGCAGATGATGATCATTTTTTACTTTTTCTTCATTTTTTTTTATATTATTAGTCAACCAAATTGAATTGTTTTTCTAATTCAAAAAAAGCATAATTCATAAATTATCATAAAACTTTTCACAAAAATAAAAAATGCATGAAGTATGGGGAAACTTTTTGAATTCGATTCACCAAAATACAATGAACTTTAAGAATAATTATTAATATTACTTATTATTTCAATAATTCACGATAGATTTGTCTTCTGAAATCATTAAAGTCGGATAAGATTTTTCGAAAACTTTCCTCTGTTTGAATAAATTTTTAAGCTATTCGTATTCATATAACTTAGAAGTTTCTTTAATAATGTTCAACTTTAGTCTTCTATTGCTGCCAACTTTTAGTAAGTAATTCATTTCCCAAATCTGTATAAGCTGCGTAGTTTTTAAAAATCATTTTCTTGATCGATACATTAGTCTGACGTACAGAATTACGAAAAAAAACCGGGGGAGTGCGAGTCGGTTGCGAAGGGTTCCGTATCATCGTAAAAGATTTAAAACAGGAACAAACTTAACATTGTAATTGTCGCATACATAAATGTAAAAAAAGAAATGTAAGTTAGTACCAACAATTGTGAGAGATTTAACAATAATTATGTTATTTTAAGATTACGGACATGAATAGATTTTTCTGTAATCTATCTTATTAAGTATGCGTACTTTTTTCAAAATTGTATACTTTCAGAGATATAATAGCGGAAATAGTCAATTTCCATGTATTCTCTTGAATATTTTTATACCGAATTAATTATTTTTAAATCCATAAAAGTATATTGGAAACACCTACAACAAGTTCTTTCATTTAATTTTAATATTTCACACGTTCCGTTTTAAAAAAAAATATTTACCTTCTGTTACTTCTGAATAAAATAAATATAATAATTCTGAAAAAAAATAGGTTCAGTAGTTTCAGAGTTTATCGATTAAAAACGAAGAAATAAATCTTTCGTCTTTATAAAGATGGTATGGGCAAAATACATTTTAAAGATATTCACTTGCAGTATACAATACTGAACATCCACTAAATTTAACATTATTAGGAGAGTGAGTTAATCTAGTCCCCGAGCAAAATAACTAACACAAATCGAGTTGAATCAACTCATCATCATCTGCCGAGCCTTCTCCCAACTATGTAAGGGTCGGCTAACAGTCTAACCAGATGCAGCTAAGAGCGGGGGATGTGATAAGATGATTTTCCCACCACAAAAAAAAAAAAAAACCAGATGCAGCTGAATGCCAGTGTTTTAAATGGAGCGACCGCCTATCTGACCTCCACAACACAGTTTCTGGGCAACACGATACCCCTTAGTAAGACTGGTTGTCAGATTTTCGAGCTTCTGAGTACCCGTAACGACTGTCAAAGATCTACAAATGACAGCCGGGACCAACGGCTTAGCGTGCTTTTCAAGGCACGGAGAAGTCTCGACATGCTACGAACGGTCACCCATCCTCAGACTGACCTCGTCAAGCGTAGCTTAACCTTCGGTCATCCCGTGCGTCTAATTTTATTTAGCCACGAGCTCCTCCGAGTCGAATCGAGTTGAATCAACTAGTTGTAATAAATCGTTATTACTATTTACTGGCATCCTAAATAATCAAATAAATCCGATATATTTCAGGTTAAATCGATGATACGACAATGAACTTCCTGCTTACAAAGGTCAGTCGATATATCATAAAACGTGTCTGAATATTCCGATATGGGTATTTGAACGCGGAAATTTGAATAATATGCGAATACAGGATTGTTAATAGATGTTATTTATGAAGTGCGAGTATATAAAGAAAGTCAAACTTACGACCTTCTTTTTCGATTAAATTATACAGATATTTCATGTATTTACATCTACACAAAGGTACTATGTATACATCTATACAAATAAATAAAACTGATGTGTCTATTTGTAATATCAAAGTAAATGCTTGTTATTAAATGCATATGGGAAACTAAAACAAAATGCTTGTCTGTGTGTCTGTCAGATAGCTGATATGATAAGGAGTAATTCATGCTACTTAAATCGTTTTGTAAAGAAAAAAAACATGTTTAAATTTTTGACGACCGATGTGGCGCGGCGGGCGATGGTCCGCCTGCGACGCAGGAGGTTGCGGGTTCGATTCCCGCCCTGGGACAAATGTTTGTATGATCTACAAATATTTGTTTCGGGTGTTCTGTGTATTTGTTATGTATAACAAAAAATATATCTATCTATGTAATGTATTGTATTAAGTATATCAGTCATCTAGTACCCATTACACAAGCTCTGCTTAACTTGGGGCTAGATGATGCTGTGTGGATTGTCCAGCAATATTTATTGATTTATTATTTATGATTTGAGAAAAATGAAAATTCATGATTTGTTAAAATCCAGACGGACAAAGTCGCGGGCTAAGCTAGTAACAATTTTAATAAAGCTGATGAAGTTAGCTTTTTTTAATTTTAACGTGCTAATCTTTGGACATACCAATCTAATACGATACAATATTTTTGCGATTGATAGGGTAATTCTTTTTTTTTTCTTTTTTTCTTTACTTAAGTGGCTTTATCAAACACTTCATATACACACAACATAGCGAACATAAAACGTAAACTAAAAACAATAGACACTCTGCTTCACAATGAACGCCTTCGTAAGCCAACTTCTACAATTTTGAATAACGATTTTAAGTTTTCAGACATCGGGTATGCTAAAACAGTGACACACCACCCAATGTTGTTTAAATATGTCATATCCTTTAGCTTTTCAAATCAGTTGTTTGATAGCACAATAGAGATGTGTCCTAGGTAAAAAGATAATAAGTCTATTTGGTCCGTCAGTTAGATAACCAAAAAATATTGGATCAATATTTGTTGCTTACTCAAATCAATAAAAAGTGACAAAGATATAGCACATCAAAGTTCAGGAGAAGGGGCTAGTGACGTCACTTTTACGTGTAAAGTGTAGAACGGTGTGACGTCACATGAAATTTCAACGCACTATATCGTCGTCATTTTCGGTTTACGTGACAAAAGAAAAAATACGTGTCCAGTATTTTTGAGTAATCCAACTTTCGGACCAATCAGAATTTTTAAGAACACTACCCTATTGTGTTGATGGTTATTTAACATTACGATACGACCCTTGGGAACTGGTGAAACCGCGGGGCACAGCTAATATAACTAAGGGTTCCAAGGGTTCGCCCCAAAACGAAGATAGCTCTCAAATATGACTCATGTTTTTGTTAGTCTACGTATCACAGACATTTATCTAAAAAAGCTATTCAAGGAAGACGCATAGATGGGAGGGTGCAACTGCTTCTCCTCTTAATGTTTACTTACATAGCATCACGCCTGTATTCCCAGGTGTGTTGGGCAGAGGTGTACCTAAAGTACATTTCACCAGCTATATTTTTAAGTCCCATATAAAATGATACCAACGGTAATGTAAGATTACATTACCGTTGGTATCACCTTTGTAATGTGATATGGTGGCTGTGTTAGTGGGTGAGCCTATTGCCAACAACCGGGCACATATGCAGACTCCGAGCTGCTGCTGAGAAATTCCTGTTGAAAAATTCTAATAGCTCGACCCGGGAATCGATCCCAGGATCTCATGCTTAGCGTTGCGTTCGTAGTCACATAAAAGGCAGTTACATGTAAATAAATTACCAGAATCTTGTTTGAAATCTGTTTCAAAAACCACAAATAGCACATCATATTTTAACTTTTTGCTATTTCTTACAACACCTGTGTTTCGTACATAAAACAAAGACTAGATTTTAAGTAAAGGCTTTACGTAATCGCACGTGGAGCAACGTGTTTGTGTTTGTTATGTTTTTCCAAGATGGCGTCTCACATTTCAACCGCGTCGTATTTTACGTTTTTTAGTCTGTAAGCTCTCACCCCTTTCACCAAAAAAGTCTAGCTTCTAACATTTATGTGTGGTTCGTTTTATCTTGTTAGATAAAGATTGTGTTTTTTTTTTCTGTTACCTACATATTTTTATATTTAATTTTTATTAGTGAAGGGATTTTAGAATAAACAGTGCAAATGTAGTTTTTTTGTACTCAGTGTTTTAAATGTAGTAGCCCAGTTTAAGACAAGTAGGCTCACCCTTATTATATAGGACTCAAACATAATTGGCAAAATGTGTATGTACTAATAGCTGTATGTACCTCTTTAAATAGAAAATAGTCATGGATAACCTCCACCCTGGGGCGGGCGGATGGGTCTGTCAAACTCTTACTGACTAAAAACCACCCTAGTGTTCCCATACTATACTTGCACCGGGCACACTGGGAACTAATGCGCCTTCCACGATCCCTGGAATAGGTATACCTCTGACTTAACCTTTGGAGAATATTCATGTGTGTTTATTAGATAGCAAATATAACCAAAGCATGTATAAAAACAAAAATATAATTAAGTGTCACAAAACAAAAGCTCTCGATGGCTTATTCCATCCATCAGTGCTATTCCACACTATTGAATTCGACTTTACGTACTCAAAACTAAGCCATTCATAAAAAAGTCGCAGTTCTAGCATAAAATAAACATCTATCGGGACTATACACCTTGTTCTCTAAGCCGAAATAAACCCCTTTAGGCGAAGAACATTGTAAGCTATAGGTACCTACTTTGTACTAGTTCAAATAGGTAGAATTACGTGACTCGACTCCCACAAAAGGGTGAACACGGACTTAGTGCTCCTAGAAGCGAGTTTAACATTTTATAAAGGATTTAGAGAGGATTTGTCGGGTTCGGATCGGACGATTTATTAATTGTTGAAGCGAAAAGTCAAGAATTGAAGCTGGGATTTTGTTAATCTGTCTCTCAAGATTGGTTTTAAATTCTTACCTACTTAGTTTTTTTTAACAAAAAATATGGGTTGGTTTAAGAATAGTGGATTTTTAATGGTAATCCAGGAGACGAAAATTACTAAAGGATTGGTTTGGACTTAAATCGATACTTAAAATTTATGTTTTAGGTCGTATACATTTTGAAAAGATTGATTAGTAACGTGGCAACTGGCTGATAGACTGTTCGTTATTTTTTAAACTGCTATAGCAGTCCCACCTCTCCCCTGTCAATCGTCTCTGGTTCAAATCTTATGTTATGACTAGCTGACCCAGCAAATGTTTTTTGCCATGTAAAATGTTTGGGATGGACCACCCTTTACTTTTAGGGCGATGAAAAATAGATGTTGTCCGATTCACAGATCGATATGCACACAAAATTGAATACAAATCGGTCCAGCCGTTTCGGAGGAGTTTGGTAACAAACATTGTTGTTGTTATTGTTTGTGTATGTGAGTTTAAATGTTACAAACATTTAAACTCACATACGCACACAACGCACCCACGATACAGGAGAAATTCCTAGTGTGGGGCAACGTTTTTATCAAAAAAAAATAAAAAAATATTGCTACACGAGAATTTTATATGTTAGACTAGCTGACTAGTTGTTTTGCCATTACTAGCCAAAAAAAAAAATAGATTGAACCACATTTAGGGGGATGAAAAATAGATGTTGTCCGATTCGCAGACCTAACCGAT
Source organism: Phlogophora meticulosa (assembly GCA_905147745.2). NCBI lineage: Eukaryota > Metazoa > Arthropoda > Insecta > Lepidoptera > Noctuidae > Phlogophora > Phlogophora meticulosa. Next base: position 4,728,126 of record LR990525.1, read on the forward strand.
ACGCACACAAAATTTCATGCGGGCGGCGTTGGTGACGTCATCAGCGGCGGCTTGGGGTGTTTGGCCGTTTCAGGTACTGCGGTGACTGCTGCGCGTGCGGTGCGGCCAGGTCAGAGTTCATCTTAGTATAAAAAAAATAAGGTTCGTGTTCAATTGGGAAAATATGACAGCTCGGAATAGCTTGATGTCTGTGCCTTTTAAATTTGTATCATAGTCATAATGAAAATTAAATAATAATAATAATATAATGATATTAACATAACATCACGCCGGTAATCCCTGAAGGACTAAGCACATAAATAAAATAAAAAAAAATAGTAAAACAACGATTTGTTTTTTATATTATTATATTATTTTCTAATCACTTCTAGATGTTCTTCATCTGAAAATACAACGTCACATTTCGTTGGTAAAGCAAGAAAATTGTAAAGACACACATTGCCGGACGTGTTGATATAGCCGTTCTTTTTTAAAACCAAAACTTCTAGAAGCTTCCATCGTGGAAATAATGGAGCTGTATTGTTTCGAGTTTTCGAAATATTTTTATTTAGTGCAGCGCTGAGGAAATTGTTTATGGTTTTCTTCAGTCGCATTTAAAATGATATATGGCTTTGTTTAAGAGGATTTATATGATTTCTCTATGTTGGGATTGGTAGTTTAATGCCAAGTGAGGTTCGTTTATAGGTACATCAGCCTTTGAGACTGAATGCCGGGCAATATTTAGTAGTATATAGTAAAGTATCTTGTTAACACCGAATGAAAGTCAGCATCGTCTCGTCCTTAACACTTTCCGGGACAAACCGCCTCATGACGTTATCTCTATATAATATTATATGTAATATGGCAGACCGCCTATAGACGGTACCATCTGTAGCCGCACTGTCTCATTACGTTACTCTTATTAGTCATGGTATGTCGTTCCGCCCATAGGCGTCAAACTCAGTGGCCGCATTTGTCATATCAAAAAATTAAAAATATATGTAATATGGTAGTACAGCTGTAGACGGTATGACAAAATGTATAGGATTTTTAAGTGACATGACATTTGCAAATAGTCAAGCGTCCCGGAACGTGTTAACCAATCATGCATTTCTTTTTGCCGTCATTTCAAAAGTCACCTCCTTCCTAGGCATGTCATCTTTCACACAATCCATCCATCGTTTCTTTGACCTCCCTCTACTCTTGTAACCCTCCTCATTTGTAAACAAACTTTCCTCACAACACGATTCTTATCCATAGCTTGACATCCAAAAATAAAATATGAAAATAACCATGTATAACATAACAATAGCCTGGATTTTCCCACTGCAGGGCAAAGGCCTTTCTAGTCTCATTCCACCTTTCTCTATCCATATCCAGGACTATTAGGGACCATTGAACGACCCCAGCTCACACCGCATTTCCATCGGGACCTGCCTCGATGCCATGTAAAAAAAGTTTACATTACATAAAATTACCTAAAAAAAAACCCTACTAATAGAATAATAAAATGAGCAATAACATTAGGCCGGCCAAATCTTATCAAAACATAACCCTTAAATCTTTAAGTGCCTACCTGGTAATGGCTATCTTTACGAGTAAGAATTTAGATTGAAATTCAAACGACCCGAAGATTTTGTATCTGTTTTAACTGTTCACGTTTAAAATGTCCAAGTTAATGTCGACAGTTTAATTACTATTCCGTAATATGAACTACTAACCTAAGTTAGGAATTGACCACGAAATTAATCAAGGAATGTTGGTTTAGAACCGCACCATGGGTTTGCCAAAGACAGTCAGCGTTGTGGAAAACCACGAAGGGAATGGCGGGACACGCTGGATAAATCAGTTCAATTTTGCTTTGAACCAAAATGTCTGGAAACAACGGTGGTAGGAGTGGTGAGTAACAGATACAGCCTGTTTAATTCTGTTGAAACAAAATGCGACGGTATGTCATAGGCATCTAGGTCGAAGATGCAGCGACATCATTCTTATTTTCTGAAAGTAGATAGGGCTAAGAGTAGCTAATAGAGAATTGAAATTAGGTAAATCAATTATAATTGTGTTAATCATTTGGCGGTTGGAGCATCTGTAATACTAAAAAAAACAGTAAACTGTAGTCACATCAAGCTATCCTAAACTGTCAAATTTTCCCAATTGAACGTGAACCTTATACTTTTGCAATCAAGTTGTCTATCAATCAACTATCAAAGAAATTTGATAGATTGGGGTGGTTTGATGAGCTGGCCTCTGTTCATGGGAAATATTAGTTTCGAGATGAGGGTGTACTACACCTCTGCCTTACCCTTTGGGAAATAGAGGCCTGATGTTAATAGTATTAGCAAACAGAAATAGTGAAAAAGTTATTCACAAATACACATTAAGAAAATGGACGGATCTACTTAATTAGTAACAGTAGTTGCTTTCAGTTTAAGTGGCCCAAAGGTAACATGACTAATCATCATCATCTCCAACTATGCTGGGGTCGGCTTCCAGCCTAACCATATGCAGCTGCATAACAGTACTTTACATGGTGCAACTGCCTATCTGACCTCCACATATTAAGTGACTGAACAATGAGATACCGCTTGTTAAGATTGGTTGTCAGACTTTCGGGCTTCTGACTACTACAAATGATAGCTGGGACCAACAGCTTAACGTGCTTTCCGAGCCACGGAAGAGTCTCGATATTTTGTAATGAACGGTCCCCCATACACAGACCGACCTCGGCAAGCATAGATTAACCTTCGATCGACCTATATGGCTGTTTTTATATAGCCACGAGCTCCTAACACACGACACGACATCTTTAAGACACTAGAATCACTAAGTACAGCATACATACACACTCAGTAAAAAATATCATTGAAAAGTAAGACAAAATTTAACATCAACAACAATAGACAGTATGTATCTTAAGTAAATAACAAGACAACGAACGAATATAATTCTTACCTAAAGAAAACCTCTGATCGCGTTTTGTTGATATCATTAAATCTAAATTATTATTATAATAAAATAATACCAACATGTTACTGTGTCACTGCAGGGCAAAAGGCCTCTTTTTATACAGATAAGGCACGAACATTAATCACTACACATGCTCAAGGCGGGTTGGCGGTTTCAGACTTAAATTCATAATTAGACTAGGTTCCCTAACGATGTTTTCCTTCACCGATGCCATTGATGTCTAAGATAAACTTAAAAAGTAAATAATAATGAATTTGTTAATTATGGAGTTGAAAAAGTCATGTTCAACCCGCAATAATGCGTGACAGGCGACAACTTAAATACTGGGCAATCATCATCAAATTACTGTCATAAATTCTAAATTAAAAACAAAACTGACGAAAAAAAGCATGAAGAAGTTTTTAATAAATAAATAATAAATAAATAAATATTGCTGGACAATCCACACAGCATCATCTAGCCAAGGTAAGCAGAGCTTGTGTTATGGGTACTATATGACTGATATACTTAATACAATACATTACATATATATATATTTTTGTTGTACATAGGAAATACCCAGAACACCCGGAACAAATATTTGTAGATCGTACAAACATTTGTCCCCAGGCGGGAATCGAACCCGCAACCTCTTGCGTCGCAGGCGGACCTTCGCCCGCCGCGCCACATCGTTCATAAATGCTACTATAATGTTGACGAATATTTAAACGATGTAGTTTAGACAATTGTATTATTATTTTGATTTCTGTACTTTTAATTCAATATAATCTAATTATGTATTTGTACGCCTTTCTAGGCAAAACACGTTGAAACTTTTTTTATTTTTGTAATCGTTCCAACTGATTCTTAGCCTACACATATTTTTGACAAATGAAATTTTCTTATCTTATCTTAACTTTTCTTTAAAAAAAAACTGTCAACTTTAATAAAACTCTGTCATCTATTAAACCTCTTTTCCAACGCCTGTGGACATGGCTTACGTTGCAATGTAAAGTAATAGCTAATCAAGTTTTTGGCAAATTTTCAAACGGGTCTCACTGTAGTTCAGCTCACGTCTGTGGATCACTAGACCAATTTGTAGTGATTTTCGACGCCTTAAATGTAATATGTTAGCTTTAAACTTTAGCTTTTGGCAACGTTGTTGTGTTAGATATTGCGCAGTATTAGTTACCTTTGTAATATAAAGAGTATCGTTTATACAACAAATTTGGAATAGTACAACGTTCGGCTGTGTCGTGGCAGACCCAGGTAAAGATAGCGAGATGAGCTTGACGCCCACAGAAGGGATTGGTTTACATTAGCTCAAGATTAAGAGCAGTGAAATGGAGAAAGCGTGGCTTTTACCCTGCAGTGGGACAACATAGGCTAACAATGAATAGAAAAACAAAAGAACACCATTTTTGACCACAGGTTAAAACACGCTCACTGAATAATTTGAATAATTTAAATAATATAATCTGCAATGAGAGTGTTTTAAAAAGAAAGACTGATGTAGTTCGTAAAAGCTACGGTTATGAGGCAGTTTCAATCAGAAATGTTATGAGATTGTTAGAACAAGCAAGCAGTAAAGGAATTCAAAAGATATTTTGTGAATTGGCCGATTTTATTAAAATACCAGGTAGAAATTAGAGATAAATATAACAAAATTTTAAAGGCAAAGCAGATGATCTCTTGTTGACATTTAGCATTAAATAATTAAATAATACATTTAACATATTTAAAGTCTATGAACAATGTAGACCTTATAGACTTTGCCAAGGACTCGATCGATCAAAAACACTGTAGTCTGCGTAGGCCGTCAACCATCACAAAAGTTCAATTCCGAGTCTGAAACAAAGCATATCAAGGCTGTAGACCTTATAGACTTTGCCACAGACTCGATTGTTCAAAAAGCCTGTAGTCGGCATAGACAATCAACCGCTACAAAAGCAATTCCGAGTCTAAGTTCAATTCCGAGTCTGTGGCAAAGCATATAAAGTCTGTAGACCTTATAGAGTTGGCCGCAAACACTACCGTTCATAAAGACTGTAATTTGCGGAGGCCGTCAACAATTACAGACGTTCAATTCCGAGTCTGTGGCAAGCATATAAAATCTGTAGACCTCATAGACTTTGCCACAGACACGATCGTTCAAAAAGTCCTTAGTCTGCGTAGGCCGTCAGCGATTACAAAAGTTCAATTCCGAATCTGTGGCAAGGCATATAAGGACTTTGCCACAGACGCGATCGTTCAAAAATTCTATCGTCTGCGTAAGTCCTTAACAGTTACACAAGTTCAATTCTGTAACAGCACGTGCAATGTTCCCGGAACGTCATTAATTCCCGTATACAAGTTCCAGATTCTTAAGATTTGTGTACCATTCGTATGTTTGTACTAATTTACTTCGTCGCGACAGCTCCTAGCAGTTACGACCTCTAGTTCTGAATTAATTAAAACTTAGTTAAAAGGGCTTCATGTTGCTTAAATCAAATTTAAAACTGTAATCAACTTAGCCTTGTCGGTATAGTTAATGGTAAGAGATAATGTTGACAATGCTTTATATTTTAGTAATATTTTTGTTCGTATCTCTGATGAATGATTGTTATTTAGTGTGTTTAGTGTAAGATAGAGGAGTACTTAGTACACCTACTTTTTGGCAGTTATGAATAAGTCCCATATAATAGAGGGCGAGGCTATAAGCCACCAAGCAAAAACAAATACAGATTCTGGGCTGCTACTAAGTAATTTCAGATGGATGAAAACTATGCCCGATCCGCAAATCAAACCCAGGATCTCATACTCAGCAGTAGCGCTTCCTACCACTAGGCCAACGAGGAAACGATGAGTTTTGTGTTGTTCGTAAGAACACCTGTTGGGGATTGTTACTTATTTTCCCAAAAATCCTCAGTAGGCCGAGTTTATTTAACTAGTGGGGATTTTTGGAAAAAATATTAACAATCCCCACCCGTTTGTGGGTGGGGTATTTTGGAAAAAAAACCGATCCTTCGACCAGGCGACAGTTGTACCTGGTGGGTAACTGTCCGTAATTGTTGTCGGGATTCTTTATGCACAGTTGGAAGGGATATTGAAACACAGTCGAGTTCAATACATGATTCTGGTACCTCTGTTCTGGCTGTTAATTTTTTAGATTCTAAACTGTAAAATTTATGTCTAACACTAAGCAATTTTTAATTAAACATAATTTTACTTTTGTATTAAAAATCATCATGATTTTTTCTATTTAATATATGTACATGAGTTTAAGTTCATATATGGCGGTAGATAGACGTCGCTTTAAACTTATAAAAATACCTGAAACTCCATCACTCTTGAAAAATACAGTCGTTCGAAATCAAATATTCGACCTGAACAAATATCGGATAGCCAGTACCATTTCGCATGAACACAGAAATCAACATATAAATTCAACACAAATTTCCTCTCCTTCGAAATAGTTGCGAAATTTCTCGCCTGTCAACTGTAGATCCGTTCTTATTCATCAAAATGCGTTTTGCATTTTACATACATAGAGGTAATGAAAAACAGTGGACGCGCACACTTTCGACCAAATTAATGCCAGCTTATCTTCATCGGACTACAAAAGAAAGAGGGGCTCTTATTTAGCTGAAATCTTTTCTATTTCTAATTTCTTACGTAAGGTGCGATTCAACGGGACGCGGTAGATGGTAAATGGCAGAGTCAGACGGCAAATGGCAGCATCAGACGGCAAATGGAAGCGTCAGACGGCAAATGGAATCGTCAGACGGCAAATGGCAGCGTCAGACGGCGATGACATGTGCGTCAGCGGCGGACCGCATAAGGTACTTCACAGACTTCATTTGTATTATAAAAAAATGCTGTCAAAATATTTATATAATAGTTATAAATAATTCGTTGAGTACTAAAAAAAACTTTATTTTAGTATAGAGAACCACTTTAATAAAAAACATGCACATTGATTGTATTTTTTTTTCAAAACATATACCTACTATACCTACTAGGTACAATAAAAAAACACTAAAAGGTGTAAAAATAACTATAGTTACGGTAGGTAGTTGGTGGCTTTGGATAAAAAAGATACATACACTCGAACATTATATCCTCATTATTTTTGAGGTCAGTAAAAAATACAACCACACTCATCTTTCAATAAGTATGTAATTCTTTTGTTATAAGCACGAGAAACACGTGATTTTATTCTGTTAAGTCCTTGAAGAAGAACCCTTCATAATTATGAAGTTAGTGATATTATATAAAAGAGGTCAATTTAATGATAAACAGTATAATATGCAGGGTGCTAGGTAGAACGAGGGACATACTTTAAAGGCGTGTATTACACATGAAAATGAACAACTTTGACAATGGAACAAACCTAAAAATCGCGAAAAAATAATCAGCTAGTCCATACATTTATGTTGGCATAACTTAACAAAATGTGAGAAGCAGCTATTTCTTTTCGCGATGTCGGGTGTAAAATTGGTTCGTTTTGATGACTACTAGCTTCCCTAGATAAATATATGTATTATGAATACTGGTAAAAATAACTCTTTATATTAATAATATCAACATCGAGGGTGGCGCAACACCTCTTGTTTCTTAACTCTCCTTTCCTAGGCATATAATATTTCAAACAATCTACTCATCTGAAAATTAGTCGAAAATGTAAATAATATCCCAAAACACGAAACAATATTGAACAAAATACAAACAATATAGGGGAAAAGCAGTAAACAATGAAATAAATTTTACCTACTAACAAAGAGAAGTAACGGAAAGTTAGTTCAGCTGATTTTAATGTAAATTTATGTAGTCTTATCGCGTAAGCTGTTTATACTGATTACAATAATATTCATGGCCGTGAATTATGGAAGTTAACAAATCGAACACAATTCTTTAGCTTTGTAAGAACTAGGTTATGAAGCTGTCACGTGCCACACTACTCACTTTACGTAAGCTTCCCAGTTGCAAAATGAACCTTATCCTTTTGTAATAAAGTTGAAAAACTGTCAAAGATGTTTGACTGATTGGGCTAGCTTGATGTGCTGGCATCTGTACCTATAGATGTTTTATTTCACGAAGATGGGCTGGTCTACGTTGTGTGTGTCTGATGCACGTACACAATGTTCCTATGTGCGTAAGCTTGGGAGCGCTCAGTATTGGCCGAGCCTCATTCACGCACACAGAAAGAATATGTACGTGTACCTAAAATCCTACACACACACACACAAAGACAAACCGCTCTCGTGAGATAGAACATCTATAAGTACGTACATTAAATAAAGTCTTTAATTTAATACTGTTTTTGTTGATATCTTCCTTAATGCATTAATGATATCATATTGCTTGCAAGATGTCCATGGTGCTAAAGACCTCTTGTTTGACTTTATATTTTACCACTAAGTCCAGAAGACAAAGAATATAAAAAGTTAAAATTAATTAAACTGCATAGATACTGATGATGGGATAAAATCGCACAGCGGTCTATTTGTTACATTGCTCAAACAATGAACTTCTGATTAATGTTTACCAAATATTAAAAATAAACAATTATAAAAGAGAAAGTGTGGAGTTTTTTTACCCATTCTTTTCCACAGAAAGTACCTTTTAGAAGGGTATCTAGAATTAAAATTATTTTAGTATTTAATTTTAATTGTAATTTTAACGCTCGAAAGTGCCTTTATGATTTGATTTTGACTCTTAGTTTTAATAATATCAGCTAAATATAATTATGTATCTGTGCAGAGTAAACAGTTTTCCTTCTTTCTTTTCTTTCTAAATCACGTACCTAGCAGCATCTTTTCCCAGGTTAAGTTACTTCTCTTGAAACTTACAACAATGTTAACTCATCCGAAAACAAACATAATACAACTTCATTACCCAGTAACAGACAAACAGGGAACAGCCTAAATAGGACAGACTCACGTGACCAACAGTTGCGTGCCTCACGAAATAAACGAATTTATTATTTTTATAGTGCGTGCGATTTCACTTGCAAATTTAATAATAATATATAAACATTTTTTCCGGTGAATACGTGAAATTTATTTGAGGTTTGTTTGAAATATTTGGTGATGAGTTCAGGTGCTATTAATTATACAAACCAAGCTTGAGTAACAGAATAAACATAAGTGCCTTGTTAAACTAAATCAGACATAAATGTTTCTCATTATGAACAGTACCTGGATGACCGAGCTTTGCCCTTATAAAACGACTTTTTCGTTTCGTTTTTCGACGAAAAATGAAACCTAACTTCTTTTCGAATCAATTTCGAAAAATTTCGATCGTTTTATCGCCCCCGAAACTTCCTGTATACTAAATTTCATGAAAATCGTTAAAGCCGTTTCCGAGATTCAGATTATAATATATATGTAGATATATAAAAGAATTGCTCGTTTGAAGGTATTAATTAGATAGATAACAAGGCCTGTCTCAAGTTACGCACACATAGATTTATACTGTTAGTTCTTGAAACTTTTATCTCTCAAACTAGCTCAGTAACCCTTACAATTAGTACCTGATATTAACACTGCTGTATAATCACTTGAATTTTAAAACACCATTTGTTTAGCCAAAACCAATACTAAAATGTTGAACTTTATATTTACAACCTCTCATAAAAACTGTCCAAATAGAATGGATTGAAAAATGGTTCAGTTATTTATCCACCCGAATATAGCTTATCCACGATTTCTTTTTTCAAAAGACCTAAATAAAAACGAAACGCTAGTGTGCGCCGTTCCATATTTTTGTATGAGATTTTAATGCCGCGGGGTGCAACGCGATCTTCGTTTGTTTGACGATGATTATGCCCATTCATTGTCCGACAGACCATTGTACGCTGCATGGGTTTTTATCTCATAAATAATACGGAATCCTGATTGGATGGGAGCTGTGCATAACAAACCTTGGAAAGTCATCTATAACGAGTGAATATTTGCATAACTGTTTTTTCGTGGATTGCTTTTTTTTAATTATTTTAACGCTTTTTCTGGTTTGTATGTGAGTTAAACTTTCAAAATCAATTCCCTTAATATCGAGTCCATGCTTTTTTCTATCGATACTTTCTACTCTATGTAAGGATCGCAGTAAGTGGCATTCTATGGAAAAGGCGTGTATGTATATATTTTTTATTGTATACTTTCTTGGCTTATTTATTTATGCTACCTGAAAGAAGTTCAGTAAAAACTTTTAATTTGGTCTTGTGATTTCTTTCGTTGGCCATTCACAAAGAAAACGAGAATATACGCAATTAGCTACATAACCATATAAGTTTATTTTTAAACTCGGCGTGTTGACTTTTGAACAAAATTTCAAACAACAAAACAAAATTTTAGTCGAAATGTTGAAATTACACTTTCGTTCTTAGAATAAATTAAAACTTGAAATATTAATCCGCAGCCGGGTTAGGAATATTATAAATCTGTGAAAGTAAAATCTTGTTTCAAATCTTATCTTATCATAGTTTAGGATTACTAATAAAAATAATAATTCAAAAACGCTTTGTTTTCACACTGATAACCCATCAGTGAGAAAACAATGTATTTTGGAAATAAATCAATAGCTATTACCGATGGGTAAACTGTCCGATAAGTTTTGAATACGAACGGAACCAATTTTTTATATTGCAAGTTTGATAAACGTGCAGAAACATATATGTATATGTAATAAAAAAAAGTTGCAACATAAAAATATTACCACACAAAACTTGAAAAAAGAACCTAAATGAATATCTAGCCTCATTTCTACTACGTTTCATCACATTATGGTTCAGTGAGCCACTGAAAGCCAACGGCGACTGACTGGAAAACCAAGTGCAAAAAAAATAGAGCATAATTTCAGAGAGCAAAAAATAACTCATTAGCCACCACATATATTCGTTAAAGTTTTTGAAGCTAAAGCTACTAAATGTTTTTTCACAGATAAGCTAAGACAAAGTTATAATATAATATATATGTAATATAATAAGCTGGACAATCCACACAGAATCATCTAGCCCCAATCTAAGCAGAGTTTGTATTATGCGTACTAGGTGACTGATATACTTAATACATTACATAGATAGATATTATGTTTTATTATACATAGCAAATACCCAGAATACCCGGAACAAATCATTGTAGATCATACAAACATTTTGTCCCAAGGCGGGAATCGAACCCGCAACCTCCTGTTAATGATAAGGTAAGTAAAGCTAGTATAGTTCTGTAAAAGAGTTTAATTACGTTGTTAGATAAAATTCTCTTTGATTGTTGGCTGCTTTTTTACCGACATAAAAAGAGAAGGTTCGCAATTCGACACGTATATGTTTTTATGACCACGTATTACCATTCATGACTTTTTACAGTGTAGACCGATTTAGATAATTGTTTTTTTTTACTGAATAGAGAATAGGGAAGAAAATTGGGTATAATTGATTTTCAACCACAGATTTTTTGAAAAAGGAGTGTGTGCGGATTTCAAACTTTTCCCTTCGAACTTTAACAACCCTCCATCCCCTTTAAGGCGTAGTTTTGTAAATAAAATGTAATTTATGACACTCCAGAATAATGTAGCATTCTAATGGTGAACGAATTTTTGAAATCGGTCGCGTCGTTTTTGAGTTATAATCATACAAAAAATCAAATCTTTCCTCTTTATAATATTAGTGTTGATTATAAATACGTAATTACACACCCATAAACACATGTCTTTGTACAGTATCTAAATGCAAGAATTATTATTAAATAAACCAGCCCTTGTGTATTGCTAAACTCCTGAAGCTGGCATCTTTAGCACTCGTACCTACCACAATTTTGTACGTTAACGGTCACCAAAGCACGCTAAAAACAGAAAAAAAGTAAACAGTAAAATGCACAAAGCGCTTTTCTCCCACATCTGTTCCTCGTTGCGTGATATACATACATACAAGTATATAAGTAACACGTATTTTGGTATACTGCTAACAAAAGGACTTTAAATTACCGGCGGCCATTTTGAGTTGCAACTGTGTAGCGAGGAAAAAAGTTTTATGCGAATACAAAATAGTTTTAGGAACTAGAATTTAATTTAAGTAACGGGTGTTGTAATTACAATTTTTTGGTGATAGTCAGATTCATACGGTTCGTGTCTGAATAAAAACAGGTCCAAGGTCAAGCTACGGTTGCGTCTGCGGATGCATAACCATGCATCCATCACAAATATCGATATCCCCCCCCCCCATGTCTTGGCAATCATGTTAAGTTGTTGTTCTTAACTATAATTTGTAGACTACCGTCAACTATCTTTGACAGTCAATACGTCAGAAGCTGAAACCTAGAAGCCAGAAAGTCTGAAACATAGTTTTATCACATGTTACTGGGTTATGGAGGTCAGATTTAGAAAACCTTGCAAGAATCCAAAACATTATTTAAATTCAAAACATTGTGGGCTAGTACATTTTACAGACTTAATTTTAGCCATTTTCTAACATGTGTGAAGTATTTTTTATTTCTGTAAGTATTCAAATAATTATTATCACACTATAATAAAGTTTAAGTATTACGAGTATAATAATATTATATCTCCCCTTTAAATTTTGAGGACTGACACATTATGGCAAAACTACGTCTCATTCTATGCGATCAAATAACCGTCTAAAAAGGTAATATGACCAACAAATCTATTGGCAAGAAACTCTTTTTAATTTCATTTCTTGAGCCTAAATTATTCTAAAAGGCGTCCCAGGTTTCTTTTAAGGCCTTCTCAAATTCCCGGTACAACAAAATAGTTTCCAATTACTTCATCAACGTTAACAACACCAATTAAAATGACAAAGAGCACCAAAAAGATTGTAGTTATGTCGGCAAACCTTCATTAACGGTTCTTTCATTAAAGGTATTAAAAAGTTAATTAAAACCACGTACATTGTACGATGTCGTGGTCGAATCGCGCTGATGAAATTATAAATTAAAACGATTCCGTTTTATAACTTAATGGGTTTTCCCCTGGCTTTGTCTGCATTTCAGATGGGATGGATTTTATTTATTTCAATTTCGAAGAGCTTTGTGTCAATGGGTCTTCAAAAAAGTAATAGGGGAAATTGATTTAAATGTCAGTATTGTCATCATTGTAGGTATTCTTGGCTGAGGTCTCTGTCATGCGTAAGTTATGTCTACTGAGGTGCTGATAATAAACAAAAACGAATGATATTACGAGAATGTTGGCCAAATCTTGAAAAAATAGGTAAACCTATGTTACGTTTACGTTCATACATCTTGTATGAACGTAAACGTAACGTAAACGTTGAATAGAAGTGCGTGTTCAGTGTACATTAAAACATCATATGTGACCAGATGCATGAATATAAATGAAGCCAAAGGATTGAATTAGTATCGTCGTAGCTGGTGGCGTTTCGTAGTGTTCGCTTACCCTCATGGGAAAAAGAGATATCTTGGTAAAGTTCAAACACGTCATTAATATTTATTATTTACTTTTTAACAGGTTACAACCTTTAGGTTGAATAGGCTTAATAAACAAACTAGTTTTTCGTATCATAAGTACATATGTAATAACGTAGTTTGTGTGTTCATTGATGAGTGAAGAATATATATATTAAAAAAGGTCAACATTATTTGAAATTCCAAAGAATTCCAATTAAATTTGACCTTTTTATAAAAGCTTACAAAACTTTATCTATATTGAAAATAACGTTGTTTTTGAATACCTGGATTTTAGACTTTGTTCCCAATTTATGTAGGCAAATATTATTCAAAACTACCGACCACCAGCGACTATCTGAACAAGCTGATACAGTTGCCAGATTTGCATACCCTAAAGGCATGTTTTACTACCGAACAACTGATAAATTGTTCAGATAAACAGCCCTCTTGATAAAATAATCCCCTTGATAAAATCATAAAATTGACCTGTATTATTGCAGTTAATATAACTTTGATGGGTCGGATTTATAACGAAGACTAGCTGCGCCCCTTGGTATTACCCGAAGATAAAAAGTCAACATGAGGATATTCGCTCTTGTTGGCTCATTGACTTAAGTGACTTTTGGCAGACTGATATATTTTTGATCCACGGAAATACTGCACTTATTCGGGATAAAAATAGCCTATGTCTTTATCCATGGTACGAGCTTTTTGTTAAGAAATTTCATCTAAATCTGTTCAACCATTCCTCTCGCAGGACGTTACTCCTTCAAAAAAAATGGTTTCTTTAACTGGTTCCGATATGATTCCGTGTGCGTATATGTATACATAAAAGTACACCGACAAACATTCCCATTTCAAAAATTAGTGTGATATTTGTTGCACATATTGATGACAATTGATATTTGAAATTATAACATAGAGGTTTTAATACTTTTTCGAATAAAAAAGCAGTACAAGTTTGATCACTGGAATTATGGATTAGATAACAGTAATTAGTAACCCGTTTCCGATTTATGGGTTAAGACGCATAATTAAGTAAAATTATTTGATAATTGTACTTCCTGCCCGTCGTTTTGGCAATTCAAAATATTCCAATTTCACCTTACCAAACAAAACTACTAAAACAATAACAATAATAATGTAATTTGATTTATTTACTCAAGTTCAGCTTTCCAATCGCAAATTCAAGTCAAAAGTTTTGTACGAATATGAGATATCGGTAAAATGAATATCTATTTGGGTGTACTGAAACCTTTGAGATGTGTTAAGGTTTCTGTATGTGATTGAATTAGAATACATCATATTTCGTCGGCAAAACATTTATTATTTATAATGGTACCACAAATCTTTTACGTTTATATTAAAAATAAGCTGGTTGAAGAGGGATTTAGTTTGGTCCCAATACAGTTAATTATAGGTAAGTTATGTTTAGGTACATGGGAATAGCATAACATCACGCCTGTATTGCCCAAAGGGTTGGGCAGAGATTCACTTATAGTAACACTCACATTTTGCACGACCCAATCGGGAGAGAGCTTATTGGAATCATCCGGGCACAATTCGAAAATTCGAGCAAATAATTAGAAAATTCCTACTGTAAAAACTCATTAACATTTGGCCTGACCGGGAAATCGAACCCAGGACCTCACGCTTAGCAGTCGCACTTGAATGGGACCACTAGACCACCGACATGGTAATAGGTCGGTTTACATTTAGCTGTGATAGTCGTAAACGCTACTGCTGAGCATGATCTCATGCTCCTGGGTTCGATTCCTGGCTCAAGTCAAGTGTTGTTCAGTTTTCCCATCAGGAGTACCAGGTACTCCTAATAGGAAAACTGAATAACACTTGGCTTGAGCCATCAATCGGGAACAATTCAAGGCTTTGAATTGTCCCCGATTGCTGTGAATAGGCTCGCTTCCTTTTACGTGGGACTGCAACTTTCAGTATGTGGGTTGATTAAACCACAAAATCTCAATAATTTGCTTTATTTTTTTTAAACTTTGCCCCACACTGGGAATTTCTCCTCTGTCGTGGGACAACAATTAAAAAATCACGTACACAAACAGCCAGACCCGGAACAACTACCTGTAGGCCATACAAATATTTGTTCCGTGCGGGAATCGAACCCACGACACGCGGTGTAGCAGTCGATCGTCAGCCGCTACGCCAGCCGTACAGTCGAGATACTATGGTCGCCATTACTAATCGAAGACTTTTATTCATTAGTCGGAAACAGCGTGGTATATTATCTGTCTTATCTAAGCCATTCTAGTCTTTATTGCCAGTCATATCTGAGCCAATCTGGTCTTTGAAAATATACGAGTAGGTAGGTACAATCTGAAATTGAATATACGGCGTAATATGGCATAACGGCAAACATACATGATTGTTCCTAGAACGTTACAAACAGGATAATACGATTTTCAAGGTAAATTAATATCACTGGTAACATCAACAGCTAGATCTGATCTGGTATCAGCATAAATGCTTCACTAAATTGAGATGATATCGGAGTTAATTGCTCTTCTATATTAGTAATTTATTTACTCTTTGTTGGTCTAGTGGTTGCAAGCGCTCCTGCTGAGCATGAGATCTTGAGTTTGATTCCTGCGTCGAGCATTGTTATTGAGATTATCATCTGAAAATTCTAAGCTACCAACTGGGGTCTAGCTTTTACCCATTCTGTGGCATTAAGGTCGCCCCCTGTTACATGAGACTCAAACATAACGGGTGAAAGGTGGATGAACTTTTATATATTGTCACCACAGGCTAACCCATTGGCGTAAAAGCGTGATGTTATTTATGTAAGTTTATTATAAAGTCATAATCACAACCAAATCAGTCGTCGATAACAATGATCTAAAATATTACCAGTAATTCTGTATTCCCATTTCAAAATGTTTTTTTTTTTAATTAATTATTCCTGCTACATAAAACATGAAACTTTTTCATCACCCACACAAAATAGTTCTCCATTGTGCCAGTCGTTTATTAAATAAACGTCGTTCTATTTACACTTTCCACTTTTTTCTGAATAAAATATAACCGTTGGAAAGTGGGAAGCAGACGCAGTGGACTGGACATAACGTTATAACTGTCCGGAAAATGTTACTTTGAATGGAATAAAACTGTTATTGTAGAAAAGTAGAAGTTACACTATAGTAATTTAACTTGTTACAGGCCGTAAATACCCATGGAAAAGCTAAATACTTAACATAATATAAAAAATAGTGGCGTACCAATTGTAAAATTCACATTCATCAAACGCGCGAAGTTAAAATAATCGTTGAGTTTTCTTAAATTTTAACTTAATATTATAAATTTTAAAGTAAGTTTGTTTGTTATCTTTTCACGTCCAAACCACTGCACGGATTTCGATAAAATTTGGCAGAGAGATAGATTGCACTCTGGGGAAGGACACAACGCTACGTTTTTTATCAACAAACCACGCGGGCGAAGCCGTGAGTGGAAGCTAGTTTTCTTATATTTTTCACCTGATAATAACAAACAGAACAAAAAAAGTATTATCGAAATGGGTCCAGCCGTTGACGTGTGATGCCGTGACTAAGGGAATTAGGGATTCATTTTCATATATAGGTATAGATGTGAAATATCGGTGTTCTACACTGCAATTTTAGGAGAGCTCGTATCATACAGATGTATCGTATTACAGGAGTCGAGGGACAATTGCAAGCCAAATTCCGTACATCTGCCTAGAGTTTTCCCGCTCAGCTTGCAATCTAACCAATTTCAATATACCAGTTTTTTTATGAAGCGACTGCCAGTCTGACCCCCACCACCCAGTCACTGGATAACACGATACCTCTTAGCTGGACTGGTTGTCAGACTTTCGGGCTTCTGACTATTTGTGACGACTGTCAAATGAGAGCTGGGTGCTGCGGTTAAACGTGCTTCACGAGGCACGGTTAACGACGCATTTGGAGGGGTTTTCATAAGTGATGGAGAGTTTGTGGGACTGTCAAATGAGAGCTGGGTGCAACGGCTAAACGTGCTTAACGAGGCACGGTTAACGACGAATTTGGAGGGGTTTGCATAAGTGATGGAGAGTTTGTGGGACTGTCAAATGAGAACTGGGTGCAACGGCTAAACGTGCTTAACGAGGCACGGTTAACGACGCATTTGGAGGGGTTTGCATAAGTGATGGAAGTTTGTGGGACTGTCAAATGAGAGCTGGGAGCAACGGCTAAACGTGCTTAACGAGGCACGGTTAACGAGGCATTTTTTTGCATAAGCGATGGATAGTCATCTATCCAAGAACCAATCTCGGCTATCTTGATCTCTGTTATTCTTTAACCGTAAACCTATTTTAGAATAACTCATTATGATTCTTCTTCAAAAGTGCCGATAGAAGAAGAATATCCTTTTAGGTATTTTGTAGTATAGCAATAGCCCATGCTGTGGTGTGAAGAATCGCCAGTCGTCACGCATCGTGGTCTTGTATAAGTACAAATACCTAAAACATGTGATAAATATATTCATTTTATAGTAGGTACTGTTTTGTCCTCTTGAAAAGTTTAACTGTCGGGAGCCAAAGTCACCTTGGACCTTTTCCTTTTTAGTCCTTCTTTAAGTTACCTCCTTGACCAACTTTATTAAATTCGTGGTACTGTACTTATGTAGAATATGTGCCTACTTCGTAACACTCGTACTTTTCATTTTATTACCTTACATTTATGTGTATTTGAGTTGGTTTACATCAGAATCATTCTCTTTATCTTATATTTTACTATCAAAATCTTAAATACCATCAGAGATATTGATTGTCAGATATCTGTAATCTGCCGCTTAATTTTTGTACTTCATAGTATTTAGGTGACCACTGAAGCCAGCGCTGTGCTGTGGACCCTCTATAGCATAATGCTGAGTGGTACTCTTCTTGGCACATTCACAACGTGCAATAGGGTAGTGTCCTTGAAAAATCGGATTGGTCCGAAAGGTTACTCAAAAATACTGACACGAATATATTCTTTTGTCACGTAAACCAAAAATGACGACGATACAGTGCGTTGAAATTGCGCGTGACGTCACGCCGTGCTACACTTTTAACGTAACAGTGACGTCACAAGCCCCTTCTCCTGAACTTTGATGTGCTATATCATTGTCACATTTTATTGATTTGAGTAAGCAAAAAATACCATCCAATATTTTTTGGTAATCTTACTGACGGACTAAATAGACTTCATATATTTTTACCTAGGACACATCCCTATTGTTGACAATTATTTCGAAAAATAATTACTAACACTATCATTAGAAATTCCTTGTTTGTCCCGTGTACCTAATAAACATTTACTCTTACTTCTTTTCACCACCTCAACTTAAAATTAACCTCACTAATCTGCAAGCGTGTTTATAAAAATACCAGTATGCTTTGTAAATTTATACAAAAAAAGACGTTCTATACCCAGACTACGGCTAAACGAAATGCAGTGAACTGCATATGACGCCAAGAGCTGGGGAAATGAAATTCTAAATCGTGCTATAATATCATTCCGGCAAAATAATAAAGGATTTATAGCGAATATGTGTAAGAGAATATTGTGCAAGCCTTTTTATTTTTCAGTTAACTGATTGGGTATTTAAAGTCCGTAGTTTGTTGGGATTATAGAACCCATTTGTTTTTGAATTTTGATGTTGTTCTGGGTTGGTATTTTAATGTTCGTACAGGCTAAATAATAACACCTACGCGTGGGTCAATTAAGATTAGCTACGCTTTCTGAAGGTCAGTGAATGGGTGACCGTTAATTACATAGAAAGAACTATTCGGGCTTCGGAAAGTACGTCAGGCAGGCTGCAGTGGCGAGGCGTCAGTTTTCGTAAGAGATAATCCGATGAAAAAATTGCTTATAATTCTTATTGATGCTATCAGTTTTGTGATTTGAATGTTATGGAAGGTGGTGTGTATGGTGAGTTCTAGGGTGTGACCACATGTAACGTTATATATTATATATGTTATTTATCAATGGCGATATAGTGACTCCTCCGAACCCGCGAAAGGGCGCAGGTAGAAATTGTAGATCATTGAAAGTTATTGCAGGTACTAAGAATCCCAAAATTTTGACATTTAGTCTCACCAAAGGTAATCGTAGTACCCAGTAAATGAGTTGAGCTGGATAAGCAGTAGCACCATGTAAAATACTGGTTTGCCGCATACAGTTAGACCGTAAACCCACCCCAGCATACAACATATTTATCTATGTATGTAATGTATTGTATTAAGAGTATATCAGCCATTTAGTATCCATAACACAAGCTCGGCTTAGTTTGGGGCTAGATGATGATCTGTGGATGGTCCAGCATTATGTATTTATTTATTTCTATAACCTTACACTAGGATGTACCTGATTTGGGCTAAAAGTTTTTTTGCAGCCTAAAAAACAAAATTTGAGTGACACAGTTAGATAATACAGCTAAAAATAACAAAATATAATAAGAAAATAACATTTAGACCACCCACGCATTTCATCACTTACGCCCTCGACCCCAAGTTATACGAGTACGTTACCACACTTTACTGAAGCCTTGAGATTACTTGCAAAACTTAGGGCGAAAAATTCCAACGTACCAGGATATGTTTGTGCTAATAATAATATTATTTTCCTATGGTGTGAACAGTGGGACTATTGAATTTTAAGAGTGCTATACTGTATATTTGTAGTAAATGAATAAATACATCTTTTATACAAAGGTCCCATCGAGATAAAAAATAAACAAAATATCGTCTTTCATAAGAAAATTTCAAGTTTTTTTCTGAAAGTGAGTTGCGTTGAGTCAAAGTACGCTTCCATTGTTAAGTTCCGAGTTATGCTTGAATTAGGTAATAAAAAGTTAAGGTAAAAGGCAATTTCAATCAGGCAAGCACATGTGTTTGTCTTATAAATTATAAGTGATATTTATTTCTGTAAATAGGTTTTACAGAAATAAATAAAGATACTTTAACACGACAATAAGTAAAATATTTTTTTAATACTAGATCAGTGTTCCCATATCTGACTTCTCAGAGAAGAACACCGAAAATAATAATTACTTAAGGTACGTACTCGTATATGAAATGTGTTGGTGTACTTACATACATGTGCTCTAATTGGTTAGTTAATATTATTTCTATTGAATCAGATAGGCTAGACTTGCTGAGTTTCACTTAGTAAAAACTAACCTAAACTTTTAAATCTCCGAGATGAGAATACTCTACCTTAAGCACTTGTCTATATATTAAGGGACCCAACCAATTCCTGTAATCCTAGTTGTTGGCAATGGATACGTACAAAATACATAGATGGATACAGAGACTTTTCCACAATACTCAGATACCTAAAGGAGATTTAATATAGCTTAGATTTTTATTAAAGAAAATAAAATAAATTGTATCAGAATATTCGTTATTGTTATGTCAGCAGGAAGATGTCCATTACGGAACACAGGGCGCCCCAAAGACTGTTATAGTGAATCGTTTTAGGCCTATTGCGTATCACTAACGATATCATTTTATCTTTATTAGCAACATAACAATAGGTATTTATATTAGCTTTATGAATGACATCGTTTGAAGAATAATACTGAAGACTGGCATTAATTTTTTGGGTCCATTAATATGAAAAATAATATTTACGATCAATTTAGTGAAAAGAGGAGCTCGTGGCTAAATAAAAACAGTCTCACGGGTCGACCGATGGTTAAGTTACGCTTGCCGAGGTCAGTCTGTGGATGGGTGACCGTTCGTAAAATATCGAGACTGCTCCGCGCCTCGGAAAGCAGACTAAGCCGTTGGTCCTGGCTGTCATTTGTAAATCTATGGGTAGGGTACGGGTAGGCAGAAGGCCGAAAGTCGGACAACCAGTCTTACCAAGGGGTATCGTGTGGCCCAGTAACTGGGTTGTGGAGGTCAGATAGGCAGTATTTTTTTTTTTTTAATAAAAAAAACGGTGCCCACTAGGAATTTCTCCTGTATCGTGGGTGCGTTTAGAAACATGTAAACTCACAAACACAAACAGCCAGACCCGGAACAAATACCTGTAGGCCATACAAATATTTTTTCCGTGCGGGGATCGAACCCGCGACACGCAGCGCAGCAGCCAATCGCTTAGCCACTGCGCCAACCGTGTCGTCAATCGCTACATGTAAAATACAGGTATTCAGCTGTATCCGGTTAGACTGGTAGCCGACCCCAATATATTTGGGAAAAGGCTAGGCAGATGATGATCAATTTAGTGAAAATGAAAAGACATAATGGTAGTCGCTAACGAGCAATGCTGAATTTGGTTACAAAGCTCATTCGACTTTGCCATGCGGTCCACTTCGTACCACACGTAACCACATTTGCACTACATAAAATACTTAAAGGACCTTTTCAAATGAATCGTCTTTTGCCTAGCCTTTTCCTTATATTGGAGTCAGCTTTTAGTCTCACCGAAGTCAATTAAATACTAGAGTTTTAAATAGACTGGCTCTATATAAACCACTCAATCCAGTTAATGGGTAACTTCGATACTTAGGTAGATAGGTAAGATTGAAAAAAAATAAAAAAAATATTTGCCACAGAGGACATGCATATTCATCATCATTCATCATCATCTGCGTTGCCTTTTCAAACTATGTCGGGGTAGGCTTTCAGTCTAGACGGATGCAGCTGAATACCAGTATTTTACATAGAGCGACTGCCTACCCGACTCCAGAGGACGTGCATATTATAATACAAGAAAGGTAATTATTCAAATTAATAAAAAAATAACAGTTAAATTATAATAATAATTAATTAAGGCAATTAGGTTGGTTGGAATGCTCATATTGATTGTGTTAGTAAATAAATTTTGCTTATATTTCTTGTCAGTAAATAAGTTTTGCTTATTCAGTAAATAAATTTTGGTAAAATTTCTTGTCAAACTGCCGGGTTTTAAACTACCCTTAGGCAACGACTATCAAAGATCTACAAATAAAAGCCACCTATTCCTATTTCCTATTTATTTGTATTTTATTTTTCCAAGGTGTAGGGAATCTCGGAATGTAATGGATAGTAATCCATCCACGAACCGATCTCGGAAAGCGTTGCTTAAACTTTAAAATCGATCTGGGCAGCTGTTGCTTGGCAAAGAGAATTTCCAATTAAATCCCAAAATCAACAAAAGGTTGTAAAATACACTACACCTTCAACCTATTAATCTAGTATTATCTACCAACAATTTCCTTTAACCAGTCGTATCTTTGAAAGCTCAATAATCTAACAGAGGCAAACACAATGAGTCCCCAGCACGCATTATTTAGCCAGATAATAATCTAGCAAATTTGCTAGTCTGGGAGGAAACCAGTTGGTGGAGGCAATCTGTAAAGCGAGCCTTGGGACCGGGTGTGTGGCAAAAAATTAGCAGTAAACCTAGTTTAGGATAACAAGCCGGAGATATGTAGATGGCAATTGTTTTTTGTAATGTCGAGAGTGTTGATAGCAATTGTTTTTACCGTAGTTTAGAAGGGTTGGCTGATATGGGCGTGGTGTTTGCTGAAGTAACACTTTTGGAGGTTTGGAGGTTCACTTTTGAAATTTTATGTAATTTTCCTTTTTTACTAAACTTAAGGGCGAAGTAAGATGTTAAATATTGTTAAAAGAAGCGAGTCAAATCGTTTTGGATAAAAAAAAAATTACACGATCGAACGTCAATTTTGTACAAATTATCCCGTACTATAAATATTTTGGAATTATTCATATTACTGGCTACAAATATTGACAATATTTTAACAACAACAAGTTTATTAGTAACTACGTAAGTGTATATACGTTTGTAGTGTTTGGACGATTTCCCTACAGAATATGTAAATTGTTGAACAATTACTGAAATATCAGCAGTATCGAGTCTAAAACGTTTCAATGAATCTATGACAGTCAAATTACTGAGAACACGACTAAAAGCCCTAAGTACTTAAATACTACACGGAATTTCCCTTTCAATTCCCTGGACTACTATAATTTAAAGCATATTTTCTAAATAGAGAAATGGAGGTAGGAAAGAGGTTGAGTTGGCCATTATGTTAGTACGGTCACAGGTGCCTCGCATATTTTCTAGGACACACTTTTAGTGTTCACCTGAAATTAAGGTAAATTTAATATGGGCCATGCTTAATTCCGTAATGTGTTAAATGAATAGCTGATGCTGTAGAATGTCTTAATTTATTATTTGAATTATACTGACTTATACAATATTGAGTTTGACTGGTCTCGTAAAATTTACGCAGCTAAGAGAGATGATTATAAAATATAGCATTTTCAAATTTGCAATATTTTGAAACAGTTCCACACACGACATTTGCTTTTCCTTTTGGATTTGCTGATAAACTATGCACTAATAAATCAACTGTAAATATACACATAAGTAATTTACATGCTTGCTTAAAAATGCAATGAAAGTAACTTGTTTTTTTTTTCTGTTTGTAACCTTTTCACGACTAAACGGCTGATCGGGCCGTAATGAAATTGGACAAGGAGATTATATCCTAAGGAAGGCCACAGTATACTTTTTATTACACTACTTTGTATGCATCTGCAATAACAGACGTTCGCGCGAACGAAGCCGCAGGCAAAAGCTAGTACACTGTAGAATCACTTATAAGTTCACGTTCACTTTTTTTTCTGAAAGAACTTTCTACAACCGTTTGTCAATTACAGCTTTGGTGATAGAACCTTTGTGTCGCTGATCAGTTCATCGGAGGAGCAATCGTCTTTGAAGTGTTTCAGAATCAAACAGGATTGACTATTTGAATTAGTTTAACATTGAAAATTTGCTACTAGACGAAGACCAAACTATCCAAAATAAGACGAAAATTTTCATACGTAGGACTTACTTTCGTTTAACTCACGAAAATATCACAAATCTCATTTTGTCCTTTCCGAAAACACAAACGAATCTTCTCCCAACATCCCTATCAGATGGCACGATCTCTAATTTGCTTATTGCATGAGATAGCAGTGGTATACAATGCGTGTCTCCAAGCAATAAAGCTTATGTTCCTGCAACAAATGCAACAGGGCTGTTAATCAGGACTTGGAACTGTTTTGCTGTGGTTTCCGACCTTACTTCTGGATTTTGTTATAATTTATTGCAGTACTTTGTCCACATTGCTCGTGACAAAAAAAAAGCTACAATGTGAGCTATGTTGGTTTTTGTATCAAAAGGCGTCCGTATGTTTATGGTTGATAGGACACCTTTGAAGTTATTCAGTAATACTTGACTGCCTCCTATATCTAGTGGTTATAAACGCTACTGCTGAGCGTGAGGCCCTGGGTTTGATTTCCGGGTCGGGTCAAGTGATATTGGGTTATTCTATTAGAAATTTCAGAGTAGTAGTCCGGAGTCTAGATTTGGGGCCGGCTGATGGCAATCTGCCTAACCTTTGGGGAATATAGGCATGATTAAAGAATACCTTGTTACCATATGTATTCAGTATTAGTTCAGTATACGTATGATACGTAATAGCTCCATAACAGGAATTTTCCAGACTTTTAAGTCTGGAAAATTCCTGTTATGGAGCCTTTATGAGTCCTTTTTGAAACAGACAATGCAATATAGTATGTACTTATAGTGTGTGGAAATCTCTAAAATGTAGGTAGACGGAATATATTTTCTTGGAAATACACACAAGGCGATATACTCATAGGTCCTTAAACGGACTTTCTCATATACAATATTCTTTTTTCAAATTGTAATTAACAGTCGCAAACAAAACTTAAACTTTTTATTTGGGGTGGCCATTCTCAGTTCAGCACTGCTGTTTGCTGCTTAACCGAATGATCCTGTGGTGACCTTACAATTAAGGCCCATAGCCAGGGCTTACTTAAACTGAACCGTATTGTCATTAGTTTTAGGAAGTCAATTCATCATCATCATCCTCTTGCCCTTATCCCAATTTATTTGGTGTGAAAGGTCAATTATTAAAATTAAACAAAACATAGGTATGCAACTTAAACAAAAAAAGAAAAATGCGCAAAATGAAACGTACAAAACGCACTCACCATCTGCCTAGCCTCCACACTGTATTGGTGTGAACTTCCAGTAAAACCGGCTGCACCTGAACACTAGTATTTTATAAAACACACACTAATACTAAAATATCATAACTTCCTGTGGCTAGAAATAGGTTAAGCCAACCCTTGTAGGTCTCGTTACACGTAGTAGAGTTATCTTTCCATCTTATTTCCCTGGGTCACCGAGGTCGCTTCGTGTAAAATATTGATATTCAGCCGCATCTGGTCAGACGAGGAGCTAACATAGACTTTGGTAAATGGCTTGGCAGATCACGGATGTCAGATGTCGAATTTTTTTTTGAAGTGCCTGTGACTGTGAAGATAAATAAATTATGAAATAGGTAAAGAAGAAAATCACAGAAATAGATGAAAAACAAACTCAGTAACTTACTAATACTATTGAGATATATTGTTGCAATAAACCTTGGCAATTCAAAAAACCGATTTGTTGTATGCACATAATTAAATGCGCATAGACTTAAAACCAGTTGTTTGTCTTGTTGGTCTAGTGGTTGGAAGCGCTACTGCTAAGCACGAGGTTCTGGGCTCGAATTACGGGTTGGGCAAAGTGTTTATTGAGTTTTTTCATCTCGGGATTTCTCAGTAGCAGCCCGGATTTGTGCCCGGTTAATGACAATAGGCTCGCCCCTGTTACATGGGACTTAAACATAACTGGCAAAATGTGGGTGTACTATTGGTACGCTTCTGCCTAACCTTTCGGGGATTATATGCGTGATGTTATGTTGAGACTTGGAACCAAAGTCATCTGTTTTACAGATATTTATTCTGTGCCGGAATCCAACATGTGACTGTTTGCTTATCCATGGCGACAGTCATGTGGTTTCAATTAATTAAGTAAGTAATTATGTACATATGTTCCCACAAATATATGAGTTCTACTATAATTCACTCAGGTTCAATTTCAAAGCAAAAAAACTCAGTAGGCAAGCGAACAAAAAAGTTCGAGATAAAATCAAAGTTAGGACATTTTTCAATATGTACCTTACAAGAATGCTGATGACTTTGCCTATGTATTCGATCAATAAATTCGGAACTTCTGAAAACCTAATATCTGTAGAGTATAAAGGCGTCAACGTTCGTTCGGGTCCGGTAGGGTAACCATACTATTTGGGTTAACGAGGATAGGAAATTAAAGGACGGGATTATTTATAACGGTGAGCATACTTATGACTAGCAAGCTTATAATGCTGACATACGATGCGTGTCGTAAAACCCTTATACTTATAGCAGTATCAGTCTTTTATTTTTTGAAATAGTTTTTTTTTCCGGTAAGTACCGGATTCGCGACCTACTCAAACCATTCAGTTACCTATTCATCATCTACATCACCTGCCTAGCTTTTTCCAGACTTTGTTGGGGTTGGCTTCCAGTATTAGTGGATGCAGATGAATATCAGTATCTCACATGAAGTGACTGCCTATCTGACCTCCACAACCCAGTTACTGGGTAACACAATACCCATTGGTAAGTCTGGTTTTAAATTATTCGGGCTTTAGATTTCCCGTAACGACTGTCCAGCAAAACGCGATTTCTGAGGCACGGAGCAGTCTGGATATGTTATGAACGTTCACCCATCCACAGACTGACCTCGGCAAGTGTAGTCTATTCATCGATCGACTAGTGCGGCTGTTTTCATTCTGCCACGAGCTTCTTATAACACCTTAACTGCCAGAAAATGAGACACAACAAAAAATGTATTGTTTGTTACTCAATTTTATTGAAATACGGGTACAAGCTTTGATTGCCTAATCGACAATTGTAATCAAGGAAACCGTATTAATACAAGACAAATCACTAGTTACTAGAGAATATCTATCTATCTGTATGTGATACGGTTTAGCATTCAACCCTCACTTCCCCAATTAATACGTCTGTAGGCTAGGTTAAATTACCAGGTAGTACGAGTTAGAAAAGTATCTCAAAGTTTTGTTACATTAAACGTGGGTTACTATAGTAATAAATACTAGACGTATTGCGGGTGTTTTTAGTAAAATACAGCAGTCAACCCAGTTCATTCACTCGTAAGTCGATTGGCAACTATTTTTTATTGTTGCAACATTATATCAAAAATTATTACCTCTTGCTTTTAGCGCTAAGACCGCCCATTTAAACCGCTATGTAGCTCTTAAAGTCATTATTTGTAAGTTTTTATTTTTACAAGAGTATTCTGTTCTATTTTATATTTAAGTCCAGAGCCGACCATAACTATTAACGGTAATCGACTTAGGTAAATGTTGAGTATTATGGTACATTATCTATGAAACTGATACTGTGCCTAATTTGAACAGTTGGTTTAATTTTTTTCTATTGAACCTTTGACAGTTAAATGTTGTTCTTTAGTTGGAGCGTGCATTTGGGTTCCCACGTACAATTGATTAATTAAAATGTCAAGCAATTTTCAAATACGTTCTGTTTTGACAGCAGGTATTGTAATATTCTGAAATGTTTACATTTTTTTTATAATTTTGACAGTATCTTGAGCATCGAGGGTAAATTATTAGTCGCCCGGGTTCATTGAAGGTAAAGCTACGTTAACCGAGATTGTGTCATGGATGAGTGACCCTTCCGAGTACACTCTGTTCTGTCTCCTCCTGGCTTGCTATTAAGGGACGTGGCAATTATGTATGTTTCTAACTCCTTCGTTGATATTTTCTGATTAATTTCTTTGCGTCATTAAAGACAGTTGAATCATCTGTCCGGGACTCGTCGGGCTTCATTGTTTCGATGCTTTTCTTGGCTTGTCCTAAAAAAAACAATTCCGGGACCCCTTCGTGCATCATCAACTACGTTAAACCGTTGATCTCGATAGTCATTCGTAGATTTTTGACAGTGGCTTCGGCTAGTGAACAGTAAGAAAATCTAACAACCAGTCCTTCCAAGGGTCTATCATGTTACCCAGTAACTGCATCGTGAAAGTTAGATACAGCTATCTATCTGACCAATAATTCACATGGGGGAGCAGTCGCTCCATGTAAATTATGTAAATATTCTTAAGCCTACCCCAGCATATTTGGGAATAGGCTAAGTAGATTTTAAATGTTTCCAGACCCTATTTAAAAAAGAGTTTTTTTTATCACGGTATGGGCCTGCTCTTAAAGACCAAGGTCGTCTTTAAGAGCAGGCCTTACGATTTTTCTTTCTTTATTCTTTATATTTCGGCAAAAACAAACTTTCACAACGCGATTGGCGCAGTGGCTTAGCGACCGGCGGTCGTGGGTTCGATACCCGCATGGAACTAATATTTGAATGACATGTAGGTGGTTCTTCCGGGACTAGGAGTTTGCTAACGCACTGTTTTTTTTTTAAAAAGAAAAAGAAACTCAACAAAAGTTACTCCTATGATTTAAAAAACCAATCCTATTTTTGTCGAGCCTCATGGCTATCCATTTCGTTCGACATTGATAACTTCCTTCGCCACCGCTTCGAGAAATGCTAATTTGAAGATGGCGTTACGACACTCCGGAGTTCTTTTTTCTCATCGTTATATTACGCTATACTTACAAAAATGGTTCAATTATTAGGTGCGAGACAAAAAGCACGTTTCAGTATGAAGTACACACTTAATTAAAAAAAAGAAAATAAATATTTTGCGCTCCCATCCCCTTGACAATGAGCAGAGATGACACGATTTATCTCAGTAATTAAGTTTTTAAGAAGATAAGGAATTAATTAAAATAGGCCTAATGAAATGCCTTTTGGGGCTATAAATAAACTTTTTTTTATGAATTCAGAAAATAATAATTAAACCTTCATCAAGCATTTTTAGAATACTTAACGAATTAAGATCAACGACTTTTGGTTTGTCTATTTCAATATTAGTCCACCATTTATGGAACTCTTGTTAAACACTTAGAAATTCAATGGCCTTCATACATAACATACATAATTATATTCATACATAATATACACATACATAGAGTAGTGTCCTTAAAAATTCGGATTGGTCCTAAAGTTGGATTACTCAAAAATACTGGATACGGACGTATTTTTTCTGTGGTCACGTAAACCAAAAATGACGACGATATAGTGCGTTGAAATAGCACGTGACGTCACGCCGTGCTACACTTTTAACGTAACAGTGACGTCACAAGCCCCTTCTCCTGAACTTTGATGTGCTATATCATTGTCACTTTTTATTTATTTAAGAAAGCAAAACATACGTGACGATAAATAATATATTGCTAAGTGTTTAATTTATAACTCAACTAGCTATATAAATAATATATTTTTTTCTACCACGTGAACAGTACTATCACACTACGATATAACAAAAAAAAAGACATATCTTTTATAAGTATCTGCCCGAACAGTAAGTTATATGGGCTATACTTTATTTATCTTTTGTATTACACTTTTTTTCCGTTTTAATTTGTCTAAGTATTTTAATTTTCTCTAACTCAGTTGAATTCATTTATTCTCAGTACAACTTTATAAAATAGTCTTTTTGTTTTCTTCCTTTGTAAGTCACAACGACGTTTTGTGTGCATGCAGAGTTTACCTGTAACTCATTGTTACACTTTTATTTTGATTTTTTGCTGATGTTAAATTTGCTTGTTCAGTGTATACAGTTGTTATTGAAAATAAGTAAATCTCAAAGCTTGCTACACAAAATACGCTGCTAAACTTAATAAAATAAAATCTCCCGGCAAAAATCGCGTGCCCGCAAACATGTGCAATGCTTGATTCTTTTCATAGGGCTATAAACTCGAAGTCATAAATGATAAACTGTGACCATCGAAGCTAAGAAGTCAATGTATCATGCAAACGAAGTCCCTTCTACCAGCAGTATAAATATTATCGTACAGCATTAAATCCAAGTAACATGTTCTTAAAATGTAAACAGAATTTAAAATATTTTATGTGTAAAATCCTATATTATCTAAATGTCACGTACTGCGGTTGGGGTCCTCTAAAACCACATTTACGTGATCTAGTATACAAGGGAATGCTTTCAAAGGGTACTTAGGTCATTTTAAATATCTTAGTATTGGAGAAGTGAGAGTCCATCCACCACTTTGAAGTAGGTATTATAAATACATGTGCAAATTATAGTACTATTTAATCCTAATTTGTACAACTATACTTATATGTTTATTGTAACAGACTGTACCACACTTTTTGAATTAAATAAAGAAAAATAAATAGTTGTTTTTATTTAATTTTCGTTTTGACAACGAATTCAAAATTTTCTGGAATATATGGTCCAAAAATGCATAGTTTCGAAGATATTATGTGTCACTATCAATGTGTATAAGTATCTAAGCTTACTATTGAATAAATCACATTCTTCGCTTCCCCACACTTGGAATATCTTCTGTGTTGTGGGTGAGTTCACAAATATTTAAACTTACATACACAAACAGTCTGACCCGGAACAACTGACTGTAGGCCATACAAATATTTGTACCGTGCGGGAATCGAACCCGCAACACGCAGCGCAGCAGCCAACCACTCAGCCACTGCGCCAATCGTGTCGCTAGCGTGTGTTTAGTTTCATTGATAAAGTCAAATTTTAAGCCAAGAAATAGCAACATTTATATTCATACGTTTACATTAATAATGGTGACTTAGTCGAATTATTTTGTATGAAATTTTAAAAGAAAAAATATATAAGTGGAAAATAAAATATTAGCCATTTGATTCTTTGATATGGTCTCCTTTAAATACTAGAGTTATGATATATCAAAAAAAAAACTATATGATTTTTTCCTCAAAATATCATCTCAGCATGCATGGTCCTCACGATAATATTATGATGTCTGGACTTTTAAAAATGACGGTAATTTTTGGGCTTGTTTTAGTGTTTATTCTTAGAATATTCGAAGAGGGCACACTGACCAGCGAATTTAAACCCTAAACTGCCGAAAAAAAGATAAAGATATAATAAAAGTATACAGCACATATAAATTACAATAATAATTAAAATCATTACCATCTGCCTTTTCCCAACTATGCCAGGATCGCTTCTAGTTTAATTGGATGCAGCTGTACTTAAGAATTTTACATGGAGACATAGCTTTACATACCCAGTGATTAGGTAATACGAAGCCCCTTGGTAAAACTGGTTGTCAGACTTTTGGCTACGCGTAACGACTGTCAAAGATCTACAAATGACAGCCGGGACCAACGGATTAAGATGCTTTGCGAACCTCGAACGCAGCGAGCTCTGATTATAATGTATATCCTAACCTTAAGATATGCCTTCTTCAGAAAAAGAATATAATAAGTCAACACCAAGATACTTCCACCTACCGTTCTAAGTTTTTATTTTTCTTCGGCTTTGCTCGTCAAATAAGTCAAAAGGTTTCCAACTTATCTATTTACATAATATGTATACAGGCCCAACTTACATATTTACTGACGCCAACATATGAACCTTCCTATAGAAAGGTTTAATTTGGAAGTATTTGGTCAGGTCTCTCTGGAGGATTAGGTGTATTGCTCACTGACCCAACGCCTTCGTACATTGTGTAAAACGACCTTGGCAAATCCGGTTTTGTCTCTGTTAGAGAAAATTGTACTTACATAGAAAGGAATGTTCGTTTGTGGAATACCTACAGGTCAAATTACAAACAAGTGTTAGAGTTGTGTCTTAACAAAACCAGAAGTTGTTTGCTCTATTATTTTATAAAATAATATTTTAAATGTAGACGATTTTTTTTTACTATTGACTTCCACTTTTCCCTGTGTTGTTTTCTCCAAAAAAATATCACACATCGAATAAGACTCCACTAATTATAACTAGGTACTAAAATGACTACTTAGCAGGTATTAAATTATATTTATTTATGACGGTGTCTTACATTTCTAAAGATACCAGTTTTTTTTTCTGCATTCGTATGCTAGAGATACATTCTTTTTGTTGAAATACTAAATACTTTGTTTTAAAACACAAGTAAATTACGTTTTTACTGTGAGGTTTACAATCCTTGTTTAAATTTTACCGTCCCAAAGTACCCTATTTAAGCGAGTGCATATAAACTTTAATCGCCAACCTGAAAGTTTACCTGAAAACTTCCTGAAGGCTCATAAAAACAATATACACATGTACATGTAGGTTTGTATCGCATTGACGTTACTACCTACTGCCATACTATGGCAGTAGGTAGTAACCGTTTATGATGCACATAAAGCCATGATACGGGAGAAGCCAGTAGTCTAAGCGAGTGTCACTACTATGTCGATGGTCTACCGTTCTGTGCGCCTGACACGATTACCTGACATTAAAATATATTAAATTAACGATTTTCTGACAAATTCATAATTATTTTATTTTATTATATTAGGGAAAACAAACAATTGTACATTTTTCTTACGTCTAAGTATACAATTAAGTAGGTTAACGTACAATCAACAACGTTTCCACATATTACTAGTATTAAGTATAATTAACTTACAAACAGTATGGATGAAATGTGGGGCTAATCATAACATTATACAGAAATATTAATTGGTTTTGAGTGCAGTAACCAGTTCTTTTTTAAATACAGTTTGAGACAAAGCAAATATGTCTATTTAAACAAAATGGTAGATTTTGACTAATCTGTGGAGAGGCGCCCGCTCACCCGCATTTGTAAGACTAGAATAAGAATTGTATTTCTCTCATAAATTTAAACAAAATACTATATGGTATTTTTTTAAATAAATTATTCGAATTCTCGTAACGTTTGCGTCATCTTTTGTGCTAGCACCTCTGCTCAAAGTGACGTCGTCTCTCGGTAGTAGGTATGTAAGAGACAGTGTGTTGGAGACAACGCACACAGCAAAATTGACGACAAACCCTTGTTAGTCGGTCTATTTATCTGTTTATTCCAGGAACTACAAACGCTATCGACTTGAAATTGGAAAAACATTCGGAATAATGCTTGCCTACCAATATTGAAAGATAAAAATAATTTATAAACATACGTTGTATACTGTCGTGTAAACCTCACCGCTACGCCGGAAGCTACGCAGTCGTAGCCGATGAACAATTCTTTGTTTCTATATTTATGCCAATCTTAATATATATATTTCTTGTGTGCGTGTGTATGTGACTGAACTCCTCCTAAACGACTGGACCAATTTTGATGAAATTTTTTGTGTGTGTTCGTGGAGATTCGAGAATGGTTTAGATTTACAATTGGACCCGGTAGGTGGCGCTGTACGGGCAGGACGACGTCTGTTCGGTCCGCTAGTATTTTATAAAAAACGGAAAATTCAACATGGACACCACAAGCACAGAATAAAAAAAAATAGATAATTATATTCCGTGAAAGAGATGTTAGTTTTGCAATTTTTCTTCAGAAAGTTGAAAGTCTAAAAACCAGTCTTAAGAAGGGGTATCGTATTGCCCAATAGCTGGGTAGTGGAGGTCAGATAGGCAGTCGCTCCCTGTAAAATAATGGTATTCAGCTGCATTCTGATACACTGTAAGCCGACCTCAACATAACTGGGAAAAGGCTAGCTAGATGATTTGACGTTACTTTTGCCAGGTCCTGGATTATTCAAATCAAGTACTAATTCTTTACGACATGTTGGTGCTAAAGCTATAGTTGGATGGCTGCGACAAATACCCAACACAGTTTTAGCAAAACCTGAGTGGTTCCCACTTATGCTAATTTAACTGCTTACTTCAAACGTCTGCCTCGCTCGAACAAGGCTTATCGCAACCACTTTCCTTAACTACATTTGTGACTGGAATTTCTTTAGGATTAAAATTAAATGCACCAAGTAACGGAAACCTTCCTAAGGGTTACATACAAATTGGTCTTTATAAGTATAATCCCTATCAAGGAACTATGGATATTCACGCGAACTGTAATGATAGGCTTAGTTAACTATGCGTGAATTGGCTGAGCGGAATAATAAAATTGGTCTAGTTTGAGTCTCTTGGTGAACTTGAGATCTTTAAGACGTAATTTTGAACGCCATAACTGAAAACGATAAAAAAAAGGAATTTGTTATGGAAAACAGTTTGTTGTAAGTTTTTTAATGAATTATACTTAATTCTTTGTAATTAAATTTAATAAAGTATTTATTTGCAATAAAGTATAATTTATTTAATACTTTAAGCACACAAATGTACAGAGGCGGACTTAATGCCATAGGCATTTTCTACCAGTCAACCTTTGGGTGATGCAGACACAAACAGTGGCAGGTGCAATTTCTTAAAATATATATAATTATTTATACACAGGGGGGAAATTACATCGATTTTAGTTCATGGTTCTAGACCACACAGCATGTATATTGTTTAATATGTGTTATTATATTTTTCCTAAGAGTTACGTTTTTCTGTTGTTTTTTTTAACTATAGACTATAAAAAAACACATGATTTCTAACTAACACAATGATAGTTAAGAGAAACAAGGTATATTTGTCTACAGGACAGTTAATATTTCATCCGAAGTTTCAATTTACTGGTAATTGTTGTCCAAAATCAGGTAAAGACAACGATGACTACATGCAAGCTTATTTCTCACCGTGACCATACCTTCCTGAATATAATAAATAAAATGTACAGTCAACTCAAAATTTCAAACCATAATCATCAAGATTTTTAAACATTGCACATTAACAAAAAATGGCTTGCAGCTACTTTTTACGTTGGGACAAGGTCATCACGACCTTTAATGGTCAAAGAAAAGGTAACTATACCACATCCTTCACAGCACGTAGAAACTTTTGTTCAAACCTAAACTTCTGTCTCCTTTTCATCATACGAGACCGTTATCATCATATTTTAGTCGATTTCATCAGTCGTATTTTTACAAACTCAGGTTTACAGGCCGCCCTTATTAACTGCAATCATTCTTGTAACAGTTTAATAGTTTTTCAACATTCTTTTGCGGAAGTTCTGCTTGTGGTTGATAAGGCTAATAATTCTCACACAACTTCGCTTACGAAGGGAATTAATTTAAAACTTTTTCGATTTTGGGTTTTAATAGATAGGATCGGATTTCGGATTGATAGAGGGTGCCTTGTTCTTTTGGTGAAAGTAGACCGCTTCTATCGATTGATTAGATTGCGGTTTTGGGGTATGAAGAGACTGGGTGGAAAGTTCCTTATCCTCCATAGATAAGGGAGGATCCCTCGACCAGTTGGGTTTTGTGTCTTGTGGACTGCCCGACGATTATCGATTCGCGATTAGGCCTTATTTATTCATAATGTATTCACGTAAATCGCATTGCTTTCTTTTTTCTTTAATAAAGACTTCATGAAATATAAGGTAATCTTAATGTGAAAGATGATAAATGCTAGTCACATTATTCTGCTTAAATTATTACCTTTTAGAGACATACTCTCAAAAAGATAAAAATGCAGTAATTTCGGTTTGAAATTTAGTACCAAGATAAGCAAACTTATGGATTTCAGTCACAATTTTTAAAATAGTAACTCCCACATTTGTAAAGAAATTCTCATGCTATGAATTTTAGTTTCCATATTTTACTGAATTTTATCTTTTTCGTAGAATCACCCACCCGTTGATCCTCACACCTTGTACTTGGTATATCACAGTACGGATTTACAATAGAATACGAGGCCAGCTTATACAGGATTTGATACCACTGACGTGCGATATACCTAGTGTACTTTTATTAGAAGCGCGTTATATATAATATACCTACCCTGCTTACGGTTTGTTAGGCAACGGCACTTGGGTACTTTGAACGAATATTTTTTTCTAGGTAGAAAAATCTTGAAAGTCATTTTGAATTCTTTATTATCTCTACATTATTCCCATTTTGGTGATAAAAGCAAAGTTTTGGTATTGTTTTTTACCTATTATTATGAGCTAAAACTATATGATTATGCTAAGATCGGAATCCTTTGAGTTTATGTGATATAATAGGAAGTAATTCTGTGCAGTATAAATATCTGTAGGTAACTAGTTTTGCTCCGCGATTTAACTCGCTCCTTCAGGTCGTGGCTTCCTGTTATATAGTCTACAATCTTCTTCAAGAAAAGGGCAATCAAATGCAAAAAGTTTAATTTTTTAATCCAATTGGTAGTTTAAAAAATTAGCGCATTCCAACAAGCAAACTCTTAAGTTTAGAAACGGCTATACACTATATATAGAATATAACTTAATAGTGATCTATACTTTTACAACAATAACATCGCTGCTCTTTTTACCACTTCCCAACGATTACATAAACAAATACATCAATGAACACATAACAAACCTCTGTTGACGTGTAAATACTCTATCAGTAAGACACCCGGCCTTTCCTTCTCAATTACGTATGCAACGTCAGTCCTCGGGGCTTGGTAGTAACAACCTGACAACTGTCTTACATATCAGACCTTCCGGTTTCGTATCCAATCAATTGGCGGTCCCTTAAGGGATGTAGATCAGTCCATATAAGGAAGTATTGTAACTTGGAAAACATTTTTTTTGTAGTCAAATAAAATACTGTAATATTTGATGGTGCATTTGACAATATTCTTACATGATATGAGCTAGTAGAGTTTAGAACTCCTCGTGATCGACTGAAGACAATGTAGAATAATTCTACACCAGGGTTGATAAAATAAAAAATATGCACGTTTGTATTTATCTAATAATTATGTTGATGTTTGTCTTTTTTTCTTTATATATATTTTATTTTCTCAAGTACCTAACTACATTTGTGATTTCTGTATTTTATGTATGTAAATGGTATGGAAGTAAATATTTATTACTATTAAAATATCATTTCAACTTTCCGTAACCTGTCTTCTGTCTGTTCCTTTACATATTATACATACATACATATTATACATACTTTACATATTATACGAATAAAAAATATTCGCTACCTTTCACTAATGTTTTTACTATATGTATGTACAGAGTCCAGCACATCAAGCTACCCCAATGTAACAAATTTCTTTGCCAGGCTTTCAATTTTGTAACAAAAGAATAAGGTTTATGTTCAATTGGGAACATCTGACAGTTTGGGATAGCTTAATGTGCTGCTGTACACAAGCTGTAAGTTTTCTGAAGAAATTAAAAAATAAAAACCAAACTATTATAATATGGTCTTGGCATCCAACATTTTAAGTTATTCTTAGCTCTAGTAATATTAATGGGAAAGTGAACCTTGTCCACGTGTTTGTAGAGTTCTATCGCTTTCATTACCTTAACTCCACTTGTTATTATTAAACTTGCCCAACGATTATTTTGGAGTAGAAACCCAGTATATTAAAAACCGTTGATCATACATACATTCACACATAAACTCACGTCTTTTCCCATGGGTGTAGGCAAAAACTACAATCTACTGCTATGCTACAATCCTTACATACTTCTCTCGCTTTGATGAAATAAATAATAAAGTTACTCCTATTCTCAAACAGAGAAGACACGACCATTGATCACCACGCTTGTTCAACTCGGATTGGCGATTGAATTTGATCTATTACAATTTTACCTCCTAATTTTGCCTTCAGATTTTTTTCTCAAGATCTTGTTTAAAATTGACCAATGAATTTACGTATGCCTAAAATATACCGAGATTTAAGTAAAGACATTTGTATGGGAGAATAAAAGGATCATTCCCCTTAAGGGATCCAAGTTAAATATTCATTGTTAGACACATGGGAGTTTGGTTAGGAATATATTTAAGATAATTTTGGGTCACTCAAACATGTAAATATGGTTATCTCGGAAACCTTTTTCCTTATGGATTAAACAGGGGTACGTATTGGATTATTGCAAAACGGTTCGACAATTTCTGTGACATTGTCCTGTATTAATAATGATAAGGAAAGAAAACCTTTGCTTTACCTTCTAAATGTGAAGAAAGTTTGTTTGGCGGTAAGGTAATAAATTAAGGCCTGCAGCCAGGGTAAAAAAGTTATAAACTAAGCGACTACGCCCTAAGGGCATTCCATGTGGGGTACGGATCTCGGATTAGGGCGAGGAACGGACGGCAATGGAGGTAATTTGGGTACAAATTTGAAGCTATAGGCTCATGGCGTGGGTTGGTTCGAGCTCGAGCAAGGGTCTGGGAAGATAAAGTTCAAATCACGATTGTAATTTCTTCTGCTTTTTATCAATAAATTAATGCACAGTACGGCTGCGGTCACAATTTCGTTGTTTTTTACTGTTTAACTATAGAGACACAGTGTTATCGTCACTCGAAAACAAAAAGAATACAAACACGCTAAAATAAAATGAAAGTATCGTAGATAATATTATGGTACGTAAAAGTAAAATGTTAAGTAACAATAAAACCGTATTTTCCTTAGACGATACCCTTTTCTTGTGTAAGATGATAAGAAGCTAGGATTTCCAGTTTCTTTTCCAAATTGCCTTAAGAACAAAAATAAACATTTTCTTGTATAATTATTTAGTTCGTTTTTTTTCTGTACTGGGACTCTTTATGTTTCCTTTAGTCTAGAATCGTCTTCTTTTTAAGAGTTAGCTCAACAGAGAAGTTCGATATTTTGATGAATAACACAACAATACAATAATGAATTTTCAACGAGACTCATCATCATCTTCTTGCCCTTATCCCAATTTCATTTGGGGTCGGCGCAGCATGTCTTCTTCTTCCATACATCTCTATTTCCCGTCATCTCAGAAGTCACCTCCTTCTTAGCCATATCAACTTTCACACAATCCATCCATCGTTTCCTGGGTCTCCCTCTACTCTTGTAACCCTCTACATTCATACTCAAAACTTTCCTCACAACATGATCCTCATTCCTTCGCATCACGTGTCCATACCATGACAGCCGATTTCCACACAACTTCTCTGTCACAGGCGCCACTTTCAGACTTCCTCTTATATACTTATTTCTTATTCTATCCATTCGCGTAATTTTCAACGAGACTATCTTAAATAATTTGTTTTCCCAATATATTTTAGAAAATAAAATTTATCTAGTGCGAAAATTCTTCAAAGTCAGTTACTGTGAAATATTATTCCAAATTGTCATACTTTTAACCTTGTATTTTTACTCAAAGTGACTTTTTAAATTGCAGTTGTAAAAAAACACTTTTCATTCGAAAAAAATATTGTTCAATTTTCAAGTCTTTTAGTTTTGACATGATATTTTTGCAGCTCGTATATTGGATGTTGCTATTTATTCTCAAATGAAAACTGAATCAGTTTTATTCGTATTTATATTTTTCCCAATAGAAGTAGTTATTAATGGAAAAATATGCTTTACCAGTTTTTAAAGGAAGTCAGTATTGCGAAAATCAGACAAACAGTCTTACAAAGAGGTAGGCAGTCACTCCATGTAAAATACTGGTATTCAGCTGCATCTGGTTAGACTGGAAGCCAACCTCAACATTGTTGGGGTGCTACGACAGAAAACCTCCTCGAGTGCCCGCAGGCTGTAGTTCCCTTGCGGACAAGTCCGGAGTGAAGGCCAGTCTGTGGGACGGTGCACCCTGGGAGGCGGCTAACGACTCCCCTTGGGCACTCTTGCCTAAGGGGTTTCGATGTCCGCCTGCGAATATTCTGTCCGAAGGTACACTTCAACGCGTGTCCCTCTGCAATTGCAGAGGGCACAGCGGCGAAGTAAGAGCGGGCTCGGCGTGCACTTACCCTGCCACCGGGCAGGCAAGAGGAAGACTTGTTCCTCCTTCTGCCACCGTTAGTCTCGTAGCCCCAGAGATTGTCCAAGGTCATGTTTCTGACTTTCGATGGGGGTCGAGGGTCTTGGCTTAACCGCCCGGGCCGCGAGGAAGACAACCTCTATAAAAAATCACCCCAAACCTCCAAGCGGCGGCGCACCGTGAGGGAGGTTGCTAGCTTGACTAATGGGTAGCTAAATTAGTCTCTAGTGCGGACCACTATTTTGAGCAGGTACACAAAGTTTTTACTCGTGGGAACAAAAATGGAACTACTTAAAAACAATAATAAAAATACGAACGGAGGAAGAAAAATAGGCGGTCGGAGTCCGACGCCGCATCGATGGAGAGCCTAGAGAGCTCTGACTGCGAGGGAGAGGTGGTTTTCGGTGAAAGCTCACGTTTTTACCGGAAACGTGGCAAATCGGGGGATGGATCGTCCTCCGAAGGAGATTTTGTGTCGGCCCGCAAGATCCCCACCAGCAGTCGGGGTGCGAGCCGAGTGGGAGGAAGAGGGAGGGGGCTTACCTCCCAGGAGGCTGTTGAGCGAGCCGGCAGGCTCGCCGCGGAGGGCCGCCACCCCGCAGCGACCAGCATCAGGGCACTTTGTTCCCTGCACGATGGGAACACTCTCCCCCGCTCATGGCTCCGCCACCAGCGGTGTCTAACACGGATCACGATGACGACGACGATGACAATGCTCCAGAGGTGACAGAGGTGGAGATGAGTGTTGCGGTACGAAGGCTGAGTGCCAAGAATGCCGCCCCAGGACCCGATGGCTTGCCTGGTAAAGCCTGGGTCCTGTCCATGGGGGCTCTCGGGTCTCGATTAAGAGAGCTCTTCAGCGCATGCATGGAGAGGGGCCAGTTCCCACTTCGCTGGAAGACAGGGAAACTGGTCCTTATCGCGAAGCCGGGGCGCCCAGCTGACTCTCCATCCGCGTACCGGCCCATTGTGCTGCTCGACGAGGTGGGCAAGCTCTTTGAAAGAGTAATTGCAGACCGCCTTGTCGCGCACCTAACACGGTTGGGGCCGGACCTGGCGGACGGCCAGTTCGGCTTTCGCAGGAGGCGCTCCACAGTGGACGCCATCATACGCGTGCGAGCTCTCACGACGGGGGATGCGGTGTCCCAGGGCAGGTGCGTCGTGGCGGTGTCGTTGGACATCGCCAACGCCTTCAACTCCCTGCCCTGGAGTAGCATTAGGAGGGCACTCCGGTATCACCGGGTGCCTGACTACCTCTGTCGCGTGATCGAGGCCTACCTGTCGGACAGGTACATCATCTACCCTGGTCACCAGGGAGAGTGGAAACGGCGAGAGATGTCGTGCGGTGTTCCGCAGGGATCGGTACTAGGGCCGCCCTTGTGGAACATCGGCTACGACTACGTGCTGCGCGGCGACCTCCCTGACGGAGTTAGCGTGGTCTGCTACGCAGACGACACGCTGGTCCTAGCACAGGGCGAGTCGTACCAGGTGGCGGTCGAATTTGCGACACGTGGGGTTGCGATAGTCGTTGATAGGGTCCAGCAGTTGGGACTCGAGGTGGCGCTGCACAAGTCTGAGGCCATGTGTTTTCACGGCCCTCAGAGCGCAGCGCCTCGGCGTTCCCAATTAACGGTAGGAGGAGTTCACATCGGTGTCGGGTCGACGATGAAGTACCTGGGACTCGTCCTCGATAGCCGGTGGAATTTCGAGGAGCACTTCCGACGCCTGGCTCCCAAACTAAATCGAACAGGGGCTGCCCTCAAGCGGCTCTTGCCCAACGTCGGGGGTCCAGGCGCCTCCTGCCGGAGGCTATACGCAGGCATCGTCCGGTCCATGGCCCTTTATGGGGCGCCGGTGTGGGCGCCGTCACTGCGAAAGCGACCGGCGGCCCAGCTGAACGCGTGCCAAAGGGTCATGGCCATACGGATGGTGCGGGGATACCGCACGGTTTCCCGCGAAGCGGCGACCCTCCTTGCTGGCCAGCCACCATGGGATCTGGAAGCAACTTGCCTTGCACACATGCACGATCTGCGCGTGGAGATGCAACGGCGGGGCGAAACTCCGCTGCCGCGACAAGTCGCGGCATGGCGGGCAGAGTTCCGGCGGGGTCTCATGGTGGAATGGCGACAGCGACTGTCGCAACCCAGTGCTGGGCACGCCATAATCATGGCGGTAAGTCCCCTCTTTGAGGAGTGGCTGGAAAGGCAACACGGCGTCCTTACCTTCCGCATGACGCAGGTCCTCACCGGACATGGTAAGTTCGGGAGGTTCCTGCACCGGATTCGTGCGGAAGAAACGCCCGGGTGTCACCATTGCGTAGACCGCCCGGAGGACACGGTGGAGCATACAGTAGAAGTGTGCCCCGCTTGGGAAGAGCATCGCCGTGTCCTCGTGGGGGCAATCGGCGGCGGCAATCTCTCGCGCCGGGCCTTGGTACAGGCCATGGTCCGGAGCGAGGAGGAGTGGCAGGCGGTCGCCTCCTTCTGCGAAGCAGTAATGCTAGCAAAGGAGGCGGCCGATCGCGTGTGGCAACGGTCCTCACGCCCCAACCGCCGCCGAAATCCCGATCCCGATTACCGGCCACCGTAGGCGCGGGCTTGCGGACGGCGAGCAATGGGTGGCTCGTCGTCCGCCCGTCCGGTAACCATCCGGACCGAGCCCAACTCGTCGACGGCGCGTATTGTTCCACGCGCGCCTCAAGGAGATGTCAGCAACTGTAGGGACCCAGCAGGGTCGAAGCCTACCGGGGCCAAGGGTCTGATTCTGAAGGGAAGACTCGGCCCTGGTACGAAAGGCAACGAAGGAACAGGAGTGGGTTTTTAGTCAGTAAAAGTCTGACACTATCTCCCGCCCCGCCCAAGAGCGGGGGATGTCATAAGATGATTTTCCCACCACAAAAAAAAAAAAAAAACCTCAACATTGTTGATAAAAGGCTTGGCAGATGATGATTAACAGATTTGCGTGGCACTTGGGCTTAAAATTGGGTTCAGACGGTGCTGTTAATGCGACACAGTCTGTTTGCATTTGAAAGCAAAAATAAACATCATATAAGTAGTTGAGTAAAATAATCTCAACCAGCGTTTTGTAATTCATGTCACATGAAGTCTTTATTTTTCTCGTTATATTTTAAAATTCAATAATGCAGCAAAAGAACACAATTTAATTATCCTACATTAATAATAACATTTATTTGTGTAAATTGGTTTCTACAACCATTTTATTCCATCAAACAAGCAAAATATTTTTTTTAACTTGTAAATTTCGTGGCTAAATATCATCAATAACCCAAGAAATAGGCTTACCTAGTTTGGGTTTGGGGCCAGTACCAAAATATTGTATAGTTTTTATTCTATTTTTTTAATTTTATTTCGAATAATTGTACAATATTTTTACCTACCTACAATTCAATTGTTACGGCAATCTTTTAAAAAAGCTCATATCATCGCGGCCCATTTGAAAATATGAGGTTGCACATTTTAAATCAGATTGAGGTTTCACACCTTCAATCGCTTAGGATGAAATATTATAATGCCTTCGACATTCTTTTAAGTTTTGAGAATTACAGCAATAGTGAGGTTTTTGAACGTGTACAGACAGTATTTTGGTGTTATAAAACGGTATTTTATTTGTGTTCATTTATTTTTAACAGTATTAATAAATCTCAATATATAAAGTAACGCGCGTGTGCCCGAAG
This sequence comes from Phlogophora meticulosa, assembly GCA_905147745.2. NCBI lineage: Eukaryota > Metazoa > Arthropoda > Insecta > Lepidoptera > Noctuidae > Phlogophora > Phlogophora meticulosa. The sequence goes on from LR990525.1 coordinate 4,771,740, forward strand.
GGACAGGCAGAGGTGTACCTGTAGCACACCCACATTTCACCATTTATCTTTAAGTCCCATCTAACAAGGGGGCGGGTGTACTGACAATAACTGGTACAAATCTCGACACCAGGCTGACACTGACCAAATTCCAGACAGAAATACCCAATAATACTTTTTCCGACGCGGGAATGGAACCCAAGACCTTAGTTAATTTAGACCTTAGTTAGATCTTAATTCATAACCTTATCCCATCAAAGTACTTATCAGTACTTTGACGGGATAGGGTTATGAATTAAGCGAAATTTTATGCTAGAAAAATATATTGTAAATGCAAGCTGCATGTTCATAGCCAGAGAAAATTTACAAAAACAATAGATTTTATTTTAATATTTTTGCATAATTTACATTTTACTTTTTATTTCATTTAGTAATTATTTCTTTAAAATGTTTCTACAAAATAATAATGAAAGAATAAACCCGAAATTTTAGGTACAGAGGCCAGCACTTCAAGTTACCCCAATATGTCAAATTTCATGATATTTTTTTGACTTTATGGCAACAGTATAAGGTTCACTTTCAATTGGGAAAATTTGACAGTTCACATGTACGTCTGTACATAGGATTCTAAGTAAAATAGAAGCACAGTCAACGTCAGGCCGAAAGAGTGGATACAGCCAAATTACCACCACTTAGATATAATCCGGGATAATCCACGAACAGACGCACCCTGGCAAGTCTAAATGGTTTAGAATATAGATTAAATTTAATGATGTGATCCCCAATTTCGGCTTTTAGCCCTTAAGTAATTTAATACTTGGGAGAAACAGTGAGATGGGCGAATGAAAATGGACCTTTAATGTTGTAACTGAGGGTAATGTCAATTAAGTTTATTGTTGGATTAATAATTCTACCTGTAGGTGTAGTTGCGTAATTTATAACAGTAATCACGTATTTTCAGCACATTTAACTGATTTTCCACCGTAAATACGGTTTCAAAAGTAAATTAAATAGAAAAGCTAAGTAAATAAAACCATTAAGGTTGTTATATTCACAGTTAATAGTTTTATATTCGTCAAAGAATATTAATTGTGACTTAATTTCTACGAGTAACAAACAATCAACAACAAAATAAAAAGAAAGAATTTTCTGAATACGAAATAAATTAAAAAAGTACAGTCCATCACAACGAACTTAACACAAAAAAAATATACGCCAAGGATTCGAAATTTGAAGTTCCAAGTATCTGCCATGAAAGTGGGATCGACATTATTGGACAAGTGAAATACTGAATTCCCTTAGCGAAGGCAAAGGGTGCGGATGGGGTGCTAAATGTCTTTTCCAACTCATAAATCTTCGATTAAAATCGGGGGAGCAGTAATTGAGCGTGCAATTTATAATACCATGGTCATCAAACGATTTTCAGAGCAATTTTATGTTTATACCAACATTCTTATGGAGTTATTTAGTTGCAATTATCGAGTTAACAGTATTTTAAAAAACCTCCTTGAAGGAAAATAACTTGTTTTACTCTTCGTGTAAGTTTTAATTATTCACCGCACGGAATGAGTCGGTATTGTGCTCCTGGCAATCAGTAGTTTTTGAGTACAATGTACCTACAGTTTTTTTGTGTTCCATGAATTTTTCGATTGTGACTTAAATTGCATAAAAGTTGTATTTTATGTGCGTATTTTCATAGGGCCATAATACTATATACTGTACTATTAACTATTATATCAAATGTCCAAATGAACTCTAAAATACTAGTGTACTTCCCACCTTCACAACTATTACCTATATAACCAATAAAAAATAAATCCTTTTCTCAAGAATTTTCTCTTCCAAGCATTGCATTTAGGAGCCAAACGCCAGCGGAAGAAATACTTAACATAATTGTGAATGACTCACTGAATATTTAACCATGACCGCTTCCGAGAAGTATTATTCTAACGGCTCTTTTATTCAAAAGTTATTTTATATTTTTACAATAAAACCAAAGAAGATAGGTATGGACTTATTTTAACTCAATCTCTAGGCGAATAAAACAGCTGTTATAGTACCGATGGCTTTATATGCTACGCTTACTTTGAACTGTTTTTGCTTCCTTAGGGCTGGACGAAGCTGAAGCAGTATTAAAGCTCTTGAAGGAATCATATTATATATTATACATTGGGCTTCATAACCTTTAAACCCTAAAGCGTTAAAATAAAATGCAGCGTAAAATTTCTTTAAGTTTGTAATGAGCGGATTTTGTGTCAAGAAAAGTAGACTAGGATTTGTAGAAATTAAACAATTGAACAATAACATAAATTTACTGCTGAATAGTGATAATTAAAACTGTGGTCGTAGGTATCGTAGGTTGTTTTTAACTTGCTTTGTGACTACATAATTATTGTTTCCGTTTCTTAAACATGTTGTTATTACTTGACGTACCCAATAGTCACTTAAATACGAGGTAAGTTTTTCAGAAAGATTAAGTTATAACTTTTGACACTAATATTTCAGAAATTATAGCTAGTCTACCACACAAAAAAACATAAACTGTCGGCTTTAAAACCACACTATGTAATTACATAAAACATTTTGCACGCCTACTGAGCAAACCACTTTTGTAGGTAACAGTACTCCCAATAAATTAACGCCTATTTAAACATTTTCGGAATGAATTTAATTATACATTTGCTCACGCAACAGTTCGCGGCCATTTTATATTGTTTGTTTTTGTCTTTAAATTGAATTTTAAATGCAATTTAAGACGGTTGACTGAATAAATTTTCTCTCTTAATAGGACTGACGCCTATTTAATACCTTTAACTACCTCCAATAAGTTAATTTATGGGCAGGTCGTGCATTTATTTTATATTTCGTGTGAAATTTTCATACCTCGTAAAAGAAATTTCATAGTATGACGTCTATATGGCCCATAGGGTTATGCAGAGACGTACATAGATATAGTACACCTTTATTTCGTCAGTTATATCTGTTGCCATCAACCATGCACAAATCTAGACTCCAGGCGGCTACTACTGAGAAATTTCATATGGAAAACCCAATATCACTTCAAGAAATTCGAAGAGTGCAGAAGAATTTTGGATATTTTATAACAAGTACTGTTACTGTGGAATATTTTGTACAGCTTTGTTTCAGATCTCTACCCGTAATTTTAACTGATCATTTGCAACTTTTCTGCATAATGATATGATGAAAATAGCAACCTGAAGAAGTTTAGACTGTCAAACTAACTTAATAATTAAAATTATTTCGCAATCTTTGCATTTGTTCGAATGATATAATCTCCTCCTTCAAAGTATGTTAAAATGTCTTAAAAATATGACCCTAATGTACTTGAACTAAAATACCTATAAATCCACTGTATCTTTAGCGGTTAAGTGGATTTCAAAACGGGATCAGAGGATGTTTGAATGCCGTACCTAAGTGATCATAACTTAAGTTGTACAATAAAATACCGACCAAGATAGAGTGAAAGTCGTTCACCAAGTATTCTGTACGTTAAGTAGTAGGATTTATTTTTGTTTCAGAGTTTAATTTTAATATTCTGTGACCGCAAAACCAAGTTTATTTGTAGATGGTTTATATTGATTATTGAATAACTGTGACTGTTAGATAAATCATTTTATATTTCTTTGAATATTTACATAAACTATATTTACATTCATGATCATGTATAAATATGAAACAATTAGGACCATTAACGGGAAACCATTAGGGGTGTGACGATAATACTGCCAACTTTTTAATATTCATAATAATAATAATATCAAATATTATATAATAATATGTTAACACTTTAACTGCCAGAGAACGAGATACCATAGAAAATGTATTGTTTGTCGGTCATTTGGCATTTTAATATACTGTGCCTGTTAGAAAAATCATTTTATATTTCTTTTAGACGTTCAAAAAGTGCTGATTCTCAGCCTAATTTGAATAAATGAATTTTGATTTTGATTTTAATATTTATAGTACTCTATTATGTATAAATATGTAAAAATCATGTATAAATATAAATAAAAATAAATAAATTTATTATATACTTTATATACTATTATAAATTTATTAAATATGTAGTTATAAAATTAATATTGTAATTATGTAATATTATTTTGACACGGAACCCTTATAGAAGTCTACATTATTAAGCGTGATCTAAGGTCGGGATTAGTCTAGGTTTCATGATAATGAATAATTTCATTCGATTTATTTATTCTAGTTATTTTTACCTCATTGATCTTTTAAGACTACATTATTAAGGCATTTTACCTAGGAATAAGAAGGTATAAATTTTATTTATGTGCAAAAAGCCATTTATTCTTTTCTTACTAAGTATATTGTTAGTTTTTATGATAAAAATGCTGAAAGACTACCAACAAAACAAAATAATAGGCAGAGGAACAGAAACTGTGAAATAAAAACTTCATTTTAATTTTAATTTGGGTTCTGGATGTCAGATAGGCTGTCGCTCCATGTAAAATAATGGCATTCAGCTGCATCCTTTTAGACTGGAAGCTGACCCCAACATAATAGGGAAAAGACTAGGTAGATGATGTTGAAATCACTTTTAAAATATACCAATGAAGACGGACTTAAACATCATAAAATATTGAAAAGAAAAATTAAGATCGACTACTTTTCTCCCAATACACTTCCGGAAATCATAATATTTTAAAAGATCCTCAATAATTAATGAAACGTCCATCGAAATAAAAGCTGGTTGAATAAAAACGGGGTTTTATAATGGAATCCGTTGAATCGTACTTAACCGTTATCTCATTTTTAAACGAGTCGGTATTTCTGCTCGAACATTAATTTTCATTGAGTGGAATGGAAATCCGAGGATCAATATTTGACGGTTGCTGGGTTTTATAGTTTTTATTTATTCTTTTACAAAAAATATTATTAAGTGTTAACAACGGTTTTGGGATTTCCTTAGTTATTAGATTATATATTTATAACATTGTTATTTTAAATTACCGGAATTCAACTGTATTGAGACGGCAGCCAACCCTAACATAGCAGGGAAAAGGCTAGACAGTTTTATTTATTTACTTAATTAGGTTGTTCACACTGAATATAGTTACATAACACATTGTTATGTAATATCATCTCACTGATGGTTATCAGTGAGATGATATTATAGAAGCTGTTTTCTGCATTCTTTTATCATAGTTATTTCAGTATAATGTTTGTTTATAGAAGCTAAATGTAACCTTAAAAATAAACGATATCTTTCACTTATCTATGGTTGTATGAGGACCAAACTAAATCCCTTCTTTTCAAATATACTAACATACAATTTCAGCTTCTTTTTAATATAAACATAAAAGGTTTGCCGTTATAAATAATGTATGTTTCGCCGAAGAAATATGATGTATTCTAATTCAATCACATACAGAAACCTTAACACATCTCAAAGGTAAGAGGTTTCAGTACACCCAAATAGATATTCATTTTGCCCAGAATCCAATTTATCGATATATCATACAAAACTTTTGACTTGAATTTACGATTTGAAAGCTGAACTTGAGTAAATAAATCAAATTATTTATGGTCTTCATTACCCATAGTGGTTTTGGTAAGGTGGAACTGGGTTGTTTGGAAACGCCAACAAAAACGTAGTACCTGAGAACTTTTTATTCGGACTTTATAAATAATTTTTAATTTACACATTGCATAGACTCAGCGGCTTTACAGGGGGCATTCTCCTGCAGAAAAGGATAGGGCAAACCTGGAAGTCCGCATAACGTCAGGCGAAGCATACCACCGAGAATCATAAATAAAATATATTGTGTACTTTATGTGGCTAATTATTTTCCCACTCTTTCTTTTGACCTTTCTGCTGAGTTCGTCTTAAAACATAGAAAACGATACGCATATAGTGGTCTGTCATACAAAATTGATTACCTGCTAACCAAATATCACTTCCATTTTATCCTAGCGTAATCGTCGGTTTTGGAAGACTACGTTGATCGATCTTCAACAGTCCGACAGCTACCTAATTTGTTCGCCTAAATATCGGCTTACATACGACTTATCATCGCTAAGTACTAGAAAGGGGTAAGTAGGCACTAAGCCGAGACGGCACTCATTCTTGGCTTATTCGCGTTAGGTATCGTAAGAGCCTAACTGGTTCTAGGGATATCGGATTAGCATTAAAAGGCTCCTTTTATATAATATGCTCCACGTCTGTCTTATCTATTCTGAATTAATTAAGCTACAAATTTAGGTTTATAAAATTACACTAAACTTTTAAATATCTAAGGAGGTTCGTTATTTATCTTAATAAGCATACATTTGTAATATCCAAGAAGGTTCGGATGTTCGCAGTACCTGCTACCTATCTGCTCCTAATAGGTCAGTTGTAGAATTGTCATCACACAATTCTACTACTGGCAAAAAGTAGGCATAAGACAATTCCTGGAATAGTTGAATCTTCATGGTTTTGGTGTTGAACTCGGCGTAGCTCCACATCTATGTATATGTCATTATACATATTATATCAATAAAAAAATAATAAATAAATAATAATAATAATAAATAAATCAATATTGCTGGACAATCCACACAGCATCATCTAGCCCCAAGCTAAGCAGAGCTTGTGTTATGGGTACTAGATGACTGATATACCTACTTAATACAATACATTACATAGATATATATTTTTAATTATACAAAGCAAACACCCAGAACACCTGGAACAAATAATTGTAGATCGTACAAACATTTGTCCCAAGGCGGGAATCGAACCCGCAACCTCCTGAGTCGCAGGCGGACCTTCGCCCTCTGCGCCACATCGGTCGCCAAATATAACAACATCTACATCATATATATATCTGTATATCAACATCTATATATTATCATCTATGTAAATGCACATAGAAGATTGAGTGAGATTTAGAAGAGTCAAAGTTTGTATTGAGGTCTACTAATTTTGACGACTGATCGGCTATCTTTATAATTATATTCTCTAATTTTATTTATTCTTCTAAGATCATTTACCATGGGGGGATATTTATATTGAATTGACGAGTAATAACCCCTGTGTGAATAGTCGACCTTGTAGTAGTCTCACAATATATTATGACCTCATTCACTTTAGTCCAAAATATTGAACTGTCACATAAGCAGAATAATAGATCTTGTCCTTTCATGATTGCTTTACACTCAACCTATAAGACGATAAGCCATTATGAGGTTGACATACAAGTACCTAAGTAATTTATGGTGGTGTCCTGCATGCCCTGATACTGACACACTGCAAGATTCGGTGGATGGTACTGATGACGCCAAGCTTGACCATTGACACGCTAAAAAGAAAAAGTACGATGTCGAAAAATGTACAGCGATTAAGTTTTTACAATAGCCTACCTGTTTTATTTTAGTAAATAAACAACGCAACAGAGGTACAAAAAAGAGCCTCTACTAAATACGTTTTCGAAAGACTAGGTTTCGATTGGCTTCAATGCCAGTGAACCGTTCGCGCCTAAGGCACTCTTAGACTTTTGTACGCCGTCAACTACATTCGTCTAAATGAAAAGGTTTAAATAAAACCCGAATGAGTCTGCCTCTGAATAGACAAGCTGACGTGAACGTGCTCCTAAGAGCTTATATGAAAAGGCGGAAAGGAAAACACGAGTGTTATGTATGGAAGTCGTTTTCCGGAACTTTGAATGGTGCCAAACTGAGCGTGGTACCGGATTATGGTTCGTGTTATCAAAGAATTGAGGGTGGAAATTTCTGAGGGGCTTTGTAATAAGTGGTAGTGATAGGTGGAAGAAGGATGGAAATTGTGAACGGGTGATAAGTGATTGAATTTCCTTTCATTATCAATGAATTAATAAATGTTCTGTAAATTAAATTAAAATGCATCATCAATCATGCAGTGGTAAACATATTAGAATAACCATTATTTTTAGGCCATGGCCCACAAAATTAACAGTTTATAATCAATTGGCATTTAAATAACATAACTGTAACTTTAGTACCGAAATATTTTACCCTAATTCTGAACCTTTAATTTTCAGGGTTCCGCAGGTACCTTAAAAGGAAAGAAAAGAACCCTTTTGGATCACTTCGTTGTCTGTCTGTCTAGCAAGATCCTTTTCTCAGGAACACGTGTGGGTATCCAGTTGAAATTATATAAAATACGTAGATTTACGATCTCTTGGAGCTCTAAAATGTTCAAGCTTTTAAGTCAATGCGACATATTTTGATACTCGCTAGTAAATCAAAACCTTTAGGGTACTTTCTGTTGACCTAGAATCGTGAAATTTGCCAAAAAGCAAGGTCAAACAGCTCGCACTTGTCCCATATATTTTTGTGTAATAATGGCTCAAAGGAATTTAGAGTTAGAGGTCGTGGGTTTGGGCCCAATCAGGTAGTGCCTGCTTTGTGTAAGTTATTCAAGTACACTTGTCTCAAAACGGCGAAAGAAAACACTGAGGAAACTGGCATGTCCTAAAATAAAAGTTCGAAGACATGTAACATCCATCAACCCACACTGGGCCTACAACTCACTCTTAAAGAGAGAAGGCATTTATACCAGCATTGGGAGTATTGTGCGCTAAAAATTATGTTAAGATCATTCATCATCAGTTTCAGCGTCCTTCATAGGGTGGAAGGGACAACGACGTACAAACTGATAACATCTGTTCAGTTCATGATTCTGGACTCCCCGTTGATTTTTTTCGGCTTTTTCCTCATTTTCACGTTTTATTTCGGATATTAAATCGTAAGTAAATCATATTATATTTTTTTACAATTTAAATATAGAATGAAACGTAGAAATAAGGTTGTCATGGCATCAGTTTTTGCGTCGATGACCCTTCTCGATTGTATAACACCTGTATTTTATTAGCTAGCTATATTTAATTAGCATTTACGTAGAACTTTGTTTACCAAGTCACCATGTTCATATACATAAACTCACGCCTTTTTCCCATAGGGGTAGGCAGAAACTACAGAACGCAGAAACTCCTTCCGTTTCACTCATGTTCATACATCTGGTCATGCACGCACGCCAGTTGTGAGAGACCTTTTTGAAGAACATCACCAATAAGGTCAGTCTCTTTAAAGCGTCATCTCCCGGCGTTTCCGCTTACATCTGCCTGATACTTTCCTATTGTTAGTCTTCTTTAATTCATCCTTTTAAAGCGGAAATTTAATATGGTGGCTCCTATTAAATCTTTGTTTTAAACAATAGGATAACAAGCTTTATTTACAGCTTAGCTACAGTCTTAGTTTACCTTCCACTTTAGTTGGGGATGCGACTAAAGAAGAGTATTGTATAACAAATGTGATTAAGGAACTTTGTTCAGTCCTCACTCACTCGGTTAAGTTATAACATCTTCAAGGGTAGTGAGGACCTGGCTCGGAGCCGGTTGGCACCTGGATTCCAAGCTCTTTGGTAGCCGGCCTCTCCCCTGCCGACTTACAGGTGGTAGCGACGTCGGCGGGGAAAAATACTCGACGTGGCTGCAACCGCCAGTGTGATGCCGATCGCCGCCACTGGTGATCCGAGATCCTGCGGCGGCGAGTCCGGGGGTGGTGGGCGTGCACGTCGGTAAGCTGCTCTTGGTTAGGAAATGTTTGCACAAATTGCTCTGCGGATACTTGACAATTCAATTATCCGCAGATCCATTTGAACGTTTTATCATCGGCGGTCCAAGTTGTCATCAGTAGTCTTTATATAGTCTTTACGGGTAGTCTGACAGCCAGTCTTGTCAAGTGTTATTGCCCAGTTACTGGATTGAAACACGCCGTCGCCAACATAGTTGGAAAAATATTAAGCAGATGATGTTGTCTTTCGTAAGTTCAATTTCGTGTTCGACTTATTTTTACACTTACCTAGATTCTTCCCGTAGTTCGCATACTTGATACTTTAATGTAATCCTTATGTGAGTGATGAGGTAGCCGGGTACCATTTGCAATTTCAACCATGAATAAAATATTTGATTAGGAGCTGTGAAAGTTAAACTTACTGTTTTCTTAAGTAAATTTACTGCTGCGCTGCGCATCGTGGGTTCGATTCTCGTACGGAACAAATGTTATTGTATGGCCGGGTATACAAGTAGTTGTTCCGGGTCTGGATCTTTGTGTACGTGAGTTTAAATATTTGTAAAAGCACCTACGACATTTGGAAATTTCAAAAGTTGACAGTGATGCGGATGGAGTTAGGATAATCCATTGTTAGGACATTTCGTGTAAGTACTTGAAATAAATCCAGTTTAAGTTAAGGCAGGAAGAAAAACGGTCAAAATCTTTAAAAAATGGTCTTTTATTTAAATCATTTTTTAATCCCAAAAACAATATTATCTATGCCTATTTATAATATTAACTACAATTTTTACATCGTTCGATCTTAAACGACCAGCAAATTGTCAGTAACGATCGCTATCACTCATCAGTCAATCAATCTATCGTATATCAAACAGTTACAATCGCTGGAATGACAATCATCTGGCCTTTATAATTAAAGTTATGAATTTAAACATTAGAAACGTGAGTTTGTTGAAATGTAGTATTATTCTAATTTTATTAACATTACCCTGATGCTTAGGATAATTTCTATGCAACATTGGCACAGAGTTTCCCCATTCAGGCTTGTTTTAATCCATCACTATCGTGTCACGACAAAAAAAATCTATAGAGACTTGTTTTGTCAAGTAGAAATTGATATTAAAAAAAACTACTAGCAGCGAAAAAACAATTTTGACCTTGGCAACTTATAGTACTGTTAGTGCGGAAAAAGATATCATACAACAAACTGAATTTTATGAAGTAAATACATAATAACACTAAAATAGGCACAATGCGGTTTTGTTTACAACTTTGACCAACAAAATTCGAAACAAAAAAATACAAAGCAAAATGCCTGACAAAAATAGTGTTACGCAAAAATTCGATACAGGAACAAAATCCCAGTTTTACTAAAAAGATTGACGTCCGTTTGACAACTGACAATCAGGATTGTGGGCTCGGGATTTTGAAACATTCTGCACCTACAACACTATTATTATTTTTATAAACATTTTTACACCAGTCGTTTTCAAAACTTCTGCTTCGTTCGATTTGATCAATCATTCGAACAGTTAGCATTTAAATTTCGTTTTCACTTTTCAAACGGATTTTTAGAGTCTTCGATACTTCTTTATTCGATTTTTATATCGATACTTTTCAACCTCATTTCGAACAGTCCCACAAATGTTTTTCATATTTACATAATTAATAAGTATATAACACTAGCGATGCCTATTAATGTGTGTAAGTCAAAACTGCTTGCCCACTGCGCGCTTCCCTGCATGGCTGCAGGAGTCTCGCCTGTGAAAGAAAAAGGAATAATTAAAAACCCGTAATTCTTAGAAAAAGGAAAATTGTGGAAGATTATTCAGATTAAGACCGAGATAAATACACGTTACTTGGCTCTTATTAAATTCCCATCCCTATCTTGCACTTGTAGTTTGACAATTGTGCGACAGAAACAGAAATAGTGATAGGTAGTGTATACTGTTATTAATCTTGACTTTATACCCGTTTACAGTAACAGAAATAATCATTTTGAAATTGCAAATCGTAAGCAGCCACCGTTGATTTCTCAGTAAGTAGCTCTTAAGCTTCAATTTTGATACTGGGCTGGTATTTTTTAAGTCCATTTCCGTAATTAAAAACGTTCAAAATCTAGTCACAATTTTACCTCAGCGACGTTTATGTCAAAAACGTGGGTAGTTTCGACGTATTTTTGACACATAGAGACTGAGATTACAATGCAAACATTCCTTAAAATACAAGAATTGACTTGTTGTCTAAGCAATACACATCGACGAATCGGTGTCATAACTTTAGACATCATTGCTGTCGATCAGGTTGGTAATACTTGTTTGTTTGTCCTTAGAAACTGCTTGGTGTTACGTACTACGTATTCTTCTATTAGGTTGAAGGTACTCTTCCAAGTACGAGTAATTTATAGGTAGTTTCCAAATTTTTAGCTGACGAAAAAGAAAACTAGGAGGTTCTTAATTGGACACTTACATATATTTTTAACGTGCTTTCCGAGGCACGGAGGAGTCTCGATATGTTACGAACGGTCACCCGTCCACAGACTGACTTCGGCAAGCGTAGCACATTAAGCTACCCCAATGTGTCAAATTTCTTTGATAGGCTTTCAACTTTATTACAAAAAAATAAGGTTCATGTTCAATTGGGAAAATCTGATAGTTTGGGATAGCTTGATGTGCTGACGTCTGTACATATACTCTAAAAGGGAAGTGGTATAATTAATACTGGGTTTGTGTGAGTGTAGTGTGACTTGTAGGAGGTCTATGTTCCGTTCACTGTATGTAATAGCCACATAAAGATTCAGTACCTACAAGTGTAGGCTGTGCAGCACTTTGTTTTCATGGTTATTTCCATCGAGATTTATCATTCGGAGCTTTTCTTAGAGAAAATCCAAAAAAGATCGCATGGTTGGCACATTTGGCTGCCGCACTGCGTGTCACAGGTTCGATTACCGAACGGAATAAATATTTTCATGGCCTACGGTTGTGGTTGTTTGTGTGTATGAGTTTAAATGTTTGTAAACGCCCCCACGATAAAAAACAAATCCTAGAGTTTTAAAGATTAAAAAAAACACTATCGTCTGTGGATGAGACAGTGTTTTTAAATAAAAAAAATGGATATCTTTGTTTTAATATCACAGTAAATAGACTACTAACTCATAGGCAGACTACTAACCAAAGAAGTCTGCCGATGACAGTAATGTTAAAAAATGATTTCTTCATTTTAAAAGCTGCAAGCACGATGAGTCGTGATGGCCCAGTTGTAAAGGCCTTGCCTCTCGTGCACAAGGTTACGGGTTTTAATTAGGGCAAGTACTAATGTCATTTTTTACCCCACTGCAGCTCACAAGGAGGGCTATATGTTTGACCTGTATGTATGTATGTATGGGACATTACTACATTGGGATATTACTACATTTGACGACACGGTTGGCGCAGTGGTTGAGCCATCGGCTGCTGCGCCGCGTGTTGTGGGTTCGATCCCCGCACGGAACAAATATTTGTATGACCTACAGGTAGTTGTTCCGGGTCTGGCTGTTTGTGTATGTGAGTTTAAATGTTTGTAAACGCACCCACGATACAGGATAAATTCCTAGTGTGGGGCAACGTTTTTATAAAAAAAGAAAGAAAGAAAGATTACTGACATTTTTGAAAACTGCGTGAGGAAACTTGGTTCTATCTATACTAATATAATACTGCTGAAGAGTTGTTTATTTTTATCCTTGTATGCGCTTATCTCTGGAAGTCAGTCGGAGTTCAATTTTTGAAGAAGGAACAAGGAACGTCACGGTATAACCCTAAGGAGAGGGTAAAACATCAGCTAGCTATCTATACATCTAAACAAATAAATAAATTCAACTTTCTGTTAGTAATGTCATATGCAATATGCATATTAAAGTTGAAGGGTTGTTATACCAAAAAACGATTGTTTATTTTTTATTTTGCATGTCTGTCTATTTGCTTGAGGTAATCTCAGAAATAGCATTACCGATTTTGACGGAACTTTCTCTAGCAGACGCCTGATTTAGAAAGAATTAGGGTTCAGTGACAAAAATTAAAGTTCATGTTTTTTTTTTAAATTTCACGAAGACAAAGTCGCGGCCACAGCTATTTAGCTAATAGAAGTCTAAAATGCATGGTGTTTTATGATCATGCCTTCGCTGTATGAGAATAATAAATAAATAATGCTGAACAATCCACACAGCATCAACTAGCCCCAAACTAAGCAGAGCTTGTGTTATGGGTGCTAGATTTTTTATTATACATAGCAAATACCCAGAACACCCGGAACAAAACTTTGTAGAACGTACAAACATTTGTCCCAATAGAATAGGCCTTTGCTGGCTGGATTTTTTTCTTTGTTCCGTGTATTTGTCTTCGCTTTATGAGGGAAGGCCTTTGCTGGCTGGATGTAATTATTTACTGTTTTCGTTTTTCGTTTATCAGACAACCAAGTCCTATAAAGCACCACAGAATAAAACTTTTTCTAAATTAAAACACCAATTATAAAAAAAAAAACTATAGTTTGTTCAACAAAAAAAAAGATTGTTATTTAAATACTGTCGTACAACTTGACAGTTCTGTGAATGTATGCCAAGGAAAAGCACGGCGTTATTTTGATAATAAAACATGTAATATAACTGTCTATTATGTGATATTTCGAAGTGTCAATGATGACTTGTAAAGGTCGCTTTTTATCATGTCAAGGAAATATTTTCCTTTGAAGATTTCTGTAGTTGATCGACTTATCTTGTCCTGATTTCTGGTTTTGTATACAAAATACCAAGTTTGTGCTTTTTTAAAGCTTTTATTTTGTTTCACCTATCTCGGTGTCTTTCCGTTATATAATCTTGCATTTTAGATTTGACCCACTTCCGCTTATCCTACGGAGTTGAAATTTTATAGGTTGATTCAGTTTTAAGGGAAATAGATTTTTATGGTAAACGTGACCTGATTCCACACCCAGGATTGGCTCCAGAAGAAAGACAATTTAACGGTCAGCAGCACAGACACGAAATTCTGTGCGAGATAAAAACATTTTCTGAAAAATCATTTTTCAAATTGAGATTTGTTTGAAATATGTAATTTTTACAATACATACGTATATTAGGTATGATATAAAAAAGTTCACAGTATTTTATTACAAATGTGAGCACCGGCTGGTCCAATAAAATATGCGTTGATTTATCTTTAAAAGATTAACTCAGACTTATCTGCATGGTCCCCACAATGATTGATCTGACCAAGATAATGTCTGGACTACAAAAGAACCTGTCACCACTAAGTTGGTACCGGTGTTTCTTCTCAGAGCAGTCGGCTCATACGACCTCACACCGACCTCATGCAGTTTAAGCAAAATAATTGACGTGTAAAATATAACGTAACATCACGACTGTATTACCTGAAGGGTTCGGTAGAAGTATACCTACACCCACATTTCACAGTTTTGTATAAGTCCCATGTAATTGGGGCGAGCTTATACCGTGACGAGAAAGATTGTTGTTAACCCATTTTAACGTAAATATCATTTACTTTATAACTTTCACTACCATGGTGAACATAGTAATTCTCTTAATAAAATAATTCTCGATCGCTTATCTCCGTTGTAAAAAGGGTGTTTACTTATTTACGACTCTGATTCCGTTTTCCATAAAACTCATGTTTGTGAACATTAATATTTTAATTTTTATGATGAATAAAACAGCAGTTTGTGTTTCATTTGTTTCAGTACTTTCAGAAATAACATGGAGTTATTATTACCCTATAATTTTACCATTGTAGGTTTAAGTTGTTTGCTTGGGAGCTTAGTGCAAATTAATAACAGCCAAAAAGTTGTTTAAACTTGAAGATCACCCCATCTTCAAGTTTAAACAACCCTTTCGGAGGTCGGTACGGATGGGAGTGACCATCCGTTACATGCAGACCCCTCCCGGCCAAGTCAAGCAGGTCTTGGCTGTCATTTGTAGATCTTTGGATCGCTTCGCTACTGGTAGTGTGATCTAGAGGGGTGATAAGATTATGACGATATTTTACCTCGAATTAGAGGTTGTGAAGTCACCATAAAGTTAGAACGGAATTCTGATTTTTAAAATGTGAGTAGGTTTTAATCTACATATACACAAACTGTAAATATTATCATGAGAAAATATTTACAGTCTGTGTATATGTTTGTATATAACGCATAATCTTTAAATAAACGATTAAAAAAATTGACGTCATATCGAAGGCATTATGAGCGAATAACATAGGCTATATTTTATTTTCTAAACTATGCTTAAAAGTGTGGACGGGATGTTCAAGTTCGAAGGAAAAAGAACGAAATCAACGCGGACAAAGACGCGGGGAAGTGTTTGTTTTAAATAAACCGAATAGAATTAATTTACAAAAACCATTCAGCTGTGACTATCGCGTTCCCTGATATAAAGACATGTGCTAATAAATCTAAGAAACGCTTGGTATGTAAGAATTATACTAGCATCAATCACTTGTCGACTGAACTATTGATGATAATGGTACTCAACACAAAGAAATCTTCCTTAATGTTCTTCCTATAAGGAAAATCCGACTGTTCAAAGGTATGCCAACGACAATTATTGGAAGATTATTTTTTGTGAACTTTTTTTCGTCTTGATTAGATGGTCAATACTTTTATTATTCTTTGTTGATTTAGCTCGGTTCATAGAACCGTGTTGGAAGATATTAAGAAAATGGTTTGGAGACTTTTCCCGTCTTTTAAACGCTAGGGTTTAGTAACAAAATTCTAGTCCAAGGTTAAGGTAAAACTGTGTTAATAGTTACAAAGTTTTGTAGACAATTTTCACTTTTGATGAGTATGGTTTCTTGTGTACAGGGTATATAATATATATACATATCAAGGTACCCCAATCTGTTAAATTTCATTGATAGCTTTTCAACTTTAAAAATTTTGAAACTTTGGGCTATAGCTTGATGTGCTGGCGTCTGTACAGGGACTGTAATATTTATACTATTCCGCTTTGATTTTAATTTTTACACCTCGTTTGTTACAAATAATATTTAACACGTTGAACGCCAAATGACCGACAAACAATACATTTTCTATTGTGTCTCGTTGTTTGGCAGTTAAGGTGTTAATTAAAATTAAAATCGTATTCAAATGTATTCACATCGTTTAACAAGTACTTGGGATCCGCAAGACATATGACAAGATACTGACCAGAACTGTTCGAATATTTCAGCTGTCAGCCTGTCCAATTATAAATAAAAACGGATTCTGAAAATAAGAGCGAATAAAAAAACTAACCAGAAATACCAATAGAGATAAGTTATTATACAAACAACGGTAACGAAGCTTCGTGCCGAATACACTTTTAAAAATAAATGTCGAGTTGCCAGCTACTAAAGAGGTTAATAAAAATAGCTCGACCGCGGTGTTAATAGTCAAAATAGGAGAAAATAATTATAAAAGTAAACATAATTATCGCGCGATATGGCAATATTTATTTTATTTTATGGGGTATTGTCACGAATCTTATAATTAATAAAGCCGCGCATTCACTTGGAGAGAAAAAGTTTAGTAACTTACTTGCTCACCACTTCAAACCGTGTCGGTATATTTTTTTAAAGGAAAGTTACACTGTTATATTTTACTGAAATGAACTGATGTGAAAATGACGAACATGTTCTTGTATAAATTATTTTACGTACCGCTTTCAAAAGGCTTGATCAAAGTCTGACACATGTGCGCAAAAGTGGTTTTTGCATGGTTTATTAGCTATAATAAGCTACCCAAAAGCTTAATAATGAACAATTACAGTCGTGCCTATTACCAGCACAGTGTCATCCAATAACAATAAAGTATAAAACACACAAATTAATTTCTGACAGAATCGTTTATTTTTAAATGGATTATGATTAAATGAGTTGTTGAAATTGAAATGAATTTTGTAGAGTAATATTCAATGTCTCAATAATTACTCTATTTAATTACTATTCACTGAATTATTGTTTTAATATTTCAATCCATGATATTTTTCCCGCCGTTTATTTGTGGCAATAATATACCTACCTATATGTCGGGCAATAGCCCACCAGACACAACAACTATATATATATATTTTAATACTATCCTTCATGCACATTTTTATTGTTCTATGTGTATACATGTTTGAACATAGGAAAATATTCTGTTAATTATTTTATCTTTGTTTTGAAAACTATAGCGTGTCCGCGTAGAGTAATGTCAGAATATCAAACAGGTTTGCGGGCGATCCACAATAACTCGCCTAGTGAGTGAACGGCTTTATGCTTCTGGGGGTAAAATTGAATTAAGATAATTAATTAAATAATTATATTAATTTATTCCAAAAAGAGGTGTGATCCGCGTTGATTTACACTTGATTAGGACATTATATAATTTTAGGTTAGGGTTATTTCAAAAACTGCGGAATAAAATAATTACATAACAAATTAGGAAGCAATATTATTAAGTTACTTGTGAACATATAAGCTAATTAATTTGAATTTCAGTTTAGCGATCCACGGAATGATTAGCAAAATGTACTATAATATATCAATTATTCAATAAGGAACCAAATCATAACACAGTAAGTATACTTACTAGGTTTTAAAATTGCGTCTGATTTGTAAACGTGATTATCTTTTAAAGTTCAAAAGATAGTATCTCCTATACTACAGAAATTAAAACACATAATACAAAATAATAAGTGAATGTATTTATTATTATTCATACAAGTACAGTTGACTACCTAACAATAACTTTTACATAAATAACGTTGATCAACTGCGACAAAAAATAATCGGAATGCGATCGAAAAATCGAATATAAATAGATGAATAAATTAACTCGATATTTTAAGAAATAGTCTGTATTATTTCCAAGTAATAATTTCTTACAATATCTAAATAGTTTACTCATCATTAGTTATTTGTCCATCAGATATTAAATCAATAGATCGGTCATTAATTGGTAACTGTAACCAAAACTCTCTTCGACTAATGGGCATTAGTGGTACTAGTTTAGAAACTATACCATCTTTTTTTGAAGATTTTATTCCATGTGGAATGTTATTTGATAAAGGTGGAAGCTTTGATACATCGAATTTATTAATAAGAAAATCGAGTTCTTTGTAAGGGTCCCTAAAATCAGTCTTGTACAAAAGATTACGTGATCCAGCTGTGAACTTAGCCTCGACTAATGGACGTAGTAAAAAATTATCCAGAGGATCATCTTTTGCATTCCGACGAGCAACGCGCTTTTTCTTTGGCCATTGGTATGATTGTTGCACCTCAATCACATTAATATTTTTTCTGCAATGCGCAATCACATCTTTGAAGTCCTCGTAGTCGTAAACTCCGTTTCGCCGATTGAAGTCTCTTTCGATGTTACCATGAACACCGTCCGCTGACATATGGGTGTGCCCCTTCGTAAGATATTTAAATGTAATAGTTTCAACATCAAAAGACTGACAGTTTAACATGTTTTTGGCTTTTCCTGGACATTTTTGAAATTATGAGTTACTAGGTTTTGATTCTGAACAGCCGTATGGTTTCTGAGTTTTTGAGTAAACCGTTGTACTGTGCATATAAATTTTACGGAGAATGCAATTAATAAATCCATTGTGTTACACAAAAATTCTCGGAATTCGGAACACGTTCGAACAGGATCAAAGTAACATTTATTTAAAAAGCAACCCAAAAACACGCTTTGCAATTGTGACACAGGCATTGCATGTGCTTTTTTATTTGATAGAAAATGAAACAAAATAAAAAACGTGTTACTACGATCTGTTCCGATTTTTGCACCTTCATGCTCTGTTGTTTTGTAATTTATTGTTAATTAGAAGTAAGTAATTATACTAATAACTAGATAGTGTTAGTAACACTAAAGTCGTTCTCATATTTAACATAAAAATAAAATGAGATTATACTTTATTTTTTTAACCCATTCTATGTGTGTATTTTGTACAATTTCCACTACCAACTGCTTGATGTATAGAGCGGTCTTATACTTTAAATTTCAGAATACTTCCTGTAACTTGCGTGCCATTGTTTTGCGTATAATATCAGCTACTGAAATATAAAAGTTTCAAGGATTCTTGTAGTTCTAGTTATTCCTTACCCTCTCTGGATTATGATTAGGTGCGACAGTACATAATATAAAGTTAATTCACTGTACGATCTTGGCGATACTGTACCAAATACATTGAGATCTTAAAAAGCATCATTCAACTAAGACCTATTTTAATTTCAAACAATAAATTGTATACAAAAAAAAGACAGTCATGGTGGCAGCCAACAGAAGTGAAAACTTAAAACTTTGGGATAACTGTTAGTCTGGCGCAACACGTCACCATACGCGAAACCATAAGTTTTACCCCTACCAAAATACGCTCAACGCGGCTGAAGAAATGTTCTCTTCAAAACAAAGCGTTTATTACCAAACTTCTAACTCACGGCTTCATCAAACGAACAATAATGAGAGACCTTACGAGTTAACTTGGTACACCAATTATATCCGTCAATGTAAAGCACCAGTTAATTACTGCGCTAAGCCAGTACACAAACTATGTAGTCCATGATTCAACTGCGTGACGGAACGGAAACGTTCTAGTTTAGATTGCAAGTAAAATTCAACAAATGCACGAGTTGCTAAATAGCGGGAGAGTACAATGGCTGTTGCATGCTAAACGGAGCACGAAACTGCAGGTACCTTTAGCTCGTTCGTGATTTAACTATAATAGGGATGACGCCTGGGTAAAAATAAAATACTTGTCTAGTATCTAGACACGTATTTTTTGGTTTATCATATTGTTGAAAAATGACTAAGATACTAATATAACTTCAATGCATTTTATTAAGGTTGGGGAGAGTCGGGGCTCGGTACGTCACAACCCAGTATAAAATCTAAATAGGTGTGACTTCGTAAAAAAGAAAAAAAACGTGTCCAATTAATTGATAAATCTACCTGACGTAAAAAAAATATAATTATTTTAGTCAATATTCTTATTGTGTGCGATGTGAGTGTTGGGGACTTCTAGTAATACATATAAGTCCAGTAAATGCGATGTGTGTTTTTGATACTCTTGTTTTCTAAGGCCTCATTGGTCTAGTGGTTGCAAGCGTTACTGCTCAGCATGAGGTACTGGGTTGAGAAATTAATATTGGGTTTTCCATCGAGAATTTCTCAGGAGATGCCCGGAGTTTGGATTTGAGCCCGGTTCATAGCAATAGGCTCACCCCTATTTACATGGGACTTAAACATAACTGGAAAAATGTGAGTATCACGTGCACCTATCACTTCAGGTAATACAGGCGTGATATTATGTGTTCGTTTCTATTTCAAACTTTAATATTAACGAAAAATACACCACCCGTAACAGGTATAAACACAAGATACGCAAAACAAGGTGAAGATAGCAGGAAAAGCATGACTCTAAAAACACTGACCTACATTCATTTGTCCTTCAGGGCAAGCACGGACGAACAAGACATCTGTGACATGGAATAATTACTGTGATAAAATGTGTGACTCAAACCATGTCACAGTAGCCTAGCTCGCCCCGCTGTAATGGGACAATATGGGCTATATAGGCAGAAAAAACATTTAAATCACAATCGAAGACATGGAATATTAATAAATAAATAACTATGTATGAAGACAAGATAATGGAATTGCAAACATGACACTAGAACGATTCGAATATTGACATTTGATTTTTAGATGCATGTATTCAAACTTTCTTTGAATAAGAATAATTTCATCATGGAATAAGTTCGTCCTATAAAGAGAGCACAAAGACAACCGTATTGCGATGCTTATCAAGTTCTGTGTTTTTGATTTGGTTTAGAAATATGTATGAAGTTAGTTGGAAATTGTAGTTATTTCGTCTTTCGTCTTTAAAAAAAATGTTTCCCCGCACTAGGACTGCTACTGAAAAATTCCAGATGGAATAACTCAAAAACCATTTACCCAACCCGTCAATCGAACCTGAGACCTCATCTTTAGCAGTAGTACTTGCGACCACTAGACCAACGAGGCAGTCAACCTAATATAATATAAAAAAGTAAACGTTTACGTTCTACGTGTAGATCTGTTTGATACAACAAATTTACAAAAAAATAATTACATTACTTTTGCCATGGTCTACATCAGGGCATAATTATATCATACTTGTTTCCAAGGAAGCTCACACCAAAACCGGCCATTTGATTGTGGCACGATGTGCTCAAACTTGTACAATGATTGATTCTCATACAGGCCTATTACGTTGCTGTGAAAATGAAAATGCTAGTAGATTTCAGTTACTCGCGTTACATATAAAAATCAGTTTTGACAAACCATAATCTCAAATGTCCAAACATGAAATAAAAATAAAACAAACATCATAACGACCAAACTGGGAAATTAATCACAGCTACGACCTTTTTGAATTAAAAAAAAAATGACGATGTCAAACGAGTTTTTGAATTAACGGCTCTTCAAATGGATTGACAGTTCAAAAGAATAAATTTCGCAATGTGTCCTCAGTTGGATTGACAGTAATTGATCTACATATACATATGTATGTATAGATTATCTGTGTAGTTCCGATAATTGGTTGTAACGATTTTGTTTTGTTTCGGTGTTGGTCAGATGTCAATAATTCGCCAAGTTTTTTATACTTATGCCAGTGTTAACATAGGGTCGGTATTTGACTTGTTTTTTTTAAGATTTCTCAAAACTAAAAAAGAAAAGCTACGGTAAAAAAAAAAAATTGGGGTAACTAACAATATTATTTTTTATATTTTTATAAAAAACGTTGCCCCACACTAGGAATTTCTTCTGTGTCGTGGGTGCGTTTACGAACATTTAAAGTCTCATACACGAACAGCCAGACAAATGAAAAAGAAAATGGCAAAGTTGTAAGTGTTTTAAAATGTATACTGAAAAGAGACAACACTGCTAGCATCTGAAGTCACTAGACAGAAACGCCATAGTGACATCGCAACATTTATTACAAAGACAGTTGACCAGAACGGAAGAAAAACTTCAAAAGTGTATAACTTTTCCATTTTTCTACCGATTTTTTTACTTTTTTGTCTAACCCATTTGACTAGAAATATTTTTTAAACAAATTACTTGTTCATGTATATTTTTGATAGGCGTGTGGCGATGTGGCGCTGTGGGCGAAGTTCCACCTGCGACGTAGGAGGTTGCGGGTTCGATCGGCCCCCGCCCTGGCGCAAATTTTCTACGATGTACAAAGATTTGTTCCGGGTGTTCTGGGTATTTGCTATCTATAATAAACAAATATCTATCTATGTAATGTATTGTATTAAGTATACAGTCATCTACTACCCATAACACAAGCTCTGCTTAGCTTGGGGCTAGATGATGCTGTGGTAATACAGGACAATCCATGTCCAGTATTATTTATTTATTTATTATTTAATGTTTTAAATAGAAACTATTTTAAAAATTTAATGATTTTTTTGTCATTTCGTGCAAAAATATTGTGTTTCCAGTTGGTACATATTTTGTATTACGAAAAGAAAAATGAAACTTATATTCAAATTCAACATACAACTTGGCTGCAAGCGTCTTAGCACTACCCATGTCTCCACTTAATATTCACATAAGAAAACTAAGGTACACTTTAGTATGCATTATGCTTCGTTGTAACGATATTACTAGAACATAAAGTCGATGGTAGTCAAGTGAACTAATGCTGTAATTTGCAGTATTCTTGGCCTTAGTACATTAAGCAAGCTATGAATACGAAACTATATAGATTGCCTGCTGAATTTCCTTTCGGAATGCTGAAATTTTTGTGTTACACAAAATTGTTTCGGGACGTATCTAATTAATTCTAGTGGCAACACTGTAATTAAACAGTATCTTTGTTTTATAAATATACAATACATGTCTACCTAATTACAATGTAAAGATTCCAGCACATCAAGCTACCTCAAACTGACAAATTTTCCCAATCGAATATGAACCTTATGCTTTTGTAATAAAGTTGAAAAAGTATCAAATAAAGTTGAAAAAGTCTCAAATAAATTTGTCGGATTGGGGATATTAGATGTGCTGGCCTTCTGTACAACTGTGTAATAGTGAATAGTAAATCCAATTATACACATATAGCATTCGAATATTGCTTTTTAAATCATTTTAAATACATTTAAAAGAGATATAAGGTAGGTTGAATTTAATTTAACTTTGTCTAAAGTAAATAACTAATGATATTAATTTACTGTTCATTCTTCTATGAGAACGGGCCTTTGAGTGGAATACTTATAAACTCACATTACTAACGCAATTATATTTGTTTCTGGACCAAACAAACATATTAATATTATGTGGCAAACAGATATTAAATATATATAACATTAATTAAGTGAACCACTTTATTCTTACTCGATTTTTTTATATAAACCTATTAAATAGGTACTTTGTAACTCAATATGGAAAATCGCCTTAATATAAATACGTTAAGATTTTGTTCCCCTTTCAAATTATATTGCGCACAAGGAGTATAGTGACATTTGGCAAAGTTAAGGTTTACATTTGTGGAGAAGGAATGCAAAAAGTGAAAATGGTCGAATTTCAACTACTGGGCGACCACTAAGTATAAATCAACATCATCACGCTTGTAGTAGTAAGATTTAAGGATGCAGATTATTGTCACCACTATACTATCTACGACTATATTTCACTTCATTGTCTATCCTACAGGAACAATGCATTTTCCAGGATAAAGGTAACCCATGGCACTCAAAGATAGTGTAGCTTACTATTCGTATTTTTTTTTATATTCATATCAGTATTTTCAGAGATTACTCCCTCAAACTAAACAATATATATGTACTGTACCTTTTTATTTTACAAGTACAGATAGTGGTCCTAAACTTCTAATATAGACAGATAAGCCTAATGCTATAACCATGTACAAATCCAGATTTCGACCTGGTACTAAGTTTTCTAATGGAAAAAAATTAAATAATACTTTTTCCGCCTCGGAACCCAGGACCTTATGCTCAACAGTCACCCTTGAGACCACTTCACCGACGTGGCGGTGTGAAGTAACATATTACAATAGATTTGTCCAACCCCGTTCTATTCCACACAGGAGGGTTAGAGGAGGGACTAATGCTGTAATTTGGAGCACACTGCCGGCACCAAGTAATGAATACATTAGTCTAACGTCACAGTACTCCCAGTCTGTTTTAGGCTGTACATACACTTGAAGCAGTCTTTAAACAGACTATCTACTACTACCCTCTAAGAAAGCAATTATAGAAGACTTTCTTTTACCCGCGGCTTTCGCATTAGAAAGTGGGGGGGGTTAGAAAGAGACAAAAAGTAGCCTATGTCTCCATTCCTTCAACTATCTCCACTTAAAAAATCGCTCCGTTTTGCCGTGAAAGACGGACAAACAGACGCACACACATTCCCATTTATAATATTAAGTATGGATACGGTAGATCGCATTTTGGTGGAGTTGGTGGTTTGGTGGATCCAAGTTCGGAGTTTCAATGGAATAAGAATTATATACATAATTATAATCGCAACAATGATATTTTAATTTGGTGAGACGCTGTTGTGACTCTGGTGGTATCTGTAGACAATGGTCTATGGTCAATTGTTCCCAACCTGCAGTCTGACTATTGTGGGAACTGTAGACCATTACCAACCTGTTGTCCGCGTACCTACTAACAGAGGTCCATAAGAGCCTAAATAAAGTCCGTGAAAGGCATAAAACTTAAAAAAAAACACATAAATCAAACTAATGCAAATCGAATTTAATTTTCTTTTGAAAACTTTGTGTTTTCTATAAGAGTACTGTTAATCAATGTTATTACTGAATTTTAACCGAACTTCATTTTAGTTTATTTTAAGATTTACATAGGTTATGTTTTGTGTACTAGAAGGTCCCTGCTAACAACAAATAAAGCGAAAAGGTCCCAGGACAAAAAAGAGTTTGGAGCCTAGAGACTGACCATCCCTATTATAACAAAAATGGAAATATTCATATTTGGAACTAAACTTTTTGTACACTAGTAATACTGCTGTAGGCACTGAATGCTTTGCAAATTGAAAGGACAGAACTCAAAAGGACTTCAGAGTAATATCACCAACTACTACTAGGATTAGCAGTAGTTCATTTTTATTTAACTGTAAAGTCCTTTGGAGAAGGACTTGATACTCTTCGTACAGGTAATCCACTTAACTTGTTTGCTTTGCAGATTTAGCAGAAGTTGCAATAAGTTTGCACTACGACACGTTTCACATGTTTCAATTATTTCTAGAATAATAACCGGCTACAAAATATTATATAGATACGAGTTTGTTACCTTGAATGTATTCCAAAAAGCGGAAACGAGATTGGTTCCTCAGTATACATCTATTTCTGGATTGCAGCTTGTGATTTGTTAAATTTAGCTTAGGTACGCATTTTATAAGTATAATTTTACCACACTTTTTTATTGGTAGTGATGGCTTTGCTTCTGATTCACGAGGTTCCGAAGCACCAGTGTGACTTTTTAAATTCATAAATTTACGTTTTAATGATATACATATACAGCATTTACAGTAGCTGAGGTAAACGTGTTCTTGAGTGGAGACCGCAACTCGGCAAACGTAGTGTACGATCTGCGAAAGACTGCAGGCAGATGCTGGATGCGGCAAGCTGTAGACAGGGCGCTATGGCGCTCATTAGGCTATGTCTAGCAGTGGACTAATATAGCCTGATGATGATGATGATAACTAACAGTAGACTGCATCGGTGAAGAAAGAACACCGTGAGAGAACCTAGACTTTACTGGAAGTCTGAAATCGCCAATCCACCTTGAGGAAAGTCGCTACAAAAGCCGATTAATGCACGTGCCTCCTTTATATGAAAATAAATTGTGGCCCTGCAGTGGGCTAGTAACAGTCTGGTATTATTATTAGTACCTGGATGACCTTGCTTTGCTCGGATAAAACGATGATTTCTAAAAATGAAACCTAGCTAGATCGATTTATCACCCTCGAAACCACCTGCATACTAAATTTCATGATAATCATAGGAGCCGTTTCCGAGATTCAGATTATAAATATACATATGTACATATAATAATACATAAATAATGCTGGACAATCCACACAGCATCATCTAGCCCCAAGCTAAGCAGAGCTTGTGTTATGGGTACTAGATGACTGATATACTTAATACAATACATTGCATAGATAGATATTTTCTATTATACATATCAAATACCCAGAACACCCGGAACAAATCTTTGTAGACATTTGTCCTAAGGCGGGAATCGAACCCACAACCTCCTGCGCCGTAGGCGGACCTTCGCCCGCTGCGCCACATAGGTCGTCACATATATAATACAACAATTGCCCGTTTTAAGGTATAAGATATTATTTATCAAGACTTTTATATGCTTGAACTACCGGAGACTATGTTTGGTAAAAGGTCAGTTGTCAACAAATTTCACAAATATCTAAAAAAGTTAGTAAAACCGGTGGAAATTGAAGGAAATGGTGTTAAAATACAGACAATTTTATTAACTTGGTGACTGCTGTGTCAGCCAATTAAACTATGCTAGTTATAATAGTATCTTGTGGCAACTGGCGGTTGTCGCCTTCCAAACACGGTCAACTAATTAGAACTGCAAGTGTCAAAGTAATTAGTTAGTTATTTTATGAAAGAAAGATCGTTACTGGCGAGCATGAGTTTAATGGGTTCGATTCCAGACAAGGGCGAAGTGATGTTAGGTTTTTCCATCTGGATTTTCTAAGAAGTAGCCCGGAGTTCGGATTTGTGGTACGTCTATGCCAATAGGCTCACTTCTTATTACATGGGATAAAATCATATAATTTTAGAACGGGTCATATTTCAACCGATCTTGCTAATTTTTAGGGTACAGTACCTACAAAGGAATAAAACGGAACCCTTATAGGATCACTTCGTTTTTTATTGTGTTGTGTTTGTAATATTGTCCGGACGAGGTTTGTATGAAAGAGGTTTTTGTTAGAAAATCCACAGGAAAATTCGTATTTTTGGATGTTATTTTTGTATGAAAAAGTCTATAAAAATATTTGTACCCGTGCAAAGCCGGAGCGGGTTGGATTGAAATAGTCCTACATATTGAGGAACATGCGAAATTGATAATATTGCGCAATAATTTAAACGGTGCGGGCGTGGGGGCTGCCTTAAATACGATTGCGCAGTTGAACCGAAAGAAACAAGTGAATGCTAAAGAATATGGTTCCAAAATAGAAACCCAAAAGCAAGGAGACGTTAGCAAACAATTAAAGTAATCGCCGTTTCTCTCAGCGAATTAAATCCACACCAATTCCATCAAGCGACAACTCCTGACGATTGTCTAACTAATTAGAACTACTAGACGCTCTGAGACGCCCGTTAATTAGGAAGACAGCGCTGATTTATCGTCCATCTTTATACAGATACGAGGGCGTAAGTTAAGTAATGCCGCTAGATTCGCTTTGTTTTATTTAGAAGCCTGTTTTCTTATAGACATTTTGTAATACCGGACGAGTGTAGTTTGCTCTTTTTAACAATTTGCTTCTTAGGTTTTTTCTTCAATTAAAGTTGTCTCTGTTGCACAAATAGACTCCAATTAATTGTAATTCATTTAGAAGTACTTTCGGCGTATTTCTCTACTCTGTCAAGATCAAACATTGTAATTTCAAATGAAATGAAATGAAATGATATTGAAATTAAATGACCTTTGTTTCTGTAAACAGTTTATGAAAACCACTTTTAGACGTTATAAAATTGAGTACTTAATTAATTTAGAATTAAATAGGTATAGGTCGCTGATAAGACTGAGATGGCTTTTTCACAGATATGAGTGGATCGGTACAGTCAGTGCAAGCATTTGTCAGTAATTATAAAGCAAAACTCAGAATTAATATAAAAGAAATGTTTATCTTTTATTGTTTTTTTTTTATGTTTGGACACACTATGTATATTTGGAACTTGAGCTGGCTAAGCATAAAACAGAGTTTTAATAGAAAAAGAGGCCAGTTTATACTGCTTTTTACTACTGCCGTGCGGCTTACCGTACGAGCTGTCGGCGTATACATAGAGTACTTTCTTCGGTACGTTTTTATGGAGTTTTAAGATTTTTTCAAGTAGGTACGTTATTTTTTAATTTACCCTTTCATTTTTCAAGTACCTACGCATCGTGGGGCTCACAACCAAAGGATCAGATTTTTCTGGAGGATCAGAAGGGTTCCGTACCATTGTCTATAAAAACGGCAAAAAGAACACATTTTTTGTATGAGTGCCCCTTACATATTTATTTAATTTAGTAGTTGTTGTTATAGCGGCAACTGAAATATTATAACATCATCTGTGAAATTTTTCAAATGTCTAAATATTACGGTTCATAAGATATAGCTCGGTGACAGACGGACAGACAGATAGACGGACAGCGAAGTCTTAGTCTTAGTAATAGGGTCCCGGTTTACCCTTTGGGTATGGAATCCTAAAAAGTCATTATAAATGATGAAAAATAATATTAGCCTGTGTGTTTTCTTAAAATCATTATTTGTAGGTTTACATGGTATAAAGAGAATTCTATTTTATTAATTTCAGTTTGTACAAAAACACATTTACACGTCCAACAAAGAAAAGCATAGGTCGATTGAAACCAACTCACAAAGGCACGTATAGAATCGTCAATAAATTTACAATATTTTTAGTAGTTAAAGAACTTACCAGTGAGCACATGAACCCTTGCTGTTGCTGACTGTGCGTTATCCGGTGCACATTGATACGTCCCAGCATCGGACGTCCGTGCCGACTGTACTAACAGCCTACTGCTACTATGTAGACCCTTCTCAGTAACTAAAGATATACCGCCCCGCGTCGAGTCGAAGTTTATCGTCTGTTGAAAAAGAAAATAATTATATTAAAAGTCAAGGAGAGACGAAGGAGGAAACAAGTGACAGGCGACAGCCGACGGGTATCAATGACAGCTGAGCGGCCATTTTGGCGTTTCTATAGCGACATATGTATGTCTGTGTCATGGCGGTGTTGCTTTCAAAAGGAAGATGTCAAAAATATGTCGATTCCAGTATATTACATTTTAGGTCTCAATTTTCTATAACTTGCAAGATAATTATAATTAATTGCACAAGTGTTGCGCATGTCGATTGTAAATATTTTAATATTTAGCTTATAAACATTGTGCGTTGTTTATTATTCATTGTAGGTAGATATAGTGGAAGTTTTACTTGTTTTGGGTCGTAAACTAACCTTCATGTATATTTGTCAAGTTAATAGCACATTATAAAATGAACACTACTCGTTATTTAGACCAGGAAATAGTTAGAAATTCAGCCCCACTGTCTAACAGGCAGTTTTAAATGTAATACGGTGTTCAATTTATTCTAGAAATCATAACAAAATATAAATTATTGTTTTATAACGTGATTTATCAGTACCGTGATCACGGATCAACCCCTACTAGGGGGTAGGGGTTGATCCGTGATATTAATAATCATGAAGTAAAGTAACAGTAGTACAAGTAAAAGTTTTTTTTTTTGTTTTATTATTTAACACAAGAAATGTTTTCTTAACTTAACTTAAATTATTGTAGTTTTTAGGTTTCATTTTAAATTATTTGTTTTTATTACTATTAGTTTGTAAAGATTATAATTTGTTACGTGGAAAATGTTGGAAATGTTGTTGGTTACACATTTGGCCGTATCTTTTTGTATTTTTTCTACAAAATGTAATGTGTGACTGTTTGTTTTCCTTAATAAATAAAATAAAAAGTACTAGCCTGTTACTGTAACTGTTTCACTACAAGGAAAAGACCTACTTCAATGCAGAGAGGGCACGATCACCATGCTTTCTCAAGGCAGGTTGGCATTTTGAGATCCCAAGGTTACGAATGATTATGGACACCTCAGCATGACTGATGAAATAATTTGTTGGCGAGTTTTATAATTTTTATGTTTTATTTTGAGATTGGGCCCCATTTAGACCCAAAGTAAATAATTCACTTCTTTCATTACAATTTGGCGGGGGGGGGGGGGGGGGTCCGAAATCTAAACCGAGTTCTAAACTCGTGGTAAGTATCAGACTGTTTGTCGACGTCCCTTCTACCACGACAATGTATTTACACGCTTTATATTAGCTTCACTTGTATGTTTGTATGTATTTATGTTTGTAACCAGCGTGGGGTGCATAGTGTTAATATTGAAGAATACACGCCGATACATGGAGCCCACTGTGAATGACAGTAACTGTGCACCCCACGATTGTTTCCATTAATATACATTTTTTTTCTAATTTACACTTTTCATAATCCAAATTTTCAATTTTTTGGTTGGATTTTCTATAAAAGCTTTTTTTTAAGATAGGCATAACTTTAATAAGGGAGCTAAAGTCCCCCACAGAAGCTACTGCATATAATAACTCCAACTTAACTCTCTCTGTAATCTAAAAACTCATTACCACAGGAAAAACTGTTGGACAAAGTTGTAGTCGCTTGATTCCTTAAGATACTTTTGAGTTAATTTATTCCGACCGAGAGAGAGATATTTCATTCTTGGAGGGAAGCCCCTCCAAAAATGAAACCTCTCAGTAGTTAAGGTAGATATATAAGGTTAAGCAACGCTTCTCTCGTTCCTTCAGCGGATGGGTGTTGTCTCCTCAATGTTTTTTTAAGTTCACATCTTCGGCAGTCGTTACGGACAGCCCATATGGGCTGTATTATGAACATCTGCATATGCAGATGTTCGATGTACATATTTAGCTGCATTCCGTTAGACTGGATACCGATACCATCATAGTTGGTAAAAGGCCGAGTAGATCATGTCAATGGCAGAGTGATTGCATTTTTCGTAAAATATTTATCAATTCTAGTGAGGAGGTACTGTAAAGGTCGTAAACAATATCGGAACTTATTGCATACAGGCTGGTTTCAAACACAATATAATAATAGGGATATGTCCTAGGTAAAAATATATTAAGTCTATTAGTCCGTCAGTAAGATTACCAAAAAATATTGGATACGTATTTTTTGCTTACTCAAATCAATAAAAAGAGATAATGATATAGGTAGCACATCAAAGTTTAGGAGAAGGGGCTTGTGACGTCACTATTACGTGAAAAGTGTAGCACAGCGTAACGTCACGCACAATTTCAACGCACTATATCGTCGTCATTTTTGGTTTACGTGCCAAAAGAAAAAATACGTGTCCATTATTTTTGAGTAATCCAACTTCCGGACCAATCAGAATTTTTAAGGACCCTATGGTTGGTCTAAAAAAAAAACTACTCGTAAATTTATATTCGTTGGTTAGTGATTAGTAGTATTCGTAAGTTTAATGCCAATAAATAACGAGTCACTACTTTAAATGAAGAAACGGCGTCTTCCAACATTTGCATGGTCGCAAATGCAGAAAGACCTCTCAAGTAAAGTTGAACAATGTAAACATTATTCAACTTTGACTTGCAGTTTCTTACTCTGATTAAAATCTTACTGCGTTTGAAAATTATATTATTCCCTGAAGTTTTCTGTGAAGGATTAGCATCTCTATTTTCGTGGTTTAAAATAACTTCGAAACATTAGTGAAAGCTTCACAGATTAAAACAAAGTGATCCAATAAGGGCTCCGTATTTTCCTTTATAGGTACAGGAAAAATGGGTAAATATATATCCACAACGTTTTCACAGATAATTTGTTTCAAACTATTCATTAGGTAGTTAAGTACAATTACATGTACTAAATATGCTTAGAAATTAATTTTTATTTTGTTTTTATCCGTGTCAGCAACAAAGCACAGAGTGGAAGGTACTTCTACGCACAACCTGATATCATGCGGTCAGTACATGAATCTGGGTATCCCCAGCGTTCAATTTTTTTGCCAGTATTCCCTTATATCTACCAGGTCCAGAATAATACACTGAACGCATTGTATCAGGTCGTATGTTGATGTCCCTTCCACTCTGTTTACTGGAAAACTGAAACACCATATTTCTTAAGTAAGTGATAATATTTATTTGTATGTTCCTTATTGAAAACTTTTTAAATGCAACAAGAACAAACATCTGCAGGAAATAATAAATACTAGTACCTACAAAGCTTAGATAGCAAACCATTGTGTGATATTTATTTTTCCTACAGCGACCGTCTTTTCCTATACAACAATAGTAACAGTATTTTCTTCCCAACCAACGCAATTCTAACCCTGCAAATCTCGAACACCGTTACGAAGCTTAACGACAAACTGGCAGTGGAGAAATTCTCATTCAAAATAATGTCCAAGAGTACTGTAAGTCCGGTAATTGTTTCAGCGACTCGCCTGCAGTTGAAGATACGCCAATCAGAGGGTTGAACGTCATAGAGAATATGTAAAGTCGACTGCACATGAGAAATAGTTTATTTTGGAGTTTGCAAGACTTTTACTCCTTACTTTTTCGTCATTTACTTTTATTTGAAATGGTTACTTTAATTTTTGTTAGTCAAAAATCACTTTCGTCTTAGTTGTCATGCTGTTCTTATCCCAATTTATTTGCGGTTATATCTTTTTTGTCGATCCTTTCTTAAAAGAAAAACTTGATCAACTTTCAAGCCAGCGCGGCACAGTTAGCGCAGTGGCTGAGTGATTGGCTGTGTGATTGGATTTGTGTGTCCCGGGTTAGATTCCCGCACGGAATAAATATGTGTATGGTTATGGCCTACAGATATTCGTTACGGGTTTAGCTGTTTGTGTATGTGAGTCTAAATGTTTTTTAACTATACTACGATCCAGGAGAAATTCCTAGTATCGTTTGAGGCAACGTTTTAACAAAACTGACTAATTATTTTGAGAATAAATGATCGTAGACCTGAACTAAGCAAACCGATAGACCTCTCAATGGCTGATAAGTCTTAAACCAGAAACAAAACTTAAAACCCAGACAGTAGCAACGTGTTTTACAATAGAAGATAATGTTACATCATAGTTCTCACTTGAACTATGAAGTTCGCACTGCTGACTTGGTAAACAAGTTTGAGATTAAGCGGTGCAAGGAAACTTATGCTGAGTTGTTGATTAATATGTTATTATAAATGAACTTCTTTGCATTACCAGATTCTCTCTGGAAAGTCAAAAACATATAACATGAGGCTCGTCTTCCCCGTGGGTTAGGTAGAGGTAAACCTATACACTCACATTGCGACGGCTATGTAAAAATCCCATGTAAAAAGGGGCGATTGATCGGGCATAGATTTATCTACTGAAATTCCAGACGGAAATACCCAATACCCGACCCAGGAATCGATCCCTGAATATGCAGAAATACAAAAAGTATTTTCAAGGTCAATCTATGTGTAATTGAAAATCTTAAAAATTATGATGCATGAGTATCACATTTTTAGATTTTCAATGGACAAATCATTTTGATACCCTCTAGTATTTTAAACTAATTCAAGCCCTTTTCGTGAAAGACAAATAACGACCAAGAAAATAGCTTTTTTTTAATCAGAAGAAAAATAGACCTATTATATAAACAGTTGATTTCTCACTTAGAATTCTTAGTACAGATGTCTATATAGGATGATAATATATTCATCGCAAGAAACGTGGCAAAATTGACGAGACACGAGAGAGTTACATAATATTTTATAATTCAATTTATGAAGGATGTGCCTGGTAATTTCCTGTTCTCTTCGTTTAGTCTACGATTTAATACTTAACAATAATGTGAATACATATTAGATTTATGTATGTATCTTTATATCTTCTGCAGTCCTTTTGTTTATGGAATAATCGTCATGCTACCTTAACTGTTGGGAATCTTTTTTTTGAGCAAGTTACCTGATCACCTTCACATCCGTAAAGTTTTTTTTTATTGCCGAATCTGACCATCCTCATGGATGTCCTCCGTCTTGGGGGGTCTGTCAGACTCTTACTGACTAAAACCACCCCGGTGTTCCATCTCACACCTACGCCGGTGGTCGCAGGAATGTGCGATCCTTCCGCAACCCCTAGCTAAGGTTAACCTACCCTTTTTTTTTTTTATTCGGGGTGGAAAATCCTCATGGATGTTTTCCGCCCTGGGGGGGCGAAGGGGTCGGTCAGACTCTTACTGACTAAAAACCACCCCGGTGTTCCGTCTCACACCTACGCCGGGGGTCGCGGAAACGTACGATCCTTCCGCAACCCCCAGCTAAAGGTTAACCCACCCAGGTTAACCAAACAAATCAAACGAAGGGCAATCAAACGTTCAAAATCTAGTTGCCATCTCACCTCGGCGACAATCAATGTCAAAAATTTGTCGAAAATGAAATTTGACATATTTTTGACAGCTTTAGACTCGAGATTCAACATCACGCCTGTATTTCCCAAAGTTTTGGGCAAAGGTGCATCCATAATAACACCCATATTTCGGCAGTATCTTTTAATTACCTATCTGAGATGGTTTAAGTGTGTGTGTAAAAAACGAACGTTCTTTAAAATACGATAATTGCCCCTTTTTTTGAAGGATGGGAAATCAACCAATGACTTCTCGTATTCTGGGTGGAATGGGAGGGCATGTCAAACTTTTACTGAATTAAACCCATCCGTGTTCCGTCCTTGCCTTTTACGTTCCAAGGTCATGGTTACTCTTTAGAACATCCCGCGACCCCGGGAAAATTGCCCCTCACATATAGACATTTTATGTAAATGTACATTTACATAATTGGTACATACAGAATCGCCAAAACTTAGATAATCAGCTTACTACTAAACCACTACATACTCCTAGGAGCCAAGTTTAAAGCCCAAGGCAATACCATTATTCTAGACCCAATTTGGTGTTAACAGACCAGTGTAAAATCAACTTAATCCTAACACCCATACTCCGGAGTGGTATTCATACGTGGATGCGTCGAGTTTACGTCTAATTGCGATTTTGGGAATAGCATTCCACTCCTATGGCGTATAATAGACCAGTTAGAAGCACTAGAATGTAGACGGAATTAGAGCTAAATTCATAGAGTTAACGCCCTAACGAACGACCGACTTAGC
Source organism: Phlogophora meticulosa (assembly GCA_905147745.2). Taxonomy (NCBI): domain Eukaryota; kingdom Metazoa; phylum Arthropoda; class Insecta; order Lepidoptera; family Noctuidae; genus Phlogophora; species Phlogophora meticulosa. The sequence goes on from LR990525.1 coordinate 4,807,305, forward strand.
TAGCTAGGTAATATTTTAATGTTAAGTGAATCTACTGTTTACGGTAATTATTATAATTTCCTACTTATTTGAGTTGTGTTGACGGCCTCCCCTGCAACGACGCCGTGAGTTCAAATCCGGGCAAGTATCAATGTGACTTTTTGTATTCATAAAGGTTACCGTAGACATCACTGACGTTGGTGAAGAATACATCTTAAGTAAAACCTGGACTGGGCAACTTGTAATCGATACTTATGATTTTTCTGTAAGAGAAGAGGCCATTGCCTTGTGGGGCCACAATAGGCAAGTAATAGTATTACTATTTCATTTCATAGCCTGTGCATTTGTTAGCGGATCAGCAATGTCGTAATAAGCACTCTAGTAGAAGTTACGTATCATAACCCATGTTCTATCTAGTGGTATAAATGGTCAAGTTTTACGAAATAGACACCACGGGGCCACCTCAATGGGCCCAAATAAACTAAGATGAAGTCAAGAATTTTCTTTCAGTCCACCCAAAGATTGTCTGTTCTATAATGTTACACTTGTTTCATAAATGTTTGTCATGACATGTGTTTTCTTATTTGGTCTACAATAAAGTTTATAACAAATAAATGTTACTTTTACCATCAATTCCAAGAGAAGATAATTAAAAAAAAACATTACCCTCCTGGGGCAGTCGGGTAATAAAAACAAGCAACAGGCAACCTTTGCCTAAATAAAACCTACGTTATCCCATTATTTTTAGGGTTCCTTATCCAAAGAGTGCTAGTGGGACCCTATTACTATCTGTCTGTTCGTCCGTATGTCTGTCAGCGGGCTGTTTCTCATCAACCGTAATACGTAGTTAGTTGAATTTTTCACAGATTAAGTGTTTATATTGCTACAACGAAGATTAAAATAAAATGAAAGATGTACAGACAAGAAACGTGATTTTATTGGCGTTTTATGCTTGACTTTAATATTTGCTGTATCTCTAATTTTGTATGACGGTACTGAACCCTCCATATGCGAGTCCGACTCGCACTTGGCCGGTTTTTTTAATGTATAATTCATGATTAATAGGAAACCCAACATTTGATGAATAAAACATCTCGATCCCGATTTCTGGGAATCTCGTTTGTGGACGACACAAACTGATTATTTACTTCTGAAGAAACAACATTAATTATGATAATCAAACTTTTTCATTGGGTCCTTGTTGGGCTCACTTTCTTATTTTTGAAAAACTTTGTGGGTAATGCTATAACGAGTTGTTTATTTAACAGAAGTTCTTTCTCTAGATTCTGTCTCAGTGAAATGGTTTTTTTACTCCCAGTTTTGGGAATTAAATTATTGACGCGTCGAAAATTGAACGCAAGTCTAGTGATGCAGTTGGCTGTTGATAATATTATTCACTAAACCAATTACAGCAGATTTATTGAGAGCAGACACAGAGACATATTTTTTAAATAATTTTCGTTCCAGGCAGAAGGTGGCATTACACAGTATGGTGGTTATTGTGATATTATTATAGTAACTACTGATAACACAGGGACCGAAATCCAACCCGTCTTGTTTTCTGCAGTCCTTCTATATAAACTTCAACTTTATCAAATTGCAAACTTATTACGTGCTTGAAATATGTGTACAATGAGGTGCAAAGTTTTGTCTTCACGTATTAATACATAAGTTCAGCTTTTGTTGATCCACTTCTGCAATCCCTAGACTAATGAGGCATCCTTTCGTGGATCGGATTTAATTGCACCCCACATCATTTACTCATAGAAACTTCAATGAACAATGTTCGTCAATGTCGCTCACATTGTTTTGTTTTTTATTTTTGTAGTGTTCTGAACTTAAATCTACTTGACATACTTTTATTTTTTTCTTCTTGTTAGATACAAGTAGGTTTGTATGACCTACAGGTAGTTGTTCCGGGTCTGGCTGTTTGTGTATGTGAGTTTAAATGTTTGTAAACGCACCCACGATACAGGAGAAATTCCTAGTGTGGGGCAACGTTTAAAAAAAAAAAAAAAAAGTACATTCATTATGTTAAATGCCAATTTTTAGATGTAAATTTACTTGAATTGTAAGTAATTTTTGCTGTAGGTGTGCTTATATTATAAATAAATAAATAGAAGTAAATATTTTTCTTTTATTTCTTTGTCGAAAAAGTAAATAACCCAAGAAAATCTAATACTGCTGAACATGATACCAGTACCTACCTAAGCAATTTTCATATCATTCTCATTTCATAACGAAAACAGTTTTCTTTATATTACATCTCAGCATTTTTATTTGTAACCTTACACTATTTCTATTGCGATGTCATATTACTGAGACTTTCAAAGAGAAACGCATTTAACTAGCAGTTGTGACATAAACGTTATTGAGAAAAGAAGCAAAAATAGACCCAAAGGAATTTTAGTACCAATAAAATAGGAGTTTTTTTTTTAAATTCACTTGTAATGATCGTCACATCTACAAGTTTCTAGTTAAGATGTTGTGTGCTTAAACAGTCACGAAAACCATCGTAGCTTTCACAATATTCAACTTAGAAAAAATCCATTAAACAATTTTATTAACATGACAATGATTCGTTAAGTTGGGCTATTGAATCAATTATTAACAGAATAATATAGATAATTATTTCAATTTAAAATATCTACCACATGTTTATTTTGTAAATACCATCCTACAATCACGATGAAAACACAAACTTTTATTAATACCTATGAAATATTAATCTAATGCTTATTGTACCCTGATCGGTCAATTGCAACTTCTAAAATCCTATATTAGCTTTTGGTGTTTGGTTGTTTATTTATTAATAAAGGCACACCAACAGCTTCTGTATATAAAATATCGAATAAAATAGTAATAAGTAATAGGCTTATACAGTTGCCAATAATAGGTGAACCAACATTCGCTGTTCACGAATATAAAAAACGATTTAATCGCTGATCGCCTACGTAATGACACTTGTAACTTAGTTGGTAAACTTTAAACATAAAATTAATTTATATTCTTACCTTCCCTCTATGCGTCCAATTAATTGTGTTAGGCGGTTCTGGCGTATGTCTTACAATACACGTCAGGTTTATTGTAGACCCGGCGTAAATGAACAGGTCCGGGCCTCCCATGACCTCTGTCTCGGGTTCTGTGGACAACAAGTACTCCTTAGTAAGTTGTTAATATGCAGTACCCATGGTAGTACTAGTTAATATTATGGTTGATTAAAAGAATGCCTCGATAAATTTGCCAAAACTCGTTTATTAGGTACAGTAAGAATGTTATAATAACATATGGCTCATATTTAAAACTAATATAAGACCTTTATACTACCAAAGAAACATAATGTGACGTTTTACATGTAGTAAGTAATCTATGTAGACAAAAATAGTCTCAAAAAGGTTTTCACAGTATTTCTTGATCTCGCTACGGTCTTCGACGTCATTTCTATTTCTATCCTTCTACTCAAACTAGAGAGAACAGGCGCCAAGGGACTACAGCTTAATCTTTTCAAAAGCTTTCTGAAAAATGAAGTACAAATAGTAAAAATTGGGGATCATTGTAGAAACGACCAAAAACTTGTTATGGTGTTCCGCAAGGCAGTGTTCTCAGCCAACTACTCTTTTTTTTATGACTTTTGCAATTTCAACATCCTATATGTGTTCAAACATAAATAAAATGTTACGTTCTAACTTACTATTTCTACCTAATTCATCGTTAGAACTTGATGACTTTTTTGGTCTCACCGACGGCCAACCCAATATTTCTATCACTTAACTTTTTGTTACTTATTCACAGACATGTCAATATCCATACTTTGGCACAGTTGATAGTATTGATATTTAATCTTAACTAGATTGAAACCTAATTTAAAAACACAGGCTAACAGGCAGAGTCGGAAAAATAATCCATTACTTTATAACTCTTCGTCACGTCACAAAGCATTCCGTTTGAAGCCGATGAAAAATTTCAATGCTTGTGGATCCAGAATTATGAAGTGAACTTATGGTTTCTGGATGTGCGTTGATGTCCTTTCCACTCTGTATGTGTTAGCATCACGTTCTTAAAAATAAGCTTTTATTGTAATATAATTTAAGTCCTTCAATCCCTATAAATAACCTTTGCATAGCTGAACTAATACTAATACTTTATAATACAATTGTCTTTGTGTGTATTTTTATGACTGCTTGTAATCTTGGAAAAATCTCCTCTTTGTAGTATTTATTCTCACAGGTTTAAATGATGCAGGAATGAAGTGACTATGTTCAGGGCAGGATGCCAATAGTTTTATACGTGCCCCCTGTGGGTCAGTTGTACTCAGCGGGAACAACGACCTCCGAGTACATTTAAAGATTTATTTTAGGATGCTGTTTGTGCTGCCGACCTAATGTCTTGCGTCTGGCATGTTCAGAGACTTGAATTGATGTCATGATTGATGGGAAAGAGAAAACGTCCTCCTTGCTGCATTGTTTCTGACAAACCGGTGACACAAGGTTTGACAGCGTTTATGAAGCACTGGTATGCACTGCACTTCTCAACTCGATTTTATTTGTTTTTTTGTTGTTGTTTGCGAAATAATTCTTAAGGTAAGTATTTAAGAACTACAGGATTTTCTTTTGTTCGGAAATTATTATAGTATTTACTGTATAGGTTGTAAATAATAAGAGACCTTATTGTAAACAGGCTGGTATAACATTAGTTCTCTCTGGTTGCAATCACCCCAGAAATATGAGAATAGTTAAGAAGATAGAATGTGTCAGTTGCTTGTAAAACATAGATATAAGGGATTTTTTTCTGTCTGTATTTTCTTATAAAAAAATCACTAATAATATCTCCGGCGTCTTAGTATCTAGTTCTATGATAGACCATCAAGCGCTGGAGACACCACATTTTTGCCAATATCACGTAAGCGGGATATTGGCTAAATTGTGATGTCTCCACGATATTTCCACGAAAGCCATTCATAAAGAGTGGAAGTTGTTGAGATGTAAGATCACTTAATAAACGCAATTAAATCAGCGGAGCTTGATTATTTCCAACAGTAATACAACCCGGTCTACATAGTTATATAGAAACGTTCGGTTTTATGTTCTTCCACAAACAGAAAACTAAACATACTTCTAAAACAAAAATAAAACTAAGAACTTCTCACACTTCGTCCCCTTGTTACCTGTGGTCTGTAAACTGCTGAAATATATTTAAAAACTTAGAACTGTACTTGTCTTATTCCCTAAACAAGTTAAACTACAACTACTTCCAAACTGCAAAGTGCAAACTGTACCTGTACTAAGTTTATAAATAAATAAATAAAGTCAAGAAAACACGTGAGGGTGAAAACTTCTTATCTTCTTTTTAAAGTTTACAATTGATGGCGACACAATACTGATATGTTTAAAACAATCACAGTCACGTTCTAATATAGAAAAAAAAACATTACACGACTATTTTTCAAATATCACAATATACTCAATTTTGCACTTATGTAAATGTAGGTTATGAAGTATTATATAAGATTATTCAGATCCTCAAGAAACAATTGTTTTATGCATCTACACTATGACTAATATTAACTTAACACACTGTTCTTACCTTTATCCTGTGTTAACTTTCTGACCTTCAAACACAAGAGCATTAACCTTCTCCTAAACATAAATCTTCAAAAAACGCAAACAATAAGAACAACGAATATTGAAACACGTATTGTAACGGCTCCATACATAACTGTCAGTCACAAAAACGCAATATCGCGAAGGATATAACTTAACCCTTAACAAAAAATAGTTGCCATGAAATTTTGCTTCATTACTCTGAAGGAGACTTTGACATTTTGTGAGAGACAGCTGTTCCTTAACATAAAGGTTCCATTACACATCGGGCGGGAAGGCGAAACGACATTTTTCCAGCTACATTTTTTTCAATTCTTTATCTTTATCCTTTGAAAGAATTAGAGAGGCTTGAATGGTATTCATTGTAGTGTGTTATTTAAATAATATATTTCATGCTTTTTTATCTAAAAAGGTACTAGTTCTAACAGATAAATGTGAAGATTTTTTTAAATAATACACATTTTAAGTGCCTCTTTTTAATATAATTTAAAATTATTAAAAATTCAAGTACTTAATAACTATATTTCAAGTTCCTTGGTTAACCTTTCTTAAATAAACACAAACTATAAAATGTTACCCAACCCTTACACTAAATAAACTTTCGATAACCTAAAACAATATCGACTCACCATTTCCGAACTAAAAGCAAACAAACACTGTATTAACTTCAATATAGAATGAAATAATAATAGAACAACAAACGGACAAAGTCAACATACGTTATATTATGTTCTTAGGGTTAGTTTAGACGTGCCAAAACTACGCCACACCAAAGTGGCAGCAATGTGGCCAGGCATAAAATTGTAGGGCACATATTAGTTGCAAATTGTAGTATAGCTGGGGAGTTTGTTCCACCATTTCTTCTTCCCAGCAAAAACGCTAGGAAGTGGTGATGGGTGGTCGTTTTTTGGGAATTTTGACTGATTGAAAAGTGCTGATTCTCAGACTAGTTTTAATGTATGAATGTTGATTTTGATTTTGATTCAATACGGGTAGTTTAATCCACACTTTTTACAGTTTGAGTTCGATAGCTGCCGCGTAAAACGTGTGTAAAACACAAGATATGCAAACAATAGTTTTAGTATTGTTCAATTTAACTTTGTCGTCTCTGTATCTAAAGTTACTTCGTTTTGATTTTGAGAAAGATATGCTCTTTGTATTTTGGCATGGCGTGCTAAGTGCTAATAGGTAAAGTTAGTTCGCAATACGAGCTGGTTCAACCAGGTGTTCGTGGTTTTGGGTATACTATAGGTATGTAATTCTCTGTCTAACCCTTCGGAGATAACAAGCGTGATAACAAAATCATTTTATGTATGAGATGATGATGTCACATCGATTTACCACACATGCTCACTCAATTCTTTCTAGTTCTGAACTTCCGTGCTACCAAGCTATTTGTCTCGAATCCAAGTTTAGTGCCCAATATTTTTCCAATTCACAAACGTATATTGGCTGTAGAATATTTTCTAGTTTCTTGTGAAAAATATGGAACAGTAACGTAGCTTGTTACAATCTTTGGACAGTTTCAAATGGCTCTGAATTTGGCGGCCGAATCCAAGTTTTGAATGGACCTCATTCAGTGTAATTGGAACGTATCCAAATAGGAATGCATGTGGGTAAGTATTTCAGAAGTACTTCGGAAGTGGGTATCAGTGTTCTAGTTATTCATAGCCATGATAACGTTTAAGTGAACGAAAACAAGACATTAAGACGCTTGCAAAGGAAGGAAACACTTGAGTTGATGAGAAAAAACCTTGTGTTTAGCAAACTATTTTGAAAGAAAATGTTGAATAAAAAGAAATTGAAAAATCTTAAACAATTATTGACTAAACTTGGTTTATCAGCTAACGATTTTAAAATAAATCACATACTCTTCTCCGACGACGAATTACTAATGATTTTGAAAAGTCGTTAAACTTTTGACCGACATACCATCCATTTCTCGAATAAAGAAGCACCATTGATCACTCACCTACTATATTAAGATGTACAGCATGTCCAATAGGCGGCGTGGTGGATATCTGACACTCGTACTGGCCGGAGTCGCGGCGCTGCGGGCTGCGGATGCGCAGCGCCCATTCCTCGGAGCGCGGCTTGTGCTGCGCCTCGAAGCGCTGGTCCGACGTGTACGTGTAGCGGCCCACCGTCAGCAAGTGGATGTCGCGGTGACGGACCCATGATACCTGCACAAAATCAAATTAATAAGCAAATAAGATAAAAAAAAGTTTGGTAAAGGCTTTTTGATTGGCGAGGAGTATTTTTTTTTTTTTGAAGTTGCCAGTATTGCCCCATTTCTGGGCAAAAAACTTCCTAATCTTCTTCCCTCTCTCACTGTTTAGACCAATCTTCGTTAAAATTTCTCACCATCACTGATCGTCATCCTCCTACCCTTATCCCAATTAATTTGGGGTCGGTGCAGCATGTTTTCTATTCTCTATTCTATTCATATCATCTTTCACACAATCCATCCATCTTTTCTTTGGTCTCCCTCTACTCTTGTAACCCTGCACATTCATACTGAAAACTTTCCTCATAACATGGTCCTCATTCGTTCGTATAACATGTCCATACCATGACAACTGACACACCATCACTGATGTGAAAGTCTAAATCTAGTATTTCATTTTACATATTGTATACTGGAAAACCCAAAATATTTGTGGTACTGAACAGCTTATGATTACAGAATTTTAGGCATTTCGAATAATATAATGTAATCACAGCCATGTGTGTGTGTGTGTGTGTCTGTGTGGTAATAACGCAATTATTCAATACAACCACATAGGTAGACTTGTAAACGTTGCTTAAACACATACATATGTTAAACCTAAATTCTGATAGATTGTTGACAAACTTAATTTCAAGACCAATCCAAACACTATTATACCTAACTTTCAATCCAAACATACATTAGAAACTGAAGTACATGAAACTTACCGAATAACCTTAGAAATACCGTTAGGTTAATCAAAACGGCATCGTGATAACTAATCCAGTGGATTGCCCTGTCTAACTTATTTGAGATGGGTCGAACAATGATAACAAGAAAATAGTTATTCGTAGGTACCAAGAATAACTAAACTTGTAATAATGACAATGGAATCAAAAGGCATAAAGCAAACAAAGGTTCAAAATAAGAAAATTTAAATTGAAAATGTTTTTATAAAAAAAAGGATCGATGGATTTTAAGGCACTCGTTATCTAAACACAATACATGTAACCCAAAAAGTAAAATAGAAAACTATAATTAATATTATATTAACAATAACCAAATAACCAAATATAACCCAGTACCCTCAGATAGGAGGAGAAAAGATGTGGTTTGTGCTAACCTTCGGACGAAACATGCTTTTGCTAATCGTTTTTACTTATTTTTGGGACCCTACTTATATAACCAGTTTAACAGAGTACTAAAGATTTATAGTTTAAGTTATAATAGGTGTAATCTACTAGTTCAGGAATACCTGGCAAAACACAATTATGCAGACACGGAAAAATTACTAGAAATTGTGAAATAAAGTCTGTATGTACACACTCTAATAAAAGTCTCACTGTTTACCTAATCTACTCTATCTACTTTAACATTATTCGTTAATTTATTGTAACATAATATATATCTTACATTCGATAATGTAACATAATAATTAATAATATAGAAGTCTTAATATTATATACTATTATTTATTATTATTATACTATTATATATTATATTGGTTACTTGTTAAGTCATTGAAAATAATATGTCTTCTCTATAAGTCAGCTACTAACAAAATTTACTAATGTCCTCTTTTTAAAATGTTTGAACTAAATTGATGGCCTGAAACACAGGTTTTCATAAACCTAGCTCAGGCAGGTCTACATTATAGTTAGAATTAATTTTCCTCTATGACGATTAATGTAAATCTTAGTTTTACTTATATTTTGAATAAAATTTTTATTTTTTTTTTATTATTTTTTTTATAATATAAAAAATCTATTGTTAAAACGCGATATTTTGCCCACATCAATACAAATAATGGTTTTAAGAAAAGCTCACACAGGCTTTGATGTTTTTGAATTACCTATTGTTTAATTTTAGCAATTCCAATAAATGAGTTATGCTTACAACTTGTTACTGTTCCACTGCAGGGAAAAGGCCACTTCTCATACAAAACAGACATGAGCATTTAATTACCACGCTCACTCAAGGCGTGTTTGCAAATTTAGCCTTATATTAATTATGAGACCAGGTTTCCTAACGATGTTTTTCTTTACCATGTCATTAAATCTGACAGGTTAGAATGAAAGCCGAGCTCATCGTAGCTGGGAAAAGGTAAGGCAAATAATGATCTCTATTACACAAATTACCATTCCCCCATGGTCAGCATTGCAATTTTTCTGCGAGATCGAATCAAAAATTATGGATCGGCATGAGATCTTTAGTTACTGACATACGAGTAGCTCGTTGAACTGCCTTGAAAGACAGTGGGCGGGGCACATAGTTCACGAGACCGATGGCCGTTGGAACGGAAAGGTTCTAGTGTGGCGATCGCGTACCGAAAGATGCAGGATTGGGAGGCCCCCCACAAAGTGATCCGATGATCTGACGAAAATCGCAGGAAGCCGATGGATGAGGGCAGCACAGCACTGATCGTTATGGAAATATTTGAGGGAGGACTATGTCCAGCATTTGACATCTTTTGGCTGAATAGAGATGGTCAGGAACATCCCACCGTATAGCAAAGACCTCTTGGTGACCTCCTTTCTTTTTGTATCATTACGCACGCACGAAAACATTATCGGTTGTGCTGTCAATAATAACGTTTCTCGAGTTATTTACCAAGTCAATATCTTCAATCAATCCCTCTATTTACCCAACAGGTAACAAGGACCTAAAGTGGGTAATTTCAAGACTGCCTTTCAAGTCCCAAAGCGCTTTGGGCTCCGTTGCAGAAATGAGTTCTACACGAATCGGAAATTGCCTATTGTAAGTCGAGCAAAACTGTGCTCGAATACTGCGAGACCTAAATATATCTAGGCTTGATATTACAGTTGCTGCACAGCCAAACCATCTCACGACACCTGTTTCTGAGTAGAAGTTTGTCATAACTGCTTAAACTTACACTTATTTACTTTACCTGAGCTGTTTTGCTGCAGTTTTGTTCAAATTACTGGAATTTGGACATAAAAACATGGATTCGTGAGGCTGTTATGCATTCAGTGCCATTTATTTCTATTGCACTAATACATTTTTATGTTTCTTCATTGCCAACTGCTCGATTGCTTCGTTCTATATAAACCATTCATGTTCAATATTTTCAATAATTAAAGTCGCAGATGACTCGTAAAATATCGACCATAACGATATAAGTAGTTGTAAACTAGGCCCACAGACTAGTTTTATAGGATCTTGAACTAACACGATCCCTAAACTTGTCTACATCGTTGTCAAGACCCTTGTTACTCTATGAACATAACTCTTAAAGCACAAAACATCACAAACAATACATTTCTAGCTCCAACTTCAGCTGAATACTGAATAGACGAATCATTCGGTACATTAAAACTGCCAATCTGAAATACTAGAGCTTGATACAGATTTCAAAGCGACTAGCTCACTATTCAACCTAGGGAATTGTGACGTAAATAGATGAACAGGATTTTGAAGCTCCAACTAGTGATATTAATAATTGGTCCGAGCATTTGCTAGGTTGTAAGTAAATGATTCCCTAATACTCAGAATACCCAGAAATATGTTGTACATCAACAAGTTTCTGAGTATTCGAAGATCATAGAAAACTGAAGGCAGTACGAACGCTCAAAATCTAGTCGTATAGGAAGCGAGATTTAGCACGTAATAGGGGGCTTATTATAAGTATGAGTGTCTTTTATTTCCCGATACTAAATAAATCAAGAGGCACGTGGCAAATAGGCTCCGAGCACAAGGACAGTCCACGAGTCAGTTCAGTACATCCAATGACCGATTAGTAAGTCAGTAAAAAAAAGCGTGTGTTAATGCACAAGTACGTATGAATTAAAACTTTTTCAAAGCAATAAAAGAAATATCTCTCACTTTCACCACTTATACATATTAGTCCATTTATTATATCACTCGGTATCATCAAAATATTTATTTTTAAGTCACTCTTCAATTTAAGTAAACACACATGGTGTCGTGACGGTCCAAAGTGACAGAAAATATGACAATATGTTTCAATATGCCTTCGGCAGACAGCATGACCATTTTTTTACATTGCTTTAAGATCCCTTACATTGATAAAGTAGTTTCACTTCAAAATAGGTACTCACTGTTCTATTCTGCAAATTCTTCACTTTGCACAGCAGGAGGACCGGGTGCCCCACAAGGCCGGTCACGTTATCAGGGGTACTGGGGTCAAAGTACGGAGCTCCAGGTGTCTGTGGCCAGTCTTCAAGGAACTCTGTCCGGAACCTTCTGGAAGATTCCGACACTGTGCTTTGATCTCGAGGGCGGTTGTTGCCACTATCTTGCCGGCATACTGTGAAACAAAATAAATCATTAATATATTATCATTCTAGAAGGAGGCTGTAGGCTGTCTCGTAGTTTTATTTTATGTCTATCTGAATATTTTTTGTTACAGTAAGTTGAAGGACGTGATTGCCAAGTGGTTAAGACCTGGCCTCTCATGCATGAGGTTGTGGGTTTTAATCTGGTCAAATACCTATTTTGATTAGTTTGCACTTTCTAAATTAGAAAAGAAAAAGTTATTTCGTATCATTTTGGATACATTGTATGTCGAGTATTTAGGCATAGAAAATGCCCGTAGTTGAGGGCTCCACTCTTCCCGTATATTATAAACTTGCAAAAAGTAAAAAAGAAAAAGAATATCAATCATTTGTTAAAGTGTGTGTGAGTGAGAGAAAGAGAGATGGTACACTAAACAATTCTATCTCTCTCTTCTCTTCCTGAATAACCAAATAACATCACTCTATATTAATTATCATTAAATCACACGTTGCAAAAGTAACTCTGTATCATCATAATTTAAGTGGCCCGGGGGCACGGCTACAGGCTCGTATTATTATTTATTATTTTAAGTTGAATAGTAGATGCAGTCAGGACATCAATTTACAACACATTTGGAAAGAAAGTTACTTTTACTTTATGAAAAATGTCTAGAGAAGACTGTGTTCCCATAGTCTAACATGATAAAAATCTACCTAGACTTCTCCCTATGTTGGGACTGACTTCCAGTTGAACAGAACAGTATGTCTGACCTCCACGTCTTGTTGCTGGGTAATAAGAAACCCCTGGGTAAGACTAGTTGTCAGAATTTCGGGCTTCTGGCTACCCGTAACGACTGTCAAATATCTACAAATGACAGCTAACCCAACGGCTTAACTTCCGAAGCACGGAGGGGTCTCGGTATGTAATGGATGGTCACGCATCCACGGACCAATCGCGGCAAGTGGTGCATAACTTTAAAATGCTACAGATTCATTTGTTTTAATTTTAAAGCGCATAGGTCATTTCAAACGACCAGTTTTTGTATCGGAGGCTGTGCGCAGTGGACGTTAGAAAGAAAACGGCCGCATGGTTGAGTGGTTCAGCACGATTATGGATTCTTACGCTCTGTAGAGGCCAAACAGTAATCTTACTATCGAAATAAATCAATCGAAACGAACGAGAAGTGAGTGTTTATTGTATCGGAACGGTATTGAAGTGCTTTTTTTTGTATGGCTCTATTAATAATTGCAGGAACTGAAAGCGAAATACATACTAGTGCATTAGACATACGCGGAACAAAAAAATTAAGTAATTGTAATGACATTATAATTTATACTTATTGAGAAAACAACTTCTTATGTTGACAAATTTGCGAAAGCAGTTGTTTTCGTTTTTAATTATATTTACGATCTCCTTTGATTCATTAAAGTTACCAAAACATTTCTCAACCCTAAATCTAATCGTAAAAATGAGAAGTTTAAATTTGTTTGCGCAAAAAGATTTCATTATTTTCTCTTACTTTTAACTATTGGGACGGGTTGATTTAAAAACAGTTAGCGCCATGTTTACAAAACAGTTATCTGTTTTATTTCCGCATATAGTTGGTACGATACTTTCTGTGGAAAAACACACAAAAACAAACGACTACCTCCAGATTTCCGTTAAATATTGACTTCGTAAAAAATGTTCAAAAATATTAAAATTTGAACTTCAACTCAGGTCAAGCTATTATACGTGTGGTAAGTAAGATTGTACTCTCAAGGGGTTTTCATATAAGAAGTTGCCTACGTTGCCGCTATGGTTTGTAGCTGCTACGGTTCGTAGCCGCTACGGGTCGTAGACGCTGACATCACGGCTACGACAGCTACATAATCATTGCAAAAAACTGGTCTGCTACGTAGTAATGCAGCTCTCTTCAAGGAATGCCACGCTGGTCTATTGGTCCTTAAGCCTGAGGTTTTGGGTTCGATTTCCAGGTCAGGCAAAGTGTTATTGAGTTTCCATCTGGGATTTCTGAGTAGCAGCCCGAAGTCTGGATTTGTTCTCGGTTGATGGCAATTGGCTCAACTATTGTATGGGAGTTAAACCTGACTGGCCAAATGTTGGTGTAACATAAGTTGTATTTCTGCCTAACCCTTCTGGGAATATAGGCGTGAATGTTATGTATGTCATGCAAATAGTAATTTCGAACAAATAAACAAAAGCAACTATGTCTAATGAAAAAACATTTTATCACGCAATACTCATTACTCTGTCAGTAGACAACTATAATTGAACTGGTATAAAATTGGTGTCCATGTTTGAAATAGTTTTACTGGTGCATTTTAAATGAACAACAAAATATGCTTGCATATTTATTACCTATAGTAAAATTCAAAGGACCAATTTATGAGTATTTCAATTCATATGTACTGAGACATCACCGTCTTCAATGAAGGTAAAATATCGTGTGGAAACCTAGACTTATATTGAATATAAGTCTGAAATCGTTAACCAACGTTGGGCAAGCGTGGTAAATGTGGTGATTAATGCTCATACCTTCTTTGTATGCGTCTTCTCTGCCCTGCAATGCGACGGTAACAGGATGGTATTATCATTACTTTTTGTAGTTAAATTATTATTAGAGAGAATAAAAGGTGACTAACAAAAGGTATTCATAAGGCAGATGAAAGTGGAAACGCCAGGAGGGGACAGCCTAGAAGATAACACAGTGACCTTATTGGTGATGTTCTTCAGAAAGGTCAGGTGCATAGTACATGCAACCGGCGTGCGTGTATGACCGCATGTATAAACGTAAACGAAGTAAAAGAAGTATGTTTGGATCATAGCAGGTGGCGTAATGTAGTTATTGCCCACCCCATCGGAAAAATTATTATGATTATGTATGTACCTATTATTTTACTTGAAAGATTTTGGTCACAAATCATGAATAAATAAATAATTAATAAATAAATAATTCTGCGCAATCCATAATGATTCATTCTGGTTGTGGATCCTATACATAAAAATAAATAAAATTTCAATTTTATTTATTTTTGTGTCGGTTTGTAACGTTAAATAATAACAGGTTTTTACATTTTTTTGGTCTGTCTATCTGTCTATTTGTTTAAAGTAATCGGATTACGTGACTTTGACGTGGCAGATAGCCGATGTAATAAGGAATAACTAATATTCTAGAAAAAGAATTAGGGTTCCTACAAAAAATCAAAATTCATGTTCAATTAAATTCCACGCTGACAAAGTCGCGGGCACAGTTACTCAAACAATAAAACAAAACATGTTCGTTAAACAAATATTCGCAACAAAATCCAACCTCAAAAATAGAATTAAAATTTAGTCAGTTATTCAACCGTAAATCAAGAGTAATTGTAAATGTTCAGGCTACAGCTACAATAAACAGCAATAACTTCATTAATTTATTCTCGGACTGCCACGATCCCCATCAGATTAATGATACCCTCTGATCAGATTAAAAATTAATCGCATTATCTCTTAAAGACCAGAAGAAAAGTAATTGAGTGGAAAATGAAACGTCCACAGAGGAGACGTAAATCGTGATTGTCAGCTGTAGCTTGATTAAGTGCTAAATTTTAAATTATGATCCCTCAGCTTTGTCGGCGAATTTATAACGGACACTTTATTACCATAGAGACTTGGTTACGCAACGGACTTGTAGAAACTCTAAGGCTGGGTGCAGATGATCGATTTTTACCCGACAACCTAATGCCCAGCATAAATGCTTGACGTAAACTTTTTGCACAAGTCAAAGTAGATAGCTTCTAAGCTTTAGAACGCAAAAAGGTTGCGTGGCAGTAGTAACACCCTCTTGATAATTATTGCTGATAAGTATGACGAAAGCCCCATAGTGAAGCATCTTATATAGAAGTAATCTTATATCTTACGTAGAATATAAGTGCTTACATAGTTTATAAGTTAAATTGTTTACTAACATTGTAGAATTGCAAGTAGGAATGTTTGTGTAAATATTATTGGATCACATTGTATGATAAATAAATAATAATAACGTAACTATAATAACGTATCTTTTAAATTATTTTAAATACTCGTTTCGTTTTTTTATTTATATCTATTGGTGATACTAATATTGCTCGACACATAAATTTAACCCAAAATGCAGCTTAGTTGTATTTTACATTTCAAAATCGTTCGGGCTAGGCACACTTTAAGTGACTGTCAGTTGAAATTTTTCACCATTTCAAACACATGTCTTTACAGAATCATTTGGTGTAACCGTGTTTGTAAATAAAGTTACTAGCATTTGCTGCAACTTTGTACTGCATACAAAGGCTAAATGAAAGTCATTCTTACTCAATTTGACTACTTTTTTGATCGATCTCTAAATGTTTGTTTTATTAGAGAATAACATAGCATAACGCCTGTATACCCCGAAGGGTTAAGCAGACACCTACAGACAGACCTACAGAACATACACTTTTTCCTAGTTATCCATAAGTCCCAAGTACAATGTCATTGAAAAAGAAAAACCCAACAACATCTTGACCAGGAAATTGATTCCAGGATCGCAGGCATAGCGGTAGCATTTACGAGTACTAGACTAACGATGCAGTTAAGTAAATAATCATAAGTCTATGTCAACAAATTTTCTTCCTTCGACTGATTCTTTATGGTCGCTCGTCTGCTCGCCCCCTTACCTATTTTATTACGCACATGAAAAATATATGCCCTCGTCTAGCACAAGTGGACAAATCGCACCTGCATTGCGTGAAACTGGAAAGATAAAATGTTGACTGACAGTCATTGCGGCCGATTCAATTGACTATGTAATAGCCCCTCATTTGTCTGATGGAAGGAGGAAATGAGACCTGTCGGTTCTGTTTCCAAATTATGTTTTACTGGGTTAATCGACAGTGAAACTTACAGCCAAAGGAACCTCCTGTTCCAGTGGGCTTATTCTGTAAAGATCTCCACGTGTAAAGATACATGAAGTGGATTTCAAAAAAAGTGAAAAAAAATATGTAAATTGTCAATGCGAATTGACGGTACAGTTGGAGCCGTGGCTGAACTAGTGGCTGCTGCGCTAAGTATTGCGGGTAGAGAAAAGCAAAATATTTGTATGGCCTAGCGGAATAACTACCTGTAGGTAGTTCTAGGTCGTGAATTTAAACGTTTGTAAACCACACACGGTACATGAGAAATTCCTAATGCAGGGTAACGTATATAAAAAAAAACAATTGAAAGCCGTCACGGGACGCCTGGCAGATGTGTAACATTGAAGTTATTTTGTACAAGCAATATGCATAAAAGAAAACATTACGACAGAAACTAAATATGCCTAAATATAATATTACTAGTTTTTCCATGAAAATGATGACTGTTTATATAATAAACATTTATTTTCATATACAATACTCGTACTATAAAACTCAAAAATCTTAGCGAGTTATTGCAATATATTACTAAAGATAATAAATTATAAATATCAATAATAAATGTTTCAATGGTGATGCGTCTCCACGCCAACAATCGGTTTTACCCGCGGCTAATAGATGTTTCACATCAAAAAAGAAGAATGAATCCTTAGCTATATAGGACGACAGCTCACTTCAGCTTTTGTTCACCTACAGTTTCACCGAAATACTTTTACAGAATAGCACTACTGAATGGATTATGTCATCAATTTTCTATCATAGAACGTTAATAAACCTTTCTCCTGTAGAGCTGGTTCTTGAAATTTCAATGGTATAATAGTTTTAATCGACCAAAGTCACTAGTGTTTACTAACATTCTGTCTCTCGCTGTCTCTGTCACTTTAACTTGTATTATAGCGACAGAAACACAAATTCGTTTTTCTCAAAGTCTTCTGAGAATTCAGGAGTTAATCATTTTGAAGTTTATAGACAGGGTGACTTAAGGTCTCCAGGGCTGTGCTTACAAAGTACTAATTATAAGGTATGAGCAAAAGTTTACGAGCTGTTGTTAATTTTTATATGTTTTATAATTAATAAGGTTTTCAACGGCACGTTATTCTTGTAACGTTAAAAGGTTTTTTTCTGAAACTGCTACGTTTTTTTTTTGTTACGTTATTATTTTTTCGTTATTACTTGAAAGTTTCATTACAAGGTTTTTTGTACTAAAGCGTGAGTTTGTAACATAAGTCATATTTTCATAATTGTTATTACAAAAATAATACTTGGAGGTAGATTTATAGAAGTGATTAAGCTCATGGTATGCAAATTACTTTGGTTTACTTTCTTTTCAACAGTGTTGTTATACAGTGTATTTATGGTGTATAATAATACCAGCCTGTTACTGTCCCACTGCAATGTAAATGCCACTTCTCATACAGAAAAGATTTCAGACTTATTTTGATTAAAAGGCCAGGTTTCCTCACGATGTGTTCCTTCACCTTTGTCGGTTATGTCTAAAATAAACTTTAAAAGCAAACGTGAATTTAAAAAAATGTTTTTGTGCTAGCCCGGATATAAACCAAAAACGTCGTGCAGAAGAGGCAAGGCTACAACCACTGTGCCATCACGTCGATTGGTTCATAAAATATTCTTATTCATCATGAGCACACTGCTTTAAAATAACTTTACCACTCAAAACATGCTGTAAAAGAACTATCGCATTACTCGCAAACAAAACAACGGCTTCTTCAATTTTACAATGACTAAATAAATACATCACACACACAGATCCATTAACTCCACGAAACAAAAACAAAAAATAAAACCGCCCACGCACTCAAGATAACATCACAAAAAACGCTTACCAATAATGCAGCCCAGGAAATGAGCTGTGAATAGGCAGACGGCAGCCGCACGTGCCATCTTTCAGACCTCGCCGGGGTGAGGGGTCATCGCTCCTGGAAACAAAAGAATGCGCTAATAACCTCTGTAGCCCTTGGTGTTAAGTTGACTGTTCACTTGGTGTTGAGAACGTAAGGGCACTCCGTTGTCAGATAAAAAAAATCGTGATCACTATGATAACATGAATATTATCTATACGTCAGTACGTCCCGAAGGGTTTACACACACACCTGTTTTGATTATAAGTCATATAAAATCTAGGGCACGCTTATCGGAATAAACCAAGCATTCATCCTTACCTAGAGATACGGAAAATTTCAGGAAATTGATCCAAGGACCATCAATGAGTAGCACTTGCCTATTAAAGGTCAAGAAGAAAGCTAAACTCACGAAATCTATGATCTATGCGTGCTGACTTTTGGCTTTAAGTTTAACTTGCAATGAAAATGTATCCAAAATATTAATAGCTTGTCCAATACTCAGATAATTTTCACATGAAAACCGAAGCTGAGAGTTTACTAACTCGAGCCACCAACCAAGTATCGATTTCATCCAAACGGTAATCTAAGAAATTGACCTCATTCGATATTTTTAGGTTATAGTTGCTTTGATCTTGCTTCTTTGTGTCGTAAATGACAGATTCTGTTTCAAAATATTATTTACTGCCGATTTTGCCTGCGTAGGTATGTTTCTTTATAAATTATATACTTTAGTTATTTTAATGTACCTATAAGCCACATTTCTAGAACAGAATAGAATTTAATAATTTATTTGCGTTGAAAGAAGGTATACAGATAAGTTGTTAGAAATTATGTTTGGTCCCTGTTACATTTTACAATTTGACATGCAAATATTAAGAACTTATAACTAGGAATTTAAACAAAATCTAAATCCATACTTTCTCACAAAACCTTCGCATTCATATAAGTACTCATATCAATATTAACTACGACGTTTAAAGTCCAAGCTACGTTGTGAGTTCTTTTTGAGATCCAACGTGCAATTTTTTGTCATCAATTTGAAATTATTGTCATCGAAGTAAATTTACTATCATCAGTAACAGGTTTTAGTTGTATGTGGCTTAAAATTTATCGAATAGTGAATACGCAGCTTTAGGTGGTATGTAAAATAGGACGCGGCATTTGGACGCTCGGTGAGAACGGTAGGGTTTTGTAAGGGCGTCAATTTTCTTGAGTAGGCACTCTTACTGCGTGTTTTATATTGTTCTGTTGCTGTCTTTATTACTCGCTGGGTTAGTACAAGATGTTTTTGTGCCTTTTGTTTTATCTGAAGTTAAATTGGAAGCTATTTGGGAGGGCAAACTGCATCTCTTATTTATTTTGTACCACACGAAAAACACACACACACACATGCACACATTTGCACGTATGTCTTCTGTAGTACACATAATTCTCGAAAGTCATTGAGTCATCTATATATCATGAAAGTAATTGAAAATTTAAACATTGACAATCTTCCAAACAGCATTTAGCCAGTGGCCAGTCTGTGGATGGGTGACCGTTAAGCCGTTGGTCCTAGCTGTCATTCGTAGATCTTTAAAAGTCGTTACGGATAGTCAGAAACCCGAAAGTCTGACAACCAGTCTTATAATGTACTTATAATGGATGTTAGATAATGCAGTCCCTCCATGTAAAATATTAGTAGGCTAGATTGGAAGCCGACCCCAACATAGTTGGAAAAGCCTAGGCAGATGACGATGACATAATAAAAATAACACATATTTAGAAGTATCTCACATCAATTCCAGAGCATGACTAATGAACGAATACTTGAAGTCAATTTGCGAGTAGTTTCTAAGTGTTCACTAATGGAATCTTTGTGTAACCTAATCTAATATCGTGACAAAGAAAACGGACTTAACCCAACACACTCTTAAGTACTGATAGTGCGCAAAAACATTACACTTCGGATAATGTAATGTAACTTAAGTTATGTTATATGTAAGTAAGAAATACGGTTAAGCAGAAAGTATACTATAATATCCAGTAACCGTATCGATTGAAAAGCTAGAGTTCTTTCAAACTATAGTCACCTAAATATATGAATCCATAATGCACTTGTCAGGGCTGATTTTTATCAAATTCTCTTTTGTCTTTTATCTGCGCTACAATCTTGACGTATTTTCGTACGATAAAGACTCGACAAGTTTGACTCTAACTCACGCAACGAGGGTTGCGTACAAACGTTGAGAATTGTTCAATTACTTTTACATTACAAACAAATATTTTGAACGTGGTAAAACAACAAGTTTACGATTTTCAGCCTTTTACCCTTTACTTGTGCTGTGAGATCGTGTTTCTTGCCAAATTTTGACGACCGATGTGGCGCAGCGGGCGAAGGTCCGCCTGCGACGCAGGAGGTTGCGGGTTCGATTCCCGCCTTGGGACAAATGTTTGTACGATCTACAAAGGTTTGTTCCAGGTGTTCTGGGTGTTTGCTATGTATAATAAAATATATCTATCTATGTAATGTATTGTATTAAGTATATCAGTCATCTAGTACCCATAACACAAGCTCTGCTTAGCTTGGGGCTAGATGATGCTGTGTGGATTGTCCAGCAATATTAATTTATATTTATTTTATTTATTTATTTAAATTTCATGACTGTAGGTCAACGGAAAGTTCCCTATAGGTGTTTATGTACATGTAGGAACATAAATTGCCGTATTTTTTAACTGTACGTGAATCATATTAATTTCTACTTGAAACCTCCACATGTTACGGAAAAAAGGGTTCGAGGGGCTGTCAGGCAGACAGACAGATCGACGAAAACGAAGTGATAGAAATAAGGGTTCCGTTTTTCCTTTTGAGATACGGAACCCTTAAAACTGTCACAAATTCTATAGGTTTTCGCAGAATAATTATATACGAATACATGTGGAATTAGTTCAAATAAGGTGCCTACTAGGTAAACAAGTTTGATCAATGAATAAATAAATAAACCACACACCTGTAATGTATTTTAAACGAATTCCTCTACTACTTTGTTGTTCTCTAGAACAGATAGCGGTCACCGGTGTTTTCTCGTTAATACTTTATTGCAATTTTTTAACCGGTACCCTCTGAAATTTTAGACAAGTTTGTTTTCGTTTGTTTTATTGTAAATTGTGTAATCGTTGACTATAGTAGAACAATGTACAACTAACGTTGATATTTATTTCTTCAACAGTGATTTATCTATTAATACATGAAAAGAAAAAAGAAAGAAATTTCATCGGCATCACTGTCAACGGGAAAAGTGCTCAGAAAGGTTTATTTTTGCGCCATTTTGTGTTAATTTAAATGAATTTGATTTTTAGTTATATGACAAAATACTCAGAAATAATACAGGAAAATATACGTGTATGATTTAGTACTCATGACATGGTTTTCAGAAACCAGACACATAATTATGTCAAAAGAATGAGTAACTGCAAAAGAGTACAGACAAAAAATTAATAAACCTTAAACCTAAACAGTCTTAAAAAAATATAGAAGCAATTTCAAATTAAAACACCAGTTCATTTTCAGCCCTATTTTTTTAACTCCAACGAAATAGGCATATCCTTGCTATAATAATTAACATTCTAACATTGCTATATTCCAAATTTGAATTTCCAGGACGTTAACGTAATATTATGAGCCACGCATATACTGAACATAAAAGTTTATGCTCTTAATAGTGGCTTAGGTATTTGTCAAGAATTTCTTTTGCACTAAATTCTGCCTGGTTCTAACCGTTTTTGGGAGGATGTCAACAAAAAAGAATGGCTTTTATTAACACCTTAACTGCCAAACAACGAGACACAGTAGAAAATGTATTGTTTGTCGGTAAAAATATAAAAGAGGCAGTACTTTTTTAATGGAATATTAAGTTTAAACTTTTATTGAAGGAAATTTATGCTCTTTTATCCCTGGAGAAAATATGACAATTTTCTGGAGTTTATTCATGTCGTAAAAAATACATAAGTCTAGAGGCAACTTGTTTCTGTCTGCTTACACAACAATTGGAATGAACAGCAGCGTCCGCCATTTTTTTCTTATCATTCCGTGTCATTAACTTTTCTTCATCTTCGTTCCTACCATCCCTAATTGGTCGATAAAGGTCAAAGGTCGACAAATTACATTGTTTCCGTACAGGTTAAATCATTTGTCCAGTTTTCATACTGTAATTATACGGTTCATTTGATATTCATTCCGCGGAAAATATTACAATATGCCAGGTCCTGCCATGAAAGGTTAATAAAGTCAAGCGATGTCTGTTTTATGAATAAAAAAAGGGTCAGCTATAAAATATTGATCATTGCGTTTATGTTTGTTGCCTGTTTGGTTCTATGCATATATGAAGATTAGGCGCTTACTAAACAAAATTCTAACATAATTTAACTTTAATATTTCACGTTTGGTCTACTCTTCACGTGACCAGAGGGCTGGCCTTTTTTTGGCCAAGTAATCAGCATTGCCATTCAGCGTGGCAATGCTTCCAGCCTTCTGGGCGCTTTTCCCGTTGACAGTGATGCGGATGAATTTTTCGATGCCCTGTGATTATTCATTTTATTTTATTTTTTAACGTATTAATATTTTTATCATTGTTAAACAAATAAAACACATACTTTGATGATACAAGAAACAAAAGAAAGAAAAAATGTTTATTTGGTACAGAGGACGTACATACTCATAATTATGACAAAAAGACAAAAATAAACACGGACACATAGGCTCATGACAGTCCAAACGTTCTTATATCAAATTAGTTGACAAACTAAATCATGGAAATCTGTTTGTTTATAACGTTATAAACTAATAGAAAGAAGTTGCTGCCATGTATTTTAAAAATCCCATACGGAGATTAAAAACATATCTAGGTGTTTCCGACAAAATCATTATACTCTGTGAGATTTTATTCAGACACTACTAAAAAATACTATTTTAACAGTAAAGTTGAGGCACCAACCCGTTTCTCAATAATGTTGTAATTGGTCTAATGGACTGCAGTCTTCCACGGTACTGGGTAAGACTGGTTGGCGTGCTTTCAGACTTATCTTGTAACGACTGTCAAAGATCTACAAATGACAGTCGGGACCAACAGCCCAACGTGCTTAACGAAACAGGAGAGGCCTCGATTTGTAAAGCATGGCCATCCACAGACCAACTTTGATGCTCCAAATGAGCTGTTTAACCTTTGATCAACCCACGAGGCTGTTATTATTACAAGTACCACCCACAGATAGGCCAAGTTTAAGAAGTTAAAATGCCATTCTCTAAACTAATAATTCTTAAGGCAGTCAAAATACTATTCTAACGAACTATTATACAGATTCATCCACTCGAACTTTATCTTAAAACAATATGCATACCAATGCTAAGATAGTTACTCTATCTAACATTCTGTCTCATTCAGAATTCCTTTGTTAGTCGTCGCTCCACTAGCTTTGGAGACAATAGAACAAATAATGGATGCTTGGACTTCTAAGATAACATGATATATCTCAGCCATGAAGCTGTTCAAAGACTCGTTATGTTCGTTACTTGAGATTTTAGGACACGATAACGTTAACGACAAATAGCTAAATGAAGAGGGTTTATGTTTATGGCTAACATATTTCTAGATTTCTTCTCTTGTACATGGAAAAAAAATGTGCTTGTACTGTCAGTAGTAAGGAAACCAGTATTAGCTGGTCTCACATTTCATTAAAACTCCGTACTACGCTAGGCCAGCTCAACTGTTTTCTTTTTTTTTTAATAAAAAACTTTGCCCTACACTAGAAATTTCTCCTGTATCGTTTCACATACGCAAACAGACCCGGAACTAAGTACCTGTAGGCCATACAAATAATTTTTCCATTGTGTTGTTGTTGTTGTAATTGTTAATTGTTAGATGAGGGCGTTACCACTGACGTAGACCAAGTCAAAATCACATTTCAATTAGACCATTAAAAATACACTTTTACCATAAACTATTCACTATAAATAAATACTAGGTACAATCATTCTAATAAGTCCTTCCAAGAGGTAGTTTTGTCTGAAAATAGTTGTATTTTGCAATATTTTGTATAAACTAATGAGATAATTATGTGAAGGCGATAGTCCTACTAAACCTAAAATTTGTCTAGAAACATGGCTCCGCAAGTCCGAATGAATGTTTGATACATTATTCAACTGTATACGCCCACGCAAACACTACTTATGAAGCTCCTTGAAAATATTTTCTAACGAGTTGCAACCATGAATATATTTGACCATAATTTATATGGCTCACATTTCAAGGTCACGTTGGAATGAGTGTGTTTACATAGAAATAAATAGGTACAGTTTGAAGCTAATGAATTACTATAAAAAAATCCCAAATCGCCCTTGGTGTGGCTATAATACTTAAAGAGTTCCCTCGGTTTCTCCAAAATTCCACCATCAAATTCTAAGTTGGTGACAAACGGACTGACTGTTGAGAGTATACCCGTTAAAACAAAATCAGATCACAATTGACGGAGTAATTGGTGTAGGTACGTACAAAAAAAAAAAATACGTACTGTCGCACTTAAAACCTCCTTTAATGAAGTTGGTTAAAAACAATTCTTCGATCAAATACAACTTAATGCTAAAAGACCAACGCTAACATAACTTTTTACATTGTTTCAGGACAGTCTAAGCCAGCCTCTGATTTCGGAAACTCAAAACTAAGATCTCTAACAATCAAGAAAATTAAATCACAAACAAACACACCAACAAAAGCCCCAGAATCTCATGCCATTTAATTACAGATCGTTGATTACAGAACTGGTACAGAATCAATAACCCCGTCCAAAGCCCTTCAAAATTTCTTAACAAACTTTTGAGCGCCATATTGTTCCAATTTCAAATCTAAAGCAATAAGCTTAAAACGAACTGGTTCGTTGCTTTCTGATGAAAGCTTGAACATTGGCATGGGGTAGGCTTCAAGACTTTATTGTCAAGGCTTTGTATTCTATCGGCTGTATAGGCTTCACTCCCTGCCCCAAATTTTCTTTGATATCGGAAATCGGAATGTGCGCGTTGGAACATAAAATTTATTGATGTGTAGCAAATCTGTTATATCCGGGAGGCATGAGATGTCCTACAGACGATATTATTAGTATTATTGGCAATCGGTAACAAAAGTGCTTTTGGCAACGTTTACCAATTATTATCGTATTGGATTTCATGAATAAATGTAATAATGTAGGTACGTATTGATAATGATGATATTTAAAGAATAGTAGGAGAGTAATATATTTAGTGAAGTGTTTGATGTTTATTGTTAAAATAATATGACGACAGGAAGAAATCCTATATTGATATAACCTATTTAACCATCTTTTCATTATTGACGGCTAAATTCCTATGAAACAAAAAGTGTTTGTTTTAGTTATAATTAATTATGTATCCTTGGAGACATCGCTGTTATTTGGTTAAGAAACAACACCTTGTTTTCATAGTAAACATTGATATTAGCACACTTTATGAACAAAACCCTCTGCTTGTTTGGTTTGCTCGCGAATCTAATAATAGGTAAGCGTTTTATTCAGTAGTCATATTAAATAATGTTGAAAATAAATATTTTCACACATTATGGCTATTATTTTAGTAACTAATTTGAGTCTGACTTTTCAATACTGTACTATTAATATTTATTTGTAACTTTTATCTAAGTTATAAGTATGGTAGTTTAACACTGTCTTTTTATATCAAACATTCTGACTTCATTCTGATTTTTGACTTCAACTGTCATAGTCAGATATTCGTAAGATAAAAGTTTTCTGACATTTGAAACTAAGTCCTTGGTAAGACAATGCTATATAACCTAGAATGCCTTACACTTAATGGTATAACTCCACAGAATCCTACAACCACGAAAGCAGCTGGTTATTATTTCAGTAACGTGACCCTCAAGCACCAAAAGCGCTCCAGAAACTTAATACCGAAACATATTCACGATAACAACAGATGGCCCAAACACCGTAGAAAGTTGGCCGAAAAAATAAGGCCATACTTACACGTTTGGTGTGAAACAAAAGCCCCATTACGTCAGCAGTGGAAGGGAAATGAAATAATTTGTCGTTCGCAACGCGTCTTGTGTATACAAGCGCGATGGTGTTTGAAGTAATACATCGCAGGTACATGTGGAGTGTTTAAAGAGCTTAATGATTTTACAGGGAAATGTTATTACTAAATAATTCAACAAGTTTCATGAGAAAAAGAAATTGTTTTTTACGATATGAAAAAACGATTTCTTTATGTATAAAACAATATATTATATTATGGTAAAAAACGAAGAATGAGCGACGCAGGAGGTTGCGGGTTCGATTCCCGCCTTGGGACAAATGTTTGTACGATCTACAAAGATTTGTCCGGGTGTTCTGGGTATTTTCTTTTCTTAAATAAAAAATATGTATCTATGTAATGTTTTGTATTAAGTATATCAGTCATTTAGTACCCTTAACACAAGTCCTGCAAAGTTTGGGGCTAGATGATGCTGTGTAGTGTCCATTATTATTATTATTCGACATAAGCGGAATTTGCTGTAAAGCAAAAATGAAACAGTGGCCGTAACGGGATGCAACGTAATTGTGTGCAAGGGATTAATTTTCCCACATAATATTTTTTTTTTTTTTTGACAAATAATATTTTAATTTTTAGACAAATTTATGATAAAAAGTAACTGTATAAATCGAAAAAAAAGAATTAAAACTAGATACAATATTTATGTAAATTTTACAGACAATAAATAATAAACTAACATAGTTCTTTTAGGAATCGCTTAAGTAAATATTACAGACAATATAAAATAATCTAAAATAGTTTTTCAGGAATCGCCAAATCCCTTTACAAACAAACTTAATTTTACTTTCTTTCGATAGTACCTACTAGTTTGATCCCTACCTACCTAGTCATTAATTTTATATTTTACTTAGGTTTGTAATCAACCTGAACTAGCCAAGAAAACAATAGAGAGAGGAAAATGAAACAATTTGTCGTCCCCAGTGCTACTTGAGTAAACAAGAGGGATGGCATTTGTAGTAATACATCATACTTGTGGTCCATTTATGCCCGGTCTCCCCCTTCAAGGAGCTTAACTATTATTTCAATTAAATAGGAATATTTTTGATAAATTGGACGTAAATAGGTTATTATGTTGGTTAAGGGTAATTGGACTTTTTTCCTCTTCCGTATATTCCTTCCTATTGGTAGTATTTTTTCATTTCATCATACTCGTGCCCTTTTCTCTACTTATTGGGGGTCCGTGCTGTATATCTTTTTTTTTCAACACAATTTTATCAGTTCTCATCTCAGTGCCTCTATAGTGTTTTAAAATTTGTCTTAATTGTTGTTGTTTATTGTTGTTTGTCTTTGTTTGTTGTTGTTGTTGTATTGTTTGTTATTGTTTTTGTCATTTTTTGAACATTCAGGACACGTTTTAAAATATCATGAAGCATTCAATTAGTGTATTTAGTAATTTTCTTTTGTTACCGATGAAATATTTAACGAAGAACTTAAATAATACTTGGCCTGTTACTTTTCCATTGAAC
This sequence comes from Phlogophora meticulosa, assembly GCA_905147745.2. Classification (NCBI taxonomy): domain Eukaryota; kingdom Metazoa; phylum Arthropoda; class Insecta; order Lepidoptera; family Noctuidae; genus Phlogophora; species Phlogophora meticulosa. The sequence goes on from LR990525.1 coordinate 4,835,683, forward strand.
GAAATATGATGTATTAATGATAAGCAATGTATAAAATAAACTTTAAAGTACATGTAAATGGAAAAAGTTACATTTATTATACGAGTAGTTGACATTACTGAAATTGGTGAGGAACCTTGGCCAAATAATGAATAAAACTCTGAAATTGCCAACCCGCGTTGAGCAAACAGGGGATTTTCATGGTTTAAATTATTTTTAAATACCAATTTTATTTTCCAATTTCTAACCGTAAAAAAAAACAACACAAAAAGGTTAAAAATAACTTTAATTTTGGAAGTGGGTGGCATAAAATGAAAGGGTATACCTACACTGTATAAGAAGAGATCTTTGCCTCGAAGCGGGATAGTAACATAATGGTGGTATTATTATTTATTATGTAGATAAAAGTGACCAACAATAAACATTAAATAGTCCTATAAAGTTCAAGTATTAATAAAACTTCAACCTCAAACATAAAACTGTGCTTATCTTAAAACGCTCATAAAAATGGCTTTAAAACTACTGAACAGCAATCTAGAAAAATGGGGCCACAAATACTTTTAACTTTTCAATTATTCTACTCATCCATCTGTGAAATTGAATTTTATATTTGAAACAGAAAAAAATCATAGTCGATTAATATTATTATTTTAACTTGATATTTTAAGTTTGTAAATGTCGAGAGTGGTTTAAGTTAAGATATTATGCTTTATTTTTCTGAATGATTTATCTTAATATTGTGACAGAAGCATCAGTTTTGTGTACTCGCACGGTGATGAAAACCATTACAACAGTTTCAAATTTTTGCCCCACACTGATAATTACTCCTGTGTCGTGGGCGTGTTACTAACATTGAAACTGAAAACCGGAACAACTACATTGAGGCCGTGAAAATATTTGTTCCGTGCGGGAATTGAACCTACAACACGCAGCGCAGCAGCCAATCGCTCAGGCACTGCACCACCGTACCGTCATAAGTTAACCTTGTATTCTATTCAAACTCCGTACTACGCTAGACTAGCACCTATTCCTATGTAGCTCTTAATTCTACTTTATTTATATTTTTCTACACAATACTAAAAACTGTAGGTCATTTCACCGCTAGCCTCAGCATACGGACTAGTATTTTCAGTAAACAAAAGAGTGCCAAAACTCGTCTTCGTCATATTTCGTTGCCCCATACAAAACGTAGAGATGTAGTCCATTCTTCGCAAGGAAAATAGGTTCTTTTCAATTTATTGAAAAAATGTTAATCCCAAAAGTACCGACGTACAATTTTAGTTCTAAAATTCACAAAAGTTTGCTAAAGTAAAGCAGAGAGCACACAACGCGCTCTCTCTTGACATTCTGTTTACTATTACGCCCCGTACCTTGTGGTTTGAAACGCAATATTTCCGTCAGCCAAGCGACGCCGGGGCGTGTTCCAAGTGTATACAAATACGGCAATAAATTGTGTGCTTTACTTGCCATACAAGTCACAGAAACCGGTAAGGGTAATATTAATGTTTAGAGGCGACAAATCGTATACTATTATAATGTTTAATGCGCAACTTGAACATGGGTAATTGAATCGTTTACCGGCCATTTGGGTCTATTGGGCTTGGAACACATGACTTTTAATATGAAATTTACTAAATTATTTTCTTTTTATACATGCAACATTTTGTGGTCGGTTAAGTCTTCCACATTGTTCAATAGACTATGGCTGCGTCATTGATGATCAATCAGTCAAGAAAAAAAATCCTAGGTCAATAAAAGTCACCGAGCCACAGACGAAAATTAGAGGATTAGTTTTCTAGTTTTCAGCTACAATTTGTATGAGATTCTTACAACAAGTTTCCAAAAAGTAACTATAGACGGTACCAGAAACCGCACCGGTGCAATTCATAAGAATTCCCGTAGCTCCTTCGCTTCCGATCAAGATGGCTACCAAGAATTTATTGTGCGTCCCAAATGAGGGCGAAAAACTTTTTTCGTAAGAAACCGAAGATGAATTCGCAAGTACAGTGAGATATTTCCTTGAAGGAGAATGTCTCTTCATTTTAAAACATGTTTACCACGGACAGTTGTCCTTACTTGAATTTATATAATATATTTTCAAGAAGTTATCTTAAATCTAATATTTATCTTGCACGTGTCAATGTGGCATTCGTGCCTCTCATGCTCTAGATTGTGGGTTCAAATTCAGACAAGTATGTAACACTGTGCCTTTTTCATTTAACATATACCTACTAAGTTAATCTGAGACATCACTGACATTGGTGAAGGAAAACATGGAGAGGACATCTGGACTTATAATTAATATAAGTCTGAGAGCGCCAGCCCGCATTGGGCTAGCGTAGTGATTAATGCTTTTACCTTATCTATATGAGAATAGGCATTTGTCCTGCAGTGGTAGAGTAACAGGCTGGTATTATTATATTATTATTAATTTCTCCGTGGGCAGTATAGTGTGTGTTCTTAACTCCTGGTCATAAGGGCAAACGCTACCAATAAAAACACAAAAGGTACACCGTTTCCTCATAATTCAGCGTTACTGTCTCATTTAGTGGTGGGCGATTCGTTCTTTCATTCCGTTAATGTACCCAAATATACTATTCATGTCCGTCCCCATTCAAACCCGAACCTTATATTTGAATAAGCCCTTTTATGAGCCAATTATGGTACACGTTACGGGGATTTGCCCTTTTTCAAAATACAAATACGGAGGGAAAGCAATATGTACGAGTTTAAACCAATTGTGAGCTTTAGAATTTCATTGTTTGAAATCACAACGCTAATTCGTGGGTATACGAACTCGTTTTATGTCTTTGAAATATTATGACCAAAGATTTCAATTTTTTTTAACCCTACGCTGCAGGTTGAAGGTAAATAGTACCAAGAATAACACAAAGGATTTATTTTTCTTGAGTTCTAAAAAATAATTTTTTAATTTAAATTTGGTTACTTCTTCATTATTCCGCTCACAGTTTTCAACTTTGTGAAACAGCTGCGCATGTATTGTGTTCTTGAACTTGGAGTTTTCGCGTTGTAAGATTTGATTTGAAAAATGTATTTCAAGAGCTGCGAAAAAGTTTTCTATTTCACTTGTTAGTTGTTCTTTAGTTTGTTGAGATCTAAACTCATGATCAATTCACTGCGAAAACTTGAATAAATGTTTTATTCAAGTTCTTTTGTTATGTTTTACTGTATATATTGTAGTGGTGTATACATTTATAATGTTTGACAAGGTCCATCTTCTAAAGAAAATACTGAAAACAAATAAAAGTAAAACATGTTCCTTAATTAATAAAAAAATGTATTTTTTTCTAATTCAAATATATTCATTCAATTCAAATATAATAACGTGGCTTTAATATTTATTTTATGAGTTTTTGGATGAAAACTAAATTTGAAGAGGAAAAGTATTTCGCAGAAAAATATAAATGAAAAAAAAAACTTGTAAAAGGAAAATATCTTCTAATGTATTTATAATGAGTCTACCCAAAAATAGGTTCTCACATTGTTGGCACCGAAACTCAAAATTAACTAATTACCAACCCCCATGTCAAGGTTACTTCAAATTTTTGCCCAAAATAAAGGATGTCGGATACTTTGAAGGCTCAAAGACGAACAAAGTCATTAATTAAGCAATTAATATTATACACGCATGACGAAACTGCTGTGTTGTGACATAATGTTGTTAATTACAATCAATTACAAAGTTAAACCGCCTCGAATGTTTGTAATAAAATCAGCTTATTATGTTTCCACTGCTGGAAAGTTTTCAATACTATTGTGGAGGGTTATTAAAGTAGAGGAAGTCCATAAAAAAGATTGATAAGTTTGGTGGCAAAATGTCATGATGGCCCAGTGGTTTAGGCCTCGCCTCTTGTGCTCGAGGTGTGGGTTCAAACCTGGGCAAGTACCAATATGAGTTTTTCAATTCATATGTACTTTCTAAGTTTATCTTGGACACCACTGACATCGGTAAAGAAAAACATCGTGAGGAAACCTGGACTTATATAATTAATATAAGTCTGAAATCGCCAACCCGTCTTGAGCAAGCGTGGTGATCAATGCTCATGCCTTCTTTGTATGAGAAGAGGCCTTTGCCCTGCAGTGGGACAGTAGTAGGCTGGTACTTTACTTTACTTTTTCATTTTTAGATTTTGTGAAAGATGATATGGCTAGGGAGGAGGTGACTATTGAAATGACGGCAAATAGAGAGGTATGGAAGAAGAAGACACGCTGCGCCGAACCCTAATAAATTGGGATAAGGGCAGGAGGATGTTGATTATGTTACCACAGATGAGACACTAGTCTACCCACAGTGAGAGGGAGTTGGTCGTGATCGAACACGAGGGCTTAGTGCGTGTAGATGTTCTAATAACATGCGTCTTTTTTTAAGAAAGAAAGAAAACTGTTTAATCACGGACATACATAAAAATTGTATGTGTTTGGATTGCGAACATGCAGGTTTCTTTCACCTAGATATTTCTCCTGTTCTGTCTCTGAGATCTGTTTCAGAGCAGTGGTTTTGATATAATTTACAGATATAAAAGTTATGGATTAAATCCTATTATCCACTAGTAAACTACTGCTTCTGACGGCCATTTAAAGTCTGTAAAGAACACATTATTTTAGGTAACAACATTTTTTTGTTTGATCTTTCCGAGGACTTGTTGTGTGATGTTGTATAATTAAATAATTAAATAAATAAAATAAATAATGCTGGACAATCCACACAGCATCATCTAGCCCCAAGCTAAGCAGAGCTAGTGTTATGGGTACTAGATGACTGATACACTTAATAGAATACATTACATAGATATATATTTTTATTATACATAGCAAATACCCAGAACACCAGAAACAAATATTTGTAGATCGTATCGTATTTGTCCCAAGGCGGGAATCGAACCCGCAACCTCCTGCGTCGCAGTTGGACCTTCGCCTGCTGCGCCACATAGGTCGTCAAATTAAAAGTATATTATTTTCTTTTACCATTTATTTTGTCGAGTGCGCGATTATAAGTTTGCATTATCATAGGTATGAGTAAGCATTATTTTTTATTATCAGAGGGACAAGAAGACACCAAGATGGTGCGATCTTCAGCACTGATGGACTGAGAAAGAAAGAAGGAGTGAGGGAGAGAATATGCATAATTTATGAATTTCGAATAGCTCACATTATTATTGTGACCCACAAAAGTACCATGTTACACGAGTTTCCTACTTACTACTTTAACTAAGTTCAAGTTACTCATACAATTTAAATTACAAACATTCTTGCCTATCTTATGTGCCTAAAATCAAATGTACAATTGGCAATTTTGGCCCCTTACTTACTCATTAACGTAATTATAGTAAAAACAGACTAAAGACGAGTTCAAGCTCATATTCGCTAAAGTATAAGATATTTTTCTACCAAGAAATAATATCAATTATCGCGTGACCACTAAATTACCTCTCGCACACTAAATTAATATCACCAACAACAAGAAAATGGTCTATCATCTCATAATAAATAACGAAAATAATGGGTCATGGAAAATTAACAGAGACCGGGTCTATTGTACCCCTGGCCGCTAGAGAGGGTTACCAGATGACGCATCACAAGTTAGCGCCAAAGTGACAGGGTCACACATTGTGCGGGGGTACGGGATTAGACTCATAAGTAGAGTACGCTGTTTATGATGATAAAGTAGGAAAATTGAATGAAAACGGGTTTTTCAAGGGTTTTCATACAAGGCTGTTGAAATTGGCGTGCGTGATGTAAAATTTTAAAAGAAAGATAGAATTGGAAGTTAATTTAATAACACTTTTATAATTCTTATATTTTTGTTTTTTCAGTATCCTTTTTTTGTTCGTAAAGTTTTTTTGTAAAGCGGTAAATCTGAATAAATTATGTGAAAGAGGTTTAAGTAAATATTACATGAAAAATAAAGCGATGTCATTGGATTGGACACTGGACTTTTAACAGAGAACACTGACTCATAATCAACTTAAATAGAAAATTGAGTATGTGTCATATCTGTGAGTATATGTAATTGAGTGTGTTAATTTAAAAATTTGAACATTAAACGAAAAAAAAATGAATTGTTTTATTTAAATGTTAAAGCATATTATCAGAGCCTGTCTCGAATGCAGCTATCTTACTTTATAAAATAGTATATAAGGTTTTGAAATCCGAATAGTGTAAAGTATTTATTTAATTAGGTTATGATGGGGCTGGCATGGTCGTATTGTGACCAAAAGTCCCTAAATTTATAATAGATAATAAAAAAATAAAAAAAATAAAAAAAAAATTTAAATGTTTGAAACGGTTCAAAAGGTAGCGATAAATATTAGGTCTTTACCTATGAAATTGCCGTTCTGCAGTACTGGCCATTTCAAATCAAAATATTTTTTGTTTGGCTAAGAATTCTAATTTCAAATTAATTTTATTTTAAAAACATGGATTTTTTTTTCCAAAAGTAGTCATTTGTTTATTGATTAGTGTTACATTTTCATCGCATTTAAATCTTTTTCGTCATCATGAATACGTTAAAAATTCGAGTAATTATGGAATATGAGTACCGTCGTGGCAGCAACGCGGCACAAGCGGCACGCAACATCAACGACGTTTACGGAGCTAACACTACAAACCAACGCACTACCTGTTATTGGTTTGCTCGCTTCCGTTCTGGAAATTTCGACCTGAAAAATGAACCTCGCGGTCGTCCGAAGACTTTGGTCGACAATGACGAATTAAAGGCGATTGTGGAAGCTGATGATACACAATCTACGGCTGAATTAGCAGCAGCTTTCGACGTTAGCGTCAAAACAATATTGGTCCATTTGCGACAAATTGGCAAGGTAAAAAAGCTTGACAAATGGGTGCCCCACGAACTCAATGATCGCCAGCGCGAAGTACGCGTCGAGACGTGCCTTGCACTGCTCAACAGACACACAAATGAAGGAATTTTGAACCGCATTGTTACCTGCGATGAAAAATGGATTCTGTTTGATAACCGCAAGCGCTCAGCAAGTTGGTTGGATCCTGGTTCAGCACCTAAACAATGCCCTAAACGAAAACTTACCCCAAGAAAAGTGATGGTCACTGTTTGGTGGTCTAGCGCCGGTGTGATTCAACACAGCTTCTTACCAAACGGGGTGAGCATTACTGCAGATGTGTACTGTGAAGAATTGAACACAATGATGGAGAAGCTGGCACATCTCCAACCAGCATTGGTCAATCGCTCGTCTCCGCTGCTCCTGCACGACAACGCGCGACCTCATACTGCACAGCAGACGGTCTCCAAGTTGCAAGAACTGGGGTTGGAAGCTCTCCGTCATGCGCCCTACTCACCAGACCTTGCGCCTACAGACTACTACTTTTTCCAGAATTTGGATAACTTCTTGGCGGGAAAAAAATTCAATACACGAGAGGCAGTACAAAATGCCTTTGAAGAATTTGTTGCCTCCCGTCCAGCTGATTTCTTTAAGAAGGGCATCAATAAACTGCCACTGCGTTGGCAAAGATGCATTGATTGCATGGGTGATTACTTCGATTAATACAAATAAAAAATACATGAAAAAAATTCATTTAAATTTTTTCATACAAAACGGCAATTTCATAGGTAAAGACCTATTATATCAATGAAAGTATTACTAAAAACTCGATCTAGAGATTTCGCCAATGGTAAATATATAGAAGTAGGACCATACAACAATTAAAGACTTTTGGAACATTTCCCAAAATAGCTGGCAACGGTGTGTTTAAAGATGCCAAGAATTCCAACAATGCTGTGATGACCGAAGTAGTAAACTAGGGGTTTTTGATAATAGAAAAAATATCGTTCAAGGTTTTCAGCAACGTGGCTGACATTTATTAGGGTAGTAAAATATTACATGCAGTTGGAGTATCAGTGAACTGGCAAGGAAAACTACGATACAAATAAAAAACACAGAGACAAATATAAAGTAGGAAAAATAAACCTATACTAAAATACTATAGTAATACAAAAATTCATAGTGCAGCTTCCGACCTCCATCGTTGCTGAACTTATGTTCATTAACCCATGTCTTGGGTCACATTATCTTTGAGTAGGTTGAGTGATTAATTATCTATGTAGGTATTTCTTCAAAAGATCATATCAAACACTAATCTGCATGGTCCTCACATGATTTAACTAAGATTATGTCTGGACTTAAAAAAATACTGTGATACCTAAGTTATTTTGGTGTTCGAGTTTGCGAGTATTGATATAGGGAACATCGACCTCATCTAGTTTTAAAACGATTTTCTTATTAGTCGTGTAAAACAGTTTGAAAAAACTTACTAAGTGTCAAGTAACTGTCAAGTAATCGAAGATTTAACTACGCTTAATAAGGTTGATCCGTAGATGAGTGAACCTCCGTGTCCCGAAAAGCACGCAAAGCTGTTAAATCCCGGCTGTACAGCCCAAAAATCTAACAATTAGTCTTACCAAGGGTATCTTGTGTGTTGTGTAGTCGCTTCATGTACAATACTAGGTAAACATAGGTGTAGGTATACATCTGTATTCTGTTAGACGGAAGCCAACATAGTTGGAAAAGTTAATTCCGATGAAGCGGTAATCATTAAACAAGCACTACTGATCACGTGGAGCTAATTATTGTTGACGATTGTGTCTCGGGAGTAAACACATGATATACACGTATACACGTGTAAAGGTAAGGTATGAATAAGAAAATACACACTTCCTTATGAACACGGAAGTAAAGATGTTATTTTAAAATAAAGAACGGTAGCACGATATTAGGTAACTGCAACTTTTAATACCGACAAGCGAAAGATCCGTATAGAATAGAAAGATCTAGGAATCCAAGTCAGCATTTTCAATTTCATAAAACGAGAGCAAAATACATAAATTTCTTTCTGGGAAAAACTTCGTCAAATCTTGCCATAATATTCCTTATTATATTTTGTTTTTGAGTGAAAGAGTTTCCTTCTAAAATTCCAACTCTACTGCATTAATAAAAATAAACCGTACCAAGGCGGACTTAAAACCTTAGGAATTTCTTCAAACAGGGTGATGCAGACGCAGAACACATTCAGTGGCTGAGCGATTGACTGCAAGGTCGCGTGTCGTGGATTCGATTCCCGCACGGGGCAAATATTTGTATGGCCTACAGGTAGTTGTTCCGGGTCTGGCTGTTTGTGTATGCGAGTTTGAATGTTTGTAAGCGCACCCACGACGCAGGAGAAATTCCTAGTGTGGGGCAAAGTTTTTTTTTTTTAAACAAACAAAACATTAAGTGCAACATGGTGAACAATAACTTGAAAATTAATGTAATTAAAGTACAAGAATAAATGCATACAATAATTATGCTAGAATTAAAATAAGTAGACAGAAACGACACAATAAATATTAAGTATGAGATTGAGAGTTTTTTTTAACATATCTACTGCCCAGCATAATTGCCATGTTTGTTCATGGAAACACCACCCAGCGCCGGTGAAACCGGTTCGTTATAATTTCTACATTGTCTCTAAGATGGCATCGCACCTACGGCTAAATAAGGCTTGCCAAAATGAACCATATATCAATATCAAATAAGGAGTATCGCAAACGCTCAAAAACTATATTTTTACAGGTTTCGACAAAACATTTGAACTAGCTCGCTGGCAGCTGAAGTTCAGATCCCGAACAAAAATACAGCACCCACTAAGCTCAAAAAAATATATCAATATACGACCACGTTCCGTTCAACAATGGCTTCCACTCTTAAACCAAATATTTATTTAAATCTCCGCTACGTTAATTGATTGAAAATGATAAAATAATCGTCATATTTGATAATCTTAATATATCACTTAGGTACTTACTAACATTGAATTTTATACCAACAAGAAGAGAGAGCTTCAATGTGATTACAGAATATTTCCAAATCATTCTTGTAGATTGAAGAAGTTAGAATGAAAGATGAAATTCAAACAAAAACATGCATAATGGTTTCGTAGATGCATTTTGAATATACGCTTAGAACACCAAGACTTGCATTCAACACTATGTTTGCTTTTAATCCAAAAACCGTTTTGTTTGCTTTGCAACTATGAATATCCATAAGCTAGAACATTGTATTCAGATCGTGGCAAAGCTGTTCTATGTAAGCACATACGCAGCAGATTGTAAACACAAGCTTTTCAAAGAACAAGCTTGAATGGATTTTAGAAGGATTAATTTGGAATGCGAAATAGGTAAATTTCTGGAATTAGTTGTTGTTGTTTTACCTGAAAATCACTAGGTTAACAACCAAACAGTTTAACTTAACCCGATGTGTGCCGTTAAAGAGAACTAACAATGGAACTAACAATGTGATTATCTCTTCGCCAGACTGAGTAATAATGGTAGAAATTGAATAATAAATAATATACCCTTGACGCCTCTCAAGTTTTTTTTTATTATTGAGCCGATTTACTTAGGTCCTTGATTATTTTTTTTACTTATACTTATAATATGCACGTTAGCCACAAAAATACCATGCATTGCTATCTATTCACGTAATATTATTTTTCATATTATAACCACACTACGGAGCAATGAAATATTTGTCAGTTTTTAGATTAAAACCTCTTACCTTGTCGTGAATGTCAGAGTTGCACCCGTCGGAAAGGTAAATAGTTTTTTGATTTATTTGTCTGGTCTAGTTGAAACTAGTTTTGAACTATAAATATACCCGATGTACTTGTTGACGGCGCTTCGAAAATTTATTACCCCTTTACGGTAAAATATGTGGGGGATTAGCCATACAAAAATGTTGGGAATTTTTACCTGGATTTTACCTTTTGAACCTAGCTTTAAAGTACAGAAATAATAATGAAAATAACGTTAATAGACGACTTGTAGTTTTTGGCATATATTATAGTTGTAAAGGCTATTGTTGAAACTTATTTTACAGACTTAAATCTTTAGTAGGTAAAGGCAATTGGATTCTTTGTGACATGCCTAGGCTAACTATTTGGTTTTGTCAAAATTAAATTAAAAACAGACTTTAGTTCTAGGTAGGTAGTTAAATATAGTATAATATAAAAGAAGAAATTAAATTGTACTGTGTAAAGTTTAATTAGAGTTTTAGAAGATGATTATCTTGTATTTTAATTGGGAGACGGAAAAACTACAATAGAGAATGGAGCAGAAATAGTTTATCATCCAGCTCAAACAGTTAGTGTATATGTGTATTTATGTGCGTGTGTGTTAGTGTGCATGTGTGTGTTCTGGTTGAAACGACTGTAGCTTAAAATATTACCTACAGTTACCAATTTTTGTTTTGCAATTGAGTCCCGAACTACAGTTCGGTAGTCAGTCTAGTCAGGTGGTCAGTTCAGTAGTTCGGGACTTCTTCTTCTTCTTCTTCTTTTATGAAATAAATATTTTATGAGATAAAAGAAACAGAAAAGATACAGCTTTATAGCTTAATCTATACATAAAAGGAGTGTCGATCTAATTTTTTTACCATCTTTCCTATGTGATCAACTGGATCTTACATGGCCCGGTTTCAATCCAAACGTAGTCAGTATCTTCTACATTTATTATAAGAGGTGGAGGTGGTCTGAATGATGTTGATTTTAGTAATACAGCCAGTGTCACAATTAATGTTACTCTTAAAGTTACAATTTGTAAGTTTTTATGGTGTATACTAAATAGCATTACCTATTTCCTTTTAAATTCCGTATTAAAGAACCCGTCAACAATAAAAACTTATCTGCGATTCCAACTACAACCAGTTCTGATTAAACTGTTTTTATTGGTCCTGGGTTCGATTCCCAAGTCAGGCAGTGTTATTGAGTTTATCCAACAGGTATTTTTACATGAGTAGCTCGGAGTCTGGATTTATGCCCAGTTGATGGCAATAGGCTCGCCCCCTATTACATGGGACTTCAAACTTAATTTTCGATATGTGGGTGTTACTATAGGTCCACCTCTGACCAACCCTTCGGGAAATACAGCCGTGTTGTTATATTATGTGGTTAACCAACGCGCTGACTAAGCAACCCTACTTATACATTTTTTTTTTTTTAAAAACGTTGCCCCACACTAGGAATTTCTCCTGTATCGTGGGTGCTTTTACAAACATTTAAACTCACATTCACAAACAGCCAGACCCGGAACAACTATCTGTAGGTCATACAAATATTTGTTCCGTGCGGGGATCGAACCCACAACACGCGGCGCAGCAGCCGATGGCTCAACCACTGCGCCAACCGTGTCGTCTAATACATACATATACACACATAATCACACCACATAGGTACGGTAACTACGTAAGTGATTACTAAAAGCTTATATACACGTAACTTTCTCTTCGATATACTAATGGATGAGGTAACGGAAAAATTACGCAAGACCCACAAAGTCCACTCCGAAAATTAAGCGAATTACTTGACGCCATACAAATACTCTGGTTATTGAATGTTGCTCACCTCCTTTTCAAATTTATGCCGTGTAAAAAGAAATATCTCATGCTTGAATTCCACTTTTTCTGCTGTTCTGTACCCAATCAAATTTAGGCCTAGCTACGTACCAGCCAGCTAAAGCCAGCCAGTAAGCTTTACAAATTGACCACGGCCTCTATAGACAAATATGACAGATTTTTTTATCTCTTTGGTCACTGGCCAACTTAATAAGAAAGAAAGAAAAAACATTTATTGAGCACAGGCTCAGGCACACAACGAAACAATACTAAACATAGAAAACAAAAAAAAAAAAAACAAAAAAACGAGTAACAAAAAATACATTAACAATATACTCGTATCTACGAGTAAGTATATAGATATTATGAAGTATGTGCCTTACGGCTGCGCTAAAAGGGCTAATAGTGAGCATCTTGTTCTACACCAAGATGATCACTTTCATAAGTAAAGTTACTACCATTATTGACTTCATCTTAACCATAGGTACATTGTTCTAGGTTTAAGGGGACGCATTAACCAAAATAAACACAATTTTGATTTTTATAGCATACTAGCTCTTACTTGCGGCTTCGCTCGCGGGAATTTTAGGATTTGACAATCAAGCAAAAACACTAGGAAGTGGTGAAGGTTGGGCGTTTTGGGGGACTGTCTTTTGTAAACGTATGACGCGCGACGTTCAAAAAGTGCTGATTCACAGCCTAATTTGAATAAATGAATTTTGATTTTGAAGTCTTCCTGACAACACGAATTAACGCTTGCTGCTTGTAAGAATAAAATTCAATCATGATTTGAAAGTCACGCGGTGCCATCTTATATCGTAAGAACGTTATTGTTGTTTTCCTATGGAACAGCACTTTATTTCGAGATGATTGTCCTGTGTCTCATGTCGGTTACTGTACACCTGACAACATATATGCAACACTCCAGGATAATCGGTTCTGTAGTTTAGGTGTGAAAAGGGAACAAACCAACAAACATACTTTCGCATTTATATTATTAGTTAGGAAATACAAGATCAATACATACTATTATTATGAAGCTAAAAGTATGTTTGTTATTTGGTTTAGACGTGTTGCCCAGTAACTGGGTTGAGGAAGTCAGATAGGCAGTCACTCCATGTAAAACACAGGTATTTAGCTGCATCCGGTTAGACTGGATGCCGACCCCAACATAGTTGGGAAAAGGCTAGGCAGATGATGATGATGAATCTCTGGAACTACTTTGGCATTTAGTCGTCTAATTCTATCTATTTAGCTGGATTTATTAATAACATCAGAGACATTTCTTACCCTTATTTGATTAATGTCTTCAGAAACTAACTATATTATACTAAATATATTATAATTTCTTAATAGAAAGAAACCACGCACAAAAGTGTCACTGACACTTCACTTTTTAAACAAATTGCCCTACGACGTCACACCGTCACAATGATAACGAGGTCTCCGAACTGACCGTCCCCCGGCGACCAACACATTTGTCCCGCTAACAGCTAAGCTTAGCTGTGTAACTGCGGCCCGACATCGACACGCTGACGGCAAGGGAGCGTGTCGGGAGATAACAACGTCCAATGACGTATCGAGACGTGGACATATTGCTGTTTGTCTGGTGTATAAACACGTATATAGACATATATAATTAAACTCGGCAATAGACGAAAGTGTGGTTAATATTGGCTATTGGTATGTCTCCAAATGGATTATGATTTGCAAATACCGAATAAAACGTTGGTAATTTACACAGAATTTGACTGTTGGTCATAATATAACATCTCGTCTGTGTACACCCATATTAAGCCAGTTATTTTTAAGACCCGCGTAATAGTGAGCGTGCCTATTGCCACTGACTTGGAACAAATTTAGACCCCGGACAGTTACTGACATATTCCAGATGAAGAAACTCTATACCAATTTTGGCTGACCCAGGAACCAAAACCGGGGGACCAAGAGCCTCAAGCTCAGCAGTAGCTGTTGCCACCACTATGTCAACCAAAGAAGAATTATATGTATTATTTAGACTGCTCTCTAAGATAAGAAAAACCCACAAACACAAATCAAAAACAAAAGAAAGTCTAACTTTTGATTGCATTAGAATGCAATCGCTTTGTAAATAGTTCCCTTCAGTAAAAGTTTGAATAGGTACATGAGTTTTATTTCCAACCAGAAACAAAAGACTATCGAGAGTCTATCAAAGAAAAATTGCAGGTCCATTTTCTTGAAGTTTGGGATATAGTAAGATAGATTATGATGACCCAACGCTTATCGTTCATGTATAAAATCTCTATCCATATTAAAGTAGCCGTTACCAACAGATTCTCGTTCAAAAGTAATATTTTCGTAGAAAAAATACCAATGAAAAGATCACGAATACCTCCTCCGATTTATTTTAAATTGTGTTTGGAAAAAATGTATAGAAGCTGGAATCGACACTGTCTGACTGCAGAATTGAGAATAAATATTGTACTTTCTTGAATTTCTTTTTTCTATGCTATACAGACTAAGACTTTGCCATACTTGCCAAGAAGGTAATGCAAATAACTCGTTGCGTAATATCTTAGAAAATAGCAACTTTAACCAACAGAGGAAGCCAGTATTTTGAATAATATAATACTAGTAACGTCATCTTCTGCTTAGCCTCTCTTCGGTTGCTTTTCAGTATACCTGAATGCAGCTAAATACTAGTATTTTACATAGAGCTACTGATTATCTGACATTTAAAGCCTACATAACTGGTTTACATAATACCCGTTGGTAATTCTGATCACCAGACTTTCAGGCTTCTGACTGCCCGTCACCAAAGATCCATAATTGACAGCAGAAACCAACGGCTTATCATGCTTTCCAAGGCACGGAAGAGTCTCGATACGCATTGGAGGGTCACTCATGCGCATACCGCTCTCAGCAAGCGTATCAAGTGCTCTGAATGTACACTACATTCAGAGCACTTGTTTTTCAATAATCGTTCAATGAAATCTCTTTGGATGTTTCCTCAAAAGACCATTAACTCAGACTGATGTGTATAGTCCTCATAATATAAGCATGATCGATCAGGCCAAGATAATGTCTGAACTTTACGTAACTGACTGCATGTCGCGGGTTCGATTCCCGCAAGGAACAAATATTTGTACGGCCTATGGTAGTTAATAAATAAATAAATAATAAGTTGCTCCGGGTCTGGTTGTTTGTGTATGTGAGTTTAAATAATTTTAAACGCACCCACGATACAGGAGAAATTCCCAGTACGGGGCAACGTTATTTAAAATAAAATAATTAAAACTTAAAAATAGACGAAAAGATGTTTTGGTGTTCTTTAAGTCAGTTAAGAATATCAACCTCATTAGTTTCTAATTAAATTATATTTATTTTTTGACATGTAAAATTGTTTTTAAAACCCATTTACAGAAAAATCTTTCATAATTTATGATTTAGCAGTTTTCTCCCAGAAATAAGATTTCATGTTTACTTTACTAAGACAAAAACTAAAACGTTCGAAATCGAGATTCATAATTAATTGAGTTTCGTTCTAAAACAGGTACAGCCTAAAGCTATCAATCATCAGGGAAGTGACAGGTAAATGTTAGGTGAATCAAATGTTAGATCGTTAGTAATGATTGAGCGTAATTTGATGTAATATTTCATTTAGATTTCGTCTAATTCGACTAGGTTTATAGGTGGGTCATAGGTTTATGACATAATATTATACCTTAAGATTCGTAATCATAGTAATAGTAGTAGTAGTACCAGCCTATTACTGTCCCACTGCAGGCCAAAGGCCTCTTCTCATACGGAGAAGGCACGAGCATTAATCACCACGCTTGATCAAGACGGGTCGGCGATTTCAAACTTATATTAATTAATATAAGTCCAGGTTTCCTCACGATGTTTTCCTTCACCGATGTCAGTGATATCCAAGATAAACTTAGAAAGTACATATGAATTGAAAAACTCACATTGGTACTTGCCCAGGTTTGAACCCACAACCTCGTGCACAAGAGGGGATGCCTAAACCACTGGGCCATCATGACTTTCTCTCATAATCATGCCATTCAAATATTGGCAATCGTTGATTATATTAAATTAAATTATGAAATAAAAAAAACAAAATCCACGCAGACAAAGTCGCAAACGAAGTGCTGGAAGGTTATAAACCTAGATACCATCACGAAACATTAACCCAACTACATAAAGAATCACTCTGACACTTAAGAGCTAAGTGAAATAGTGGCTTATAAAACTGTAATCTAACACCTCGTTCTAGAAAACTGATAAAGTTCGCGTTAACGCCGTCACTGTGATCGAGACACCGAAAGTTTTTCAACTAAGTAATTTTATAAGTCTTTGGAGGAAGTAATAGTTGAGTTCGGTCGGTATGCTGATTATTAAGAAATTTGATATCAAGAAGACATTTTTCTTTAAGGATAATGATGCTAAGTAACTTCAATATTAGAGGATACATTAATCTCAGACAGATGATTTTCCGCAAATCTATACTTACTTGCCTATAAGGAAATTAATGCATAAAATGGTCTCATTGAACTTGTTTTGACTTTAACTATTCACATTTCTCTGTCGTCATTGTTAATTGAATCTCCAAAAAAGACATTCGTATGTCGCTTATTATTGAAGTAATTTTCAATAGGATGACAAATCGTTTGAGATCTGGAGTCTTAACTAAGCCTAAACCTGTATTTCACAGCTCCATCTTTATTATATCTCATTGTAAAGTTTGTCCTATTAAAGTTAAGTATACATACATCGGAACAGGACATATAATTGATATAAATCCTGACATTATGTAATTATGTCATCTTGCACAGACTAAACAAATGACAACAGTACAGTATTCTAAATACAAACAATATAAAACTATTACGAAAAAAAATCACAACCCTAAACTGCTCAGCGTAGAAAAAAGTGATGATTTCGAAATTCAAACGTGAAATAAAGAAGTCAAGCACATAACGCGTCAGGCGTTAGTCATTGACTCTACCTTTTTACCAAACACTCGATTCAGCATGAAACGATTGAATCAAACGTTAACGAACTATAGAAACGTGACAAAACGGGCGGAATCTTTTTTCGCATGTTCGCATCAAATATTTTTCGCATTCGCATTCGTGTAGTGAATTTGAATAGTGTCCCTCTTGTGTGGTTTACGGTACAAATTTGTCTCATTCACTTTGATTCATTAAAGTGGCAAACATGCGATGTGTAGGTACCGTTTTGTTGCGTTTTCTGCAGAGGATAAAAGTGCACCGTGTGAGCGTGATAGCCTGTTCATTGCAGTGACATTCGAAGAGAAAAGTAATCGAACAGAGTGTTTTGCGGTGACACTTTTGTTCTTCGTATCTATTTTACTTGTAGTCTATATCCCCAGAAGATAAAACAGAGATTTATGAGATTAAATAGTTGTTGAACACGTACCGCCTTAGTAACAAACGCGGTAAAAGTTAAAACAAGTATAACCTACAGATTTACCATGCATTTTTCGAGGGTTAGTTTAGTTTGACATAACTTTTATAAAAATAACAGAAAAGAGTTTATTAGGACTCGCGCCCGGATTGTTTTGTCTTAAAAGTACGCCCGGCTACTAGTGTTATATAAATTTCTTTATTTGGATTGAAGTACTTAACTTTATAGTTAAAAAATATTCTCCCATAGATCGATACACGTCATTATGTACAGACGGATAGATTTTTATTTATTTGCGAGTATTAAAATATGTCGTACAAATGACCGTATTCTTTAATATCATTGACTTAAACGTTTGATTTTTTTCACTTCCACGGGTCAGTAGACCTACTTATTTGGTATTAATTTTATTTTGATACCTGACAGAGAGACAGACAGAAAACGAAGAGATCCTATAAGGGTTTCGTTTTTCTTTTTGAGGTACAAAACCCTAAAAAGGAGGATTAAGTTTATAGTAGTATAGTAGTTAGTGGACGTTAAAATTAATTTTCATGGAACGTAGGTAATACCAAAAACTTCAGGCTAACCTGTTATTGAAACAAATCATACAATACCAATTGCGTAATTCATTTTCACAATTGTTTTTATTTTGACAATAGAATAAAATCCATTTAAATCTTCATCGGCTTTACAACAAAATCAATGCGAATAAATACTTTTATGCATCGTGATTGCGAACGCGTTATGCGAAACTTATATAACTGTCTCTTTAAATAATTCTAAGCTATTGCGAAAAATAGAACATCTATTCCTAATTCCGTTTTCGAAATATTTTTCTATCTAGCACTAGACGATGCGGTGACTACAGCCTGATGCAGTAGTTCCCGTGATTCCATTACCCTACAATAACCTAGTTTCCCTAAGGGATTGCTGATGAACGGCCAACCAATTACTCTGAGTGAGAGGGGCTAGGGAGTAAATAGGTAAATAGGTCGCTATTAAAAAAGAAGGGTCCATTCTTCGCCTTTACACTAATGTATTTTGGTACGTAGAAAATTCATATGGTATTGGAATATTCCTTAATTGAAATTGTATACCTTTCATACAAACAAAAGTGTCGTTTGGAGCGTGTCTATTTTTAAATGAACATACTCAGTTTTCCCAAAAGGGCTAAGCAGAGGTGTAGAACACCCAAATTTTGCCAGTTATGTTTAAGTTCCATGGAACTACTTCGCCACGTAGTACATGTAATCGGTGGCGAGTCTATTGTCAACTACCGGGCACAAATCCAGAGGCTTCTACTGAGATATTCCTGATGGAAAATCCCAAAAACACTTTACCCGACCCGAGAGTCAAACCCAAGTTCTCATGCCCACCACTACAACAACGAAGCAGTCCAATAAAGTATTCAGTCAATTAAAATACTTGAGGCTAAAACGACAAATTAACTTAATATTTAAGTTAATTTCCTTAGAGAATGTTTTTCCAAGTTACGGACTATTCTTGAACCAGTTTAATAAAGGAGCACAAGGTTAATAAAACATATTTTTGCTTGAGGGTCCTTTGTAAAATATTTCTTTCATAAACGAAATCTATTATTAGAAAGAAACACCGCGTATTTCACTCCTGTTGTAAATCTTTAAGGAGTCATAAAATATGAGATTTCTTATCTCTCTCTAACACTTAAATATTTAATAGTATCTGATATCTTCACTCTTGAAGTAATTTTTTTGTTTGTTTGTGAAGTAAAAATAATTTATAGTAACCCTAGTAGTCTGTAGGTACATTTATGAAGTAATCGTAAAAAACAAATGAACGATTATGTCCAAGAGATGGATACAATATAGCAAAATCCTTTGTCTACCAGACCGATATTCGCTCTATTCCTAAGGGACGGTGCTATTTCTTTTTACTTCTAATACAGGGTGAATATCGACGCACTATACTATGAGATCAGTACATGATTTTCTACCCCAGCGTTTAACATTTATTTTTGGATTTTTTCCTAATTTTTCGTTTCTGTTTTTAATGTTTTATTTCACTTGAAATCGTAAAAATCATGATTCCTTTCTAACCCAGTGAAATTTTTAATGAAAGGAGTGAATTATTTACTTTTTAATTTAAATTCCCTTTCGTTCTTCGTCGTTGCGGGTTTATGACCTTTCCACCCTGTATAGAAGCCAATGGCGGAATCGAACCCAACGATAATGAAGACCTCAATTTATTAATTAGCTGTTAGAATTTATAAAACATTATTGTCATGTTTTCTTTTATATTATTTCATAATCTTTTGCGAAAATGTTATCACCACGAAAATATTTCAATATTATGCATTATTCACAGTGAAGTGTGAATTGAGAATAATATTATGCTGATCCACAGAACAGCCCAGTTCATTGTGAGTTATTGGCTTATTTCCAACGAGAATGGCGATTATCCCGTGTTCTTCACCTAAATGATATGCATTACGTAGAATGAGTTCAGTTTTCTTTTTTCTCAATGTCAGCATAGTGGGCAAAAACACATAACGAGCTTATAAGCTATTTTGTTGTACAATATCAAGTGATGATTGTGCCAGTGAGTGTTGTACGATCTACAAAGATTTGTTCCGGGTGTTCTGGGTATTTGCAATGTATAATAAAAAATATCTATCTATGTAATGTATTGTATTAAGTGTTTCAGTCATCTAGTACTCATAACACAAGCTCTGCTTAGCTTGGGAATAGATGAGGCTGTGTGGATTGTCCAGCATTATTGATTTATTTAAGTATTTATTTAAGAAACTCAAACAGACTTGGCAGTTTTGAAATAATGAGCGCTAATGTATTATTTAATTGCATCATCATCTGCTTGGTCTCTTCCCAACTATGCTTGTTTGGAAGATGTGACTTAATACCAGTATTTTACATGGAACTACCACCTATCTGACCTCCACATCCCAATTACTGGGTAACACGGATTGGTTGTCAGACTTTTGGGCTTCTGAATATCCGTAACAATTGTCAAAGATCTACAAATGATAGGCGGAACCAACGGCTAAACGTAATCTCCGACGTACAGAGAGACCCCCGATATGTAATGGACCGACCTCGGAAAGCGGAGCTTAACCTTCCATTGATCCGTGTGTTGTTATTATGTAGTCGGGAATCTTATTATCCCACAAAAGTTCAATTGTAAATAACAAAATTAGTTCTAAACAGAACGCAACTCATGACACCCATCTTTTAAAATAAAAATCTATGATAGATTTAAACATTTCAGTGCAAATAATATGGTTACTTTAGTTGAATATTATTATGAATACACATCAAATCTATTCATTGGACAGAAAGACGTAAATTCATTGAAAGCTGCGAGAAATAAAATTGATATATTTTTTGTTGAATACCTAATTAAGTGACAACTTTTTTTTCGTTGTCGTTCAAGTAGGTATACCTATTCATATACACGTTCAATCATTCAATAATTGTCCGTATTATATATTTTTCACAAATCTGTGCACCAGCATTTTCCCCGTATCTTTGTCATTCACGAAATGTATTTATTTAAACGACTGTATTTTATTTATCAATGTGAAAAGATTTGCTCCTCTGGAAAGTTTTAAATAATAATAATAATGGTCTTGTGCAGCAAAATAATGTATATATAAGACATATTTAAAATTATATTCGTTCAAACTGACCACTTAACTACAGTAAACCTCGACATCTAACATACCTAATATCGTCACTATAAAATGGACAAAACTCGTTCAAACCCTCCACTGCACAGTGCTCACAAAGCGTTAAATAAACGAATTTTTCATTACGCCTTTTATGTGCACTCTCGTAAAATATTACACACAATACATTACTACGTACTGCCTTATAAATTCCCTGTGCGGGCGTAAAAAAGTACACACTATGTTTACGCCAAAAGTCAATTTGTCTCACTGTGTAACCAGAGTGATGTGCGTCCTTTGTGAATTGACATAAATCATTTTGGACCACAGGGGAGATCAAGATGTGGAGGCACTTTTTTTCATCGGCTTTTTATTACGAAGAATAATGTTGAGGAAGTTATTTTTATATTAGATTTGTTGTAAAATAAATGTTCTGTATTTCAAAATGGTATAATGCTTTTTTGTATTATTTTCCGCTTTTTAAATAAGGAAAGTTATGGAGTTTAAATTACTATATGGAAAACACCACAGTTTTACTAGGGTTGAATATTTCTGTCCACCAACTTTTCTTCTAAATAAATATGTATGCCACAAAGTGATTTTGCTTTTACAAGACATTACATTTTACAATATTGCACTTCTAGAACAACAACCATTATTCCGGGCACATAAAACCGAACAAACTCACATTTAAGGTAAAGTTAACGATACCAATAAACTACCGATATCGTCTATATTAGCCTAAAACGACTTTACGATTTGATGTCATTATTGGAAAAACGATAAACCTTCTAGGGCGAGCAATTTGATTTGAAATAAAATCAACAATCCCTTTCAGTCCGCGATTCAATCGCGATACGAATTATACCGATAAGAATCTAGCTATTGCGACAAAAGGAGCTACTAAATACACAAAAGGAGAAAATCTCACCCAATTAAGTAGACTTCCAAACTCTCCGGTCTTGCAAAAAAAATCGTGTTCGAAACAGTATAGGCTTAAAAATAAAAAACAAAACTGTCACAAAGTTTTCAACAAAAAAAAAAGTTTCACACAATTTTATTCAACACTAATTTGACAGCACTTCAAAAACAGAACTCTGGTTCCGATTAAAAAAAAGAATCACTTCACAGATAAACTTTTTTTTAAATAGGGTTGTAACTCAATGTGCACTTTTTAACGTGTTCGTATCGCGAAGGTTGTGAGTGGTACGAGACTACGAGTGTTCGCGGCGTTAGTAGGGCTGCCACTGCGATGTGGGGTACGCAACGCGCCTGCGTAGCTTTGCGCACCGGCTCTGCACTCCTGATACATTTCTGCTTCAATTAATCCCCGCACTGTACTCAATTACACCTAGTAGTGCCTGGTGGGTGGCAAGTTTGAACTGTAGCAGGATAATGGAGTGATGATGGAGTACCGCGAGTTGGGAAAAGGTTATTGTTTCATAGACAACTCTTAAATAATATAAGACAGGTGATTATTTTTAACCTGGTATCCGGCTCTTTTGCAATGGAATAGATAGTATATTCTTATTTCCCAATATAACAGTTGTGTAAACAAGTACGAGTATATTGACTGAAGCAAAAGGTCCAAGCATCAGTGTTATGGTTGAAGGGTTGAAAAGCTCGGTTTTCAACTTAAACATTTCATGTAAGTTTACAGGAAAGTTTAATAGAATATTTGCCTCTATACTTGGTTCACTTTTGTATCCATCAGTCAATTCGTAACTAACAGATAACGGGATCTTGTAGCAATGCATCACAGGATTATATACCAAGACCGCTTCAGAAACTATTCGACCAAATACGAGTAGTAATAGTTTGCAATGTTGACAATATAACGGTCTTGATTGGTTGTATTGTGACATTATCGGTATGATGTTAAATGAAACTAGCTTATAAATTGTGTCCTTAAATGTAGCTTAAAAATAAAATATATAATTGCCTTTTTTCTTAGTGTAAAGAGTTTAGCATTGTCTTTGCGATTAATAGAAAAATACTTAATTTTACAAGAGTAGAGGGAGACCTAAGAAAACATGGATGGATCGTGTGAAAGATGATATGGCTAGGATGGAGGTGACGGGAAATAGAGATGTCTGGAAGAAGGAGACATCGACCCCTTATAAATTGGGATAAGGCCAGGAGGACGATGATGATAATGAATATTTTATTTTTGAAGTTATACTTCTTTTGGCGCGATGGAGAAAAATGATGAGAGTGAATTTTTACGATGCGCGCGCACACCGACACCTAAATTTAACAGCATGAAGTTAGTTCTAGGTGGTATGAAAATTGATAACTATGTTCAAGTTGTATATTCTAGTATTTTTATATGTAGAACTTAATTAGTGTTTCGTAAGGGTACAATTAAACAGTGTGAATAAATAAATATTGTTTTGGTGTTTTTATTAAATCAATTTCATATACGACGGTGATACTAATATTTTTTTTTTCCATACGCCAAAGAAGTATAACTTCTAACGCGTGTACACACACTCTTTTTTAATTAAATCATCTTCCAGTTAAATTATCCGGAAATTTGTTTCTTGTTCCGTTCTTTGGTAACTAGTGTTTCTTATTATACGTGAATTAAATGTTTCGAGCAACAAATGTCTTAAAGCATACATATAAGGCATAACAAGCCATGGAGTTGTAATACCTAAAATGTTAGTTAGACGGTAGAAATGGCGGCGTTGATGTCGTGAGTTATAATGGTGCATAATAATTAGGCTTCGTATGTTGTTATTTTGTATTTTATGAGTAAAGATTATATTATAAATGGGGTCCGTGTGCCCATTCAGTGTTTCGTGACATCGCAAAGCGTCTGATCGACTCTTCACTGGACCAGACCACTGGCTTTTTTTTTGGCCAAAGAATCAGGTTTGCCATTCAATTGCTTTTGCTTTGCAATGCTGCCAGCCTTTTGGGCACTTTACCCGTTGATGCGGATGAATTTTTCGATGCCCTATTTTATTTTTTATTTTTTTCTTTTCATGTACATAATAGTTTTTTTAAATAAAGTTATAATATAATTTAAGTGAATTCGGAAATTAAATGTTGACCGCGGAACCGTTAGATCACGTTTCTAGATAAAAGTACTAATATACGCAAACATTTAATGTTACATACTTCTGGTATTATTGTAATTCTGATTTGTACACTGTGTAAGTAATATTTGTCCACCTTGCAAGACAAGATATAGTGATACAGTCTTTCTAAATAAATGATACCATGTACCATAGCATTTTAACTTTGCATCACGAATAAATAAATTTGAATTTGGATTGTTCAAATCGATGTTGGGGTTTTCCGAATAATTTCAAATTTAGAATGCGATGTTTTGGTAAAAAACGTTCCAAACCACTATCTATACACTGCTCACTTTCACTCATTTATGATATTTATTTCTGTTAATTACTCACTTTCATTCAAAACCTTGTTTTTTTTAACTAGGTCGGTATTTCCCTACCCGACTACTCTGAGAAAAAACACCGAAATAAATTCAGAGGTCACCGAGTCTCTTTTAAAATACAGACATTTTTTTTTTTTTTAAACGTTGCCCCTCACTAAGAATTTCTCCTGTATTGTGGGTGCGTTTACAAACATTTAAACTCACATACACAAACAGCCAGACCCGGAACAACTACCTGTAGGTCATACAAATATTTGTTTAGTGCGGGGGGATCGAACCCACAACACGCGGCGCAGCAGCCGATGGCTCAACCACTGCGCCAACCGTGTCGTCGAACATTATCTTCGTGAGATTACATCAGGACAGATTAGTGCAGATTAGTGTCTGAGATGGTTTTTTGAGGAAAGAGCCACACACATATGATAGATGTTTAGTTTCGTCATTGTGTGCCTGAGTATGTGCTAAATTTTTTTTTTTTTTCTTTACTTCTTTAGTACCTATATAATCATCAGGGTTCGATTCCCGCACGGAACAAGTATTTGTATGGCCTACAGGTAGTTGTTCCGGGTCTGGCTGTTTGTGTATGTGACTTTAAATGTTTGTAAACGCACTCACGACACAGGAGAAATTCCTAGTGTGGAGCAACGTATTTAAAAAAAAAAAAAGTAATCGTAGAGCTCGGCTCAGAAATTATTTCTTTTCTTCATTTATTTTTCAAAAGCTATTTCTCATATTATCCAAGACCACAGAACACATTAACCGTTGGCCATCAGAAGGGGATCGTTTGTTAGCCCAACGCCTTTTACCACTTAAGTGATTCATTTTTCTCGAGTGAATTGCGTTTTGTGGAAAATGAAGCGGTTATTGCTCTGTACTTAAGTTGTTAGACTTGTGGTTTCTGTTATGGTGAATATGATTTAGTTATTATTAGGTTTTTCACCGTAATTGTCCTGTTTGCCCTGCAGGGCCTTGCTTCTCGTGTACGAGGTTCTGAGTTCAAATCTGGGTAAGTAACTATGTGACTTTTCCAATCGATATGTACTTTTCTAGTTTAACTTAATACATCAATGGAATCACTTAAGGAAAATATCTTGAGGAAATCTTGAATTATCTTAATATATAAAAATTACGTGTCACGTTGTTTATCCTCTATAGGCTCCTAAACTACTGAACCGAATTTAATAATTTTTAGCACACAAAGTGTGTTTTGGTCAAACTTAAAATATAGGATAGTTGTTATTTCTATTATTGACCTCAATATTTTTTTTATTGCAAATTAAATGTTTTCCTATATTAAATTCCATACATTTCTAACAGATAACTTAACTTTTGAGGCGGTACGAAGTTCGCCAGGACAGCTAGTATTAATATAAGTCTGAAATTGACTACCAGTCTTGAACAAGCAGATGATAAGTGCTCGTGCCTCATTTGTTGAGAAGAGGGCTTTGCTATGCAGTAGGCTGGTGTTATTATTTATTTTTTGACATGACCCCGAACTCTTGAAAGGTGAGCAAGGGGCCAAACCAGGAACCTCATGCTCAGCAGTAGCGCTTGTGACTAGACCAACTAGGAAGATAGAAATAAACCAACACCAATCAACCGACGGCACGCTTGGCGCAATGGCTGAGCGATCGACTGCTGCGCCTTGTGTCGTGAGTTCGATTCCCGTACGGAAAAATATTTGTATGGCCTACAGGTAGTTCTTCCGGGTGTGGCTGTTCGTGTATGTGACTTTAAATATATGAGGACGCAGGACACAGGAGTAATTCCTAGTATAGGCAATTAGTGTAAGAGGCGTATCACCCTACTAAGAATCAATTTGTCGAATGATTGGTTTTCAGACGACATGAATACGAGATTAACATTCACTAAAGGTGAAAGGCAAATACCGTAAATTGGAGCTTACACTGGGAGATATTTAATTTAAATACCGACTACAATCATTTCGAACATTTACATTTACTAGACCATATAGTGAAGTCATGAAGCGATTATTCAGTCATGTTTATAATATCTTAACTGAAACGTAACATAACATCACGCTGGTAATCCCCAAAGGGTTGCGCAGAGGTGAACCTATAGTATACCCACGTTTCACCAGTTGCGTTTAAGTTATTGCCATCAATCGGGCACAAATCTAGACTCCGACTAGATTTTTCCGTCTGGAATTTCTCAGTAGCAGCCCGGAGGCTGCTACTGAGAAATTCCAGACGGAAAAATCCAATAATGCTTAACCCTGCCCCGGAATCGGACCCAGGACCTCATTCTCAGCAGTAGCGCTAGCAACCATTGGACCAACAAGTCAGTCGAGGAGTTGATCGTAACTAAACTGGGGGACTGATTGCTGTACTAAAGTACTGGTACAGTAACCAGTCCAACTATGTTAGATGGGCAGGTGCTATGTCGAGTGCGTACAGGTTGGAGTGCGGCGTGAGGCAAGGGGGGCTTAGCTCCCCCAGGCTCTTTAGCCTGTATGTCAACCGGCTGTTATGTGAGCTCAGCAACACCCAAGTGGGTTGCTCCATTGACGGACAGTGCATAAATAATATTAGTTACGCGGACGATATGGTGTTGCTGAGCCCATCAATCAGTGCGTTAAGAAGGCTCCTCCGAATCTGTGAAGACTATGCGGTGACTCATGGTCTCAGGTACAACTCAACCAAAAGCGAGCTCTTAGTGTTTAGGGCGCAGAACTTAATTTATGACTGTGTTCCATCAGTAACCTTGAGCGGAGTTCCGCTGAAAAGAGTCACTCGGTTTAAGTACCTGGGGCACTGGGTCACCGATAGGCTGTCGGATGATGCCGATTTAGAGAGGGAACGTAGAGCGCTGGCTGTCAGGTGTAACATGCTGGCCCGCAGGTTCGCACGGTGTACGAAAGAGGTTAAAATAACATTGTTCAGGGCATACTGCCAGTCGCTGTACACGTGCGCCCTGTGGGTCAGTTATACACAGGGCTCGTACAGTGCTCTACGAGTCCAATATAATAATGCGTTCCGGGTATTGCTGGGGTTGCCGCGCTTCTGTAGCGCGTCTGGGATGTTCGCGGACGCACGCGTTCCGGATTTCGGCTCACTACTGCGTCAGCGAATCGCATCACTGATGCGTCGGGTGCGCGACAGCCCCAACAGCCTCGTGGCTACTGTAGCTGGCAGGATGGATGGCCAGATAGTGTGTCGCTGGGTGTCGGCACACAGACCGTCATCCAGATATTTTTTATAGTTGTTTTAGTTAGTAAGTGCCAAGATTGTTTTATTTTTGTTTTGTGTTTTTGTTTTTTTTTTTTTTTTTATGGATCCATGGTCTGAAAATAAAGATATTATTATTATTATTATTATTAACCCACGTTTATTGTATATGCAAGATTTTTCTAGAATTACCGTTACATTGGGCCAAAATATGTACCTATTTAAAACCACGCTGTAGTCCCAGAAGGGTTGCAGAGTTGTACCTATAGTACACCCTTAATTCACCAGCTATGATTTAATTCAAGGGCAAGGCCTTATACCATAAATCACGTACAAATCCATATCATGGCTGCTACTGACAAATTTCAGATGAAAAATCCCCAAAAAAACATTGACCGATCCGAGAATTGAACTCAGAACCACATGCTCAGTAGTAAACCTTGCAACCATTAGACCAACGAGGCTGACCCATATTTAACCGTCACTCATATTGCCATACGTATTTTTATTGTTAAAACATTAGATGTGGTTGTGATGGTGTGATGTGACTGACATAAGATAAAAGTCTCATAGGGTTAAACAGAAATGATGATTTTCTTATGACTTTTTGCTGTTTTAAGTACAAAACACATTAGAATAAAACGTAATAATGAGGTAAAAACCCGCAAACAGTTTCACCACTGGGGTTTCCAGAATCATTCACAAAACTCGTTGTATAACTTATAGCACCTTGTATAATTTATACTTTTTTAGTACCGCTTTAAGGCATAATGTGAGGTTAATAGATTTGTTTTTCTTCCACCCCACACCTCGCTATCGCCGCGTACTACGTTTCCTTTAAGCCCCTAGCCTGCATTACTTTATTTACACTTATCTACCCTAGTAGCTGGAAGCGCAGCTGTGAATGATATATTTTGATCTTGATACCGACCCCTTCATTTGAGGGTTCAACCTCCAAGTAAAAGTGTTCGAATTTTGCTTGAGAAAGTCTTCGCAAAATGGTGAAAAAATGGCTCCCTCTCAATATAAATAAGCAACCAAGTAACATTTTTAGGTAACCACTCGACTCTTACTGAACTTTCACAGAAGTGGCTCAGGTGTTATCCTAATGCATTTTTATCCAAGATTGGTCGTAACAGCAAAAGCATGTCTTAAGTTCCCCCATGCAACTCTCTTCTTTACTCATTTTTGTGGCGTTTACACAAGACTCAAACGTCAATTGATAATCTTAAACGTTCTTGATTGTCAGAGCTCGGTAACGGTTTTATTTATCTGATCCCCAGTTTCCACACCTTATATTTTATGCAGCGAAGAAACTGCATAACAGTGGCCCCTCGTGAAAAGATATATCATTAAGATATGTATAATTCTAAATTTTTAAGGTCAGCGACTCATTAACCATTGCATCATAACTGTCAAACGTTGCATTTAACCAGCCACATGAGCGATATGTACTTTCTAAGTTTATCTTCGACATCACTGACATCGGTGAAGGAAAACATTGTGAGGAAACCTGGACTTATATAATTAATATAAGTCTGAAATCGCCAACCCAAATTCTGTTCAAATACGAATAATGAGTAACCAGTTTGTTTTGTCAGTTGTAGAAGTCATGATGGCCCAGTGATTTAGGCCTCGCCTCTTGTGCACGAGGTTGTGGGTTCAAACCTGGGCAAGTAACAATGTGACTTTTTCAATTCATATGTAATTTCTAAGTTTATCTTTACATCACTGGAAAACATTGTGAGGAAACCTGGACTTATATAATTAATATAAGTCTGAAATCGCCAACCCGTCTGGAGCAAGCGTGGTGATTAATGCCCATGCCTTCTCTGTATGAGAAAGGGCCTTTGCCCGGCAGTGGGACAGTAATAGGCTGGTACTTTATGAGCGATAAAAGTGCAGTTAAAATATGTAATTCACACTCACTGCTCACCTTCTCCTTCAAAAGCTTCACAAACATTAATCAAAACAAATTTTAAAGGACTCCTTAATATCCCTTTTGTGGTCTCAACAGTGTAACTCACTCTCTCGTTCATTCATTCTCATATGAGCGTAAAATTATATTCAACATTGTTATGAGTCCTAGTACCTATCTTAAAATATTACCCTTTTATTTTTTTTAGGTTACTGTAAATAATGGCTATTCGAAAATCAGGAGTCAGAATATTACTAAAACATTTGAAGTGTTCAAATATTTTTGTATTAAAATTATGCAAAAGTATTATATGATAAATAAATATAGTTTACAAATCATGAAAATAATACAGCCACGATATTCTATCTATAATAACTACATATTATTACAAATTATTTCGAGCAAACTTACTTAATTTAACAATACCAGCTGATACAGTCCCACAGCAGGGCAGAGGCCTTCTCACACTGATAAGGCACGAGCATTAATCACCACCCATAATCAAAGCGGGTTCGTGATTCCAGTGGTATATTAATTTTATAAAACGCTCATTTTTTAGGAGCTCGTGGCTAAAGTAAAACAGCAACACGGATCGATAGAAGGTTAATCTACACTTGCCGAGGTCTGTCTGTGGATGGGTGACCGCTCATTACATATCAAGAATCCTCCGTGCATTGGAAAGTCCCACCTGTCATTTGAACATCTTTGACAGTCGTTACGGGTGGTCAGAAGCCTGAAAGTCAAAGGCAAGTGGCAAGTGGCAAGTGTGCAATTGTTATCATGCACCCAGTAACTGGGTAGTGGAGGTCAGATAGACAGTCGAATGCCAACGCCATGAAAAATAATGGTATTCAGCTGCATTCATATAGACTGGAATCCGACCCTAACATAGTTGAGAAAAGTCCTGGAGATGATGACGAATGTACCTGTTGCCCAGTAACTGAGTTGTGGAGGTCAGATAGGAAAAATACTGGTATTCAACTCATCCGGTTAGACTGTAAATCGACCCCAACATGGTTGGGAAAAGGCTAGGCAGATGATGATTAATTTATAAGTCTGGATTTGTAAAAAATATCCAACTGCACAGCATTCACTTTCAAGTTATTTTTGTACAAGAATTAACCCTGCCGTCGCCAGGCTTGCTCACGGCAGGTTAGCGATGACCTAGTATGTATAGTTCATCATCAGGCTATACTAGTCCACTGCTGGACATAGCCCTCTCCTAATGAGCGCCATAGCGCCCTGTTTCAGCCTGCCGCATCCAGCATCTGCCTGCAGTCTTTCGCAGATCGACATCCCACCTGGTCAGAGGGCGTCCTACACTACGTTATATATGTATGTATAGTTACCACTAAATATGTTGTTGTTATAATAAACAGTGGGAGTTTCTATTTCACCTAGTAATTGAATAGAAATAATAAGATAGGCTTTCCCAACAAAACTGAGCCTTTTACCTTGTTTTATTTTTTTAAGTTTTGGGCACACGTGGGCGGAAATATCCTACATATTGTTATTTACTTTTCGTTTGTCTTCTGTAGGTTTTTTACCTTATAACATGGTGTAGTAAGTAATAAAAAGACAACATTTATTATGAGCTCTTCAGACACTAAGAATACACTGCCTTATATTGGTCTGGTGGTCGCAAAAGATTTCCGGTTCGATTCCCGCGTCCGGCAAAGGGTCACTGGGTTTTACCATCTGGAATTCCTCAGTAGCAGTCTGGACTATTTGTTTCTGATGTGTCTCTGTATGTGACTCTTTTACTCTTCAAGGAATACAGGAATGATGTAATGACTGAAATATACAATTCGGAGATAATTTTGTTATCTAGGTGTTCCTTTCAACAGGCACTTTTTTATTCATTAGGTAAACACCATATTAAAACGTAGCTATATTTCCACAATTGAATGCGTATATGATAGCTGTATATTGTTCTCCAACTAAGCACCATGTATAAACATATATTCATAACCACTCCGGTTTATATTACGATAACAACTGAAAATGTACTTTCAATAATGAGCTTTTTTAGATCAGACTCGTCTAGACAGAATAACAGGTTTTATAACTAAGAATACAGCTGGAACTAGGAACCATCCAATGACGCGGTTAAGCCAACATTGTTTCATTGTGAAATGGGAATTCATTCTGTACAGCTAGAGCTACAGACTACTGTTACTCTAACTATGCAATTGCTATGTTGTTGTTGTACTATTGTAAGAGAGAGATATATACATATATCTCTCTTTTACACTGAAACAGTCATGTCAAATCTAGCAGTGGACGTCTTTCGGCTGCAATGATGATGACATTGACAGTACCCATAATGCATTAGCGTGTGATGTAATATCAGTCATATTTTTTTATTTATCGACACAATATACGCAACAGTTTTTTTTTAACCTGATCTCATCCTCTTGTTTTCACATTATACTTAATATATAGTGATCGTTAAACTATTGATTTACAGGCAGATAAAATCAAAATGCATTTATTCAAATTATACTGAGATTCAGCATTACACATACATATATGGCAGTCCCCCAAAAAGCCCACCCTCCACTATTTCTTAGTGTATTGCTGGGAAGAAAAAGTGGCGCAGCAAACTGGCACATCTGACTAATAAGTTTCTAAAACTTTGAATCTTTACAATATAATGCAAAGCAAATTCATCATCCTCATCATTCTCCTGCCCTTATCCCATTTTTTTCGGGATTGGTACAGCATGTCTTCTTCTTCCTACATCACTATTTGCCGTCATCTGAAAAAGTCACCTCCTTTCTAGAAAGGAGGTGACTCCATATCATCCTTCACACAATCCATCCATCTTTTCTTTGGTCTTCCTCTACTCTTTAAACCCTTCATAGTATAATGCAAAATAAATTATACATAAATTATTTATAGCGATAGAGTTATTACGGAGTAGCAGCGCATACTATGTTTATCACATAAAAACACTGTCCATCTCCTGCGGCATTGAAACCAGAAAAAAATAAGGAAGGAGTAAGAACCGTTCATTAAACCAGATAGCCACTATACCGTGACAGATGAATGACAAAATATTATTAGTACGGAACCCAAACTCATGGTCGAATAGACAAATCAGGACCAGTCTTTACGCCCCGTTTGTTCCTACTCGTTATATTGGAATCTTTTTTTTTTCTTTTCTATATTATAAAGAGCCCGAGACTCATCGTTTCGCTTTATAGACTCTTAGATGTCTGCGGTCCGAAGATTAGACCCTTTTATATAGCCGATACGTGGCCGATATTTTAGACCATATCCTGGCTATGTTGCTGAAATAGTTAGAATTTGTTGGAGGCTGTAAACAGTTTTGTAGGTTGGTTTCTTTGTGATAATTGGGGGACGGTAGTTCTGACCTTTACTGCGTGTTGACATTTAAGTGTCAGTCGGTAAAAGAACGCAGATCAGCTTTTAGCATTTCTTTTAGTAGACATCCTCCTCTCTTATACCAATTTATTTCAAGTTAGCCCAGCCAGGCTTCTTTTTCCATACATAATTATTTGCCGCCATTGCAATAGCCATTCTAGCCATATCATAGTTCACACAATCCTTCTTGTCTTTCGTCTTACTGTAACCATCCAAATTCATAGTCAATACTTTCCTCAGTCAGAAATGTGTAAGTGTATAAGTGTGTCAACTGAGTTTCTGGAACCACATAAGTTACTTACTTACTATTCATATACTTAAAACTCGTTTCATTTGAAGATTCTAATAAAAGAGCACGGATTTTTTCAACCGTTGAAGTTTCTATAAATCTGTAACTTTCTCAAGCGCTCCGATTTATTTTTTACTCGACTTACGAGAAAAGTAGGATCAAAACGGTTTTATTTCCTTACACCAAGTTCAGTCAACATTTAATTAAAAACACTGCACACTTAGTTCACGAGTTTACAACAGAAAAAACAAGCTTGAAAATATTTTTATAATTTTATTATTCAAACGTTTAAGTACTAGACTTACAGGTATTTATCAGTCTATTTGGGTAATGAGAGCTTTCTATGATCAAAACAGTAGGGAGTGGAAGGAGGCGAGTTGTCAATGGTTCTCAGTTTTCATCATGACACTGCTCTATTTTCAGGCGTTTCCTCTTCGCGTCTATCATATGATACATCAAAGAAGTGTTCGTTCACTGCCAAGATGGCTTTAGAAAACCAAAACACGTTATCTGGGGGACCACTACAGCTTAGTTACTTTCCAGTGCGAGGTCAGAAAATTACTCTAGACCAATAAAAATCACTAGACCGAATTTCGAATTCAATGTTATTTAAATTTCTATATAAATCAAAATAGAAACGATATTTTCCATCAATTTCACTAATATAATGTCCCTAATGATATTAAAAGTTCATTATGATGATATTAATAGATTGAACTATATAAAACTAAGATGAAAGTAACAAGTAAAAAATTAGTATCGTAGTGAAAATTAGTGGCTTTGAAAAGTAAGTTTTAATTAACAAGTCGAATTACTGACTAATTTTCTTTGAAGACAGCTGTTGTTTTATTGATTTTATGTAAATGATGTACTATGACGTGTTAATATATTATTCCTTATAGTGAAATGGAGAGATATATTTTATTAATTGTAAAATGGGCACTAAATAATGTAAATGTCTTAACACTGACATTTTTCAGTGCTGAAAACTTAATTGAAATCTTCTTTTTATTGTTTGTTAAACTTGTATACATTTTCTATGTTTTGTAGTATAAAACTGAGAAAAAACAACAACTGGATAATTGCCCCTTTTCCTTGAAATCCCAATCATTTTCAAAAGGACTGCAGGTCGGAAAAAGATCAACCATTTCCTTAAGCACAATATCAACTTCGCGCCATTTTGGAAGATAACTTTTTGTTTGAGGAAGTAAAATATTCTGCCTGTTGAACAATCTATTCCATGATGTTATTTCTCCATTGTTTCATTCGAGAAAGTTATTTTCATTTGTTTTCTGACAACTTCATTTGATTTATTCCAAATTAGATTTGAATGAAAACTCTTTGGAAGCTGGTTTGTTTGTCACTGGCTGGGCAAACGCTTCCAATTTTTCAAAATCATCAACATAGGTATAACTCATTGATACAAAGTTTCCTATTAGATTTGATAACTGGTAGATAAAACAAACTAGCAAATTACATACACTCACATTCTACATTACCCAGTCACATGTTGTGAAGGTCCGATAGGCAGTCGTACCTTATGAAATGCTGGTATTCAGCTGCACATGCTTAGACGGGATGATAACCCTAAAATATATCGAAGAACCGACAACCGCTGGAGTAAACGTGTTCTTGAGTGGAGACCGCGACTGCAAACGTAGTGTAGGTCGCCCTCTGACCAGGTGGGATGACGATCTACGAAAGACTGCAGGCAGACGCTGGATGCGGCAAGCTGAAGACAGGGCGCTATGGCGCTCCTTAGGCTATGTCCAGCAGCGGACTAATATAGCCTGATGATGATGATGCAGATCTTGATGATGAATAAGAATGGAAAGAAACATAGACCCAACAAAATGTAGGACTCGTTAAATTCTGTATGTGGTGTGGAGTAGCAACTCTTAGTTTAGTGAAGTTACTCCTAAATTGTAGGCAAAGCTCTGCGAAGTTCCACCGGTATGTGTCTATGCTCGGTAAAGTTGCAGACAAGGTATGGTTTGGTGGTCAGTTGTCTTTGATGTCTGCTATAATTTAACTCACCTGCAATTCAAGCATATAACACATGTATGATTCTAACATATCGCCAGATCTGTTTCCTATAGGCGTAGGCAGCAACTGCTGACCACCATCATCTGCTATCCTTTAATAAATGTAAATGTATGAAGGAACAAAATCGTATAATAAAATACCCTTATGTGCTGGGTGCAACGGACATCGACGTATAAACTGATACCAGTACATGATTCTTCTCAGCTTTTAAATCTTTTAAAATCTTTTAATTTTTTTTTCTGATGTTTTTTTTTTAAATTTAAACTGTATTAAAAAACTTGATTTCTTCCTTACCTCATTTATGATTGATGTTAATTATTATTTTGTTAATTAAAAACCGTGTTGGATGGAAATGATGATGTTTTAATTACTTTTTACTGTTTTAAGTAAAAAACGAATCAGAATAAAATGTAAAAATGTAGAAAAAATCGATGAAAAACAACGAGTGTTCCAGAATATACAGGTACAGGTAATCAGTTTGTTCGTCGATGCTCCTTGCATCTTGTATACAAAATGTACCAACATTCATATAATGCATTTAAAACACAACCAACTAACTATTCAAAAGTATCATGTTCATTTGCAGGCAACGTAATAATTTTATGATGCAGAGAATTTTAGGCTCTACATTTAATGTAGACATGCTGAATAAATATTGCATATCCATAATCAAGTATAGAATTCAATCCGAAAGTTTCAAAGTCAAATATATTAGCCTATAATGAACCCACTACAGGGCGAGGGCCTTTTCTCGTTCATAGAAGGCATGAGCATTAATCACTATGCTTGCTCGAGACAGGTTCTGGATTTCAGAATTATATTATTAATTACAAGTCCAGGTTTCACCCAAGTTCAAGTCTTAGTTCCTCATTAATGAAATCGTTTTACACTTTTTAAGATGTTTCTGTTTGACAACAAATATGAGATTTTTATCATTTATTCTCATAAGAATTACATTATTAAAGTGAATAGTGTAATTCTTATGAGAATAAATACAATCTTTAGCAAATACCCAGAACACCCGGAACAAATCTTTGTAAATCGTACCAACATTTGTCCCAAGGTGGGAATCGGACCCGCAACCTCCTGCGTCGCAGGACCTTCGTCCACCGCGCCACATTGGTCGTCAAATGTACACACAATGTACCTTGTGAGAGTATTTTATATTAACTATTTTATTATAACTACTGCTTGACTTTTTATATCCCAAATACAACATATCCCCGTAATCTGCTCACAAAAGTTGTCAAAGTAATCCAACGTTTGCTTTATCTAACCAATCCCTGAGAGAACCCGTAGGAGTCAATAAAACTTTTTCGAAGAAGAATCTCGCTCGTGAAATGAACTTACAAACCAACTTTCTCTTTTTCAGAGCCTAAAATATTATTGTTTGATGCCAAATAAATAAAATTTCCGTGTTTTTTTTCTGTACCTTCTTAAGTTGTTATCTTTTTGAGTCTCTCTCTTGATTTCAAAAAGTTCTTGTAGAACTTTTTCATCCACTTATTCGGACGTAGTTTGAAAAGTTCATGATCAAGTAATGAACTGAGTTTTCGAATTTATACAATTCTATTAGCTGAACTATGAATAGCAATTAGAATGAATCACAATGAACCCTTGAGACATCTTCAAAGTCTTATATTGAATTGTACTTGCATGATTTTATGGCGTTATTCAAATAAAATTGAATATTTGATTGATTATTGACAGTCTTGAATATGATGAATTTATAATTTTTAATTTATCGCCAAGAATATTATATACTGCACTAGTGGCGCCCCGCAATTTTACCCGCGGCTTAAAAGTAAACATGAACTGATTCGGATTTCCGACGGGAATACTCCAACTTTCAACATTTGGATCACAACAAATTTCATCCAAATTTGTTAAACCGTTTCAGCGGAAAGGAGAAACAAATATACACACACACACACACACATATCGATAAACTGTGTAAAGTGACTGCGAAGTTAGTGGCTTAATAAAGGCAATAGAACTGAAAAACTGTCGACCAATGTGGCGCGGCGGGCGAAGGTCCGCCTGCGACGCAGTAGGTTGCGGGTTCGATTCCCACCTTGGAGAAAATGTTTGTACGATCTACAAAGATTTGTTCCAGGTGGTCTGGGTTTTTGCTATGTATAATAAAAATATATATCTGTGTAATATATTGTGTTAAGTACATATATCAGTCATCTAGTACACATAACACTGGCTAGGCGCTAGATGATGCTGTGTGGATTGTCCAGCATTATTTATTTATTTATTTAAAATACAGCAATAGAATTGAAAAATAAAGCAATAGATACATTTATCACAAAGCACTATTTTCTATTCAATCCTATGGATTCTAAATCAAAGTCTAATTGAATTGTAACTTTAAATCCAAATTGCCTTGTTGAATTGCTAAAATGCAAACTTCGGAATGTGAATTAAGTCCTTCAAGCTTCTGGTAGATTGGCCACTTGTTATAGTGATTAGGTGAAACTTGGCCCGGTTACCAGTTAGCTATACTTAGCCGATAGGGTTACAGAAATTGAATTTTCGAACCTTTCGGGTATTTATGCGTTGTAGGCTAAATGGCTAAAAGTTTCGTCTATCTGGTCCAGTTGTTGTTAGTGTTGAAAGTTTATTTTCATATTCTGGTTTTGGGATTCAGGCTGTGAACTTGGAATATAGTGTGCTGACAAATAACGGGGCTGTATTTATGTTAACTGGCTCGTTTGTATAGTGGGTAAAACGCTACTGCTGAATATGAGGTCCTGGGTTGGATTTTTTGGGACGCGCAAAGTGATATTGGGTTTTTTCTTATGTAATTTCTCAGTGTCAGTCTGGAGTATGGATTTGTGCACGGTTATATCATAAGGTTCCATTTTATATGGTACGTTAAGGGATTACTGGCGAAATCTGATTGTACTATAAGTACGGTACACCTCTACCTGATCCTTTGGAGAATATAGGCATGAATACTAATGGTGTAGTGGTCGGAAGCGCTACTGCTAAACATGTGGTCCTGGTTTCGATTACCACGTGGAACTGAGTGTTATTTTTTCCATCTGTAACTTCATCAGTTGCAGCCCGGAGTCTGGATTTGCACCTGGTTCTTCACTACCTTTTGCATGGGACTTAAATATAACTGACGAAATGTGGGTTTGCTATAGGTACACTTCTGCCTAACCCGTCGTAATCAAAAGAGCGCTAACCAGGGGTAAATCCTTAAGAACCATTGCACGTTTGACAACTGTTAACAATACAACAATTACGAACAGACAGATTATAATGGATTAACCAAACACAATTTTCCTCACAGAAACTTTCAGTCATAATTTCAAGTTTCAATTTATTTGCCAATCCGAAGCTTGCCAACTGTTGAAACTTTACTAAACACTTCTTGCTGGGGAATAATAAAGCTTTCTTTTGGATTGGTCGTATGCCAGAAAAAAAAAACGTAACAAGTTTATCTATTGTATCGGTGAATTGTAACTACAATCTATGGGTTATCGAGGAACTGTGTTATGAAAATCGAAGTATTTCTCGTATGATATCGTTGAAAAATGAGCAACGGTATCTGAAAATGGTTAAAATAAAATACATGATGGTTTCCGAAATTATCCCAGTGGGTAAACAATAACAGCCGTGGAGCTTAACAG
Source organism: Phlogophora meticulosa (assembly GCA_905147745.2). NCBI lineage: Eukaryota > Metazoa > Arthropoda > Insecta > Lepidoptera > Noctuidae > Phlogophora > Phlogophora meticulosa. The sequence goes on from LR990525.1 coordinate 4,875,041, forward strand.
CAGTAGCTTAGAAGTTTAATCTGCACTTGCACTTGCCGTGGTCGGTCCGTAGATGGGTAACCATCCACTCCGAGACTCCACCGAAACTTGGAAAACACAGCACTTAGTTCCAGCTGTCATTCGTAGATATTTCACAGTCGTTATAGGCACTCACTAGCTCGAAAGTCCGAGAACCAGTATTAAATCAAATCAAAACACTTTAATTTGTTAACACAGGTACATAAATACAGATCTTATATTTGATGAAGAGAGCGCTTACCAAAGGGCGTGTTACCCAGTTAGGTTGTGAAGGTCAGGTAGCTAGTCGCTCCATGTTAAATGCAGGTATTTAGCTGTTTCCGTTTAAAATCAAAATCAGTTCAAAGACTAAATAATGATGATACTAAAAAACTATATTATTGCTCTCTTATCACCGATATAATCCTATTTGTTGTTGTGAACAAACGAGAACAGAGTACAAATAAAAAAGCAGGCTCTCCCAAACACGACCTCGTATACACTGACAAATATATTTTGTAGTAACGTTTGCAAAACGAGTGTACTGCCATAAAATCCAGAATTTATCGTACTTTTTAGTCCAACGCCAGCCCAGGGGAACCACACGTCCATGAAATGAAACCTTATTTCTATGTGAGACAATCACTCGAAATTTTCTGAATCGTTACCACAGAGTCATGTTCCATAACATAACATAACCTCACGCCTTTATTCCCCAAGGGATTTGGCAGAGGCGTACCTATGGTACACCCTCATTTTGCCTGTTATGTTCGTCTTCCTAGCGTGTCGATGGCAATGTATAAAGAGTGGGTCCCGAAATTTGCTAAGAGTTTGGCGTCATTATTATCTGGGCACGCAGGAGACGATGTCAGGTGTGACTTAGACACCAGTTAGGCGTAGTCTGTAATTATTATCCATGTTAGTTTAGGATGGGAAGACCGGGGTGGTTTTTAGTCAGTAAGAGTCTGACAGATCCCTTCAGGGCGGAGGACATCCATGACGATTTTCACGGGACAAAAAAAGAAGAAGTCTATAATTATCTATCGATCGCCAATTATGTTTAAATTCCATGTAAGGACACAATTAAAGACTTGGAGACTGTTAATTAGAAATTCCAGATTAAAAAACCTCGGGAATTGAACCCAATTCTTAATGCTCAGCAGTAGGACTTGCAACCACTCTACCACAGAGGCACACAAGTAAAGTAGTCAAGCTACAGTAACAATTTATTTACAAAAGGCACTATATTTTTCTATTCAAAAAGGTTTTGTGTTTGGAACCAGAGACTCGTTGAATGCAAGGGTCGGAGTTGTTCATTGCAGTTTATGGCACTGTTTTAAGCAGCATCTTCCGGTTACTGATGGCGTTGTGAGGAGGTAATGGGACGGCGGGAACTGTCTTGTTTTGGTCAAGTAACAATTGTTGGTAGGTATTCACCAAGCCTTTTAATTAGGGTAGATAGATCTAGATCTATTTAGAGTTCATTTACGACTTTTGATGATCCCTAATTTGAGCTTTACCATCTAAACCGAGTTGATTAAGTAAGGCACATTGTAAATATATATATGTATTTTATTACTTTTGTTCATCGTTTTTTTTCTTTTTTTCGATTTCAACTCGAAATTGTCATTTTATGCCGAAGTCTGTGGAAAAAAAATGGTTTTTCTTTCTATATTTGCTTTCTTTCTTTCAAGAGCTGTGAGTGTCACTATGGACAATGTCAGCTCTAGAATGTATTTTCTTCTTAGAGGTCCATGATAAAATATATAAAAATGTATAATGCAATAAAAAACAATTAATTATAAGTGAACAAAAGCTTAGCTTGAATACTTTGCTTTGTAGTATAATTTATATCAGACTGAGTTTACAGTTATTAAACTAGATACTAAAATAGCACATAAAAGATTAATATTATTACATACCGGGCTAATTTGTGAGAAAAATAATGTTATCGCTGCAAAGGGCAATACAATACTAGCTTCACAAAGAGAATTGATTTCATGTTTTAAGTGTATTTACTTATGTATTAGGTTGGTAAGTATTATGAATATAATATTGGTATATTACAATGTATTATAATTAAATTAATCATCTTAATAGACTTGATTTATTTCATAGTTCTGTGAGTAAGTTCACAAAAATGCATTGTTTGTGATTAGTTGTAAAATTTAATATTGTTTTTGCATAATCTATAGTAATGCATTAGGTAACCCTGTAAAGATAGTCGTAACATGGAGATGGATGTTTCAAAATTCGAAGCTTAAAGTGGTAGGTGACTACCACTTTAAGCTTCGAATTTTGAAACATCCAAGTGGTAGGTGACTACCACTTTAAGTTTTTCGTTCGTTCCATTCAGGTTGGGTTACCTGCATCACCCAAAGGATGAGTGATGGAAAATGCCTATGCCAATTAATCCGCCTCTGTAGCATAGTTGAAGTATTAAATAAATAATTAAACCCTCCTCGTAAATATGAATTAAAATATATTCGATAAATCACCACATCGTGTTGTTAATGTAAATGAAATTATTGCCGCAATAATACGGTCGCATACATGTTTTGGCAATTACTAACATCATTGATTACTATTTAAAATTCACAACTGTTTAAACAAAAATCTCATTAATCATTTTACATTAATGATTTTGTAGTTCCAATAGATTTTAATGATGTCTGTAGTTGTGGTGGCCCATTGGTTAAGCTTTCATCTGTAATGTACATCTGTGTTGAGGTCAAATTAGGGCGAGTACCAGTGTGATTATGAATTCATGTGTATTCACTTCCTAAGTTTACCTTGAACATTACTGACATTAGAAAAGAAAAGAACATCGTACAAGTCCAGGTTTCCCACCTAGACTTATAATTGACAGAAGTCTGCAATGGCCAACCCGCCTTGAGAAAGGGGGCCAATATATGCCTTCTCTGTATGAAAAGAAGGCTTTGTCCTACAATGGGACAGTTATAGGCTGCTATTATATTTTTATATAGTGAAATGTACAATATAGTCCGCAGGCATTGAATTCATTGACGGTTCTTTTTTCCCAAATCGTCTCGTCTCTAATCTATGTGTTTCCATTCTATTCAGCCAGCTTTTCAAACACAGTTAGATACCGAACTCAAAGTAACCTTTTCAAATACCGTCGGTAATAATGATCAAATTAAGACGTCACTACACCCCTTCTCTTATCTTAACCTCACTATTATAATTACATACGAACAATACGGCTTTCAGTTTGAATTTTGACAAAGATAAGAACTGATATGCAAAGTCAGCCAACTGACAGGCACTATCGTATCACGTGGTACCATTTCTATGCCACCAAGTGTATATACATACTTCTTCAAAATTAAATTAACCAAGTAATTTTAAACTTTATTCGTGAAACTTTAGGGTTTATAATGGAATTGGTGGGGTAGTAAATAGTTAGTTATGAAATGTTATCCAGTAATACGGGCCAATAATACGTAATGTCCATGTTTCTTGTAGATTGCTATAAATTGGACATAACGGGTAATGTCCCCGCACGTCACATGTGTTTCACATTAGGCACAATAAATGTTATTGTTGTCTACTGAATACGTAATGGGGATAAGCCCTTTGTTACCTAGTTTTATTACCTGCCTACAAAATTTCAGCAAATGGTCCACAAGTTTCAAGCGAATAGGTAGGTAATCTACATAGGTCTAAATTGAAATGGTACACGTGGAATAGCTATAGAATTCTCTGATCATTAGTATTAGCTGGATATTTCGATAATAATTGATACAATACTGATAACTAGTTGGTTTATTCTCGCAAACAACGTATAGCTTATGTATGAGTAATTGCGTTTATATTTTATGGAAATGAATAGATTAGAATACAAAGGAATACTCTTCATTGTTCACCGTAAAAACTTACAAATAATTACTAAAAGACTAATTATAATAATAGGGTGGATGAAATGGCGGCAGGTAACGGGAACAACCTGTGACCCCCATATTCCCCTTAAACTTAAGGGGAAGATTTACAAAACTATGGTAAGACCTGCTGTCTTGTATGGATCAGAATGTTGGGCCGCAAAAGGCATGAGGCAGTTACATGCAGCTGAGATGAGAATGCTGAGGGGGATGTGTGGTGTTACGCGAATGGTTAGAATAAGAAATGAGTATGTAAGAGGAAGTCTGAAAGTGGCGCCTGTGACCGAGAAGTTGTGCGGAAATCGGTTGTCATGGTATGGGCATGTGATGCGAAGGAATTAGGACCATGTTGTGAGGAAAGTTTTGAGTATGAAGGTGCGGGTGAAGGTACATGAGTAGAGGAAGACCAAAGAAAAGATGGATGGATTGTGTGAAAGATGATATGGCAAGAAAAGAGGTGACCCTTAAGATAACGGCAAATAGAGATGTATGGAAGAAGAAAACATGCTGCGCCGACCCCAAATAAATTGGGATAAGGGCAGGAGGATGATGATGAGGGTGTAACAATGGGTTTTAAAAGAATAAGATTGCGACAAGATTTTGAACGATTTTATTTATAAATTATGTGTTTGTCTTACTACATAGTATAAGAAAGAAAAACATTTATTTGGAACACGCACAGGAAATATGTATAAACACCAAAAATACTAAATATAGAGGAAAAATAAAAAGACCTGTGCCAGGCCAAAAAGGCTCCCATCTCAGAAAATGGTGCGATATTTAAACAAAGAATAAAAACCACAGCGCTGTTCTTCCAATAAGGCTTGCTGTAATGCGACGAACACACGCACGGAGACGGATCTAGCATGGCGTGTATTCAAAGCTTGAGGTCCCATGAGTACCTGAACAAAATTGCGACTGATTATTTTAACGTATTCTTACTCAGATAAAAACTTGATAGTTGTTGCGTTTGAAATAATGGTTAGAAAGAGAGTATGTGTCTTCTAGTAAATAAAACTCGTAAAAAACATAAACAAAACATTTACAGTATAAACAATACGCTGAATAAATTTTCCTCCCGCGTATTGTTATGAAAATGTGTATGTAAAAGAATAAGGAAAACCGGCAAGATATAAAAATCAGATCACATGGCGCTCGTTTATAGGATAAAGTGTGGGGATACCAAACGAGAGGAAAGATGCTCATTACGAGGTAGGTATATCTCGTGAATATAGATAAGTTTTACGTACCTGTAGCTTTTATGTGGTTAAGAAGGGTCTTCTCAATATATTTACCTTTATTGAAAGAATGTTAGATACTTTTCCTGGTACTAAAGGAAGTTGTGAAAGTTAAAATGGCGTCTTAACTGCTTTTCTGTTCTGTTTCTGTTTTAATAAAAACGTAGCCCCACACTAGGAATTACTCCTGCATCATGGGTGCGTTTACAAACATTTAAACTCACATACACAAACATCCAGATCCGGAACAACTACCTGTAGGCCATACAAATATTTGTTTCGTGCGGGAATCGAACCCACGACACACAGCGCAGTAGCCAAACACTCAGCCACTGCGCCAACCGTGCTGTCAGCGGTCAACGTCTCTCGTTACTCTGCACGTGACCAAAAAGCTGGTCTTTTTATAGCTAATGAATCAGCATAGGCGTTCAGTGTCACAATGCAGTCAGCCTTTTGGAAAGTTTTCCTTATGATAACGATGTGGGTGATTATTTTGATGTCCTATGGTTTGATCCTCTCATTTTTAAACAAATTAAGTTTACACATAATAATATTATTATGGAAATAAGTCAGTCAACTTACAATAAAAAAAAAACTCACCAAATGTACCAACACAATTTTGCCTGATTTTTCTGGAATTCTGAATGCTGAAACCTTACTTAGCGTTAGGTTTTTGTGTACTGTTTAATCATTCCGAGTGATTGAATTGAATGTGTGACTGATTTTATTTCGGAAAATGTAAGTATACATATAAAAACGAGCCTCTGATCAAAGTAGAATCCAGCCCTTGGGTCACGGGAAGTGTCAACCAAACGTGTGTGTTGATTAATTGAAAACGTAAATTTGGTATCGAAAATGTTATAAGCCGATTGATAAAGAGTAAGTCAGTGGTAGTAGACGGCCCAGGATGTCCCTGAGTTCACAAAATTCTCAATACACAGAGTATTTCCCAAATGAGTAGGGCATAGGTGCACCCATCGTAACACCCACATTTCGCCAATTATGTTTAAGTCCCATGCAATAAGGGGCGAGCCTATTGCCATCACCCGGACACAAATCCTGACTCAGGGGTACACTTGACAAAAGTCCTATTGGAAAAACTCAATGACACTTTGCCCGACCTGGAAATTGAACCTAAGGACCTTACGCTCAGCAGTCGCGCTTAGATTATACCAGCACTATACCAACGAGACAGTCAAGGTTTAAAATACAAAAAGATTTTAGTTAAAACCTTTCAATAATACCAATCTACAACAATAATATCTGCCCACCTCAAGAGCACATCCAGTAAACAATGTTTAATCTCATAACTTAACCTTGACGCTTACATAATTTCTCAAAACCAGATCACAACACAGATAATTACAGAAGGTCAAGTCGTGAACATCACAAACGCATTTTCACATGAATAGGCCAAACGAATACCATAGGCCCATCTATTAACTGAGACGCTGCCTGAGATAGTGTTTTCACTTTATGTGGAAGCTCAGTCATTGGCCCACTGATAGCTGTCAACTGAGGCAGTAGGAGGGGTCCTTCTACCTAAAGTAAAATCTCTGTTTATACGTGACGTGACATGTGAGCTTAGTTATTGGTCCCTTTGCATTTTACACCCCTCCCGCGATGCGCTGTTCTGTCAAGCAATGTTTCAATTAGACGGCGGGTGTGTAGTTGCAAGTCAAAATCAAAATTCATCTATTCAAATTAGGCTGAGAATCAGTAATTTTTTAACGTCAAACTATACATAAGACAGTCTCCCAAAACGACCTCTTTGTAGTGTTTTTGCTGTCTGTCAGCCTGTTCTCAAATCTGTTTATGAACGCGTCTATGAATTCATATAATTATGTATTTTATATATACTATGTAAATAGTCCACCACGGACTGCCTGCATATCTTTTCTCCTTCTCTATCAAGTCCATACAAAGGTTGTCTGTAAGAGATCGGCTGTAGCAAATGGGCCGCCTTTCGTAACACAGGGTGTGTTACAAAAGGCGGCCTCTTTAAAGTATAATTTGCAAGTTTTTTAAGTGTATAATAAAGTATTTCATTCTATTTTTTGTATCTATTTATTCCATTTGTTTCATGTGTTACACTCTTGTTTCGAACTGACCTTCTGTATCCATCGATACTGTGACCAGACTAAGTTTACCTGTCGTCGAACTTGGAAGTCAATTCGAAGAGACGTTTAAGTAATGAGACGTACTCCAACTTATGTAAAAGGTACTTTAAATTCAGTATGGAACTGTTTGTACATCTAGAAGTACATTTGCAGTTTTTCTGCTTTCATATTTGTTTTCATGAGAGATTATGTATTTTTTTTATTCTAAATTTATCATCGGGCGTTTTTCCAGGTTAAGAAAAAAAATCGGTACTGGAAATACGATTCAAATGGTTACTAATACTTTAAATGCTACACAAATAGTCTTGTAGCGACATCTACATGATTACTTAGAAACTATGTCGCTAAATATGTCGCTGAAGTAAACCTTACCTTTTCTTTTCAGTGCTCGGTTAATAAGAACTTCTTTCAACACAGCTTTCCTAGTAATTTAACCTACAATCAATACTAATAGGCTTCTCTAAATTAATTAACATTCACGATCTAGGCGCATTACTTACGGGGTTTATTTAACCTAATTATTGTATTAAATTAACAACTATTTAGTAGATGTAATAATGTACAGTGGGAAAGATTTTGACCTTGAGCTGGTTTGGCGTAATATGGTTTTCAATAGAATAAGAGGCCAGCATAAAATAGTTTTATTAACAATGCGCAAAATGACGCACGGCCTACCTTAGCGCCATTTCTTAAAGCATTGATTTGATCCCAACCAGTGGAGGACCAGCAGTGGTCCGCGAGAGTTAAGAAATGATTACTTTTTTTAATTTGACATTTTTTCATGCCAAATTTAAGTTTTTATTAGGAATAGTGAAAAATAGGTAGTAGCCGATTCTCAGACTTACTGAATATGCATAAAAAATATCATAAGAATCGGTCAAACCGTTTCGGAGGAGTATGGGAACGAACATTGTGACACGAGAATTTGATATATTACATATATTTGATATAAATCAATAGATAGAAAATACACACAACTATTTCCTGGAAGCAGACCCACAAATGTTGTAATGACCATACTAAACAGCTTCATGGAATAAGGCTCAAAATTAACATAATAATATCAATTTTGTCCTCTTGTTTGGTGCCGTAATTTCAATCATGGTTTCAGTAACAAGCGAATGATTAAATAATTCCGCTTTCCGGTTTATCATAAAATTAAAACCAATTATTGCTAAACCACTGAAATCGTTTTAACTATATCGAAGTTTTACATTTATTATTCATCATTCGTTAAAATAAATTCAATTGCTTTTTGTTTTACCTCTGCAATACAAATCACAGTTTTTTATGTAATATATTTGGTGGTTAAGACATTTTGGTATTAACTGGGTAATAAAGCTTGTCTTCTAAATTATCTTTCAGCCACTATCCTAATTTATTTATCAACCGTGATCTTAGTGTTTTCTTTTTTTCTAACCATGTAATTTGTATTCACTTAGTTAATTAATTTCGTTTGGTCTGCTCTCTGCCTTTTTGTCACCTTCTTTGTTTTAGACACTGACCTGTGGTCTTGAGGTCAAAAGGGCAAGGGCTGAGTATGAATTATTGGGCTCTCATGCGAAGACGACCAGGATAATACTCGCATGGCTCGGAAAGTGGGTAAAGCGGCGTCTCTTGCATCTGATCTCACCTGAGTTCCACGTCACTAAAAAAAAAAAATTGTGTACTATTTTTAAAATAACTCTTGCGTACTTGACTACCCTTTGTTTAGAATGTTGGTCTTTAACGTTATTCGGTCGGGACAGTATTAATATTTTTATTTAAATACCAGCATTACCTTTTACACAAATGTTTGCTACGACGTAGCCTACTCCGAGCTACGGCGTAGCTTACTCTGTGCTACGCGGCGTCGTTCACACTGTCCCAACTCCATCCATTCTCGTCACACTGACCAAGTATACCTCATAACTTGTCTTCAAACTAACCGCAAAAGTACATGACAAAGTGGAGGAACAAAGCACGCTATACTCCTATTTGTTATCAATTAGTATTGTTAAGTAAAACTTCAGTCTGTGAGCACGGTTTAAACGCTTCTAAAGTTATGATGTTGCACTAATTGACGACACGGTTGGCGCGGTGGTTGAGCCATCGGCTGCTGCGCCGCGTGTTGTGGGTTCGATCCCCACACGGAACAAATATTTGTATGACCTACAGGTAGTTGTTTCGGGTCTGGCTGTTTGTGTATGTGAGTTTAAATGTTTGTAAACGCACCCACGATACAGGAGAAATTCCTAGTGTGGGGCAATGTTTTTAAAAAAAAAGAAAAAAAAAAAATACAAGCAAATTAAGTGTCATCTGCTATCATGCTGTCATCATCTTGCTATAATGACGAGATAGTTGATAATGAATTTATGTCCGGTAGTCCTTGGGCAGTCCGCGCTTCTGTTAACTTAGATTAATTACACTTTCATTCTTATTTTTTGGCAGTAACTCTCTAAAACACTTAGGCGTCATATTTTAGGGGACAGTTTTGATCATTTAAATCACGCATCCATAATACCTCGTTGGTACAGTATTTGTAAGCAATACTGCTAAGTGTAAGGTCCTGAGTTCTATTTATGGGTCGGGCAAAGTGTTTTTGGGTTTTACATATATTTTGACGGGGTTTTGACTGGCATCTCGTTGTTCTCAGGAGAAATATGGCTTTTTTTTTTAATTTAGAGATTTAGAGTTCCGGAAAACCCGTGAAATTCCACGCGGACAAAGTCGAGGGTGCTGTGGCTAGTCTTATAATATTTTAATAGTTCTCTCGTGACAAAAACGAATCCTAGCTACCATCAACGTTAACGCATTTCATCACCTATCAAAACCAATCGGTCTAACCCACAACTAAGGGCAGTGGCGCATTGTTTGCATGTCAAACGCAGCCGGAAATCCGTGTGTTTTAATCACACCGCGGTGAACAGTGTGCTTTAGCTCGTATCTCGACGAATTGAAAATAAATAGGAGCATTGCGTGCTTACTTACTTAGTGACGTTTCTTTATTTTGGAAAGCGGTAGGTATGTGAATTGAGGTATAGGCGTATGTATATAGCGGTCAGTGGGAATGAATATTTTGAAAATAGAAATAACTTTATTACTGTCATCAATGGAAAGTTAAATATTTATAAAGTGTACATTTCTGCTAAGAAATTACTACTTATGTCAGTCAATCTTTCCCCTCACAAAAGCGGAAAGATTGACGTCGAAATTACAGGTATTTTCTTATGTAGTAGTCTTATGTATGTAGTAATAACTAGTTCAAGCAACGTGTTACTGTAATTTTTCATTAGGAATTTCTCATTAGCAGCCCAGTGTCTAAATGCGTGCCCGGTTGATGGCAAGACTTAAAAACGTAACTGGTGAAATGTGGGTGTACTATTGGTACAGCTCAGCCCAAACCTTCGAGGGATTGAAGCGTGATTTTATGTTATTACTGAAAGGAATAATTCACAAAGTGTACATTTCTATTAAGGAATTAATACTTATGTTGTAAGCAGAAAGGGTAACGTCGAAATTGTTGATATTTTCTTATGGATATAAGTGAGTAGGAAATAACTGAAACTTTTAGCTAATTAATTCTGGTTGATTGGTAGATAAACTTTTAGAAGCATAAAATGATGCTTTAGAAATTATCTCGATGGAAGAGCCAAATACAACTTGCGATTTATTCTTATTCTCAACTATGACGCTGTAGTAGCAATGTATATGTAGTAAAAAATCTCCACAAAACTAACTTTTTGGGGTTCCGTACCTATAAAGGAAAAAACGGAACCCTGATAAGATCACTTTGTTTTCAGTTAGTAACAGTTATTTAACCGTGATGGCTCAGTGGCTAAGACGTAATCTTTAATGCACAAGGTTGTGGGTTAAATCCGAGTAAGTATAACTGCAACATTTTCACTTTTTTTTTACTTTCGTACATAAATTGAAAACGTTGCAGTTATACTATCTATCCCTCTATATCTATCTATTCTATATATAAATCTATCTTAGACATCACTCACATCGGTGAATGAAATAATCGTTTGGACCTGGCCATATTGTAATAAATGTAAGTCTGGAATTGCCAAACATTCTGGAACCAGCGCGGCAGCATGGTGATAAATGCTCGTGCCTTCTCTGTACGAGAAGACGCCATTACCCTGCAGTGGGACAGTAACTGGCTGGTATTAAAACAGGAATTTGCCTTGAATACTGTTCTTGAAACTATTCCACATTCAAAAGGAAACAAAACAAATGAACGGTAGAACAGCTTCCACAGAACTTTACTAGATGGCGCTAAGGTACCTCCAAAACGTAAGGAAAGTTCAGAACATGGGTTCCCTTAACACATAAAAGTTAACGATAGTACTGTAAGGATGGTTAACTGTGTAATAGTGATTGTTCGCCCGTTCTCTTAGACAGGTAATCACATAGTGAGGCTTATCTCGAGTGATTTTAGGATTAATACCCATTGGAGTAGCGAGACAAAAGTAATCTGTTAAGGAAATTCAATCAAAGTTTTCGTTTACTGAAGACTTTTTCCATTTATGATGTGCTAGCTAACATTAAGATACTGATAAAGATATATTTGATGTGTTGTCAGATTCGGCCTAAATTCCGTCTGTGTTTTATTTATTTATCCATAAAACTATTCACATTGTGTTGAACAGTATAGAAATTCAACACATTTTGAAACAAAGGATAAAGTTTTATGTGATTTATAAAACTTCAATTGTTATTTGAAGATTAATTATTTTATTTAAATTCGGAAGTTTATCCAACAAAAATATTTGTGCCACTTATAATACCAGTACCACATTTTGTCAGTTTTGTTTTAAATCCCACGTAATAAGATCCGAGCTTTTTGCCATAACCGGACACAATTCAAACTTAGATCTTTCTTTCTTTTTTTTCTTTTTTAAACGTTGCCCCACACTAGGAATTTCTCCTGTATCGTTGGTGCGTTTACAAACATTTAAAATCACATACACAAACAGCCAGACCCGGAACAACTACCTGTAGATCATACAAATATTTGTTTCGTGCGGGGATCGAACCCACAACACGCGGCGCAGCAGCCGATGGCTCAACCACTGCGCCAACCGTGTCATCAAATCATCAAATCATCAGATCTGCTTCTCACAAAATGAGAACTCAAATACACTGCTCTATCTTAGAATCAAACCAAAGCCATCAAGCTTAGCAAGGATGCAGTCAGTGAGAGGAGTGTTTTTCTGTACAGAATTATAATATTCTACGATACCATTCTTAATTTACTAACTAGGGTATTGATAAACAATTTACTAAAGGATTTTTCTGCAATCTCTGACACATTCACACACAATCCACTGTCACATACCCTTGAACCTGTCAAATTCCACAAAGGTTGAATTAAACTTCATAGTACCCAACATAAAAATAAACGAGATAAACCGTACCCACTAACTATGCGTAAGTACTGAGTACTTAAAAACTTTCAAAGTAGATAAACGATAAGAAGAGGAGGTTACTTAAGTTTAACAGGATTCACCACACTATTTAAGTTTGCTGTGTGCTTTGCGACTAAGCTCCATCTATATTAGAGGCCCTAGCTCGTGAGCCTAGCATGAATAACTGGAATCATTTTAGTGTTTTACAACATAACGCCTGTAATCTCCGAAGGATTAGACGGAGGCGTACTTATAGTACACTCATATATTGCCAGATTTTTTTTTTTTAACTTTTCCCCACACTAGGAATTTCTCCTGTGTCGTGGGTGCTTTGACAAACATTTAAAGTCACATACACAAACAGCCAGACCCGGAACCATTACCTGCGGGCGAGCCCATTGCCATCAACCGAGCACAGATGTGGACTCCGAAGTGTTACCAAGAAAATCAGATGAAAAAACTGTCAACACAACAGTTCAAACAGTTCAACAGTTGAAACAATCAGTTTTTCTTAATGTAATTTTGACGTTCAAAAGTTTTTTTTTTGTTTTTTTTTTTTTTTAAAACGTTTCGCCACACTAGGAATTTCTCCTGCCTTTATTAAAAAGTGCCTTTTTAATAGTCTCATTGAAATAAATGATTTGACTTTGACTTCGACTTTAAACTCTCGGCGTATAGGAAACGTAAACACGAACGATTTTTTCCCACGCAATATTTATCTAGTTAGACTATTTTTTAAATGGAGACTTCTTTAGCCGCGTTGAGCGAATTTTGCTATGGGTCAAACTTGTGGATTCACAATATATGCTATATGATGTAGGTAAAGTGTTGCGTTAAACAAAACAAAACACAGTTAAGTTTTAAGTTTTCACTTGTATCGGTAGTCACCATGACTGCCTATTTTATATTTTCATATCTATGGGTGATAATAATATAACCAAGCTAAATACCACAGGATAGTTGTGTTTTCAATTCAAAAAACGATCAAATTTACGTTTCGTTTTCGCTGCGCGTTTGTGCTTAGCCCACTGAACTATCCTGCGCCTTTTCTTGACGTTTGTTGAAAAGCGGAAAATGGGATTATTTTTCAAGAAGATGTGAGAAAATTGCATTTATCTCTTCAACAGGCGCCTTACTTTAATGCAAACGTTTATGGAATGGAACAACTTAATGTTTATTTTTTATTTAAATTAATTAACAAATGATATTTTATAAACTAAATTAGTACATATCCAAAATGTTTGCACAAATCTGGTATCTTGACGACACGGTTGGCGCAGTGGTTGAGCCATCGGCTGCTGCGCCGCGTGTTGTGGGTTCGATCCCCGCACGGAACAAATATTTGTATGACCTACAGGTAGTTGTTCCGGGTCTGGCTGTTTGTGTATGTGAGTTTAAATGTTTGTAAACGCACCCACGATACAGGAGAAATTCCTAGTGTGGCAACGTTTTTTTTTTTTTTTTTAAAAGAAAAGAAAGAAAGATCTAATTCAGGACCAATGACTTTATAGTCTTTTTTATATAGACAATTTTTTTTTGTAAAATAGTAATAAGTGGGTAACATAGTGTAAAGTTTAATAATTTATGAGTCCCGATATAAAATGTATGAAAAATATCTACGAAAAATACTAACAATTTCTTTAGGAAAAAATACAATACATGAACTAATTCCTTTTCCCCAAAGGGTTGGCAGAAACTACAGAACGCCACCAGCTAAGATCTAACATATTCTTTTTGATGCAGAAAAGTTTAGGAACACTTTTCCTTCCTATGCCTTTTAAGAATACTGTGCTTTTATTCGATAAATAACAGTAATACTCGAGACACTTGGGAACATCTGGGACCATATTAACTGTAAGTGTTATCGTTGTGTTGCGGGGAAAAGAGATGCACAATTTAGTGCATAGTTCCTATAAACTCATGTGTAACTATCTCGCTCTAACAGGACCATAGTAATAACAATGAAACTTCACGTTGCAACAATTGTTTCTAAATTTGTAACGTTACTGGCAAGGTTTGGTTTTGAAATACACACTGTACTCCATGCATGGTGGCATAGGGGTTTTCTTCTTTATTAAATAAATAAATAAATAATGCTGGACAATCCACACAGCATCATTTAGCTCCATACTCAGCAGAGCTTATGTTATAGGTACTAGATGACTGTTATACTTAATACAATACATTACATAGATAGATATTTTTAATTTGGAAAAAACTTTGTAAGATTTGTTCTGGGTGTTCTGGGTATTTGCTATGTATAATTTAAAATATCTATGTATGTAATGTCACATCAAACAAACATGAATAATGACAATTGATAAGAAACTAAATAAAAACTGTAATAGAGTTTGAAATAGCATGCAAGAGATCCTTGTGGCATGTGTTCGTGCTTGCCTAATATTAAAAGACCATGCTTTAGCATTTTGCTGTTCGATTTACCCTGATCCTAACTATTCGTAATTGTAGCCAAAGCGTGGACAGGCGACCGAAGGATGCTTGTCACTACAGGCTGCAAACGGATTAAACAATGGAATGTGTGCTATTTATTTGAAGAGAATTGCTTTTTCAGTGAGAGCGTTGATTAAAGGTTGCATTGACGGTGACATCCCGCGTTGAAATAGACATATGTTAAGTGTAAAATATAAAATTTGATCCTAGATCCCTTTTAATTTAGAGTCAGAAACGGGTGAACATATTAACTGACAAGATGTGGGTGTGTTCTATATCAAGACATCTGTCTAACCTTTTGGGAAATATGTACAAACGCGATGTTATGTTGTCTAAAAAGGTCTAGTACCAAACTTTTTTACTATTATTTTTCTCGATAAAATCTTTTCGTTTCATTGAACATTTCTGACAATAAAATGAAAAATATTACATAAAAATTTTATAATACTCGTATAAGTAAGGTTTAAAAGTTACCTACTTATTCAGAAAATTCTTTTTTTTATATAAAATTTGCATTTGCAATACGTTTGTCACGGATAAATAAATACTGGAAACAAACTTCAACAATGAGAATTCTTCGAATACTCTGAAGAATTCGAATATCATTCATGGAACTCATTACGATATATTGGAAGTCAATTTCATTTTCATGAATAGTAGTGTAAATGTCATTTACTTTAACTTAAATGTCTGAAACATTTATTTTCCCTAAAATGACGATTTATTTCAATTATGATGAATAAAAATACCGGATTTTTACTGTCACACTGCAGAGCAAGGTCTCTTTGTAAACAGAAAAGGCACGAGCAATAATCACCAAACTTGCCCAAGGCGGGATGGCGATTTCAAACATAGATATACTAGCTTTTACCCGCAGCTTCGCTCGTGTTGGGAAGTGGAGGTAAAAAAAGTAGCCTATGTCACTCTCCATCCCTTCAAATATCTCCACTTAAAAAATCACGTCAATTCGTCGCTCCGTTTAGCCGTGAAAAACGGACAAACAGACACACACACTTTCCCATTTATAATATTAGTATGGATAAATCGAGTTTTCTTAACGATATCTGTAATGTCTAAGATAAAGTTAGAAAGTACACCTAAAGTTAAAAATTCACACTGTTACTTGGCCGGATTTGAACCTACAACCACCTGCATTAAAGGAGAGGCCATAGCCACTGGGTCATGTATGTATACAAATAAAAACTTATATTATATGAATTCAAGACACGATCTGCTTGCGAGCGGATTCATACAAAGCTAATGAGCTATTTACGAATAGGTAAGAAAAGTCTTTACAAGTTTGCTCAATGTACGTATGTATACCAACCGTTCCCTATGGTTTCGCCTGTCCTAAGAGTCATGTCGGGTGCGGTGAAATAGCCTATAAATTTCCTCAAGAATACAGGCTATTCTGGAGATTAACGCGTCCAAATATAAACATTCCTCATCTTTACTGCCAGTAGAAGTAAAGATAAGTAGGATGTGACAGTACGTTTGTAGCGACATCTATCTCGCCTCACATGAACTAAATCTGACGTATCCTACACCGCGATATTAAAGTTATACGAGCTATTGAACATATATACACTAACCCGAAAACAACCGTCGGGCAGTAGCCTACTAGACAAATACCATCTGGTCAGAGGATCCTCACTTTTCTATGGAGGTCGAGGAGCTTTACCTATTCCTCATACCTCCAAACGTTAAAAAAATCCAGTCTAAATGTCAACCAAAAAGCGATGCAGGGAAGAAATGTTTAGCAACTAACGCTTAATAGCAGTTTAATTAATGAGGACCCAAATGTATTGTTACATAGTTACGTCATCAACACAAATACGGCCGCAGGGATTTGAGATTAACAAGCAATTCAGTACAAGGAGGTTCTTGTAGAGCTAATTTAAGCGCAGGGCAGACAGAAATACTTCAATTTAAATATTTTTATTATTTCTGTAATATAGAGAGAAAATAAATACAGTTCTTTAGTTTAGGATGTATGACGCTATTTTATACCAAAAGGTGTACAAATATATGCATGTCAGAATAATACAGCATGTGAGAAATGTAAAATTAATGTCTCAACACTTGAATTTTAGTTAAAACCTCATTATTGAAACAAAAATACCATATTTTTATTGAACTTTCTTACAAAATGTAATATAAGAAAAAAAAGGCTCACTGGTGGTATAAGAGTGTTAATTTATGATTAGATTTATGATTATAATTTATGAACCATCATCAACTTAATACAAAAATAAAGGAAAATGAAATATTTGCTCTCCAAGTAACACAGAGGAATTCTCCAACTACTGCTTGAGTAAAAAAACTAGTTGCAGGAGCCGTCATAATCTATAATCACAATTATGTTTTTTCAAATGACAAAGTAAAAGAGAGAAAAAAGAGAACGATAACAAAATAAAATTCCAATTAAATTTAACAAAATAACAACAGCAGTCTGTCGGTCGCATTTCATTCGTAGTTTGGTATATAAATATCTTAGTAAGAAATAAAGAGTTAGAACCTTATGCACCTAATCTAGGACACTGCACCACTTTACCTGTGAATAAATTCTTAAAGCTCCATCGTAGAAATGCTTCATGATATCGCATTTCCGTGCCGCGCTCTGCACTCTGACGGGACGTTCACGGAACGACAGTGGGACGGGTGCGGGACGGGAGCAGGATGGCAGTTTCTCGACCACTTGATCTTGTGCCGTCAACTATTAACGAGCCGTACTCGTGTCGTGGGAAAATCGTCCGGAAACATACCGTGCGTCCAATTCGGGTATTGCAAGAGCTACTGGTTTTGTAGTTTGAATAACTTCTGATAGGAATAATAAAAAAAGAAAGAACATATAAAGAGAGAAGAATAAAGAGTTTCTATTATTTAAAGGGCTATTCCATCCCTCTCGTTATTTTACCTTATCCTAAAATAAGCCAATCATGACTAGATCATGAGAACATTATCTTAAACTTGTCTGGATTTGCACAAGTTTAAGAGAAAATTTCTGTTAAAAATTATTTATTACTATAGGCACCCAGAATCTCTTGCTTCAGCCCCAAACGCTGCTTGACTCAACGCTCAAAACACCTCATTACCTACCTTTCTAAATGTCAAAAGCTTCCACATGAAAATCATCAAATACTCCATTAAATTCCGTCGGCCCTAAATTAAAAATTCTAAAGGCATGCAGGACCCGGGGTCGACAATAAGCGTATAACTCAATTACTCAAATGGAATTCATCTTCATATCTCAAGCTGCTGACGTAGTCACTCAATTTTATGAATCGGGGTTTTGCGTGCTCAATGTTTGACGTAACGAGCCACTAAAACGAACGAAGTTCAGGCGAAGCGAGGAACGTCTGAATTAGCTATTATGTTTTTGGGTAAAGGAGGCGAAAATAGGAGTTTGGACGCTACACGCGAGTGCGTTTCCTGTTACCTGGTGTTGCTTACCGTGTTTTCTTGGGATTTTTGAGTGATTAGTAAGGTTGTTACATTGATAAAGTTAAGTACTGTTCCAGTAATTGATCTATTAAAAGGTTGGTTTTAGATATGTGATTGGGCCAACCTCAAATGTAACTAGAGGTATATTCAGCGAATTCAATTTTGTATCGATTCGTCTTACGCTGTCCTGGTTTTCAAAAAAATCAGGAGAAATTACAGAGTACGAGACACTTTGGCAATTACTGTTCCAGTAATTTATTGATCTAATAAAATGTTGGTTTTAGATTTGTAAGTAGAAAGATTAACATCATTAAATTTTGTATCGATTTGTCCGACGCTTCCTGGTTATCAAACATATCAGGAGAAACTACAGAGTGCGAGACACTTCGGCAGCCGCTGCAAGAGACGGCTTTGCCAACACATATTGTATAAACCAAGCGTGTCAGTGAGATTCACTGAGTACCCATAGAGACTGATGGCCCGTAATAATCTAGCGCTCAGCACAACTTGTGCGGATACGAATATAATAGCAATGGTGTAACTAGTCGCTGCCCAAGTGTTGATTGCGGGCTTTGGGTGAAACGAATTGTCTTGAGCCTACCAACCAACCCCAGGTACAATTGAAAACTAGCATCAGACACTAGTTGTTCTTGTCTGGTATTTTTTCTGAACGGGACCCATTTAGCGCAGCCGTAAGGCAAAAACTTATTTTTTTGTAATATTACTTCCGTTATCATACAATTGTTTCTTTTTGGTATTGTGTCCTTGTGTTCCTGAGCCTGTTCTGTATAAAAATTATTTCTTTTCTTGTTTTTTTTTTGACAGAAACTAACCGATACTCAATAATCAAAGCAAATCAAAGGAATGTTGTGAAAAAAACAACCTATTTCATCAGTACACAAACTTAGCAAATATTCTACTCAAAAGTGGTCATAGGTATAAGTAATGTAGTGTGCAAGTGTTCATAGCTAATGAACTCTCAATCAGCCACGTCAAACGCACTACTGAGGTTACTGATTCAGGATCAAACGGTCCTTAATTAGGTACCTACATACCACTATCACTGTAATAATTATTAGGTACCTTGCAAAGGTAACTGGAGAACCTATGTTTCAGTGGACAAATGCCGATACGATATCTTTTGACTGTTTTAAATAATATACTATCTCCCATCGGAAGGTGACCTTTGAATTTGGAAAAAAATATTATACATACATAATTCACGGCTTTTTCCAGGGAGAAGGTTGCTACTAAAGAACACCACCAGCTACCAGCACACCACACAGCACCAGCACAAAACATAAGAAGTATGGAAGGATAGAAATCCTTCCATACTTCTTATGTTTGAAGTACGGAAGGATAGAAATCCTTCCATACTTCTTATGTTTGAAGTACGGAAGGATAGAAATCCTTCCATACTTCTTATGTTTTGTTTAAATTCATAATATCGTTTAGGGATACAATATTTTTAGAGCATATAGGTTCCTATTTTAAGGGAGGTGCCTGTTAAACTCTGTAATTAAAACTTTGATGGATGAACTTTAAGCTTTCAAACTCATGGGTAAACAAAAAGGTTAAAAAAGATAAAAGAAGCCCCCTAACCCCTAAAGAAAATATCGGGAAAGTATCCCAAAAATAACAATTAAGCGGGATTACGGGCACACGCGCGCTCCGCTGCGTCCGTGCACACATAGAACCGCAGGAAATTGCTTTTAACAACTTTAATTGGACTCTCACAAGAAAAAACTTTTCCAATCTGCCTTTGTAAGTGGCAAGGCTTTAAAAGCTGAGATTAAAACGGTTATTAAGCACAGTTTGTTTATGGAAGATACATCTATTATTCATGACGTTTGACGCTCCACTTTGGATTAGCCCGATATTGTGGGTGTTACAGTGACCCTCGAAAGGTACAGGTGAAATAAGCCATTAGCATAAAAAAAGTCTTTGAACTGTTTGGTGAACACTTTTTAAGTTTTCTTTGGATTTTTACTCTTTTGTTTTCTCATAGGTACATATTATGAATATGGACACACTTCTTCTGGGGATAATGGAAGGTTATATCGGGCTCCTACTGATTAGAGCCCCACAGTTCCTACTAGTACCTCGAGTTGGGGGCCGCGGACATACTCGTTCACTCCTGCACGCCCCCGACTGGTATTAACACCAAGTGCCACCGATCCCACGACCGCACATCCTACCATAAAAGATCGCTTGGATGGAGGGCGCTTACGTATCGCTTCTCGACTCAGCCCCAAATTCGCAGTCTGCAGACTACTTCTTATGATGACCGGAGATCGTTAAGTGCCTTTCGACACCCGACTGCTCTTTTGGTGCGAGTGGAGCGAGCGGCATGCTCTGTCTTCCTCCCCCGTCAATTTTCTTGCATGCATCACATTCTGTTAAATAGAAAAAGACGATAATACACGCGTTCTTGCTTCTGACCTTGCTTCCCTCACTTCCAAGACTAAACCACTGGTTGTTTAGTCTTGGAAGAGAGAGATCACTCACTGTAAGTGTCGCAACAAGGGCAATGTGAGATTTAATAACGTATGGTTTTATATGATTTAAATGGAAATCTTATCTTATATTCAAATATTATTTTATTGTTTAACTATAACTTAGGAAAGAACAATTTTGTGATGCCACAGTAGTTAAGGCCTCGCCTCACTAGCACGAGGTGGTTGGTCAAAATCCAGTTAATTCTGAGTTTATGTTATAAATCCTGACACAGGTGAACAAAAATATCTTCAGCAAACCTGGAATTATTTTAGAATAATTCCTATAAATCTGAAAGCACCAGCATACTCGTACCTTGAGCAAGAGTGGGGAGTTATTGCTCATGCATTAAATGAATAACAATATAATATTATAACAAGTATTAATAATTGCCCGGCTATTATTTTTAACAATAACAAACTGGTATTATTATATGTATATGCAAGAAGTGGAATAGTAAATATAACTTGGAGCGTTATAATATTCAAAATTCTAAAATGTCCACAGAAGCCTATATATCTCGATCCTATATATCTCAATCCCAATGTAAGAATCGATCTTTGTTTGCAACCAATCAATGACCGAGCTATCAATCTTTAACCTTGACAGGACGAATCAAAACCAGCAGTTTCAGATCGTGGATTGAGATTGGTATTGAGATACGTCATTGAAATGTCTCCATTGAATTGTGTGTGGTACTCTGGTTTTTTGGTAAATTATTATTGTTATAAGTATAAAATGTAAATGTCGCATACAGTCGCATTCGCAACCATAGCCTTAGGCTCCTCTTTGTAAAGATGACACAATATTGGGTCATGTGCGAGTACATTTTTTTTCTTTGTTTTCATGCCAACCCTTTGAGTGCTTACTTTGGAATTAAATATTTTTGCTAGCAGTTGTGCAGAACTTTGTGGTTAACAAGCATGCGGATTACTAAACAGACATTGGTAGACAGAGGCAAGTTCGTTAATCCTGTGGTCACCATTATGTATGCAACAAACAGTACTTTAAGCAAAGCGCCATTTTTCTTTTTGTTTTGTCAAAACCTAGTTTAGGACGAAGCTATAAAGGTCAGTTATCCTTACTCGATCTAGTTGCGGGTTCGATTCCCGCACGGATAAAATATTTCTATAGCCTATGGTTTGGCTGTAATAAATATTTCGCGAGTTATGTACAAACAAGTATTTTCACATTTGGATAAATTGCAGAGAAATTACAACATATGTACATGACTCGCGAAATATTTCATACGTAGTAGCAGAGCGGATTCCTGTGTGCATACATTTTGCATATCAGTAGCTGAAGGAACGGCTTCATTGCGAAAAATGCGTTGAATCTTGAATATTTCAGTAGACTGAACATAACTCTCAATGGAAAACATTCTACTGATATATAGAGAGTTCTATTCCCGCACGGAACAAATATTTGTATGGCTTACAGTTAGTTGTTCCGGGTCTGGCTGTTCGTGTATGTGAGTTTGAATGTTTGTAAACGCACCCACGATACAGGAGAAACTTCTAGCAGTAGCAAGAAGAAGAAGTTGTAAGTTACAAGTAAGAAGTTGGCAGTACTATCACCAAAGCACTTATGGTCCTAGTTTAAGTATAATACATAAGTGTACAGTAAGCCAGCACGTCAAGCGACCAAGCACAATTTGTTAAATTTCCATGATGGTTTTTGAACTTTATTACAAAATCGTAAGGTTCGTGTTCAATTGGGAAAATTTGACAATTTGGGTAAGCTTGATGGGCTGGCGTCTGTTCATATTATATTAATACTATTCATGGATTTAATTATTTTTTTCCGGTAACCTACTCTTACGGAAGTACACCTACCACTGTTTTCTTAGTATCATGAAATGGTTGATTTGCAGGAAATGAAAACGGAAAGGCTTAAGTCCATCTTGTACATTTGTTTGGTTAAAGTATTTAATAAACTAGTTAATGACGACACGTCTGTATTCTCTTAAGTGTATCTGTAGCACACACAAATTTGGACAGTTACGTTTATGTACACAACATCAGGGCACAAATCCAGACTTACCAGAAATTTTATATGAAGAAATCGAGCGCAGGACCTCATGCTGCAGCTTTAGAGCTTGAAGCAATAGAGCAACGAGGCAGGAGTCAGTCGAAATAACATTTACTAAAAATTTCCTATTATCAATTTACCATAATTGGAATTTGACCAAGCATATTTGTTTTAAATAAAATAACAATGATGTCCCAAGATCCACCTGTGACCAATAAAATAACGCAGAAAACACCAAACTATTTGCCAAACGTGGGTATTTGGCAAGGTATTCCACATCTCATTACTTAGATGACAAGATGAAATACTATCTGAAAATACCATCCATTAACCTGATTATGACATTGTGTTCTAGATTACCAAATAATAATTTGCAGATAGATAGATGGGTTTTAGTTTTTGAACTTACGTTTTATTTAAATTATTTTGGGGTGACAAAAAATACAGTGTGAATAAAAAACCAACTCATCATCATCATCTGCCTAGCCTTTTCCTAACTCAGTTGGGGTCGGCTTCCTGTTGGACCGGATTGTAGTTGAATATCAGTAGTTTACATGGAGCGACTGCCTATCTGACCTCCATAGCCCTGTTGGGCAACCCCTTAGTAAGACTGGCAGTTATACTTTCAGACCCCCTGCCTTCTCTTCTGACTACCGTAACGTCTGTCAAAGATCTACAAATGGCACCCGGGACCAACGGCTTAACGTGCTTTCCGAGGCACGGAGGAGTCTCGATATGATATGAACGGTCACTCATCCACAGACTGACCTCGGCAAGCGTAGCGTAGCGTAGCGTAGCGTAACCTTTGATCAAACTGTCGGCCGTTTTTATTCTCTGTTATATAAAAAATACAAAACTTATCAGATGGAAATGTAGGAAACGTATATATTTTTTTTGATATTTCATGGTCGGTATCATAGCAAAAGTTAGAGTAGTGTTGTGCCGCGGGAAAACAATCATTTCAATTTGTTACGCACTTGAATACGCTGTATTATTGAAATGTGCCATTTAGGCCCTTTCATTTGATACCCGACACAGCATTATTATTAAAAAAAATATACATAGTTTTCTACTTTATGTCCTCTAGAGGGCGCCATTTTCAGTTAACTTGGACTTTACAAAGCCTTTAACCAGGGGACGACCACGGCGCTCAACGTTACTCGTTTGTCAAATTATGATAAGTAGTTTAGAAGCTATCAAGGAACAGATGAACATACATGCAAACCGGTAAAAATCATAAAATCGCCGTAGTCGGGTAAAAATATACCCTATACTATTGTTTGCTAGCGTTAATATCATATTTACTTATTTTCTCATTTTAGATCTCAATACAATTATTATATTTCTAGCAGTGAGAACCTGGGATTGGCCCAATGTTACTCTATTTCTTATCATTCAGTCAATGTACAGCTGTAGGTGGAGACCAAGGTAAATAAGTAAATAATATTCAGATTTGCCTTTTCATAGACCAAACTCAATATTACGTGAATTTCTGACCACGGAATATGTTAATCATGGATTCGGCACACAGCTAAGCAGGAGCTATAAACTCATCCATGATGGATAATTCAGAAATGGATACACAAATACACATCCCGTTACATTAGGGGTTGCTGCAGTACATTAGCGATGCCTTGTGGCTTCGGCATCACCATTCACAATATAACAACGTGTCAGAGTAATTGGCCAGTGTGTGGTGGCAATTATGCCTCACGTCCAACTTGGCCGCATTTGCATATTACCAAGCCAGCAGCGGTGACAGGCGGCATTGTACACCTCTGTTTTGGTTAAACACACGATGATGCACCGTGTACGCACACTGCATATCCTACTAAGGGAAGTAAAGGACTCGAATGCAAGGTAAAGGACACGTATTTCTCAGTGTTTGCTGATGGAAAGCAGATGGTTCTGGCGTATCGCCAGCATATGTACGTTTAGTGCACTATTGATTCTGTTTGCTGTTGTGACGCTCTGTAAGTACGACGTGGAAGCGAATTCATTGGTTCAATTGTCTTTGGTATAAATTTAAAGCATCCGATTTCTTTGACATTAATTGCAAAGTTATCTAAGAAAGATGGCTTGAAAATTTAAGAAGCATTCTAGAGTCGACTGCCTCTTTGGTCTAGTGGTAGTAAGTGCTACTGCTGAACATTAGTTCCTGCGGCCAATTCCCGGGTCAGGCAGTGTTGAGTGCTGGTATTTGTAGTGTGCCCGCTTGGTGGCAATAGACTCACTCCTTACAACTTGGGATTAAACATATCTGGGGAAATGTGTTACATGGGTGCCTAACCTCTGCCTAATCCTTCGGGGATTACAGGCATGATGTTGTGTTCACACGTTATAGAATCGACCATTTTAACATCAATCTTTTCTATGAGCCATTTGATCTTAATTATTTAAGTGAAAAATAATGTCGTTTCTTGATTCCAATTACGATATGAAAACCTCCAAGGTTATAGTATCCTGTAGTCAAAAGTTAATTACCCCACAAATATATATAATTTTGACAAAACTTTGAATCCATTTAAAGAACAAAATCCTAACATCAGAGTGTATTAAATTGTACGCCCAAGTGGACTTGACGCCCAATTTTACTCTATCAAAAGTATTAGAACTCAACACAATGTAATTGCTGCCTTTAGTGAAATAATTACTGAACAGTAACAACAGAGTTCGTACGAAATGCAACTGCATTTGGCGACCAGCCAGAGTTAGTAAGAAAACCTGTACGTATCGATTTGGCAGTGCGAACACAGAATAAAGAAGAACAGAAGGATCGCTATTGACAACGAGTGAACACAAGTGCACGTACACATAACAAGAGCGTAAGGGAACTTCTATAAAATGCCCGTCGCAAGTGCGCTTGCACTGCATGGCCACAAAAGACATGCATATTTTAAGAAAACCTAATCTAATTCTAATGGTACTGTTAGTAAGTACATATTTTGCCTAAATAAAGTGAAGACATAACATTAAAACACAGAATATGGTCGGGAGTCACACGTCGTCGTGACTATGGCAAAAACGATACCACTCAGCATGACGCTGGGTCATGGCGTGGACTACAGTGCTGGTTTTCAGTGCCACACACTACTTACTGTGCGTGGAGCGTGTCTCTGTGTGAGTGCGTTTATACTCGTAGTATAGAGTCAGCCTTCTGCATTATTCTGTGCCGCTAAACAGGCTAAGCATTTGGCAAGCATAAACAATTTGTGTTATTTATTGTTCCGAGTCAATGTCGTGTACAAAACGGGATTTGTGGTTACATACAGGAACTCCAGGTGGTTACAGGTTTGCGACGGTGTTTAATTCCTAAGTGGAACATAAAGTTTCGTGATACGATTAGGGTAGTGTCTTTAGTCATTCTGATTGGTCTGAAGTCTATTTAGTCCGTCAGTAAGATTACCAAAAATACTGGACACGTATTTTTTCTTTTGTCACATAAACCAAAAATGTGTGGAAGATATAGTGTGTTGAAATTGCGCGTAACGTCACGCCGTGCTACAATTTTAACGTAACAGTGACGTCACAAGCCCCTTCTCCTGAACTTTGATGTTCTATATATTATCATTGTCACGTTTTATTAATTTGAGTAAGCAAAAATTACGTGTCCAATATTTTTTGGTAATCTTACTGACGGACTAAATAGACTTAATATGTTTTACCTAGGACAATATCCCTATTAACCATCCGTGACACACACTATTCCTACATGTAAGTGGTAAGACGGCTAATAGGGACACTACTGAAGGCACTAAACAACAGTGATTCGTTTTCGGCTGCATTTTTTATTTTTTGGATTGGGCACGGATTTTGCCACTAAGGGGTTGGGATATTTGATAGAACTGTCCATGAAGCTGTGGATGAGGCTCTTCATGAACTGTTTTATCGTGGGGACTTTGAGATCCACATTTAGACTCGTTTCTGACACAATATTTTCAATACTCAATTCAATTTATATCATTCGCCTTTTATATCCTAATTATAGGGGCTTACCAACAACATGGTACAATATTTAAATATTTATATGCCTCTAAGGTCAAACATGTTCCAACAATGTTCTTAAACACCCTGTATGCTTTGTCATGCATAATCATATCTAAAAAAATAATAAAGAATCTTGAATCTTGAATTTAACCAATTACAGGATTAAGTTCCATTTTACTTATGTGTGTTTACTAGATTTTAATACTGTCAGTCATTCTATACATGCAGACGATTAACTAAGCGCTGAACATACAGCGCTCTACGTACAATACGATAATGCATTCATAGGGTTGACAGGGCTACCACGCTACTAGCAGACGCGCGGTTAGATAGCTCTCACGCCATCACGCGCAAGCAATGCACCTCCATCATACGCAGGGTAGGCGTTAGCCCCAACAGCATCCTGAAAACTATAGCAGGCAGTTGGTACAACCCATACTAGAACATTGAATATGTGAACCTAGGGCAAGGCGTCAGTTTTCGTAAGAGGGAAATCGACAAAAAAACTTATTAGAAATCTTATCAGTTTTTGTTGTATCATATCCTTAATAGTTCTATAGAAGACACTACTGACTGTAATACTTATTGATACTCGTAGTTGAGTTGCCCTTCGAAACCTCCTAACGAAAGCCGGTAGTAACAGAACAGATACGAACCAAATGTAGAATTGTATTAAAACAGCTGTTGTGTACAAAACTCAATAGAATTCCCAAACAAAGAAATCAAACGAAACACAGTTTAAATTTAAAATTGAAAAGTGACTTTTGAATAGTCTCTAAAAACACTTTCCGGGCAATCTGGGTGAATCTTCTGTTTTAAACTAAGGCTCTTTCTAGATATTACGGGCTTAAGAAGTTAGAATAAAAACTTTTTTACGAATGAGATGAGCACCTGACTTAGTGGCGTCGTTAAAAATGTTTTTTAATTAAACAAACGTCTTAACGACCTAACTCCTTCAGCCTAAGTATCTGCAGGTAATTATTACGCACTTAATTGCAAGTACTTGGGCCTTTATCGAAAAGCGAGCTGAGATTCATTAATGCTACTCCATTTTAAATTAGGTTAAGTGTATTCGCACTCTTTTTTGTTCACAGCTACTATCCAAAGCGAATTGGAATAACGGCTTAGCTTGTTGGCACTTCCAGAAGCTTTGTTCTTTTGTAGACGGCTTCACTGGGTTTTATATTACACTTTGGATAAAAAATAAACATAATATTGCATTTAGCTGCTATTAGTCATCTGTATATCTTTCTTATATATGTATGTATATAGACTAACACCAGAAATGAACTCCGAATGCACTGCAATCAAAATTATATTATATTTTATTATTATATTTCTGGCGTTAGTCTATATGTCTAAGAAAGATATACAGATTTACCTGGTTAAAAGTATAAAAAAAGTATACATTCCGCAATTACAATAAGAAGAATGATAAATTATTCAGCGAAATTCCACATGCATTACAAAACCATCATTTCGTGCTTAAAATTGTAATTTCGCATGACCAAAAGTCATAAATCAGTTCTAGATACGGGAGTTTTCCTGATAATCGTTATTTATGTTTTATTTACATTTTGTTTTTAGAAATAATGAAAATAAGCTTGATCTAGTATTATCACGCAAGAGCTATGTTTGGCATGCTACATAAACTATGTGCTTTGTTATAATATTTAAAGCTGTATCGAAATCCGAACGAAATAATCGGTTTTAATACTGATTTTCATGGAAAATAACAGCAATTGAAATGTTAGGGAATTCTAGTAGCTACTCAAACATTTCGTTTACAACTCTATGCCACACCTCCAGAGTGGCAACATTCATTCATTTAGATGACCTATAGTTTTGTTAAAAAAGCACGTGTTTAAAAAAATGAAAATAGAAGCAAGAAATAAAACTCGTGTTACTATTTTTTTTATTTCATCATAAAACACATAATTTCAAACCATACTGTACAGTACTATTGAATGATTTGATAGAAATTTACGAATATGTCAATGAAAATTTGTCTCTTCATAGTCTTAATTACTTTAAAGGCAATCCTGTAATGTACCAATTCAGATTCAAACATTTTCAACCGTGAGAAAAGTAAACCTAACATTACAGAGTGCAACTTGTAATGATACAATTCGTTACATCAATGCGCACAACGATCATGACGTCAGAAATTGTGAAAACATCAGAATGCCAATTCCCGTAATTGAAAACGTTCAAAATCTTTTCAAAAATTTAATAATAATAATCTATCATTTAATCTCTCTTCACAAAGTTAACATAAAGTTATTGTGTACAAAAAATGTCTCAGCTGAATTCCACCTTTGTGAGAGACTGGTGCCTGATATAGGTTTTTTAGAAAAACCTTTGTTACACGTCACCAGTAATGAAGGTGGAATAGAAAATGTAGGTGGAATAGACGTATTTTTGACAGACTGAGACTGCAAACGTTCCTAAAAATACGAGAATCTCGGAACAAGCTTTGTAAAACAACAGGCACTGATGGATGAGAAATTAAACGCGAATGCAAGGCAGTCAGAAAGGCAGTATTGTGACGTAATGCTCAATACCTAATCGTTGATTGTTACATTACAGGCGATGCCCACGGTGAGGGAGCACCTTTATACAAATTACAACTCTTCATGGTCATATTGGTCAACGTCTATGAAATCATTGAAAGTAGTTTCATTGTTGTTCAATAATCTATGAAATTCTTTGTTAAAATAATCTGATATCATGTTCCATACATTTATCGAATACCATGCAACTACGCTTAGAGAAAATATCAAACGAAATAGTAAAGCAAGCATTTTTACAAAAGCTTCAATAAATAATGTTGTACAAATCTAGTTTTATACTTGACTAATGTACTAAGGTTATTCTAGATATTAATATGGGTTATCAACAAATTTCGTATAACAATATTTTCAAAATAATGACATAATAACCTATTTTCATCTAAAATTATGACAATATTATATAGATCAGTTTGGATCGCAATCATGCAAGACAAAGTTAGTCCTTTTTATGTGGACAACGTCATCATAATTCAACTGGAACGACGTAGAATATATTTTATATTATAATTATACAAACTTCTTTTACCTTAAAATTTTAACCGAGAACTTATCGCCCACTTAAGTATAAACGCAAGAGAAAAGAAAGCAGCGAGCGCACAAAGAAATTCAAGTTTTTAGACAAAAGTTTTTATAATGTGCTAGAAGTAGCGAAATGTTATATGATACTAAGGTACAGAGAAAATTGCAGTTGTAATAGTGTTAAGTACGTTTAACACTCCACGTGCCTGTGTTTGAATTAAATCTGAATAGTGCAAAGTTAATTCACAGTACGCAAAAACGTAGGTGTTGAATATGAACTAGACTGTGACTGACATCAAAACAAACAGTGGCAAGTATCAACATAAAGATAATATAAAACTGTCAAACTGTAAACTATTCGTTCAAAGGTATTACATACATATAAAAATACTGAATACTATCTAATACTTAGATCCGATGATACGGACCCACAAACAGATCCCTCCAAAATTCTTGTAAACAGGTTTACGTAATCAATTCAATCGTCGTATAAAATATCGACGCCGTAAATCATATCGGAAACGATCTCGTAGACTGCATGAGCATGCGGGTACACGATGGTCGTAAGCATCACAATACTATTTGCTATCACAAACAGTTTCATAGTATCCAAGCCGTCTGATGATCTGAAAATGTCAAGTCAATCGTAAAAGTAACGATAGAATCTTCAATGGTGAATAAAAACTTTTTGTATGGACCTTTTATTGAGTCATTTGGACAAAGCGGATTCTTGATCTGATTGAGGGCTGGGTTGATAGATACGATATTGGATCTTTCTTGATATTGTTCAGCTTTCATAGGAGTTTTTTTTTACCACAAATGGTATTTTTTTGAGATAAGTTTTCTGATCTTACGAACCTTGCTTCAATTTATTTGGAACCGTTATTATGATTGAAACCATTTTCTGATTTGGAAATGTATTCAAACAATTTGGCCTAATTATTTTCTCTTCCTTGCCAATATTTCAAATATTTTAGCAATAATTACATTTAGATTATGATTGAATTTTGTTTAAAGGAATTTATTTATTAATAATCAGTTCTGTTTACTTTGATTTAGAAATATAATTTTCGAAATTGAAGCGTTCATAATTTTAACAGAAATTGTGTAAATTGCAGAAGGCATACCGTGATACAAACGTTTACTAATCTTCAGAATAACAGCGATATTCTTTTGTTCCAATAACAATAAGCTCTTCGAATATTCTTATTTCAAATATTACAGCATTTATATTTCGAACGTGCTTATATCCAATCGCGGCAAATAACTTCTCCGCCATAACCGATTTTAAACGATCACAACCGAACGCGTTCGTTCAAAAGCATTAGCATTCGCGTGAATGAGTTTTGAGTTACTCGAAGTGCCGGAACATTAAAGGCTCGTTTGGATCTGATAGGGAGATTTCTTTAATTTTTTGAACATCAAGAGTATGTAGATATATTCATAAAAATATGACAGCTTCGAAGTATTTTTATCGGAGACAGGATATTGAAAGATACTCGTTAATTCTCATTTGAAGATGCTTGAATGTCACCGTATTATTCAGCTTTTATATATGGTATATAAGAGTTCATATTTTGTCTATTAACAAATATAAGTAGAATCATATAAACTATATCGTATATCTATCTAATTAAATAAAAATCAATTGCTGGTTGTGTGACAGATCATCTGAATCACTTGAGAACTTCCCGACGGTTATTTTTTGTTGTGTCTTGATTTCTTTTTTTGATAAATCCACCAGAGGATTTGGTAATTTGTATAGTAGGTATATTTGCAAGAAAACTTCAATAAGAAATTGTCTGTACCGGTGTGAAGCCGGGGCGTATCGCCAGTAATAATTAAATTACCTCAACCATCCACCGAAGCCTTGTTCTTCATCGTCCAAAGAATCAACTTTCACTTCTTCGTTTTCAGTAATCTCTATCTCTTTCTCTTCAACTTTGAACTGTGTTTTTTTCTTGGCTGTCCCTGAATTAAGTTTGTTTTTCTTCATAATCTAAAAAAAAAAAAACAGATTAACATATCTATTTTGTAATCGCTTTAAAATAAAAAAAAATCTCCATAATATAACATGCTGAAACATGATGCGTAGTTTTCAATAATAATAATATAGTAATAAAAAATATTTCAGAATTACTTCCATATTTTGTTAGTAACAATGTTCTTAGCCTAGTGTTAGTAAAGCATAATAAATTAATAATAATTAAAGTATATTAGGCGCTTGCTCTCGCGTGTAGGTCAAATGTTCAATGGAAGTCTATTAGTGCAAAGCTATTTCACACAGTTAGAACAAAATTGAAATGAACAAAAAGCATTTTAACAGTTATTTGTATGTGCCACAAAACTGTCTGTAGTGCGTACTGTACTGAATATTTCAAAAGTTTCGTTAAAAGCGATTCAAAACGTTTATCCAGGCGTAACTTTTGAATAGGCGAACCGATTGACTGATTTTCACTATAAATGTTGGGAGGTAGTTTTTAGTGGCCAGAATTCGATGAACGACACCAAAAAAAAATGGAATGGCAACATCTTTTTATTTATATATTCATTACGAAATATACAAAAAATATAGCTCAGCACTTAACACTCGTTTTTTTTTAATCCTGCACGCGTGTCATGAACGCCACAAAAACGGGTTTTGTCGACGGAAGAATAGACACCATGACAGATTGTTGAAAGATATCGCATGTGATATGAGAGCATGGCGATGAAAAACTGAACGGAAGATTTTTTTTAAATTCTCTACAGTCTACGGGACGCCCCGTGCTCGGGTAGAAGAGAATTAAAGTTAGAAAGACAGAACGTCCCTATTCTTAGTAGAATAGATATGGAATTGGTCATGCTACGCGTGCTGTAACAAAAAATAAATATTCTTCTAGTTGACTTTAAAACCCTTTTCCAGCTGTACAAAACTACTTCTCCAACTAAGGAAACATAAAAATACTCTCAAAGATACCAAGAAACCTTCACGAACCAAAACTCTTAAGAAGCCACGTAACGAACACAGAGATACAAGTACTTTCCTGAGGCTAAACAAAACACTAACACGGGAACACCTGGGCCCCTAATCAAATATTATTTGATTCAATATAACCTCAGTGGCAAAGGGTGTGCGGTGAAGAAACAAGTGGCTCGGGCTCCTCGCACTGAACACAGTGAACACTAACAGACCTAACGAACCACATTCAGTGGGAAACCTCTCAAACGCTGATCGATACTTTACGTGGTACTGTTTTGTGGTGAAGACCGGTATGGACTGAGCGATTAGCGGATAACTATTCAAAGCGGATAAATCAATCTCACAACATATTTTTTCTTTTTCTGCTCAAATTCCTTCACTTTTCTTTTCTTTAAATAAATAGCCATACCCAACCACGTTTTGGGGGCTCAGTCTGAGGTATATAAAGTCTCTTACATTAAAATGCAACGTTGATGTACAAAAAATTTAGTCAATCCATCGATTAGTTTTTGAGTTTGCACATATATTTTATTTATATAGATATAAAGAAGATAAAGAAGATAGGTTGATTACAGAAGGAATCGTATTTTAAAAGCCGGTTATACGGAATACCCACAATTCGAAATTCGTCTGTAGTAAAGGGTCCAAAGTGAAAGTAAAAATGTAACGATATAACGAACAAAAAATACGAAAACTGAAACCGATAAATGTATCGGTTACATTCGGTAAATATTGAATTTTTGTGTCACACGAAAAACTGGAAATTCTAAATACAAGTGAGCTCAGGGTGCGTCATACGTACAGCATGGTCGCACGTCATTGTATAAAAACCAGTTTAAGCTGGGCTCGCATTCTATTGAAACTTCGTTTTACGCTAGGCCAGCTTAAAGTCAATGTGAAACAGACGTGCTTCCTATTTTTACTAAATAATCTGACCGCGTTTGTGATTGTATTGCTTTGCATACACCTCTATATGACACTTAGGGCGATGAAAACGAGCGCGATTTCTTTGAAAAAAAACAAAATTATAAAATAAAAAATACGTATTTATTCTTGTAATATAATAGTGAATAATTTTGACTACGTTGCTCTAGCATGTTCTGTCTCTGCATCACCCTAAGGTAGACTGGTAGAAAATGCCTAAAGCAAAACTCCGCCTTTGTACGGTTATTTTTCACTTGTGCATATTGTTTTACCAATAGCCCTGTTTTCGATACCCAGAAAAAAACGCCATAACGATCAGCGTACTAACAAGCTTCCACACAAAATAAACAAAGAAAATATTAATTTCCGCCACTCAGTCCCCACCCCAACGCTTCGCTGTCGACGTTCTAACACGATTATGAATTATTACCGCCGGGTGAATGAGTAAAATTCGGTTGTTCACCTCCCAAGGTAATTTGCAAGCTGTACGGTGAAAAAAATAAAGTTCCTGGAAAATTATTCCTTGGTAAGAGACATTTTTAAAACGCTTTTTCGGGGTCTGCACACAAAGCGAGCGAACGGGACCCTATTTAATTTCGTTCATCTGCCTGTCACGTGGCCGTTTTAACGCAAAAATAATGTAATTAATACGTGTTTTTAATTTTCGTAGTGTGTAATATGTGTTGGTGTCACGGAACCCTTAGCAAAGGAGTCCGCCTCGTATCCGGCCAGTTATATTTCTTCTTTTGTTGCTTGCAATACGATGAAATGCTCGTTTTAATTTCGTAACGAGAATTTATGACGTCATTGATACGGCTAATGATATAGGATAATTTATGTTTCCATTCGTCATAGTCATAGATATAAAGCTTTGCCCATATCGTTGGCATTTGTGTGGTAAATTATTGTGAATCTACTCAATTGGAATCACTTGGCTTCCGGACTGTGGTTTGTTGATTAAAAGTCTATGTCGGTAACTTTTAGAAAGAATTAAAAAACAATTGAAATCTGTTCAACTAACTTGTAGAAATGTCCCCGAGTAAATGTAGATGAACTGAACTGTTATCCCATATTTTACAGGTATGAGAAACAGGGTATAAAGTTCCTCATCCAGCATATAAAGGGGAGGATCCTGCTACGAACAGACCGGTGTTGTGTCTGGTGGACTACTGCCCGACCGACGGTTGTTTTCGGGTTCTTGTATGTACGTTCTGTCGCTCGGATAACTTTAATATCGGTGGTGTAGGATATGTAGGATTTAGTTCGGATGTGGCGAGTTAGAAAACGCTACAATACTAGTGCTAGGGATTGACAGTTCTCTTCACGTTCACTTCATTTTACTTTTTACGCGGTGATTTTTACTGAATAGACCGGCTGAACTATTAAAAATCTTTTGTCATGACATTCAAAGGTCAAAGTTTTATTTTTGTTCAATTCTATATTAAAGGCTAACTTCATTAATTATTTCACAGACATTATTATTAATAAACGTCTGGGACTAGCACATAATCTGGTTCTAAATAAATAAGATTAACATTAATCATAAGAGCTTAATAAACATGAATAAAGAATGGCAATGTTTAATTAGAGAACTTCAAATAAAGATCTATATAATAACTAAGAGCTGATTCTTTTATAGTCAGATCATTCTTAACTAGAGAAAAAAACAAAGTTTTATGTATATTCTATACAAAAACTGTCAAACCAACATGTTTGTTTTAAATATCGAATGTTTTAAATAAACATTATAATATATAATTTTTTTTAACAGTAATAAAACTATTAATAAAAGTGAAAAATAAAATGTGTTGTAAATTACTGTCAAATGGAAAAGTGCCCAGAAGGCTGGCAGTATTGCCACGTTGAAATTGATTAACAATTTTCTGACTTCTTCCTTCTAACAAATTTATTTTTAAAACTAAGTACACTACATAGAGAGAATTCAACCTTACTCGAGAATTACCACTTTCAAAAAAGATACTTCAGCTTTTGTTTCTCATGACACTCTGAAAAGAAATGAAGAAAATCAAACAATACGGACAAAATAAAATACATTTGATGCACAATTTCATTTTAAAATGTCAAAGTTTGTCACGATATTTGGTATACATAAAGGCCGTGTTCTATATTTATTTGAATCATAGAAAACTTTTATTTCGGGCATCGAAGAAGTTCCTCTCATGGACATCACCTACGCGAAGATATATTTTTCCTCCATCATCATCGGTCGGTTACCAGTCTAACCGGATGCAGCTGAATACCAGTATTCTACCTCTCTATCTGACCTCCACAACCCAGTTACTGGGCAACACGATACCCCTTCATAAGACTGGTTGTCAGACTTTCGGGCTTCTGACTACCCGTAACGACTGTCAAAGATCTACAAATGACAGCCGGGACCAACGGCTTAGCGTGCTTTCCGAGGCACGGAGGAGTCTCGATATGTTACGAATGGTCACCCATCCACAGACTGACCTCGTCAAGCGTAGCTTAACCTTCGATCCACCCGTGCGGCTGTTTTTATTTAGCCACGAGCTCCTCATATTTATATCCATATTTTTTTCCATGTGTTTAAATTATTTTCTACCGACTACCTGACTACCCAACAAGCTGCCCTAACCACCATTTCAAGACCAGCCTATCTACTGGCACCAGTCACCTTCGATATGTGTGCAACCAGGATAGCAATTTTTCGCAAGGTGGGTCAAAATTGAAAACGCACTCGATCGACTATAGACAAAAACTGTGATTTGCCCACTAACATAAGTCGGAAGCGCAGCACCACATCTCCCCCTGAGCCACTGCCACGATGCCGTTCGCGAGCCATGATCTTCACCAGGTTCCTCATATTGGCTCTGTAATACCCACTGACGTAAGAACCTAAAAAAATGGTATTTCAGAACTCAGCAACATTCAAGTATAAAGTAAATAGTTACCATTGGACGCGGGTAAAACCACGGGCAATGGCAAGTGAAGAAGTAAAAAAAATGATCCCACAATAAATATCGTGACCTTTTACTGCAGTTTTTCAATTTAATCTCGTCTATTGCAGGTATGGGAGTTAAAAATTAATACTGCAGTGTCCATAAAATTTTATACGTTCATCAACATGGAGTATTTATGGTTGTGTGTTTAACAACAATATAACATCGTGTACGGTTCGCGTTACCTTGTCTATGGAATCGCTAACGAACTTGTGTCTTCGACTTGGACAGGCGTTACGGCTGTTATACAGGATGTTTAAAGTATTTGTAAGTTCTGAAATGTTTTCTGGTTGTTTTTTTTTAACATTACGCCTGTATTTACTAACGGGTTAGGCAAAGGTATACAATAGCACACTAAGATTTGGCCAATTATGTTTCAGTTACAACCGAGCATAAATCCAATAGACGAGCCTATTGTGATCAACCGGGAACAGATCCAGACTCCAAGGTGAGTTATTCCATGAAAATTCAGATGTAAAAACGCAATAACACTCTGCACGACCCGGGAATCGAACCCAGGACCGCGTAAATTAGCAATAACTAGACCAACGAGTCAGTTAAGTTTTTTTTTTGAGTTTTCGATAAACCTGCTTAGAAGAAGAGATTAAAGCCCCTACGTTTTTAGTTTCAATGATCGTATATTATCTAATCCCAAGATCGTTTTTTATGTTATAACACAACTAATACTCTACAGACGAAGCCTTTTCGAAAATGATTTTTATTTCAATGATGGAATTTATCACTTCATTCCATGAAAAAAATAGTTTTTGCATTGCACGCACTTAAAGCTGTAAAATATTTGAAGTGTCATTCCGTAACTCTCATCCAATATTTTTTAAACCAATTTGACTGCAAAAAATATTTTGTTCTATATTTAAAACTGTTATGGATTATGTCGTCACTGGTATTGAAAGTGGACATTTGATATTTTGAGAGCACTTTCATTTAATTTTGCATTTAAAAACAATATAAAGGGGAAAGTAAAATGTGTATTCAAACAGAAATCGAAATTTGAACGGCGCATAAAATAAAACGAAAAAATAAGACAATAGACTTTACATTTATTAATAAATAAACTTCTATAATCTTTACAGTGATGGTCAATAAAACAAACTTAAACAAGACTCTTACTTCATCTCGTAAATAAAACTGAGAACAGAAACATGGAAGCGATAAAGAACATTATGCAGAATTTAGAAGCTCATACATAACAGCAAATTCTAGAAACTTCTAAATTAAGGAACTGCGCTCTAAGACTTCATAGTTCATGTAACTTGTATAAAATTTCCTCCTCATACCTGGTACAGTTTTGCAAGATAGTTTCGTTTATTTAAACCTTCTCCGGAACTAAGGTGTCTGAAAAGGCACTTTATTTGATGCACTTTTGTATATTGTAAGGGTAAATTTTACAAAGCAAAAGTTGGTAAGAATAAATAAACAAATAATTAATGCTGGACAATCCACACAGCATCATCCCAGCCCCAAACTAAGCAGAGCTTGTGTTATGAGTACTAGATGACTGATATACTTAATACAATAGGTACCTTACATATAGATATTTTTTTATTATACATAGCAAATACCTTGAACAGCCGGAACAAATATTTGTAGATCGTACGAACATTGGTCCCAAGGCGGGAATCGAACCCGCAACCTCCTGTGTCGCAGGCGGACCTTCGCCCGCTGAGCCACAACGGTCGTCATAATATTGTGGTAAGTACAGTATTTTCGGTAATAGACTGTTTAACAATTATCATTTCAGTAACAGATCTCTCTCGTGCCATGCAATGTTTCCACTGTTACTAGAATTATTACACTTGAGAAAAAAAAGAGGAAAATCAAAATTAAATAATTTTTAATGCAACTTGTTACCTCTAGGTACTTGTCTTAATTTTTATAGTTTAAATTGTACATTCTGAAAGATTGAAAATTATTAGAATTTAAATGTTTGGAATACGGATATATTATGTTCTTATCTTTTCAAATGTTGGCATTTAAATAAGTTCACTTGTTTTTGTGGGATATGTAATACTCCTGGAATTCTGCTGTTTGGGAAGAACTAAGGGTATGCAAATCGTGTGAAACTCTACAGTGTTGTTCTTTCAGCCAGGATGTCAGCTGCCAAAATCATTTATGTAAAAGTTTGAGCCGTTTGGGGTTGAAACACTAGGGCCATGGTGTCCGTGTGCCCATTTAGTTTTTCAAGGCATAGTGAAGCGTTTGATCGACTCTTCACGTGACCAGAGGGCTGGCCGGTTTTCTGGCCAAAGAATCAGCATTGAAATTCAACGTGCCGGCCTTCTGGGTACTTTTCCCGTTGACAGTAATGCGGATAAACTTTTCGATGCCCTGTGATTCTTTGTAATATTTTTTGCTTTTCATGTAATAATACTCGTAGAATCATCGTTAAAGAAATATATCACACGTCATTCAGTTATAATATATGAATGTAAATTAAATTGTAAAAGTTTAATTATAATGTTGTCCATGTTACTTTTTCACGGTCGCACATTTGAAATGGTTTTGTGTTTTGTTTCAAGCATTTTGTTTTTTATCGTTACATGTGAGAGTATCTTATCTGACTTTTATTCGGATTCTTAAAATACACTAGTTATAATAATAAGTCCCATAACACCTTCACGTCTATAATGCGGTGATCAAATAGTGCAAAATAAGAAACCTCACTCGAACGCAAATTAAGAATAGACTAACATCCTGGCTACTAAATCTCTCATATGACGAAGCAGAAAATGTCATTAAAGTGGTAAAATAAGTTTTTGCATAAATCTGCCACTCTCTTGTCTCTTTCTTACACACTCTGAAACACATACCTACCCACACCACACATTCACACTTACTCACACATACATACAAGGAAAACACTAGTTTTTCTATAATATACGAGTAGACACTCCCATACCCATACACACAGTCAAGCGTAGACTGTTTTATTATTATTATTTTTTATGAATACTTTATACTTTACATTTTTTCATTTTATCTTTTGTTACTTTATGTAATGTAAAATTGTATAATGGCAAACCCTCCATATTGGTACCCAAGATACAGGCTTGCCTAGTTTGGGACCAATGATCAAAACTGTGTGAAACTTTTATTGCAATAAATTTTATTTTATTTTATTTTTATTTTAAGTATGTTAAGTCTACCCGATTTTACTGAACTTTTGTCCACAAACCGATTCAAATTCACATTACACGAGTCACTGTATTTTTTATTAAATAAATGCTAGCTTTTTTACACGTCAACTTTACAAATCGTACGTAATAATACGTCAATATTATTACGTTGTTTTCATATTATACGCAACAGGACAAAAACTATCTGTGGCATAACAATATTTGATTCTATCTTTCTTTCTCTTAAATGCCATCACACAAAGAAGCAACACGCTGTACATCACACAATTTCATGCCTACGTCACTTCGACTAGCGCCAGCCTATTAGAGCGACCACCGGTGCGTGACGAGACAACTACCTAATTATAATCCTATGTAACCATTGAGGACGTTATTGCTCTTGTTTAAGTGCAGCCACTGAGTGCTAGGGATTAACTTGATATTCAGTGATACTGAATAATTGGTGTGAATAGTTGAATATGTGTATTGACACCTGCTGGTGATCAGTAGTGCAGATAATTGACATGATTATATTACAGGGTACCTGTTAAAAGTACTTAATTTAAATATAAAGAGTTTATATGTTGTACACAAGCTTGAATAAAAATAGCACGATGTTAGCTTAAAATCTTAACAAAGTAATAACTATTATGTAATTATATGATGACGATGTTATACAAAGTGGAGCAGGACGATTGACATTCCTTTAAACCACGTAAAGAGTGTCATGTTCTTTACCCGTATACAAAAAATCAATCAAATCCAATGAATACTTTAGCCACAGGAAATTATTTTTCATTTTCTTATTTTTCAACATGATGTAGATCTGAGTCCGTAATAATAGGTAAACATTGTAAGGTCAGGAACCTGTGCAAAAACGTATGATTCTATTCTCTATGTCTCAATAAGCTTGAAAGACAGAGAAAGGTGTCATACCATTCCACTCTTACGCGCCCCGCCCACTCCCACAAAATACTACATTAGAAAGAAAAAGAAATATTACTTACGCAAATAATGCATTAGTGGTGCATAGAAAACTGCGAGTGTTTATGTGGGCGGAAGTTTTTCGGCAAAAAGACTTTTATTGACTCGTAACGTAACTATGTCAGTCAGTTCACAGCGGAGCCCTTTGATGAGAGCACACGCCTACTTTTGTTATCACAAGACGAGCCGCGCGCGCATTGTTGTGATTTTATGAAAAGTTTTAGTTTTTATTGTGTTAAAGACGATTTATGATAGTTAGATTAGTGCACAGGTTATTGTGAATTATTGTTAAGTGTTAGTGTATTATTAGTTAGCTAATAAGCAATTTATTAGTTAGTTTTTGGATTTAGGTTAGGTTTGTAAGTTTTTTAGTTTAGGTAATATTATGCCTCAAATAAGGTACACAGCTGCCGAGTACACTGACATGGTACTTATGTACGGAGAATGTCACCAAAATGCGGCTTTAGCATTGCGTACATATCGGGTGAGATATGGTGACACACGAACGTGCCCTACCAACAGCCGTGTTTTTACCCTGGCCGTTCAGAGGTTACGAGAGAATCGGCCTTTGGTTCCTCAAGGACAAACTTCGACAAACTTAAAAGAACAGATGGGGACTTGTTAAGACGTGTCCGTGAAAATTTAATAAGACGATGTCGCTTGTGCATAATGAACAACGGTGGACACTTTGAAAATTTAAAAATTTGACTAATTACTTATTGATGATTTAAATTCTGATTGTGATGTGATAATATGTGATTGATTATTCAATTAGTGATCTTTTATTAATTAACAACGCGCAACTTAGTGAGTTTATGCCGCGGATTTGTTGTTCTCCGACTAAACTACCTACCTACGTCCACCTACGTCCCGCACCCCCGCCCGCTGCATCCCGCACCACACCGCGCAACAGGTCAGTGACTATTCGTAGATAAAGCGTGTTTACATTTTATGCAGTTGATTTTGCTTGAAAATTGTAATTCTTAAATTTTCCTTTAACTACTAATCTTCGTGTTTTAAAATGTTTCGATGGACTAGTACTGTGCTCGTTTTAATTTAATGTCGTAAGTCCAGATCCACATTGTATAAAAAAAAAATGCACTACTTGGGATTTTTTATAAATGGTAAGGGTGTAGATGCGTGAATGTGCGGGTGGAAGAGAGTAATCATACTTCCACGAGCTTCTCTATTGCATAATAATCATAATCTAGTGATTTTAGCTACGAGTGTAGTTTAATTTTACATTTTATTTCTTCGTTAATAGAACAATGTACGTAGCGTAGTTTTTATTTAATTTTTACCGATTTTCAATATGCAAATTATATTTTTAATTTGTGAGTAGCCTATCTATATTGATGTAATAAAGACATTCCTATTTTAAAATGTATTTTTATCGAAATCTAGCTGCCGTGACTTCGTTCGCGCGAGAACCTAATTATTTTTCTAAAATAAAGGAATTCCTAGTTACTACTTATAAAGTGAAAATCTAGTCAAACTCGGTCCTGCCATTTCAGAGATAAGCTCAAACAAACAGACAGAAAAAAGTTATTTTGGTATTAACTAACATTTATACTCGTACTTATGCATTTAGTAAAGAGCAGTTATTTTTACATTGCAAACAGACACATCAATTTTATATGTATGCACGTAGGTATGTATGTTTAGATAGAGATTAGAAATAATACCAAAAGTAAAGTACCAGCCTAATTACTGTCCCACTGCAGGGCAAAGGCCTCTTCTCATACAGAGAAGGCATGAGCATTAATCACCACGCTTGCTCAAGACGGGTTGACGATTTCAGACTTATATTAATTATATAAGTCCAGGTTTCCTCGATGTTTTTCCTTCACCGATGCCAGTGATGTCTAAGATAAACTTAGAAAGTACATATGAATTTATAAACTCACATTGGTACTTGCCCAGGTTAGAACCCACAACCTCGTGCACAAGAGGCGAGGCCATATTGACAAATACCAAGTCTACTGAGTTTTTCTATCTGAAATCTTTCAATAGAAGCCCGTAATCTGGGTTTGTGCCAAGTTGGTGGCAATAAGCTCGGCCCCAAAAATATGGGACTATTGGTACACTTCTCGCTAAACCTTCGTGGAAAATAAGCATGATATTAAGGAATAATAAAATTCAAGAAATAAAATAAATACCGATTTCTCATCATCATTTTCATTCGACAGTTCTAATAATTTCAACTGCAGTGCAGACGATTGATATCGAGCGATCGCTACATTATCGAAAGGACCGATCTATCAACGTCGCCATGCTTTTTATCATACGATAGTATCTTCAGGGATCGTATTCATCTATTTTACTTGAATTTGAACAATATTAAATCCGTCTGAGGCTTTTGATTGAATAATTTCGGATTTTCTCTTTTCATTATGAATCTCTATAATTACGGCCTCTTCATCTCGCCTTTACATAATTTTTATCAAGATGATAGTATGCAGGGCGTTTTGTAATAATTTCTCCTTTTCTTCAGTAAAATATTCTAAATGCCTTTCGTATGTAACAATTTCAAGTAAGTTTTCTTAGGATTTTGAGATCTGGACGTGAACAAAATCTTATATATAAAATACTGGTGTTTGTTATTAAATTCCTCCGAAACGGCTCGACCG
This sequence comes from Phlogophora meticulosa, assembly GCA_905147745.2. NCBI lineage: Eukaryota > Metazoa > Arthropoda > Insecta > Lepidoptera > Noctuidae > Phlogophora > Phlogophora meticulosa. The sequence continues at coordinate 4,918,813 of LR990525.1, forward strand.
ATTTTCGTGAAATTTTGTTTGCATATCGGTTAGATCTGCGAATTGGACATCGTCTCTTTTTCATCCCCCTAAATGTTAAGGGTGGTCCACCCCAAACATTTTATATGGCCAAACAACGTTTGCTGGGTCAGCTAGTATTTCATAAAATCGAGAGACAATCAAATATGTCAAGCTCAAATTATTTTTACAAACACTTATTGAATGTTTAATAAAAACTGAAATCCAGGAGTGGTAACTGAAATAGCAGTCGGGAAGTCGATGTTTGAAAAAGCGTTAAAATTATTTATATTGTCTTATTTATTTTTTTATTATGAAGAAACTAATTGGAAGTTATAAGTTATATGTCTTTATGGTTGAAACACTAGGGCCACGGGGTCCGTGTGCCCATTTAGTTTTCGAAACATCGCGAAGCGTTTGGTTAACTCTTTACGTGACCAGAGGGCTGGCCTTTTTTTGGCCAAAGAATCAGCATTGCTATTCAACGTGGCAATGCTGCCAGCCTTCTGAGCATTTTCTCGATGTCCTGTGATTATTTATTTTAATTTTATTTCTTTGTGTATTAAAAGTTGTACCGTGTTAAAGATATAAAAAAACAATTTTATTAATAACATTTATAAGAAAAATAATGTTTATGTTATCCGGAATAATATGAGGCATCAAACGATAACATATAGGCACATAGTAATCTGGTGAGGCATAAAAAAGTTATTGTGGAACAAGTAAATTAAGCATACATACATATGTACATGAAGGCTTAGAACATAACACTCCATCTACTAGATCCAGTCCGTCCCATCCTGTCCTCTCCCAGCGACGTCCTAAGCCGAGGCTCGTACCCTCGTGCCCTTAGCGATTGGTCGCTTAGATTTTAAGTTTTTTAGGCGCTGGCTGGAGGCCTTAATTTCTAATTAAGTGCCCACAGGAAAGTTCGGTTTAACAGTAGATATCCCCGAAAGATAAACTGCGAGACGCCCATTAAAAAAAAATTAACACTCCAATTTTGGTCAGTCATGTAAAAAGTTCCAAATTCCATCTTCAAGAGGAAGTACAGATTTAATAAGAATTTTTATTTAAAGCTTGTATATCTTTTAAGCATTATACGGACGCAAATACGAAATTGAATCAAAATCCCCAACACTGTTTTGTAGCGATACAAAATTCAATTTCGCTTTGAAAATATTTTACGACACATTCTGTAGAATACGTATTTTCTTTTGTTCATATCGTCTATATTCTTAACCCAGTTATTTATAGAAATACGTAGGTATTTGAATCATCACTGTTTAATATCATGAAACGGCAGCTTTGAGTATTTAATCGGGTCTACTGGTTAGGTAGTGAGTCCTATTAGCTACTTCCTACGCTTTTTATATTGTTTAATTTTAAAGTAATTCATCATCTGCCTAGCCTTTTCTCAAATATGTGACGTAGCTGAATACCAGTATTTCACATGGATCGACTGCCTATCTGACCTGCACAACCTAATTACTGGGCAACACGACACCCCTTGGTAAGACTGGTCGTCAGACTTTCGGGATTCTGACTACGTGTAACGGCTGTCAAAGATCTACAAACGACCAACGGCTTTACATGCTTTCCGATGCTCGGAGGATTCTCGTTATGTTACGAACGGTCACCCATCCACAGACTGACCTTGGCAAGCGTAGCCTTCAATCAACCCGAGCGGCTGTTTTTATTTATCTAATAATAGATCATTTTAAAGTAATTAAATTTATACAAAAATCCGCGAAATTCTCTAGTAAACACCCGTGAAAACTGAAACGTTTAAATCAATCACCCGACAGCGTCTCCGCTAGATTCCAGACACAAAGAAAATACATTAAGACGAACTAAAGAGCTTGAGCAGCTTGTTTATACCTAAGACATCTCAGGCTTTTGTAACGAGACTGTTGAGATAAACTTTGTTGGAGACCTCATTTCCTAGAAATCAAAAGATGCTCTGGTCTGCGCGATCGTACTACTCGTGTTGATTTTTCAAATTGGCGTTTTTTTAAGCTTAGAAGATTTTATTTTCAATGTCCAAGATTTGATTTTCTAATGGATTAAGATTGTCCTTATAGTTACTAACTAGTCAATGTATTTTTGAAACAGGACCTTTAGGCAATGGACAGACAAGTAGAGTGCTGTTTACACGTATTACTAAAAAAAACAATAAAATATCATAACTAAATAAAACTAACAATAAACTAAAACAACCGAAAAACTCCTTCACATCGCTGTCCACTGGTAATAATAACAAAAGACTGGTGGCATTGCCACGTTGTGGCAATGCTTCCACTAGCCAAGGTTGATGAAGACCAAGAACAGAGAGGATTATTTTTTTTTTGTTAAAATACTATATGTTACAAAATATTATATAAAGAATACGTAAAAACTACAACTTAATACGTAAGAAACGAAAACCAAGTGTACTAAGAGAAGACGGTCAATACAACGCTACAATTTGCAATAAACTACACTACTTCACACTTAAAATCAATACTCAGGTACCAGGACTAAAGGACATCGAGGCAGCTCGTTTCAAAGCTGCTGCAAATTCCAACAGTTGGGAACGTCGGCGTCGTGTCTATAAAGAGCTTTTAGTTTTCCTTTTACCCCGTGCCGTGTCACAGACAAACGTGTTGGCTGGAACAGTCTTGATATTTGAACGTTTATTTTGTGAGACGGGGTAAGGTGTGACCGAATCGAGCATGTTATTTAGAATATAGTTGGTTTTTGTCTCCGCACAGTGCTTGTACTTACTGCTTGTTTCTTGCATTGATGCTGATATTTTTGGTATTTACAACAATAACAAAACTCCAGTCGGTGGTTTAGTGTTATTATCTCATCATCATCTACCAAGCCTTTTGCCAACTAAGTTGGGATGATTCCAATCTAACCAGTTGCAGAAAAGTAAAAAAAAATTACATCAAGCGACTGCATATCTGACCTCCACACCCAAGCTTTTGGGTAACACAATACCCCTTGTCACACAGTCACACTTTCGGGTTTCTGACTACCCGTCACGATTGTCAAAGATTTGGAAATGACAACTAGGGCCAACTGCTGAAAGTGCTTTCCGAGGTCACTCGTTCTAGAACCGACCTTCGCAAGCACAGCTTAATATTGATCGACCCATATCATCGGAAGAAAGGAATGACCCTAATCATGAACGTAACATCACGCCTCTATTACCCGAAGGGTTAAGCAGGGGTATACCTATAGTTTAAACAAATTTCCTCGATTATGTTTGGGCCCGTGTAGTAGGCGGCGACCCTATTTCTAACAACAGGGCACTAATCCAGACTCCAAAGAATTACTGAGCAATTCTAGACAGAAATACCCAATAACACTTTGCCCGATCCATCGATCGAATACAGGACCTCATGCTCAGCAGTAACGTAATGAGCTTAAAATAATAATAAAACGGACTTGTCTACTGCTGTGTAGTATAAGTACCAGCCTATTACTGTCCCACTGCAGGGCAAAGACCTCTTATCATACAGTGAATGCATGAGCATTAATCACCACGCTTGCGCAAGATGGGTTGGCGATTTCAGACTAGATATATTAATTATATAAGTCCAGGTTTCCTCACGACTTTTTCCTTCACCAATGTCAGTGATGTCCAAAATAAACTTAGAAAGTACATAATTATGAATTGAAAAACTCACATTGGTACTTGCCCAGGTTTGAACCCACAACCTCGTGCACAAGAGGCGAGGTCTAAACCACTGGGCCATCATGACATCTCTGTGTAGTATATTCTAGGTATATTCTAGTCAGTCTACCAAGGTCTTCAGCCCTTCAGTAATACCGCACTTCAATCTCTAGACTACTCAGTCATGTATACTCTACTACTCAGGTGAACTGACAAGATATCAATTAATCAATGTTCGTCCCACAGTGGGTTCTGTACATACATACTTAATCTTCTCGTCTTGGACAATGCAATGGACGTAATATGCAGTTAGCCTAACAAGATATCTTCTGTCTTGTGCGTTTTATAATTTATGAGCAGTTAATATTGAAGAACTTATGGTCCAGAGGTTAATGAACCTTGCTTCTACATACGAGATGTGGGGATATCACTGCTATACCTAAAATGATTTAAGTGTCAGATGAGATGTGTGGTTAAAGAATATGCTTCGAAATGACAATCAATGTCAAAACCTTGTCAAAAATTTATGACAATTAGACATTTTTTGACAGATTGAGTCAGTCTCAATCAGAGCAGCGAAATTTGGTCAATATGTGTGTATGATGATTACTCCTTCACGCTGACACCGTTGAACGGATGATGGCACCCCGGATTAACACTCTTATTGTCCACTTTATATCCCAAACTGGTGAAATATTCCCGTGGGAGAGCAACGGCGTCACTCGTTGACTTTTAAACCGTGGATATTCGTAAAATCTCGAATAAGACTATTTTGTAATAAAAACTTATCACGCAATAGAGCCGCGGGCACAACCAGTTTCGTATATTTTTTTCTTTTTCATGATAATATTGTAACGCTCCAGCCAGTCTTAAAGCTTATAACTAATGACCTCTTTCCTATCCCTTAGAGGCCGAATAGTGAATGGGAAGGCCAACTCTTAGATTAGAACGAAGAACTTTGTAGGCTTAACCTTAACCAATTTGTTAATAAAATGAGTATAATAATTCAACCCATTTTTTAATACTTATGATAATGTTGTAACGAAAAAATATTCTTCTAGAAACTAAAGGTGAAAGTAAGATAGGTACCATTTTATCATAAAATAAACTGAACCCTTATTTTGGGGCAATGGAGCAATCCGGTTTGTAATGTTGTCTTTAGAACTAAGAAACATCACGCGTGTATTTCCCTAAGGGTTAGGCAGACTTGAACTTAAAGAACGCCTACATAATTCTAAGAATAGAACACAAATAATACGAGTATTCCCACTCTATATTTTAGTGGATTTAACTTAAACTATGTTCAGCAAAAGATCTTTACTGAGTTAATTAATGATGTCTTTGGTTTAGAAAGTTCTGGTTTCATAAATTTTAAGAAGTATTTTTTGCAGACAATGATAGTCTTCTAGCCAATTCACAGGTGGGTAAGTAGGGTAATGATATTAATAGGTTGAGAAATTTTCAAATCAATTCGATTCCCTCATCGCGGCATCATATTTTTTTAACCTTTTAAATCTTTCTAAATTCATCAAATTTTTCTTCATATGGAAGGAAAATGAATATTTATGGCTATAGGATATAAGATCAATATTCATCATCATCATTTCAGCCGAAAGACGTCCACTGCTGGACAAAGACCTCCCCCAAGGATTTCCACAATGACCGGTCCTGCGCCTTCCGCATCCATGCCCTTCCCGCGACTTTCACCAGGTCGTCGGTCCACCGTGTGGGAGGCCTGCCTACACTGCGTCTTCCGGCGCGCGGTCGCCACTCGAGAACTTTCTTGCCCCAACGGCCATCTGTTCTACGAGCTATGTGCCCCGCCCACTGCCACTTAAGTTTGGCGATTCTGTGTGCTATGTCGGTTACTTTAGTTCTCCTGCGGATCTCCTCATTTCTGATTCGATCACGCAGGGAAACTCCGAGCATAGCACGCTCCATCGCCCTTTGGGTGACCTTGAGCCTTCTTATGAGGCCCATAGTAAGGGACCAAGTCTCAGTTCCGTAGGTCATCGCTGGCAACACACACTGGTCATAGACTTTAGTCTTGAGACACTGCGGTATTTTGGACGAGAAGATATTACGAAGCTTCCCGAACGCTGCCCAGCCGATTCGTAATGACTCTCGAAAACAATTTGTAGACATGGCTCAGAAGCGAGATGGGTCTATAATTCTTCAACAAGGTTTTATCGCCTTTTTTGAAGAAGAGTACCACCACACTTCCGTGCCATGCCTTAGGCGTTCGTCCCTCGAGTATGACGGAATCAAATAGCTTCTGAAGAGCTTTCAGTACCGGTGTTCCACCAGCTTTCAGAAGCTCAGCCGTGATCCCATCATCACCCGGTGCCTTATTGTTCTTTAGCTGTTTAAGAGCCATTCTAATCTCGTACAGGCTGACGTCCGGGATATCCTCGGTATAGTGTCGGGTCAATCTGGCTCTTGGGTCTTTAGCCTGATTATTAACAGATTGCCGTACACTCGTGTATAATTGTCCGTAGAACTTCTCGACCTCTTTCAACAGCTCCGGCTTTGACGAAACAATTCTGCCATCCTCTGCCTTCAGCTTAGTCAGTTGGCTTTGACCAACAGACAGATCCCTTGCGAAAACCTTTGAGCCTTTGTTGCTCTCAATCGCCTCCTTAATACGAGTCGTATTAAATTGGCGTAGGTCGCAAGTCAAGGACTTGGAGATCCATCTGTTTAAACGCCGATACTGAGCAGCATCTTCAGAGGACTGCAGAACCAAATTTCGTCTTTGTTCCATAAGTTTGTTGGTGAGGTCCGAGATCTTTTTGGTTCCTTTTGAACGACGGGTTTTGAAGATCTTAGACCCAGTCGTTTGGACAATTTCCACAAATCTGTCATTGTAATCATCCACATTTTCGCAATCTCCCAGGCATTCAAAGCGATGCTGCAGCTCGAGCTGAAAGTGCTCAGGGTTCTGGAGCTGGATAGGTGCTGGTCGGAGCGTAGACTTCATCAGTCGACATCTTTCGAGCTTTGTTCTAAGATTCAATGTGCCTCTTACCATCCGGTGATCGCTTCCTGTTTTTACTGAATTGATCACGGAGACATCATTGAATATGTGCCTCTTCGTCGACAGGATGAAGTCAATCTCATTTTTTGAGACACCGTTAGGATGCAGCCATGTCCACTTACGCTGTTCCGGTTTTCTGAAGAAGGAGTTCATCATAAAAAGGCCCTCCTTCTCCATGAAGCCGGCCAGCAGATGGCCACGTGCATTCCTCTTTCCATATCCAAATTGCCCCACTCTCAGCTCATTGTCGCTTCGTTTGCCCAGTTTCGCGTTAAAGTCTCCCATCACAACGGTATAGTGTGTTCGGGAGCTATGTATGGCTTTAGAGATATCCTCATACATAGTCTCCACCTCGTCGTCGGGGTGTTTCGAGGTCGGTGCGTGTACCTGTATGACCTTCAGCGAATACCGTTTGGTGATTCTGAGTATAAGGTACGTTACCCTCGTCGAAACACTCTCGATCTGGACCACGTCGTTGACAAGGGACCTGTGGACGATAAACCCGACACCACCCTGGGACAGTTGGTCGCCCTCCCGGAAATAGAGCAGGTTACCGGATTTGAGGATCATGGTGTCCTCCCCCTCTCTCCGGACTTCACACAATCCTACGATATCCCACCGTAACCTGCTCAATTCTTCCTCGAGTTCAGCAAGCTTCTCGTCCGTTCGCAGTGTGCGCGTGTTATACGTTGCCAGGGCCAAAGGTCGTCGGGGTTGGTAGCCTGGCATCTGCCGGGGATTCTTCGCACCCCTTGCCCCGCCGTTACCATGGCCGGTACCATAGCCAGGAATAGCGGGGCCGCCGGGGACTAGGGGCCGTTTCTTGGGTTTCCAAATCATGGGGGGTTATGCCGTAATCGCCACGCTTGGCAGGCGGGTTGGCGATCGCAGTTTGGTGGCTAGTACGCGGAAAGATGCTGCTGCCCATCCTCCGGTATTTGAATCCCTTAGTCGCCTCTTACGACACCCACGGGAGGAGATGGGGTGGTGCTATTCTAGGGCCACACCACAGGCCCAAAGAAAGATCAATATTAAATACATTAAATTTTATGATGTGTGGTAAATCTATCGCTGGCATTATTTTATTATAAAACGTCTTCATAACTACTATTAGTTGATCTGAATTTAGAATGGCATTTTTTTTCATTTGTTGTGGCAAAGCGTAGTTCGTATTTGTATACAACTAGTTATAATATTTTTTTGTGCCTGACAGAGCCTACAATGATCTCGTTATATTTAAAGTTACCACCTAAGTACATTATTATGGTGCTCGTGGCTAAATAAAAACCGCTGCACTTGCTGATCGAAGGCGAGCTACGCTTGTCGAGGTTAGTCTACGAATGGGTGACCGTTCGTAACATATCGAGACTCATCCGTGCCTCAGAAAGCACGTTAAGCCGTTGGTCCCGGTTGTCATTTGTAGATATTTGATAGTCGTTACGAGTAGTCAGATGCTCGATCGTGTCACCCAGAAACTGGGTTGTGGAGGTCAGATAGGCAATCACTTCATATGAAATACTGGTATTCAACTGCATCCGATAGACTGGAAGCCGACCCTAGATATACATGACAAATGAGAACCCATAAATGGCAAAAGGCTAGGCAGATCTTTACCCTTAAATTCTTTTCTCAATAAAATATCGCTTCAAAAATGCTCGACCTTATTTTTTTGTATTATTTTCTTTTTGTTCCACTTTTAAAATAATATCCTGATATGTGTATATCATTGTCACCAGTCTCCTGTCAAACTCAATTTCCATTATCAGCTTCTCACAGCAAAAAGCCTTGGACTTTTTAAAGACCCTTTAATAATCTGCCTCTGATTTCCTCCCTCATAAGTTGGTAATATTCTATGCCATATCACATTTTGGCAGATGAAAGCCCTTCAATTCCCAATTTTCAATAATCTCACCATTTTTTTTTGCTTCCTTATACGCACGGTTTTTATTATGACTTTACGGTATAATTTTACTGAGCTTTCCGTGCGAACAAACTTGACTCACAGTCTGTGAATTGAGAAAACATTCGGGAAAATATTCCAAGCGTTTCGGTGGCGTGTTTACATGATTTAATATAGTAGATAAAAGTTAACATTAAAATCTTTATTTCTTTCTTCCTAATCATCGTTTCGTTTTTTACCTGTGCTTAAACAATAATTTGAACATTTGAAAAAGGAGTTTGTATGACACAACCTAATAGTTTTATTAGTATAAATAATTAAATACTTCACAGTTTTGATAACAGGTAACACTATAGAGCTACGCTGAATTTTATAAACGGCGTGAAATATTTTTCAACATTGCAGTACTGGTCAGACATCGTTTCATAAATAAAAACGTCACCTTATGTAATATCGCCACCCTTACCCAATAGTACATGACTTTTGGTATGGCGAACACAATTCCAATTTGTGCCCATTTGGACACTGGACATTATGAGCAACGATGTCAATAAAACACTAAATTCTTTGTTTCAGACATTAGGTTATTATTTAATCTGAATAAATAAAGAAAAACAACACACATTAACATAACTTTGGTCACAAAGCGCGTAGTAGTCCTGTGTCTCTTTTTGAATTATAAAACAAACATTTGCGTCGTATCCCTGCTGTAAAACAAAAGAAAACACCTTTTCAAAAAAAGAAAAGTGTTTACTATATTAAGAGTCGCGATATTCACGTCATCGTACAAATAATCGCGGCGGCGTAGGAACGTCTCTCGCCCTGCCCTTATTGGGTCTCATGTGACCCACGTCATGGGACGGTTTGGTACGTGGAATACTACTGAGAACTGGATGACATTATTTAGAAGTAACAAGATAGATAGATATAGATGATTAGACAAATAGTGCGGGACAACGCTTAAAAAAAATAGAAAACTAATATAATAATAATTATAAATAATGATGGACAATCCACACAGTATCATCTAGCCCCAAGCTAAGCAGAGCTTGTGTTATGGGTACTAGATGACTGATATACTTAATACAATTAATTACATAGATAGATATTTTTATTATACATAGCAAATACCCAGAGCATGGAAACAACAAGATCGATAGATACACATAAATACAGATAGATACAGATAGATACAGATAGATACAGATAGATACAGATAGATACAGATAGATACAGATAGATACAGATAGATACAGATAGATACAGATAGATACAGATAGATACAGATAGATACAGATAGATGCAGATAGATACAGATAGATACAGATAGATACAGATAGATACAGATAGATAAAGATAGATGCAGATAGATACAGATAGATAGACAAATAAGGCGGGACAACGTTTAAAAAAAAAGAAAAACAAAGAAAGAAAACAAAACAATATATTTCAAAATAAGATTGTGGTCAAAACAACTATCGAGGGATAAAGCTCCTGTCACACAGTATGAAAGTATGGGAGAAGGTGATAGAGAAAAGATTGCGAGAGGAGAGTGAAATTACCCCAAGTCAATTTGGGTTTATGCCAGGTCGAGGAACAATGGACGCCACCTTTGCACTCCGCCAGCTGTGTGAGGAATACAGACGTGCACATAAGAACTTGCACATGGTGTTCATTGATCTGGAGAAAGCGTATGATAGGGTGCCCCGAGAGGTGTTGTGGTGGGCCGTGAAAGAGAAAGGTGTGCCTGGGAAGTATGTGGAGTTAATTCGTGCAATGTACAGCCGGTCTAGGACGTATGTCCGATCGGTTGCTGGCAACACCGACAAGTTCAGTGTGGCTGTAGGACTGCACCAAGGGTCGGCATTAAGCCCTTACCTCTTCTTGTTGATAATGGACGCTCTGACGTCGGACATACAGGAAGAGGCACCCTGGTGCATGTTATTTGCCGACGACATTGTTCTTGTCGGTGAAGATGGACCTGAGATCCAGAGCAGACTGGAGAAATGGCAACAGAGGCTGGAGAGTGTGGGCTTGAAAATCAGCAGAACCAAAACTGAATATATGTTCTGCGATTTCGGCGGTCTCTCCAGTCCTGAAGCAATGTCGCTTAAAAGCGTGCTTCTCCCGGTCTGTTCCGACTTTCGGTATCTCGGTTCACTCGTGCAAAGTGACGGAGAAATAGATCGGGCTGTCAAGCACCGAATTAACATAGGGTGGATGAAAAGGCGGCAGGTAACGGGAACAACCTGTGACCCCCATATTCCCCTTAAACTTAAGGGGAAGATTTACAAAACAATGGTTAGACCTGCTGTCTTGTATGGATCAGAATGTTGGGCCGCAAAAGGCATGAATGAAAGGCAGTTACATGCAGCTGAGATGAGAATGCTGAGGGGGATGTGTGGTGTTACGCGAATGGATAGAATAAGAAATGAGTATGTAAGAGGATGTCTTAAAGTTGCGCCTGTGACCGAGAAGTTGTGTGGAAATCGGTTGTCATGGTATGGGCATGTGATGCGAAGTAATGAGGACCATGTTGTGAGGAACGTTTTGAGTATGAATGTGCAGGGTTACATGAGTAGAGGAAGACCAAAGAAAAGATGGATGGATCATCATGGATTGTGTGAAAGAGGATATGGCAAGAAAAGAGGTGACCCATGAGATGAGGGCAAATAGAGATGTATGGAAGAAGAAAACATGCTGCGCCGACCCCAAATAAATTGGGATAAGGGCAGGAGGATGATGATGATTGTGGTCAAAAATATTTTGCGGCATCGTACAAATTATCATTCCGTATTCACACTTTGGCACGCGATTATCGGCGTAGTGTATTCAGGACGTCGCTCATTCGTCCCCAGGACGTTATCTCGGGTTCCCTGCGCCCCACGTCACAGGTCCGTTTGTCACGCAGAATGATACTCAGAACTGTGACAGTGTAATACCGGGGCGACGTTCGAGCGATTAATCGGACCAGGGTAACTTTTGGAGGAGATAACTATTAAGTATCATGTGGGTACCTGTAGAGGTATGATGCAGTGATTGAATTGACTGTTTTTCTTTGAAATTGGTAGCACCTGTCTATCAGAAGGCATACCTGAATCACGGGAAAGCTTGTTCATTAATCAAACATTGACATACATTTTTTTATTTCTGAGACCGTAGTGTTATGATACGAATATTTATTTGAGTACGAAGAGCGTACGAAAAATATCATGATGGTCGAGTTGGTTGAGGTTTTGGGATCAAAACCGTGTCAATCTGGCGTTTTCCATTTTCTTAGTTTATACGTTTATCTTACACATCATGTCATTGGTGACGGAAAACTTTGTAAAGAAACCTGGCCTTATAACTAATTCAATTGTGATATCGTCAATCCGCCTTGAGCAATTGAAGTTATTAATACTCGTGCCTTTTCTGCATGAAAATAGACCTTTACTCTGCAGTGGGACTGGTAATATTATGATGGCAGCGATGCTGTGCAGTAGACAGTTAGAATGCAACACTACATAGTACATAGGTACCATCATCCATTTTGCCTTTATCAACAGTCGAGTCGACAACAAGCGTCATTTGCACATCGGAGTTTATGGCTGACATGATTTATGCTCGATTGTACCAAAACTTACAAAATAGAGTTTTGGCAATGATTTTTCAATGGTGTAAGGGCTTGTTTTACGGGATGCAGATAGCCGCTATCCCCAGATAAAATAAACAATCAATACCTACAATCTTCCTCTTCTTTTTTTATAATTAAAAATGAATGTCTAAATGTGTTGCTAAGCGCAAAACTCGAGAACGGTAGACCAAATCTTTTCTTTTTCTTTGTTATGTTTTTATGAAAAAAAAACATTTCTTTGTTTTTTTTTATTATAAGAACGCGCGGATCATTAGAAAATTTAAGAAACTTAACGAGTATTTTAACTTCACGCGTTTGACAGTTCGCGCGCCGCGGTTAACACCGCTAGCACAGCTAGTAAAGAAAAAAATGAAATTGAAATCGTGAAATTTCTGACAGATTACAGACACAATTGTAATACTTATTAGGTCTTTACCTATGAAATTGCCGTTCTGCAGTACTGGCCATTTCAAATCAAAATATTTTTTGTTTGGCTAAGAATTCTAATTTCAAATTAATTTTATTTTAAAAACATGGATTTTTTTTTCCAAAAGTAGTCATTTGTTTATTGATTAGTGTTACATTTTCATCGCATTTAAATCTTTTTCGTCATCATGGATACGTTAAAAATTCGAGTAATTATGGAATATGAGTACCGTCGTGGCAGCAACGCGGCACAAGCGGCACGCAACATCAACGACGTTTACGGAGCTAACACTACAAACCAACGCACTACCTGTTATTGGTTTGCTCGCTTCCGTTCTGGAAATTTCGACCTGAAAAATGAACCTCGCGGTCGTCCGAAGACTTTGGTCGACAATGACGAATTAAAAGCGATTGTGGAAGCTGATGATACACAATCTACGGCTGAATTAGCAGCAGCTTTCGACGTTAGCGTCAAAACAATATTGGTCCATTTGCGTCAAATTGGCAAGGTAAAAAAGCTTGACAAATGGGTGCCCCACGAACTCAATGATCGCCAGCGCGAAGTACGCGTCGAGACGTGCCTTGCACTGCTCAACAGACACACAAATGAAGGAATTTTGAACCGCATTGTTACCTGAAAATTGAAAAATGGATTCTGTTTGATAACCGCAAGCGCTCAGCAAGTTGGTTGGATCCTGGTTCAGCACCTAAACAATGCCCTAAACGAAAACTTACCCCAAGAAAAGTGATGGTCACTGTTTGGTGGTCTAGCGCCGGTGTGATTCAACACAGCTTCTTACCAAACGGGGTGAGCATTACTGCAGATGTGTACTGTGAAGAATTGAACACAATGATGGAGAAGCTGGCACATCTCCAACCAGCATTGGTCAATCGCTCGTCTCCGCTGCTCCTGCACGACAACGCGCGACCTCATACTGCACAGCAGACGGTCTCCAAGTTGCAAGAACTGGGGTTGGAAGCTCTCCGTCATCCGCCCTACTCACCAGACCTTGCGCCTACAGACTACTACTTTTTCCAGAATTTGGATAACTTCTTGGCAGGAAAAAAATTCAATACCCGAGAGGCAGTACAAAATGCCTTTGAAGAATTTGTTGCCTCCCGTCCAGCTCATTTCTTTAAGAAGGGCATCAATAAACTGCCACTGCGTTGGCAAAGATGCATTGATTGCATGGGTGATTACTTCGATTAATACAAATAAAAAATACATGAAAAAAATTCATTTAAATTTTTTCATACAAAACGGCAATTTCATAGGTAAAGACCTATTATAATGTTTGTATATTTTACTCAAAACCGAAATAATTAACTATGACAAGTTGATAAAAGGCTACCTCATTAAAGAACAAAATAACTGTAAACAGTTTTAAACAGAACTAAATTACTCGCTTGTATAGATTTACATCTTCTATGCAACAACTTAAGGTTAAAACAATTAATGTAATGTTGGGTTATGGTAAGATGAGGTGAGTGCAAGATGTATAGTTGTGTATTGTATATATTTCAATAGAACACCACGTACTATCAACATATATTTTCTGCATCTCTATCAAGTACATCCAAAGGTTGTCTGTAAGAGTTCGCTTTTACCGATAAGGTCGCCCATTGTGACACCCTATGTAGCTCTTAAACTCATTATTTGTAAGTTTTCATGGTATACAATACAATACTAGGTACTACTATTTGTCAAGACAATACTTATTTGTCATATGTTTATCCTTCCTGCTAGTTGACCCTGACCTCAAGGAAACTAAATAAAAAGAAAAAATGATGATATGATTAGCAGCATGCTTCTACCCACCGGTCACCAAACAATTGACAGCCACGACACAGTTTACACACGATTATTTATTTTCGACACGGTTGGCGCAGTAGTAAGGTGATTGGCTGTTGCGCTTCGTGTCGCGGGTTCGATCCCCGCACGGAACAAATATTTGTATGTCCTACAGGTAGTTGTTCCGGGTCTGGTTGTTTGTGTATGTGAGTTGTAAATGTTTGTAAACGCACCCACGATACAGGAGAAATTCTTGGTGTGGGGCAACGTTTATTAAAAAAGAAAAGAAAGAAAGAAAGATCTAGCTTACATTTATAGATAAGCTTTAGCTTACGCTTTCGATGGTAAAAGAGGTATAGAAAGCAGTAAGGACTGTGCGAAAACTATGAAATTTCGGTAACTCTTTAGTCAGTTATAAGATGACTAAAGAGCAGATGTGTGTCTTAAAGCTGTATATCGCAGCATAATGCTGACGAAGGCACCTCTTTGGCCTCGCAAAGGACCAGGCTTTTTTATTTGTATACTTGATAGTATAAGGAGCTCGTGGCTAAATGAAAAAAGCCGGAATGGTTGATCGAAGGTTAAACTACGCCTGCCAAGTCGAGTCCATGGATGGGTGACCGTTCGTAACAAGTCGACACTCCTCCGTACCTCAGAAAGCACGTTAAGCTGTTGGTTGCGGCTGTCATTGCACTGTAGATCTTTGACAGTCGTTACGGGTAGTCAGAAGCCCGAAAGTCTGATAGCCAGTTATACCAAGGGGTATCGTGTTGCCCAGTAACCTGGCTTGAGGAGGTCAGATAGGCAGTCGCTCCGTGTAGAATAATGGTATTCACCATCATCCGGTTAGAGTGAAAGCTGACTCCAACATAGTTGGGGAAAGGCTAGGCAGATGAGGATGATGACTTATTAGTAAAGTTTGTCGAGTCCCAAATTAATGTTTTCCTTTCTTTCTGTATGTAAGGTAAGTTTAAAAGTAGTTCTGAGTTCAACTTCTGACATCTCACTGTCCCATACAAGGCAACCCGAAATGTGTCAAGTATAACTTAATAATTCATATTGTACTAGACGTTATAAGGGGCGCCCTAGTGGTGGGCGTAAATAGAATTATTTACGTCTGCTTCCCTTGCTTGTGTGTTTGTTTGTATGTCATACAATATACTAAGATAGTGTTTATAATGTAATATTCCCTTTGTTTGGCTAGCTAATTAGTGTGTGTGTAGTTTATACACTAATTGGCACCCAAAAACGAATTATGTAATTGGATAACTATCCTGCATCCTCTCTTCCGTGTAACATACACTTTATAAAGCGCTGGTCCTGTATAAAGCAAGCCACTGCAGCGCAAGCAAACAAACTCTTAACAAAACCAATAAAACTCCCTTTGTTGAGCGGATCCCAAAAAGCGCTACAGCGCTGTGTGTTGTTTGGACAGCATCAATTTAAACCCAGTAAACTTTTTAAAACAAAAAAAAATAACGTTACAAGATGTTTTTACACATCGTCCCTCCCTAGGACTTCACCTGCATCGCCGAGTGTCGATAAAACAGAGCTGTGTGAAAAATCGGTGTGTTTTCGATGATGATAGATAATTTATTAGGGTTCCGTTCCTCAAAAGGAAAAAACGGAACCCTTATATGATCACTTCATTGTCCGTCTGTCTGTCAATACTCTTTATCTCAGGAATACGTGGAGGTCTGAAGATGAAATGAATTTTAAATACGTAGGTTAATGTTCCCTTGGAGCAAGCTTCTCAGTCTTCTTAGTCGGCAAGTTTTTGACGACCGATGTGGCTCGGCGGGCGAAGGTCCGCCTGCGACGCAGAAGATTGCAGGTTCTATTCCCGCCTTGGGATAAATTTTTGTACGATCTTCAAAAATTGTTTCCCGGTGTTCCAGGTATTTGCTATGTATAAAAAAATATCTGTCTATGTTATGTATTGCATTAAGTATATAAGTCATCTAGTACCCATAACACAAGCTCTGCTTAGCTTGGGGATAGATGATGCTGTGTGGATTGTCCAGCATTATTTATTTATTTATTTTATTAGTCTAGACCATAAAAAGAACGGCCATTTATGCGGAATTTTTAGCACTCGCAAGTAAATCAAAACCTATAACGTACTTTCCGTTGACCGATACTTCCGTTGATATTTGACAATAAGCAAAGTCACCCAGCCACTAGTTAAGGGAAAATTCCGAATATCGTTACTTTTTGTTGTATATTGTATAGAAATTAACGATGAAAGAAGTTAATAGGTACGTTATTATGAGATGGTAAACGACTGCATGTATATTTTTTTTATTAAAACGTTGCCCCACACAGGGAATTCCTCCTGTATCGTGGGTGCGTTTACAAACATCCAAACTCACATACACAAACTGCCAGACCCGGAACAACTACTTGTAGGCCATACAAATATTTTTAACGTGCGGGAATCGATCCCACGACACGCAGCGCAGCAGTTAATGGATCAGCCACTGCACCAACCATGCCGTCAAATATTTGATGGCACAATAATATTTGACGTAGTTATGCCTTAAGTTTCATGAATTGAAACCAATTTGAAACATATCAAATGAAAACGGACTGATAAGAGTAATTTAGTCCTACTCTGAGTCATTACGTACACCATTCTGTGTTAAAGACCCATGTTCAAAATGTACTGAGTAATGTAAGGAATCCCAATTAATGTCTAGTGTAAAACCGCCCTAAGCTTACAATATTACCTACCTATATGAATCTTGTAGTTTCTTCATGTTTCGATTACTAGTGAGCAAGCGCAATTAATGTCTTAAATAAAACCACACTAAGCTTTCGTCAACCTATTTATTATTACTTGTTTAAATCTTAACACTTGTACAAGTTTCAAATACTCGTTTCTTAATTCTGAACTTCCGGATCAGTCAAAATATTCTCATTATATATATATAAAAATTAATCCCTATTTCCCTTGGTCACGTCATAACTTGAGAACAACTGTTCCGATTTTATTCATCTTTTATTTAAGTTTTCTTATACGAGTAGGTACTTTGTAAAAGGTTGTTACGGAAAACAAAATGAGAAAATTACACAGAAAATATGTTTTTTTTTTTTAATAAAAAAACGTTGCCCCACACTAGGAATTTCTCCTGTATCGTGGGTGCGTTTACAAACATTTAAACTCACATACACAAACAGCCAGACCCGGAACAACTACCTGTAGGTCATACAAATATTTGTTCCGCGCGGGGATCGAACCCACAACACGCGGCGCAGCAGCCGATAGCTCAACCACTGCGCCAACCGTGTCGTTTTTTTAAGAAAGATGAATGAAAATTTTATCTAAGTATTTTTTTTTTAGGTATGGTAGCCATTTGAAGTTCAGCACTAGACGATTGTTTACTGCTTAACCGGACGATCCCGTTGTGACCTTACTAGAAGACTCCCAGCCAGGGCTAACTACAAGAACAAGGATAACGCCGCGGGGCGCCGCTAGTTATACATAAAAAAGTCAAGTTTCTATTTATAACTAAAGAACGGCTGTACCGATTTTTGATTTGTTGGATTTATATTCACCCCGAATAGAAGAATAACTATTAAAACAATAATTAATGTGTTTACATTGACGACATTTTTGGAATCTTCCAATACAAATTTTTCATTCACATTTGTGTAACTGAAACAGCACTATGAAGTTACATTAAAATAAAGGCTGGCTGCTGAAAAAACTAATGAAGCCAGTAATCCCTACAAAGCTATTCAAACTCCTTCATCAATTGTGATGGTACTTATCATGATCACTATCCACATTTCAACATCACCCACTGATGGCCATAAATAGCTTTTTTTTATTTTGTTTGTTTGTGAAGAACTACACACTCCTATGACTACGCTTGACTTGTCCCCTAAGCCGCATTTTACGTATTAGATAAACCAGAACAATACCAATAAATATCTTCAGGCACATCAAATTCGTTAAAAAGTAAAATGCTCCTAATATAATAGAACGAAACGAAACAACAAAACGAAATGCCGAAGTCACGACGTATCAATTCAAAAAAGAATTCCATTCACAAAATTATAGTATATTTGCATGCAAATCAAATATGCAATTTGAAAATGGCTTGTGGCTAAGTTACAACAGATGAACGGGTAAATGGTATCGGCTAAGCAACGCTTTCTGAGGTTGGTCCGCGAATGAGCGACTATCCAGTACATACCAAAACCTCGGGTTGTCCCCGAAAAATCGTTAAAAAAAATTCTTATAGTTTTAACTATTGTTACAGTGGTCAGAAGACTAAAAGTCTGACAACCAGTCTTACCTTGGTACCTGGTTACCTTAGTAACTGGGACACCCGATACCCAAGGGTATCGGGTGTCCCAGTTACTGGTTTGTGGAGGTCAGACGCTCCAGATAGAATGGAAGCCGACCACTACATAGTTCAGTAAAGGAGATGTTTTTATTGTTTAATTCAATTTATTTCGAAAACCAGAATATTGACAAACCTTTATTCCGTACTATTTTCAAAAACTGGATTTAATATGACCGGTATTCAAAATATAATATAATAATGATAATACCAGCCTGTAACCGCCCCACAGCTGGGCAAAGGCCTCTTCTCATATATAGACGGGTTGGCGATTTCAGACTTATAATAGGTCTTTACCTATGAAATTGCCGTTTTGTATGAAAAAATTTAAATGATTTTTTTTCATGTATTTTTTATTTGTATTAATCGAAGTAATCACCCATGCAATCAATGCATCTTTGCCAACGCAGTGGCAGTTTATTGATGCCCTTCTTAAAGAAATCAGCTGGACGGGAGGCAACAAATTCTTCAAAGGCATTTTGTACTGCCTCTCGGGTATTGAATTTTTTTCCCGCCAAGAAGTTATCCAAATTCTGGAAAAAGTAGTAGTCTGTAGGCGCAAGGTCTGGTGAGTAGGGCGGATGACGGAGAGCTTCCAACCCCAGTTCTTGCAACTTGGAGACCGTCTGCTGTGCAGTATGAGGTCGCGCGTTGTCGTGCAGGAGCAGCGGAGACGAGCGATTGACCAATGCTTGTTGGAGATGTGCCAGCTTCTCCATCATTGTGTTCAATTCTTCACAGTACACATCTGCAGTAATGCTCACCCCGTTTGGTAAGAAGCTGTGTTGAATCACACCGGCGCTAGACCACCAAACAGTGACCATCACTTTTCTTGGGGTAAGTTTTCGTTTAGGGCATTGTTTAGGTGCTGAACCAGGATCCAACCAACTTGCTGAGCGCTTGCGGTTATCAAACAGAATCCATTTTTCATCGCAGGTAACAATGCGGTTCAAAATTCCTTCATTTGTGTGTCTGTTGAGCAGTGCAAGGCACGTCTCGACGCGTACTTCGCGCTGGCGATCATTGAGTTCGTGGGGCACCCATTTGTCAAGCTTTTTTACCTTGCCAATTTGACGCAAATGGACCAATATTGTTTTGACGCTAACGTCGAAAGCTGCTGCTGATTCAGCCGTAGATTGTGTATCATCAGCTTCCACAATCGCCTTTAATTCGTCATTGTCGACCAAAGTCTTCGGACGACCGCGAGGTTCATTTTTCAGGTCGAAATTTCCAGAACGGAAGCGAGCAAACCAATAACAGGTAGTGCGTTGGTTTGTAGTGTTAGCTCCGTAAACGTCGTTGATGTTGCGTGCCGCTTGTGCCGCGTTGCTGCCACGACGGTACTCATATTCCATAATTACTCGAATTTTTAACGTATCCATGATGACGAAAAAGATTTAAATGCGATGAAAATGTAACACTAATCAATAAACAAATGACTACTTTTGGAAAAAAAAATCCATGTTTTTAAAATAAAATTAATTTGAAATTAGAATTATTAGCCAAACAAAAAATATTTTGATTTGAAATGGCCAGTACTGCAGAACGGCAATTTCATAGGTAAAGACCTAATATTAATCATAAATTCCAGGTTTCCTGACCATGTTTTCCTTCATCGATGTGAGTGATGTCCTAGATAAACTTAGAAAGTACATATGAATTGAAAAAGTTACATTGGTATTTGTCCAGGTTTGAACCCATCATCTCTTGTACATACTCGTAAGGCACATACTTAATAATATATGTATACTTACATATTTTTAATGTATTTCTTGTAACTCGTTTTTTTTAAGTTTTCTATGTTTAGTATTGTATCGTTGTGTGCCTGAGCCTATTCGGAATAAATGATTTTTTCTTTCTTTCTTATTTCTTTCGTGCACTAGGCGAAGCCTAAACCACTGAGCCATCATGACAATATTTTCATTGTTTATTCTACCTGGAAATGCCTCCAAATAGGTACGTGTACATATACCAGTTTCTCAGGAATATCCAGTACACAACAACACGGTTTATCGTTCCATAACCAATATCTGTCATGGATCTACGTGCTCTTTGAACCATGGAAAGGATTGCGTCGAGCTTAAATGGACAACAATCCGACTGGGAAAAAGAAAATTTAAAAAGAAAGGGTAAAAATGAATCACAATTTGCTGAAGTTGGATATTTTTATATTATACCAATATTATAAATAAATAAATAATGCTGGACAAACCACACAGCATCATCTAGCCACAAGCTAAGCAGAGCTTGTGTTATGGGTACTCGATGACTGCATTACGTAGATAGATATTTTTATTATACAAAGTAAATACCCCAAACACCTGGAACAAATATTTGTAGATCGTACATACATTTGTCCCAAGACGGGAATCGAACCCGCAACCTCCTGCGTCGCAGGCGGACCTTCACCTACCGCGCCACATCGGTCGTCAAAATGCGAAAGTTTTATCAGTAGGTGTGTGTGTGACTCCTTCACGTTTTTGGATGAAATTTGTTATGAAAGTAGGTTATACCCTATTTTATCACAGGCAGTATCAATTTCATCGCGATAAAATGAAGTATTCCCGGGGGAATTTTGAATCGTCTCATGGTGGCTTTTTAACCACGGGTAACACCGCTGAGCGCAAGTATTTTAATGATAAAGGTATCGAAATACAATCTGTTATCAAAGAAAGGGTCAAAGATCTAAGCGGAAATATTTCTTCTTGTTTTATATTTAAACAATATCTGGATTGATACAAGTGCTGGTCCTACACTTCAGCCTTTTCATAAAATACCTATATGTCACTCATATTTATCAATAAAAAAAGAAAGAGGACCAAACATTGTAACAACCACCTTTTTAGTCATTAAAGATTTATGAATAAAGGGGTTAGTATTCAACTCAAAAGGTTCTATGAATCCAGATGTTATATTTAAATTAATTCTAGGAACAGAATATAGAATTGAAACATAAAATCACCCCTGTATTTCCTGAAAGGTTAGGCAGAGGTGTACTTATATTGGGTACACCTACATTTTGCTGGTTATGTTGAACTCTCATGTAATAGGGAGCGAGCCTTTTGTAATCAACCGGAGATAAATCCAGACTACGGGGATACTAAGAAGAGAAATGATCCCAGATGGGAAAACCCAATAACACTTCGTCCGAGCATGGAATCGAACCCAGGACCTCGTACTCAGCAAACAACGGGGCAGTCGAAGAAAAACACTTCTTAATATAAAGAAAAGGTACATCTAAAGGTTACTTCAACAGCTGATCTTATTAGCCAAGGTTGGGAATACAAAACGCTCACGTAAGAGGAAAACATAACCAAAACATCACGCGTGTATTCCCTGAGAGGTTGCGCAGAAGTGCACCGATAGTAACACCCACATTTCGTCAGTTATATTTAAGTCCCATGTAATAGGGGGCGATCCTATTGCCATTAACTGGGAACAACTAAAGACTTCGGGCTAGTAATGAGAAAATTTCTATTGGGAAAACTAACTAAAACTATGTCGGGATGGCCCAGTGGTTTAGGCCTCGTCTCTTGTGTGCTCAAATCTGGGCGAGCGCCAATATGACTTTTTCAATTCTTATGTGCTTTCTAATTTTATCATGGAAATCACTGACCGGTGTCAGAGATGTCCGTGAGGGTAAACATCGTGAGAAAACTTGGAATTATAATTAATATAAGTCTGAAATGTCCAATCCGTCTTGAGCAAGCGTAGTGATTAATGCTCGTGCCTTCTCTGTATGAGAAGAGGCTTTGCCCTGCAGTGGGACAGTGACAGGCTGGTGTGTTTTTTTATTCTTTATTCTTAACTAAAACTACACGTAGGTAAAGCGAAAGAAGCCAATTTTCGAAAACGATCTGTCTAAAAAAATGAACCTTGAATTATATAGCATCCATTTGAACAAACATCGAGTACATTCACTTTGTGGCATTTGACATGCCTTACATCGGGAATATCAAAGAGGTTTCTTTTAAAAACACTCAAAGCCGGTTTGGGGACTCCAGTTTCAATGGGGTGTATGAATATATTTATGTGTTGCGGACCCGCCTTGGGCCAACAGATAAATCTTTCATTTTACACACTCTATCTCGTTATTTTTTTATTGAAACTGGGCCTTTAATCTTATTTGAGACATACGTGAGTTTAATATGATAACGTTTCTTGGAAATGTTTTTTTTTTCTGTAGTTGTTACTAAATGGTCGGAGATGTAGCGCGACGAATATGTTTGCGGAAAGATATATAGAAGAAAGAAAGAAAGAAAAAACATTTATTTGGGACACGCACAGATAATAAAAAAGAAAAAGAAACTAAAAACAAAACAATATAATATAAAATAAAAGGACCTGTGCGAGGTCAAAAAGGCTATCCTATCTCAGCATACGGCAAAGCAGTGATTCCGTGCTTGCTCGTCTTTGTGGCATTACCAACAATATCTTGAGTTTATTGGCAGATAGATCATGGGAGTCTCCAATGCTGCGATATTAGATGAAACTTTACACTGAATTATAGATGTATGTCTACTAACACTAGTAAGGAAAGTTTTGAGTATGAATGTGCAGGGTTACATGAGTAGAGGAAGACCAAAGAAAAGATGGATGGATTGTGTGAAAGATGATATGGCAAGAAAAGAGGTGACCATTGAGATGACGGCAAATAGAGATGTATGGAAGAAGAAAACATGCTGCGCCGACCCCAAATAAATTGGGTCTACTAACACTAGTATTTAAGAGCATTGTTAGGAACACTACGGGAGTAACCCAAAATAAATGCTATGTTGCTGTTTTTAACGGTTTTTAAGAGTTTTTATCGGTTTAAATTTAAGTGTTTTTAACGGTCTTTCCTAAACATCGATAAAGTAAAACCCCTTTTCTAGACTTTAGAAATTGTAGAGTTCAAAGTTTAAAGATAAATCATCTCTAAAAAAATACATATTTCTACCTGCTTAACACCTTATTAGGCAACGTTGATTGGCACTCAATGTAGCCAATCAACGTTGCCTAATAGTAACTTTTGGAACTAATAGTTTTTCATTCATGTCGCGATAAGTTCGATCTCCGCATAACAGATGGCGTTAACTTTGTGTTTCAGATTGGATACAAAATATACACTACAAAGAATGAGTAAACACCCATCATATTTTTTTCGATCAATAACATCAGTGTTGAAATGTCAATAAAGATTTATTGCATCTGCAGTGCTATGACATAAAGATTTCCCAGAGAAAATTTAGGTGTGAGAAAATTTAAGTTAAGGCAAAATGAGTTGTCATCCCATAAACTAGGGATTGACAGGTCACTTAACGCTCACTACACCTTACTTTTCTCAGGGTGATTTATACAGAATAGACCGGCTGGTATGTAAACTTAGAATCTTATGAAATGCACGCTACTTGCAATACGCTCGACACCCGTTCCGTGAAGAACTTAATCATACATACATACATAAAACTCAAGCCTTTATCCCATGTAGGTAGGCAGAAACTACCTAACGTGACCTGCTGTGATCCTTACATACCCTTTTACTTCGTTTATGTTCATACACGCACGCCGGTTGCGAGAACTACGCTTCTGACCTTTCTGGAGAACATCACCAATAAGGTCGCTGGACGTCCTTCTAGGACGTCCCATCTCGGCGTTTCCATTTAAGATCTTATATTCATTCACTTCCATGATTTTAGAGTCACTATGAACAATAAAAAGAGAGAGATTTTTAAAGCTAAGTGTCGTCAGAGCACTCGGGAATAAAAATACCAGTACAGTACCGTATACAGTATCTTTTTAGGATGTGTAGTAATTATAATAAAAACATAGCACCTATCACAGCTTTATTTGCTCCCAGAGCTGAAGTATACGTCATTTATGCTCCATGCATCTATTTCATGATCGTTTTAATGGCCGGCGATTCACGTGGCACTGAGCAAGAACATATGTTTTGTGAGTTCGTAAACACTCATTGCATTTTCGTGTTGTGTGCTAAGCTTATATAAAATTGATGAGAGTGAGTTAGAGAAATGAAAAGAGTATTAAAGGATCGCAATAGGTGACATTCTGTAGTCTGCCTACCCCCATGGGAAAAAGGCGGGAGTTTATGTATTTATGTACATGTATCTAGGTACATGTATTTATGTAGTTAGAGGAATTTATGATATTTTCAATGGCCAGCGATTCACGTGGCACTGAGCACATATCATATACTATATCCCTTGTCATTAAAATAACAAAAACTGGTAAGGTTACTAATGAAAGAAGTATCTAGTTCTTTTTTTGGCTTCCCTCTGACGATAATTGACACTTCACCATAGGTAGGTTGTGACTCAAGAAACACATGTAATACTCACTACTAACGCCTTTACTCATGTGCGCTGAACAAAAGTTTCGGCTGTCACACT
This sequence comes from Phlogophora meticulosa, assembly GCA_905147745.2. NCBI lineage: Eukaryota > Metazoa > Arthropoda > Insecta > Lepidoptera > Noctuidae > Phlogophora > Phlogophora meticulosa. Next base: position 4,943,986 of record LR990525.1, read on the forward strand.
CTTAGTCAGAATTGACGGGACTGTAAAAAAGTTGTAAGCGATTGGCTTAAAACTAAAACCTACGACGATGTTGAGTCTATTATTTATACTTTGCAATAGTCAAATTAGTTACATTTGGGTCTTAATTGGGAAAAGTGAACTAAGTATTGCTCATTATAACTCACACACCACACAACCTCACTAGACACACTCACACACACTCACTCACTCACGATGCACATACCACACGTAACGTTTTTTATTTTTACTTTTTTATGTTTACATTGTCTACGTTTAAATTGCTTAAAAATGACAAGTGGAAGTGCGGAGTCTCCTAATATAAGCAATTCCTTGCTTAAAAGGAGATCTCCAATACTATGTATCAAAATATTTATAGCAATTGAAATAAACATTTTTATTGATTTATTTAATTGTCACTGGCCTTCTAAATAAAACTGGCCGTATAAAATCTATATTTAAACGGTGTCACTCACTGACACGCTTTAAATATACATGCAATTATATGATATGATAGATGATCAATGATGAATGATAGCACGCAATAGCCGCTGAGGTGTCTCTGTGTTCTATGTCCGTCATCAGCTGTTGTGCTCCGGTTCATAGAAGAACTAATCACATAATTTATCATTCAAATCGCTTGCAATAATCTCTAAACACATGCACAAAGCAATATTTGGTAAAATTCGCTGGAATAGTTTGAAAATTGAATTGTTTCTGGTGTCCGTTAAACAGCAATGGACACGCTGCACGTCATAACGGAGGGACCTAATTTATCATTTCCGTGAAACTCTCGTCTGCTATTTGAGGATTACAAACATGACAGCGTGATGACCTATTTTCAAGCGCTAGGCACAAAATATTGCGTTTATAACTGGTTGGTGGGTTTTAGGTAGGTATTTGTATAAAAATAAACACACAACACAGATTTGAACAACACAGGTTGTCATCCAAAAACTTGTCTTGTCTAATCATGGAGTTGTGTTGGAATGTAGCAAAGATTTGATGATGACAATACTTAATGGCAGCCCTAAGGTGAGAGGTGCGATCGCTCTAGGTAGGAATTGCAGCCAGGTAGTAACGGGCTCCAAAATGAAAAATGCAAAAAACTATTTCGAATAGAAAATGTAATTTTTATGGCGTCTTTTAAGAGCCACAATGAAAATTAGGGCTGACCCGAATTAAATTAAATTAAATTTAAATTCATTAAAAAATGATTTTTGAAATAAAATCTCATCATCATCATCATGAGACTATATTAGTCCACTGCTGGACATAGCGTCCATAGATCTCCCAATCAGCGCCATAGCGCCCTGTCTTCACCTTGACGCATCCAGCATCTGCCTGCAGTTTTTCGCAGATCGTCATCTCACCTAATCAGAGGGCGTCCTATACTACGTTTGCCGAGTCGCGGTCTCCACTCTAGAAGACGTTTATCGTAATATAATCTATTTTGAAATAAGTTGGTAATTATGATTTGTTTATTATGAATTGAAATACAATAGTGTGAAAGCGTCGACCAAAGGGCACCGAAAGACTATCTCGCTCTAACTCCATAAGGGCTAAACCCGATGGCACTAAGCTAGTAACGAAAAAGCAAAACAATTGAGAGTTCATTATTTCAATAGAATGTCTATTTACATCACAACAAATACACTTCAGTACAAAATATCGATAATACCTTGCGAAGTCTTCACTGAAAATACCCGTGACGTCACAGGCTGTTAGCTGCGCGAATGGGCGCACACAAAAGCGTATAGATGGTGTCAATCATGTTGACAACATCTGAAATGTTCGCCTTGCTTGTACATTATTTACTTGTATGTGTGGATAATAATGAGGGACATGTGGCTGCGATGGTGTATTCTACATTAGACAGAAACTCTTTTATACACATTAAAAGTAATTTTATCATCTCTCGCGAACCTCTGCTTAATAGGCTGAGAGATGTATAGGTACCTTAATGTTGTCCGGTGTTATTAAAAAATTATAAGTTTATTCAATAATTGTTTACAATGATAAATGTATCATATAGGCTATAATTTCTTGTTACAAATTAATAAGAGATCTGTGACAGAACTAGGCGAAAGCCTGTATCTCGGCTATCAGCGCCCAAACCCTCAATTATGAATTCTATGTATTTATTTTTATTGGGACAAGATCGCCACACTATTCCCATACCACTGCAACTCCTAAGAACCAGAATCAACAGTGACTACCAGAAAAGCGTCGAGACAATGAAGCCCGACGAGTTCTGGAGAAACGATTCAACTGTCTTGGATACCGCAACGAAATTAATCAGAAAAGAACAGCGGAGGAGTTAGAAAAATACATAATTCTACTTCCCTCCATATCAATCAGGATACAGAACCGAGCTAGACCAATAGGCACAGAGGGACGTTTACAACTGGGATAGGCCCAGTTGCCTAGCACCACGGTTTAAAATTAAAACTGATATTAATGGGTCCTAAATGATAAGCTGTTACATTTGATTCCATGGCAATAGGCACAAAGGGATGTTTACGTTTTAGGATCGTTTTAGAGTAATCCTATGTATCTAGTCTTTTTTGACGTGATAACGTCTTATAAATTGATGAATACCAGCAACACTCATGAAAAATAGTAACGTTCCGCGTAACGTTCCACCTGAGCCTGTGCGTGCAAGCGAGAGCGCGCAACAAGCGATAGAGAGGTACGATAAAACAAACGATAGAGAGGCCTAAGCATTGGCTTGTGACACATATATGTATGATTATGACGTTATCACGTAAATCTATCGTCCGTAAACCGACTTTACAGACAACATTTTTTTTTTTTATAGTAATGGGAAACTAATTTCGATTCTAAATTAGACTAATGCTTATGGGAAAATCTAATGGCATTGCTCGAGCCGGAGTTTAAATATAAAACCTACGTTCAGCGGTCGTCCATGGAACTAGTAGAGACACAAGGTAGTTTCAGGATTAGCACAGAAACAACTCCAAATTGCTCAAGTAGTTTCCATTGATAAAATTTTGTAAATGAACTGAATTACAGCCCTAATGAAGTTTGAAACACCATACGTGACAAACAGGCGACTCGACCCACGCCATAGGAATCTCTATCATTCTGAACTCTATTCCAGTTATCATTTGGTTTCAAATCAATTAAAGCTACTTGAGCACTTTCCAGTTGCTAGAAGTTACGTATTTTAGAATACTCATTAGACCTAATTAGTATTCTAAAATACGCAATTTCTAGATGATATTATAAGGATGATACCGATTTAAAAAGACTCTCCACTGGGTTGCAAGATGGGCACAGTTTTTCTGTGTCAGAAATGCAGATAGTTTCCTTCAATTTAAATTATCTACATAGCAAAGACATTACAATTGCAAAACTCATTTTCTTGAGTGTCCTTATCGAGAGTGTTTTTCTCTTGTTGTTTTGCAAACCTAGTATTTTTCATTTGAAGACACTGTTAGGTTATTTATTAATTAAATAAGACATTACCATCATGCCTGACGTCCTCGAAGGGTTTTTATGAATGGGCATCTCGCAGTTTATCCTTCAGGGATATTAACTGCTTAACCGAACTTTCCTGTGGGGACTTAACTAGAAATTAAGGCCTCCAGCCAAGGCGTCAAACTTAAGACCTAAGCGACCAATCGCTAAGGGCACCCCCTGCGGGGGTACGTGCTCCGGCTTAGGATGTCGCTGGGAGAGGACGGCAAGGGACGGGCTGGATCTAATAGATATATTAATTAGGGACTAATTTAATCATTTACTGGCTCAGCTACGCGGGCTGGCTCGAGCAAAGGGTCGGGGGGGATTTCTCGAAGGGCTATTCATAGGTGTACTTATAATGCTCCCACATTTTCGCAGAGCAGACTTATTGCCATCAACCGGGCACAAATCATAACTCCACAAGATCGGGAGAAGCCATTGAATGATTTCCCATTCTTAAAAAAAAGCCACTACTGAGAGATTTCAGATGGAAAAACCGAATAATACTTATTCAGACTCAGAATGAACCCAGGATCTAATGCTCAGCACTAAACCAACGAGGAACTTTGCACTAAAACACAAAAATCGTCACCCACCGTATTTCTATGAGTTTCTGCTGCAATACACATTCCTTTAAAAAACAAACTCTTATTCCAGAATTTCAAAACATCCAACTTCACAGCTCGACACGATAAAAAAGCAGAAAAATCCTTCAGAAATTGAGTTCCTAAAATCAACTACGTATAAGTTCTAGCTCCATGTTTTTGCAAGTACCAGGAACCCATAAAAGGCGAATACAACACTGTCATCTCATGCTGCGCGACAATTTGTCACCGTACAACCGCTTGCCGGTGACTGCAACGACAATATACCAGCACTGTAGCAAGGTACGAAGTTTTCATTAATAATATTTTTTGTTGTATACCCAGACGTTTCCCGAAGCTAAGTAAAATGTATTGACGCGTTAAAGCGTTTACATTTTCTTGACTACCTTATAAAAGAAGAGGAATGTCTTAATATCACTTAAGAGACAGTGGTATAAGCATTTCAGAACTTGGGAAAAAAAAAACAAACCGTATATGCTTGCCTGCCGTAAGGTAAGCATTTATACAAATTAAAAAATTAAAATAATTTATACAAATTATATAATAAAATAATAAACCTTGGCATATTTTGTATACCTAGTAAAAACATATAAATAAATATATAGCTGATTCTTCATTGTATCGTTGGACAAAATAAGTATGGAAGAAATTCTTGTCTAGTACGATAGCTTGACGTAAACGTAACGTCAATTCGAACGATTTCAAAATTAAAAAAGAAAATACAACTTTCCTGTAGCCATATATATAAAAAAAGTTATACAAATAAATTAATATTAAGTACTCATATATACGAAACAAATATTTGAAATTAGAAGTCTCAGTGACAGTCAATGTCGGAAATTTTTCAAAAATCAAATCAAGGTGTTTTTGACAGACGAAACGATGAATACGAGAATTGCCCCTCTGATACAAATGTGACCGTCTTTCCGTGCGATGTTACTATTAGTCACTGGCGACCGTCCTTACGTCGTCGGTTATACGAATAGTTGCATTTATTACTCATACCCCGTTCTATTCATCATAATCATCATCATCCTCCTGCCCTTCTCCCAATTTATTTGGGGTCGGCGCAGCATGTTTTCTTCTTCCATACATCTCTACTTGCCGTCATCTTAATAGTCAACTCTTTTCCAACCATATCATGCTATGGTAGCTAAATTTTATTTTATTTATTAAGTCAAGTGGGTATCATATCCTAAGTGGTTACGAGCTCCTAATAACTTTTAATTTAATTTTAACCCGATATTTTGGTTTATATCACGATGAAAACCGTTTTATTGTAATTTTACTCTAAAAAGAAAGAAGCTACGAAACTTTTACTTATTAATAAATAAATCTACAGTCTTCAAATTAAATTAAATTAATTATATTAAAATAAAATTAAAATAATAACAATTATTATTTAATTATTTGTGCTAAAAGGCACACAAACGTACAGAGGCGTACTTAATGCCATAGGCATTTTCTACCGGTCAACCTTTGGGTGATGCAGAGACAAACAGTGGCGGGTGCAATTTCTTAAAAGAAAAGGAAACACTAAAAAATAATATATAGAAGATGAAGTGACAACACTGCAAAGAGTATTACCACACTCCCTGTCTTTTCCCTAATAGTCCAGGCGCCGTTTGAAGGTTCCCCCCCCGTTAACAAAAAATAAAAGGTATAATTAGATTGTTTGGTCACGTTGAGAGTATGAATGAATGGCAACTTACAAACGGTATTTAAAGTTAAATTTTATTTGAAACGCTGCTGTAAGGGGTTCTTTAGCAAAAAATATATTGACCTTATGTGTGATATTTTTCAAAAAGGTCTGGTACGTAGTACTCGTCATTGGCGGGCGTGTAAGACCAGGAACGTAAACGAAGCTGCAGTTACAATTATTGAAGGATCGTAACAACTGGCGTTCTGTAGTTTCTGCCTAACTCCATAGTAAAAAAGCGTGAGTTTATGTAACATGACTTGGACAAAGTACAAATAAACATAATTTAAGATAACATTGCATTGTCTCCTCCCATCTAAATCAAAGAATTCAAAATGGCGCCACGAGAAAAGAAAAGCTACAAAATTCCTAATAAGTATCTCGAAATGTAATTAAATTACGTTACGAAAGTACCTTAAGGAAAAACAACGGAATGTTTACAAGAATGCCTCATTACTTGTGAACTAATTTGATATATATTTACTGGGGGGTAATTAGTCGGGAGAGCTTTTGAAATCGCGTTTTGCGAAAGTAAAATGGCGAAAAACGTGAATGGTATTGTTAAATATGCTCAATGGAAAATGACCTTTCAAATTATTGTTTTTATTTGTTTGATAATAGTACGATGATACTTTAGTCGTGATTCAAGTAGAATTCCTTCATTTTCATTCGTTTCAATTGTGGAAAAACATCAAACAAGATTAATTTGAATTCTCAAATGAAGCTTTTGATGGTGAATTCATGTTTTAAAGACTAAATTGTAGTTTATCTATTAAATTTGGGAAAACAAACAGCAAAATAATAATATTACTAGTACATTAGTACCCATACCATACACATTATGTATGGTATGGGTACTAATGTACTAGTGCTATTGTCTTAGTGCTAGAATTGTTTTCGTAGAGGTTTTATACAATAAAAGACCTTATTGTATACAGGCTGGTAGAACATTGGTTCTCTATGGTTTCAAACACTCAAGAAACATTAGAATAGTTTAGAAGATGAAATATGTCGCCCGTTTCGTTACTAAATGCCATTTAATCAGCGAAACCCTATTATTTTACAACAGTAAAATAATCAGGTCCATATTTTTTTTTAATACATTAATTTACTGTTAGCAGATGAGATTAGTTAATTACATACTTGCAATTCGCAATAGGTGCATAAGCCAAGATTATTAGTATTGTTAGTTATTGAATACATTCTGTAATTTTGGCTCCATTTTCATCAAATAATAAAAAAATATATACTTGTGGGTATCGCTCAAAAAAAGCGCGGGTCTGGAGCAGGCAGTCGTCGACTAGCTGTCAGATAGATAAGTTGTGTTTCAATTTGTATTTTGTTAAATCTGTATGTGATGTGTCTATGAATAAACCTTATATCTACTTCTCTTCGTAAGTATAATTTACAACAAGAACCCTAGGAATACACGAGAATTAATAGTAGGTATGGTCAAGGATATCACATTATCTACTCAGGGCAAAGTAATCAAGCATCAGTCAAATTGTCAAACGAGAGACGGCTTTTGTACACGTACAACAAAATGTGAGCGACTTGTGGAATTACCTTTGGTAATAAATCGCCGTAGTGATAACAGATGGCGTTGCCAGTCACTATCGAAGGTTTTCGTTGATAATACGCTCATATATACTGTTTTTAAATATGTTGCCCAGTAACTGGGTTGTGGAAATCAGGTAGGCAGTCGCTCCATGTAAAATACTGATATTTAGCTGCATCCGGTTAGTCTGGAAGCCGACCCCAACATAGTTGGGAAAAGGCTAGGCAGATCGTAATAATAATAAAAAATATTTTTGTTGTCGGTTACAGGATAATATACTGTTTTTTTAAATAGATTAAAACTGTTGCTTAGCTTAGCGTTACCAAGGTATGTATTTAACATGGGCTGCTTTTGTGATATTTATTATGTAGGTTAACTCTTTTTAATTACGAATAAAAAAGGAGAGGTTCTAAATTCAACAACGAGAGACGAGACGAGATTTTTTATTAATTTTTTTGTTGTTACTGTATCTTAGAAAAATAATAAACCAAGCCGCTGAAAAGCGAGAAATAAATTATTTTTAAAAGTTTTTTCGTCATTACTAAAACGCTAAAATAATACAGAAAAAAAACCTAGACAATCAACGTTAAAAATGTGTATTGTATATGATGGCTAAATTTGCTTCCAAAAACTAATCATCCGCCATGTCCGACTAAAGCCTGGATGCATGGCAATGCCACTCACATGTTATAACAAAATGGTCGTGTCAGAAAAAACGTCATAAAGTTTAAAATATTCAAAACACTATATCATAAACTGTGTAACTGAGCGGTTGAGAATAGCAATTTATATTTAATGCATTTTCATCAGGCTACTATTAAAACTGCTTAGGTTTATATGCTTGCAAGGGTAAGTGCATATTACGTGCAATGCTGTGACCACAAATGTGTACCACGCGCCCCAAAACTGTTTTGGTGTAATTCTGAGTCTCTAAGGCGGTTGAGATGTTCAATTAAATTGTGAAAACATTTAAGTAAATTATTTAGTGACTTTTAACCTGTCATTCGAGTTTTAGTCCAAGTTAACATAGATTTTATTAACCGGGCTATTCCAGTACGACTTTTAATTAGATGCAATAACTTGAGATGATCTTATGTCACCTAAGACAATAAAACATGAAAAAAAACTGAAGCGCCAAAATTAAAATAACCTCTAAAGTAGAATCTACAACTGTACCTTACATATCTTTAGCGAGTATATGCACCACCATAGTTCATGTTTCAGTGTTGTCCGTGACATTCGTTCTGTCAACTGACTGAAGCTTATTAACACGTTGAACGCCATAAGACCGACAAACAATAATTTTCTATTGTGTCTCGTTGTTTGGCAATTAAGGTGTTAAAAATCGTACTTTAGACATTCATTCAGAGCTCATAAAATTTATAATCAGACTGAAATTGATTTAAATATCTAACTAAGTGATGGCTCTGAATTAAACACATTAATGCGGTAACCGTAAAACTATCTAAACTATATTATGGATAGACCTTAAAGAAATTCATCGCATGCTATCCGTCATTATTTTACAGTGACCTGAAGGTGTGCTGAAGTATTCCTAACGTATGCTATTATTCTAAGCAATAATTATGAGCGATTATAATAAAATTGCTGATTTAAGTTATAACGAGTACGTTATTTTGACGTACCACAGTGTTATATAAAACGGCACTTGAGTGAATTATCGTTAGGTGCTAATTTAATTCCAACTCTAGTTATTATGTAATTTTGTACAATTATTTTATCTAACTACAGTGCTATAGTGGTTTTACATGAATTAGCATGTTAAGTTAACTAATAAAATATAGTTATTATCAACTAGAGCTGATTTAAACAAGTGCTTGTTAAAAATTATATCATGGTATTATGTTAATTAAGTTATGGTAATTATGTTAAGGTACAGGTGCAACTACTTAATAGTAACAATAGAAGTATAAGCAGGTCTCGTAGGTAGGGCAGCTCAAGGTGAAAGTGTAATAATCTTTGTACATTTATTTATTTTCTTTCTGATAATCTTTCTTATGAATCTGTGTTATAAGTTATAGCAAACATGGTTATATTATTATTAAGTAGTAGACCATTAACTCTGTGAATTAATAATTATGGATTGTTACTGTAATCGCTTGTTGCATCTATACCACGCACCATTTAACCCATTAAGGCTATTGGTAGCCCAAGTAGTAGGTACAAATAACCCACAGTTGTGGGCATATGCTGGTGGGGTGAGTGGTGGTGGTTGGTGGTTTGATGTGTTACTGGCAGAAAATTAGTTCTGGCTGGAATCGAACACACACACGTTATATATTTAAAGTGATTAGAATCGTTTCAAATATAGAACGCGTCCATTATTTAGTATTTGGCATAAACATATGTTTTAGACGTACTAGCGTCAAGTTGTATTCTACAAATAATTGATATAAATCAACGGGATCGGAGTCCTTTTTTTGCAATACTGTAGAGTGCACTGCTTTACAGTACAAAATACTATGCAAAATTTAAATACATTCTCTGACTGCCATTTACTTGGAGAAGTTAAAAGAATAACACACTTTTAATTATAAAACTTACAAGTAAAAGCTGAAATAACGACTAGGAGTCCTTACTTCATTTCTCTTTATATACACAACCGCTTCATTTTGTCTTAAGCCTGGCGCAGAAATGGAATCCTTTTCTCCTTAATAACTTGTATAGTCAACCTCGTAACTGCTTTATCACTTTTGACAAACACAGAAAACTGAGACGTCAATAAAGGATGTACACTGTTTGTCTCTGCATCACCCAAAGGTTGACTGATAGTAAATGACTATGGCATTAAGTCCGCCTTTGTACATTTGTGTGCATAAAGAATTAAATAAAGGTGAGCTGCGAAACTGTAACATTGGTTTTAAAAACAAAATATACCTTTTCGTTTTAAATGTGCAAATGACATTTGACTAATTTAAGGTGGGAAAGCAATTATGAGGCTGACTAAGTACCTCCGTTACCTAACCTATTAAGTGGTGTATACATTTCCTTGTTTGACTAGGTGTCTCCGTATAAGCAATTTGGAAGGAAAATATAAGGATACCCATTCATTTCATTGATAAACATGGGTTGTTTCTTTGAATCTGTATAATATGTTGCGATAACTTCAATTTGAACACGAATGAAATGTTTGTTTTCAATAATGTATGCTTACGTCGAGACGTTGCGAGAAAATTCCTAAATATTGTTTATCTTGTTAGTTTTTTTTTTTTTTTTTTTTTTTTTTTTTTTTTTTTTTTTTTTTTTTTTTCGCTATTAAATAAAAGTTTTATTCACATATATACAATTATACTATAAAACTAACTAGGTATATACATATTTACAAAAACAAAAAAAAAAAAACAAAAAACAAAAAAAAAGCCGACAAGGACACTCAGGCGTCAAAGTATTCCTCCGCATCGCTGTCATCTGGAAACGTGCCCAAAAGACTGGCAGCATTGCCACGTTGGATGGCAATACTAATTCTTTGGGCAAAGAATGAGCCAGCCCTCTGGTCACGCGAAGTGTCGATCAGACGTCGAGAAATTTCTTTATAAAGATGACGTGCACTCGGACCCCATGACCCGAGCGTTTCAACCCCAAACGGCTCAAAACTGTAGTTACCAATAAGGTTACAGTATTTGCGCCGTTTGAGGGTCTCAGCACCCGCCGCGGCAGCGCCAGCACAGCCTGCCGTGCTTGAAACATGAGATGGCGCAAGGGTATCGACGCAGGTTGCGTCCCACACCAAAGGCCTACCCATCTTCCAAGGCAACAAAGTCATGCCGTCTGGTCTCTTACCATCGTCTCGTACCAAGCCGTTAGGTTCTAATACCGCTGGTACGCCGGCGGTACCAAGAGCTCGACGAATAATATCATTGATGCTGGAGTGCCGTGCTATGCGTCCTGCGCTCCTGTAACAGGACAGGCCATGGTGCCCGAAGCTGTCGACCGCTTCACCACAGTGACACCGATGCGGAGCAACACAAGGGGCACCCAAGCGAAGACAAGTAGCGAGCCGAAACGATGTGTCATCCATCATAGTACCTATGGTGGCTGACGGGAGTGCCTGAAGCCAGAGGCCCGACTCCCATTCTCCCACGGCCAACAGACGGGCACGCTCAGCAGTACTAGGTGACGTGTTCTTGTTAGTTCATTTTCTGTTATTTCAATATTCACAAACATTATCCTAGTAATAAGAATATAATAACTATATCTTATTTGTGAGCTCCGACATACATTACGTAACATGACGACATTTGATAAAAATAAATAGCTACGCAAAATTTTTGCAATTCCTCAAAAATTTTGCGTAGCTATTTATTTTTCAATTTTCCTGAACAATAAACGTACCGAGTGTTTAAAAAAAAACAAGGAGGCATCCTTTTGATTATGGCCCTAAAATGCTTCCTTGAGGCATACCACCGGAGGCTGCGCACAAAGGTGTAGCGTTACATACAAAAGGCTTTTACTCGTTGTACGCCTACCCCTGCAGCTTAGGGTACGTTTAAAATAGAATATTTGAGAGGCACAACCTTTTTTCTCTTTAAAAGAGTTTGTGAGTCGTCTCGAATGCTTGTGCTAAGAATGTTGCCATATTAAATCATAATAATAACAGTCCTGAGGTCAATTGAATAATAACCAGGAGCATCGAGCAACACCAAAAGATGCTCTCGTAGGCAGTTTGATCCTGAACTTGAATCAGAAAGTGTCACTCCTGGACAAGGCATAATTTATTGTTTGGAGGTTTTTTTGTCATCAACAATAACTACAAAAAATGACTACAGGTAGCTTGCACCCCGTTTCCGATAACGCTGGGCTACTGTTTTGTTAATATCAAAAACAGAAAAGTATAATTTATCTGTACAGGCAATACTGGCGGTGGGTGCTGTCTGGGGCTGTTGTGGTTGGCTGATTCTTAGCCCAAAGTAATATTATACCTTACCAACAAGAAATACATAAGTAAAAATTAAAAAGTTTCTAATTTGCTTTAATACAGTAATAAAAGCAGTTTACATAGCAGTAGAATGCCTTTGTGCAGTCCTATAGAATTTGTCTGCGGAAGCAGTGGAACACCACGTATTGTGGCCAGAAGTCTTCTTCCACGACGAAGGGCAGATAACAATCTGGTACTCGTATCGCGAGCGACTTGAAGTTGATTTAAGCACGACACCTAGCAAATAAATGACCTAGCAAATAAAACCCTAACCTATTCATCAATATTACGTAAAATCGTAAGTTGTGATATCCAGTCGTCCGCCTCACCTCTCATGCAAGTGATTGCGGGTTCAAATCCGGGCATGTATCAATTTGAATTTTTCAATTCATAATATGAATTATATAATTATAATATATTATTGACTATAATTATAATATTATATTATATAAATAGTATAATAATGTAGTTAATTTCTTACTTTACCCTAGACGCTACACTACTGGCGTAGTCGGTGAAAGACCAAGTAGTGAGAACTTATATTTTTTTAGCCATGAGACAGCGTGGTAATTAATGTTCGTGGATTCTTTGTATGAGAAGAGGCCTTTACATCATTTATCAGTGTGATAGTAACAGGCTATTATGATCTATGCTTAAATAAGAAAGCTGAAGAGTTTGTACGATTGAACGGACTAAACACCAGTTAGATATGAAAAAAATATTTCTGCATCTCAAGATAGCCTAAGGAAAGTTATAGGTTTCTTAACATGACACTATTACTCTAAAGAGTACAGGCACAGCTTATAAAGGTAAAATTCTTGCAAAAAGCTAATGTAATGCCAAGGCAACGAGAAGGTTTGCGACAAAGATGCATTCAAGTTCATACTCTTTACACCCTTACCATTCAAGATTCAAGCAAATAAGAATTTGAATAGCGTTCTTCATCTTCAATGAAAATGGTCAAGCAGTAGTAGGTTAACTTGACCATTAATTTGACGACCGATGTGGCGCGGCGGGCGAAGGTCCGCCTGCGACGCAAGAGGTTGCTGGTTCGATTCCCGCCTTGGGACAAATGTTTGTACGATCTACAAATATTTGTTCCGGGTGTTCTGGGTATTTTGCTATATATAATAAAAATATCTATCTATGTAATGTATTGTATTAAGTATATCAGTCATCTAGTACCCATAACACAAGCTCTGCTTAGCTTGGGGCTAGATGATGCTGTGTGGATTGTCCAGTAATATTTATTTATTTATATTATTTATTAATTTTAACATTATGATGACTATTTGGTAAAAGATTGACTAACAAAGTATTTTTTTTTTTATAATATGATCATAATTATTTATATGTGACACTGAATTATAAATTGGCATGCTAACCATAAGCTGAATATGGTGCAACCCTAACTGTGTGACACCTTTGTAAACCCCTGTTATGCAAATAAAATGATTAATTGATTGTACTTCATGACTTTCAGGTTTTTTTTTTTATTTTTTATATTATCCTATGCTGTCCCACTGCTGGGCAAAGGCCTCCCCCAATGCTTCCAATTACTCTTTTTCCATGCCACCTCGTGCCAGCCCTCATAGAAGGTCGTCTCGCCACCTCTTTTTGGGCCGACCTCGGCGGCGCCGTCCATCTTCAGGCACCTATTGTGTGGAGACTTTTGCCCAACGGTTACAATTATCAAAGTAAAATTAATTTTCTTGCTATGTTAGTGGGTTCTCTATTAGTACCAGAATTAATTTGTTTTATACTCATATAAAGATACTAGCTGATACAGCAAACGTTGTTTTGCCTTATATAGAGTTTGGTGATAGAAGGATGAAAATTTGAAGTTAAATAAAACATTTTGCTGTCAAATAAATCAAAAATAAAATAAGACCACCCTTAACATTTAGGGGGATGAAAAAAGATGTTGTCCGATTCGCAGACCTAACCGATATGCACACAAAATTTCACGAAAATAGGTCGAGCCATTTCGGAGTAGTTTAATTACAAACACCGTGACGAGAGAATTTTATATATTAAAATATAGAAAGATCTTCTACAAGTCTTAATATTCATAGAAGTGAGTATGGATAAAGTTAATTGAAATTTATGTTACCCAGAACACTTAGTTCAAACATCTCAGATTATCATAATATTTGGCTTAAACTCGATTTAGACCTTATTAACTTAGAACTTTCTTAGTCGTATTTATTTACACTTAATCGTGGTACACGGTGGACCGACGACCTGGTGAAAGTCGCGGGAAGGGCATGGATGCGGAAGGCGCAGGACCGGTCATTGTGGAAATCCTTGGGGGAGGCCTTTGTCCAGCAGTGGACGTCTTTCGGCTGAAATGATGATGAAATGAATCGTGGTACGAATAGTATTAAATTGTATGGTGCCAAAGTCTGGCTGGGGACTAGAATATTTTATGGATTTTGTTTCCAAGTTAGGCTTATTAATTTTAGGGTTCCGTACCTCAAATACGGAGGGGATCACTTGGAGCTTTAATAATATTAAAAAAACGGCCATTCATGCGACATATTTTGCTACTTGCGAATAAATCAAAATCTAAAGGAAGAAGTACGAAAATCTTTCATTTGTAATTTTATCACATAGAAAAATGTTATTTTGCGACTGTCAAGTCAACTTACCTTTGTTGTTTATTAGAATTATCCGTGACGATCGAGTTATGGAATCGATTTATGGCAGAACATACATATTTTTAACTCTTGACGACCGATGTGGCGCGGCGGGCGAAGGTCCGCCTGCGACGCAGGAGGTTGCGGGTTCGATTCCCGCCTTGGGACAAATGTTTGTACGATCTACAAATATTTGTTTCGGGTGTTCTGGGTATTTGCTATGTATAATAAAAATATCTATCTATGTAATGTATTGTATTAAGTATATCAGTCATCTAGTACCCATAACACAAGCTCTGCTTAGCTTGGGGCTAGATGATGCTGTGTGGATTGTCCAGCAATATTTATTTATATTTACTATTTATTATTATTTTAACTACAAAGTTAAGTTTGTCCCTCCATCCTACTAATATTTTCGTTGGAGTATTGTTTATGAACTTCACTTAAGTAATGTTAAAAAAATTGGTGAAACTAGCCTGAAACTGTACAATTACCTAGCGTTTGTACGGAAACCTCGGTGAGCGAGTCAGACACACACTTGATCGGGTTTTTTTATTGAAACATAATATATCTGTTTGGAAGCTTGTAAAGTTCAAAATGTTGTCATTATGAATGTAAAACTTTGACACCGCCGTTAAAATGAAAAGTTACAAGCAAGAAGCCTTCTATTAAAATATTAAATCTATGTGTATACTTTTCTCCGCACAACACACCAACAAGACACAAATTTTCTTCAAAAAGTCACTCCAAAATTGCGAAATTCCATCCAAGTACAACGCGCCTTTACAAACACATAAGTGATGATTCGCACGTGATCGGAATGCGCATACGATCCGGTAGATGGCGACACGTCATTCATGTGTTATGGCGATAGATAGGGTTGCGTTATAAAAAAGATAGGCACAGAAGGCCAGCTCAATACAACAAGTATCAACAAGCGTACACCCCTGATACATCACAGTCAAATGTCGTTCACGAATGCACTTGCACTGACTGTACAGAAAGAAAGAAAAAAAATATTAGCCACAGAGGCCGTGCCAATTATGAGATCAAAAAGAAAATTCCAATGATAGGGTTAGTACTTAGGTACGCGTATAAGCTACGGAAACCTACGTACGGTAATCCAGATACATCACAATCAAATGTGGGTTGCGAGTGCACTTGCACTGACTGTACAGAAAGAAAGAAAGAAAAAAAGTAATAACCACAGAGGACGTGCCAATTATGAGAACACAAGGTTACTTAATATGAACGTGAAGCGAATGTACGTACATGGAGCATGACTAAGGGTCTCGCCTTTTAGCTGAACGCGTACGCATATTGATAAGATATGTTCCGGGTGTGCTGGGTATTTGCTATGTAGAATAAAAAATATCTATCTATGTAATGTATTGTATTAAGTATGTCAGTCATCTAGTACCCATAACACAAGCTCTGCTTAGCTGCGGGCTAGATGATGCTGTGTGGATTGTCCAGCATTATTCATTTTTATTTATATCATACAAAACCGGTGTTTTGTATGGACGAAATCTGAACTGAGCTGAATGAGTGTGCGCTCGTTGTCGATCGTTGTGTGGACCTTCTGCACTATACTGTGATTGTGCCATACGTTTTGATTTGTAGTTATTTAGAGCTTCGCTTGCTTTATTATAGAGATTTACTTTCGCTATTTTTGTATAGTCGTTTTCAATATTTTTTGGACCCTTTTTCGTAGTTCTTTTGAAAGGCTTATTTTTTATTTAGAAGTGTACTTCCTTTTATTGATGCATTCCAAAATAACCTATATATATATATAAGCTTTATTTATGTCATAGTTATTCTTTTATCTATTTTAAAGTGCTTTATTTAATAAACACTGTTATGTACTTACATGGAAAAGAAAAAAGAACATTATTTTATTTTTTATCCGCATCGCTGTCAACGATAACAGTGCCCAAAAGGCTGGCAGCATTGCCACGTTTAATGGCATAGTTACTAACAATGAATTTAATTTTGTAGTTGTTCAAATATTTAGGTAACTGGATGCTATTTTCCATTTAATGTGTCTGGCATATGCGCTATCCTTTACTTTAAATATATAATGAAAACTAATTGCAAGAACCACCATTTATTTTAAGCACCACGTTTTAAACTACAAAACATGGCAATGTATGGCACGCGGCTTAAGTGGGACATTATACATAGTGTCCCATATAACATGTCGGGTTAGTACGAGAAAAGATTAAAGAGTATTCTACTACGCAGTTTCTGAGCTTGTTCAAGAAAATAAAATAAAAACTTACAAAGAACAAAGAGGAGTTAGTTGTTAAATGAAAACCGCCACAAGGGTCGCCGAAGGTTACGCTACATTGGCCGAGGTCAGTCTGTAGATGGGTGACCGTTCATTACTCCCCTGGGCCTCGGAAAGCAGGTTAAGCCGTTGATCCCAGCTGTTATTTGCAGATCTTGGACAGTAGCTACGGGTAACGGGTACGGGGTACGGTACGCAGCAAAAACACTAGGAAGTGGTGAAGGGTGGGCGTTTTGGGGGACTGTCTTATGTAAACGTCTTTGACGTTCAAAAAGTGCTGATTCTCGGCTGAGAATCAGCCTGCTGAATCAAATCAAAATTCATTTATTCAAATTAGGCTTAATTTGAATAAATGAATTTTGATTTGATTTGGTAGTTAGAAGCCCGAAAGTATGACAAGTCTTACCAAGGGGTATCGCGTTGCCGAGTAACTACGTTGTGGAGATCACGCAGTAGCTCCATGTAAATTACTGGTATTCAGCTGCATGCGGTCACTGGAAGCCGACACAACCAAGTTAGGAAAACGCTTGGCAAATGATGTTGCAGTAAGTAATCCGCCCTCAAAATAAATACGATAATTTTAAACATCGAGTTTGGTAAAATTGGCTTCAAAGCCGCTATTGATACAATGGCTGTTAACCCTATTAAAAATAACAACCAGACCTTTTATTTGCCATTATTCCAATTTTATTACACGAAAAATAGGACACCATATTGTTAAGCGATATTCTGGAAATATCCGGATTTATCTGGTGTACGGCGATCTCGGTTACGATCTGCAGTATGATTAATGACGACTGAGCCACCATATACGTTCGGTTTTTGCCACAGTATACATATATGGGTCCCAAATGGACTGCTTCCTCTGTTACATAAGCGTTTTGGCGTTTGATCATCAACGCTATTATGTTAGACTGTGAAATATGGAGATGTATTGCTACTTATACGGACAAGTTGGGGTGTAATTTGCTTGTTTAATGCCCGCTATCTTTCACTTGTCGATTGACGAACCTTGAGGCGGTCGTCTTCAGTGATTTATGAAAGCTAGGTTGGCCAGTTTAGGTCTTTAAGATGATGCTCTGCCTGTTTTCAAGACAGACTCCGGGTTGCTAACGAGAAAATTCCTATTAAAAAAACTCAATAAGATTGTACGATCTGAGAATCGAAAACAGGAGTAAGCTCAGCAGTCGTGCTTTAGACAATTAGACCAACGAGTCAGTTAAACATTTTATGTAAACTCATGTAAACTGACCAGGAAACGTAACATAAAAAATAAGAAGGAACAAATGTGATGCTTATTTCTAAACAAATCTCCATACTTGAGAAGGAAATTGTGATTGAAAAGAGATTTTTATGTGTAGGTCACTGTATTTAAATAAGTTATGCCGGCGGAGTACCACAAATATACGAAAACAATGTTGCATCAATTTGCTAGCCAGTTAAACAGATAGTTGGTTTGTTTCGAGGTAATTTAATTATGTTAAACACGGAAATGAGAGCAGATTGCAATATTTAAAATGTAATTCAAGCTCATAACAGCGAGCGCACTGAATTCGAGGTTTATTTTTGTAGTTACTTACCTACTTATGACTTTTAGTTAAAACGGTCGTCAGTCAGAAGCGACTTTCACTGCTGGTTTTATGTAAATTACTTCAACGATGACTGGATTGATGGCTGCTTCGCTGATCTAGCAGCGGGACAGACAGAGAATCGCTCAGGAGCAGTCCGGAGTCTCATTTTACCCGCTTTGTGGAAATAAGCTCGCCCTTTATTAAAAGAGATAACCCCTTCCTAACCCTTCGAGAAATGCAGGGTATTGGACGGTCACCCATCCACGGTCTTGGTAAACCCAGCTAAACCTGCGCAATCTTCAATGCTAATGCAGCTGTTTTTATTTAGCCACGAGCTCCCAAAATATTACAGTTTTATTTAATAATGCGAGATAGATTTCAGAACAACATTTTTAATATAACTCACGTGTTGAAGAAATATAACATTACAAAAGAAGGCTTTTATTTTGTAACATTTACCAACTATCAAAATCACTACAAGCTTCTATAAAAAATATCTCTAAAGAACACCACTTCTTCCAGCACACTAAAAATAAACGTTCTACTCTGATATAAAAGAAACAAACTCACAATTTTGTTCTCTCTTTCAAAGTTCACCTTTGAAATCTTTTGGGAAAACTGTGTGCACACTCGATCTCGCTTCAAAGACTTTCAAAGTTTTGTTTACGAACCAAAGAGAGCTTAAAGTATTCCAAGTAGTTTGTGCAAGGTGAGTATTTAAATACTTGCGTGTGTACGTAGCTTAGCACAGCCATGCAGGGTGTAACATTGTTAGGAAAATTATGGGCTAGTAACTTTTGACTAGGAATTAGTATTTTGTTCTGTGTTTAGTGTTTCTATTAGAAGTTGTTTTTATTTATAAAAGATGCTGAAATTAGTAATTAGTATCTGATTAAAAAACGACCTTATTCATTTCGCAAATCATTATTTAGCTTTTTTTATGGCTTTTGGGGTGATCATAACATCACGCCTATAGGAATACCTACAGGTAGTACACCCACATTTCGCCAGTTATGGTTTAGTCCCAAGTGATAAGGGGGCATGCCTATTGCCATCCAACCAGCCACAAACCCAGACTACGGGTTGCTAGTGAGCCGGAAATATTTTGCCCGACCAGAAAGAAGTCGGAAGAGAATTGAACCCAAGACCTCATGCTCAGCAATTGGTACTCCAACCACTAGACACACTTCACACCACGTCACTCATAATTTTACTTTCGTTTCTTTATTCGACCATAGTCCTTGAATTCTTTAGTTTCTTACGAGCACGAGTCATTTAAAAATCAGCTTTCATTTATTTAGACATCAGTAAAAACAGCAGACGACGATAAAATATTCCCACAGAATCCTGCTTACTACTAAAATCACGTATTCCTCTAGAATGTTCAATTCACTTACTAAGATCAAACTAAGGTCTTAAAGGCAGGACTCCACGATTATTAATACTGTCTCATTTTGAACATTCAAATGCAAAGTGCAGCCGTGTTCACACATGTCATACCGTAGCAGCGCTAATGCGTTAAATAAATTCATGCTAGACACGTCAAAGTTCGCAGGTGTGTTCCTAGCTTGAGATATTATGTAGATGAGGGGAATAAATTTATAATAATTCTCTCAAATCTTTTTGGTTGGCGAAATGAAAATACAATGGGAAGGATTAGTTGGTTGAAGACGGTAACGGCGGTCTTTTGGGGAATTGAAATGGCCGAGGTTTTGCGAATGTTTGGTGGATGTGAAAATGTTTTAAGATGGGAATTAGCTAAAATTGGAATATACCTACCTACATAAATAATACCATTTAATTCTGTGAAATTTAGTAATAGGTATCGTAACTAATACCAATTTATTTGTGCATTCCTATTTCCGAGTATTCAGTATATAACAGCTACAAAAGATAGCAGACTGTAATAATACTAACGTAATTTTATGTGCCAATATTGAACAAAAAAAATACATATCACAACAAACTTTACCACAATCGTAACTCATGAACCGAAAAAGGACCAAACTAACCCTAATGGAATTAACTCGACTACGTTCCGATAAATTTAACCTAATAGTGGAGCGCTTTTGTCATTCCTGAGCATTATCCTAGAAACGGATCCCATTGGCACACACAAACACATACACACATACACGCAGTCTATTCTGTGAAGATAATTGAATAGATTATTAGCGACCCCAAGGACCAAGAATCGATGTGGGGGGAAATTGGGGATATTTTCGTTATGAGAGTATGAATCATACAAGGTATGGAGCGAGGAAGGCATTGGAAATATATAGTAGTGAGACTACTGTCTCACTACTCTACTGACGATCTATATACGCTCTACCTACTGAGTTTCTATAAAGAGGTAAAATTTGAATGATTGTTGTGTTGTTTTGCAAAAGATAAACTCAAAAATTACTAAACCGATTTTAAAAGTCTTTCCTTATAGATAGCTACAAGTATATTATGAACAAGTTATATACGCTATATTCTTTTTTCAAATATACGCGGTATATAGGTAGATATACGGGGTGGAGGAGATGTTAAAGTGTAGAAAGGTACAAAATCGCAGGCAATCGTTCGCAATTTAGAAGATATAGTTATATAGTTAAACGCAATCCTATAGGATGAGATTTGATATTTAGCTAGGCACTATTTTACAAAATGTAAATGGCCTCTGGAACTGTGTTACTCTATATCATATTGTTATAAATGCGTTAACAATGTACTATTTTTTTTTCTTTAAAAAAAACCTTGCAAACGCTCCCACGATACAAGGGAAATTCCTAGTGTGAGACTAGGAATTTCTCCTGTATCGTGGGTGCGTTTACAAACATTTAAACTCACATACACAAACAGCCAGACCCGGAACAACTACCTGTAGGTCATACAAATATTTGTTCCGTGCGGGAATCGAACCCGCGTCACGCAGCGCAGCAGCCAATCGCTCAGCCACTGCGCCAACCAGCTGTTCCAAAAGGTACAAAAGTTATAAAAGGTTTCATAGTTATGCCTTTAAACAGTCCCAAAGTATTTAATACAATACGTGGATGGCTAGTAAATTAAATAACCAACCAAGCATCACTATTCTTAACAAGTGTGTATCACACATCACTCTAACACTCGTTAAATTCCATTACAACCTCCTATAGATAAAGTACTTGACAGTTCATTTTCACATTAAAATCAACATAAAAAAACAATTTCAAACGATATAGAACTTGAGGAAGCATGTACCATAAACGGTAATCGATATAGAGCGTGTCGATGATATCATTGAGAATAAAAACCCTCACGTATTTTTATAGCGTAAGTAAGAAAATATGATTTTGAAGCTTCCTCCTTTCCAATGTCTTCATACATATTAAGGGTACGTCTTATGAAATATTTTGGCTGGAATGAATGCCTACATGTATGAGTCTTGAACTCTGTTCTTAAAGTAAACATTAGAGTGTCTCAAATTTACTTCCATTTGCTTTTCTCTGTTCTTGTGCTTAGAGTATGAAGTACAGGAAATGAAACGTCTGTGTTGTAATAATATCTGTTTCTATGATCTTTGAAGTGTTCACTTTAAGGGACGTTCGTTAATTACGAGAAGTGTTTTTCTTTTAATTTGGACGGAGGGAGGGCCTCCCTAGGTGAGTTTTGGTGAGCTGTGGTGGGATCCCCTCTCCCTCATGGGAGATTAACACTCTTTTAGTATCCATAATATTGTCTTAGGAGATTTACAATCTAGTGTATCTTTTAGTATCTATGAGATTGTCTTTGTGCACACAATGGGACATCCCAAAAAAGTAAAAAATATATTTATAGTTTGTTTTTTAATTCAATCATCATCATCTGCCTAGCCTTTTCCCAACTATGTTGGGGTCGGCTACCAGTCTAACCGGATGCAGCTAAATATCAGTATTTTACATGGAGCGACTGCCTACCTGATTTCCACAACCCAGTTACTGGGCAACACGATACCCCTTGGTTAGACTGGTTGTCAGACTTTCGGGTTTCTGAGTACTCGTAACAACTGTCAAAGATCTACAAATGACAGCCGGGACCAACGGCTTAACGTGCTTTCCGAGGCACGGAGGAGTCTCGATATGTTATGACGGTCACCCATCCACAGACTGAACTCGGCAAGCGTAGCTTAACCTTCGATCAACCCGTGCGGCTGTTTTATTTAGCCACGAGCTCCTCTTTGTTCATGTTTTTTTAATTCAATGTTAGAATTAATTAATTTGACGAGATATTATTACTAAATCTATGAACTATTAAAAGGTTATTGCTTTTCGAATTTCAGAACTATTTACACAGACTATGATTAAAGTACCTTATTTATTCATTAAAATAAGAAAGAAAAAGTTAACCTTTTATTTGTAACTTAGGACTTCTTGTATCGAAGTGGTGTTTACCTACCTATAAATAATTGTCACACAGGTATTTTCACTAAATCAATTTTAATATAACCTGGTTCAAACCTGGGCAAGTACCAATGCGACCTTTTCAATTCATATGTACTTTCTAAGTTTATCATGGACATCACAGACATCGGTGAAGAAAAACATCGTGAGGAAACCTGAACTTATAATTAATATAAGTATGAAATCGCCAACCCGTTTTAAGTAAAACGTTGCCCTGCAGTAAAAAATTAAAAATTCGGAAGGACCAAAATTACTTGTCCTAACATTTCTATAGTCCAAGTTCTTTTCTCGCGCGTACTATACGTTCTGCTGCTTATTTCTCACAGCTATGGATACACAGAGAATTCGCAATTAATCTCCTCATGTTTGCTTTGGTGTTGCCAGTGTTTGCGTTATTTAGATTTTCGTGATAGAAACACTTTAATATTTCTTATTCATTAAACCGTTCTGGGAGTTTAGAATTACGATGCTTACGTGTTGAGAGATTAAATTACTTTGTACTAACTTTGCCTTTTGGTTGAGTAGCTTTTTGTAAGAAATACGGTGAAGTTTGAAACCAAGTTATAAATAACTGCTCTTTTATAATGAAAAATGTGATGACGTGTTAGATATTGCGGACAAAGTGTTATTGGGTTTGGCCATTTGGAATTCTTCAGTAACAGCCCTGGAGTCTGGATTTGTGCCCAGTCAGTGGCCCTATAACATGGGTCTTAAACATAACTGGCGAAATGTGGTATACGATACCTTAATACACCTCTGCCTAACCCCCGAAGGGTCAGCATCACTATACTTAACAAGTGTGTACACACGCATACAGGAGTGATGTTTTATGATGTGTCAGATATGATCAATTAACTTTTATGTACGAGTACACCTTAAAAACTTACAAATACTTAATAACTTTTAAGATTTACATAGAGTGTTATAATAGGGTTATTGTTATAATAGCTTTATTGATAAAACCAATATTTTACAGACAACCTTTGAATGGACTTGACAGAGATGAAGAAAGTATATACTATGTGTGTGTGTGTATTGTATTTCACGAAAATTCTGTTGATATACGAGTAATGAGTAACCATTTTGTATATAATTCTGAAAATCCACCGTATTTATGGACTTAATTTTAAGTTGGTTTGCGTGTATTGTTTTGTTAGATGTTTCACGGAAATTTAGTTGCAGAGGTAGGATAATAGCGGGTTCGATACTGATATTCTACTGTATTTAGTTAGAGTGGAATAACTGTGAAGAGGCTAGTCGGAAAAGGATTAATGTACCGGAATATTGTAGATAAATACAAGAGGCCAGCACAACAAGCTAGCCAATCCATACAATTTCTTTGATCGTTTTTTAACTTTAATGCAAAAGAATAAGGTTCATGTTCGATTGAACATGAACCTTCTTTAGTTATCCCAAATTGTAAAATTTTCCTAATTGGGAAAATTTGACAATTTGTGATAACTTGATGTGCTTGTCTGTACATCACAGTTTCGATACTTGGAAATGACTGTACGCTTATAATATCGCACAGAAATGTTGCTCTATACATACGTACACTTTAAGGGGTACTGTATGGTATCATCAAACCTGAATATCATCATCACCATCTGCCTAGGCTTTTCCAACAATATCGGGGTCGGCTTCCAGTCTAACTAAGTCTACCAGAGTTTTACATGAAGCGACTTCCTATCTGACCTCCACAGCCCAGTTGATGGGTGACAGAACACCCCTTGGTAAAACTGGTTGTCAGATTTTTGGGCCACTAAATCACCAGATTTTTGGGGACTACCCGTAATGACTGTAAACGATGTACAATTGTGAGCCGAGACCAACGCCTTAAAGTGTTTTCCGAGGCACGGAGTCCCGATCCGTAATGAATGGTCACCCATGAACAGACTAACCTCGCTAAGTCTCACTTAAGCTTCGATCGACCTGTTTGGCTGTTTTTATTTAGCCACGACCTCCTCAAACCTTATCATATGTGTATTCCATCCAGATTACAGCAACTTTTGTAATACTTACGAAGAATCTCAATTTCATAAAGACGATTTAGGTAATCAATCAACCATGACATAAGCGCAAGACCTAAGTGAATCCTAGTCTATTACTCCGAAAGAATGTCACCAGCAAGATAAATTTGAATGCAATTTTTCATCGCCTCCACACGCTAACGATATGAAAGGACCATGGAAGGCAAACGTGTCACTAACCAGAAAGATGACTTGATACTGTAAGACCCAATGCTGTTATGGAAGCTTGATAAACGACATCTGGGCAACCACTACGTGCCTGCCCGAGCAGTGACAGATTCCTTTAAACCTCACCTTCTTGGAATAATAAGTGATGTTTATGATGTGAATGATGTATAGGTCGGCCTCGTTGGTCTAGTAGTCGTATGCGCGAGTGCTGAGCGTGAGGTGTTTAGTTCGATTCGCAGGTTCGAAAAAGTATTAGAAAGCGTTTTAACTAGGTTATTTCGCGATTTGTGCCTTGTTGATGGCAATCTACACTATATCGATATTTCTAAATTGCCTTGTGGGTTTATTTTTGTGGCACAATATTTTGGAACATTCATATAATCTTAATATATATAAATCTCCTGTCACGATGTTTGTCCGCGATGGACTCCTAAACTACTGAACCGATTGAAATAAAATGTTGAACACAGTGTGTGTTTTGGTCAAACTTAAAATATAGGATAGTTTTTATTTCAATTATTGATTTCAATATTTTTTTTATGGCAAATTAAATGTTCTCCTATAATAAGTTCCGTACATTTCTAACAGATGGCAGTGTAACTTAACTTTTGACGCGGTACGAAGTTCGCCGGGACAGCTAGTAATATATAATAACATACAATAATTTGAATATTTCGATTAAAATTAATGACTTTAACAAAATTTACGAGTATAGTTTGATTCATACAATTGATATCCGCTTACCCACCGCCATATTGTTGCTCCCCTATTGAACATTTAACAGTTAAAACTCCACCACAAATCCCAGCCATACAGTACTGTAACAATACAAATTCCATTCAGGTTTTCTGCATCCATTAATTCAGTTACTTTCACAAAATAAATTGTTGGAGGAAAGTATTTATTTCGAATGTTGAAGTTCGCTGATTGCATAACGCAGTATTTCGAATCAATTAATCTTTCAACTATGGGACAAGTTGTTGACATGCCTGTGTACAATCAATTCAACTTTCAATCGTACTAGTAGACTGTAGATTTTGAATTATATTTTATTTTTTGTTTACTTTTACAGCTGTTTGGTAAGTAAAGTAAATTATCACTTAATGTCTACACTCCCAGATTCTGAATGAAAAAAAAATACTTTAACTGTTGTGATTGGTTGAATTAATTATGAACAGTGAATAGTATAGCAACTCTTGACTGGCGTAACATGTCGATAAATTCTTTCTTGAAACCGGTTTTCAAGTCCTATGTAATAAGGGGTGAAAAGTAAAAATAAATAAATTTAGCTAGTTAAAAATCAGGCTATATACACCATAGGGTAGGCAGAGTCATATTTGGTGAAATAATAAAGTATCACACACATGAATCAAACTGGGGATTCAACGCTCTGTGGTTACTTGTCTAGCAGACTTAAGTGCTAATACTGACGTCATTAAAATAAACCATCATCATCATCATCTGCCTAGTGTTTTGCAGCTGAATATCATCTTAACAATATCGTTTTACATGTAGCAACTACCTATCCGACATCCACAACCCAGTTACTGGGCAACACGATACCCTTTGGTCAGACAAGTTGTCAAACTTTCTTGAAACTTAACGGCTTAACGTGCTTTCAGAGGCACGGAGAATTTTCGATATGTTACAAACGGTCACCAATTAAAATACGCCATATTGTTAAGAAATATAATGTTAATAAAGTATTATCC
The DNA here is from genome assembly GCA_905147745.2 of Phlogophora meticulosa. Lineage (NCBI taxonomy): Eukaryota > Metazoa > Arthropoda > Insecta > Lepidoptera > Noctuidae > Phlogophora > Phlogophora meticulosa. Next base: position 4,971,080 of record LR990525.1, read on the forward strand.
GCAGATCACTATTGGACATTCAATCTTCATGTCTTAGCTACTAAATAACTACAAAATATCGTCTTCATTACCAACATAATGTTCTAAATCACTTAAATTAAGTTTCAAAACACTCACATAATATTACAATAATAAATACCACTAATCGATATTGGCCGACCAAATCGATAATATTATCATCAGTCACTTTTGACCGATTCGACCCACTTCACCTCTTGAGATCGCTTTCGTTCCAATTAAACTTTCTTTAACTGTTGTAACATCTAACTTTGCCGATAGTTTAAAATTATTGAATTCGTAGACGGGATTTAAGAGTTAAGGTCCATTGGGAGTATGATCTATGAACCAAAAGTACCTACTTTGGTATTATAACTGAATAAAGAATAGTACAACGCTAAAATTAACCATAGGTGTTTTATATTACCTTAAGTAATGTAAAGTAAGTAAAGTATTTATTTGCAAAAAACATGGTATATATAGTGTTACAATGATTACAATAAAGAGCTTACATCTATATTCCCCATTCATATTTTACCCTTTACTTAAAGTTACCTTTTCATATTTTAAGCACTATCACATCACGTTTGTCACTATCATTCACGGTATGTGTGTGAGTATGTTTGTTACTCCTTCACGCTGAAACGGCTGTACGGATTTGGATAAAATTTGTTATGAAAGTAGCATACACGTTGGATTAACGAAAAAGTGACTCGTGACTGGTAAAAAAGGCCTACGGCATTAAGTCCGCCTCTGTACATTTGTGTGCTTAAAGTATTAGATAAATAAAAAATGAAATATTTCCGTGGGAATTTTGAAGCGTCTCATGTTGAATTGTTAACTGAGGGGCAGCTAATTTGATAATATTATTATCAGTTAGCGCTTGAAATAACTTAAAAAAATATAGAATTAAATATTAATATTAAATATAGCTTTAAGTACGCATTTGACATTTTTATTTATGGTAAACCAATGTGTAAGTTACATTGAGTCAATTACAGGTTCTCACGGCTAGAAGATATCCGAACGTATTTCGTCCATAGGAAAGCTCAAGTTATCATTGTGAAATCTGTACAATTGTACAGCTATGGCTTTTCCGCTTTCCTCTCCATTTTACAACTTCGTTCCGCCTTGAGATGGTATCGCCCTTGCGATCTTAACTACATCCGTCATCCCAGCTCGATATACAAAGAATGATCTTCACAAGTCGTGAAGTCGTTTCGTCCCTTAAATTCTCTTAATTATCAGATTCATCTCAAAGCTAAATACAAAAAATAACATTAAAACCTTAATGAAAAAAAAAACCTCATGCGTTTTCCCATAGGGTTAGGCAGAAAATACAGAAAGCCACCCTATATGATCCATATGACTCTGATATGGTTCATACATCTGGTCATACAAGCACGCCGGTTGCGAGTACTACCCTAGTAACCTAACCTCTTTGAAGAAAAATCAAATAAAAAATCTTATTTGAAATCTGAATAACATTAAAAGCGTATTTAAAAGCAAGCACAGCAAAAGCACATTTAAAAGACAGCCGTTTATTGTTTAAACTGATTTTACGCGCTCCCTGCGTTACTACTTCAAGTACATTATTTTTAATGCAAAATCGTTTGTGGAGTTAGGCACCTAATGACCCGCAAATTGAACGTAGGTGCTTAAACGCTAAGAAATAAACACTTTTAACAGTCTAAACACACTATGTATGCCGAAGTTACGCGACCGAAGTTTAGCACAATTACGCCTGCACTGCTATTTGAATTACTGAAGACACGCTATGCCGAAATTACGTCGCTTCATAGCGTACAGCCTAACTTCGGTCGGGCGTAAGTTCAGCGGCAACTTAACGACCACAGTTCGGTTCGATAGCCGACGAAGATCCGTTGGCGGGGAACCTCACGCGCCCCGCGTGTCCGCCCGTAGTGTTCATTTCGCTTCTGTCAGCGCTTCAGCACTCCAGACACTGAATACACACCCACAGTTGCGGAGCTGAATTTTTGCCACGTAAATTCGGCACTTGTGGTGTGTCATATCAGCCGAATATATAATATTCGGCATAGTGTGTTTAGACACTTAAGGCTTAAGTTATCTTTCCGTAATGTGAGACGGTTAACTTTGTTATGTATGTTCCACACAGTTTTGTGACACTTTATGGATCCAAGTGAATGTAATTTTTAATTTCGTGCGCTGTTATTATTTTCGTAGAAGAAGGAATTTTTAATACCAAACGTTTTTCGCATTGAGCTAAAAGAAAAGAATGTAATTTAGGTGAAAAATAAATCTTTTATTCTTGAAAAATATTTATGTAGGTATGTTTCCGAAACATCTAGGTAAGGTATTTTTACTTTTTTGGTACCAAAAAAGAATACTAAATCAGACTTGCCATCCTTCGTATGCCGCGACAGTTGGCAGAGTTAGGTAGAGTAGGTATTCTTAGTAAAATGCGAATGAAAAAGTTAATTTTTAAATTATTTTCTTTGTTGTTAATTTGATCAAGAGCCTAACGCTGGAAATGGGCTTTTTCCATGATCAAATCTATGTATAAAACTTAACTCAGGTTGTTTCCATCATTTCCTCTCTTGTACAAAATAGTTACTCGTATCACTTTCAGCCGATCTAAAGCAACTATTTAAACATTGACGGTATTTCAAATCTACAACTAAAACCAAGGTGAATAGTTTAGTGTCCTTAACAATTATTTTTATTCCGATAATTGTATTACTCAAAAATACTCTGGATACGCATTTTTCTTTTGTCACGTAAACCACAAAATGACGACAATATAGTGTGTTTAAATTTTGCGTGACGTCACGACTTGTTACACTTTTTACGCGGAAGTGATGTCACAAGCCCATTCTACTGAATTTTGATGTGCTATATCTTTGTCAGTTTTTATTGATTCGAGTAAGCAAAAAATACCTTTTCAATATTTTTTGGTAATCTAAGTGGCGGTCCTAATAGACTGTCATATTTTTACCTGGGACACATGCCTATTTCAAGGCAAAAACTAATGTAATATCTCCAATATCTTATACTTCTCCGTTTCTTTCTTGAGCTGTATGTCATTAAGAGATGTCAATTTTCACATTTTATTTAAGTTTCTAAACAATTATTGATTTAACTCAACTACTAAACCCCTGGCTATTGTTTTTATTACTTCGGAATGCAAGTGATTCATCCATCGAAATGCGTTTATCTCCAACGAGACGAATTAATTGCTCGAATCGAATGGAGGTTCTAGATGGTTCGAGATCAGTAAATCAATCGGTTACCCGCTCCTTGAAAGATTTAATGCATTATTTATAAAGTGGATCAAGACTCACTAAGATTTTTATCTTATTTCTTTTAAAATGCTTTGATTTAACTTTTTCTATTAGGATTTTCGAACAAGAATTACTCTAGGGTTGAAAAACATAGTGATCAACGACATGTTTTTTTTTAGTTGGTGATTTAATTACAAAATCCAACTTTGTAACTAAGTTACTTAATAATAAACGCACCGCACCTCTACCTCAGGTACCGTCTCATTCAAACGGTACTAGGGCCTGTGATATTTTTTATGAATATTCAGAGAACACAATATTATTCAAAAGACATATTAGTTTTATAGTCTCATCGTTGTTGGATCTATTTAAAATGTTATCTTATTAGTATAAAACGTCTTTTTTTTTCAAAATACCTCATGATGATGATGAAGAAAGATGGAACGAAACGATTTAATACCCTGTCGAAATGATACGATATTAAAATGTAATCCTATTGATTCAAAGAATATTAGTGTCGCCTGTAAAAGGGAGAAAACTTGTCATAGCAACCTTTGGTAAGTGGCTTAGTCTCAGTATCAAGTACTGCTACAGACACTGTGTACACCGGCACTGTGTACTCCGACACAGTGTATTCCGACCCTGTGTACTCCGACCCTGTGTACATTTTGGAACTTCGTTAGGGTTGGTGTATTCGTGTTATAATCCTATGATCCTCTTACAACTATAATAGGAAATAAGCTCATTTCATAACTGTAATGCTTTTGAAATACATCCTGTATCATCATCTGCCCAGCCTTTTCGCAACTATGTTGGGATCGGCTTCTAATCTTACAGGAGGCAGCTAAATCTATCTGGAGGTCAGACAGGCAGTCGCTCCATGTAAAATACTGATATTCAGCTGCACCTAGTTAGACTAGTAACCGACCCCAACACAGTTAAGAAAAAGCTATGCAGATGATGATTTTTTGCGTGGAACCCTAATACGTGTTCTAAAATAAAAGTGCCGGTGAATGTACCGTCAAAATCGGACTTCTTTTTCGGAGATTACAAAAATAAATGGTTTTATGGAATGACTAACAGTAGAAAAACTTTCTTTTGAATTTACAAACGGACACGTCATTTTTTTTTATGTAGATTGCATAGATTTACGCTTTGTCTGACCTGGGAATTTAACCCACAGGACCTCATGCTCAGTAGTAGTGCCCGTGACCACTATACCAACGAGGAACCTGTCTCACTATCGTAATTATTAACAATCATGAAACTCATATTAATAAATATCAAATAGTTACATATGATAATGACAACGAGCTAAACAGATCACAATAAAATAAATATGCATCAATAATTATGTTAATTTATAGCTCGAATCCAGTACCTATTGACATTGGAACAGCAAGCCAATAATTGTATTGGCTCGCGTTTTCACATCCATAACTGTGTTTCATCGTGTGACAAATGTGTACATGTATTGTAGGGGCATATCAAACACAGTGTTTGACACACGGGCTTGAAGGGAAGCGTTCTGAAAAAGTGCTTAGTTTTTATTTAAAATTTTGATGTTTTTTGGGGGAATAAGGAGCAGGGCGTAAAGTTCTTTATCCATCATTGAAAATAGAGGATCCTCCAACCAGACGGGAGCTGTGACTGGTGGGCTACTACCCGCCGGTTATTGTCGGGTGCTTCTATATGTTCTGTATGTTATATATGTTTAATGGCGTGGATAACTTTAACATCGCGATGTAAGATACGTCAGATTTAGTTCGTATGTGGTGAGATAGATGTCGCTACACTTTATTTGAAACTGACTAAAACTTGTTTTGTTAATAAAACCAGGTATGAATGTGAAACTAAATACAAGTTATTGAGGTACAGACGCCAGCACTTCAAGGTACCCCAAACCGTCATTTTTTCCAAATAAACGTGAACGTTATTCTAATTGAAGTAAAGTATAAAATATATCAAAGAAATTTGACGGATCGGGGTAGCTTGATGGCCTCTGTACTTGCCATAAAGCCCGTAGTGAGCCTAAACAATATCTTTTCTATAAATGATAATATAATCTATCAGTTAACAGAATATTTTACGAAATACACAAAGCAGTTACGTCAAGAATTTCTAGGAAAGCCAAAAGAGGCCTAGGTATTCAAAATCTTAACCTTGGAAAATTAGGCGATATTTACAATTACAAATTAATTTTATGTAGTTTTAGATTTTGCTCAAGAAGATTTCAAAGGCTTTCAGTTTACCATCAACAATTTAAATACTTTAGATTTAATCAAATATCTTTAATTGGAATTAAACAGATATATATTTTTTGGTTTGTTTGTGAAGACTCTTATAAATGCCAAAGTTAAAATACAGTCTGTTTGGGATGGCTGTTTGAGTTCTTTTCCTTTTTTATGAGGGACGACAAATATAACAAAAGCCTATTGATTAGTGATTCTAAATCTATAATTCTATCTATATTGTTTTACCTAAATAACCTACTAGGATGTGTTAGCAATCAAACTATTCCATATTCAAGGTCACAGTTCCAATTGAAAGTATTTCCACTTAAACAAATATCAACTCTTATAAAAATTAAGTCAATTTCACAATGACTATTAAAATTGCCATATAACATCTGAGCTTTGTTTTGTTTTGTTTGATTTTTGTTCTTTAAAAAAAACGTTTCCCCCACTAGGAACTTCTTGAAGGAATTTCTTAATTCCAAACATTTATTGTAGGCCATAAAAATATTTGTATCGAACCCACGACTCGCAGCAGTTGATCGCTCAGCCACTTCGCCAACCGTGCCGTGCCGTGTTAAAATTATTTTTTCTAAACACATTTATTTACATGTTCGGAAGCTAAATTTCAAACGAAGGATACTATACTGTTTAAAACGATATTTATTCGACTAAAGTACCTCTTGTCAAACAAACAAGAATTTGCTCTTCAAGAATGATGAATGATCGAATGAATTGGGCCTTCGAAACTTACTATCCGTCTTTTACATAAAGTTATCCAATAATTCGCCTCTGTACTCTGAACTGTAGAGATATCACAAATTGGATACAGTTCAAGTTTATGTTAAACCGTTAACACAACAGCCTAGATTCTAATCTCAAACTGCCAACAGGCGTCCCGCACGCCATATCCGTATGTCCATTCATAAGTACATGTGAAATAGTCAACGGCCGGCTATACGGGCTGACAAATGACGTCCGAATATGAGGTCAGTGGTGGACAATGATAATGTCGCCAGTAACAAATGGGGGGCTGCAGCGAATAGCGGTGCCGTCGTGATTTGAGGATTACGATATATTATTACCCGACGACACTATCGGGCCTGGGGTCTGATGACACGCGATGTAGCATGTGCAGGCGGCTGAAATCTGGGAGTTTATGGCTAAGGAGTATTCTAGTTCTGTTTCTGAAGTTTTCGTTGAGATTTAGTGCCTCAGTTTTTTGTCCTTCGAGACGGATCTCAACCTTTACATAAACTTTTAAGAGGTAGAACTTGGCAAGGTTATACCGGTTTCATTATGCTTAAGATTTACGACAAGAAACTTATTTTTTTTAATTTGAGTCCTTTGCCGAGCTAGACAAATAAGTTTAATGAATAATGAGTCCTCAAGTCCAGGAAGCCGTACGATAGTATTAACATCTCGGTTTGGAGCTAGCCCAGCGTATTACAGAGATGTAATAAAATACGAAGCCAGCTTACGCTGTTTTTTGCAGCCTACTCAACAGTAGGCTGCAGGTCAGTGATAAAAAAGTGGTCTTTAAATCTGGATGCACTACAACTAGTGTATTCAGATTTAAATACAGTTTTATGAACAATATGTCATGAAGTCTCAAATATTCCAAAGAAACCATGAGTTAATGTTTTCATTATTATGAAATGTCACACAAAGTACAAGGAATAATTTAGTACCAACGTAACAAAATAACAACACTATACTCATCTACACTAAGCTGTTCACACCTAACAGACGAGTTTTGCTCTCAGGGTTTAGGCAAAGCTCCAAAATGTTATCAAGTCAAGATATTTATTACACTTGAGGCCACGTCACAGTGACGTATTTGGTCTTTAAGTCTGGGCTAGCAATATCACAAACTGGGCTTAATACAAATGTTCGTACTAACCTACAATCTGGATACCTATAAGAATGAATTATTTAGATATATATAATATTTCTTTGTCAGCAAGCCCGCATTCTTAGGTACTCAGGTCCTTAGGTCTTCGGGTGAGCTATTGACTTCTGTGATCCATTATTTATTAATTCGCATTTATTTAACCAGAACACTGCTCTACTGGTTAAATTTTATTTCAAATTGATTTTATGATAGTTTTATTCATCCTTCAACTTTGCAGGTTAAGATAAATCCAGTCATACAAATGTTGTTATAAATTGTTATTACAGTAATATTTTTTTTTTTTGTTATGATGATGATTTTACGGCACCTTATGCCATTATTTCCAGCAGTTATTTGATTTGGCAGTCGTTACGGCTATCCAGAAGACCAAAAGTCTTACTTTTATCAAGTCACGGTTTATGGAGGTCAGATGGAAAGTCGCTCCATGGGTACAAGTTTAGCCGAATCCAGCTGAATACCAGTATTTTACTGGTATTGGGAAAGAGACGATTTAAATCATCTGTTGCAAAAAATCTCTTAAAAACCGGCAACTTAAGTCTGTAACTTTCTGAAAAATTGCAACTGGGCATTATTTTATTTTTAAATTTAAATAATTACCTCAAAACAAACGATCTGTTTAATAGGCTCGCAAATTGATGAAAAATTATTTTCGTATATCTGTGGTAGTCCACAGACATACCTGTTATTTGGAAAGGGCTAGGCAGATGACAAATAATGATTTATAAAATTTTAATGTATCACCTACTTTCAAACCAACAATTACGATGTATTTAACAACACGATACACGCAACACATGCATATTTGTGTGAACATTTATGTGCTTGGTATATATAACAATAACAGCTACAGTTCAAATGTTTCTAACATCACCAATTGTGTAATACCTCATTAATCATTCAATTGTACTATTATAGTCCATTTGAACTAACTAAAATCGAGCGAGCAACCATTGTACAAAACATTCCTGAAAAATCTCCATTATGTATCTACACGTATCAAAAACATCCGTGTATCCAAAAAGCCTTTTCAGACTGTTTGTTAACATTTACCGGGTAAGTTATGCAAATAAATATCCAAGGTAATGTGGTAAAAAACGGTTGAAATCGTAAATCGTATCGTGAATCGTATCTGTTTGCTTTGTGATCGACAATTTTCGATTGGAGATTTTGTTGCACGAATATTAACGGCTACCTGCAACTTTGTAGGCATATGTATTTCTATAATAAATCTATATTATAGCCTATATTGTTTTGAAGCATAAGCTATAATACTGTAAAGTTTCATCAATTTTTATTTTGTTAAAGAGGCTTTGTGTCTATCGCTCTGACCGCTAATTAACGACACTAAGCCATCAACCAGAAAACTGGAGGTTTTGTACAACCTTGTTAAAATAAATTGGAGAAAAAGAATACCGTAGCATACAACAGACATTGCCTTGATAGTTAAAAAAAATACACCCACTTGACATGATTATTGGCCAAATGTGGGTACACCATATTACTCTACTCCTACCGATAAAATGCGAGTGTAATGGACCCTACATTTGTCTTGTATTTTCCTCTTTGTAGATAACAACACAAAAAGAGAAACAATGGTAGACAGCCAATCGGAGCGGGCTTAACTGTTTAATGTGATTAGTAATTAATTTATTGCACGTTCAAGCTTGGTTAAAGTGTTTCAACTGAAAACTGGATTAATTCATCAGGGCGAGTTGCATTGTTTCAACAGAGAGAAATGTTTTTTTTTTGTATGCAGTTATGTTTGTCTTAGTAGCTTTTTGAATATGAAAACGTTGCCCCACACTATGAATAAATAAATAAATAAATAAATATTGCTGGACAATCCACACAGCATCATCTAGCCCCAAGCTAAGCAGAGCTTGTGTTATGGGTACTAGATGACTGATATACTTAATACAATACATTACTTATATAGATATTTTTTATTATACATAGGAAATACCCAGAACACCCGGAACAAATATTTGTAGATCGTACAAACATTTGTCCCAAGGCGGGAATCGAACCCGCAACCTCTTGCGTCGCAGGCGGACCTTCGCCCGCCGCGCCACATCGGTCGTCACAATCTCACGTCAATATCTCCTGTATCGTGGGTGCGTTTACATTTATACTTACATACACGAACAGTCAGACCCGGAACAACTACCTGTTGGTCATACGAATATTAGTTTCGTGCGGGAATCGAACCCTCGACTCGCAGCTCAGCAGCCAAACACTCAGCCATTGCTCCAAACGTGTGAAAATTTGATTCTTTATTGTTTTTTTTTTCGAGATAACTGTCAATCGGTTGGTTGTTAATTTGAAAATGCATTTATGTTAAAGTTTATTTAATAACCGATGCTATCTATATTTGGATAGCGTGAACGCATTCATCATTTTCACACAATATTTTTGAGAATTTAAAAGCCTTACTGCGGTTTTTTAATTCGATCGCGTAAACGTTAAATTTAATTTGTACTGAAACTGGATAAGCATCGTTTGATAACAATGGGAATCTTAATTATTCCATATTACCACTTTGCCCGCGACTTCGTCCGCTTATATCTCCACCCCATTTGAATTAAAATATAGCCTATGTAACTCGGTGATAATGTTATTGATTATTGATTAAAAAAAAAAAATTATAGGCGAACAGAATTTTTTAATAGAAAAATGTTATTACAGAGTAGACAAATTTTTAAACGAGAAATATTTATAAAACTTAAAACCTAACTGTAATAAGAGAAAAAAATAGTTCCTAATTATATTTTAAAATTAATTTATTGTTATAGTTTATTATTTGTTCTTATTATCCAAGCATGTAAATCTAGTTATTAAGTTCTCAACAGAAAACGTTTGTATGCCAATGAAGCAAAACATTGAGCTACTATTATTTTTTTGTTTAATACCATCTATGTAAAACCTATGTTTACAAATGAATAAATGATTATGATTATGATTACGAAAAAGATTTTTTTCAACAAACATACACATCTTTCCACTTAATTTTAAAAAAAATGGTTGAGATAAGCTGACGTATGTATTTTAACATTAGCTACGTTATCGAGTATGTATCAAAATTCGCACTGGGACCTCAAATCACTTTAAAGTATCTCTTTTAGTTACTAATTATTTCACTATTATTATTATTTAATTATATTACTATTAACATTTAATTTTAGTTTTTTTTTTTTGCAGTTAAAATTAAAAAAAAACGGGTAAAAACGTAAAAATTATAAAAAGCCGACGGAAAACTTCAACGCTGGTCCAAAATCGTACACTTAACTCGTTGTTTCGGGTTGTTCATAGATTTCCCTTCCACCCTATTTAAAGATTTCTGTATTACCAAAATATAACTTTTAAAATAGTGCCACATTCTTTATTCCATTCAACCTTCCTACATATCGCAAAGAACATAATGGGATACAGAGAGATCTACATAAAATAAGACCTCAAAAATTCTCAAAGACAGAATACGCGAAGGAGCTCTCAAAACCTAACAGCATCAACTTCCCTTTCCTTCAATTTAAGATGGCAAACAAAATAATAACACAAAGTCTGTTATTTTAAATACACATTCCTCCAAAACTCCTTATGTCAACTGTGCAGTCTCTTTGAGACTTCAAAAGTAAAGTTTAGTCTTTGGGTGATACCGTGAGAGCTTTCAAAAACGACTTCTCTACAAACACCATTGCAAACAGAATGCATATACGTTTGCGTAACGTTAAATAATACTGTACGGAACTCGCATTCGTGGGAATTCGTGCTATTCTAGAATTCACTGTTGTTTACTTGCCCCTGATTTAACTTTAGACTAATGGAAGTATGTTTTGCAGCTAAAACAATAGTACGTAAGCGGTGTATAAGCAATACGTCCGGCATCCGCTGTCTTATGAGGTCATTTTTAGTGTATGCACACTTAGATTAATTTACTTATTTCATTCATTAAAAGAAGTCAAGTAAGCCGCTACAAAGGTAAAGTAGGTTTTTTTTGTAGGAATGGTTGTCACTCGGTTTCTGGAACGATGCCTCTTATTTATACCTCAAACATTAAACGCCAGTCAAATTATGATTTGACTTGCGTTTAACGGTCCCCTGTTGTGTTGTTTATTGTACCGTGACCCTGGAACGTAAAAGGCAAGGATGGGTTTGAGTCAGTCAAAAAGTCTGACATGGTCCGTTCCACCCAGAAGAGGAGAAGTCATTGGATGATTCCCATCCTAAAAAAAAAAATATTATTATGATATTGGCTGTTGATAATTTATTCATTCAACCAATTACAGCAGTTAGCTGACGCTTATGAATTTGTCTTATTATTTTTTCTATTATTTTCGATTGAAAAACTCCTTATTTGGGATACCATAACAATAATGTAAGCCTGAATAAAATAACAACTACTTTTACCAGGAACGTAAAATATGTATTAAAATAGTGCTCCGCCCGCAGCGAGGTGGTAAAACCCAAGCTTACGGTGGTTAGGGATCCAGAGAGTGGAACCTCCTCACAATACGTGCCGTGTCCATGACGACCGCCTTCTGCATCTGGTTCTTGACCCAACTGTTTAGCGAAAGTTTCTCCAGATGTTGGTCGAAACTTTTCGCTATCAAACCGTTGACTGATATGACTATCGGCACTATAATTGTTGAGTTTATATTCCACATGCTGGTAACCTCGTGAGCAAGATCGAGATACTTTATTATCTTATCTTTTAAAATGTAAGCCTGAATAAAATAACAACTACTTTTACCAGGAACTATGTGTTTATTTAAAAATATTGTATAAAGAAAAAGGACCATATTTAATTCAGACATGGAGACCATTGAGTCGCAAGCCATGCACCCTAAATTTTATTCTGAATTTGTAATTTGCAAATGTTATAAATATGCCTTGGTTTAATTCTTTTAAATAAATTATTATTTGTATTTATATTTTAAGGCCCGAACAGTCCCTGTCTGGGGGCCATCATTGTAAGGTCACTACAGGATTATTCGGTTAAGCAGTAAACAAAAAAAAAATACTCGTTCTTTTTGTCTGCGGTCATCACGGAGTATGGAAGGTCTGCCCGAATAGCTAGCGATTGTCGTTTTTTTCAAATGTTTTATTTTGTTTGCATTTTTCCCTATCATTGTAATTTGTTTGGCCGAAAGCCAATAAAATCTTTTTAAAAAGTCATCCTGTGTTTGAATTTGTAATAATAGATTATATTTTATAAAGTGTTCGACTATCGAGGAACGTCACCTGTCTACACGTATCATCATCTGCCCAACCTTTTTCCCAACTGTGTTAGGGGCGGCTTACAGTCTAACCGGATGCATCTGAATACCCGTATTTTACATGGAGCGACTGCCTATCTGACCTCCACAACCCAATTATTGGGCAACCTGATCCCCTTGAGAAGACTGTTTGTCATCTTTCGGGCTTCTGACTACCCGTAACGACTGTCAAAGATCTACAAATGACAGCCGGTACCAACGCTTTAACATGCTTTCCGCAGCACGGAAGAGTCTCTATATGTTACGAACGGTCACCCATCCACAGACGGACCTAGGCAAGTGTAGCTTAACCTTCGATCAACCCGTGCGGTGGTTTTTATTTAGCCACGAGCCCCTGTGTCTACACGTATATCTGTATCAATCTGTAAGGTAAGTTGTCTTCCCTTCTTACCTTACCGCGCTAGTTAATCTTTCTAATACCACTATGATCTAGCAATCTGTCCGTAAGCAAATAATCCTACCATAATGATGCAAAGGTAAATTATATCTTATTTCCTTGATTTATGATAAACCTGACTTGCAGAGGCTCCGTATATTTCTCTTCCCGAATAAAATAAAGCAAAAAGAAAGATTGCTTCGTTGGTTTAGTGGTCTAAAGCGCGACCGCAGAACGTGAGCTATTGGGTTTGATTCCTAGGTCGGGCAAAGTGTTATTGAGTTTTTCCAAAAGGAATATTCTCATTAACAGCCAGCATTAACAGCATTATCTAGACTCCAGTCTTGATACGTGCCCGGTTGATGGCAATAGGCTCGCTCCCAATCACATGGGACTTAAACATAACTGGCAAAATATGGGTGTAAAGTCACCTCTGTCCCACTCTTCGGGGAGTACGGGCGTGATGTTATGTTATTTATTTAAAAAGAAAGAAATAAAATGAATTTACTTGACCCACATCAGAAAGCAGATATAATAGAACACAACGAAGGCAAAGGCCTCTTCTCATACAGAGAAGGCACGGGCACAACCTCGTGCACAAGAGGCGAAGCCTAAACCCCTGGGCCATCATGACATTAAAATAGTATTGTGTGCTTCTTACGATATTTCCTTCTGCTAGGTTTATAATTACTTTGACATAATAGTGAATTGAATAGTAGATTGAGGAATGATTTTATAAGACAACGTTGTGGTTTAAAAGAAGAGTAGTGACATAAATCGAAAAGAGTATGCTCAGATGGTTTGGTCACGTTGAGAGGATGAATGAAAGAAGACTAACAAAAGGTAATATATAATATAGACCATAAGGCAGATGTAAACGAAAACGCCGGGTGGTGACGCCCTAGATGGACATACACTGAATTTATCGGTAATATTCTTCAAATGGCCAGCTGCGTTGCGTACTCGCAACCGGCGTACGTGTATGACAATGCAAACGGAGTATGTAAGAATCGTAGCAGGTGGTTATCTGTGGTTCCTGCCTACGCTCATGAGAAAAAGGCGTGAGTTTATGTATGTATAATAAGTAATATATTATTATATTATAAAACATAATATTGAGGCTATAACGAATGGTATGTTAATTCCAGTTTTCGTAATTGTGTGGTAATGTCAACACAAAACACAATAAATTGACTGCCTCGTTGGTCTAGCAGTCGCAAACGCGACATCTAAGCATGAGGACCTGGGTGAGACTCCCTGGTCCAGCAATGTGATATTAGGATTTTTCATTAAAAAAGTCTCAATGGTAGCCCGTAGTCTGGATGTGTGCCCAGTTGATGGCAATAGGCTAACCCCATTACTTGCGACTAAAAAAAACACAACTTGCGAAATTTGGGTGTACCATATGTATACCTCTGCTGAAACCTTCAGGGAATACAATTATGATATGTTTCATAATAAAATAAATACTAAGAAATAGTTACCTAAGGCAGGTAATTATGTTACAAATGAAGATCAAATCTATGTAATTGGTTCAGAAGAAAATGGCAAATAGTTCAGGAATAACAGGTTTTTGGTTCCAAGAAAACTAATATTATGATATTTGCTTTAGGAGTATATACAGTGTGCCTAGTGCTAACTTATCCTCTATTTTCGACTTCCTGGAAGTGCTAATTGGAAATTGAGAGAGGTTAGTTACCTGGTTAGTTAATAGTTGGTATTATTTGGTTTGAGTCCTCCTCATCACCATCGTTCAAGCCAAAAAACGGCGTCTGCTAGACGAAGGTTTTTTACTTTTTTGTTTTAGTTTTCTGTGTTTAGTATTGTGTCATTGTGTGCTACATAAAAGTTTTTTCTTGCTGTTTTTCTTTTGTGAATCTCTTCATCTCTAATTCCGCTGAGCATCTCTAAACATTTCCATTGACATTGGTTTGATTAGTTAGTGTTATTCACAGAGATTTGACGTATTGGAAGCGACTTAAGGGACTGCTGAAACTGAGGCAAATCCAGAGAGGGACGTGACTACGTGCGTCGATTGTCTTAATGATCTATTCGTGAGAGCTGTGCTATTTTGTAAATTATCATTATTATTATATTATTTCATTAATATCAAATTAAACATCATCGAAACTTAAACGATTTTATTACCATAACATTAAAATAATCCTACAATTGCGTAAACGGTAATCACTAACATTCTGATCCGCAGACCATTGCCTGCGGTGCTTTCCTTAGATTTAGGTATTTATCTATCGAGATAAATACCTAAATCTATACTTAAATACACAATTGACATCATTGATAAATTGATTTTAATCATACATTTATTCATGTAGACTGCTATTCGCGTCTGATATATTGTCCCTGACAGAAACTCAGTTGGTTCCGTAGCGTTACAACTATATTAATAAATTAAGTTCCCTAACACCACCTACGCCTAAAAGCCATGAAGTAAGCTTACATAGTCCACTAAAGCCTGATTAATATTTAGCTAGTTAATCTAGCAATATATTTGAAGGTAAATAGTCTCAACACCTACGCTGAAGGCATCTTAAATTATGTAGCGTTCTCAATCAAGTGGGAGGTGAGAACTTACAGTCAAGTCGCTAATACCTTCGTCAGTTTTAAATTATATCTTATATTAAGTGAGGCACGGAACAAATATTTATATGACCTACAGGTAGTTGTTCCGGGTCTGGCTGTTTGTGTATGTGAGTTTGTATGTTTGTAAACGCACCCACGACACAGGAGAAATTCCTAGTGTGGGGCAAAGTTTAAAACAAAAAAAAAAAAAAAATCTTGGGTTCAATTCCCAGGTTAGGCACAGTGTTATTGAGTTTTTCGATAGCGAATTTTCTCATTAGCAGCCCGAAGACTCAGTTTGTGCCCAGTTGATGGCAAAAGGTTCGCCTTATTACATGGGACTTAATCATAACTGGCGAATTGTGGGTTTTACTCTAGGTGCACCTCTGCCCAACCCTTCGGAGAATACAGGCATGATGTTATGTTATATGAAGTCAGGATACCACACCTTTTGAAGCTTCGACACTGCGCAAACGACTGTATAGAAAACAAAGATCACGTTAGTATGAATCTTACACCAAATGGTCTACTTGACGTAAAAGTAAAATATTTATAATGGGTTGGCAATTTTATGAAAAAAATTGTTTTTTTTTTTATTTAATCGTCAGTGTCACATTCTTAATTAGCAACTGGGAGTCGTACTGTGACATGCTCATTCTGACAATACTGAGTCCATAAAACTCGTGAATGGAGCACACAAAAACAGACCTTGGAAACGGACGTATTTTTACTGCGACTGTACAGTGTACATAGGTACGTAAATAGGGTTGAGAGTAGACGCTGTCATGAAAATAAGCCACCTAAAGTAAATGTTGTGATTATAATCATATACTTCACCTGTTTGATTACGATAGTTAGATAGGTATTGGCTCGTTGGTCCAGTGGTCGCTAGCGCTACTGCTGAGCATCAAGTGTTGGGTTTGATTTCCGGGTCGGGCAGAGTGATATTGGGTTATTTCACAGGGAACTTCTTAGTAGCAGTCCGGAGAATGGATTTGTGCCCGGGTGGCGGCAAAACTTTTACCCTCTATTACATTCGATTTAAACATAATTCACGAAATATGGGTGTGCTATAGATACATCTCTGCCGAACCCTAAGGATAATACAGGGGTGATGCTATGATTTTATGTTATAATATACCTGCTAACTTTTTTCTTGACATTCCCAAGGCAGTAATTCATTGGTTTCTAGCACATGCAACTCTACATGCACAAAATAGTCGCTGATCATTAAAATGCGGTATTTCTGGCGAAAATCCATAACTTATCTTACCTATCAATTCAGTACTAACCCATCCCCACATTATTATTAAGCATTATATCAACAGCGTAAGAAATTATATGCTTCATTAGTTGAGGATTTATAGCACAAACACCAAAACGGGAAAATATATAGGTATTTACAGAAGGTCGGCTCCATACTACGAACGAAAACACACTACACTCATCAGACTATCTCCCTCTTACTTATTACGAAAAGAGATGTAACCTTAGCCTCAGTTTTTTTATATTTCGAACCTTAATCGAACTCGACGAAAAGTTTTTAGTACAAAATTTAAAACATAAAATAGGGTTACAAATCTTTTTTTATATTTAGAACTTGGTCGATTAAGTTTGAAGTTCCAAAAAGGTCTGTGGTTTGTGTGGAATAAAAACCTTTGTTTTTTTTTGTATCGGATGTCTGTGGACACTTGCTTATGAATACGTGAATTTTTGGTCGTTGTATAGAGTCTACCTTCTGAAACAGAAGTCCTGTGCCAAAATGGCGCGTTTCATTCATCACGGACGTAATCCTTATCGTACCGCAGCACGGGTACAGTCAACAAAAGTAACAATGCAAATTAACGTGTGTAGTCAGTACGGTGGACAAAAAAGTTAAGTGTGTTTGGGTTTGTTTGTTGGTATTTTTGAAACATCGAAATGTGAAAAGTGATGTTTATTTAATGTTGAGTAAGCTTCGCGTAGGGTCTGCAATAGGATTTTAAGAATCAAAAGTGTACGTAAATTGTGTTCAAAGAAGCTAGAGTTTGTCATAACATATTAATTGGTAATAATTTGTGCTCTAATTTAAAATTGGAACTTGATGATTAAATTGAAATTAATCATGTATATAGTATGTATAGTATGTGAGTTTAAATGTTTGTAAACAAACCCACGATACAGGAGAAATTCCTAGTGTGGGGCAAAGTTTAAAAATAAAAAGAAAAGAAAAAAGAAAGAATTCATCTGACCTAACTTCAGATTATAAAAACACATTACTTGTAGTTTTTCCCGGTCTGGCTGTTGTGATTTTAAAGCTTTGTGCGTGAGACATCGTTTTTTTTTAAAAGTTTATTTGCAAAAATAAATATAATTTCATTTCATTTAATTTCGAAATTTTATCAGTAGCACCATAGTAATCATACCATTAAAAGCCATTTCAATAATGAAAGAGCTCCGTGAAAGGGGTGAAAGAATTCTTACATAATTATCGTGCTATACAGCCGTTTACGACTGGGACAAAAAGATTGGTCCTTCCGTCCTATTGACCGGAGATATGAAAGAAAAGACCAGAATTGATTACATCAGCCCTTTGTAATTTGGGAAAGTGATGGCACCTTTAAGTAAGGGTACTTTGTAAATTAGGTTCGAAGGTTTTAGATGGGTTGATGTACATTACTTTCTTTGAAGGTTTTTCCTTATGAGGTTGGTTGTAACTTCGATGTGTCCATGCCAGATGGGGACTGTGGAATTTGCTGTCTGATAAAGACTGTACATACAATTTTTTTCACTTACGTTTTGTGTCTTCAACCAAAGTCAAACACATATTTTTTAAATATAAAATCATCATTGTTACAATCTCCGATTCACGTTTCCAGTAATAACCCGTAATTTTATCAGATTTAACAGTAATTACAATTTATACGTCATTAAAATATATTTAAAACAAATTCGTAATATTTTAACGAAGCTCATTTTGTTAACCCAATGTTTGCAAGGAATATAAATAAATAATATATAAAGTAAACACACAACATATGTATATGTAATTAATACACGCGCTCGTACCAATAGGAGCCTACTCTTACATTGGCGGCTAAGCCATGGGCTGTTTCCTGGCTGTAATGAAAAACTGCTGTCACTATGAGCTAACCTAACACCCCGTATTATTATCTCATGAAACTCCGTTTCGAAACATACTGTATATTAGGCTGATTACTTATATTATATGAATAAGAATGTTTTGGTACACTTAATGCGAATGTTTAACATTAATTTTACATTATTCGCATTTTTAAATGCAAAATAACTTAATTGGACAAAATAACTTATAACTTAATAACTTCTTATTGTACACCACTTTAACCAACTCATTATTTTGTCACTGGAGAGTGGGAAATCCGAGCACAGGTTTATTTTTTACTTAAATGGTGGCCCCTATGTAAGACTAACTGTTAAGTTGTACAGGTTTCTGCAATAAACCATTATTATTATTATTACTATAACTTATTTCAGAAGGTAATAAACAATTAAAAATTACTAATAAACAAAACTGCAGAGCACACAGAGATTTTAAATTTATACAATGTATATGTAAGTCCAGGTTTTTGCACGATATTTTATTGCACCGATGTCAAGATAAACTTAGAAAGTACATATTCATCACCCTTCTGTCTATTCTTCACCCAATTTATTTTGGTTTTCCATACATCTCTGTTTGTCGTTATCAAAAGTCACCTTCATCGTAGCCATATCACACAATCCATCCATCGTTTCTTTGGTATTCCTCTACTTTTATAACCCTCCACATTCGTACTCAAAACTTTCCTCACAATATGATCCTCATTCCTTCACAACACATGCCCATACTATGACAACCTATTTCCACACTTAGAAAGTATTTATGAACTGAAAATGTCACATTGATATTGGTCAGGATTTGAACCACTGGGCCACACGACGTGTACTTTTGTGACTATAAGCTAAGTTATTACGTCTTCTATGAAGAGATATACTTTCCGAACTACACAATCCATGTAAAGTGACATTACAAAATAATATTACAGTGTCTGGCATACAGAACAACCCATATTGGCGCCAATTCCCTTGCTCAAAAAGTAAACTCATACCCGTTGGGGATTCCCCTCGTCAGGATACAGCAGGCCTAGGTACAGCAGCCACATCGTGGTATCATAATATTGCATCTTCACCGGATTTACATTTATTTTTTATTTTATATTAACTAATGTATACTGTCCCACTGCTGGGCAAAGGCCTCCCTCAAGTCTTTCCAAGTATTCTTTTCTCGCGCCACCTCGTGCTAGCCCTCGGAGTACGTCCCGCCACCTCCTTCTTTTTTTTCTCATCTTCGGACACCTACTGTGTGGAGATTTGCATAAGTATGTCAAATTTCAGCTCAATCGTATAACTACAAGTGGTCGATAAATGGCTTGTCAATTTTGACGACAACTTCTATACGCACATTGTGATGCAATAAAAAGCTAAAAAAAAAACTTATAAAAATGTAGAATTGACGTCTGTTATGTCAATACAGCTCTAGCAAAAGACAGACACTGACAGTGACAGATAAGATATGTCAAACTAAGTACGAGACGTCAAATCTTGCTTGCAAGAGCTTGAAAACACCAGTCGTCACCAATATAATAACAATTATACCTACAAAGAAAATAAATGAAATACCTCAACATTATTTTCTCTTTTATTTGTATCTCACTCCTTACAATATTGCTGCCGACAACTGAGAAGAAGGTTATTGCTGAACTTGACAACTCGTTCAATGTTATTTCTCAATTAAGTTCTACGAGTTCCACGTGGAAAACCGGTTTTAATTATAGATGGGATCCAGAGCCAAAGCATTGAAGGAGGGGTTCAAATTTTGCTTGTTTTATTATTATTATTTAATGTTATGCTTTGTATATTTTATGACATAGTTTAATAAGTGTGAATAAGATCGTCTTGGAGTTGTCTGCAAGATGTAGTACTTCTAGTTATAAATAGATAAATAAATGAATAGAGGGTGGAGAGACATAGAAGGTCAAACTAACACCATGATTTCAGTACATGATTCTGGATTTTACGTTTTTTCTGATGTATCTGTATTTTTCACGTTACATTTCAAAAAATCATCAGAAAATCATCATTTATATCTAACCCAATGAGATTTTAAATAAAAGAGTAAGTAATTAGGATTTCATGTATTTTTACACTTAAAATATCAGTGTAAAAAAAAATGTGTGCGTGTAGCGTACACTCGTAAGAAGTGAAACTTCTTTATGACGTTATTTTTCAAAAAATGTAACTACTCAAAACGGGCCGCAAAATACATTGGAGACATTTACCAATCCCTATTCCGCTGGAGAAAGTATACTTCGAATCACGCGTGGTAGGGATAAGAAAAAGATGGCGCGTAACGGAAAAATGTGACGCGTAACGAAAAAATGTTACACTATTTTTTTTTCCAACCCCGATAAAAAAGTTTCACTTCAATAAAAATATGAAAATATGACGAATAAAATACTGTCAGTGTTAATAAACGATAGATGGATTACGTGAAAGATGGTGTGACTAGAAATCATGTCTTTTTCTTGCATTGTATCTCTTTTTGTCGTCATTTTTGTAGTCACCTCGACTACAAAAATGACGACAAAAAGAGATACAATGCAAGAAAAAGACATGATGCGCCGAAACCAAATAAATTAGTGTAAGAACAGTCGAGGAAGATGATGAAAAAAATCGCCACGTCAAGAATATAAATTCATACAGGTGAAGGAACTGTGGAACTGTGTGGAAGGTTGTGGGTTCGATCCCCTCACGGAACAAATATTTGTATGACCTACAGGTAATTGTTCTGGGTCTGGCTGTTTGTGTATGTGAGTTTAAATGTTTGTAAACGCACCCACGATACAGGAGAAATTCCTAGTGTGGGGCAACGTTTTTTAAAGAAAAAAAAAAAAAAAAAACGTATATTTCGACAATCAAGGGAATCAAAATGTAAAGGGTGTTTTCCTATTACTATGAAATTTGGCAAGTAATACAGTCTTGTATGTGAAATCAAGAAATACTAACACTAACAAACTAACAAAACAACTATCGACAACCTAAGTTAATTTGCTTTGTTTTCAGTTCGATGTAGCCAGATTAAAAATTCCTGTACTGAAACGTTGAGTTTGTTACGCTGTGACAAACTTAAAAAAAGGTTTGCTGATAGTTAACTTTTTTATCGGATAGGCCAGGCTGGTTTTAACGTCAACTCTTTATTAAAAGGAAAAATACAGAGTTTTATGGTGTCCACGTTTAAAACATAAATATTCCAATGAAAGCGTTGAATAGTGCCATGCTGCATCTTATTACTCAATTTCAAAATAACTTTTTCAAAACTTCTTCGTTGGTCTAGTGATTGCAAGCGCCACCGCTGAGTATTAGGTCCTGGGTACGATTACCGGATCGGGCAAAGTGTTATTGGCCTTTTTCCTTCGGGAATTTCTCTACTACGAGTATATGGGATTTATTCGTTATTTTTAACTGGAATAATATGACTGTAGGTACTATATATGTATATACCTCTGTTATGTTTCCCAATATTGTCATAAAACATATGTACATACATAAACTTACGCCATTTTCTTATGGGGCTAAGCGGAAACTACAGAACGCCTTCTACTATGATTCTTACATACTCCTTTTGCTTCGTTTAAGTTCCTAATTCTAGTCTTACATGCAAGTCGGTTGCGAGTACTACGCATCTGACCTTTTCGAAGAATGTCACCTGTAAGGTTAGTGTATATCTTTATGGGGCGTTCAAAACCTGCCTTATTTCACTATTTATGTTTAAAAATTTAATCGATTTTAAATTAACATTTAACACGTTCCTTAAGTCTACATTAAATATTAAGAGAACTTAAATATTTTTCACAGAGCATTTTATAGATTACTTTAAACATTTTTTCAAAAACTAATATAAATCTAACATCAAACCTTAACGACGCGCTTCGGGTGAACGTTCTAAATGTTTCAGAAAACTGATATCGAACATATGAGTTTTCCCACAGAGTATACACTGTACAGTAGTTACATTCAAAAATCCCCAAAGGACATATTTCTTTCAAGACTCAGGTCATTGTACAAAAAATTGGTGAGCAACAGCTTCAATGGCTTCTAAAAGGGGGCTATTTCGCTAAAATTTCATTTGAAAGTGATATATTGGTAAGTGAGCGTGTCCAATCTGGTTGATTTACCGCGCCAATAATTTGTGACGTCACGCGACACGTCAGGTGTCAGACGGGGACGAGGCGCGCCATTGTCATGTACTACACAATGGAAACATACGGAGTGGTGCTGTGAGCCGACCCGATATAAATGTTTTAGCTGAATGTGAAACTGCTCCAGCCGAAATTGAGAGTCATCCAAAAAGAAAGAAAATCTTAACTACTACGTCGAGCCAATGAAAACCAACCATCCTGATGGTCACCCCATTATAAAGTAGTACAGCCAACGTTTCGGTTGGAGCAGTGGCTGAGCGGTTGACTGTTGCCCGCATGGAACAAATATTTGTCCCTACAGGTAGTTCTTCCGGGTAGTGTGTGTGTGAGTTGAATGTTTGTAAATGCACCTACGATTCTGGGAAAATTCCTAGTATGTTGCTCCACACTAGAAATTTCTCCAGTATCGTAGGTGCATTTACATTTTAGAAAAGCAGTCTTGGGAAAGACCTAGTCAACCAATTACTACAAGGTATTCTCAGTAGGATAATGCTATGATTCCCATAACAAGTATGGCAATTAAGGCTAGTTAGATCAAATACAAATAAATTCCCAATTATAACTCTATTAGACCAAATAGTTTTAAAAAGATTACTAGATTGGCGACACTGACCTTTGTCCACGTGTGGCAACACCTAACTATCCTTATTGTTGTCATATTATATATACGAGAGGCAAGAAGAACAATTACTCAACTGTGATACCTTAATTAATTGATAGTTTTTATTTACTAATATATCATTAGAACAATCTATTTTTTTTATTTTTTTTTCTTAATACATTTATTAGGTCATCCATGTGTAGATTGTTTACAGAATAATTAATTTGATGGATGCTTTATTTTTTTTTTATATTTTTTTACTATTAAACTCTTTTTATTTCATTAAAATTATACAATTATTAATATATGAAGAAATAAAATAAAATAAATCAGAAAATTCATCCGCATCGTTGTCAACGGGAAAAGTGCCCAGAAGGCTGGCAGCATTGCCACGTTGAATGGCAATGCTGATTCTTTGGCCAAAAAAAAGGCCAGCCCTCTGGTCACGTGAAGAGTCGACCAAACGTTTCGCGATTTCTCGAAAAACTAAATGGGCACACGGACCCCATGGCCCTAGTGTTTCAACCCCAAACGGCTCAAACATATAACTTCCAGTTAGGTTGTTGTATTTTCGCCGTTTGAGGTTTTCTGCACCTACAGCAGCCGCACCTGCACAATCCACCGTACTAGGAAGATGGGATGGCGCAAGGGTGTCGACACATGTTGCATCCCACACCAAAGGCCTACCCATCTTCCAAGGTTTTCTGGTCATTCCATCTGGTCTCTTACCATCGTCGCGTGCCAAGCCACTGGGTTCTAAAATAGCTGGTACCCCGGCGGTGGCAAGAGCACGACGGATGATGTCATTAATACTGGCGTGTCGGGCTATGCGACCTGCACTTTTGGTTGCAGGATAGGCCATGGTGTCCGAGGCAATCGACTGCTTCACCGCATTGACAACGATGTGGAGCTCCGCAAGGAGCGCCTAGACGCAGACATGTAGCGAGCCGGAAGGTAGTGTCACCCAGCATGGTGCCAATGTTGGGTGACGGTAAAGCCTGAAGCCAAAGGCCCGACTCCCACGTACCCACAGCCAGCAAGTGGGCACGCTCAGCAGTATTGGTGGACGTATTAATAAGATTATTCCGTACCAAACTGCAGAGCGGCTCATCCCACTGTCTCTGGGAAGATGGGTTCACGGGCCTATCTGTATCAATAGTATTGTAAGTACCGTAAGACGGAGTGAATAGAAATGCAGAGGTGAATAGAAACAAACAATATTGACGATAACAAAAAAGAAGATTATTTAAAGTTAAATTATATTAAGAAAAATAGGAAAAATAATAAGTGTAAGTATACTTAATGTTATGCAAAGTTTCGGAACAGCTTAGTGTCCTAAAACAGGCAATTAAAATACTAGTTGTGGTTATTAAAGTTATTTAAGAAAATAATAACATATTTTTAATATGGATGGAACTTAACAATAACCCCATAAAACGCGATTTGTTTGTGGCTTATCTTTTTGACCTGCATACATGATTTTAATATTACTTACTTTGTAGCCTACCGCTTAACTATATTGTGCATGCTGTAGCCTCCATTAAGTAAAGGACTACATCTACGGAGTACATTTTGTTGACCATTTTGGAGATCCTTAGTAAATAAACGCAATGAAAGGTATATCTTCGAACGCGCTTCACAGCTTCCCGTCCAAACCTCACCCGTATGTCACCCAACGCTGCAAGCGAGCAGCAAAAAATGTCGGATTAAGGTCAGACAGACAATGAAACAGGGCAGACTCTGTCGTCCAACGCCTGTTTTCGTTGGCCTCGAGTCAAATCTTGCATTTGGAAGATGAAATGTTTCCTCAAAATTTTTGAAAAGCCATTGTGTGTGCGCCTCAATAAAGCCATCCATTATACTCTTCCCTGAAAATTGCATGTTTATTCTTCAGCTATTAAATAAATCGTTTGAATAAGCCACGAGGAAATAAGAAATGAAGTTCTTTTGCCTTTCTTTTCATTTTTTACTCGGCTAACAACAAGATATTTATATTAAGGGGTGTAGGCGTGCCGTAGCGTAAGTATTGAAAAAGATAATTCTGCGGTGGCTTTCTTTTTTATTTATTTTCCAGTTTTCTTTTGTTTTTTCTTTACTGTTGCATGATTGGTACTCTTTTATTAAAAGATATGAAAGAAGTGGTTCAAGAAAAGCAAGCAAAACAATCGTTGGTACTGTATACAAAGGATCTATCTGCCTAGCCTTTTTCCAACTATGTTGGGATCAGATCAGTCTAACCAGATGCAGCTGGATACCAGTATTTTACATGGAATGACTGCATATCTGACCGTCACAACCGATTAACTCGATAATTTGATCCTTGCAACCGTTTGTAATAAATTATCATTTTACTGTAAACGCCCATTAATATTAATAATCGTTATTTTATCACAATATTTTGTGGCAGTCTATGCACAAAATGTATTTTTAAAGTTGGCTTATATTTAGTAACTGCAGTAATACACCCGTGACTTCCGGGCTGGCCTTTACTTTTGCCAGAGGGGAAGCATTGCCATACAACATGGCTATGCCGCAAGTATTCCAGATTCTTTACTCGTCGACAGCAATGTGGAGTAATTTCGACGTCTCACTATAATTAAAATTTACTGTTAGGATTTGTAAGTCCATATTTTATTGGTTTATTTTTTTGGTATTAATAATTTATTCTTTAATGCGGCTTGCCGTAGGAGTTGACTGATAGAAATCGTCACGTAAGGATAAAACGTTATGCTCCCGGCATGCAACTTTTTCTTTGTCTCTGTCTTTTTCTATTCAATACGAATGCGTGCGCGTGCGAGTATTGAGACTTGAGGAATTTTAGTTTCCTTAGACAGGTATTTCCCAAACGCACATTTTTATTTAAAATACATTTTATATTAAATACCTTTTAAAAATGTGACTTACATAATGGAAAGTTAAACAGTAATACGCAGCTATTCACCCATCTCAACATCAAGAACAATATCCCCCATACAAAATTCCTACTCCCAAACAAAGAAACATTTTCAATTCATAAACAAAGGCCTACATTATTCTCTTACCCCAAAATCACGACGTGCCTCCTGCATATTTCAATAAAACTTTCGTCTTTTGTCAGATAGCTCATAAAGTATTACGGGGGCTTGTAAAACGGAATCCTCCTGTATGTACGAATGTCGAAGTAACGTAAATATTGTAGGATGAACTATGTACCTTCCGTTGCAATAGATAGAATTTGTATTGAGCTTCAGATATCAAGTTTGTGTAGCTCTAACGACTGAAATTGCTTGTGCTGTTGTGCTATTCTATTTAGGTTGCAGTTAATTTCAAATTATGTGTATATAAGACGGTAGTAGTCTTAAATCTGGTTCATAACTACCTAGACTTAACATCATCATCTATCCCAGCATTTTTGACCTCGACCTTTGCATCAGTAGTTTAACCTACGATCCGCCCGCGCCCGGGCGTCTGTTAGTATTTAGTCACAAACCGCTCCTAAGTTTGAGTTTAGACTTCACGGCCTTATAAGCCTAAGTAATAGTAGTCATTTAAATTGGGAATGCAAACTCTGATATAGCATTTAATTCACTAAACCGGCTCTGTATCTAAAAAACAACAGCAATTTCATTGAAAGAATGGAATGACTACACTCGTACGCCAATTCAAGCTCCAGCCTCTACGGCGTAGCACGTAGCGCTACGAGCGTAGCGTTTTAAGAAGCGTCTAAAACCGTCATTTCCCTGGAGTTCCTGTTTTAATTATTTATATATGAGAAAAACTCAAAGTAACTTTTGTATAGAACTTTCCTATAAAATTTCGCTGCTGTAGGCATAACCAAGTTTGTGGCCTTGAATACAGCGAATATTAAAACACGTGTAGCCGCTACCTACGTTCGTAATGAGTGAAAACACCAAAGTTCGTAGCTAACTTAAAACTTATGTAATTAGGATACACCAACTGTTTATTTTAACTTTGAAATTTTTGTGGCGTTAAAGGGTTGAATCAATTATAAAGGTGAATATTGACGAAATTGACTGCTGCCCATTTGTAAAAATGATAGATATAATTGTTAAAGAAAATCCTTAAATGGGTAATGAAAGGTGGTGTAGGATGTGGTCCATTTTATTATGTACCGACAGATATGAGTATCCCACCAGTATTGATGGAACACTCACGTTAATGAATAGTCAATCTGTTTTTTTTAAACTGTTGTAAATCTAAAATACCGACGAACGAAAAGCAAAAGGTTGTCTATTTTTTTTGTACTCCAAGAAGTTTACAATTAGCATAAAATGGACCAGCTGATGGGTTTTTTCAAGCCCTGTGGAGGAAACTTTGATTAAGTTGAACAAATTCAACACATTACGGAACTACGCGCTGCTGGGGAACTTAGTAGGAGCAATTAATTCCTCTAGAGACTTACTACCTTACTTACATCTCAGATGAGACGGAAAAAATGACAGAAAAAAATGAAGGTTATCTTTAGTCATATAAAAAATTGCCGTGCTTAGTTAGTCTTACAAGAACTCAAAAATCCCTCAACCGATTTGAGTGGTTCTTTTTGTTTTGAATGATTTAGATGCACAATTGGTCTCAGTAGGTGGCGCTGATTGGGGCTAGTTTGAAATTAAAACAACCATTGGCTTGCCACGCAGCATCAAGCTGTCTAAAAGAGGTGCTCATTGTGAATATTCGTAGCATTCGCATGTCGCTAAATTTGGGTTTTGAGCAATTTTTATTCCTTTTTACTTTTATTTTTAGGTAGAGCCACTCGCAGCCGTCTAGTGGTGAACACTAGACGGCTGTTTACTGCTTAACCGGACGATCTTGTAGTGACCTTACAATGAAGGCCCTCAGTCAGGGCTATTGCTTCTTAACGTCTCAGGGCCCCTTCTTATACAGAGATAGCAAGAAGAACTGTAGCGACATCTATCTCGCTACATACGAACTAAATCTGACATTTCGTACATTGCTATATTAACGTTGTCCACGTGATTAAACATATATATAAGAACCCGACAACAACAGTTGGGCAGCAGCCCACACAGCAGACACAACACCCACCTGGTCGGAGGATCCTCCCATTTTAATAGTGTAAACGTCAAATTACTTGCTTCATAGTTAAAAGAAAATAATTTTACGCAAATAATGTACATTTGTACTATCTAGTTTCATTCCGATGTTATCATTCAGTCTTAGAATGTGCATATAAATGGGTAACTGACCGGATTTGAAACCACAACTTCCATGAAGGGTGAGGCCTCAACCACCGGCGCATCACGACATGCTCGACAAGCAAACATGGCAAACAGCTCAAATATGTTTGGCCCAGAATATTCAGCTATGTAAATTCCGATTACTGACATAAGCCGTTGTCATACGATAGCAAAGAATATAGGTGACAAAACATGCGATGCAAGATAGAAAGAAGGAAATAAAGACAGAAAAAAGGAAGACAAATATTTATTTGGGACACGCTCAGGAAGTCCAAATGAAAAAAAAAAGAAAAACGAAAACTAATCAAGTTTCCATATTTTTTTTTTTTTTTTAATGTCAGCCGTCACAGGACGCCCGGCAGATGTGGAATATTGAAATTATTTAAAATCATTGAAGGGGCATGTAGCAAGCAGCTCTATTATGCTATTGTATGCGTGCACATACAAAAAATATAGGACGTACGCATGTCCCCTCTACGACGGTGGTGTAGAGGGGGCATGACGGTACTAGGCGCGCCTATATAAGTTTCACATCACAAACCTAAGCCCGTGCGAGGCAAGAAAGGCTGCAGCGGCTGCTACCTCAGCATAATGCTGCGATATTTTAAAACAAATAAATACCGCAGCGCTGATAGGGCTCGCTATGATGGAAGGTGGAAAATAGTCTGTCATACTTATTGTTGACGCGAGCATCATGGATATTTATGAATTCACCACGAGAATTTAGGTGCCATTTGTATAAATGCATGTCACACCATAAGCCTTACATAGTCATGTCAAAGATACAGTCTGCAGGCCACGTCCAGAACTCAGGCCGTATCAACACGGCCCGCTCCAGAACCCTCCTCCAGAATCTATAAATTGATGATTTTAAGACGGAATTGACATTAACTACGAGTATCTTAATACTTCAATAATGATTTTATTAATCAGTATGTCTTAGTTTTTAGTTTTAAATATGGGCTGCTAATACACCGCAAATCTTATAGACGGCTCTTTAGAAAAACCAGTTTGATACCCCTAGCCTAAAGAATACATGGTAAACAATTCAATTTGATGTGCGTGACTCGCTGTGTGATCTACCTAGAAGTCTTATCATAATAATTTTCACTGTTGTTCTGTGTCACCGAATAAATATACATACATTCCCTTGATCTTGTGGCCACAATCTAAGTGAAACATCTTTAATATTCATCGCGACGCTTACTTTGCTATTTATGTCACCGGCTTCGTACCTAATTTGACAGCAGAAGGCATTGCTTTCGAAACAACAGTTTTTCTTACTCCGTTTCATAAAGTATCTGTTTTAATTATATTGGTATGTTATTTGGGACCACCGAATATAAGTGACGAAGTATGGGAGCATACTTTGTCCTACTTTCCATCTTTTTCCTTTGTTTTTACTGTTTTCGTTTTCTTTTTTATATTTTCTCCGTTCTTGTGGCTCAGTGGTTAAGACCTCGTTTCATATTTACGAGAATTTTAATTCAAATTCGGGCAAATACTAATGTGATAACTTCATAAATTTAATAATAAATTCATAAACTCAGACATATAATTAGGATTTCTGAATCATCAGCCTGCAAAGCAAGTGTGGTGATTACACTCGTGCTGTTTTTTTTTTCAGTTTATCCTTCAGGGATATCTACTGCTTAACTGAGGGCACCCCCTGCGGGGCACGAGCCTCGGCTTAGGACGTCGCTGGGAGAGGAGAGCAAGGGCAGGGCTGAATCTAATAGATATATTATTTAGGGACTAATTTAAACAACTATTTGCTCAGCTACGCGGGCTGGTTCAAGCAAAGGGTCGGGAAGAGGACATTGACGGAGTCGTCACGACGGGCTTCGGCGGCGAGGATGGAATGATCGTGCTGTTGTGATGATTGTTTCTCTTCATGAGAAGAGGCTTTTGCTCTGAAGCGGGACAGTAAGAAGCTAGTATAACTACTGGATTATAGTTTATTTAATCTGAAAAAGGTAGGTATGTTTAAATTGTTTGGCAACCAGAACGTTCTGGTGGAATTTCGCAACTATCTGTTACCAATCAGGGATGGATATGAAGGCAGAAGTAACACCTTCGTTCTCAAGATCATAAAGATATTCTAAATCGATTCCACTTTTAGAACAACTAATGTTGTTCTTCAATCATATCATCTGCCTAGGCCTTTTCCCAAATATGTTGGAGGTAGCTTCCAGTCTAACCAGATGCAGCTGAATATCAGTATTTTACATGGATACTGGACTACGTATCTGGCATCCACAACCCAATAACATGATACCCCTTGTTAAGACGCGTTGTGGAATTTCAGGCTTCTGACTACCCGATCTAAATGACAGCCAGAATCAACGGCTTAATGTGCTCTCCGAGGCATGGAGGAGTCTCATATATAATAAACGGTCACCCATCCACATCCTGACCTTTGCCAGCGTAGCTTAACCTACGATCAACCCGTGCGGCTGTTTTTATTTAGCTACGATCTCCTTATTATTATTCTTCAATCAATCGATCAATATTGTAACCCCATTTACTATGCATAGTTTGAGCTCCACCCGGGCGCTGTTGTATTATCATGCATAAATCCCAAGGTTTATGGAATGCTGTTACCATGATCTGGAAGCCATAGGTATTAACATATTGTGAATGTTAATAATGTCCCAGTGCCATAGTTCGGAGACCACAACTTAATCCTGATTTGATAATACAGCCGTAACTGGGTTTAGTATTGTTGACACTGGAATTGGATTCGATATTGGACAGTGTGTTTTAGTAATTGTTAAATCCAACGTAGACCATGCTTTGGTAGTCATTTATTTATTTTTTATTATTTAACAGTACAGAGACATGGACTAGTGTTTCAATATATAGTCAATTATAGACGTGCACGACATTCGCAAAAAAATGGAAAAAAAATAAAGCAACAAAAAAAAAAAAATATGTGTTTATTATCTAAAATAGGTATATACAATTAAGTTTCCGGGGCATCCCAGAAAGTAATCCGAAGATACTTGTGATGGGACAAAAACCATGAAAACAATAAATGTAGAGACTGTAGAGAAAAGATGGATGGATTGTGTGAAAGAGGATATGGCAAGAAAAGAGGTGACCCATGAGATGACGGCAAATAGAGATGTATGGAAGAAGAAAACATGCTGCGCCGACCCCAAATAAAATTGGGATAAGGGCAGGAGGATGATGACTGTAGAGAAAAGAAAACTTTCTTCTTTTCAGTTTTACATCGCCATGCTTAGAACGGTAGAAATCTTCAACAATCTGTCATGTCTATGGTAGTCATGCTACGCGTGCAGGACCACATTAAAATACTTACCTAATTAACTTACACCAAGAAGTTTATAGATTTACACGTTTTATAAGCGCACACTAATATTACCTAATACGAGTATTAAGTCCGTACAATCTTTTTGTAAACAGAACAGAGTAATATTATTTTGCTTAGCTTCTGACCTAATTAGTCTTGCATTCCACCGCAACGGCTTCGTGACTTAATTAAATAATGTACAATATGCAAACAGGGTACTACGTATATTTAGATTATCCGTAGTCTGTGTGTTCCTGATGATAACCATCTCGACACCCACGCCTTTAAAAATTGCAAGTAATATTAGTTAATCAAGTCGTTAAAGGTCCCACTCTGTGTATATATTAGGTCTTTACCTATGAAATTGCCGTTCTGCAGTACTGGCCATTTCAAATCAAAATATTTTTTGTTTGGCTAAGAATTCTAATTTCAAATTAATGTTATTTTAAAAACATGGATTTCTTTTTCCAAAAGTAGTCATTTGTTTATTGATTAGTGTTACATTTTCATCGCATTTAAATCTTTTTCGTCATCATGGATACGTTAAAAATTCGAGTAATTATGGAATATGAGTACCGTCGTGGCAGCAACGCGGCACAAGCGGCACGCAACATCAACGACGTTTACGGAGCTAACACTACAAACCAACGCACTACCTGTTATTGGTTTGCTCGCTTCCGTTCTGGAAATTTCGACCTGAAAAATGAACCTCGCGGTCGTCCGAAGACTTTGGTCGACAATGACGAATTAAAGGCGATTGTGGAAGCTGATGATACACAATCTACGGCTGAATTAGCAGCAGCTTTCGACGTTAGCGTCAAAACAATATTGGTCCATTTGCGTCAAATTGGCAAGGTAAAAAAGCTTGACAAATGGGTGCCCCACGAACTCAATGATCGCCAGCGCGAAGTACGCGTCGAGACGTGCCTTGCACTGCTCAACAGACACACAAATGAAGGAATTTTGAACCGCATTGTTACCTGCGATGAAAAATGGATTCTGTTTGATAACCGCAAGCGCTCAGCAAGTTGGTTGGATCCTGGTTCAGCACCTAAACAATGCCCTAAACGAAAACTTACCCCAAGAAAAGTGATGGTCACTGTTTGGTGGTCTAGCGCCGGTGTGATTCAACACAGCTTCTTAACAAACGGGGTGAGCATTACTGCAGATGTGTACTGTGAAGAATTGAACACAATGATGGAGAAGCTGGCACATCTCCAACCAGCATTGGTCAATCGCTCGTCTCCGCTGCTCCTGCACGACAACGCGCGACCTCATACTGCACAGCAGACGGTCTCCAAGTTGCAAGAACTGGGGTTGGAAGCTCTCCGTCATCCGCCCTACTCACCAGACCTTGCGCCTACAGACTACTACTTTTTCCAGAATTTGGATAACTTCTTGGCGGGAAAAAAATTCAATACCCGAGAGGCAGTACAAAATGCCTTTGAAGAATTTGTTGCCTCCCGTCCAGCTGATTTCTTTAAGAAGGGCATCAATAAACTGCCACTGCGTTGGCAAAGATGCATTGATTGCATGGGTGATTACTTCGATTAATACAAATAAAAAATACATGAAAAAAATTCATTTAAATTTTTTCATACAAAACGGCAATTTCATAGGTAAAGACCTATTATATTGTTTTTAGTATTTGTGTAAATCTATCTATCCCTATCTCTTTATATTCCTTCTCACTTAATTTATTAAAACCAGCGTTCTGCTGTGACCCCCTTATTACACAGCACCATGTGAGTCGGCATTTTACTGTTTCCTAATTTAAATGACATACTCGTAATTTTAGCAAAACATTTATGATAGTATCAATAGAAATTTCCTATTTATATTTTTCCTATCGTTCTTTCTTTTCTTTCTTACCTCCTTTTCTTTTTTTTCGTACTTATATTTCTTTATTTTTAGCACGTTACCTAAATACAGTTACTTTTTATTCACATGCTTTGCTTAGATAATCAAATAGACGTCTAACTTCAACTTAATTATCATTTTGTTCAAAAAGTATAATAAGATCAATCAAAACTTATCAGGAAAAGAACTCCAAGAAATTACTTTCATTCAATTAAACATTAACAAGTTAATGGAAAGTTTACGGTGACAGAATTCCGAGGAAAATGAAACTTTTATCAGCGTTTCTTTGTTTCCGAAAAATCAAGTTTATTTCGGAAAGTTTCGGTTATTGTAGGATTGACTGAAGTTAAAGACTGTTGGAAGAAATAACGGGATTGGAAAAGTAAATCAAGACTTTTGCCATTCCGCTGAATGGTAGTTACTATAAGCGACAAACACGATTTTTTTCGTCAAACATAAAATCACTTTAACCCTTCTATTGACACACTCGGAATACTACCACTATTATCTTCAAATATACCATATATTTTTTCAAGTTTAAATTTCGCATATTATAAGTTCGCGCCGCGTTATAAATAGAGAAAAGAAAAATATTATTTGCCACAGAAGACACTTATAATGTAAGTAAAAAGATAAAAAGAAGTAAAAGTTAAATTAAATTATAACTGTATTTAAAGTACATGTACATGAAAAGGAAAGTATGTACATCAAAATGCATTGAAAAAATTATTCCATCATATTGCATTGAAAGTGCCCAAAAGGCTGGCAGCATTGCCACGTTCAATGGCAATGCTGAATCTTTACCCAAAAAAAAGGCCAGCTCTTTGTTCACCTGAAGAGCTTCGCAATGTCCCCAAAAACTAGAAAAAGAAAATGAAAAAAAACGTCATTCTAAGATAATAAGATAAAATGGGCATACAAGTTTAACCAAGTATTTAATGAGTATAATACATACACTTGAGAGATGACTAAGATTGACCATTCATTATTAATTTGACGACCGATGTGGCACGGCCGGCGAAGGTCCACCTGCGACGCAGGAGGTTGTGGGTTCGATTCCCGCCTTGGGACAAATGTTTGTACGATCTACAAAGATTTTTCCAGGGTGTTCTGGGTTTTTGTTTGTATAATAAAAATATTTTTCTATGTAGTGTATTGTATTAAGTGTATCAGTCATCTAGTGCCCATAACACAAGCTCTGCTTAGCTTGGGGCTAGATGATGCTGTGTGGATTGTGCAGCAAATTTTATTTATAGTTCTATCCATGTCTTCGCAATAAGACTTTCCGGCTACCAAAACTCCAGTTATCTAATCCGAAATCCCAAACAATTTCTACAGTAAACTAAAACCAGTTGCACAACGCTTGGTTTATACACAGATTGTTGGTTTAAAAATCACAGTGTATGTACACAGCAGTCGGAACCCGCATTTACTGTACCTCGGTTTTCCGTGTACACCCCTCACTACTTCTACACACGAGAGAAACTGTTGCTGGGTTATGTTTTATTTACTAGTTCTGTCCGAGCCTTTGGCTGAAAAGCCTAGAACGAAAAGTGCTGAATGTAAACATCCATTAAACATTTGAGGTAAGCAGCACTATTCTTTTGACGACCGATGTGGCGCGGCGGGCGAAGGTCCGCCTGCGACGCAATAGGTTGCGGGTTCGATTCCCGCCTTGGGACAAATGTTTGTACGATCTACAAATATTTGTTCCGGGTGTTCTGGGTATTTGCTATATATAATAAAAATATCTATCTATGTAATGTATTGTATTAAGTATCTCAGTCATCTAGTACCCATAACACAAGCTCTGCTTAACTTGGGGCTAGATGATGCTGTGTGGATTGTCCAGCAATATTTATTTTATTTATTTTATTTTTATTCTTTAAAAATCTCCACGTGATCTGTCATCACATACTAATGCTAGGGATTGACAATTCTCTTCACACTCACTTCAGTTTACTTTTCATGGAGATTTCATCGTTCATCATTCAATCAATCATTCATCATTAATTCATAGCTCATTCATTTTTTCTTTCATTTTTTGGATCAGTCGGTAAAAAAATCACGGATCGGCTGAATGGAATTAATAACATGATTGTGTAAAATCATCACATAGAAACGGTAGTTTTGTTTGGTAAAATATCGGTGTGGTTACTAAATAATTGTGACCTGAATTTTATTCGATATCAATATACAAACAATATAATCTCCATATCCAATCGCAACTACAAAACACACAGACTAAAATAAACAAACCCCTTATTTCATAAAAAATGTTATTTAGAGTCACAAGGTATTTAATTTTCCAGATAGCAGCCATTTTATTTGAGTTAGACCTTCATAAATAAGATCCTCGTTTGTACACTACAAGAGAGCACCAATTTCATATTCATTATACCTTAGAATTTTTGATCTCAGTCAGAGATATTTTTTAAACCAACTGATTATCCTATAAAGTTAAAGTTCGCAAATACATCTGTATAAAGTTGGCAAAGTTTCTTCACAGCGCTAATGTTTTCTGTATATTTTGTTCTTATTGTTTAAGT